>JAQPPZ010002499.1:5000000-7500000 GCA_028583015.1 Wollemia nobilis
TAAAATACATTAAAAAACATAATTTTAAGTCATTAAAATAAATCATTTAAAATAGTATTTTTGAAGAATAAGGTTACCTTGTGGGTTGGAGGTAACTTCTTCCACGTCGACAGTAACAATTTGAGAAGTAAAAGGTGTCAGGTGTATGTTGAATTCGATCACCATGAGACCTCGCACGTTTGGTGGGAGTTATTGGTGATGACTGCGACTGCATGTCAGAATCAATAGATACTTCCTGAACCCTAAATGCGACATCCCTTTTACTTGAAGACTGAGATGCTCTTCTCTATTTTCAAAACAAAATTAGAGAATAACAAGATAGAATGAAAAAAGAAAACAAAGATATTCCAACAAATATGTTTACCTATATCTCATCATCAGACATGCCAATAGACAACAAACTAGGGTGCAATGCAGTGGGAGGACTGCTTTGTTGAAGGTTGAAATAAGCTTCCTGAAATAGACAAAGAATAAAATTGTTGGTAGTCACTGTATAAGTAGATTGAATTTTTTGGGCACTCAAAAGGTCGTGTTTCAAGTGGTTGGAAATGTGCGTGGACCAGTCAAATCTACCACCACCAATACAACGAATCAATAAATAAAGTGCCCAAAAAGGCATTTCTGTAGGTCGCCCTTGCAGAATAAGCCTTGCCTAAAAAATTCAATGCAAGCATATAGAAATTTATCTGCAACATTGGAAATGTTTAAGCCCCTTTTGGACTTAGAAGAATTAATTGAAAAAAGAGACAACATTATTAGAAAACAAAAAGTACAACAAGGAGAACGTTATTAGAGAATGGAAACTACAATACAACAATATTTAATGTTAAATAAAAAATAAATTTTAAAATTATACCTTTCAAATTGTCAGAATGAACAGAGTAAACGATTGCTAGGGTGGATTTATCATCTTCGGTTAAGGCGTACTGGTTGTTCACCAGTACACCATCCAAAAATGGTAGCCCTATTAGTCGATGCACATCGGAGGGTTTAACAGAAAAAACAATGTCCTTGTTATCCACTCGGATCAAAATAGTGGACACGTCATGGTTGTAACAAGTAACGATCTATTGCATCAACTGAACGTTAATGTTCAACTATGGCATCTTCAACACACCAACAAGTCTAGCGGTGTAAAGCCATTGGGAATCTCTTCCAGGAGTGTTGAAAATGCTTTTGAGGTTGGGGCAGAAGATGTTCTTGAAATACACTTTAGAGGGAAGAGGAGAGGAAGAGCTAGCCATATCTAAAAAGATGCAAGAAAATATTCTAAAAAACCAAGAAAACGCTCAAAAATGCCTTGGAAAACACTCAAAAAACTACCAAAACCTTCTGAAAATGCTGCCAAAACCTTCTAAAAATATTGCCAAAATCTCAAAATTCCAAAACTCCAAAATCTCTAAAAATGTCAAAACGCTCAAAATGCTTGGAAACCGCTATGGAAAACGCCCTGAAAATGCTAGAAAAAGGTCTAAAATTGCTCTGGAAAACGGTGTGGGAGAGGCAAAAAATGACCCTGCAAATGAATTTATAGAAGTATGCATGGCAGAAGTTAATAGATGCATGACACATGGCAGAGGAGAGGACACATGGCATCATCTAATTGATGAATTATGGTGGTCGCCTTATGCCACTCACCATATACCAATTGCCTTATGCCACTCGCCATATACCAATCACCATATGCCACTCGTCATATGCCACTCACCTTATGCCACTCGCCATATGCCACTCACCTTATGCCACTCGCCTTATGTCACTCACCTTATGCCACTCGCCTTATGCCACTCGCCTTATGCCACTCGCCTTATGCCACTCACCTTATGCCACTCGCCTTATGCCACTCACCTTATGCCACTCGCCTTATGCCACTCGCCTTATGCCACTCGTCTTATGCCACTTGCCTTATGCCACTCACCTTATGCCACTCACCTTATGCCACTCGCCTTATGCCACTCACCCTCTACAAGTCGCCTTCTGCCAGTAGCCATAAAATTTTATTGATAATTTTTGTGCAAAAAAAAAAAATCGCCATGTTTTGAAAAAATTTCTTCAAAATTTTGAAAAATTCACCCCAAAGTTTATACACCATTCACCTTGATTCGCCCCGATTTTATAATTACTTTTTCGGTACTACCCCTTATGCATAACCATGCTCTTCTCATTCATTACCACTTGATCCACATCATCATCTATGTCATTGTGTCAAACTAGTATCCACATCCTTGTCAAGCTGAGTTCAAGCTTCTTTGATACTCAACAATGCTCCTTATAATTTTGAATTTCATGCATATAAATAAAATTACAAATATATAATAATTAAATAAAACACACATTTATCTTTGTTAATTTAAAAATAATTAGAAAATACTTTATTTTATAACTAAAATTTTCATATATATATATATATATATATATATATATATATATATATATTTTTTTTTTTTTTTCATATGAGATGCTCACCACCAAACCTATTCTGCCTAGTTATTGATGACCCTACGTGAAAAGAACCATCGATCACTCAGAATTCGTTATACACATGCATACATATATATATATATATATATATATATATATATATATATATATATATAAAACATGGGATGCTCACCACCAAACCTATTCAACCTAGTTATTGATGACCTATAAAGGGTACCACCAATCACTCAGGATTCGTTATAACATGGGATGCTCACCACCAAATCTATTGTTGATCCGATATGAAGGGGATCACCGATCGCTCCGTTTTGTACCATCATCGTTTGTTTGACATGCACTCAAAGGATTTAGATAAGTCTGGCGTGCACTCATAGAATTTACATCAAACTACTATTTTTGCAAACAGACTACCCCGAGATTTGAACCTAGACCAAACAAACACTTACCAATCCACTAATCCTCGAGGATACAATATTTTTATTTTGTTAAATTTAAATATCTTTGAAGTTTACATATCATATGTAAGGAGAAGGCCAGAAGTTCCCCCTCAAATCATGAGCATTTTCCTTCACGAGTCTCCCTTCACGAGAGAATTTACTCATGTGGAGAAGGTCACAGGTTTCCTCTCAAATCATAAGCATCTTCCTTCACAAGAGACTGTAATCATGTGGATTTGACTCCGATTACCATGCTCGATTAGTTGAAGAATTTCGAAAGCTATCGAACGTATCCTCATGATGTTCCCCGTGACACTTATTCTCTCTTCTGAGCCATCATTTTACGTGATGGCTAGAATTTCCATTGAATGTCGCATCAATAATCATCCAAACATTAAATCGATTCCTTTCTTATTCGCTTCATAGAAAACATTCCCTTCACGGGAAAAATGAGTTTGTACTTTCTTACACACCTACAGTCTAGTTTAGTATTGGTCGACTGTTTAGTTTATTTCCTGCCTTCAAAGCATATATGGAAAAGCTAGGTTTTATAGACTTAATGAAGTCCAAAATTCATACTATTTTCAGTAGCAATATTCTAAAAATGAGCAAAAGACCGACGGTTTATACTTGTAGAATACACACCTTATCGACTTTTCATTGTTTTCATACCTAGTGCTTACCCAAAAAAATTTAGCAATTATTGGGCGCACTGAAAATTAAGGTATTGTATGGAATACGTATCCAACAGAAAAGGAGACAGATACCATACGAATGTATTCATGGCAAAACATGTTATATCCTCATTTTATTTTTTTCTTATTGGGGAGAACGTCTACGAAAATATAAGTGACAATAAAAATGTCGACCAATAGTTTCTATCAACACCCTAATGAGATATTATTGGAGTTTTGTGTTCATGACCTTAGCCGGAAGAAGTTTCTTATATTTTAATTGCATCATCACATTTAACCCATTAACCCATCAAAAGTAAGAGGGTTAGCCTCCCACACTTATTCACAAATTCAAAGTTAATAGGGGTGAGGAATCCTACAAAGTGGGACTAAGGACTTGCACATTTAAACCTACTACCCCATTGGCAAAGAGTATGGCAATATAGAAAGATATTAATGTGGAACGAAATTTCAATCACATGGAATTATTCACTAACACTCAAGTCCCACAACAAAATTAACGTGGGATTATTTACAAACTACACTAACAAGATAGAAAGATATTAACCTGGAACGAAATTCCAATCATGAAATATGCCATTAGAGTTGCATCATCACATTAACTGGTTAGAAAGTAAGAGGGACAACCCCACACACATGCCCAATCTCGATGTTAATAAGAATAAGAAATCCCATAAAATAAAATTAAGGAAATAAAGTTTTGTATTTATAACCTCACTTCAATTCTTCATATCACAGAAGAGAACTCTTGTTGCTATTCTTAAAAAAAAAAAAAAAAAAATATGGACCTATTATACCTCGCATTACAAAAAAATGTTGAACAATAATACATTCATATGTATTCACCACAAAAACACGGCGATATCCGCCGATGGTCCAGGGCTGAGAAAGAAGTGTATAAATCTTCTTTATTTCCGAATCCCTCGAAAGAGGTGTGGGATGTGCAACGTGTTCAACTTCGGCAATGAACGATTCATAAACTCATTTCCATTTTCCAAACCAGTATATACAACAAAAGGAAAACAAAACCGTTCTCAGAGGACCATACGATACATTTTTCACTTCTATTATACAGTCATAATACAAGGACTGCTACAGCCTTTGAGGGTATCGCTCTTTCCCACCGTAAGACAATAACGACTCAGCCGCCTTTCGCTTCTTCACCTCTCCGCGGTATTCACAATCATTGCTCCCCTTTTCCTGTGGAAAAAGATTCAACGGCGAGCACGTGGGCCGACATAAATTTACTCCAAACAACTTCACACTCGAAACAGCAGCAGCAGAAGCTGAATTCTCCGTTTTCTGATTCACAATGTCCGGCGGCGACGAATTCCCATCATCCACTTTTATGGCCGGCGATGGAAGACGGCATAAATCATAAGCATAGGAAGAACCAGAACCATCTGCCGCTCCCCAGGGAATCGAAGCGGGGCCGATGTCTCTCTGCCGAACCGGCGGCGCCGAGTAAAAGACCTGCGTCCACTGGCCGTAGCCGGCGAACGGGCCAACGAACTGTTGCGGACGGAAGAACCCACCCGAAACCGCCGGTCTGCGGAAGTCAGTCACGGCATTACAGGGCCGCCGGTGGAAGCTAATGTAAAGCTTCCCGGAGGCGCCGGTGCACCGCTCGAAGGTGACGACGTCCCCGGCCTGGAGGCGCTTGTCCTTCACGTAGCGGCTCCAGCCCTTGGTGAGCACGTAGCTCTGGCTGCTGTTCCAGTAAGAATAGCGGAACCTCCAAGTTTTGGCGGCGTCGTCCTCGAAATTCAGCAGGATACCCTTCCCGCTGGAGGCGACGTCGAGCGGGAAGTAGTTCTCAGCGTGGTGTTTGGGAATCACAAGGCGGTTCAGCTTCCCCACGTCGCTGGGAGTCACCGCCTTCTCGAACAGGTGTTCCCGTGGCAAAGCCGCGTCGGGCGCCGCAGGGTTCGGACCCGGGACATCGGGGTCGTGAGAGGTGGAAGAATCCTTGGCTTCCGTTGTTTCGTTTATTGTGGAGAGCTCGAACTCGTCTTCGTAGGTGTGCTTTCGGAGCATGTCGACGATCTCGGCCTTGGAGTGGCGGAGGAGGAAGAGCGCCTCCGGGTGCGCGTCGTCGAGGGGGGCGTAGTTGGTGATGGCGTCGCGGCCGCGGAAGCGGAGGGCGGCCCTGTCGTAGGCCGTGGCGGCTTCCTCTTCGGTATTAAACGTCCCCAGCCAAACCCGCTGGTGCTTCTCGTAAATCTGCGCGCCCCACCGCCCGTTGGGCTGCGGCACCACTCCCTTATAATGCGACGACGGCAGCTTCCCGGCCTCCAACCTCTTGCTGATCTCATTATTGTTCACAGACTCTCCCGAGATCACGCTCAGTCCGCTGCCCATACGATTCAGAACGCACGAATTCATGAAGGGAATAATCCCTTTGGAAGGTGAAGAGGTCGAATCCTCCTCTGTCATGCAGCCGCTTGCCGCCTCGTCATCGCCGGCTTCATTCGTTTTATTGTTAGAATTGGCAGCGCTCTCGACCTCCACCACGGGACAGCATCTCCCCAGGCTGAGCATCACCTCCGGGCATGAGGGTCCCTTGCCGTGCCATTCCTGCAAAGGCAAGAAATACTCAATCTCAATCCCACATTCTTTAAATAATAGCTTCAGATCGAATCCTACAAACATTAGGACAATCTCCACTCACCTTGAGAATGGTAGCGGCCACAACGCCTCCAGACATAATTTTTTTTTTTTTTCCTCTATGGAAACTCGAGCGTCCTGCAGAGAGGTTAGAAGGCTGAATTCCTCTCAAAAGCATGCATATTCAGGGAATATATGGGTACAGACAGGCAGGAACAGAAACTCAACTGCACAAAACAGCTTTTGAGAAAGAGACCAATGTATATATATATATAAAATGTACACATCGACTGATTGAAGGAAACAGGGAGGACGCCCATATATCAGAAGGGGCGAGGCTTCTCTGCCGGTTCGTAGGAAATATCCCTCCGCCTGCCTTTTCATCAAATCGGTCCACTTTTAATATAATTGTTCGTAATTATTGGGGAAGCTTAATGGGTCAACACCGGCGGCAGCTCGGCAGCTCGGCACCCACGGTGTTACCCTTTGTTTATGTTATTACCACGGAAGGGCTCGTGGCCGGATGCTGTCCACTAACTCGTAGGGTATTATGCCCCACAATAACGGGTTGGAAACCGGTTCCCGGTTTCTAATAATACCACGGAACCATCAAGTATTTCGAGACGTGTATGGTGGAAGCAGCTGCCCACTTGGAGGCCACGTTCACACGTCAGCATTTGACTGCTCTTGGGGCAAGCATCGCTTCCGATGTTCATTGCACCTGCCGTCCAAAGCTGCGTAAAAAACTGGCAGCCCAAAAATTATTTTACGTTGACTCAGAGTCGTACGGTACTGTTGGATTGGATTGTTGACCAATTGTGTATCATTTTATCCAGACTGGACAAATGCTTTTTTAACTTGGGTCAATGTCATCACCTTTTTAAATAAAAACAAAGTCAATAACATTTTGGATGGCTTAACCGTAGTTTACTGGCAAACACTTGATAGCTACCAACCAACCTCCACCTTTCAAATGATGTCATCTTCTTTTTTGTCATCTAGATTCTTTAGAGTGAATAATTGTCCTTCCAAATTACTTAAATAAAAACAAATAAGGAGTTACCCAAGGGCTAGGTGGATGGGCAAAGGCTTGATTGGTCAAGAAAGACCTAGATTCAAACTTTGTGAGCACGTTGTCACTTTATCAAAATAGTAGTTCATGATAGTAGTTCATGTTGAATCCTTTGAGTGCGCACCAACTATTCGAACTGGACAAATGTTTTTTAACAATGTCACCACCTTTATAAATAAAAACAAAGTCAATAGCATTTTTGGCAAACATTTGATCGCTACCAACCAACCTCCATCTTTCAAGTGATGTCATTTTCTTTTTTATCATCTAAATTTTTTAGAGTGAATAATTGCCCTTTCAAAGTACTTCAATAAAAACGAAAAAGCAGTGCTCCCTATGGCTAGGTGGATTGGCAAAGGCTTGACTGACCAAGTAATTGCCAAGAAGAGACCTAGGTTCAAACTTTGGGGCACGTTGTCAGCTTTATCAAAGGTAATAGTTTGTGCTGAATCCTTTGAGTGTTGAATCCTTGTCAACAACTGTAGAACCCAGGTGATCGATGGTCTCCATCTCACATTAGATCAACGAGACAAATAGACTGTTGGAACAGTCCCTTGCCAACTACTAAAAATAACGGCGGTAACCAACTCCTTATATAACCAAAAAAACCAAATAATGACCTTAAAAACATATTTATTTATTTATTTTATATGCCTAATTATTTCTACATAGAAAAATCTTAATATCTGATCTGTCCCCATCAAGTGAAATTAACTTGTGCGTCATATCCGCCAGCTTAAATTTTGTATGTATATTAAAATTATAGTAATACCTTTGTATTCTGTAACATGTCCGTACGCACCACATTATTATGGATAAGAAAAAACCTCGAAGTTAACAGGATGGAGTGTGAATTTGTTTCACGTGCATCTTAATTTCTCTGAAATTTTAAGTAGATTCTACAGCTTGGCACTGTTCACATTAGAATCTAATACGTGAAGTCGACAGGTTGGATTGAACCAGTCCATCGTGAATTATGGTCGGTGGCAGAACGGGATGCTTGCTTTCTAAAGTTAAATGTAGAAAAAATTAATAATAAATATAATATGGTATTGAATGTTACATTTATAACCAGTAAGGGAAAAGTCGTTGAATCATTTTGATATTTGTCTTAATCACATAAATTATTTATTCTCTTAACCAAAAACTTAAAGGCTTTGGTTTGGATTACATGGATACTTTATGGTGATAATTTCAAATATATAATACTTTAAATCGCTGTCAATGTTGTTGAATTATATATAATAATTATTTTTGAAATACAAGTTGGGTGGTCACAGTTTTAAGATTCAAGAGTAGAGTTGTATATTATATTTTAGATTATGATTGGATAAATATATATTGAATAATGGACATTGAAAACTACTTTAACTTTTACCTTTTGTTAACATAACATTTACACTCATACAATATATTAATAGTATTGTAAAAGAGTTACAAACTAGCTTAGATATAAAGGATATAGAGGCGCCATCTTGCTACTTTAACTTTTACCTTTTGTTTAATAAGTTAACATAACATTTACACTCATACAATATATTAATAGTATTGTAAAAGAGTTACAAACTAGCTTAGATATAAAGGATATGTATCTAAAAACGTCGATAGTTATCAATCCCGAGGCGTCAGATGTACCTCTGGATTGATAACTATCGACGCCTTTATATCTAAACTAGTTTATTAAATAGTTGCAATGGTTAGTTAGTCGGTTGTTTTGGTTTAAATATTTTAAATGTTTTTGTTAATGCCAACTTTTTTAATAAAACAAAATTGTTTACGGCGTGACATGTATGACTTCTTTGCCTCCTACCCCTATTTGCCATTGTAGAAACACCTCTCGGTGTAATAAAAAAAAATGTATTTATTTACTTTTAAATATGAATTCATTAAAAGTATAGCATTGTAAACTTGTAAAACATTACAAAATATATATATATAATAGCATTGCAAATATTTTTACCATACAAGTTTTAGATTATAATTTGTATATATATATATATATATATATATATATATATATATATATATATATATAATGTACATGGTGGAATCGGTAGCCGCCACGAATCCGGGCAGGTTGTCCAACTTTTATGGTCGCCACAGTATTTTGCGTTGTTTGCCCCGGAAGCCGCCACACAGATCTTCACGCAGTCCGCCCCTATAACCACTATGCCACAATCATTTTAAACCTTTTACGTCGTTGAAAGCACTAGGAAAGGGACAAGTGTTCAGTCCGGCGAGGACCGAGATTTGAACCTTGGACCTCCGCCCCCCTTATGGGGTTTGGATGAACCAATTGGTCTACACCTCCGCGATGTCCACCCCTGAAGCCCCACATAGATCTTCGTGCAGTCCGCCCCTATAACCACCATACCACAATCATTTTAAACCTTTTACGCCGTTGAAAGCACCAGGAAAGGAACAAGCGTTCAATCCGATGAGGCCCGAGATTTGAACCTTGGACCTCCACCCCCTTATGGGGTTTGGATGAACCAATTGGTCTACACCTCGAACCTAATTTGTATGGTCACATTGAACTATTTGGGGTTACCCATATTTAAACCTTGGTGTAGGCTACATCAACTAATTGTTCCAACCTATTGAACCAAGGACCCTATGGCTTTATATATATATATATATATAAAGGTTAGTGTGAGAAACCCCTATGACCGACCTCTCAGAACTAGATATCCTCATCCCAACCATGAATTCTCATAAGGGCGAGAATTGAACTTATTAATAGGGGAAAAACATACAGTCATACACACACCCACTCCCTCACACACTTGCCCATGACGTGGTTTGAACCTTGGACCTCCCAAAGAAAAGCCAAAGCTCATGCCACTGCATTGTCGCCTAGGAAAAATTATAATTTATATATTTTTTATTACATAGGAGAGTTGGTCATGACCACACTATTTTTAGTAACTGACAAGCGCATGGTTCAAACCACATGGGATACTCCCACCAAACCTGTTCCATCTCGTTATTGTTGACCTGGTATGAAGGAGATTCGTATCATCATCATCATTCTAGCTTGCACTTAAAGGATTCAAATCAGACTACTACCTTTGTAAACATGCTACCCCTAAGGTTTGAACCTGGGTATCTTGTTGGTAAGTGCCTAGCCAGACAACCACTTACCAATCCACCTAACCCTGAGGACAAATTATAATTTATATTGATCAAATGGTTTTAATTTATATAGTTAAAAATATAAAAGTTTAACATAAAATTTTAGGTCAAATCTTGTCAAATCAACAAGTTTTTTTTTATTATTTCTTTCACATCAACTTAGTCACATTGAACTATTTTATGCATTCAAGATTCGAAACTTGGTATCGGCTACACCAACTATTTGTCTCAACCCTTGAACCAAGGACCCGTAAGAAAAATGGGTTTATACGAGGAATCATAATCCTCTTCATATTGAGTGGGGTTTGAACCTTCAACTTCCCAAAGAGAGGCCAAAGCCCTTACCACCGCATTAAGCTTACAATTTTCAAATCGATATAGTGAGAATGAAAACTTATTTCAATATAGTAAACCTAATTTAAAATTAATTTTAAAATATGAGTGGTTTAAAATATGGGGTGCAAGAATCTCCAAATAAAAATAATCTATACTTATTCATTTTTAAATATAATTTATTAAATATTTTAAATATTTTATTATTTATTTATGTTTTTGATACATAAGAAAATCAATAACACCATTTATTTGGTTCATATGTTACTATTATAAATTGATTTTAAAATATGGGTGGTTAAAATGCGAGTGGTTAAAAATATGATATTTTTATTGGTAAAGGGGTTTTGAAAGGATCCTTTAAACATTTAAAGGATCTAATTAGAAATAGGTAATCCACTTGGGATTACCTTGAACAACAATAAAATTGGAACAACATTTAAACAGAAGTCATAGGCAACGAAGAAGAAAGAACAATATAACTGAAGCACCAAACGAAAAGAAAAAAGGAAAGCAGAATAGCAAGAACTCAAGAAGACACTGAACATACAGGACACTAAACACACAATACCAAGATATTTCCCAACACATTTAATCACACCATAATAATATTGTTTGCTTCAATTGAAAATCATGTCCTATTTCCAACGATCTCAATGTTGTAAATGGATTGCCATCTGCACTTGAAATGATGAATTTTCCTAGTAAAGTAACACCACCGCACCTGAGCACAAGCCCAAAGGAAAACAACTAACCTCCACAACCACATCCAACCATCAAAGAAAGAGCTTTCCATCTGAATTTATATGAACACTAAGGTTTAAAGGAAAGTTATTATGCCAAATACACAGATTTTTCTTCCAACACCCCTAAATTTGATATTTGTAGCTTGATTGTCTTCTCTATAAACATGTTGGACAACAATATTATTGAATTTGGTCATGTATCTTTTACACTCACTGATGATATTGCTTATGCTTTAGGGACTTGATATTGAGTTATATAATTGATACCTGCCCCTGGATACTATGTTCAAGTAACCACATTCGTTGTCTAAAATATTTCTCATAACATCGGAGCTCATAAGCTCTCTTTTACCAATAGAATGGAAAAAAGTTTTTCATCCCTTAACATTATACTGCCATCTAACTATAGCACTTTCCTTACTGAGTTTAAATCTATTAATTTCCTTAAGAGTGAAAACAACCTCCAAGCAATCTGGAAGATCTAGAAGAGAGACATTCAAGTTAAATTTCCATTGAGAGTTCTTGTTCTCATGCCTATCTTCATGAAATCTCAAATGTGCCACAATAGAACAATGATCAGAGTAGACAAAGGGATGCACTGAAATCTTACTGCCATTATTTACATGATCAAAATTAAAGAAAGGATGAGAACCATAAAATCTATCAAGCCTACTATAAATCTTGTTATCACCCTATTGCATATTACACCAAGTAAACCACAATTCATTTTGGTTGCTACTATGATCTTGCAAAGGGTCAAAAATATTAAAGTGAGTTTTAAAACTATTCCACCATATTTTCTCATCACCCTTCCAATCAAATTTGTTACCACCTACTTTATCATGCTGGTTTTCAATCATATTAAAATCCCCTCCGAACAACCAAGGGATATTGGGTAAATGTAATAACCAATTCCATAGAAAACACCTATCTCTATAATAATTTGCAGCATATATTGAGCAGACACCAAATTGCACACCATTGTGCTCTAAAACAACCCAGACCGCAGTATCACATGGAGAGTGACCAGACTCAATAACATGAGCAGCCCATAAGGGAGAAAGCAAAATAATAGTTCCTCCCCTCCCTTCAACATGATTGGTATAAAAACACTTATAATTACGCCAAATAATATTCAAAGTAGATTGTAACTAAAAATCGACTGCCTTAACCTCTTGCAACAAAATACAATCAAAATAACCCAAATTTTTGATGTGATTCTTGACAAAATATTTTCTATTCGGGGACTCAAGACCCCTGACATTCCAACTCATGCATTTAAATACCATGTCCAGAATTAGGGTGAGAAGAACCAGCCCTGGCTAGTTCTTTAGCATTTTTTAAAGATTTAACTTTACTATCCTTGACATTAACTCTTTTCCTCTCTTTTTTGGTAACTTTAGACTAGACCTTATCATTCAATTCTAATCTTCCATTAGATAAATTCTCATATAATGAATCAGAATATTCACTATTAGGAATTGTTTCGGAGTCCAAAATCTCAGCATTAGAACCTTCTTCATAGTTACCACTACCCTGATTATTTTTCTACCTTTCCAAAGCTCTACTACGAATAGAAGCCAACGCCAATTGTTGGGCATTATGTTTAGTGCAGGCATCAGTGGGGATACTTATAATGTCATTATTGATCATATTAATACTAGACTGAATGCTTCCATTTTCCCTAGCCACAGGGGCAGGAGAGGGCTGCAACCCATTTGGTTCAGCCAAGCATGTTAGGTGGCCACTGCTACCCACACCCACTTCAATAACCATACTTTCACCCAGAGCTATTTGCTCATTTACCTTGTTATAATTAACCACAAAGTTATTAGTTTGCTCAGGAACCATCGAAAATTTGCTCCTAGAGCCATCAAAATTTTTATTATGCCCTGTATTAGATCCATAATTAATATTATTACTCAGGGGGATAGAAACCCCAGAAAAAACCTTCTTTTTGTTAGCTAAAACAGGACAATTCCTCCTCACATGTCCCTCTTTTCTGCATATAAAACATGCATTTACCCCACCCAACAGTTCCAATTTACAGGATAATGAAAACTCCCCATAGTCTATCTCAATATCTTCGAGAAAATCCACACCAGGGTACAGGGAAATCAAAACCCTAGCATGCATGTGAGACAGGACACTGCTAGTCTCTTCCACCTGCAAGACATGGCCAAATGGATTCAATACCTGAGGCAAAAAAGACCATAATACCGGAGGGACATCCCTCACGACAACCCATCTCGGGTATGAAACAGAAAAAACTTCCTCAGTTAAAATTTTTGGTGACCAAGCAACAGCTCGAAACAT
This sequence comes from Wollemia nobilis, assembly GCA_028583015.1. Lineage (NCBI taxonomy): Eukaryota > Viridiplantae > Streptophyta > Pinopsida > Araucariales > Araucariaceae > Wollemia > Wollemia nobilis. Next base: position 5,013,784 of record JAQPPZ010002499.1, read on the forward strand.
CGTCTTCCCAACATTCCAGAACTGTTTTGCAACCACTCGCCTTTGCATGTCGGCGGATTTAAACATGACCAGATAAAGCTCTTTTTGCACCATACGACACATGGAGACAGAAACACCTAACCGTTTACCCCACATGTTGTTAACCCAGTCATCAAAGTAACGACATGATGGCAATATTTCATTATTCAAAGCCACAAAGAAGACAAAGACAGATTTCAACCTCAATTGTTTAGAACACAAGACATTAATCATGGCAGTGCTAGGAACCAACTTAACCTTTCCAGAATAGGCCAAAGTATCCTTACCACTCACGGTGAACACGACATCAATGGGGATATTCCGTTGGACCCCACACTCCACAACATCCTTGAAACTTTTAGTCCTTCCACCTTCATTCGTCATTGGGTTTTGACCGCCATTCACAGCATCACGGTATGATTGTGTTCGACCATCCACAACACCCGTGAAAACATCTGCTTTCAAATTTTTGACTATCAAAAACCTATCACCTTCAACGGACCCTGTGACAGCTCCGTTCTGCACACACTCCTCTGGTGGTCTCCCCTCTTCCCCCATATCCACCTCGGTTGCCATCCTATCAAATCCTAACCATCAACAATTCTAAAATAATTGTTCCTTAACTTGTGTTTTTTAATATATTCATGATTAATAATATTATGAAGGAAACAAATTTATCTATTTATAATAACATAAAAATAAACAAAATAATAAGTTTAATTTACTAATTTTTTTATTTTTGTTATAGTTTCTTAAGGGTTAAGTGGAATGGTGGGCAATTATTTGTCAAGAAGAGATCTAGGTTCAAATATTGGGGGCATAATGCCAGCTTTAGCAAAATAGTAGTCCATGTTGAATCATCTGAGTGCGTATCAAACCGACGTTCAAATCTTGGGGGCATGCTACCAACTTTAGAAAAGTAGTAGTCCGTATTGAATCATCTGAGTGTGTACCAAACCAATGACGATGGTACAAATTGAGTGATCCATGGTCTCCATCTCACGTTGGATCAACAACAAGACAAATGAACTGTTGTGAGCATTCCCTGTCATTTGAACCATATAGGTAACCAAAAATATATTCTAAAAACTTTTTTTCCTAAATAATCAACCTAATATCACATGAATATAACTTCCTTTATATTCCATTACCAACTAATTTATGATCCATGTGACTACAAGCTTATCCTCATTCACCTTGGTAATTGTAATATACATTTCAATTGTCATAATGCATTGATTCATTTATTGAAATTAATTCTTTAACGAGGTGAGATGTGTTAGTCAATTAAAATGTTTTTAATGATTGAATTGACCACTAAAGTTATAAATAAGAATAAGGTTAAGAAGAATAATTGTATAAAATTAAAATTAAATCCATAAACATTGCAATAATAGTACTACTTCAAAATTCATGACTTCACAAATTTGCAACCTAAAAATAGCCCTAGTATAAATTTCATGACTTTGAATAATTAATATTAGATAACAATTCAAGTCGGAGACAAAAATTAAGTGGGCGAAATAATTGATTATTGTTAAATATATGAAAGCAAACTTATTTTTTTACAAATTCCATGACTTTAAATAAATTCTTATTAAATAATATTAAAGTCAAGTCATAAAAATTGAGTCGATAATTAATTAAGTGTTCTTCAATATATGAATGCAAATTCTAGTAACTAAGCTAAAATTTAGAAAAGCTTAGGATTTGTAACCTTTATTGCAGATTATTTTACTAGGCCTTAAATAGAATGTAAAAAAATAGTTACATGTGAACAAACACATGTATTAATGAATTATGAATTGTATCAATGATGAATTGATTACTATTAGACAAAATAATATTTGTTATAAGTAATTATATTGTATAGTTTTCAATATGATAAAATTTGTTGCTTATTTTCAAGAGTATTTATGTTCTAAGCATTCAACTATCATCAAAGGTTAAAGAACCCTTTAATATCTACCTTCCTTTCATATCTACCTTCTTTGATATTAGAGATTAAATAATTTTTATGAAATAAAATTACATAGGATAGGAGTTGTTGCATATTAGGTTGGATCTCAATCATTATAATGCTAAGTCATATCTATTTCAATTCTATGCCTTCTTATGTTATCTTGTAAAAAAATAAAAAAATACCTATTGTAGTTAAACACATCATTCCAGTTTGAAATAGATAGAAAAGCCATTACTTGTTGAATTTGAGCAAAGTTCTCATTACTTAGAATGAAAATTATAAAAAAGTAAAATAGTAATAATCTTGCATTCTAGATTTTAAAAGTTTCCAATACCAACCCAAAACTTATCCTTGCATAATTTAGCTTGAATATACTGGTTTATAGATAATAATATTTTAACATAGTAATAATTAATTAAAATTACAGTGTTAATGAAATAGATAACATATTATTTTGATTCTAGTGCACTACATGTAATGTCCTAGAAATACCTCATTTATATTAATGTGATGCCTGGTTAGTATCATTTTAGTATCATTTATTTTTATGTAATGCCTAATTAGTATCATGTTTTGTTATGGTGGTACAACAAATACAAAATTAGTATAAATGTGTAAAGATTTCCTATTTAAATATAGTACAAACTTCTATGTTATATACTTTTAATCTATCTTTCACAATCCAAAGTTATACCTAAGATATTATCAATTCTAATCATTTTTTGCTTTCAAGGTCCTAATCTTTCCCTTATTATTTTTATTATGTCAAAAAAACTTTATTCCATATTTATATTTATAGTTCTTTTATGTCTATATTATATGTTTCTATGCCAATTTTCCAAACTTTTAACTTGACATTTTTTTCTAAAAATTCACAAATTTTTTTGGTCCTCAATGTCTTGTTGGAGAATGTGAATGTACCCCAATTGTACCTTATGATACAATTTAAATATTAGAATAGCGTTGAGTCTATAGTTTAGGTGTGTGAATTATATTTTCCCTTTATGTAAGTTTTTATGTGCAAGATGTGCACAAGTGTCATGTAATTATGTTTGCAAGTGTGTAGTGTGAGAAAGTGTGCAAGTGCCATGTATTAGAGTGTGCAAGTGTCAAGTATGTATGTAGGAGTGTGCAAGCGTCATATATTTAAGTGTGCAAGTAAATAGAGATTCAAGAGTCATGTACACAAGTGACAAGATGAGAAGCCAAAAGGACATGTGAGGTTTATCTTATGTATGGAATAGGAAAGGTTGCAACTCCTAGATATGTGAGGAGTGCAATAGTCAAGTATGAAGTCACCTTTCTAAGGTTATATAATGGAGATAAATCTCCATTAAATGTATGAGAAATTGAAGATTACATTCAAGCATTAATATTGAAGCTTGTATGCATATTTTGAGAAATTCTACTATAAGTTTTCTTCATGTTATTGCATGAATGATATTGGCCATTTATATTTGTATGTTATTTTAATTAATATTAATTTTAATTATTTTAGCCATATAATATATTTATTTATCTTATATTTGAGACTACTCAAGATCTAGAGTATTAGGACCTAAGATAATTTGGCTAACAATCCAACAATGGTATCAGAGCTACTTTGAGTAGTCTGTAAAGGTAGCATCTGAGGAAGTCTTTGGTATGAATTTAGTTTAAGAGTCATGTGAAGTAAACATAGACTCATATTGTTGCAAATATTAAATTTGTAGATTGATATATGAAAGGGAACCATTGAAAAGATTCTTGTATTTAAAGATTTCTGAGAGAAATTTTATTATTTGTTGGAGTCTATTCATTCAATCCTAAAATGAGTGAATGCTAGGACTCTATTCAAAGGTAATATTGAATAATTATGTCCTAAAAATTGGACATGATAAAATTAATTTGTAAATAATTTGAGTCACCTGAATTTGATAGGATTCTTTAGAAAAAGAGAACTAGAAATAATATAGTGGTCTAAGCCACCATTGGAGAAGAAAATTATCCATAAAAGTTAAATTCAAAGGAAAGTCCATGAGTAGAATAATCAAAGCAAAAGCAAACAAAAAAAACTCATTGCAGAAGAAGATAACTAGAGAGTTGTTTGTGAGATTGTGATGACCCAAACCAATAGAGTCAAAAATTGTTGTTCTTTGTGATTGATTTTGATTCTTATTTACTAAATACAAAGAGGAGAAGAGAAATAAAGTCTACATTAATGAAGGTTGCAATTTGAAACCTAAGGGAGATGAATCGTTTGATTTGGAAATGTTTACATCTACCTATGAGAAGAGCTAGAATGTTACACATAAGTGTAACACCCAATCACTCAAAGACATTGCTATAGACTTGAGAGGATAAATCACCAAGGGTGCAACAACATTATATTTCTTAAGCGTTTCATTGGAGTTATTGAAAAAAAGAATTTGATATTTGATGTGACATGGTCAATGAGAGTTTTATGACCTAATTCAATGCATAAGAATAAATTAAGTTACATTACCTTAATTTTTTGAAATATTTAAATTAGACGCAAGAATAAAGATCTAAGTCGATAAAACATACGGAATTGCAAGAGTAGACAACAAAAACTAGTAATTTGAAATTTTTGAAGGCGGGAATCTTTGTGGTGTAGAGGGCGGTCACAAGGGCCCTGTTAATGGGTATGAATATTTCAATGACGGTGAAGATGCAAATGACTCTGATGACAATGTAAAAGTCATGGGTGTTAGGGGGTCCTTGAAAGTTCCTCCTTGGAATGCTAACTTAGGTTTCTTTGTGGATAAAGTTTTCAATATATTAGGATTTTTAACTGATCAAGTTTCAATCTCATTTTTGGTCTTAAATAGAGAAGTTTCCTTCCCCCATGAGATAATGGATCCTTTAATCTTCCAGGAATCCCTATCACTAATTGGAAAATTTGTCGGTGCCCATCCCGACATAGAATCCATCCAAAAATGGGCTGTGTCGAAATGATACCCTTCTAGCAACATGGAGTTGATCTCTTTTCCAATAGGGTTTTTCATGATCAAATTGAATAACTCTCAAGTTACAAGTAGGATTCTTACAGGTGGTCCTTGGTTCTATGGTAGACAAAGACTTTTCATTCATTGATGGGGATATGATTTTGATCGAGAAACCCAAAGCATTAACATGGTGCCCATCTAGGTCAAACTCCATGGACTTTATCCTCAGTTCTATTATGTTGATGCTCTCGAAGGCATAGCTCAAACTATTGGAGAGTTGGTTGCCATTGATCCGGATACCAAAGCTAGGACTTGAATGACCTATACTCGTATTTACATCATCGTAAATCTAGAATCTAAACTACCCACTTATGTGGATCAAGTTATAGGTTCATACCGAAGATACTAGAATATAAAAATAAACCAGTCTTCTTTATTGAATGCAATACATAAGGCCATCTCAGAATTCAATGCCCAGGGTTATGCGTAAGTGGTTGGCCCCAAAATGTATTTATAAAAATTTGGCAAATCAGTTTTGAAATTGTTAGAAATTTGAGTTAATTTGAGGTATTTTATGTTGTCATTGATGTCACATGGATCACATTTGGTTTTGGTGGCCAAAATATTTCATAAATAAGAATTTATGATATTTTGGAAAGCATGGCTATTTATAGGTTTTTTATGAAAACCAAGGCAGGAAAAATAAAAGGTTTTATTTAAAACCATGGTGGGCTTATGTGGAAAGGGCTTTTCTTAAAAGCTAAGGTGATTTTTTTTTTCATCAAAAAAGGACCTCCGGTGATGAAGATATTAAAGTTTAAAGTTTAAGTTTAAATTAATGGAGGGCCGACCTATGTGCAATTAATAGAGGTTGGCATATATATAAATATATGTAAAGGTTTCAATTTATTTCGAAAAGGGGGTATATTATATATCACCAGAAATCTTATTTCAAGAGCTATTTGAATAACTTATTTAGAAGGAGAAATAAGGTGTGTGTAAAGAAATATTTATGATTTTGCAAACTGGTTTCAAAAGTGAAGTTTGCCTTGTTCTTTTTCAAGAGGAGTAATTCTTTCATGAGGTGACAAGGTATGCAATATTGTGATTTATTTTATTTTATGGTATAAGTGGTTTTGGGAGTGAAAAGGTTATGCAATGTTTTTATTTATTTTATTTTATGGTACAAGTGGTTTTAGGAGAGATAAGGAAGTTGTGCAATTAAAGGCCTTGGTGATGATTATTGAAAAGTGGAGTAATGTTGATTATTTTGTGATCTACTAACCCTTGTGATGATTGGCAAAAGAATTTTGTGATTGTGGCAGATTTACAAGAGGTTTTTTCATCTTCATAAAAGGTATGGGCACATTCTCCTATTGATTGTTTATGGTGGTTGATTTCTGAAATATCATTGGAGGTAAAAGGATTGTTTGTGGTTTCCTTTTCAAAAGTGGTTGGTTGAATGCTTCAAGGTTTTCTGAATTGAGAGTTGTGTTTAAACCTTGTGTTATAAGCATAATGGTTGAAGCCCATTGGTTTTGAAATAACTTGAGTTAGAAAAGAACATGAGTATCATTGTTATGTGAGATTTGTGGTTGAGCATTGTTGGAAACATTTGAGTTGGTTGATACATACTTGGACTAGGTTTGTGTGAGAAAGAGTTGTCCCTTGTGATGATTGGTTGAGTTGATATTAAGGTTAGAACATATTGAGTATCTAACAATTCTCTTTATGGTTCTATAAGACTTGAGTTGAGTTGAGGTTGACTTGAATTGAGTTGAGGTTGATTTGAGTTGAGATTGAGATTAGAACATATTGAGTCTCTAAAAATTCTCTTTATGCTTCTATGAGTTGATTTGAGTTGAGTTGAGTTGAGATTGATTTGATTTGAGTTGAGTTGATATTGATATTAGAACATATTGAGTCTCTAACAATTATCTTTATGCTTCTATAAATAAAATCATAAGGATTGGCATCTGCAATTACCTCTTGCATTATGGGCTTACAGAACTAGCATGTAGATACCCACTGGGGCAACACTTTTCTCACTTGTATATGATGCTAAGGCCATTATGCCATTGGAGTTAGAAATTCCAATATTGCACATATTGAAAGAGTTTATCGATGATGACACTACGCGATAAACTCACCTTGATCAAATGACCCTTATTGATGAATATCACATCAATTCTCTCGAGCATCTCTATATTTACCAAGATCATATAACATGAGCTTATAACAGTAAATTCCATTTGAGATACTTTAAGGTTGGGGATATCATGCTCAAAGAGAACAAATATAATTCAAACCTACCACTACACCTGCGAGACAAATTTATGGCCAACTGGATAGGTCTTTATATCATCTCAGAGAAGATTGTACCTATGACATATTGCTTAACATTTTTAGAAGGTTTTGCAAAGCCTGAAACTCTCAATATTCTTCATCTGAAGGCGTTTTACACATAAATCCAACAAAATCCAAAAAACAACACACAAAAATAAAAATTTGAAAAACATTCAAAATAATCAAAATTCCAAAAATATTTGAAAATAAAAAATTCCAAACAAATAAAAAAACATCAAAATAAAAATGTTCCAAAGCCATCATAAGCCCTTTGGTCAATTCACAAAAATCCCAAAGGCACATTAAGCCCTTTGGTCAACCCATAAAAAGCTCCAAAGGTATCATAAGCCTTTTGGTCAACTCAAAAAATGCCCCAAATGCATCATAAGCCCTTTGGTAAACTCACAAAAGGCTCTGAGGTAATTTAAGACCTTTTCTAAAAAAAACACAAAAATACAAAAATAATTAAAATAGTAATATACAAAAACATTTGCATTTGCATTCATGTAATTGCATTGCATTAGGCACAGTGCATCCATTGCATTCGCATTAGAATAGGTTGTATTTGTGATCATACAAATGACACCATATTTGTATCTAAATCATGCATCTATTCATCATCATCCATAACCCATGCGAGTAACTATGTTTTTCAACACAACCTCTTCTTGTTGCTATAAGGAATATACTAGGGTTTTTTGATCATTCAGCCATACCTAGTGATATTCTTAGATTTTGTAGAAGGCTATCTTTGCTTTTTAAGATGAGGTCTACTTTTAATGGCACCTAGCGTATGTCATAATCCCATCACTAATTAAAAATACTGAAATATTAGCTAGAACAAGGAAAATATGAACACTACAAAGTGGTACTAGGTAGCCTAAGTGAAAGGTTTTTACTTGCTCATCTTGTGATGTGCATGGTATAGAGTGTTGATAATTGAAAAAAGAACAAGATCCCCCCTACCCAAGAAACCTCTTACTTTATGAAAATGAGAAAAATCCCAAAATCAAATCAAATCCCTTGCTCAAAACAAAAGAGAAAACAAAAATGTAAAATAAATAATGATTTTTATCACTAACCATGAGCAAGTATCCGAATTAATCAAAATAAAATAAGGGGGTGAAGAGATTGAATCCTTGGAATGATCAATCTCCCAAAACCATGGTATAATCCCTAATACATCAATGGGTTTAATGAATCCCACCTGGTATTGGGGTAGTTCTAAGCAATTTTTAAAAACAACTACCTTTAGGTGTCTTGTATTGCCTAAGGGTCTAATATGACTGAGTCCAACATAGGATCAGATGAGCATTTGGTGATCCCAAATACAACAATGGGCTGAATGAATTCCACCTGGAATTGGGGTAGGCTTATGTTTCATCTAATACATTCATTTGTACACACAGGAATAATGAATATCTTTGTCTTCATAACAAAAAATTGCATCTATCAGAAGTCCTATATGATCATTATACAACTTTTTAATAATCAACTAGGGTATTTGAGTCTCATGGAAAACCTCAAAAATCTCCTCATAGCAACAAACCATTCATAAATCAAATCATAAAATTTCTTTAGGAGGTTTTGTTTATTTAAAGTATGTTCATGAAATAGGATAGATACCATATAAACATCAACAATGATGTTTAGAAGGCCATTGACTATTTTGTACATATCTTTTAATTTAAAAAAGCTTATAAATAAAATCATATACATATGATATCATCTCATCTCACATAGGGATGCTTAAATGATTATTTCTTATGATGAGAATTATCACTTACATTCATATTTTTATACATTTTGTGGTGTCATCCCTTAGTTTGTAAACACATTAAATTCATTCCTTATGTTTTAAGTGATTAAAGTATACATGTTCATTTGCATTAGTTCATTCCTCATATAATTAATGCATTACATTATGCATCATACATCATTCATATCATGTAAATTAAATGCATAAAAAATTAAAATAAATTAAACATGCATTTAACAAAAAGCAGTGCATCCATATATATGCCCATCATCATAATGCATCCATACATATAACCATCATCATAATGCATCCATACATGTAGATCATAGCATATAAACAATATATCTATCATCTAGCTAGTGCATATCATCAATACATTGCATCCATATGACATAAGTAAAACATCACATAAGCATTGCATACATTTGCATCACATAAACATAAAACAATAAAATGATACACATAATGAACCATAATCAAACTGGAATATCATATATATATATATATATATATATATATATATATATATGTTTTTGTGTGTGTGTGTGTGTGTGTGTGTGTGTGTGTGTGTGTGTGTGTGTCAAATAAGTACATAGAGGTACAAAATTACCCATAGGCTACAATAGTGTAGGTCCTCAGACCTTACACTAAAAAATGATACAAAGCCATCATGGCTATCAAACTGGGCCTACACCCCCAGGCTCACCTCAACCCTCAGCTCCATCCTTGTGAGTTTGTCTGGAGCTAGACCCTATGGTCCTATCATAGTGTGCACCTATCCTTTGGTTGGGCCTCACTAATGACTGCCCTGCCTCACTCTACCTATTGCACTGTGAGCCCCCTACTATAGACCTCTCCCAAGGAGTATCACCTAACCGCCTGATCAAGAGTCATAGAGAGGTAATATACCCAGAATATATCGCTATTTGAGCCTCATACTCCTCTAGTAGACCCTATATGTGTCTAGTATCTGCCCTTGGATCCAAACCTACTATCCCCTGAGCAATTGGAGCAATGGGTACAACCTATCCTCGCATAACACATCTCTCTATAGTAATATTCTCTATCTTGAGCTACACCGAGTCAAACTATGCCTGGAGGGTGGACCTCTCCTCATCAAAACCCCTCCATCTAGTCTAGCATATTGAAAGTTAGGCCTAAAATGTGCTAACCTGAGTCTGGATTATAGCGATAGAGGTGTCTACTACAAGATCTATAGATGAAGCATCTTAAGATCAGCCTTGACACGGTGTAGATAATCTTGAAGGGGGGACTCATGATCCTCTAGAGTAACATCATCCTCCTCCTCGGGAAATTCTTACTCCTTCATTGATTTCTCCTCTATAATATGAACCCACTCCTTAGTCTGGGCCCACACATGATGTCCCTCTAGATCCTTTACAACTACCTCATCCTCATAATGCCCTAGATTGTCATTGCTATTTCATAGCCACATCACCCACCACTAAGTGTATGCCTTTGTAGTACCAGCATCCGCTATACCAAAATCAACTACAAGAGGATCTACCTCCTTAGATACTACTATGACCCAAGGAACTAGGAGATCCCTCTCCACCTAAATCCGCATATAGAGAAATGGAACCAGTAGGATGTCCTACTAGATCCTGAACTGCCTAGTCACCCGAGAGAAGTCAAAGAACTCCCTCACCCCTGCATTGCGACTGATGACCTATCGATCGTGTATCATCCATACCATATAACGTTCTACCTCATCCCAAGTAGGGAAATCTATATAAATCCTCCAGATGATATCCTGCACCTGTAAACTAGTCAGGGATGCTACATAATATGCATAGTCTCCTACGTGGTGTTGACTCCATTACTCGTCTACTATCGATGACCATCAATATCCATAGCACTATACATTGTCATCTATCCTAGTGATATCCTAGGGAAACCTTATTAGGTGGTCTACTCTAATATACTCCCAACCCCAAATATAGAGGAGCAAGCTGCATGCAACCGAAGCCGGGTCCTATCATTGGATCCTATACAACTCGTCATAGAGTTGTGCTAACAAGGTGCTATCCCAAGCCATAATGATAGGCTCATATTGGTCTAACAGATCTTGTACCATGGATAGGAGGTTCCAAGGGAACCTCGCTCCTAAAGTATCCAAAATGAGCACCTTATAGATAACATGCATGAGGAAAGCCTAGCAGGTGGAGAAGATGTGGATTTGATACCAACAAGAAACAGGAACTCCTCGATGGTGAATGTCTAGTAATGCTACCTATGCCTGGGAATCGAATACTCTATCAAAAATCTTTGGTCTATGATCAGTCGAGGATGAAGTGATGGCCTATCCATCAAAAGGGATCCTAAATATCCTATAAACATCCTCAGGAATAACCATCATCTCATCGATTGAGAGATGAATGGTATTGGTCAGACAGTCCCATCTATGGGCCAAAACTATGAGGTACGCTTGATTCAACATAATAGTTGAAAATATAATAGTGTACATGAGACCCCGTGCACTAAACCAACCCTAGTCTATATCGGTCATGAGTAACAGTAGATTTACCAGCAAATCAAACTCTCGAGCCTATGAAGACAAGGCCTAAAAGTGTAAAATAAATACCTAATTAAATGCACTTAAACTAAAAACACAATAAAAATTCAAAATATGGTGTAACAATAACCCTAATAAAGCAAGGCTACAAACACAATGATAAAATACACCATGACATGCAAAAAAATTAAAATTTACACTTGAAAATCTAAAAAAATCAATTAAATTCATCAAAAATCAAATAATTTTACTAAAGTTTCACAACCGCTCAAGCTAACAGTGGCCACAAAAGCAACCGGTAATGTCGACAGCAGTCACAATAGTGATCATTGATGCCGATAGTAGCTAGCCACCAATGTTCAAAAATGTGACCGTTGGGATTCAAACTAGCCACTATCAGCAAAAGCAGACCCTCTTTTACAAATTGGGCTCCGCCTTGAGCGACAACGGCTGTGAGGCAACACACGAATGACATCCACCCTTGCCAAAAAATGCAAAAATAATTGACACAAATAAAAATCTAAAGCAAGACCACCTAAATTAACCTAAAACTAAACCTATATATTGGTGTGGTTCATTACCAACAAGCTTAATGAGGTTAATTTACCGATTAATTAATTTTGGTGTATTTTATCGATTAAAATAACAAGTTAGGGTTTGGAGAAATACCTGTGAAGCTTTGGCTCTTCTGCTCATAGATGCCTCGATCTGATATACCATGGTGTTTGGTAATCATGCATCATCCTAAGTCACTATCTCTCTCTCACCTCAGAGCTCAAATTGTAGAATGATAGTTGGCAAATAATAAAAGTCAAAATCGTGATTTTCTTTTTTATTTTTTTAGTTTTGCTATGATCACTGTTGATGTCAATAGCTCACACTTTCTAGTCGCTAACGCTAATAGTGGCCATAAAAAATCAATATTGGACCACTACACCTGATAGTGGCTAGCAAAAAATAATAAAAGCATCAAATTTCTCACCATGGGGAATCTCAAAATGGGGAATCAAAAATTGCACAATAACCATAAAAATCATAAAATAAAATTTCAAAAACATTATAAGATCATCAAAATAAACAAAAAAAAATCAAATTATATCAAAATTTCAAATGCACCTCGTACCTAGTTATTTACCCTATACACTTAGTAGTTGCAACAACTTGCACTCCATGTAATCTGAAAATATGAGTAAATTACCATAAGGTCAATTGAGCCAAATCAGTCAATGTTGAACTGCAATGCTTCACTTCAATCTTGAAGAAGGCCATAGAAGTCGGAATGCCCCATAGAAATGAGGTGTTCATTTGATCTCTTCCATAACATTTCAAAAAATCATCAAGTGATTCAACACAAGCTAAATCAAATTGTTATCATCTTAATTCCCTAAGAAGGCCATTACGGCCATACTGCTCTATGGGATAGAGATGTACAATTACTATTAATGGTTGAAATCACACCTAAATTAGAACCTACCATATAAACAACAAAGCAAGCATCTAAAATTATCCAAATCAATCATCTTGGTCAAGCGACTCATTGCTTTATTCGTTTTCCTTTCCTCATCAACTCATTTCTTGAGGGGTAGTCATAATATCAAAAATCATAATCAAAATCAACAAAGGATCACTCGACCATGTCAAATTGCGCTCATCTTATGAATCATTACTAACAACTATCATAAGCTTACCCTTTGCTAGGGAAAAAAACAAATATGATAGTTAAGCTTGAATCTCTCCTCCTATCGGACCAATTGTAGCACTAATGCTACTCGATCATCATTGGAATTATGAAATATTTTACAAATTTAAGCATTTCATCCCATTGGAAGCAATGATTTTAAGATGCATGCCTTTATCATGTTTGGGGTATCTAATGTTGATCAGATCAATGATCATCACACACCCTACAATATGGCCCTAGGTGGTCTACTTTTTCTCATTGCTATGTTTTCCCACAATGCATCCCAAAATAGGGCATCTGTAAACACCTAAAACACATTATATTTAGGAGACTACTCATATGGACACATCCGTAGACAATATGACTGATCTTGGACCTCTCTAAGAGCTATAAGTGGTTTTAACCACTCATTAGGGGTAGTTTTGACCTATTTAGGTGCAACTACTATCAACCAGAGTGGTTGCCATATAAAGCCACTGAATCTCAAACTGGCTATGACTAACAGTTGTTGTGGACATTGGCTAGCACTAAAACAAAATTGGTCATAAATATGGGCTTGAATCATGCATGCTAACTAAACTTGCATTGGATTCAAGTGGTTTTGAGCATGAATATCCTAGATTTCCTCCTAACTACACTCCCATGTAAGTTTGGAACTGGGCCTTCCCCCCTGATGGCCATTTTCATGTATATCTATATCTTGGCTTCTCCAAGAAGCCAATATATAGAATTTGGGAGGCCTACATATGAACCCTCCCAAAAATAAGAAAGGATCGCTAATTTTATGTAGCCAAGCCCTATCCAAGTGACCAATGAGTTGTAAACCCTTAAGGAGAGTCGAAGTGCTACCCATTTGTAGATTACCAAGCCTGTGACCAAGCATGGAGCTTTCGAAGGATTGAGAAGCATACATCGTAAAGTCACACCAATTTGATGTGAATACCCATGATTTTTACCACCAATCCATCTTTGGACACTAAGGCAACCCTTGAACATAAATTTGGATAAATAATTGAGTGTCGCAACCCCTAGTTTGAGAGGTAAAAGATCACAGTTAGTGACCATTGTCATCAATAGCAACTTGCAGTCATGACCGCTCTAAGCAATAGCGGCTAGGGTTTTAGTCACAATTTCTTTAGTTTTAGCATAGATTTCTTATTATTTATGCTTTTCCAGCTTATATTATAGTAGATCTATCATTTTGATTACATTTGTATGGTGATTTCCTAGTTATTCATGCATCTTTGCTTACCTTTGCCTATTTTCATGTTTTTTTACAAGCTTTATCATATTACATGCAAACCTTTGAAAATAACATCATCATGAGAGGCCTCATATGCTACTAATAATTCTATGTTGTTTCTTGAATGTAGATCACAGGTTCTTGACAAATTCAAAGTATCTTTGGCATCAAATCCCTCCAAGAAAGTGAGAAGAAGGCATCTATAAGCCCTTGAGCAAGTTCGTGTCGAATCTAAGAAGCCTGCAAATTACACCATCCTCGCTTAAGGGATTTTCATATTTGTAATAATTGTATCAATCATTTGGTATCCCTAAGAGGGACCTATTTGTAATCGGATTTCAGTATGAATTAATAAGAAGAGACCTTATATTTTTTAATTCATTGTCTTTCATACTTTCATGAGTTTATGCTTGATATAATGATGAAAATAGCTTAGGTGTATTCTTTTTAGGATCGTACAATAGCAATTCAATTTAATCTCGAGGTGAATCACTATGTTTGATGATCTGTTAAAACTTCATGGAAGAATGAAATGTACACCTCATTCCCTTGGAGCAGTCTAGCCGCATGGCCTTCTTGGGGATTGAAGTGAAAATATTTTGATTCGTCGATGAATTATTTTGGGGTTCAAGTGGCCTTATGGTAATTTACTCATCTTACCATATTGCATGGATAGCAAGTCACTACAATCACCAAGTGTATAGGGTAAATTACTAGGTACGAGGTGCACTTGAGATTTTATTTGATTGATTTTTTTGTTATTTTTGAAATTTTTGATTAAAGTGGACCATTAGATGTTGTTAAATGCCCAAATTGAGGCTCATGATGCTGACAAAATGTTTGCATTTATTGTCATTTTGAGGGCTATCCTAGGGTATGATGGCTGCAATTTGCAAATTTTGGGGCCATCCTGGGGTAGGATAGTCACACCGAAATGTGATCGCTCCACCCCAAGGTGGTCAGGAAATTTGAAAAATATAAAAGCAAATTTGTAAATTTTTAATGTCATTTTCACAACTAGTAGTGAGATAAAAGGAGAGGTGAGATGGAGGAGAGAATATTTGACATGGAATATTGCTAGAAACTCAACCTAACATGATCATGGACTAGCCAGAGGCCTCTATGAGTGGAGGAGTCGAAGCTAGGAAGGTAGAAATCTCATGGACTCTCTTGTTAATTTTACAAATTAAAATGAACCTCACTAAGTAACATGGAAAATAAACCTCACTAAACTATTGGAAATGAACCTCACCCTAGATTAGGAATATCTATATTAGGCTAGCTTAGGGGTAGGTTTTAATTTTTGAGTATTTTTGGCATGGGGTCGTACCCCTTTTTAGGTGCCACTACGGGGTTGTCCTAGGTAGGAGTGGCTCCCCTTTGAGTAGTTGGGGGCCATCCTGGGGTAGGGTGGCCATGTTTGAAAACCAACGATCAAATTTTTGGCCGTTGGGGTGGCCATCCTAGGGTGTGATGGTGTTGCCTACTGACCATCTTTGCCCTATACGGTAACCAATGTTTTGATTTTTTTGGATTGATTATGCATTTTTGGATTTTTGGATTTTTATGTTGATTTGTGTGATTATTGGGAATCAGATGTTGATGGCCCATTATAGGGAACCCACCTTACTTGGTGAGTTACGGAGTTAGCTTAGTGATGATGAATAGGTATGGTTTGAGGTGATTAGCCTCAAATAGGTGGTGCACATTCCCATAGTTATGTTAGATCAGGTATATATGATGGCCTTGGCTCACCGATGGGATAGTAGGACCAAAACATTTCATATCCCTACTAGTAATATGACTGTGACATTAGAGGATGTCTATAAGATCTTTTGTAATCCTATCGAGGGACTCCCTATCACCTCCACTCCCCTTCTGCAGTGGGGGAGAGTTCTTCAAAGGATATTTGGAGGGTAGGCAGATGTTGCATTAGCATGGATGGACCACGATGGAGTTCTGATCAAAGCATGGTATGATGCCCATGTATTCACTCGATATTAGATAGTAGTGATGTACATTATCTCAAACATCCTACTACTAAATTCTTCAAGAGCAAGGTTTCCCTAGAACCTCCTTGACATGGTGCAGGATTTGATCGAGTGTGATACATAGCACCTGATCATTATGGCATGAGGGAGCACCCTATTAGCTCATATATATGATGAGCTCTATGAGATTCAACATCGAAGTTGGATAGGATTGGGCTACAATATGCTCCTCTAAATATGGGGATGGGAGCATATCTGAGTGGACCGACCAATAGGACTACCAAGTACCATGAATTGAGTTGGGTGACACAAATATTGGCTATACAACTTGATGGTGATGGGATTGAGAGATAGGTCAGAGCTAGCTAGAGGCAGGTAAATTAGCACACTATGTAGGATCTTTGGATAGATTATAGTGAGAGTAGGTAGTGTGGAGGCCTTATTTGGATTACCCTCATTGGCTAGAGGTTGTAGAGTATCTAGGGTGGGTGAGACATGGATGGTGGCTCATTGGGTGCCATGACACTAAGTAGTACTTCTAGTACTCTTGTGTCAAATGGTAGTTTGGCATATTCCAGGATGTTCAAGAGGATCCCCTCCTATATAATCAATGAAGGGATGAGACACATCTAGTTTGGCCTTGAGTGGAGGCACTTGCCAATGAGAAGGATCTGGTAGTAGTCGAGATTGAACTAGCTAACCTAGGGAACAATGTAGAGTATGACACCTAGTTGATCACCCAACTATGGTAGGGAGGTGGTCTGATGGGTAGGCCTATAGAGGTGGTAGCAAAGGAGGGAGTGGATAAGTCTAGGTAGTGAGTGCATCATAGGATAGATGAGGAGTGGGGCTAGGCTACAGAGGAGGTATATGAGTTGCAATCCAATGGTGAAAGCGATGAGGATGAACCAATAGATGAGATGGCCCAGTTGAGAGATTTATTATAGATCGTACAGGGGTAGCTGGTGGTGCAAAATACCACTCTCACCATAGTCTAGAGTCAGTTTAGTAGTGGGCAGTAGCAATGAAGGGGATTCTATAAGGAGAGAGGTATCCTCAAGTTCCAAGTGGCCATAGTCAAGATAGATATTGATAGGGTTACTGCTGAGAGAGATAGAGTGATAATAGAGTGGGACAATCTATAGACATAGATGACTTCTAGAACAATAGAGAGGGATGTCAATATAGTGGAGCAAGATGCTCTACAAGTTTAGATGTATACCTTGAATGTGATACAGGGGTATATAGGTACAGGTAAATAGGCTAGAGGTGATGTGGTGACTTTGAAAATACAAGTGGCTTGATACTCCTCTCTTTGGTGATTAGATTAGGCCTACATTATGAGCTTAGAGGATGAGGTAGAGCGATGTGGAGGTATACTACCGATATGATCCTCATCAAGGGCATCACATCAGAGTAGACATATGAATTAGGGCAGTTGTTAGTGAGGCAACAAGTGCCCAGATTTTGAGACCCTCCATAGAGGTCAAAGGCTAGTGGTTCTTCTCAACCTCATTAGAGTAGAGTTGAGGGTGGAGGCGAGAGAAGTGGTGCAAGGCCAACCTGAATTATCTATGTGTGCTCTTATTTTTGAGAGTGTGAGGTCCGAGGACCCACTCTATTGTAGCCTATGGATATTTTGTATCATTATGTACTTATATATATATATATATATATATATATATATTATATTCTCATTTTATGGCTCATTATGTGGTTATGATTTTGATTTATGTGTTATGAGTTATGGATGCATTGATGGATGTGATGATGTATTGATTTATACATGTGATGTACTAATGACATGCAATGATTAGGTGATGGATGTATGACTAGATTTTGTAGTCTAGATGTATGGATGCACTCTTATGTATGTGTATATGGATGTAATGTTTAATGTTAAATGCATATTTTTAGATTTATTTAATTGATTATGCATTTAATTCTTGTTATTGATATGACGGATGTAATGTGTATGTAATGCATTAATTTTATATGGATGTTCTAATGCAAATTGTACATATATGCTTTAATTATTTAAAACATAATGAATGAATCTAATTTGTATTTAACAAACTAATGGTAGACACCACAAAATGTATAAAAATCATGAATTAAAATGTTACCCTTATCATAAGAGTTATACATTTGTATATGCATATGTGAGATGAAATATGTGAAATGTAGGGGCTTTCCCTATAAGCTTTTGCAAACTAAAAGGTGTGCATAAAATAGTCAGTGGTCATCTAAATATCATTGTTGATATTCATCCGGTATCTATCCTATTTTATGAGGACCCCTTAATAAACAAAAGCTCATAAGGAAAACTGTGAATGTTGATGAGATGATTTGGTGCTATGAGGGGATTTTTGAGGTTTTTCGTGAGACTCAAACACCCTAGTTGATTGATCAAAATTTGTATACTGACTACACAAGACTCCTGAAAGATACAAGCCTGTTAAGAAGACCCAGATATTCAATATCCCTGTGTGTGCAAAGTGAATGTATTAGATGAGGCATAAGACTACCTCATTGCCAGGCAGGTTTCATGCAACCCATTATTGTAATGAGGATCACCCTATGGTCATATTATCCTAAGTTTGGATGTAGTTAGACTAGACTACTAGGCAATACAAGCCACCAAAAGCTAGCTCAACCATAAGCTAACATTGGTCTGTACAAAAGAAGGTCACTAATGTGATAGACATATCACCATGCGTAAGGCTACTCCATTGCCAGGTGGGTTTCATTCAACCCATTGTTGTAATGGAGATTTCCCCATGGCTTTTGAATACTGAAGATTCCAGGGATTCAAGCTCATTACCCCCTTCTTTTATTTTGATTTCTTGGGATACTTGCTCATGCTTAGTGGTGAAAACCACTATTTTTTTTGAGCAAGGGATTTGCTTAGTGATGAAAATCACTATTTCTTTTGTTCTTATTTTGGGAAATTTGCTCATTTTGTGAAAGAGAAAGGGAGTTGTTTGGGTAGGGAGGAGCTTGTCCTTTTGTCAATTCTTAGCATCCTAGACCATGCACATAATAATATGAGCAAGGAAAACCTTTCGCTTAAGGTGACAAGGACCACTTTGTAGTGTCATCTTTCCTTGTTCAGACTTGGATTGTTAATGTGTAAAATTATGTTGGGATTTTGACATATGCAAGGTACTATCAAAGTGAGACCTTACCTTCTAAAAGCCAAGATAGCTTTCTACAAAATATGAAAAGATAACTAGGGATGGCTGAATGACCAAAAACCCTAGTATACACCCTATAGCAACTCATTAGTTGTGTTGAAAAACACAGTTACTCACAAGGAAAATGTGAATGATAATGATATGTGGGATGTAAGGGTTTTCCCTACAAGTTTTTGTAAACTAAAAGGTGTGCATAAAATAGTCAGTGGCCATCTAAATATCATTGCTGATATTCATCCGGTATCTATCCTATTTTATGAGGACCTCTTAATAAGCAAAAGCCCATAAAGAAAATTGTGCATGTTGATGATTGATAAGGTTGATTTGAGATTCATGATTGGCATACAAACATGGTGTCATTCATAAGAATGTAAACACAACTTGTCCTAATGCAAGTGCAATGGATGAATATGCCTAATGCAATGCAACTAATCAATGCATACAATGAAATGCATGATAACATAATGTAAATGTTTTTGTATTTTTGATGTTTTTTATTTGTTTGGTATTTTTGATATTTTTTGTTGTTTTTTGTATTTTTATTGTTTTATGATTTACGTATAAAATGCCCGTAGATGAAGAATTTTGAGAGGTTCGGGCTCCTCAACACCTTCTAGAGAAGTTAGGTGATAAGTTCCTGGCCCTATTTTCTCTATTACGATAAAGGGACCTAACCAATTGGTCATAAATTTATCTCGTAGATGAGGTGGTAGGTTTGAGTTCTATTGGTTCTCTTTGAGCACAAGATCCCCAAATTTAAAGTCTCTTGAATGGACTTTAGTATCATAAGCTCATTTAAGATGATCTTGATAAATGCGTAGATGCTCAAGAGCATTAACTCATCATTCATCAAGAAGGGTCAATTGATCAAGGTGAGCTTGTCATGAGGTGTCATCATCGATGAATTATTTCAATGACACGTGCAATGATGGAATTTCTAATTCCAAGGGCATAATGGCCTTAGTGCCATACACTAGCAAAAATAGGGTTGCCCTAGTGGGTGTCCGAATGCTAGTTCGATAAGCCCATAAAGCTAGAGGTAATTGAAGGTGCCAATCCTTGTGGTTTTCCTTGATGGTTTTCTTCAATATGGTAACTACAATTTTATTAGAGGCCTCTACTTACCCATTTGCTTGTGGATAATAGGGTGTTGCAAAGTTGTGTTGAATGTTATATTTGGATGTTAAGGCCTACACATATTTGTTCTTGAACGATGTCCCATTATCCGATATTATTTTGGATGGAATACCAAAATGACATATAATGTTATGGAGTATGAACTCCATAATATGAGCTCTAGTCGTAGTGGTTAAAGGGATTGCTTCCACCCATTTGGTAAAATACTCAATAGCCATTAGAATGAATGTGTGATAGCCTAAATATGGAGGAGAGATCTTCCCAATTAGATCAAATCCCCACTAAGAGAAAGGCCACATCGATTGAATTGGTTGTAAGGCCTGAGATGGCAGGTGTGAGAGATTGGCATGATGTTGATACTTTATGCACTTCCTGACATACATGCAACAATCCTTTTCCATTATGGGCCAATAATAACCCATTCTAAGGATGCGCTTGATGATAGCCATGCCATTGAAATGGCCACCATAGGTACCATCATGAGCTTGTAAGATTGCCCAAGCAGATTCTTGGGGCTCGAGACAACGAAGGAGGAGTCCATCATAGCTTCGATGATAGAGAATATCTCCTAACAAGACATACTTAGTCAATTTTTGTTTAAATGCTCATTTTATAACATGCAACAATCCCGAAGGGATATTACCAAGTTTTAAATAATCTTTTAATTGGATGAGCCAATCTTGATAAGCTTGTGCTTCAACTGACTGAACAACTTGTTCCCGTTGTGATTCATCATGCACAAATATGGATTGGGAAATAACCTTGTGGTGAATGGTCGTGCCATTATCTGAAGGACCCTATGAGATCAAGGACCCCTAGGATGCTTATTTCAGAAAGTCTTGTGCCTTGGAGAACCGATCTTGATTTAGTTCAATCTGAATCATGTGAACTAATTCATTTTTATTTAAAGCCTCACACAACATCATTGACTGCAAGAGCATTTTAACATGGATGGTTGTAAAATCATCGAAAGGGTTCTGAGGGATTAAGGATCCCAAAGAAGCCATTGTATCCATGAAGTGATTGGATGTACGAGGGACTACCTCGATGTCATACCATTCTAGTTTGGCTAATAATTTATCCACAAGCTCTTTGTAAGCTTTCAAGATAGGACATCTACATTGATAAATACCTTTGACTTGGTTTACGATGAGCAAGGAGTCACCAAAGATATTAAGATTTTTAATCTTCATGGTGATAGTTATTTGGAGACCCAAGATGAGAGCCTCGTATTCAATATTATTATTGGTGCAAGGGAAATCAAGTTTAAAATACAAGGGCATAGGAGCTCCTTACAGTGTGAAAAACATGATCCCTACACCACCCCCTTGCTCACATTTTGAACCATCGAAGAACAAAGTCATGTATACTTTATTTTTTAGTTCTTTGAGTTTGGGTGATTCTGATAGTGCAAACACTGCATCATCGAGTAGCTCAATTACAAGAGGCTTGTCATCCTAAAGAGGAGCCTCTGCTAACTGATCAGCTATGACTTGACCTTTGATTGATTTTTGACTGATGAATTCAAGATCAAATTTCATCAATAGCATGATCCACTTTATGGTTCGCGTATCATGATATGTGTGACTCATCATATACTGCAAAGGATTTTCTTTTGAGATGACATACATTGTATGACTTAACATGTAGTGGTGAAGCTTTTTGGTGGTGAACACCACTGCTAAGCAGAGCTTCTCAACATATGCATATTTAAGCTCATAACTGACCAAGGTGTGACTAATATAGTAGATAGCCTATTCTTTATTTTCTTTGTTCTTCTGGGCCAACATGGTCCCTAGAGCAAAATATGTGGCTGAAATATATAGCAAGAAAGGCACACCTGGTCGAGGTGGAGCTAATACTGGTGGTGATGCTAGGTACTATTTTATCTCATCAAAGGCCTTCTAGCACTCCTCATCCCAATTGAATGGGACCCCCTTGTGTAGAAGTCGATTCATGGGTTGATATTTATCCGATAATTACGCTATAAAGTGTTTGATGGATGCTACCTTGCCTTGCAAGCTACGAAGCTCTTTAATGTTAGTGGGGGGAAGCATTTCTAAAATTGCTTTGACCTTTGTGGGATCTACTTTGATCCCTCTCTTGGAGACTATGAATCCCAAAAATTTTCCTGATGTAATGCCGAAAACACACTTTTTAGGATTTAGCCTGACATTATGCTCTATCAGGCGATCGAAGACTTTTCATAAAATATTTGCATGCTCTTCATGCAAGAGAGACTTGGTGAGCAAATCATCTATATAATCTTCTAAGATCTTGTGCATATAGTCATGAAAGATGTATGTCATGGCTCATTGATAGGTTGCACCAGCATTTTTAAGGCCGAATGGCATAAATTTATAACAAAATGTTCCCCATGGCGTAGTAAAGGTTGTTTTATGTTGATCTTCGAGCTTGACCCAAATTTGATTATAGCCTAAAAATCCATCCATAAGGGATAACATCTCATGACCAGTAGTTGCATCTACTAGAGCATCAATATTAGGCAAGGGGAATGCATCCTTGGGAGTTGCTTTATTTAGATCTCTAAAATCTGTATAGATACAAATCCTCCCATCAGGTTTTCCTATGGGTACCATGTTAGATACCCATTCTGGATAGTCAATCGGTTGGATGAATTTCACATCCAACAATTTTTGTAACTCATATTTCACCATTAAGGTGATTTTTGGATGCATTTTTCTGAGCTTTTGCTTGACCGACTTCATATTTGGGTCTAATGTAAGATTATGTGTAACCAAATTTGGATCAAGACCCGACATGTCCTTATATGACCAAGAAAACATGTCATATTTTTCTATCAAAAGAGATGTGATGATGGCACGCTCTTCAAGAGATAGACTCTCTCCTAATTTTACTTTCTTAGGATTGTTAGGGTCATTGCCAATATCCACATCAAAAGTTTCCTCAATTGACATATGAGATCCCTCCTCAAGTTGATGAGGTGTAGGGATTAGGTAGATGTCATCCATTGGGTTTGGAGGATCTATCATATCAGATTCAACCTCAGCATTATAGACATCTCGAGTTGGCCCTGGAGAGAAATGGAATGGTTGTAGCATCTCTTCACATGGGAAGAACTCCTCAGGTGATGGTGGTGATGCGGTACGATCAAAGTCAATGGCCTCATGATTGAGGTGCAATAACTTTGAAGGGTCATTGGGGTTATGGAGAGGTATGGTTAGGTCAATGGAAATCATGTTTATGGATGGTTGGTAATTTCCATTATCACATGGGGAGAACCTATCGATTATAGATGGCTCTGCATGTGCTAGATGTGGCTTAGGAGGAAATGGGATTTCTGGATCTGCTCTAGGAGTAGATAAGATGATTGGGTCCTCTAGTGGTAGTAGCTACCTCCAATTAGGTGAGGGAGGAAACACCCTATGATAGATGTCATCTATGTTAATAGGGGGTCTAACAGGCTCAAAATATCCTCTATAGTTATTAAGGTGATGAAGGTAGCGAGGACCTAAGTATGCTACTTCTATTTCATCCTCGTATTCATCATCTTCTTCAATCCAATCATTTTTAGGATTATCATCGAGTTTGGATTCCTCTTGTTGGTTGGTCTCATGAGATGATTCATTGATAGAATCAAGGGGCTCTATGGAGACCATTGTGATTGGGAGATGATCTCCCAATAAATGAGAAGGGTCGGGGTTGGTGTATTCATTATCATCAATGTCCTCCCCAAAACCTAAGCTTAGGCATTGTAGGGAATCAACCAAAAGCTCATCTGGCATGCAGATGGAATACCCTAAACTGAATTTTTTTATGGGTAATTGGTATTATGGTAAATAGGGTGTTCTGAGACCTTGCTCATAAAGACCTAAGCCATTTTTATGCCAATGGCAATGGTAGAAATATCTTAGAGCAAAATTAGGATTTGACATATAATATATGTTTCCTATGAATGGTTCATTATCGTGGTTAATCACAGGAGACTGATCTATGGATTGGTTGAAACCCCCATATATGAAGTTCATCTGATTGGGTGGTATACCTAGGGGTACGATAGTTCCAATTGGAAAGGAGGGAACATGAGGTCTTCCCATGTCTTACGTGGACTCAATAATTGGTGTAAATGTAACATTTTGTACCAAATATTTTGTGAGCCCTAGGTTGGCTAAGTGAATGGTCACTTATGGTGTAGATGATATCATTGATGATGTATGGATGTGGGTTGAGGTACATCATCCATTGTGGTAGGTGATTCTTCCTCTTCCATAGGAATCAAAATTTCTATCGTAGAAATATTAGGGATGACTGCTGGAGCATCTTCCATAGGTGCCTTCAACTTTTATTTGATCGAAGGATCCGATGACAATGAAGGGATATCTAAAGTAGCCAATGGTTTAGGTGGATATGGTGGTAATGAAGTGGATGGATCAATAGGTGCTAATTTTGGTGGGTGCTCTAGATGCTTTATGGGGAAACTTGGTCTAATATCCAGATGCATTGAGGGTAGAACAAACTCCCTTAGATTACTGACCTGATTTACATATTTAAATAACTTGTAATTTGAAGGTACCTGTTGGCATTTTTGCCACATTGATTCTCATTGATGAATGCATTGATGTATTGTTGGAAATCTGATCTTTGACTTCAGCTTTGATGCAGCTTGGGCGAAAAAAGGAGAAAAATTGAGCAAAAAATGGTTAAGTCTGAAAACTGCAGCGACGCGCTGACATGTTGCAGAATCGCGGTCAACGCAGTCAACGCAGGCAGGTTGGCGGAACCGTCGCGATATCGCGACGTGTTCCGAAATCGCGGGTCGGCGGGCAAAAAAGCATTAAGTTGAAAACATGCAGCGATTCGCTGACATGTCAGCGAATCGCGACCCGGGGAGCGTCGAAGGCAAAAAGTGCAAACTTGCAGCGCGTCGCTGACATGTCAGCGAATCGTGACCGAAAATGGCGTTTGGTACGGCGACGGAAACATGTAGCGAAATCGCTACATGTTCCGTTTTCGCGGGGCAGAGCGCAGGGAGGAGCTAACGACGAAACATGTAGCGAAATCGCTACATGTTCCGTTTTTGCGGAGCAAGCTTGCGATGGCGAAGAGGAAGTCAGACATGTAGCAAAATCGCTACATGTTCCGTTTTCGTGGGGCAGAGCGCAGGGAGGAGCTAACGACGAAACATGTAGCGAAATCGCTACATGTTCCGATTTCGCGGAGCAAGCTTGCGATGGCGAAGAGGAAGCCGGAGACGTAGCGAAATCGCTACATGTGCCATTTTCGCGGGTCAACGGTGGTCAAAGCATACGGCATTATAAGACGTCGCGATTTCGCGACCCGTCGCATTTTCGCGACCTGCGCAGTTTTCCCGCCAAGTGCAATATGAACGGCCGAAAGGGTTTTTTCGATTTCCGATGATTTAATATTAACCCGAATTAAATATTTTGCGGATTTCCGATGCGGTTAAGGACGAAAAGCGCCCAGGACACCAAAATTAAAAGATTTATTGGTTCAAAGCTACGGTTCGTGGATTAATTCAACGGTTTTTCATGCACATATTCAAAGAATCGAATTTAATGAAGGGCCACAAGCGTTTCATGGAATTTAATTTTTATTTCTTCGAGACTGCAATTAAGGGGATCATCTTCCTCGTTTCCTTCGCATGATTGTAGATCACGAGGAAGTTGGTTTTAATTATTTAATGCTGCAAAGAGGACGGACCTCTATAAAAACCAATGTAATTTTCATTTGCAAAGGTTGGAAAAACTTGCTGCTAGAAACTGGAATTGTATTTGCGGGAATACAAGGATCGACTTCTAATTTTTCAAGCGTCGCATGGATGAATTTGCTTTCTGTTTTTTGCATTTCTAATAGCATTCGTACTCCTGCATTGCTATTACATTTAAATTCTGCATACTGGATTTAAATACTGCGGTCAAGGTACAATTCCTGGAATGTGGGTTTGGAGGGATTTGCGGCATGTGATTGTGCGAGGATGAAGCTGATTTCTTATGTTACTTGCTGTTGTTGCGTTTGTAGTTTCCTGTTGTTGTTTTTCTGATCCCATCACTTCGGCTCGTGGCCATATTTCCCATTTCTTTCTCGCAACCTTTTAAATCTCTTTCCAAACAACCCTATCTTAAACCCAATTTTAGAATAGTAGAGGGAACCAGCCCACTCTGGAGATTGGTCTGGGAGCCATTTCTTGCTTCCAGCCTTTCAATGTTGGCCGGGTCTAGGGCGCAATTGTAAAAATCCTTTCCTGTGGCAGATTCGTGACCAACAGTTTTTGGCACGCCCGGTGGGACAGACTGTTTCTGTCTCCAAGAATTCATAATCGGTGGGATACGCATAATTTTCCAAAGTGATAACCCCACCGGTGCCAACAGTTTTGGCACGTTTTAACACCCGGAGGTCTCAAGATTTGATGAGCTGTCTTGGCCTCACAGCGGAGATTTTTAAGTTCATCTGGCGACTTTGCTGAGTTGAAGATCTGTTCGTGGACGCCTATTGTTTTAAAAAAAAAAAAAAAAAAAAAAATTCAAAGAATGTTCATCTGGCGACTCTGACTTAATGGCGATGGCCGTGATTCCATGAACCACTGCCACAAAGGCGAGGGTTTTTCCTAGATGGGATGATCCTGGCCCTCTGAATCTGCAAGTTCGGCATGAAATTCTCGAAGGTGCCTTGAAGAATCTGGAAAAATATGATGGTACCGAAGGCATGGCTCTGACACATGTTGAAGATATTGCTATTTTGTCCATGATCCATGTCATAGAACACGAAGATGTCATGATCTGACTTCTGGTTCAGTCTTTGGAAGGAAGAGCATTGCAATGGTACAGATTGCTCAAATGTCAAAGCATCAGTTCATGGGATGATCTAGCGGGAGCACTGATCAAAAGATTTGACGAAGATCCTTTCTACAGTTCTTTGGATCTCTACCAATTTTTCATGTACATCAAGAGAGCACCTCAAGAAAGCATCACGGACTTCAATGTCCGATTCTTGAGAAGCTGGCAGAGAATTCCAGAGAAGATTCGTCCATCACCCACCCAGGCCCACCTCTTTTATGTTCGCGCTTTTAATTCTGACATAGGTCTCTTTTTGCTGCGATCGGGTGAACAACGAGTTCCCACAAATCTTTGAGGAAGCAGATGCGAGCGAAGCAATTGTTGCTCTTATCGAGAAAGTTACCGTGGGGAGAAAATCCATTACCCTCTCCGATGGTTGCTGCTCCTGTTTACCCTGCACAGTACTTTTCATGCCAGATCCCTTATACTGAGCAGATCCCTGAGATGCAGTCATGTGGAGTTCAAGGGATAGATCTCGTCCAAAGGCAAGGATTGGAACATGCAAGCACTTTTCCAGCAATGAACAATATGGTTGCTTGCAGTTTTCATCAAGAGATGGGCCAAGTAGAAGAACAAGTGCAAATTTCAGAGTCTGAGGAGATCCCAGAATCCGAGTTCTCACTTGAAGAGCCCTATGATCACATCAAGGAGTTAGAGGAGCCTGTACTCAGCCCACAACCAGTAAAGTCTGCAAAGTGGTGGTGTTGGTTCCGACCACTACATCCGATGACGAAGAAGTCTTCCATATGGGTACTAGTAAGAAGGATAATCTGCTGAATTGCATCCTATCAGCACCATGGAGAACTTCAGGAAGGAGCCAGCCTAATTTCAAGGACCGACTTAAGTATGATCAGATCTGGTCGGGACATTGCGATTTACCGGATAACATTACGAGATTGGGTGTCTGGTGGCGACATGCCAATCATGTCGTGCATTATTGTATATAGTATTTTGAAAAAAACAAAAAAAAATAGAAAAAGAAGAAAAAAAAAAAAACTGGTATTGTTTTTATTTGTTCATCTCGGTTCTTGTTGCCTGCGAGCCGTAGATGCTTGTTTTTTCCTTTGTTTTTCTCCTCCCAACAGTTTGGTGGCTTTCTAGCACTTTCTTCTTTTCCCTTCCCTTTTTCTTTCCTTTCCTTTCTTCATCTTCTTCCTTCTTTTTCTTCTGCATTAAAACAAAATAAGCCACAGCTGTTGTTTCTTTTCCCTTTTCTGTTTTTCCCCGTTCCTTCTTATCCCTTTCCTCTAAGTTCGATCTTTTATGCATTTATTTCATGGTCTAGTTCATTTCATTTCACAGCTTTCCTAGTTCCATTCCCACTCCATAACTTCATTCATTTTCATTTCATCACTCCATTGCAGTCACCGCTTGCGCAATCGCAAGAGCTCACTCCACCATCACATTCCATTTCTTCAGTTTATAACCGCTTCTATGCAGGTTCTTCCAGTTCTAGTTTTCCGCAGCAGAAGAAGTTTGGCAGCAGTCCCCTGACATGTTTTGCAGCAGTCCCCTGACATGTTTTGCAGCAGCTTGTTTACAGTTCCAATATGACTCTGTGCCCAATGGACTAAGGCCTGGATTCTTGCATACAGCGAGCTGTATACCCCGCGAGCCGCCAAGAATGTTGGCATTTTTGCCACATTGATTCTCATTGATTAATGCATTAGTGTATTGTTGGAAATCTGATCTTTGACTTCAGCTTTGATGCAGCTTGGGCGAAAAAAGGAGAAAAATTGAGCAAAAAATGGTTAAGTCCAAAAACCTAGCGACGACGCTGACATGTTGCAGAATCGCGGTCAACGCAGTCAACGCGAGTGAGTTGGCGGAACCGTCGCGATATCGCGACGTGTTCCGAAATCGCGGGTCGGCGGGCAAAAAAGCATTAAGTTGAAAACATGCAGCGATTCGCTGACATGTCAGCGAATCGCGACCCGGGGAGCGTCGAAGGCAAAAAGTGCAAACTTGCAGCGCGTCGCTGACATGTCAGCGAATCGCGACCGAAAATGGCGTTTGGTACGGCGACGGAAACATGTAGCGAAATCGCTACATGTTCCGTTTTCGTGGGGCAGAGCGCAGGGAGGAGCTAACGACGAAACATGTAGCGAAATCGCTACATGTTCTGTTTTCGCGGAGCAAGCTTGCGATGGCGAAGAGGAAGTCGAACATGTAGCGAAATCGCTACATGTTCCGTTTTCGCGGGGCAGAGCGCAGGGAGGAGCTAACGACGAAACATGTAGCGAAATCGCTACATGTTCCGTTTTCGCGGAGCAAGCTTGCGATGGCGAAGAGGAAGCCGGAGACGTAGCGAAATCGCTACATGTGCCATTTTCGCGGGTCAACGGTGGTCAAAGCATACGGCATTATAAGACGTCGCGATTTCGTGACCCGTCGCATTTTCGCGACCTGCGCAGTTTTCCCGCCAAGTGCAATATGAACGGCCGAAAGGGTTTTTTCGATTTCCGATGATTTAATATTAACCCGAATTAAATATTTTGCGGATTTTCGATGCGGTTAAGGACGAAAAGCGCCCAGGACACCAAAATTAAAAGATTTATTGGTTCAAAGCTGCGGTTCGTGGATTAATTCAACGGTTTTTCATGCACATATTCAAAGAATCGAATTTAATGAAGGGCCGCAAGCGTTTCATGGAATTTAATTTTTATTTCTTCGAGACTGCAATTAAGGGGATCATCTTCCTCGTTTCCTTCGCATGATTGTAGATCACGAGGAAGTTGGTTTTAATTATTTAATGCTGCAAAGAGGACGGACCTCTATAAAAACCAATGTAATTTTCATTTGCAAAGGTTGGAAAAACTTGCTGCTAGAAACTGGAATTGTATTTGCGGGAATACAAGGATCGACTTCTAATTTTTCAAGCGTCGCATGGATGAATTTGCTTTCTGTTTTCTGCATTTCTAATAGCATTCGTACTCCTGCATTGCTATTACATTTAAATTCTGGATACTGGATTTAAATACTGCGGTCAGGGTACAATTCCTGGAATGTGGGTTTGGAGGGATTTGCGGCATGTGATTGTGCGAGGATGAAGCTGATTTCTTATGTTACTTGCTATTGTTGCGTTTGTAGTTTCATGTCGTTGTTTTTCTGATCCCATCACTTCGGCCTGTGGCCATATTTCCCATTTCTTTTCGCAACCTTTTAAATCTCTTTCCAGACAACCCTATCTTAAACCCAATTTTAGAATAGTAGAGGGAACCAGCCCACTCTGGAGATTGGTCTGGGAGCCATTTCTTGCTTCCAGCCTTTCAATGTTGGCCGGGTCTAGGGCGCAATTGTAAAAATCCTTTCCTGTGGCAGATTCGTGACCAACAGTACCACATGAACTTGTCCTTCATGTACGCATTTTATAGACTGATGTAATATTAAACGAAAAAATTT
The DNA here is from genome assembly GCA_028583015.1 of Wollemia nobilis. Lineage (NCBI taxonomy): Eukaryota > Viridiplantae > Streptophyta > Pinopsida > Araucariales > Araucariaceae > Wollemia > Wollemia nobilis. The sequence continues at coordinate 5,044,841 of JAQPPZ010002499.1, forward strand.
CATGTCTCAGATCTAGGGGTGACCGAGCAATATATTATATTTCATTGCTCCTTCTAGCACATGGCACAATACAAAAATTATCTTTAATCCTACTTGAATAGGTAGAACTATTGTGCCTACTATTTAGCATAACACATCATTTAACACTCATAGCATGAAGGTAGACACTACTATATATGATGTTGTAAGGATAAAATGTTCTAAAGTGGTCATTGTTATTATGTTGATTGATGAGCCTGTATAAATCAATACTCGCTTATATGAGATCCAGTTGATACAAGCGATAATACGTAACAAGAGATTAACTACATTTGTTGGTACATATTTTATTTCATGGTCATAAAAGGTTACCATAGAATCTACACTTTTGCACATGCCCTAAAAATTTGTGAATGCATTAGGGTCTTGGGGTTGAAGCTCGATGGATTTTAAAGTTTCCATAAGCACTTCCCTATGTCTAGGTGATTGTTGAATAAGCTAATATTAGGAGAGCTTATCCGATGCCATTTTTAGGATTTGTATAAGCCTATTTCTAATGGTTATCATTGATGGAGGTGGTGGACCTATAAGAGGATTTTGAGTTAGAAAGGATTGGGGCACAGAAGGAATTTAGATAGGCATTGTAGGTGACGCAACTGGATCATTCCTATTTTTTTACGATGTTGATTATACCTATGAATTCGTGATTGGGTGGATTCATATGTATCTCATTGACATGCCTACTTTAGTTTTTCTTAACCTCACGTGTGAGCAAGGGATATTTGAAAATTTCCATTTATTGATTATCAGGGGCAAGAGGGTTGTCAATTTGCAATTGGTTCTTGTCTAACATATCTTGTGTCAAGTTCTTAAATCCATAAAAAGCTTGGATATTGTGATCTTTATATCGATGATAGACACAATACAAGTCCTCTTTAAACCCCTTAGGTTTAGGGTGGGCAAGATCTATTAGGTGGATCTCGAGTAAGGTAATTACCTTTGCCTCACATAATCTATTGAAGAGGGACACCAGAGACTTAGGCAATGACATATAAGAGTGAGGAGATCGATGTGATCGATATTGCACTTGGTTCCATTGGAAATTTTTATTATAATGCATTGGAGGGGGTTGAGCCTGATAGTTAGGCTAATAGGGTTCTTTCTCCAATTTAGGAATATTCTAAACAATTTGAATTACCAGAGCTAGTTTTGGTTGATTGTAATTGTTTTGAGGATTTTTATTCCATTTTTTTTCAGAGTTTTATATCTCCCTCTTGGACCTTTATGTCCTTGATAACTTTTGATTGTGCCAAAGCCTCCTTAAATGTTTGGTACTATTGCAACTAAAGAAGAAATGAGATGTGTTTCAAGCAATTTGTGTAAACATACAAGTAATTTTTGAAATTGGTATGGTGAAAGGTAATTTTATAATTATTTTTCTCCAAATATTTCCATAATCCATAAATGGATCATTATCGAATTGATGTAGGTTTGATAAGTCAGTTAAGTTGGCCTTCTTATTTATGTGAAAGGAGAAGCGTTATAGAAAGGTTTTGAATAGTTTTTTGAAGATAGAGATGCTATGTATTGGTAGTTGATTATACCACTCTAAAGTTATGTCAATAGATCATCATCATATTGTATCTAAAATAACAAGTTCATGAAACCTATTATATGTTCCTGTGCATCTTCATCTTATTTAAATTTATCCAGTTTTGGTATTTCAAAGTTTTTTGGATAAGGAAGACACAAAAACTAATAGATGAAGAGGCTGATTTCATTTTTTACATAGTGTTGGCTTTTGGTAGCCCATTCCTTGCCTTTCCAAAAATTTAATTCCCTCTATGAGGACCTTGTATGCATGAGATGATATGATCTCATTCTCTTGAATCAGTCTCCTAAGAATCAGTCTCCTAAGATGTGGAGGTAGAAGATTTATGTTAGACTGAGGTGGTGGATTGTAATAATCAACCACATCTTCACAAAGTGACTCAGGATATACTTGATCATGGTACTCCAGGTTTGGCTCTTCGTATGCCTCATATTCCAACTGATTGAGAACTTGATGTTATCATGGTTGAGAATTATGAATAGAGGCTAGGAAAGGATGGTTTTTTGTTAGCCTAGGAGGGAACTCCTAATGTTGTAAAATGCACCTTAGGTTAGCTTATTGCTTGTATGTGATGGGTGTAGGGATTTATTCATAAACTAACCTATACGATTGCTTCTCATACAATATTTGTTTGAGAATTATTTCTTCATGCAATCTATGTTCATAAAACCTCTAATGATGTAGTCTTTTTTTCTCTGCATGTTCGTGGTCTAGGAATTCTCTTCTTTTTAAAAAACATCCAATTGTGTTTGGAATAATTGCTCTCTTTGACTAGTATTAGACCTAAGTAACCAATATATCCAATCAACTATATGAGGTCTATGTGTTATTGTATCAATACAATGGGATTTCACTATTTTTGTGTGCATAGTAGAAATAGCTACCCTTCTCCCTCGATTGAGAGAAGCTATGTTGACTTGATTTTTAACCCTAGGAGTGTTATCCTCATCCAAATATGGTGTAGGAGTATGATGTGTCCATGTAGAACACTCTTTGTACATGAGGATGGGATGCACTAGGTCTTGGTATTTGTTAGGATCCCATCCTAACATTATTTTTTAATTCTCATTATTATGTAATGACCCACTTCCAATGTGAGGTATCCCATCTATAATATTATTTTGCAATATTTTATAATGTATGTGGTATGTTAGGCCCCAAGCCAAGTTATTCCATTTGATGTAATTGTTATCAAGATTGTAACTGATATTTAATAGAAGATTCTATTTCGAGTGGTATTTTTCATGTAAGGCAACTCTTGAGCTTAGGGTTAGGGTTGCTTGAAGTATTTATTCAAAAAGCTATGAAGCCATGTATGAAGACATATTTTGCAAGTTAATGAAAATTGAATGAGGTTTCCCCCTCGAAGAGGCCTATGATTTTGAGTTATTTGTGAGATTGTTTCAATTTTGCAATTACTTTTTGCATAGTATTATTATATTATTCAATGTATTTTAGTTATATTTTAGTATTTTGTGTGTGTGAGATTTATTTTAATAGTAGGTTCCTTACAGTATCACTCATCCTCAATATGGGTATGAATAGAAGAGGTTGATTTATGAGGAGGATGATCAAGATATATATCCATATAGTGAAACATCCTACTCATCCAAGATCGATCGAGTGGAGTAATTTACTCATATAGACTAGGTAGAGGTATATATCCTGCCCCATGCTCATATGGGTGTGCAAATCGATTAGGGACATGGATTCGTGCTACCCCCCTGCTTGGCTCCTCAACGGATGGATCCTATCTAGAAACAACATGATATGGATGTAGTCTAATAAGATCATCTTCTTGTTTACATGGAGGTCCCATAGGTTTCATCCTAGTAGGGGTATCTTAATGATTGAATCCCACATAAGTGGAATTATCACCATGAAAAATTTTAGGCCATCGTTCAGGTATGAGTAATTCGATTGGACTGTAGTGAAGGTGTTCTAGGCCTCCTTGTATATTTTCCATAGCTTATATTTATGACTAAGCATGGCTACGTGTGGTGACCATTATGTGTTGATTATGCATACAGTAAATTAAATAGATAAAGTATACAAAATAATTATCTCATTTAAATATTTCTTTGTGAGTTCTAAACTATTTTATGTGTTTTAATTTTTTGATATTATTGCTTTCTTGTTCATTTTTTTGATTTCATTGATAATATATTCGATTTAAGGGATTTCACCTATATACTCTAACACACAAAATTTGTGATGAAATACAAGCCATGAAACCCACCCAAGTTTGGTGATGAAGTTCAAACTAGATTAGGGAGTCCATGTTCTACCAGTCCTCACATGTGATAGATCTTGGACGGGCCTTGTACAAAACAGGGTGTGAAATAACCACAAAAAATCCAATGAGGTGGTGATGAAGGCCACTGTTGTTGGTCTTGATAAATGGTTGGGTGTAAAATTCCAACTCATTGATTTTTAATATGATACATGATGTGTGTGGGTTATTTTTATATTATGTGAAAATAAAAATACAAACATAGAGAAGTCAATATCTTTTTCTAATGCATAAAATAATGTTTTAATTTTTTATATTCCTAAATAAGAACATTTTAGTTTTAAAAATCTAGCATTGCAAACCCTAATATGATGTTATCCTTTGCACATGCAACAAGCATACAATCCACACAATAAGAAAATAGAGGCTATCTTTGTGTAAGACGGTCTATAGTAGAGGCCATCTAACATAGAAGTGAATCAAAAATAGGGCCCACCTTACCTAACAATGGCTAGCAATAGAGGTCATGGTACCTAGGGGTGATCACAAGCATTTTGCTTCAAATTTAATAATTCTTCTATATTTTCCAATTAAACATGAAATTTTAACTTTTTCTATGAAAACTAGGAAAAATAGGTATTGAAAAATTCACAAGTGAAGCCTACATTCGATGAAGGTGCTTCTTCTTTGATTTTTGTGATTCTGCTCTGATGCCATCATGGGGTAGAGTGGAAGGGTCTTCTAGCCATCTTGGGGTAGGGTGGTGGTGCTTGCAAGCCATTTCAACCCAGAGCGGTGGTATCGATAATTCAAGAAAATAAGTAATTTGTGATAGATTTTGTAAGATTTGGAAAGAATCCCACACTGTGATCACCACTATAGTATGTAAAAATCTAACACCTAAGCAATTATATGAAATAAAATTGAAAGCATAATCATGTAACCATCATAAGATAAAGGAATAAAGAAATGGTGCCCTTCTCATTAATATTGAAATTATCCTTCACAAGGTGGTTACAAAGATATCCCTCTTAGGGATAGATACCAATTTGATACAATTTACAATAAAGAACCAATGGTAGGTGTATTTTGCAAGATATTTGCACCCTCAAAATTGACTTGAGGAGGAGTTTATTGTGACCTCTACAATGTGAGATAAAGATTGATGAATCTTCATATTGATAGCTTCTATTAAGACCTAAATTCTACACACAAGAACACTCACGAGACTTTAATAGCAAATTAGGAACCTCTCATGATGAGGTCCATATCCATGATAGGCAAATTAAGAGAAATGCTAAAAGTGATAAACAAATGCATGAAAACTAAACTAAACTATGCTAGAAAATAAATTAAATGCTACTAAATCTATTGTAACTAATAAACATAGAAACATTAGATGTTACTAAGAGGCCATCATGGGGAAAAGTGGTTTGGCCTGCTGATCATCTTGGGGTAGGGTTGCAATGCCTGTGGGCCACTTTAGGATGAAGCAGATGCTGAATAGTGAACTATTTCTTCATGATCAATGTGGGAAATGCTAGGGTTGGTATTTTAAATTGAGTATTTTGCTACTTTTTTATTCTACACCCCAAAAAAAAAATCATGCAAATCAGAGCTATAACTAAGAATTTATATTGGTTTTATCATTACTCTATTTTGAGTAATTCTTAAACCAAAAATAGGGAAAAATGACCCTAAAAAAGTCATAACAGGCCCTAGACAACTCCAAAATTCCTCAAATTTGTTTTGTTGTCTTAGTTAGCCCCTTTTGCACCTCTCACAAAAATTTTGAGTTCTAACTCCATTTTTCTCAAAATTCCTCAAATTTATCAATTTTCCACTAGCCCTTTTTGGCCAAATATTCTCCAAATACAAAATCTGAGTCTAGGGTGCCCAAAAATCCATGTTGTGGCATATAGCTCATTGTGACCATGTTTTCAAGCTGATCATATTGATATATAACATCCAAGCACTTTTTGGATTCCTTACTAAAAATAGTAAATCTAGAAATCACACTTCTATTTTTAGTAATTCAGTAAAAATTTCAAGGCTATCTCAAATGGCAAGTGGCACTCGTGGACATAAAAAAGAGGTAGAACAAAATATTGTTTCAGCATTGGATACCCTACTAAGTGTTATTAATGGCTTGGAAAAAACAATTGAACACTTGATGATAGAATGTTAAAATTTCAAAATTGAACAAGATACCTCCATAATTTGCCTAGAAGAACAACTAGAAGATGTTGAGTATAAAATACAAGGTGTTCCAAGCAAGTTTGAGTATCTGAACACTCACATTTTGACCGAGGTCAATGAAAAGGAACAAATTAATCTCACCTTCACTTTGATCATGATATTACCTTCAAAATTCCAAAATTAGACTTTCCTAAGTTCAATGGGAAGGATGTGGATGGATGGTTATGTCGTGATTCTCAATTCTTTAGACTCCACGATGTCCCCAATTATCACTGAGTTCAAATGGCTTATTTCAATTTGGAATCTAAAGCCTTATAGTGGTACCAATGGTTGCAGAAAACTCTCTCTGATCCTTCTTGGGTGGACTTTGAGTCTCAAATACTCATTTGCTTTGGCTCTAGTGAGTATGATGATTTTACATGATAGTTGAAAAAGCTGAAATAAACTTTGACAATTTGAGATTACCAAATACAATTTGAGAGAAGACTGGCCAATAAAACTACAGTATTGAATGAAGGGTTCTTATGAGTTGTTTTTTTAGTGGGTTGTGGAAAGATATCCAAGCTAAGGTCACAATGTTTAAACCATAATCCATGATGCAAGCTATCCATTTGGCTCATTTGGCCGAGTCCAAATTTTTAGCTCAGAAGTGGATATCTAAATTTCCATAGGTTAAACTTTATTTTCTTCCTATATTCCACAGTCAACATGAAAAAAAACCTATTGCACCCAAATATTTAACCACTAATAAAATGGATGTACAACACGCCCAAGGGTTGTGCTACAATTGTGATAAAAAAATTTCTTGCGAGCATAGGTGCACCCAAAAGAAGTTTTTCCTCATCGATGTTGATGAGCCTGACACCAAAAACCATAGTGATGATGACACTGAATTAGTATATGAACCACAAAACCAGAGGAAGAAAACCAACATGAACCACAGGCTAAAAATTATATTCATGCTCTTACTGGCATTACTACTCCCCAAACCATGATAGTTGTGGGTTATTTCAAGGACCTGCATCTTACCATCTTGATTGATTTTGGTAGTACACATAATTTTATTGATCCTTGCATTGCCAAGTAGGTAAATTTTTATGCACAAACATGTAATTCCTTTGAGGTTATGGTAGCAAATTATGGGAATTTACCTTGCAAAGGTAAATATTATTGTTAAGGTCAATATTGGGAACTATGAGCTCAAACAAGATATGTTTTCACTTCAATTAGGGGTATATGATATTGTGTTGGGAGCTCAATGGTTGGGCATAATGGGAGTCATCTCCTGGAACTTTTTTGAGCTTTGGATGCAATTTTCATATAATGGATAGTCCTACACTCTCCATGGCTTAAAAGCAAGGCCTTCACAGATTATTAGTTCCATATAAATGTAAAAGTTGTTAAAAAATTATCTTAGGATGTCATAGCTTAGATTGATCCAACCTCATCCTTCAAAGGAGGATTTTGTTCTTGAATATTTACAATTTATTTTGACCAAGCACAACTTTGTTTTCATTGATCCAATAGAATTACCACCTCACCGCTTTCATGACCATGCTATCCCCTTGTTACCTGGTAATACATTACCCAATATTAGATTGTACAGGTATCCTCATGCTCTTAAGTAAAAAATTGATAATTTAGTATAGGAATTGTTAAAATTCAGTGTCATTCTACCAAGAAATAGTCCTTACTCTTCTTTGATTTTATTGATATGCAAGAAATATGGGTCCTAGTGGTTGTGTATAGATTATCGTGAGCTTAATTAAACTCACCATCAAGGATAAGTTTCCTATTATGGTGGTGGATGAATTACTAGATGAAATTCATGGGACTATGTATTTTTTCAAACTTGACCTTTTCTTGGGGTACCATCAAATTTGGGTCAAGGATGAGGATATTCCCAAGACTAATTTTCATACTCACAAATATCACTATGAGTTTTTGGTAATGCCATTCAACTTGACTAATGCCCCTTCCACTTTCTAGAGCCTCATGATTAACATTTTTCATACATTCCTTTGAAAGTTCATTCTAGTCTTCTTTTATGATATTCTGGTGTATAGTCGCTCATGGGAAGAGCATCTTATTCATATGAATTAGACTCTCCAGTTGTTGGTACAACATCAAATCTATGCTAAGCGTTATAAGTGTTCTTTTGGTTTGATAAAAGTGGAATATTTGGGACACATTATCACTAATGAGGGTGTCAAAGTTGATCCCAAGAAGATCCAAGTTGTTCAGGAATGACCGAAACCTCACACTCTCAAAGGTCTTAGGGAAATTTTAGGTCTTACAGTTTATTACCATAAATTTATTCGTAACTATGTAAAATTTCATCTCCCCTCACTTCCATGTTTTCTTTTTTTTGAATTTACATGGTGGAATCGGTAGCCACCATGAATCCGAGCAGGATGTCCAAATTTTTATGGCCGCCATAGTATTCTGCATTGTCCACCTCAGAAGCTACCACACATATCTTCATGCAATCCACCCCTATAACCACCATGCCACAATCATTTTAAACCTTTTACACCACTGAAAGCACTAGGAAAGGGACAAGAATTTAGTCCGATGAGGCCCAAGATTTGAACCTTGGACCTCCGTCCCCCTTATGGGGTTTGGATGAACCAATTGTTCTACACCTCGGACCTTTCTCACTTCCATGTTAAAGGACTCTTTTACTTGGATAGGATTCACTGAATATACTTTCCTATAATTGAAGCATGCTAAGACCACTATGTCTGTCTTGGCCATGCCAGATTTCTCCAAATAATTTGTTATTGAAAGTGATGCTTCAGGTTGTGGTATTGGTGTAATTTTGATGCAAGAAGGTATACCCTTGGTCTTCACTAGTAAAGCTCTATCTAGTCGTAATTTGGAAAATTCACTTATACCAAGGAGATGATGACGATTCTGCATGCAGTAACCCATTGAAAACCATATATAATCGGGTATCATTTCTCCATTAAAATAGATCAACAGAGTCTTAAATACTTTTTAAAGCAATGGGTTGCCATCCTTGAACAACAAAAATGTTTCTTTAAACTCATGGTCTATGATTATGATATCACCTATAAGAAAGGCAAGGAGAATATTGTGTCCGATGCTCTCTCTCACCAATTTGAATCTCTTAGTATTTTGTGTGCCATTTCATTTCTAGTCCCCCAATGGATCAATTTATTTCGCTAGGATGTACTTCAGGATTTTAAATTGTAGACTTTGGTTGCTTCCCTATACATTGACCATACTTTATGTCCAGGCTACACTTGGGATGACCATGATCTATGTTACCACCAATGCCTTGTTTTTCCCCACAAGTATTTACTGTGGGAACTCATCATGATAGAACTACATGTTGCCCCATCTGCCAACCATTCAATATTTCTCTAAAAATATGAGTGGCTTAAGCGTAATTTTTTTGGAAGGGTATGAAAAATGACATTCAATATTTTGTGTCAACTTGTGATACCTGTTAGTAGATAAAATGTGAAACAGTGCATTCTCTAGGTACTCTTCAATCCTTACCCATTCATGACCATATTTTGGATAAATATTTCTATGGATTTTATTGAAGGCTTACCTAATTCTATAGGCAAATCTATTATCTCCATGGTAGTGGATTGTCTTTTGAAGTATTCTCATTTTCTTTCCCTATCCCATCCTTACACAGCCTCCACCATTACCCAAACTTTCCTTGATTTTATCTTTCACCTTCATGGTATACCCTCCTCCATCATGTCTGATCATGACCCAACCTTTACTAGTCACTTGAGGCAAGAATTGCTTAAGTTGCAGGGGACTCATCTCAAAATGAGTTCAACTTATCATATACAAACGGATGGCCAAACAAATATTGTCAACAAATGTTTGGAAACCTACCTTCGTTGCTTTACCTCAGATCATCCTATGCACTAGGTGAGATGGATTTCTTTGGTTGAGTGATGGTACAACACTTCCTATCACACAAAAACCAAATGTTACCCCTTTTGAGTTAATTTATGGGTACCCTCCACTGATGCCTTCCTCCTACATTCTAGGTAGCTCCAAGGTCCATGTAGTCAACACTACTCTCAGTCATCATGTTGATGTCCTCTATCAACTAAAGATGAATTTGTATGCATCCTAGAATTAGATGCACCAATAGGGTGACCAACATCATTCTAAGCATATTTTTGATGTGGGTGAAATGGTTTTACTTCGCTTGCAATCATACAAACATCCCTTCAACTTCGTAGATGCCAAAAAATTACCATAAAGTACTATGGACCCTATCATGTGTTACAAAAAATTGGTACCATAACCTACAAATTGACTCTTCCACCTACATCTAAGCTCCATCTTGTTTTTCATGTTTTCTCTCTCAAAAATGTGTTGGGAAATTAGGTACAGGTTCAATCTGCACATCCAGAGTTAGATAAAGAAAGTTCTATCTTGCTTGAACCCGAATAGTTTTTGGATCATCAAACTTGCACTCTTCGCAACCACATCATTACTAAATTCCTTGTTCAGTGACATCCAGCCTAAAGATGCTACATGGGAATATCTCCATCAGATCCAACACTAGTTTCCTCACCTTCAGCTTTGAGGACAAAGCTTTTTGAAGGGGAAGGACATGTTAGGATCCCATCCTAATGTTATTTTGTAATTCTCATTATTATGTAATGATCCACTTCCAATGTGAGGTATCCCATATATAATGTTATTTTGCAGTATTTTATAATGTACGTGGCATGTTAGGCTCCTAACCAAGTGGGGCCATTTGATGTAACTGTTATCAAGATTGTAACAAAAATTTTGTAGAAGATTCTAGCTCGAGTGGAATTTTGCATGTAAGCCAACTCTTGAGCTTAGGGTTAGAGTTGCATGAAGTATTTATTTAAAAATCTATGAATCCATGTACACAGACATATTTTTTAAATATAATGAGATATTGAGGGAGATTGCCCCCACGAAGAGGCCTATGATTTTGAGTTATTTGTGAGATTGTTTCAACACTACAATTATTTTCTGCATAGTATTATTTTGTTATTGCATGTATTTTAGTTATCTTTTAGTATTTTGTGTGTGTGAGTTTTATTTCAATAGTAGGTTCCTTATAGTATCACTCATCCTCAATATGGATATGAAAATAAGAGGTTGATCTATGAGGAGGATGATCACAATATATATCCATGTAGTCAAACATCATACTCATCCAAGATCGATAAAGTGGAGTAATCTGCTCACCTAGACAAGGTAGAGGTATATATCCTACCCCATGATCAAATGGGTGTACGGATCAGTTAGGGATACAGATTTTTGCTACCCCCCTGCATGGCCTCTCAAGGGGTGGATCCTATATAGAAACAACATGATATGAATGTAGTTTGAGAGGATCATCTTCTTATTTGCATGAAGGTCCCATAGGTGTCCTCCTAGTAGGGGTATCTCCATCATCGGATCCCAAATTAGTGGAATTATCACCATGATAGCTTCTAGGCCACCGTTCAGGCATGAGTAAGTCAATGGGACTATAGTGAAGGTATTCTATGTCTCCTTGTACATTTCCCATAGCTTCTGTTTGTGACTAAGTATGGCTATGTGTGGTGACCATTATGTGTTGATTATGCATATAGTTAATGAAACAAATAAAGTATACAAAATGATTATCTCATTTAAATATTTCTTTGTGAGTACTAAAATATATGGTGTGTTTTGATTTTTTGATATTATTATTTTCTTGTTCATATTTTTGCTTTCATTGATAATATACTCGATTTAAGGGATTTCACTTGTATACTCACACACAAACTTGGTAGTGAAATCCAAGCTGTGAAACCCACCCAAGTTTGGTGATGAAGTCCAAACTTGATGAGGGAGTCTAGGTCCTACCAGTCCTCACCTGTGATAGATCTTGGACTAGCCTTGGATAAAATAGGGTATGAAATAACCACAAACAAGCCAACAAGGTGGTGATGAAGGCCACCGTTGTTGGTCTTGATCAACGATTGGGTGTAAATTCCAACTCATTGATTTTTAATATGATACATGATGTGTGTGGGTTATTTTTATATTACGTGAAAAGAAAAATGCAAATGTAGAGAAATACATATCTTTTTCTAATGCATAAAATAATGTTTAAAATTTTTAGATTCCTAAATAAGAATATTTTAGTTTTATAAATCTAACATTGCAAACCCTAATATGATGTCAGCCTTTGCATAGGCAGTAAGAATACAATCCACACAATAAGCAAACAAAGGTTATCTCTATGTAAGACGATTTGTAGTAGAGGCCATCTGACATAGAAGTGAATAACAAATAGAGGCCACCTGACCCAATAATGGATAACAATAGAGGTTACTAGACCTAGGAGTGGTCACAAGTGAAATGCTTCAAATTTAATAATTCTTCTATATTTTCTAATTAAACATGAAATTTTAACATTTTCTATGAAAAATAGGAAAATTCGGTATAGAAAAACTCACAGGAAAAGCCTACATTTGATGAAGGTTTGCTTCTTTGATTTCTATGATTCTACTTTGATTCCATCATGGGGTAGAGTGGCAAGGTCTGCTAGCCATCCTAGGGTAGGGTGGTGGTGCTTACGAGCAATTCCAACCCAGAGCGGTGGTAATTGCAATTCAATAAAATCAAGAAAATAGGTAATTAGTGTTAGATTTTGTAAAATGTGGAAAGAGTCCTACACCATGATCACCACTATAGTATGTAAAAATCTAACACCTAAGCAATTATATGAAATCAAATTGAAAGCATATTCATGTAACCATTATAAGATAAAAGAATAAAGAAATGGTTCCCTTCTCATTAATGTTGAAATTATCCTTCACAAAGTGGTTACAAAGATATCCCTCTTAGGGATAGATACCAATTTGATACAATTTACAATAAATAACCAATGGTAGGTGTATTTTACAAGATATTTGCACCCTCAAAATTGACTTGGGAAGGAGTTTATTTTGACCTCTGCAATGTGATATAAAGATTGATGAATCTTCATATTGATAGCTACTTCTAAGACCTGAAATCTACACACAAGAACACTCATAAGAATTTAATATAAAATAAGGAACGTCTCATGATGAGGTCCATATCCATGAAGAGAAATGCTAAAAGCGATAAACAAATGCATGAAAACTAAACTAAACTATGATAGAAAACAAATTAAATGTTGCTAAATCTACTGTAGCTAATAAACACAAAAAAAATAGATGTCATCAAGAGGCCATCATGGGGCAAAGTGGTCTGGCTTGTTGATCATCTTGGGGTAGGGTAGCGGTGCCTATGGGCCACTTCAGGGTGAAGCAACTGCTGAATAGTAAACTATTTCTTCATGATCGATGTGGGAAATGTTGGGGTTGGTATGTTGAATTGATGATCAAGGATTGTGTTCTTTGAAGCACAATTAAATCATATAAATTGACATAAAATTGGAACACTTTTATGAAAAAAGAGTGTTGAATTTGATCTTCAAACTCTAAGAGACTTTATTGTTGCCATTAAGAGCTCCATGACGAGAATCCAGCAACACTTCGTTATGAATAACAAGCAAGATCACTTAGGAAATAATTTGGCAACACTTTGTTGCATAGAATTGGGAAAATATTTTTATGAAGGCTTTGCATCTTATTATATATTTCCAAAATGGAAATCTTGGCTTGCAAGAGAAGCCAAGAACCAAGAATCAGTTAATATCTAGGAATACCAAACACCACTTCTAGAACCTTCTCATGCTTGATATTTAATGTTTAGTTGTCCTATAACTAGCATAGGAGCTTGATTTTGGTACAAATGTGATCATCCTAGGGTAGAGCGGTCATGATTATTGGCCATAATAGGGTACACCAACCTTTGGATGCCATTCCTGGATATGACGGTCCAGGCTATAAAAGGCATGTTGCCCTTGTTTGAGTGGTAAAAACTACTATTAAATCTTGGATGTGTGCAATGTGTGTCATATGGCCTAAAAATTTGTCCATATAGGTAGCCTCCTCAAAATGACATGTTTATGTTGTTAGGTAATGGAGCCAAATTGATAACAAGAAATTAATTGCCATTTAAATATTGTTGGTAGGGTTCCAAGGCCATTATTGTTGGCAGAGTTCCAAGGCCATTAAATATTGATGGGCAACGTTCAACAATAGGAACGTGAACGGGGTTCCAAGAGGCAACATTAAATATTTAATTAGCATTAAATATTTAATTACCATTAAATATTAATTCTTAAATATTTAATAATATTTAATTGCTAGTAAATATTTAAAAAAATGTGATAAGCATATGGGTGGTTTCAGCTCATGGTTTTTTGGCCCATTGTATTCCGACACCACTATGTGTTTTCGGGTAGAGGAAAAGCCACGAATCTCTATATATTTTGTATTGTAAATACTACCTTTGATGGTTAAGGCTCTTTTCTGGTTTGGAGGAAGAGAGGAGAGGAGACATTGTACAAGTGGAGAAGATTGTTGTATTGTTGCTAATACAAAGGACTGATTGTTTCTCCGTGGAGTAGGGTACACTTCCCGAACCACGTATATCTTGTGTCTCTTACATTTGTGTGATTATTGTTTATTGCACTACTTAACTAAAGTTTAAACTATTTTTCATTACCATTGTTATTATTTGTTTTTCTTCCATAGACTGTGTATTGTCTGTACATGGTGAATTTCTAACAACTGGTATCAGAGCGTTCTTGTTGGGAAAGGGCACTCACAGGAGAGTTTTCTATTTGAGTGGGAGAAATGGGAGAAAGTTCAAAGTTTAAACTGGAGAAGTTTACCGGACAAAATTTTGGTATGTGGAAAACCAAAGTGGAGGATTATCTGTATCAGAAGGATAATCTGTACTTGGCTCTAAAAGGGAAGACTGATGGTCAACCTGACTTGATGGATGATGAGGAATGAGATCTGATAGATAGGAGGGCACTAGGGGTGATCCGGTTGAGCCTGGATGATTCTGTTGCATACAACATCGGGAAGGAAAAGACCACCAAAGGAGCCATGGATACACTAGCTAAGTTGTATGAAAAACCCTCAACTTTAAATAAAATTTTCTTGATTAGAAAGTTATTTACTATGAAGTTGCAAGAGGGTGGATCTATCCAAGAACACCTTAATGAGTTTTATGTTGTTATGGGTTCTTTAAAATCTGTAGGGCTTGATTTTGATGATGAGGTTATGGCTTTAGGGTTTCTTTGTTCACTACCAGACTCGTGGGGTAGCGTTGTAATGGCAGTGAGTAATTTTGTGCCTGGATCTGGAAATATGGTGTTTGATGATGTGGTTAGCACAATCCTCAGTGAGGATATGAGGAGAAAAACCTCAGGGGAGGCTTCATCATCTAGAGTAGCACTATCTACAGAAAGTAGAGGCAGAAACAGAGAAAGAGGAAAAGGCCAAGCTAGATGGAAAAGTCAGAATAGAGGAAAATCGAAGGGTAGATCTAAAAGCAGAGACAAAAGCAAGATTGATTGCTGGCATTGTGGGAAGAGTGGACACTTCAAGAGGGAGTGCAAAGATAGAAAGAAGAATGAGGAAAATAATGGGAATGATGCTCAAGAGGTAAATATTGCAGGTGCAATTTATCAGGATGCCCTGATTCTTGTAGCAAATTGCACGAGTGAGTATTGGGTTATGGACTCTGGAGCTTCTTATCATGTCACTTCTCATAGGGAGTACTTTGTTGATTATACTCTAGGTCATTATGGAGAGGTTTTGTTGGGCAATAATTGTCCATGTGAGATTGTGGGTATTGGCACGATGAATGTAAAGTTACCAAATGGAAATATTTGGGTGCTTAAAAATGTTAGGCACATTCCTGATCTGAAGAGGAACCTGATTTCAGCCAGTGCACTTGATTTGGAGGGATGCAACACTACTTTTAGAAACTGGCAATGGAGAGTGACAAAGGGTTCAATGGTGATTGCAAAAGGTGAGTTGACTGGAACTTTGTATTTACTGCAGAACTCATCTTATTGTACATTGAACTATGCTGCTCAGGATGATGCGAAAGCATGGCATTTGTGGTTGGGTCATATGAGTGAGAAAGGGATGAAAATCCTTCACTCCAGAAAACTATTGCCAAAACTCAAGGAGGTTGATTTGGGTTTCTGTGAAGGTTGTGTATACGAAAAACAAAAAAGGGTAAGATTTTTGAAGGTTGGTCCAGAAAGGAAGAAAGAGAAATTAGAGT
This sequence comes from Wollemia nobilis, assembly GCA_028583015.1. Taxonomy (NCBI): domain Eukaryota; kingdom Viridiplantae; phylum Streptophyta; class Pinopsida; order Araucariales; family Araucariaceae; genus Wollemia; species Wollemia nobilis. The sequence continues at coordinate 5,061,058 of JAQPPZ010002499.1, forward strand.
TAGTTCACTCGGATGTGTGGGGTCCCTCACCGGTACTTTCTCTTGAGGGCTACTCTTATTATGTTACCTTCATTGACGATTTCAGTAGGAAGACATGGATCTACACAATCAAGCATAAATCTGATGTTTTTGACACTTTTCGAAAGTGGAGAGCATTAGTGGAGAATGAAGTAGGTAAGAAAGTTAAATGCCTTAAATCTGACAATGGTGGTGAATATTGCAGCAAGGAGTTTGAGGACTATTGCGCAAAGGAAGGAATTAGGAGAATCAAGACTACTCCTAGGACACCACAGGAGAATGGAGTCTCAGAGAGGATGAACATAACTATAATGGAGCGTGCCAGAGCCATGAGATTGCATGCAGGGTTGCCATTGTTCTGTTGGGCTAGTGCAGTTGATACAATAGTTTATTTGATAAACAGAGGACCTTGTACTGCATTGGATGGAGGTATTCCAGAGGAGACTTGGAAAGGTAAACCTGTAAACTACTCTTTCCTTAGAGTATTTGGTTGTGAGGCTTTTGCCCACATAGATAAAGAAAATAGGAGTAAGCTTGATGCAAAGTCTAGAAAGTGCTATTTTCTTGGTTATGGTGTGGATGAGATGGGATATAGGCTATGGGATAACATTGGCCGAAAAGTTATCAAGAGTAGAGATGTGATTTTCAATGAGGATAGGTTGTACAAGGATAGGCACATACAGGTTGAAGAGGATGCACCTGAGTTTGTTGACTTGGATGAAATCCTAGAGCATGGTGTAAAAAGATAGCCTCTTGTTCAGATTGATGAACATGGTGCTCATGAGGAAGAGCAAGATGAACAAGAAATTGTTGTTACTCCACCATCACCCCCATCACCACTAATACCGAAAGGTTGGAGATCTACTCGGGTAAGAAGAGCACCAAATAAGTATTCTCCTTCTTTGCATTACATTCTATACACCGATGTAGGTGAGCCCGAATGTTTTCATGAGGCTTTGCAATTAGAAACTAGGAGCAAGTGGGAGCATGCTATGAAGGATGAGATGGACTCATTGACTCAAAACCAAACTTGGGATTTGGTTGAGCTTCCCAAGGGCAAAAGGGCATTGCATTGCAAATGGGTGTACAGAGTGAAGGACGAAGTTGATGGCAGCAAGAGATACAAAGCAAGACTTGTTGTGAAAGGATTTGCATAGAGAAAAGGTATTGACTATAATGATATTTTCTCACCTGTAGTAAAAATGACTTCAATTCGGACTATTTTGAGTATAGTTGTAGTAGAAGATCTTCATCTTGAACAGTTAGATGTGAAGACAACATTCCTTCATGGGGATTTGGAGGAGGAGATCTACATGCACCAACCGGAGGGGTTTGAGGTCAAAGGCAAGAAGAGCCTTGTGTGTAAACTAAAAAAGAGCTTGTACGGTTTGAAGCAAGCTCCAAGGCAATGGTATCTCAAGTTTGATAGTTTCATGATTGAGCATAATTTTACTAGGAGCCAGAGTGACCATTGTGTTTATTTTTGGGCTACAAGAAATGGTAACTTCCTTATTCTCTTATTGTATGTTGATGATATGCTTGTGGCAGGATCCAATATGCAGGATATTAAGAAATTGAAAAGGGAGTTGGCAAGTAAATTTTCCATGAAGGATTTGGGGGAAGCCAAACAAATCCTTGGCATGAGAATCACTAGAGACAGGAAGGAGAAAACACTAAAGTTGTCTCAGGAGGATTATGTGGAAAAGGTGCTTAAGAGGTTTAGTATGCATGATGCAAAACCGGTAGCCCAACCTCTTGCAAAGCACTTTAAGCTCTCAAAGAAGCTATGTCCCAAGACAAAGGAGGAGGAAGAGTACATGAAGAAGGTACCCTATGCTTCAACAGTTGGGAGTTTGATGTATGCTATGGTGTGTACAAGACCGGACATTGCCCAAGCAGTGGGAGTTGTGAGTCGGTATATGAGTAATCCAGGTAAATCTCACTGGCAAGCAGTGAAATGGATACTCAGGTATTTGAAAGGGACTTCAAAATTCTGTTTGAATTTTGGAGGTTCCAAAGTTGAGTTACAGGGCTATGTGGATTCAGATATGGTAGGTGATTTGGATGGTGGGAGGAGCACTACTGGGTATGTATTCACAATTGGAGGTACAACAGTGAGTTGGATATCCAAGCTACAATGTGTTGTAGCTCTTTCTACTATGGAGGCTGAGTATGTAGCCATCACGGAAGGTGCCAAAGAGTTCATATGGCTTCAGAGGTTGATTGAGGAGTTGGGTCAGGAGCAAGGAGATGGGACACTTTGGACTGATAGCCAAAGTGCCATTCATTTAGCTAAGAACTCTGCTTTTCACTCACGGACAAAGCATATTCAGTTGAGGTATCACTTCATTCGATCAACAATGGAGGATGGTTTGGTAAAGTTGGGTAAGATTCACACTTCCCAAAATTTTGCTGATATGCTTACTAAAATTGTAACCAGGGAGAAGTTGAGCTTTTGCTCTACTTCGGTTGGCCTTAAGGAGTAAGGTCATGTTATGAGAAACTTTCAGTCCTAGGATGCAGGGATGTTGCATCAATCTTGTCTCCAAGTGGGAGATTGTTAGGTAATGGAGCCAAATTGATAACAAGAAATTAATTGCCATTAAATATTGTTGGCGGAGTTCCAAGGCCATTAAATATTGATGGGCAACGTTCAACAATAGGAACGTGAACGGGGTTCCAAGAGGCAACATTAAATATTTAATTAGCATTAAATATTTAATTACCATTAAATATTTAATTGCTAGTAAATATTTAAAAAAACGTGATAAGCATATGGGTGGTTTCAGCTCATGGTTTTTTGGCCCATTGTATTCCGACACCACTATGTGTTTTTGGGTAGAGGAAAAGCCATGAATCTCTATATATTTTGTATTGTAAAGACTGCCTCTGTGATGGTTAAGGCTCTTTTCTGGTTTGGAGGAAGAGAGGAGAGGAGACATTGTACAAGTGGAGAAGATTGTTGTATTGTTGCTAATACAAAGGACTGATTGTTTCTCCATGGAGTAGGGTACACTGCCCGAACCACATATATCTTGTGTCTCTTACATTTGTGTGATTATTGTTTATTGCACTGCTTAACTAAAGTTTAAACTGTTTTTCATTGCCACTGTTATTATTTGTTTTTCTTCCATAGGCTGTGTATTGTCTGTACATGGTGAATTTCTAACATGTGTCTACAATATCCTCAAGGTACTACTTTTAGATGGGAATATGAACATTGACCATTGATATAAGATCCAATGATTGATGTACCCTTAATATATAAATATTTCCTTTTATAGTGGAGTTTGTGCCTATCCTTCTAACTAAATATGAGCCATGTATTTCAAATCTTCCCAAGTTTATGATGGAGTGATAAATTTAACTTTGGGCTATGGTGCTTGGGGGTTAATCCATCGATCCTTATACTATATGCCATAGAGTAGCTAGTATTCAATGGCAATGAAGGCTTCACAACATTCTTGTGATTGACCCTTAGAACCTCTCAAGAGGTGATCCTCATGAAGGCTCCTCTTGTGCTCCATAGATCCTAACTTATTTTGCCCTAGATATATTATTTAGGTGGAGAGATGATGGACACTAAGGTGGGGGCCATGAGTACAAGTAGATAGGGGTAGTACCTAGGTCTACAAACTCACTTGTAGGAAAGTCAAATCAACCTAAAGCCTCTATCCAAATCATACCCCCACCAATGGAAGAATCATCTTATTTATCATTAGGAGGTCTCCTGGACTCTTCCAACTAGAGGGATCCAAATAAGATATCACTAAAATGGATGTTGTGGATAGGTCAACACTGGTCACATGTATGTAAAAATAACTTGGAAGTATATCCTTGGGGCTTCCAAGACTAATGTGAATCTCTATTGGATGATTTCTTAATTAAACCTTTTTGGTAGCCTTATGGCCACATGTGGTGAATTTTAACTACAATAAACCTTTGAATATTTTTGACATATAAGAGATTGGAATTTTTTTCCTCTAGGTGCCACCATTGTTTATGGCATTCACTAATAGGAATACCAATTAGAATAGTGATAGAAAATCAATTTTCACATTTTCTAAAGTTTGGTTGGTTAGTATATATATATGAAAATTATGTAATACTCAAGGTTTGGGCTATGTTATGTCATTGATGGAATTAGAACTTGGAAACTCTTACACATGATGCAAGGCCTCAATCATTGCCCCACTAGTGTAGGTAATATCTAAAAGGAGTGATCTTCCTTTAAGGATACAATTAAAAAATTCAAACACCAAAAAATAAAAGGAATATACCTTTAATTTGAGTAAAGGTAGTAGAAATACTCCTATAAGCATGGGATAACAAAATATGATGTTGATAATATTGGAAATAGTAAACTCTTTCATTCCATACAAATTTTGTACCAATACTATACCGAATGCATTAGCTAAATCCATTTTAAAACATTTTAATGTCTAAACTAGCTACATAAAAAATATCAAACAAACAAAAAATATGAATTTATGTTGTGTTTCAACCTCTAGGCTAGTTGAGTGCTATCAAGCATCCATACAACTATGGTACTTATAAAAAATAGAACCATGAATTCTAGCAATGTTAGCTTTTGAGATAGATCACAATGGGAGATGACAATCACAAGATGCAAAAATATGCTATAAATAGAAATGGTGTACATGAATACAATATTGCTATGGAGGAAATGGACACTCCATGCAAGAAGCTATAGGACTACATTGTACTCCATCACTAATGGAGTTACACAGTAATACTACTACTACCTATTGTCTTGTCAATCTCTTACAATGAGGTCCTTTTATAATGGAAGATAGATTCCTTGGCCAACACTCTACCTAGTTGTACAAGGGACACCTTGCACATTGACACTTGTGCATTTATTACATTGCATAAAGTAACTAGATAACTTCTCCCTAAAGTAATCTAATGTCCTAAGTATGTACTTAAAAAGGTACATTTACATGACACAAATTATGTAATAGAATCTAACTCTAACACCCCCGTGTATTATATTATTTGGGTATTGAAGACTTTAGTCTTCAATATAGATCATCTTATTCATCTTGAACTTTGTACTCTTTCTCTATATTTTTTGTAACATGTTCAAGCAAATGGTTAGTTTCTATGTAATGTGTTACATTTTCTAATAGAGCTTTATCCTCATATTTTTTGAGTGTTCATCCAATTATTCAATTTCTTCTATCCTTTGAACTAGGTGTCCTTTCTTGATTCCCCTTTTGATACTCCAATTGAGGATAATTGGTTGGTCATTGAATTATTGTTGATGAGAATTCCTTTGATATTTTTGTGGTTGAAATTGATTCCCATTGTTTATATTATTTCCTTGATTGTGGTTTTTAGGATTGTACCTGCAATAACTGGTACTATGACCTTTCTTTCTGCATATCTGACAATACCATGTTCTCCATCCTTTTTTTGATGAATCAATATTGCCTTGTGGATTATATTTTTATGTCAATGCAGTGTTAGTCATCTCATATTTTACAGTATGCTCCACTTCATATTCCTAAAATATATTGACTAAGTCATCAAAATAAGTATCTTTACTTAGGATTTGTAAACATGTGACCGAATGCTTATAGTTTTCTAGAAGTGCTCTCATGGTTACTTGAGTAAGAAGTTCATATTTAGGATCATATCCAAGAGTTAACAATTTTCCTTTAATATCTAATCATTTTCAAGGAATGTAGTTGAGTTTGTAGATGAAGAAATGTGGCTTTATTCTTTCCTTCAAATATTTTCTCTAAGCTTGTCCAAGCTTCAAAATATATTTTTGTTAAACTAGTGTAGACACCTAAAACATGTCATGTCTAGGGGGCTACTCATATGAGCACATATGAAGACCATATGACCAATTTTGGACCTTTACAAGAGCAAGCAGTGGTCCTAACCACTCAAAATGGTAGTTTTAGCCCATTTAAGCTTAGCAGCTATAGACTAGAGCGGCCAACTGAGCGGCTAGTTTAGCTATTGTATACTAGAGCGACTAGTAATCTTAGCCACTATAGACTAGAGCGACTAGATGAGTAGCCAGTTTAGCCACTGTAGGCTATAGTAGCCATAGCTAACCACTACTGATGACAGTGTCTAGTCTTGAAACATGAACTATCATTACAGATTACCCAAATCACAAGCGATAACAATAGTTTGCATGCATTTCAAAGGGATTTCGATGAGGAACTCCTAGGAGTTCATCCTAATTGCCCCTTCCATGCTAAGTCAAGACTAAAACTTCCCTCTGGGACAATCAGTTAGCATGCATATCTGGAGCTTGGCTTCCCTAGGAAGCCAAGCCCTAGATCTAAACTTGAAACCTAGAATTCTATATATGCAAATTTCTAGTAAGGCAAAAAGGATCAAGAAATATTCAAATATTATGCAGCGAAGCCCTATAAAAATGAAGAGCCAAGCTACATCCTTTGGAAGAGCATTGGAGCACCATCTGGATAAACTACGTTCACATACAATTATTCAGCTTTACCGTTTCTAATCACCAATCAGTGTAGGAGACACACCTGGTGACCCTTGAACATAAATTCAAGCAAGGGATCAGCTGCCATAGCCCATAATATTAGAGGTAACATTTAAATCAAAGGTTGCTATCTTTGACAATGGCCCATAGTCATAGCTAGGTTGTAAAATGGTCAATTTCTTTGTTCTTAGCATTAGATTTTTTTTTTCATTATTTCATTTACATGTCTTGAGCATAGATCTAAATATTTCATTGCATTTAGATTAATAATTATTATTTTCATATGCATATTGCCCAGATATAGTATATTTTAATACACATTATGCTTATTTATCCATATTATCATATTTTCTAATAAGAGCCTATTTCGGAGAGGCAACTTGTACTAATAAACGTCCTTTGTTATTTACACGTATGCAGATCTACAGGTTTACAAGACCAGATCAAGAAATTCAGAGCATGGGATCCCTCCTGGATGAGATAAGGAGAAGGAGGCATCTATAAACCCTCAATACAGTTCCATGTACAGAATCGAGAATCCTGCGAAGGTGCACCACCCCTTTGCAAGGGGTCATTTTATTCACTTGTACTTCATTGTATCGAAATGGGTATCCCTCTGAGGGACCGACATGTAACTAGGTTTCAATATAAATAAAAGGATCTCTCTTTGTTATTTCTATGTTATATGCATTTCATAGTCCTTAATTTCATTTTAGTATAATATTGCAAGTAGAGTAGAGGTGCATGCTTCTCGGGGTCACTACAGATAGTGATCACGGTGGGACCTCCACCAAGTTTTTATTTTCTATAAATTTATTGATTCATATTTTTGTGTGCAGCTTTAGTTTCTCTAGTCTACAATGACTAGAAATCAACCGCTCTAGTCTACAACGGCCAGAAATTAGCCGCTCCTGCTAACAACGACCAAAAATCAGCCGCTCTGATCAATAATGGCTAAAATAAAAGTGCAACAAAGGGAAAAAAAATTGTCATCTGAGCAGGATTCGAGGTTGGTACCCCTTTTCTATATTTTTTAGATTTTTTGTCTGCATTTGGTTCTTAAAAACAATGAACATTAAAACACATTTCAAATTGGGAAATTAAAGAATGAATGGGAAATAAAAATTGCATGTTGCATTTCATAGGTTTCTTTTAGATTTCCTCTAGGTGCTGCTAGGAACATCGGGCCTCTGCCTGTAAGGCCTGCCATAGTCTTCAACGTGCTAGGCCATTGCATTTTTGTTTGCTTGCATATGGCCCAATCAGTGGTTTTTTTCATCACAAAGTAGGATGATGCATTAAAATCATATAGTCTGGTTATAGATGCATTGGTCTGAGAATAAACGTTCTTTTTAGGCATTGTAGGAAAGTAGTCATGAATTTTTTTTGATGCATTACTTTCTATTTTTAAATATAAAAATAAAACCACACACTTGCACATATCATGATAAAAATTGGGGAGTTGGATTTCATCACCAACCCTCAATTCAGTTCGGTGACATTGGCATTCATCTCCTTCTACCGGCTTGCCCCCTAGATCTTCTTAGAACAAAATAGTGAAATTTTTTATAGTGGTACTAGTTACTCATGTTCAAACTATCTCCCACTATTAGAAAAACCATTGGTTCAGAGTGGAAGAGCTAGGTGAACCCCCCAGTGGTATTATTTTTGTTTTATTTTTACTCTATTTTCGAGGCTAAAAATAGGGAAAAACTGTACTAAAATAGTCATAAAATGGGCTAGACAACTCCAAAAACTGCTAAATTTGTTTTGTTATCTTATTTATCCCCTAGTGCACCTCTCCAAGAAATTTTGAGTCCTAAATATTTAGGGTTAAAAATTTCCTAAAAGTGGGCATTTCCCCACGAGTCTTGGTTGGCCCGTTATTGCAAAAATACAAAATTGTTGCCTAGAAGTCACTTTTTGGAGTCATATCTCATTGAGATAAGCTCATCACACTGATCATTTTGGTATATAACACCCCCAAAATTTTTTGGAAGTCAAAATTCATGAGGTTATGGTCAATACACGGGGTAATCCCTGGTCCAAGACTGAGGTTGCATCCAATGCACCAGAGGGCCCAAACCATCCTAGGGGCAGTAAACCTGCCCAAATAATGTCTAAAAAAAAATTAGGTAGTCTTAGAGGAGGCAAAACCACTCACAGCGGATCTCACCAAGAAACCCCGCTCAGGAGAACCAACACCAGATCTTCTCGTGACCTAAATGAGAATACTTCCAAACCCACCACATCTCATTACACTGAGAGTTCAAATCAGCCCAATGAGGGGCAAGATAGAGGGAAGAGAGTTGCCAACCTTGTTGCACAATTTGAAGTAGACAAGAACCCTCACACAGAGTTGCAGAGTCATAGACCTAGTACAACAAACCAATTAAATTAGTCACATGGGTCACATGCAATTTAGAGAGAACAAATGCTCCAAGATCAATTGGATGAGTTCGATCAAATCTATTCAAGTATGACTCCCAAAAACATAGCCATATAACATTCTACATCTGGAAGTTCACAAAGCATAACTTATAAATGCACCACTCAATCTAGAGAAGCTTCAAAGCAACCCCATAGTTCACATGTAGCATTTGACTATAGGGACACTTATCAACATACAGAATACATAGAGCAAGTTACACTAGCTAGCCAAAGTAGAGAAACAATGGAAACCTCATCGAGGGACCTACAAATCAGAACTACATGAATAGAATCAAATAGATATGAACCTTCTCTAACAACGCAATCTAACCGTGTACGATGGTTAGAGAAGGCATTGCGCAAAGAGCGAGAGCTAGTGGAATCTCTTGAGCATGATAAACAAAGAGAAATGTTTTTGTGCCAACATGAGTAGCACTTAAGAGAGAACAAGTTGAGAAGCTAGCTCGTATCAATCTATGAGCAAATGGTGGGAACCACCAAAGAGATAAATGCACTAACTCACCAAAAGAAAGGCATGCTAGGCAAGAAGATGAGAACACTCACATCAACCCATGATGAAACCACCACTCAAAACATGAATAAAATCAACTTGATGGGGAAAGGGTAAACATAGTAGATCCGGATCAGAAATCCTGAATCCCCTCTTAGGAGGTAGGAGAATAGAACAAGTCAAGTGGATAAAGGGTTCCCTCCATTACCATCATGAGTGAGTCTGCAAGAAGAGGTACTCCTTGCCTCAAAGGCATTCTAGGAATTCGCTGAAAAGATCAAATATTTTGATAAACAAGATATGGCTGGGCACTAATCCACATCGAGTAAAATACACAACCATCCATTGTGCCCGTCAGTCCCTAACCCTGCATATCCTAAGCACTTTGAGATGCCTAGGTTAGAAAAATTTAAGGGTGAATAGGATGCACAAGAGCATGTTACCAACTTCATCAATGCATGTTTTCATCTTGAAGACAATGATGCTATTATGTTAAGAACCTTCATTATGACATTTTCGGGTGCTACCACTCAATGGTTCAACCAACTTCCCAAGCACAACATATCCAATTTTGAAGAACTAGTAAATGCATTCTTAAAATATTTCTCTTTTGGTGCTAAGAAGAACGTGAATCTCTCAGACCTGGACAACCTAAAATAGTATGATGGTGATCCAGTGATGGATTATGGGGATAGATGGAGAAAAATCATGGCAAAGTTATCATTTTCTATCCTGATCAAAGAGCTAATCTGAATGTTCACAAAAAGCTATGCCAAGAACATTTAATTACTATTGAAACTACAGCAGTATGATACATTTGAAGAAGCCTTGGCTCAAGCCAAGCTTATTGAAGATATAAAGCTAGAAGAAGGAAACCTAAAGCTTCGTAGTGAGAAAGAATAGAACAAGAGCACGCAACATCAACTACAACAAATAGAACCTGCGCACGTCAACCATATTGTGTTAAACGTTCCAAAAGTAGCATAGAGCCAACAACAAGAAAACTATTAGGCTAAACCTCCTACTGTGCATTAAAACTAGTGCAACAAAAATCAAGGTAGGTGCAAATAGAAACAACCCCCTCACAACTATATGCCATTGCCTGAATCTTTGGTATCAATTTTCAACCATCTTTATGAGGCCAAGATTCTAAAATTGCCTATGAAGCGTGTCTTGAATCCTAATTTTCCCAAACCTAAGGGATATAGGGAATATATCTATTGTGTTTATCATCGGAAAAATGGCCATGATATCCAAGATTGTGTTGCATTCAAGAATGTAGTGCAGGATATGTTGGATAAGAATGAATTGCAAAACATCAACATTTTCAAAAATATTCTCCCCAATCATGGGGTCAACAACAATCAAGTTGAGCATGTCAATGAGGTGCACATAGCCCCACTTGAAGAGGGTTTTATAAGTATGATCAATATGATAATAAGAAGTAAAAGATGCTTTTATCAGCCTAACATACCAAAAAAATCAACTAAAGCTAATAATTTTCCATGGTACACACCAACAATGAGTTCAATTCACTTACAAAAGAACCCTATGATTACCTTTCACATACAAGAGATTAAGCCAATCTCTCAAGATGAACCTGGTCCTTCGCTCCACATCATAGTAAGCATCAATTGAATTTCATACAAGAGAGTCTTGATTGACACTAGGTCATCCATAAACATCATCACAGATGCATATTTGAAGCATTTAAATTTTCTACCTTCACGCATTAAGGACACAAAATTTACATTGAGGGCCTTAAATGATGCTATTTCCCCAACAATTGACACAATAATACTACCTATACATGTTGGGATAAATATGATACCTACATTGTGCCATATATTGGAAGGTGAGAGGCAGTATAACATATTTCTAGGCAGACCACAGATGAGAGATATGGAATGCACACCTTCCATAGTGCACCAAAACATAAAATTCATACACCAAGGACAAGTGTATGCGGTCCCCCATGACCTTGAGCCATTCAAGTATTACAATAAGGTTGATGAGACACAAGAAAAAGTGCCTTCTCAGGAGTTTGTGGCAATGGTCAATAGCAAGGCAGAGGACCAAGGGACTCTAAAGTAGATAAAACAAGATGTGGAGAAATCATATGTTGCTTCCACATTGAAGGGATTAAAAACATTGACTTTAGTCACCCCTGACTCACTTCTCATGATGTCTCCTCAAGAACAAGAACAAGTGTTTCCCCCACATTAGACTAGAGGTACAAAAGTTGACATAGTTCAACAACAACAAGTAAGACAAAAATATGAACTGAGTTATAAACATAAGCATGTGGATGCCACTATCAAAATGGGTCATCATGAATCCTCCACATCGACTCAAATGAAGGAAATTAGTGACTTAGAGTTACCTAGTAGATCTTTAGTACCTTCTATCTTACCTCCTTCAGTAGACAATGGTATTGCACACAAAACACTAGAAATGAGGTATTGTACTTTATCATGAGCAAGCTCAAGAACCAAGAATTACAAAAGCAACCCTCATCTGAGGGTAAACCACCTCTTGTGCATCCATAGGAAAATCCTCAACTAGAGCAAGCACCAACATGACCACCTCAACAACCTAGAAAGCATCCCTCATTTCTTGAGCCTGCATTATCAATTTTCAATTGGTTAATTGTCGCAAATTCCATCATCCTACCAGAGGTGCAACCTTTATATGTAATTCATCCTAAACCTCAAGGGTATGAGGAAGAGTCACATTGTCTATATCATAGGAAAAATGGGCATGATATTCAATCGTGTCAAGGTTTCAAAGCCATAGTACACAACATGCTCAACAAAAGGCAACTTCAAATTATCAACCAACAAGTGACCATAGTCAGTAATCCACCCCTTACACCCAAAAATCAAGAAGAGCCCCCTAAGGCAACAATCAAAATACATATGGCTCAATCTAGTTACCAAGCTAGACCAGAGCATGCTAAATGCTCAAAACAATAGCAAAGTATTTGGATTCCTTTAAATGAGTCTATGTTAGAAATTTTTCAAAAGCTACAAGAGGCTAATGTCATCACCTTACCTGACATAAACCATTAAGACCCAAATAGAGCTAAAACTAAGGGTTATACGGAGGACCATTACTATATCTATCACCGAATAGAGGGGCATGGCATTTGCAATTTCAAAGTATTCAGACATGTAATGCAGGATCTCATAGATAGTGGGGATTTTCCCATGGATGGTTCATCAATAGTGCCCCAACCTACAAGAGGCCACATCATCCCAAATGAGATATCAAGGTCAGTCATAGACTCGTAGGCCTAACAAGCCACCTCAACGAGTGGTCACATTTTAAATGACTACTGTAACTTTATTTCAAAAGTTGTACGAGGCAAATGCATTTATGTTGCTTGAGGTCAAGAAAAGAGAGCCCAAACATGTATTTACTGATGAAATCATCCATTGTATGTACCATCATATATAAGGGCATGAAATCCATGATTTCCATTCATTTTGAAAGGTTGTCCAAGGTCTATTAAATTGAAATGAGCTCCATGCAGATGGTTCATTTATTTCATCTCATCAAGTCAGGGGCACCCCGCAAAGGTCTATACCCCAATTAAGACAACAAGTCCAATAAATCAAAGTGATACTGCTAAAGGTATCACACCTTCCTCACTTTCATTGAGTAGCACACACATGGGGGATACCTAAGGTATCATACCTTCCCCCTGTCATAACAATAAAATGCAAAACACCAAAAACATTCAAATACACCAAAAAAATATCAAAAACATTCAAATAATTTCAAAAACACAAAAACAATTCAAAAGTCACAAAATATCAAAAACATTCAAATAATTTCAAAAACTCAAAAACAATTCAAAACAATCAAAGATTAAAAAACAATAGAAAACATCAAAAGGCTCCAAAGGCATCTTCAAGTTGTTTGGTCAAATCATCAAAAAGCTCCAAAGACATCTTAAAGTTTTTTGGTCAAATTATCAAAAGGCTCCAAAGGTATTTTTAAAGCCCTTTGGTCAAATCACAAAAATCTCCAAAGGTATTCTTAAAGCCCTTTGGTCAAATCACAAAAGGCCCCAAAGGCACCTTAGTCACCATAGGCCCTTTGGTCAAAAATAAAAAATTCAAAAACATTCAAAATAATCAAAGTTCAATGAACAATTGAAAGCATCAAAAATATAAAAATGTTTGCATTACACATTTACGTTTCCATTCATGTAGTTGCATTGCATTCACACTTTGCATCCATTACATTTTGCATTAAAAAAAATTGTGTTTGCAATCTCACAAACGACACCATGTTTGTACCACAATCATGCATCATCAAAATCCATCACCATCCATCACCCATGTGTGTAACTATGTTTTTCAACACAACCCCTCCTATTTCTATAAGGAATATACTAGGGTTTTTTTGACCACTCAGCCATACCTAGTGGTTTTGTCAAACTTTGTAGAAAGTTGTCTTAGATTTTGATAGGTGAGGTTTAGTTTTGATATTACCTGATATATCTCAGAATCCTATCACTAATCAAAACACTAAAATTCTAGTTGAAACAAGGGAAATATGAATGCTACGAAGCAGTATTAGATATCCTAAGGTGAAAAATATTTATCTTGCTCATCCCTCTATGTAGTCGGCTTGAAAATGCTGAGAATTGGCAAAAGGAAAAGTTCACCCCTACCCAAAGAAATCCCTTGCTTTGATCAAAAGAAGCAAAAATCTTGAACAAATCAAAAGTTCAAAAAAAAGTGATTATCATCACTACAAAAGTCCCAAAACAAATTAAAGTTTAAAGTTTAGAATAATTCAAAATTACAAATAAATTGTGATGATCATCACTACATAAATCCCTTGCTCAAAAGGAAAAACAAAAAGCCAAAATAAATAGTGATTTTCATCACTAAAACATGAGCAAGTATCCCTAATAAATATGAAAAAAATAAGGGAGTATGAACTTGAATCCCTAGAATTCTCAACATGAACGAGCCGTAAGCACGATGATATGTCTGTCATGTTAGCATATCGCTTTTGTACAAACCAATGTTTGCATGTGGAAGAGCTAGCCTTAGGGGTCCTGTATTTCCTAGTGGTCTAGTCTGATTAAGTCTAACAAATGATTAGATGAACACTTGAGGATCCACGATCTTAGCAATGGGTTGAAAGAATCCCATCTGACATCGAAGGAAATTCTTGATTTCTATCTAAATATATTTATTTGCACATGTGGGGATAATGAGTATCTAGGTCTTCATGACAAGAACTTTATCCTTCAAAAGCTCTATATGGTTAGTATACAACTTTTGATCAAGTAATTAGGGTGTTTGAGTCTCAGGGAAAAACCTCAAAAATATCCTCATAGAAACAAATCATTTCATCTCATAAATCACTACATACATATCATATCATCTCATATCACATTTGAAGGTGTAAATAATTAATCCTTAGTATCAGAGTTATTATTTACATTCATGATTGTTATACATTCTGTGGTGTCACCCATTAGATTTTTAAACTCATATCACATGCATACCTTATATTTTAAGTGATTAAAGCATACAGGTTCATGTACATTAGATCACCATCATAATGCATTTCACACATTTCATTTATCATATCATAACAATATAAGTTAGATACATACAATTAAATCAAAATTAAACATGCATTTAACAATAAGCACTGCATCCATAAATGCATACATCATAAATAGTGCATCTATACATTTAGATCATGGCATATAATAACACATCTATCATATAGCTAGTGCATGCCACTAGTACATTGCATTATATAAAAATCAAATCATTATCTAGGCATAGCATCCATCATTGCATCCATAACATAAAATAAAAAATATATATTTTCAAGCATCAACTAGGGCATGTTGGTATCATACCTCCCCTAATCAACAAATCAAACAGTTAAGCAACCAACTCACAAATGCCCCAAAGGGTATAAGCCCTTTGGTGAAACTCACAAAGGCCCCAAACTTTGGTCAAACTCACAAAGGCCCAAAAGGTCATAAAATCTTTGGTCAAACTCACAAAGGCCCCAAAGGACATAAACCCTTTGGTAAAAATCACAAAGGCCCCAAAGGGCATAAGCCTTTTGGTCAAGCTCACAAAGTCCCCAAAGGGCATAAGTCCTTTGGTTAAACTCACAAAGACCCCAAAGGGCATAAGCCCTTTGGTCAAACTCACAAAGGACCAAAGGACATAAACCCTTTGGTCAACTCACAAAGGCCCCAAAGGACATAAGCCCTTTGGTCAACTCATAAATGCCCCAAAGGACATAAACCCTTTGGTCAACTCACAAAGGCCCCAAAGGACATAAACCCTTTGGTCAAACTCACAAAGGCCCCAAAGGACATAAACCCTTTGGTCAAACTCACAAAGGCCCCAAAGGGCATAAGCCCTTTGGTCAAACTCACAAAGGCCCCAAAGGGCATAAGTCCTTTGGTCAAACTCATAAATTTCCCAAAGGGCATAAATCCTTTGGTCAAACTCACAAAGGTCCCAAAGGGCATAAGCCCTTTGGTCAACTCAAAAAGTCCCAAAAGGCATCATAAGCCATTTGGTCAAAAACAAAAAGTCCCAAAGATAGCATAAGCCCTTTGGTCAAACCAAAAAGTCCCAAAGGTATCATAAGACCTTTGGTCAAAATAAAATTCCTCAAATGTGATAAGCCCTTTGGTCAAACCAAAACACTCCAAAGGTAGCATAAGCCCTTTGGTCAAACCAAAATGCCCCAAAGGCATCATATGCCCTTTGGTCAAACCAAAATGCCCCAAAGGCATCACAAGCCCTTTGGTCAAACCAAAATTCCCCAAAGGCATCATAAGCCCTTTGGTCAAACCAAAATGCCCCAAAGGCATCATAAGCCCTTTGGTCAACTCACAAACACCCCTCAAGCCCATGAATTGGGGCATCCAATGTTGATCATATCAATGATCACTGCACGCCCTACAATACGGCCCTAGGTGTCTACTTTTTTTTGCTCTGCACTATGTTTTGCTCACAAAGCATCCCAAAAAGGGGCATCTGTAGACACCTAAAATGTGTCATGTATAGAAGGCTACTCATGAGTACATCTAAAGACCATATGACCAATTTTAGACCTTTCCAAGAGCAAGCAGTGGTCCTAAACACTCAAAATGGTATTTTTAGCCCATTTAATCTTGGCAGCTATAGACTAGAGCAGCCAACTGAGTGGCCAGTTTAGCAGATGTAGACTAAATTGGCTAGTAATATTGGCCACTGTAGACTAGAGTGACCAGGTGAGTAGCCAGTTTAGCCACTATAGGCTAAAGCAACCACAACTAGCTGCTACTGATGATAGCATCTATCCCTAAAACAAGAACTACCATGACAGATTACCCAAATCATGAGCAATAATAGAAGTTTACATGCATTTCGAAGGAATTTCTATGAGGAATTCCCATATTTCCTCCTATTGCCCCTTCCATGCTAATTCAAGAATAAACCTTCCCTATGGGATAGTCATTTAGCATGCATATTTGGATCTTGGCTTCCCCATGAAGCCAAGCCCTAGATCTAAACTTGAAACCTAGAATTCTATATATTCATATTTTTAGTAAGGCAAAAAGGATCAAGGAATGTTCAAATATTATGCAGCAAAGCCCAATAAAAATTGAGAGCCAAGCTACATCCTTTGGAAGAGCATTGGAGCATTGTCCGGCTAAACTATGTTCACATACAGTTATTCAAATTTATTGTTTCTAATCACCAATTAGTGTAGGAGACACACCTAGAGACCCTTGAACATCAATTTGAGCAAGGGATCAACTTCCATATCCCATAAGATCAGAGGTAACCTTTAAATCAGAGACCACTGTCTTTGACAATGGACCATAGTCATAGCTGGGTTGTAAAATGATTGATTCCTTTGTTCTTAACATTAGATATTTATTTATCATTATTTCATTTACATGTCTTTAGCATAGATCTGAATATTTCATTACATTTAGATTAATATTTCTTATTTTCATATGCATATTGCCTAGATCTGGTATATTTCAATACACATTATGCTTATTTATCCAGATTATCATATTTGCTAATAAGAGCCTCTTTTAGAGAGGCAACCCGGACTACTAAGCGTGCTTTGTTGTTTACATGTATGCAGATCTACAGGTTTATAGGACCAGATCAAGACATTCAGAGCATGGGATTCCTCCTGGATGAGAGAAGGAGAAGGAGGCAACTGTAAGCCCTCAATACAATTCCGTGTGCAGAATCAGGAAACCTGCGAAAGTGAACCATCTCTTTGCAAGGGGGCGTTTTATTCACTTGTACTTCATTGTATCGAAATGGGTATCCCTCCGAGGGATTAACATGTAATCGGGTTTCAATATAAATAAAAGGATATCTCTTTGTTATTTATGTGTTATATGCATTTCATAGTCTTTCATTTCATTTTGGTATAATATTGCAAGTAGAGTAGAGGTGCGTACTTCTCGGGGTTGCTATAACTGGTATAAGGTTGTATTTCATCGATGATAGAAAATGTTATGATAATTAGGGATTTTGGATCATTTTCCTCAAATTATAGAATCTCAGTATCACCTCTAGAATTTTTCTTTATTTTCCCTCAGACAATATCCCATTTTTTTATATACCAAGAGTGCTTTTATTTTATTCTTCCAAGAGAAATAATTTGGGCCCTTGAGTAGTTGGGATTCGGCTAGGAAGAATTTATTGGATGCCATTGACTTCCATTTATGAACTCTTAGATTTTTTGGACTTCCTTATGTCTGCCTAATTATGTGAATTTAAAAACCTAATAAGTTTTTAGGTTTTGTAGAATGCTTACATCTATCCGATGAATTTAGAACTTGATAGATTTTTATGGATGCTAATATTACCAAGTTTTGTATAATCCCTTATGACTCCCTAGGATGTTTTGGATAGGATATAAGATTAATATAGTGCTTTTTGTAAATTTTAGTTCAATTTTAAGTTGATTTTATGAACTTCTATAAACACAAAAATCAGCTTTTTATCTCCTTATTACTCCTATTGAACTAAGAACTATTTTAATTTTTTAAGAGGTTTTGATTTCAGATTTATTTTACCTTCTTTGAGTGTTTTTGAGACAACTCTATTATAAAAATTCCAACCTTTGAAAAAATTTAATAAACCTCTTTAAATACCCCTTTTTGGTTGATTTTTTAATTTTTCTAATTTCCAAATCCTAACTTTGATGTTGTATTCCTTATAACTCCCAAATTTGGAAAGATTAGAAAATAATATTTGCAAATAATTTAAATTTCAATAATAACCCTTATTTCTCCTTGGGAACCTTTTGTAAATATTAAAAATTATGAAATATGCTTGCTTAATAAATAACTAATGCTGAATATTGCAATAGGGGATGTAATGTACCCTTATAACTCTAAAACCTTAGGTTTAAAGCAAGCAAATAATAAAATTAATCTTTACCTTAATAATCCTTCAATGTTGTGTGGTGGTCGATTAGAAGCTTTGTGGATCATAGTGCTCATGGGAATCCAAAGACCTCTTTGGCTGACGGTAGTTTTCTCTTAGGTTGGTGCTTCTTCTCTTCCACAAATGGTGTTGAAAGCTCCTTGAAATACGCTCTGCTTATGATAGAGCTCCTTTGAATGCAAACACTGTTGAGCAAGGTGCAGCAAAAGCATTGCAAAAGTATTGTCATTGTTGTCAACACAGACAGATTGATGCAGTTGATGCAGTTCAGAGGTCAGTCAGATCAAGTACAATGATTTTCAAGGAAAACAGAAGTGACCCAGATTCAGAATTTTGCAGAAAAAGACAAGTAAGAAAACTGTCGCGATATCGCGACATATTGGAGGAGAGAGAAAGTTCATGAAAATGTCACGATTTCGCGACAAAACGGAGGAGAGAGAAAGTTCATGAAAAATTGTCGCGATTTCGCGACAAAACGGAGGAGAGAGAAAATGCAGCCGAAAATGTCACGATTTCGCGACATATCGGAGGAGAGAGAAAGTTCATGAAAAATTGTCGCGATTTCGCGACATATCGAAGGAGAGAGAAAGTTCATGAAAAATTGTCGCGATTTCGCGACATGTTGGAGCACGATTTCGCGACATGCTGGAAGGAAAGAAGCAAAGTTGAAAAACTGTCACGATTTCGTGACAAGTTTGGAGTAAAGGTGCCAAGGACGAAAAGTGTCACGATTTCATGACAAGTTTGAAGAAGCAGCGCCTAGGATGAAAACTGTCATGATTTCGCGACATGTTGGAGGCAAAGCAGCAAAGTCGAGGAACTGTAGCGATTTCGCTACATGTTGCAGTTTCGCTAGCTAATGCAGAAAAGAAGAGCTAAGTCAAAAAGCTGTAGCGATTTCGCTACATGTCAGACTTTCACGAGCCGAAGCAGAGTTCAGATGCCGAAGAGCAAAGGTGTAGCGATTTCGCTACAAGCTCGAAATGCATGGCACAAAGGGGTAGCGATTTCGCTACAAGTTCGAAATGCAAGGGGCATAGGTGTAGCGATTTCGCTACAAGTTCGAAATGCTAGGGGCATAGGTGTAGCGATTTCATTGCAAGTTCAAAACACAGAACACAATGGGGTAGCGATTTCGCTACAAGTCTAAGCTTAGCAAGTCGAAGCAAGAGGAAGCACCAAGGCAACAAAGTTGTAGCGATTTCGCTACATGCTAGATTTTTGGAGGCCCCAGCAAAGAAAAAATGCTAAGTCAAAAAGGTGTAGCGATTTCGCTACAAGTCAGGTTTTCGCAACTGCATGAAGTGAGAGTTGTACGGAAGCAGAGAATGTCACGATTTCGTGACATGTTAGGATTTCGCTACCACATGAAGCAAGAATTGTACGGAGGCCGAAAGCATCACGATTTCGCGACAAAGCTGAGGATGACGTCAGCAAAATTGAAAGTGTCACGATTTCGCGACAGGTGAAAGAAAAGCCGTTGGAAGCCGAAAGTGTCACGATTTCATGACAAGTTGCAAGAGAAGCCTCAGGAAGCCGAAAGCGTCACGATTTCATGACAACATTGAGGATGACATCAGCAAAAGCTGAATGTGTCATGATTTCATGACATGTATCATTTTCGTGGGTGCAAGCGAAGGATAGTGCAGAGGCAACGAATGTGTCACGATTTCGTGACATGTCTCATTTTTACGGGTGAATGCCGAGTAAAGTAGGAGGCAGAAAACGTCACGATATCGCGACATGTCAGGTTTTCACGGTCAACAGTCCAGAATAAGTCAACCAAGTAGAGATGTCGCGATATCGCGACAGGTAACAGTTTGGCGGGAAAAAGGCCAAAGAAGCATGCAAAGTGACAGGTGTCAAAACTACGCTTTTAAGAAAAGAATGGCTGTTGCAGGGCCGTGATGCAGCATGGCTGGCAAAGGTGGCAGTTACAAAGGGAAGCTACGAAACAAAGCATTGAATGCAGAATAGCTGTTGCAGAAGTGGTTATATCGAGAATCAATTTCAGAGAGATTCATTAACAGGTTGCGTGTGTCAGACATGGCAGTAGCAGGCCGAAAAGAAAGATCGACGTAGAATAGAAAAGAGTGCCATAAGAGAGTGAAAAAGTGTTAAGAGGGCAGTTACGTAGAGTCTAGAAGATAAGAATCAGAGAGCATCGAAACACGCAAAAAGGCTGTCAGTCTGCATAGAAAAAGGTGTCAGGATACGCAGAAAAAGGCTGTCAGAATGTGCAGAGAAGAATGTCAGAATAAGTCAGAAAGAAAGCGGCTAAAAGGCAGAACGCGTCAGAGAGGGTTTGACAGATTGATCATAGCCAAGAATGCATAAAAAATTGGAGGGAAAATTTGAGCCGTTTAAAAATTGAGCCGTTCGAGAAAATCGAATATAAAGACTCGAACAAGCATAGTAAAAAGTGAACTGCAACCGTGTTTTACATTGAAAAACCAAAAAAGCGTGGTTGAGTTAGTGTGCTGCATGAAGTACAGAAAAAGAACAAAACCTGAATGTAATTTTTATTTGAAAAATCAGAAGAGAGGTTTTAGACTGTGAAAGAGGATATTGAGATTCTAACAATTCTCTTTATGCTTATGAGAGATTAATTTGTATGAGCTATAGACCAGTGAGGGTCTTGCAAAAGAGAAGGCATTTTTATGTCAATATTTTTGTTAAAAATTGAAATCCAAGTTGGTGCTTGGTAAAAGGAGTTGGTGCTCCTATCTGTTGCAGCAGAAAAACTAGGGGTTGGTGCTCCTTCCAATGGGTGCTGGTAAACTATTTGTAAAGATTGAATCCTTGCAAAGACTGGATTTGGATTGTAGTCCAAACAGTCATTATTTGAGGAGTAGCCAAATCGGTGAACCTCGTTAAATCTTGTGTTGTGTGATGCTCTTGTGTTATACTTGCTTTATCTATTTTTGAGCTTGCATTTTTAAGTTTTAAGAGTTGCAGATTCAAGTTTTTAAATAGTTACACTGATTCACCCCCCTCTCTCAGTGTCATTGTGAGAATATCAATTGGTATCAGAGCAAGGTTCCTGTACAAGCTTAATCAGCTAAGGTGATCTTGGAAGATACACAATGGCCGGTGGTGAAGGATTCTCTTCTAACAAAGCTCCTCTGTTCGATGGAACAAATTATTCTTTCTGGAGACTTAGGATGCAGACATATCTATGTGCATTGGGTTATGACATTTGGGAATCTGTTGAAAATGGATACACTATACCCTCTGTTCCTCCAACAGATGCGGCTGAGAAGAAAAAGTTTGAGAACAACTCGAAAGCCAAGAATGCTATTATGTGTGGATTAGTAGACAGTGAGTTGATACGCATCATGAACTGCAAATCTGCAAAAGACATATGGGACAAACTGCAAAGCATTCATGAAGGAGATAGCAAGATCAAGGAAGCTAAGCTGCAAACACATCGTGCCCAGTTCGAAGCATTAAAGATGACTGATGATGAGAACATAGAAGCCTATATGCTGAGAGTAAATGGAATCATTAATGCAATAAGAGGACTCGACGAGGAGATGGAAGATGCAGTTGTTGTGAAGAAGGTACTAAGAACTCTCAATAAAAGATTTGATGCAAAGGTTTCTGCCATAGAAGAAGCAAAAGATTTAAATTTTTTCAGTATGGATGAAATGCATGGTTCTCTAACAGCATATGAAATGAGAATTGGACAAACTAAGCCCTCAGACAGAGAAGCAGCTTTTCAAGCACAGAAAAATATAAAATCTAAACAAGAATCTGAGGAAGAAGAATCTACAGATGAAACTGAAGCAAACTTTGTTAGGAAATTAGTAAAGGGAAAAGGAAAGTACAGAGGCAAGCTACCGTTCAAGTGCTTTAACTATGGAGGCATCGGGCACTTTGCAGCAAAATGCCCAATGAATGAGAAAAACAAAAATGATGAAGGGACACACCAAGAAAGAAATGTCTGGAAGAAGAAACCACATTTTAGAAAAAGGAACTTCAAGAAGAAAAGTTTCATTTCCAAGAACATTGACTCTTCAGAAGACAGTTCCAATGAGGACTCAGAAGAAGAAACTGGTGAAGCCTTGTTCATGGCTTTTGAAGAACAAAGAACTGAGGAAACCCAGGAGTGTGAAGAAAAATTAGAGGATGAGGCTGAGGTAGATCTGGAAGGTGAGTTGGTTGCTGCACTTGAAGAGTTAAGTGCAGAAAGGAAAAGAAATAAAAAGATTTCAAGAAAATTTGAGGATGCTAGCAATTTAATAATCAGTTTGAAAGTACAAACTGAAGAATATAAGAAAAAGTCTGAAGATTTTGAAGCTCAGCTAACCGTGAAAATAAAAGAGTGCAATAAGCTAGAAGAAGACATAGTTGGATTAAGGTCGCAGCTAGAAGAGATGAATCGAAACTGAGTTGTCATCATAAATTTGAAGACAGTTCTACGAAGTTGAATAAAATGTTAAATAATCAAAGGCCTACGGGTATCAAATTTGGTTTAGGCTTTGATGAAGGAGAATCCTCAAAGGACTCAAAGGTCATGAATTGTAGAACCAATAAAGAATAAAGACAAGATCAGGGTTGATCAAGATAAACCGTATCATGCAAAAGAAAACAATAAGTCCAAGCTCGAAAGGAGTTCTGCAAATGATGGATTTACCAAAGTCACATATCAAAGAAGAAGAAGACCCATGGCTCCTACTACAACATGGCAACAACCATTACCCAGGTACACTCGTTCCTTTTTTGGTTACTATTTTAAATGCAATGCATATGGTCATAAAATCTCAAGTTGTAGATATAATGTAGAACACAGAAATTTTACTAGTAGAAATATTTTTTCACCTTTGATAGATTATGCTGTAGAATGTTATAACTGTCATAACTTCGGACATATTGCAAGGAATTGTCGTAGCTCTTTTGCAGGAAATAAATACCTGGGAAGAAAGTATCAATCAACTGGATTAAATCAAAACAGAAAATTTCTCGAAAAACTGTCACAAGCAAATGAAAGGGAGAAGGTAAAACAAGTGACCAGATCTGCTGTCAAATCACAAGTGGAAGGAAAAGGAGCAACCTAAGAAAGACAAGGAATCCCTAATCGTTCAAACAGCTCTCAAAGCCCAGAATAAATCTGCACCTTGGATTCTGGACAATGGATGCTCCAGTCATATGACAGGAGACAAACAGAAGTTTGATAAGCTACAGACATACGAAGGTGGTTCTGTAAAATTCGGAAACAATGATGGAGCAAAGATAGTGGGTAAAGGATCAGTTAAGTTAAGTGACGGAAAAATCAACTCTAAGGAAGTTCTTTTTGTGGTAGGTCTGAAGCATAACTTACTGAGTGTAAGTCAAATTTGTGATAGAGGTCATGAAGTAATTTTCAAGAAAGAGGGTCATGAAGTAAGAAAGACAAAAAATGGAAAGTTAATAGCCACTCGGACTGAGAACTTCTGGAAATTTGTATACTCTCTCGGAGACTTCAGAAGGAGCTTGCTTGGTTGGACAGGAAGAAGAAAATTGGCTGTGGCACAAGAGACTCGGTCACATAAGCTTTGATAATCTGGTAAAGATCAGCTCAAAAGGAGCAGTAAGAGACATACCCACTATTGGTAAACCTTCAAACAACATTTGTGAGTCATGCCAAAAGGGGAAGCAAACCAGATCCACTTTCAAAGCAAAAGAGTATTTTACAAGCAAGCCGTTAGAACTAATTCACACAGTATTTATGTGGACCCATGAGAACGGAAAGCATAAATGGCTACAAATATTTTATGCTGTGTATAGATGACTTTTCCAGAATGACATGGGTACTCTTTCTGAAACTTAAATCAGAAGCCTTTGAGATGTTTAAAACTTTTAAAAATCTTGTTGAGAATCAATCTGGAAAAAGAATTAAATGTTTGAGATCAGATAGAGGTGGAGAGTTTATTTCAGATGAGTTTGCAGAATATTGTGAAAAACATGGGATTAGAAGACAGTTTTCAGCAGCTAGAACACCACAGCAGAATGGAGTAGTTGAAAGAAAGAACAGAACTATGCAAGAAATGGCAAGGACCATGTTAACAGAGAGCAAAATTGCTGACAGGTTCTGGAAAGAGGCAGTTCATACTGTAGTCTACATTCAGAATAGATGTATGTTGAGGCCGCATGAAAGCAAAACACCTTATGAACTGTGGTTTGGAAAAAAGGCTACAGCAAAATACTTCAAAGTGTTCGGCAACAAGTGTTACATTAAAAGAACTGAAAGCAATCTTGGCAAGTTTGAAGATAGAGCTGATGAAGGTATTTTTCTTGGTTACTCAACAAAAAGCAAAGCCTACACATGCTACAACAAAAGACTCAAGAAAATTGTGGAGAGTGCGGATGTTAAGGTTGATGAAGGAAGGAAACAAGAAATCAGCCATAATGAAAACTACCCAACTTATGAAGAATTTATTGAAGAAGATGAAGATCAAGAAAAGGAAGAGAGACAGAAATCAGATTCAGATGATTTGGAAAGAGAAGAAAATAGGAAATCCAGAACAGGCAGCTGGCAGAAAAATCATCCCAAAGAGCAGATTATTGGGGACCCTACAGTTGGCATTCAGACAAGAAGAAGAGTAGTAAATAACTATTCTCTGTTATCCAGAGATTGAGCCCAAAAATATTATTGAAGCAAGCACAGATGAAAGCTGGATGGAGGCAGTAAATGAAGAACTAGATCAAATTGAGAAAAACAAAACCCGGGAATTAGTACCAAGGCCTGAAAATAAAAACATAATTGGTACTAAATGGATATTTCGAAACAAATTGAATGAAGACAGACAGAGTTGTAAGGAATAAAGCAAGATTGGTCCGCAAAGGATATGCTCAAGTTGAGGGGATTGATTTTGAAGAGACTTTTGCACCAAAGGGCTAGACTTGAAGCAATAAGACTATTTTTGGCTTTAGCAAGTTCATAGGAATTTCAAAGTTTATCGGATGGATGTAAAATCAGCATTTCTGAATGGAAATCTTGAAGAAGAAGTATATATTGAACAGCCTGATGGTTTTCAACTTTGTGAGAATCCTAACTTTGTTTGCAAGCTAAAGAAAGCATTGTATGGCTTGAAACAAGCACCTAGAGCTTGGTATGCAAGATTGGACAACTATCTCACTAAGCAAGGATTCAAGAAAGGTATGGTGGATAGCAATTTATATATCAAAACTGAAAATGGCAATTTCATTGTACTTGTTGTTTATGTAGATGATATAATATTTGGGAGCAGCAATGATGAATCATGCAAAGACATAGCAAACAAAATGCAGAAAGAATTTGAAATGTCTATGATTGGTGAACTTTCATATTTCCTTGGATTGCAAGTTAATCAAACCGAAAAGGGGATTTTTATTTCTCAAATTAAATATGTGAAAGAAATGCTGAAAAAGTTCACTATGGAGGATAGTAAGCCTGTTAGCACCCCCATGACAACAGGCTGCAAGTTGAGCAAGGATGATAAATCTCCAGATGTTGATCAAACAATGTACAGATCAATGATTGGGAGCCTGTTGTATTTGACAGCCACCAGACCGGATATCTTACAAGTTGTTTGCATGGTTGCAAGATTTCCAGGCTAGTCCAAAAGAGACTCATGTGACAACTGTGAAAAGGATTTTTAGGTACCTCAAGGGTACTATGGAGTATGGGCTATGGTATCCAAAAGGAAAAGACTTCACTCTTTTTGCATATTCTCGATGCAGATTGGGCAGGATGTATTGATGACAGAAAAAGTACAAGTGGAGGAGCATTTTATCTTGGAGATAAATTGGTAGCCTGGCACAACAAGAAACAAGAATCAGTTTCTCTATCCACTGCAGAGGCAGAATACATTGCAGCAACAACATGTTGTACACAAATATTATGGATGAGACAAACATTGAAAGATCTTGGTATTCACTTCAATGAGCCCATTTCAGTCAAATGTGATAACACTAGTGCAATCAACATTTCAAAGAATCCGGTAATGCATTCCCGCACCAAACATATTGCAATCCGATATCACTTCTTGAAGGATAAGGTTGCAGAAGGAGAGGTCAAATTGGAGTTTGTTCCAACCACAGAGCAAGTAGCAGACATATTCACCAAACCATTGCCCAAGGAAGTTTTTGAGTACCTTCGGAAGAAGTTGGGAGTAGTCACACTACCCAAGCACTGACTAGCTATGGGGAACACATTCTCAGGGGGAGCATTAAAATTATTTATGCCTGAGAATGTTGTGCATAGACTCAGGGGGAGTCTGCAGCAGCCCTTTGGTATTATTGGCAAAGGGGGAGAAGAAATTGAGCAAGGTTGCAGTGTGTTGCCAACAATTCCAAAGGGGGAGATTGTTGAGCAAGGTGCAGCAAAAGCATTGCAAAAGTATTGTCATTGTTGTCAACACAGTACAGATTGATGCAGTTGATGCAGCTTCAGAGGTCGATTAGATCAAGTACAGTGATTTTCAAGGAAAACAGAAGTGACCCGCATTCAGAATTTTGCAGAAAAAGACAAGTAAGAAAACTGTCGCGATATCGCGACATGTTTTCTGTCGCGATTTCGCGACAAAACGGAGGAGAGAGAAAATGCATGAAAATGTCGCGATTTCGCGACATATCGGAGGAGAGAGAAAGTTCATGAAAAATTGTCGCGATTTCATGACAAAACGGAGGAGAGAGAAAATGCATGAAAATGTCACGATTTCGCGACATATCGGAGGAGAGAGAAAGTTCATGAAAAATTGTCGCGATTTCGCGACATATAAGGGAGAGAAAGTTCATGAAAATTGTCCGATTTCGACATTTAAGGAAAGAAAAACTCGCGATTTCCACATCTGGAAGGAAAGAAGCAAAGTTGAAAAACTGTCACGATTTCACGACAAGTTTGGAGTAAAGGTGCCAAGGACGAAAAGTGTCACGATTTCGTGACAAGTTTGAAGAAGCAGCGCCTAGGATGAAAACTGTCATGATTTCGTGACATGTTGGAGGCAAAGCAGCAAAGTCGAGGAACTGTAGCGATTTCGCTACATGTTGCAGTTTCGCTAGCTGATGCAGAAAAGAAGAGCTAAGTCAAAAAGCTATAGCGATTTCGCTACATGTCAGACTTTCGTGAGCCGAAGTAGAGTTCAGATGCCGAAGAGCAAAGGTGTAGCGATTTCGCTACAAGCTCGAAATGCATGGCACAAAGGGGTAGCAATTTCGCTACAAGTTCGAAATGCAAGGCATAGGTTAATTTCTACAAGTTCAAAACACAAGGCACAAAAGTGTAGCGACTTCGCTACAAGTTCGAAATGCTAGGGGCATAGGTGTAGCGATTTCGCTGCAAGTTCAAAACACAGAACACAATGGGGTAGCGATTTCGCTACAAGTCTAAGCTTAGCAAGTCGAAGCAAGAGGAAGCACCAAGGCAACAAAGTTGTAGCGATTTCGCTACATGCTAGATTTTCGGAGGCCCCAGCAAAGAAAAAATGCTAAGTCAAAAAGGTGTAGCGATTTCGCTACAAGTTAGGTTTTCGTAGCTGCATGAAGTGAGAGTTGTACGGAAGCAGAGAATGTCGCGATTTCGTGACATGTTAGGATTTCGCTACCACATGAAGCAAGAATTGTACGGAGGTCGAAAGCGTCACGATTTCATGACAAAGCTGAGGATGACGTCAGAAAAATTGAAAGTGTCACGATTTCATGACAAGGTGAAAGAAAAGCCGTTGGAAGCCGAAAGTGTCACGATTTCATGACAAGTTGCAAGAGAAGCCTCAGGAAGCCGAAAGCGTCGCGATTTCATGACAACATTGAGGATGACGTCAGCAAAAGCTGAATGTGTCACGATTTCGTGACATGTATCATTTTCGCGGGTGCAAGCGAAGGATAGTGCAGAGGCAGCGAATGTGTCACGATTTCGTGACATGTCTCATTTTCGCGGGTGAATGCCGAGTAAAGTAGAAGGAGGCGGAAAACGTCGTGATATCGTGACATGTCGGGTTTTCATGGTCAACAGTCCAGAATAAGTCAACCAAGTAGAGATGTCGCGATATCGCGACAGGTAACAGTTTGGCGGGAAAAAGGCCAAAGAAGCATGCAAAGTGACAGGTGTCAAAACTGCGCTTTTAAGAAAAGAACGGCTGTTGCAGGGCCGTGATGCAGCATGGCTGGCAAAGGTGGCAGTTACAAAGGGAAGCTACGGAACAAAGCATTGAATGCAGAACAGCTGTTGCAGAAGTGGTTATATCGAGAATCGATTTCAGAGAGATTCATTAACAGGTTGCGTGTGTCAGACATGGCAGTAGCAGGCCGAAAAGAAAGATCGACGTAGAATAGAAAAGAGTGCCATAAGAGAGTGAAAAAGTGTTAAGAGGGCAGTTACGTAGAGTCTAGAAGATAAGAATCAGAGAGCATCGAAACACGCAAAAAGGCTGTCAGTCTACACAGAAAAAGGTGTCAGGATACGTAGAAAAAGGCTGTCAGAATGTGCAGAGAAGAATGTCAGAATAAGTCAGAAAGAAAGCGGCTAAAAGGCAGAACGCGTCAGAGAGGGTTTGACAGATTGATCATAGCCAAGAATGCATAAAAAATTGGAGGGAAAATTTGAGTCGTTTAAAAATTGAGCCGTTCGAGAAAATCGAATATAAAGACTCGAACAAGCACAGTAAAGAGGTTACTGCAACCGTGTTTTACATTGAAAAACCAAAAAGCGTGGTTGAGTTAGTGTGCTGCATGAAGTACAGAAAAAGAACAAAACCTGAATGTAATTTTTATTTGAAAAATCAGAAGAGAGGTTTTAGACTGTGAAAGAGGATATTGAGATTCTAACAATTCTCTTTATGCTTCTGAGAGATTAATTTGTATGAGCTATAGACCAGTGAGGGTCTTGCAAAAGAGAAGGCATTTTTATGTCAATATTTTTGTTAAAAATTGAAATCCAAGTTGGTGCTTGGTAAAAGGAGTTGGTGCTCCTATCTGTTGCAGCAGAAAAATCAGGGGTTGGTGCTCCTTCCAGTGGGTGCTGGTAAACTATTTGTAAAGATTGAATCCTTGCAAAGACTGGATTTGGATTGTAGTCCAAACAATCATTATTTGAGGAGTAGCCACATCGGTGAACCTCGTTAAATCTTGTGTTGTGTGATGCTCTTGTGTTATACTTGCTTTATCTATTTTTGAGCTTGCATTTTTATGTTTTAAGAGTTGCAGATTCAAGTTTTTAAATTGTTACACTGATTCACCCCCCCTCTCAGTGTCATTGTGAGAATATCAAACACTAGTTTGCTTATTTTATGACAATATCTTAAATGATTTTGTCGCACCTTTGAATGGTGTATGGCTTGAATTAGCCTTTTCCTTTAAGAAAGCTTCAATGCTTATCTTTAGTTTGACTTTATTCTACTGCATTCTACTTCATTATTTTTTCTCCAAGATAGGTGTCTTAAGTAGGATGGACTTCGTGACAAGTGTCACATGAAGCATTACAAAGTAGGTGTCTTAAATGTACCTTTGGAAATGATGAGGTTGGTGGTAACCTCCAAATATTCTTAACTCCCTCAAAAAATATATAACTCCCTTTTAGGTGAGTTTTTGGGGCTTCATAAACATTTGGAATCTTAGATAATTTATGCCAAGTGGAACTCAAGGCTTGTGCATGCAAGACTTATTTCTAACACTTCAAATATGAGCTTGAAACCCTAATTCTTCCTTTATCTTTGCACCCTACATGAGATTGCTATGTTTCTTGAGATGCAAGCTTCCTTTTGCATGCTGGCTTGTTGAGGATGATCGATGGCTACAACTGGATTGCTTCACGGTTCTATGACATACTTTTTAGCTTCCTTTTTGTGGAAATTTTATTCAATGGATGCCTTAGATATAACTATTTTCTTTGCAATTTTTAGATTTTTCTAATGACAATTTGTGCCCTTCTCTAGTGCTTGAAAAATAGTGATGTCTGTAACAACCAATAGGTAGCCCTTTTGCTTGAACTCTTATGTAGATAACCTATCACTGAAAGCTACCTTTTTTCTACGTAAGCACAAGTGATAATGTATTTTTTCAATGGCTCCATTGTTGAAGGCGATGCACTACTTATAGGGTTGGATTTTATGGAGGAAAATGGTAATTTTAAACACCTTGATTCTTGGACGTGCGAGCTCTTCGATGGCTCCTTCCTCTGGCTGGAAATTTGTTGATCATGTGAGCTCTTTTGTGGCTCCTTTATTTTTCTAGAATAATGATCGTGTGAGCTCTTTGGTGGCTCCTTATTCTTGCTAGAAATTTGTTGGATAAAACATCCTTACTACTCCCCTATAAATAGTAATACTTTTGTCCTTACAAGGGAATAAAATATGTGCTTTTTGTAATAGATAGATATTGCACCAAAATGAAAAGTTTTTACATAATCCTTCTTGCTTCTTCTTCTTTGGATGATATTAAATCCAAGACAATGAAATGTTGTTTTGAATAAGGATTCCTGCACTTTGTACTAAAAAAGAAACCCTTATATTCTCCTTGAATCTTGAGACTTCCAAGGTCTAGATTTAAGGCTTCCTTAAAGGAATTCAAAGCTAGATTTCTACTCCACCTTTTTTCTTGTAATGGTGGCTTCTTTTGGCCATGAAAGTGCTACAAATTTTTTTATAGTTTTTTTGTGCTTTTTAACAAAACATACTAATTGAGAATAACTAGTTAAAAAATCAACTAGTATGGTGCTTAATAGATGCAATTTTAAAGGTATTAATGATTTCACCTTATTGATCCAATAATTTCTCAAAAATGATCTTAACAATTCCACTACAACCTTTTAAGAATAATCTGGAATGAACTCTTGCAAAGTTTACTACAAACACTGTTGTAGGATCTAGTTTTTTTTTTCTCTTTAAAATACAAGATAGGTAGTTGATTGTAACTCTAAAATCTAATCAACTCTTAATGTGCAAATGAACCTTCAAAGAAATTTTTCTCTTTTGCACTTTTGAAGAATATAATTCAATTTTTCTCTTTGCAAATTTTGATCCAATATAAGGTGCTTTAACAAATTTAATAAGTAATCCAATTAATGAATTTACTTGTACCAATAGTTGCTTACCTTTTTGAAAGCTTTTTTTAGAGGATGTAGATTAAGATTTTTGCTTTAGATTTTTGTAACTTTTGTGAGCTTTTCCAAAAATCTCCTCCTTAACCAAAAAGAGGTCTCAAAATTTATTTCATGAGTCTAGGATTTTGTGGTTTGTTCTTCTCTAGTAATATTATCCTTTTTGTTGTGGATTTAGAGAAATATTTATGCCTTCTTATTGTGAAAGGTAATATTTAAATCTCCTATATTTGGAAAGCTTCTTCTGTCTTCAAGTTTTTTTTATCAAATTTTGACTTCAATTAGGATCTTCTTCTCAAGACTCTAAATGTCTTGAGGTCTTTTATATCTTCTTTGGCACTCCTTGCCAATTATTCTTCTCCTTATTGGACGTGTTATTGAATGATAAAAATTATCCCAATTATTTCCCTTATCAGAAACTTTCCCCTTGATGGAGAATTTCTCCAATGAGTTCTTCTAGGAACTCTTTTGATGATCTAGCTTTAGCAATAAGGCTCTCCAAGCCATTTTTCTTGAGAACTCTCTTAGGTCTTCAATTTTATAGCTTCTTTGGTCTTCCTTGAGACCTTCTTCTTCAACTTCTAGAATTGATATCTCCTTCCTAGATCTCTTTATTCTGCTACTTATGGATTTGAATAGGAATATCCTAGTCCTTCTTGTACTTATAAGAATGGAAGTTTCTTCATTGAAATATTCACCTGATCTCGTCACCTTAAAGTTTGCTTCAGGTGTTGGATTGATTCTGAAGAAGATACTCTTCCTAACTTTATTATAGCAAGTTTCTCAAATCACTAAATCTTCTTTTTGTACAACAAAGTATTCGTACTAAAATCTACTTTTGAATCAGGTACTCTCTTCTAGAGTCTTCTTTAGAATCAAGGTTTTTGTGGCCTTTTTTCATATCAAGGCTTTTGTGGCATTTTTTAAGATCAAGGCTTCTATGGCATTTTTCAATATGAATGCTTTTGTGGCCTTTTTTATATCAAGGCTTGTATGGCATTTTCTAGTGTGAAGTTGATTCTAACTATGGAGATATTCAATATCCAGATTTCACCACAACTCTTTCTCCTAGAGTCTCTTTTGTAGTATTCTTATCTTGAAACAACTAATCTATGCACTATGAAGACACTCCAAACTTTCGGAAACGAATTTGAAATATCCTATATTTCTATTATAGGAGTTGTCCCAATCATCTAAGAGTTCCCTACAATAAATGAAACATCATACATAGTAAAATTTTTAGATCTCTTAGATGAGCTTCACTAGTTGATTCATCAAACTAGTGGATCAAATACTAAGTCCTTATCTTCACGAGTTTTTTTGCAACTCTATGGGAAGACTCTAAGACAAATGAATTTCACAATTTATATTTCCAGTATATTCTACCAAACAATCTTAAGGTAATAAAATTTACATGCAACGGATCCAGTGGAACATCCAATTTGTAAAAATTGAAGTTATGGTGACTGGCCTAGTTTTTAACAATAGTACTTTCTCGAAGATCTTCCTACCAACTTGATTCTTCTGAATATTTTTTCAAGAGCCTATGCACTATGGTGAATCAGGTTCACAAAAATTTAGGCTCAATAATAATGGTGGTTCTCTCAGTCTATAATAGCTAGTTCTAGTATGACTATATGTACCGTGGCTTTGATATCACTGTTAGATTTTGAGGTAGATCGCAATGGGAGATGGCAATCACAAGATGCAAAAATATGAGAGAAAGTAAATTTATGAGATTGCAAAAATATGCTATAAATAGAAATGAATACAATATTACTATGGAGAAAATGGACACTCCATGCAAGAAGCTATAGTACTACATTGTACTCCATTAATGGAGTTACACAGTAATACTACTACTACCTACTATATTTTCAATCTCTTACAATGAGGCCCTTTTATAATGAACATAGATTCCTTGGCCAACACTCTACCTGGATTTACAATGGACACCTTACACATTTACAACTTACACATTTACACTTGTGCATTTATTACATTACATAAAGTAACTAGATAACTTCCCCCTAAAGTAATATAATGTCCTAAGTATGTACATAGAAAGGTACATTTACATGATACAAATTATGTAATAGAATATAAATATAACAAGCATAAGTAAATGTTAAGTTAGGAAGCCTTAACATAATCAAAATTAACAATGTGTGACTTATCTTATCACCTTTGGTCTATGAATAAAGAACCTTATTACTAGGTTATCCTATAATAATTATTTGGATAATACATATAAAAATTAAAATGAATGGATAATTCTTGCAAATAAGAGAATACTCAATGCAATACATGCCTACTAGGTTTTTGAACTTAAGAAAATGGTCCTATGACAATACTGCCTTAACCTTACATCAAGTCTCTAATGATGTTATCCTACTACCACACAACCAAAGAGTTATTTTTATTGAATAACAATAAAATCCACTCCTTTGTGTCTACTTTCCTTTTTCCTATTCATAATGGAATATTCCTTAGAATATTTTAATTTAAAAATTCAAAATTTGAATTTTAGAGGGAAAATAAACATATTTTTCAGACACAAAAATAGGCATTAAAATGATAAATTCTCAAGATGTTCTAAACTAACACCCCCTTGAAATTTTGTAAGGAATTTATTGGAACTAATAGTTTATCCATATCTACCATGGTTTTTGTAATGCATCCTTTTTGTGTGATTGAATGAACTAGATTTGTTCTGGCTCTAAGACCGTGTTAGAATTCACAATATTTTCCAAAAACATTCCAAAATATACATTTACTACAATCATGTGTATAAAGGGAAGAAAAGTGAAATAAAGAAACACACACACATATATATATATATAGAGAGAGAGAGATAGAGAGATATGAAATAAATAGAGATAAAAGAAATTATGTTGGACATTTTGAGTAGATGAATTGTCATTGATGTTAAGAGTGAGTGATCATTGATGTGGAGTTTTCAACACAAGTCAGTGGCAGTTTCAGTTGGCAACGTCAGTTTCAAGTTCAACAATAAATGCAAAAGGATAACCTGGTTTCAAAAAATCAGATGAGGTCCAAAGTGCAAGAAGAATCCCAAAGTGAATAATATTATAATATTCTTTTATAATATTATACAAATGAAGTTTAAAATTAATTATAAATTATTTATTAGTTAATTTACTTAACTTATAAAGTTATTTAAATTAATTATTAATTAATTTAATTATTAATTATAAATTAATTTAAGCTAAGGTTAAATAACCCTAAGGTGGGTTATTAAATTAAATTTGAAATTTTGTTTTCAATTATCAGCGTCGATGTGAGAAGAAAATTGCAAACATGTATAACAGGGAGGACTACCCACCTTACCATACTTACCATGCCTTCAAATAATTAATGTGAGTCCTGCAAATTATGTTGCGTCCAAGAGAAGAAAGGGTTTGTGATTTCAAGGAAAGTCAATGACAACGAAGGCATAAGAGGAAGGGACTACTCCTTCCTTCATGTGGGAACTAATAGCCCACGTGGTGGGATCCAAAGCATTAAGGTGCTTAGGCTTGGGGAGACAATGGATCGAATCACACCGAAACCTCTTTTTGGGGAAGAAAGAGGTATGCATTAATCTTGGGCATCAAAAATTTTGGGAATATTGTTTGAGCATTTAGAAATTAATTTTTGCACATTATAATTGGTTTATAAGGTTGTAAATGAGAGTTATAAGGCTTATGCAAAATTAATTTTCTGTGTTATTTACTTTAGTGTTTAGGAAAGGGTAGTAAGGTGTTTAGGAAGATTGTTTGAAAACTTGTGGTGTTGGATATTGTTTTAAGTTGGAGTTTATAAGGTGTATCAAAGAAATTATTTTTCATGTATGGTATGATGAGTGTTATTTTAAAAGGGAGCAATAAGACATAAATTGAGTTGTGATTATTTTTTGTCTAAGGAATAATTTAGAGAAAGTGTTGAAGTAATATTGTTGTGTCTAACCATTGGAATTGGAAATAAGAAAATTATTATTGATACATGTTTTCTAAAGTTACTTTTACATCCAACAAAAGGTATGGGCATATTCTTCCTAGTGAGTGATTGCTGAAAATTGTGAATGAAAATTTGGATTGAAAAGGATTGATTGGTTAAGCATTGTTGAGTGTGTTTTAATTAATACTTAAAGGTTTTCTAGAATTGATATTTGTTGATAAAACCTTGTATTATAAGCATTGTTGTTGAAGTGATTAAGTTGAGTGAAGAACTTGAACTGGGGTTTGCAAAGAACATGCATATCATTTTTATGTGATATTGGTTGATAAGCATTGTTGAAAATATTTGAGTGGGTGTTCATATTTTTGGACTACGGTTTGTAAGCAAGGATTATTTAATTGAGTGATTGGTTGAGCCTAGTCAAGTAGATGTGTGATAGCTCATGTTTTATGAAACAAATTGTTCTATTTTCTGAATTTATTTGAGAAAGAGGTTGAGAGTTGACGAGTTTGAAGCATACTGAATCTTTAAAAATTCTCTAAATGATTCTAAAATAGTGATTTATCATTATGATGAATGTGAAACATATTGAGTCTAACAATTTTGTATATGTTTCTAAAAGAGTGATTGAAAGTGATTGAGCATTGTGATGAATGTGAAGCATACTGAGTCTCTAACAATTCTCTTTATATTTCTATGATATTGGACAAGTTATAGTGTGAATTTATTGAGTATATTTGAGGTAAGTATTAGAGAAGACTTGTGGACAGATTTGGGTGAGCTTTGGGAAGCTTATAATACATATTGAGGATAGATTTTAGGATAGAGATTGATGACATATTAAAGATAGATTTGAGGATAGATATTGAGGATAGATTGAGGATATATTTGAGGATAGATTTGAGGATAGAATTTTATATAGATTTGAGAATAGGTTTGTGCCAGATTAGAGACAAATATTGAGGAAATATTTGTGCTAGATCAAAGGATTGTGTTTAGTGCATATTTGAGAAAGAGCTTTGGAGGTGACAAAGTATAAATTATGATAGTATCTAGTGGATAGAGATCCATTGGCCAGGGCAGTGAGGATAGGTATCTTCAATGGATAGAGATCCATTAGCCAGAGCAGTGGGGGCAACAGTTCTTCTAGAAGATCATCTTCCAAAGCATAGGATAAAGGAGTTATCTTGTGGATAGATATCCATGAACTTGATTAGGATATTGGTGTCTCCTTTGGACAAAGGTTCATAAAAAATATAGGGAAAGGGTTCCCAAGAGAATTTATTTGAGAAAAAATTATAAGAAATATTTTCTCCGTGGAGTAGCCCAATTGGGTGAACCACGTAAAATCATATCTCTCATATGTGTGATGATTTATATGATGTTTAATGCTTTAATATTACTGATGTTATCATTTGGATTAAAAATGAAAAAGTTTTATCTTATACATTTCACCCCCTCTCAGTATAAGCACATGTTCTTCAATTGGTATCAGAGCGGGTCTCTCTGTGAAAAGACTAACATCTTGGAGGAGGATCCATCAGAAAAACACATCTTTAGAAAATGAAGAAGATACAATGTTTGATATAAAATAATTCTTTACTGCTCTCAAGAATTTGGAAAGACTTAGAGAGAAGAATTTAATATTGAAGGAACAAATTCAAGGGGATGAAGAAGCAAGGATGGAACTACAAAATCTCACAGAACTCAAGATAAAGGTAGAAGAAGGAAATAAAATTAAGCATGATATGACAGACCTGTTAAGAACAAGAGAAACATAATGTAAAATATTGGAAGCAAAATTTGTTTATCTAAGGAATGAAGTTGAAATGACCAAGGCACTACAAGATGTAGATTATGAGAAATAGAAAAAGGAATCAAGTCTGCAAAAAGTAGAAACTTAAAACAAAGTAGACAAGATAGGGATATTAGAAAGGAAGAAAGAAAAGAAGAACCTTGGATGAGATTTAATCACAAAAGGAGAAGTACTCCACCACAATCTCAAATGCATCTAAACATATTACATAATTTCTTCAATGGATATTGCTTTTATTGTCATAAATATGGTAGAGCTATACACTATATTGGTCATGCAAGAAATAATGTCAATAGAAATTATAATTCTTTTGAACCTCTTATGTATGATGATATTATATGTTACAAATGCAATAAATTGGGCATAAGGCTAGATGGTGTAAAATGATACTTCCTGAGTCTAGAAAAACAATTTCAACAACTAGGTAAAATGAAAGGGAAAATGTAAAGGCTAGATGAATGCTAGTTCAAATAGCCCTTCATGCTCAGGATAAATAAGAACAATGGTATCTTGATAGTGGTTGCTCTAGTCACATGATATGAGACAAAGATAAATTCATTACACTAAAAGAAACCAATAGAGGATCAGTAAGTTTTTGTGATAATGGATCAACAAGGATTGGTGGAAGAGGAAATCTAAGTTTAGATAATGGGAAAACAAGAATAGAAAATGTGTTGTATGTTAAGGGGTTAAAACATAATATTATAAGTGTAATTCAAATTTGTGATTAAGGGCATATGGTTACTTTCCATCCACATATATGTGAGATAAAAAAAATCAGAAACTGGAAAAACCATTGCCAATGCAAGAAGAACCCCAAAAAATTTGTACATGCTTAGTGAGATTAAAGGGGAAAAGTGCTTTCTATCATAAGAATATGAGATTTGATTGTGGAATACAATATTGGGTCACTTGAATTTTTACAAAATAGTCAACATAAGAAATAAGTAGGTTGTCAGAGATTTACCCAAAATAAAAATACCACAAAACACAATATGTGCACCTTGTCAACATGGAAAGAAAAGTAGAACAAGATTTAAGTCAAAACGATATATGTCATCTGAACCATTGAGTCTAATACATATACTAAACTATGTGGTCCTACCAAAACATAGAGTATTCAAGGTGAGAGTTACTTTATATTGTTTATAGATGACTACTCCAGAATGGTTTGGGTAGCTTTCCTAAAATAGAAGTCAGATGCTTTTGAAAAATTCAAAGCATTTAAGGAACTAGTTAAAAATTAAATCGATAAGAGAATTAAGTGTTTGAGATATGAAAGAGGATGATAATTTACCTCAAATGAATTTGTAGAATTTTATGAACAACATGGGATCAAGAGAGAATACTTAGCAACAAGAACTCCTCAACAAAATGGAGTACTTGAAAGGAAAAGTAGGACTGTTGAGAATATGGCTAGAGCTATGTTAAATGAGTCTAAGCTCTCATATAGATGTTGGAGAGAAGCAGTAAATACAGTAGTATACATAATCACTAGGGCTCAAATGAAGGTAAACCATCACAAGACTCCATATGAGCTGTGGAAATGAAGATCGACTACTGTAAAACACTTCAAGGTTTTTGGAAGCAAGTGCTACATAAAACAAGAAGATCAAAACTTAAGCAAGTTTGACCTAAGATGTGATGAGGGAATTTTCCTTGGTTATTCCTCTAATATTAAAGCCTATATATGCTCCAATAAGAGAATTCATACAATTGTAGAAAGTATAAATGTAACAATTGATGAGAAGATATATTCCAGAGAACTAGTTCAACAAACAATGTATCAGGAATATGGAAGTTTTCAAGAATATTTTCAATAGGAATCGGATGAAGAAGTAGAAGAAACACAAAAACTTCTTCCTAAAACCCCATCCA
This sequence comes from Wollemia nobilis, assembly GCA_028583015.1. Lineage (NCBI taxonomy): Eukaryota > Viridiplantae > Streptophyta > Pinopsida > Araucariales > Araucariaceae > Wollemia > Wollemia nobilis. The sequence goes on from JAQPPZ010002499.1 coordinate 5,100,691, forward strand.
AATATGTATAAAAGCATCATCTAAAATATCTAATCATTGGGAATCCAGATGAAAGGCAGATAAGGAGAAGGATAATAACACCATATCAACAAGCAAACTTCTATTTGTTATCTAATATTGGGCCAAAGGACTTCAATAAGGAAAGTGGAGGTGAGTTCTAGATCAAGGCAATGGATGAGGAATTAGATCAAATAGATAAAATCAAGACTTGGGAGTTTTTTCCATGACCAAAGGACAAGAATATGATCAGGATAAAATGGGTATTCATAAATAAGCTAAATCAATATGGACAAGTAGTAAGGAATAAAGCAATGCTAGTGTGCAAAGATTATGCATAGGTAGAGGGAATTGAATTTGATGAGATATTTGCTTCAGTTGCACGACTTGAATCCATAAGAATATTTTTAGCCTTCTCAAGTTTTATAAAATTCAAAGTATATCAAATGGATGTTAAGTCATCATTTCTAAATGCTATTCTAGAAGAAGTCTACATTGAACAACCAGAGAGATTCATATTAATAGAAAAACTAGATCATGTATGCATATTTAAAAATGAATTATATGGTCTAAAGCAGGCTCCTAGAGCATGGTACTCAAGATCGGATAAGTATATTTAGGAATAGGGATTCAGAAAAGGAATAGCAGATAGTAACTTATACATAAAAAATGAAAGGAATGATCTACTAATTATGGTTTTTTATGTTGATGACATCATTTTTGGGGAAAAAAATGATAAGATGTATAAAGAATTTGCTAAGAATATGCAAAATATATTTGAGATGTTTATGTTTGGTGAGTTGTCCTTCTTTATTGGACTTCATATTTCACAATCAGAGAAAGGAGTATTTCTCTCACAAACCAAGTATATAAAAGAGATGCTAAATAAATTCAGGTTAGAGGATTGCAAACCGGTAAGTACTCCCATGGTTACAGGATGAAAGTTAAGTAAGGATGATGAATCTCCAAAGGTAGATCAAAGACTATACAAATATATGATTGGCAACTTATTGTATGTTACAACTATAAGACCAGACATAGTACAATCAGTGGGATTAGTGGCAATGTTTCAGGTAGCACCTAAGGAAACACATGTGGTAGCAATAAAGAGAATTCTCAGGTATCTAAAAGGGACTATCGATTTTGGGCTTTGGTATCCCAAAAGTGATAGTTTCACATTCACAGCATATACAAATGTATATTTGGCTAGCAGCATTGACAAAAAAAAGAGCACAAGTGGAGGAGCATTATTTCTTGGAGAGTGTTTAGTCTCTTGGATAAGTAAGAAGTAGGTCTCAGTATCCTTATATACAACATAAGCAAAATATATTGCAACAATAGCTAGTTTTACACAGGTACTATGGATGAAGCGGACTCTAGAAGACTTCAAGATAAAACATGATCATCCTATTTCCATATTATGTGATAATACAAGTGCTATAAGTATCTCAAAGAATCCAATGATGCACTCCAGGATAAAGAAAGTTCTGATCAAGTATAACTTTATAAGAGAACAGGTGACAGATAAACATGTCAGGTTGGAATATGTTACTAAAAAAATAAATAGCAGTATTTTAAATAAGCCACTTTAAAATTAGAGCTTTGAGTATCTTTGAGGAAAACTAGGAGTAATACTCCCACCTCAAAATTAACCACCTCAAAAGGAGGTGGGCTTAGTTATCAAGTTCGATTCCGTATTCGAGTTCGACACTCTTGAAGTTCGAAAATTTTTTGACATGTTTAAAAATTCAAAATAAAATTCGGCATAAAATTCGATTAGTATAAATGCACACTTTTTTATAATTTTATTTTTTATTTTTATATAAAATTTAAAAATCAAATATACAAAATTATAATAATTGATATACAAATATATACTTTAAACTAACATTTTTTTTCACCTTCCACTGGAGGAGAAGGAGAGATATGCCCAAGCTCATGATTTGGAGGGCTAGCCCATGTTTTCTCCGAAGACCAAAAGCTTAACTGAACATACATGATGTATTTGACTTTGTTGCCATGACATTTTCGAAATCTAAACCTCTAGCCGACTAAACTTCCATAGTTCAAGTACAAGAAAAGTATCGAATCCATACTCATTTATTATTTTTTTATGAGATTTACATTAACCCTCTCGTGTTTGCAGTTGAATACTAAGCCGCTACGAGCAAACCTCATCAAGTTTTGCTTCATCGAATTTAAAACTGTAATGAATAAACCCTAACCATTCAAGCCTTTCAAACGAACACATGACACAAATGACATATCTAAATTATTGGCAGTTTCAATATAATAAATTTATTCGATTTTGCTCCCGGAGATCTAAATTAGGCTGTACGTGAAAATGTTTTACGGAGGGAAACTTTAATTCTGAAGGGAATTAAATCAAATGCGACATTAATTCAATGAGACATTTGCATAAATAAATAAATAAATAAATAAATAGCATAAAATTTCTAACCAATATTTTATGTTTTTTATTTTTTTCTACCGAATTAAGGGTTTATTCATCGAATTTATTTGTTAGAGTTTTTAATTCGACGAATTTTGAATTTTATGTAAAAAATTCAACGAATTTGATAACTGAGGTGGGGGAGGGGCTAAGCTAAGAGACTCATTCTTAGCATCGAGCCCCAACGGTGACCCTTTGACAATGATGTCAAAGGGGGAGATATTTGAGTAAGGGGGAGAGATTTGGTTTAAGGAGAGAGCATTAAGTCAGGGGGGGCAATGCCCCAAAGGGAGCAAAAAAAGGAAAATGTCAAGTATTTGGTAAAAAGAATTTGGGTTGCCATAAATGGAAAAGGGGGATATTATTGGACATTTTGAGTAGATGAGTTGTCATTGATGTCAAGAGTGAGTGATCATTGATGTCAAGCTTTCAGCACCAGTCAGTGGCAGTTTTAGTTGGCAGCGTCAGTTTCAGGTTCTCCAATAAATGCAAAAGGATAACCCGGTTTCAGAAAATCAGATGAGGTCCAAAGTGCAAGAAGAAGCCCAAGTGAATAATATTATAATATTATTTTATAATATTATACAAAGGAAGTTTAAAATTAATTTTAAATTAATTTATTAGTTAATTTATAACTTATAAAGTTATTTAAATTAATTATTAATTAATTTTAATATTAATTATAAATTAATTTATGTTAAGTTTATATAACCCTAAGGTGGGCTATCAAATTAAAATTCAAAATTTGATTTCGAATTACTAAGCGCCGACGTGAGGAGAAAATTGCAAACATGTATAAAAGAGGGGATTATCCACCTTACCATACTTACCATGCCTTCGAATAATTAATGCGAGTCTTGCGAATTGTGTTGCATCCAAGAGAAGAAAGGGTTTGTGATTTTGAGGAAAGTCAATGGTGATGGAGGCATAAGAGGAAGGGACTACTCCTTCCTTCACGTGGGCACTAATAGCCCACGCGGTGGGCTCCCAAGTGCTAAGGCACTTAGGCTTGGGGAGACGATGGATCGAATCACGCCGAAACCCCTTTTTGGGGAAGAAAGAGGTATGCATTAATCTTGGGCACCAAAATTTTTGGGAATATTGTTTGAGCATTTAGAAATTAATTTTTGCACATTATAATTGGTTTATAAGGTTGTAAAGGGGAGTTATAAGGCTTATGCAAAATTAATTTTTTGTGTTATTTACTTTAGTGTTGGAAAGGGTAGTAAGGTGTTTTAGGAAGATTGTTTGAAAACTTGTGGTGTTGGATATTATTTTAAGTTGGAGTTTATAAGGTGTATCAAAGAAATTATTTTTCATGTATGGTATGATGGGTGTTATTTTAAAAGGGAGCAATAAGGCATAAATTGAGTTGTGATTATTTTTGTGTCTAAGGAATACATTTGAGAAAGTGTTGAAGTGATATTGTTGTGTCTAACCATTGGAATTGGAAAGAAGAAAATTGTGATTGAGACAGGTTTTTCTAAAGGCACTTTTACATCCAACAAAAGGTATGGGCATATTCTTCCTAGTGAGTGATTGTTGAAAGTTGTGAATGAAAAGTTGGAGTGAAAAGGATTGTTTGGTTAAGCATTGTTGAGTGTGTTTTAATTAATGCTTCAAGGTTTTCTGGAATTGAGAGTTGTTGATAAAACCTTGTTTTATAAGCATTGTTGTTGAAGTGATTAAGTTGAGTGAAGAACTTGAACTAGGGTTTGCAAAGAACATGAGTATCATTGTTATGTGAGATTGGTTGATAAGCATTGTTGGAAATATTTGAGTGAGTGTTCATATGTTTGGACTAGGGTTTGTGAGCAAGGATTATTTCATTGAGTGATTGGTTGAGTAGAGTTGGTTGAGCCTAGTCAAGTGGATGTGTTAAGGTGATAGCTCAAGTTCTATGAAACAAATTGTTCTATATTCTGAATTGATTTGAGAAAGAGGTTGAGTGTTGATGAGTGTGAAGCATATTGAGTCTCTAACAATTCTCTATATGTTTCTAAAAGAGTGATTGAAAGTAATTGAGCATTGTGATAAATGTGAAGCATATTGAGTCTCTAACAATTCTCTATATGTTTCTAAAAGAGTGATTTAAAGTGATTGAGCATTGTGATGAATGTGAAGCATATTGAGTCTCTAACAATTCTCTTTATGTTTCTATGAGATTGGACAAGTTCTAGTGTGGACTTGTTGAGCAGATTTGAGGTAAGTCTTAGAGAAGACTTGTGGAAAGATTTGTATGAGCTTTTGGAAGCTTACAATACAGATTGATGATAAATATTAATGATAGACTAAAATAGATTTGAGGACAAATATTGAGGATATACTTGAGGATAGATTTGAGGATAAATTAAGGATATATTTGAGGATAGAATTTGGTACATATTTGAGGATAGGTTTATGCCAGATCAGAGATAGATATTGAGGATATATTTGTGCTAGATCGAAGGATTATGTTTAGTACAGATTTGAGATAGATATTTGGAGGTGATAGAGTATAGAGGATGATAGTCTCTAGTGGATAGAGATCCATTAGCCAGGGTAGTGAGGATAGGTGTCTTCAGTGGATAGAGATCCATTAGCCAGAGCAGTGGGGGCAATAGTTCTTCTAGAATATCATCGACCGGATAGAGGTCCATAAACATTGTAGGGAAAGGATTCCCAAGAGAATTTATTTGAGAAAATTTATAAGGAATATTTTCTCCATGGAGTAGCCCACATTGGGTGAACCACGTTAAATCATGTCTCTCATGTGTGTGATGCTTTGTGTGATGTTTATTGCTTTAATATTGTTGATGGTATCATTTGGATTAAAAAGAAAAAAGATTTATCTTATACTGTTCACCCCCCTCTCAATATAAGCACATGTTCTTCAATTGGTATCAGAGCGGGTCTCTCCATGAAAAGACTAATAGCTTGGAGGAGGATCCATCAGAAACACACATGACTTCAGAAAATGAAGAAGAGACCATGTTTGATATAAAAGAAGAATTCTTTACTGCTCTCAAGAATTTGGAAAGAATTAGAGAGAAGAATTCAAGCTTGAAGGAACAAATTCAAGAGGATGAAGAAGCAAGGATGGAACTTCTACAAAATCTCACAGAACTCAAGATAAAGGTAGAAGAAGGAAATAAAATTGAGTAGGATATGACAGACCTGTTAAGAACAAGAGAAACATAATGTGAAATATTGGAAGCAAAAATTGTTTATCTAAGGAATGAAGTTGAAAGGACCAAGGCACTACAAGATGTAGAGTATGAGAAACAGAAAAAGGAATCAAGTCTTCAAGAAGTAGAAACTTCAAACAAATATAGGCAAGCTAAGGATATCAGAAAGGAAGAAAGCAAAGAAGAACCTTGGATGAGAGTTAATCACAAAAGGAGAAGCACTCCACCACAATCTCAAAGGCATCCAAACAGGTTACATAATTTCTTCCATGGTTATTGCTTTTCTTGTAATAAATATGGTCATAGAGCTATACATTGTATTGGTCATGCAAGAAACAATGTCAATAGAAATTTCAATTCTTTTGCACCTCTTATGGATGATGATATTATATGTTACAAATGCAATAATTTTGGGCACAAGGCTAGATGGTGTAAAATGATACTTCCTGAGTCTAGAAAAACAATTTCAACAACTAGGAAAAATGAAAGGGAAAATGTAAAGGCTAGATCAATGTTAGTTCAAACAACCCTTCATGCTCAGGATAAAGAAGAACAATGGTATCTTGATAGTGGTTGCTCTAGTCACATGACAGGAGACAAAGACAAATTCATTGCACTAAAAGAAACCAATAGAGGATCAATAAGTTTTGGTGATAATGGATCAACAAGGATTGGTGGAAGAGGAACTCTAAGTTTAGATAATGGGAAAACAAGAATAAAAAATGTGTTGTATGTTAAGGGGTTAAAACATAATCTGCTAAGTGTAAGTCAACTTTGTGATCAAGGGCATATGGTTACTTTCCACCCAGATAGATGTGAGATAAGAAAATCAGAAACTAGAAAAGTCATTGCCAATGCAAGAAGAACCCCAAACAATCTATACATGCTTAGTGAGATCAAAGGGGAAAAGTGCTTTCTATCACAAGAAGATGAGAGTTGGTTGTGGCATAGAATATTGGGTCACTTGAATTTTGACAACATAGTCAACATAAGCAATAAATAGGCTATCAAAGATTTACCCAAAATAAAAAGACCACAAAACACAATCTGTGCACCTTGTCAACATGGAAAGCAAACTAGAACAAGCTTTAAGTCAAAAGGATATATGTCATCTGAGCCATTGAGTCTAATACATACTGATCTATGTGGTCCTACCAGAAAATAGAGTATTCAGGGTGAGTTACTTTATATTGTTTATAGATGATTACTCCATAATGGTTTGGGTAGCTTTCCTGAAAGAGAAGTCAGATGCTTTTGAAAAATTCAAAGCATTTAAGGAACTAGTTGAAAATGAAACCGGCAAGAGAATTAAGTGTTTGAGATCTGACAGAGGAGGAGAATTTACCTCAAATGAATTTGTAGAGTTTTGTGAACAACATGGGATCAAGAGAGAATACTTAGCAGCAAGAACTCCTCAACAAAATGGAGTAGTTGAAAGGAAAAATAGGACTATTGAGAATATGGCTAGAGCTATGTTAAATGAGTCTAAGCTCTCAGATGGATTTTGGAGAGAAGCAGTCAACACAATAGTATACATAATCACTAGGGCTCAAATGAGGGTAAACCATCACAAGACTCCATATGAGTTGTGGAAAGGAAGACCGGCCACTGTAAAACACTTCAAGATTTTTGGAAGCAAGTGCTACATAAGATGAGAAGATCAAAACTTAGGCAAGTTTGACCCAAGATGTGATGAGGGAATTTTCCTTGGTTATTCCTCTAAGAGTAAAGCCTATAGATGCTTCAACAAGAGAACACACACTATTGTAGAAAGTATAAATGTAACAATTGATGAGAAGATAGATTCAAGAGAACCAGTTCAAAAAACTGTGTATCAAGAAGATGGAAGTTGTCAAGAAGAGTTTCATGAGGAATCAGATGAAGAAGAAGAAGAAACACAAAAATGTCTTCCTAAAACTCCATCTAGATATGTACAGAAGCATCATCCAAAAGATCTAATCATTGGGAATCCAGATGAAAGGCAGACAAGGAGAAGGATAATAACACCATCTCAACAAGTAAATTTTTCTTTGCTATCTAAGATTGAGCCAAAGGACTTCAATCAGGCAAGTGGAGATGAGTTCTGGATCAAGGCAATGGATGAGGAATTAGATCAGATAGAGAAAAGCAAGACTTGGGAGCTTGTTCCATGACCAAAGGACAAGAATGTGATCAGCACAAAATGGGTATTCAGAAATAAGCTAAATGAATATGGACAAGTAGTAAGGAATAAAGCAAGGTTAGTATGCAAAGGTTATGCACAGGTAGAGGGAATTGACTTTGATGAGACATTTGCTCCAGTTGCATGACTTGAAGCCATAAGAATATTTTTAGCCTTCTCAAGTTTTAAAAACTTCAAAGTATATCAGATGGATGTTAAGTCAACATTTCTAAATGGTGTTCTAGAAGAAGAAGTCTACATTGAACAGCCAGAGGGATTCATATTAACAGATAAACCAGATCATGTATGCAGATTGAAAAAGGCACTGTATGGTCTAAAGTAGGCTCCTAGAGCATGGTACTCAAGATTGGATAAGTATCTTCAAGAACAGGGATTCAGAAAAGGAATAGTAGACAACAACTTATACATAAAAAATGAAGGGAATGATCTACTAATTGTGGTTGTTTATGTTGATGACATCATTTTTAGGGAAACAATGATAATATGTGTAAAGAATTTTCTAAGAATATGCAAAATGAATTTGAGATGTCTATGCTTGGTGAGTTGTCCTTCTTTCTTGGACTCTAGATTTCACAATCAGAGAAAGGAGTATTTCTCTCACAAACCAAGTATATAAAAGAGATGCTAAAGAAATTCAGGTTAGAGGATTGCAAACCGGTAAGTACCCCCATGGTCACAAGATGCAAGTTAAGTAAGGATGATGAATCTCCAGAGGTAGATCAGAGATTATACAGATCTATGATTGGCAGCTTATTGTATGTTACAGCTACAAGACCAGACATAGTACAATCAGTGGGATTAGTGGTAAGGTTTTAGGAAGCACCTAAGGAAACACATGTGGTAGCAGTAAAGAGAATTCTTAGGTATCTAAAAGGGACTATGGATTTTGGGCTCTCGTATCCCAAAAGTGATAGTTTCACACTCACAACATATACAGATGCAGATTGGGCTGGCAACATTGATGACAGAAAGAGCACAAGTGGAGGAGCATTCTTTCTTGGAGAGTGTTTAGTCTCTTGGCTAAGTAAGAAGCAGGTCTCAATATCCTTATCTACAACAGAAGCAGAATATATTGCAGCAGTAGCCAGTTGTACACAAGTATTATGGATGAAGCGGACTCTAGAAGACTTCAAGATAAAACATGATCATCCTATTCCCATATTATGTGATAATACAAGTGCTATAAGTATCTCAAAGAATCCAGTGATGCACTCCAGGACAAAGCACATTTCGATCAAGTATCATTTTCTAAGAGAACAGGTGACAGATAAATAGGTCAGGTTGGAATATGTTACTACAAAGGAACAGATAGCAGATATTTTCACTAAGCCACTTTCAAAGGAGACCTTTGAGTATCTCCGAGGAAAATTGGGAGTAATACTCCCACCCCAGAATTAACCACCTCAAGAGGAGGTGGGGGAGGGGCTAAGCTAAGAGACTCATTCTTAGCCTCGAGCCCCAAAGGTGACCCTTTGCCATTGATGTCAAAGGGGGAGAGATTTGAGTAAGGGGGAGAGATTTGGTTTAAGGAGAGAGCATTGAGTCAGGGGGAGCAATGTCCCAGGGGGAGCAGAACAAGGAAAAGGTCAAGTGTTTGGTAAAAAGAATTTGGGTTGCCATCAATGACAAAGGGGGATATTGTTGGACATTTTGAGTAGATGAGTTGTCATTGATGTCAAGAGTGAGTGGTCATTGATGTCGAGATTTCAGCACCAGTTAGTGGCAGTTTCAGTTGGCAACATCAGTTTCAGGTTCTCCAATAAATGCAAAAGGATAACTTGGTTTTAGAAAATCAGATGAGGTCCAAAGTGCAAGAAGAAGCCCAAGTTCAATAATATTATAATATTATACAAAGGAAGTTTTAAATTAATTATAAATTAATTTTAATTTAATTTATTTAGTTAATTTACTTAACTTACTAAAGTTATTTAAATTAATTATTAATTAATTTAAATATTAATTATAAATTAGTTTATATTAATTTTTATAACCCTAAGGTGGGTTATTAAATTAAATTCAAAATTCAATTTTGAATTATCAATGCTGATGTGAGGAGAAAATTGTAAACATGTATAAAAGGGAGGACTACCCACTTTACCATACTTACCATACCTTCGAATAATTAATGCAAGTCTTGCAAATTGTGCTACGTCCAACAAAAGAAAGGGTTTGCGATTTTGAGGAAAGTCAACAATGATGGAGGCATAAGAGGAAGGGACTACTCCTTCCTTCACATGGGCACTAATAGCCCACGTGATGGGCTCCCAAGCGCTAAGGCGCTTAGGCTTGGGGAGATGGTGGATCGAATCACATCGAAACCCCTTTTTGGGGAAGAAAGAGGTATGCATTAATATTGGGCACCAAAAATTTTGGGAATATTGTTTGAGAATTTAAAAATTAATTTTTGCATATTTTAATTGGTTTATAAGGTTGTAAAGGGGAGTTATAAGGCTTATGCAAAATTAATTTTTTGTGTTATTTACTTTAGTGTTTAGGAAAGGGTAGTAAGGTGTTTAGGAAGATTGTTTGAAAACTTGTGGTGTTGGATATTATTTTAAGTTGGAGTTTATAAGGTGTATCAAAGAAATTATTTTTCATGTATGGTATGATGAGTGTTATTTTTAAAAGGGAGCAATAAGGCATAAATTGAGTTGTGATTATTTTGTGTCTAAGGAATACTTTTGAGAAAGTGTTAAGAGTGTGATATTGTTGTGTCTAACCATTGAAATTGGAAAGAAGAAAATTGTGATTGAGACAGGTTTTTCTAAAGGTACTTTTACATCAAACAAAAGGTATGGGCATATTCTTCCTAGTGAGTGATTGTTGAAAGTTGTGAATGAAAATTTGGAGTGAAAAGGATTGTTTGGTTAAGTATTGTTGAGTGTGTTTTTAATTAATGCTTCAAGGTTTTTTGGAATTAAGAGTTGTTGATAAAACCTTGTTTTATAAGCATTGTTGTTGAAGTGATTAAGTTGAGTGAAGAACTTGAACTAGGGTTTGCAAAGAACATGAGTATCATTGTTATGTGAGATTGGTTGATAAGCATTATTGGAAATATTTGAGTGAGTGTTCATATGTTTGGACTAGGGTTTGTGAGCAAGGATTATTTCATTGAGTGATTGGTTGAGTAGAGTTGGTTGAGCCTAGTCAAGTGGATGTGTGAAGTGATAGTTCAAGTTCTATGAAATAAATTGTTCTATATTCTGAATTGATTTGAGAAAGAGGTTGAGTGTTGATGAGTGTGAAGCATATTGAGTCTCTAACAATTCTCTATATGTTTCTAAAAGAGTGATTGAAAGTGATTGAGCATTGTGATGAATGTGAAGCATATTGAGTCTCTAACAATTCTCTATATATTTTTAAAAGAGTGATTGAAAGTGATTGATCATTGTGATGAATGTGAAGCATATTGAGTCTCTAACAATTATATTTATGTTTCTATGAGATTGGACAAGTTCTAGTGTGGACTTGTTGAGCAGATTTGAGGTAAGTCTTAGAGAAGACTTGTGGACAGATTTGGGTGAGCTTTTGGAAGCTTACAATACAGATTGAGGATAGATTTGAGGATAGAGATTGAGGAAATATTGAAGACAAATTTGAGGACAGATATTGAGGATAGATTTGAGGATAGATTTGAGGATAGAGATTGAGGATAGATTTGAGGACAGAATTTGGTACAGATTTGAGGATAGGTTTGTGCCAGATCAGAGACAGAGATTGAGGATAGATTTGTGCTAGACCGAAGGACTGTGTTTAGTGTAGATTTGAGATAGAGCTTTGGAGGTGACAGAGTATAGAGGATGATAGTCTCCAGTGGATAGAGATCCATTAGCCAGGGTAGTGAGGATAGGTGTCTTCAGTGGATAGAGATCCATTAGCCAGAGCAGTGGGGGCAACAGTTCTTCTAGAAGATCATCAGCCAGAGTAGAGGAGAAAGGAGTTCTCCTATGGATAGAGATCCACGAACTTGATTAGGGGATTGGTGTCTCCTTTGGATAGAGGTCCATAAACATTGTAGGGAAAGGATTCCCAAGAGAATTTATTTGAGAAAAATTTATAAGGAATATTTTCTCCATGGAGTAGCCCACATTGGGTGAACCACGTTAAATCATGTCTCTCATGTGTGTGATGCTTTGTGTGATGTTTACTACTTTAATATTGCTGATGGTATCATTTGGATTAAAAAGCAAAAAGTTTTATCTTATATTGTTCACCCCCCTCTCAGTATAAGCACATGTTCTTCAAATTATGAGTGGATACCCATAGGCACCCCCATGATCTCATAAATCACAAAATAATGTAATGGTTCAATCATTAGGGGTGTTTATAGTGATACCAAATCTCCAATCAAATACTAACCTTAAACTAACATGACTTCAAGGTTAAATTACAATATAAGAAATGTGTTAAACCCTTTAGTCAAGGTTAGAGGAAGAATAATCAATATCACTAAGGTTGAATACATTATAAGTGTTTGTAGGCTTACATAGTAGATTTCTTATAGGTCATCATCAATATGGCCATATGATTACATAGAAAAATACCCATAGGCTTACATATAGAATGACCACAATCTTAAATAGACAATTCCCAAATATATACATAGTACTTGATTCTAGGCTACATCCAGAGCATTACTAGGTGCTTCATCACTGCTAGCCTTGACCTGATAATTTATATTACAAATATTTTACATCATACATAAATTAGGTTAATGATATAAATGAGAAAGATTCTTTTTTATATATTATTTATTTTTAATTAGATGTAGACTACTTTCTTAGAGTTTCAAAAAATAACACACCACACAATTTTTTTCTATAGATATAGAGTATAATACTATAATCCTAAATAAGAAATATTTTTTGGTGATTTTGTTTTCAATTCTATTCATCCATGAAGTTGATTTTGTGTGTATTGGACCCTTAATATATAATAGTAATTGAATGTTGATGTTGTTGTTGATGTTGGTGTCAATTTTGATGAGTGCTATCTCCATTTTGAAAAATTACTCTATCAATAGATCAAGAGAATTATATTGCATGGGTACTATATGTGACAATAAATTGGTTATAATAAATGAATATTTAAAGCTTAATAAACCAAGACAAGTTGAGTTGATATCAGTATTTCTTAAGCATTTTGATCTTCCTAAAAAGGGATGAAGTTCTCTAATTTATGATGATTAGAATATTTTTCACTTGGTTAATAATCCTACTAAGAATCAACAAACCAAGCATATTAATATTTATATGAAATTAATTTTATTAACTTTATTGTCAAATCCAACTTGTGTTGAATTATGTCACGTTTGTGATTTTCTTATACATATTTTTACAAAGGCTATGCTAGACATATCATTCATCTAGTTTAAAAGGGTGTTATTATTGGGGATCATATATTAATAGGTGAAGTTAATAATATCATATCTTCCTGGACCCTATTCAACTTCATGGGTGATGTTTTTGTTTTTGAAAAATAATTTGAAAAAACTTGTACTAAAAAACAGATCATTTACAATTTGGGATGAGACTTCTCCCAGCATTAGCCAAAGAGAACACATGTTTACAATAGTAAAATAAGGTTTGCATTGGAGTCAAATCTCTTAAAACATATTTCTACAATGGTTGTTCACTTGTTTACAACTATAAAAGTAACATATTATTTTGGAGTGATTATTTCCTCCACAAATTTCATAAAAATGTAGATTCCAACACCTAGTTGTTACATGTTCACTTCTTCTACAATATTTGAAACAAGACACACTAGGAAATTGTACATATAATTATTTCTTCACAAACTTTATTTTATTTCTAGCTTTCACAAATTTGATTTCACTGCCACCATATTTTCTTCTTTTGCATAAATTTCCATTTTTCACAAATTTGGTCCCATTGCTTCTCGTTGGACCCTCATAACCAAGGCCTTAATTATTTAGCATCATAGTTGGTACTATGGGCTCTTTCATTCCTTGTCCATTTATTCCCAAGATTGTACCATTGTATTCCATTCTTGTCAATAAATTTGAACCATTTCCTTTGGTATGATTTTCAAAGCATCCAAATTCTTCATTACTATTATGGCCTTTGACATAAAACCAAATCTCTTCATCATTATTCAAACATTTAGATTCATCATCTTCACTCTGATTTATACCATTATCACCAAAAATATCAAATACCCAAATATGTCATCATCACAATGACCTTCAACACAATTTAAACTATAATTATCATATATAGCAATACAATCAAAGAGATCATGATGTTTTTATTCAAAACTAACATTGCTTTTATTATCATCATTCAAACACCCGATTTCTTCATCACTACAATCTTCAAGAATATGGACAACATGACATTTTTCAAGACCAATACAATAAACAAGACTGATCATAAGATTAGGATGCTCATCTTCAAAACAAACTCTATGCTCACCATATTATCTTTAAATCACTAGTATTATAAGTGATATCTATCTCTTAAGAAGATTGCTTGTGTCACAACAAGCACTTTGCATCATGTACTTTACCTTTAACCATTATTCTATTTCCCCTTTCCTTTTACACTTGAATATGTCAGTGGTTATTAATTTCATTTGTACTATCCTCACAACACCTATAGAAAATGCCACACAATTTTTTAATAACCCTAACTCAACAAAATAGGGTTTAAACAAATAAAAATCAGATTTCTACAAAATAGATTAGATCTGCAATTACTAATAAAAAATTACTCCAAAAACCCTCAAAAATAGATGTTCCAACCATACAGATTTTTTATTAATTTTTTAAAAGTACAAACATGCCAAAAAACTATCCAACAACACAAATCAACCCTTAAAACTAGCTAGAAAAATCCCCATAGCTAGGCTATCCTCCTATGAGGGTAAAATAGGTCACAAAACATGCACAAATGACCTCCTAAAGCTGGACAACCTACTCCCAGACTCCAAAATACTAAAATATACAACACAATTATAAATCCTGAGATAAATCCATCCAATATCCAATCAAGAACAAGGTCACATCACATTGTCTACAAGATTGGCTAATTTTGAAGACTTAGGACACACCACCTAAGTAGTAAAATGTGAGGAAGGGTTCAACCCTCTCTCTTAAAATTCACAAGATGAACATGACATAACGAAACCTTAAAAGTGACTTTCCAAGTCTATATACCTAGTCACCCCACTAGAGGCTTCTAATTATTTATTAAGTTAGGTCTACATCAACAATAATACCCAACACTTAATTTTTATTACATAAAACACCCATTACCCTAGAAAAAAGGGGACATCCCACTTCATTATCCACAAATGATAAAAATAAAACATTATAATGCATGGGGTCCACATAGTATTAAATATGGGACATTACAAGTCCTCCCTTCCCAAATTTCTTGTCCTCAAGCAATTTAATATTGAATGTGCAAGAATGTCTTTTCCCTCCCAAGTAGCATCTTCAATGGGTAAGCTCCTCCATTTCACCAAGTACTCTTTGATGACCCTGTTTCTCAACTTCCTCTCTCTAGTCTCCATGATCATTTTAGGTTCCAAAATCATCTTTCCCTCATCATCAAATGAGGGCAACTCAATGGAAGGAACAATGTACTATCCAAGTGCCTTTTTTAGACATGAAACATGGAATACACTATGTATTTTACTACTATTCAGTAGCTCAAGCTCGTATGCAACCTCCCCAATCCTACATATGACCTTGTAAGGGCCATAAAAATGTGGCTTGATATTATCTGATCCTCTTCTCTTCATGGTGGATTATCTATAGGGATACAACCTCAAATAAACCATGTATCCAACCTCAAAATGATGCTCAATATATTGTTGATCAACATACTTTATTTGCTGATTTTGTGCAATCTGAATATTATCCTTCAATGTATTCATATTATCCTAAGTTTCCTGCATATAATCCTTAGCTTTTGGCACCCTACTGTCACTCAACAACAAATCAGTGAAGTTAAGAGCATCAAATTTATATAAAGCCATAAATGGGGTCATTTTAATAGACATATGATAGGAATAATTATAATAGAATTCTCCCAAGTGCAGACATTTAATCCATGTATGATGTGTTGAGCAAGGTGTTGCAAGAGTTTTGTCATTGTTGTCAACTCAGGCAGTTAGATCTAATAATGCAATGGACAAGCAGTTCAGAAGTCATTCAATGCAGGTTGACAGATTTTAGGGTTTGCAATTGACCACATTTAGGGTTTGTAGCCGACCATGTTTAGGGTTTGCAACCGACCAAGATTAGGGTTTGCATTTGCATAATCAGCCGACTACTATTAGGGTTTTCATCTCAAAATCTCAAGTATATAAGCGGGGCTGTTTGGAGATTTAGGCATCCATCGGGTGAATGTTGAAGTGCGAGATGCGACCGTAAAAGCGTAGATAGCATAGAATCGGTGAGATGATAGCGAAGTGCATAAAGCTAGTTGTGTCGAGTATCAAGGAATGTGAATGCGCACAGAGAGCAGAGTGTGGAACGACATAGAGTGTGCGAAGCGTGTGAGCAGAGAAAGAAGAATGTGTAGAGAGCGCAAAGGGCAAAGTTGATTGCAAAGTTTGGCTATAGCAGTGCAACAGATTGTGTGAAGAGATTGCGCAAGAAAGAGCAGAGTGTGCAGAGATTGCAAAGGTGAAGTAGATCAGTTAGAGTCTTGCAATAACAAAGGTATTTGTCAAACATTTTCATTCAAAATTGAAGTCCAGTTGGTGCTGGTAAACAAATTGTAAAGTTGGTGCTTTGCAAGAGGCTGGATTTGGATGGTAGTCCAAGCAGCCATTCTTTTTGAGGAGTAGCCATTTTGGTGAACCTCGTTAAAAATCTATGTTGTGTGATGTTCTCTTGCTGTACTTATTATATTTGTTTATAAGTTTTAATTGCTATGGTTTTTAGAGCTGTTAATTCATGTTTTGGAATGCCACACTGATTCACCCCCCCTCTTAGTGCCATACTAAGTACAACAATTGGTATCAGAGCCAAGTTCCCTTTAAAGGCTAAATCAGCTAGGGTTGATCTTGGATTAATACTCTAATGGCAAAGAAAGGCAAGAATGGAACCATGAGACACAAGAAGAAAAGATCACACAGGGTCATAAAAGAAAATAAAGATAAATTCATTATTGTTGTAGATTCAAGAGATGAATCAAACAATGGAGAAAAGGCCAAGAGTCAACTCGGTCATAATGCAGGTTCTCAAGGTTCAGAATGTTTTGATCAACTCCGGCATAATGAACGTCAGTGTTATGGGTTTAGTAGCAGTGAAGATGAAGAAGAAATAGAATCAGAACAGGAATGTAATAAAGAAGAAATGAATGCAGAAGCAAATTGGAATGAAGATCAAATTACAGCTCCAAGTAAGAAGAATAGAACCTCCTTCAAAAGGACATCTCAACCAGTTTTAGTTTCTGTGGTAGAGGAAATTGAACCAGAAAAGGCAGAAGGGGTGAACACTGAAGCAGATAATAAAAACCTCAATGCTAAAGTAGACTGGGAAGGTGAGTTGATCTCTGCTCTTGAAGAGTTTAGTATAGAAAAGAAAAAGAACAAAAGACTGTCCAAGAAATTGGAAGAATATGGGGATGAGATTGAAAATCTGTTCTTACAATTCCAACAGGCCAAGAAAATAGAAGAAGACTTGAAGTCACAACTGAATGATAAAGTCAATGTGTGTAACAAACATGAAGAGGATTCTAACAAAGTAGTTAGTAATCTAAAGTTGTAAGTAGAAGAGTCTAAAAGGATTGAGGAAACTCTCTAGTCGCAGATCAATGAGAAAGAGATTATTTGCCGCAAACAAGAAGAAGAGATTGTTTCATTGAAGAAACAACTAGAAGAGGCCAATACAAATCTTAAATTCGAGAAGAGCACAGAATTGCTAGATAAAATGATAAGTCATCAGAGAAGCTCCACGATTAAGCATGGTCTTGGATATGAAGTTGAACAACCTGTATCTTCCAATTCTACAGAGAAGAAGAAGTTCACTGTTGAAGGGTCCGAGCAAGAAAAGGTTAAAGCTGTATCTTCAAAAGAAAGAAAATATCAAAGGAGATTTACAGCAAAGCAGCCACAACAAAAGAGGTTCTACCACTCTCACTTTTTTCATACTAACACTTTTAATGGCTATTGTTTCAGATGTAACCAGTATGGTCACAAGGCAACTTATTGTGGATTAAATAATAAATCAAAGAGTTATGCTTGGTCGAAATACATCTGCATATCTGAGTGAACACTTTGTACAATGTTTTCAATGCAATGGTCATGGGCACATAGCAAGGTTTTGTCCAAGCGCTTATGTATCAAATCTAAGGCAAAACAATAGATTTCATAAGACGCAAAGAACACAACACAGACAGGAAATAAATCAGGTTCATAGAAGAAAGGAAAATAATCATTCATCATGGATGCATAAGAGACAACCACACCAGAGAGATATTCAAGTTCATGCAATGATGCAAAATAGGGACGCAGGTGAAAAATCCAAGCCCGAGGTCAAGAAAGTCTGGAGAAAGAAAGAAGAGAGGAAATCGTGTCTCCTTGAACTAAAGGAGACTCGCTCTTCTATCGCACTAAGCAACTCCAGGTAACACATCCTCGGGGGGAGCATTTTGAAAAAGGTTTTATTTTAATGCTTCTGTATATTTGTCTCGGTATCTGAGGATGAAAGACCAGCAGTTGGGCTTTTGTGGTATAATTGTCAAGTGTGTTGGCTGTTCATTTAGTTGTGTGTGGAAGTGTCGTGAAGGGTAGTGTTTGCATTGAGAATCTTCACCATTGGTAGTATTGCTTATGTCATTGTTGTTTTGTTGATGGTTCTTACTGCCACTGATTATAGCTATGGATTATAACAGTTTAGATTGTTTTTGTTTATTGAAAGAATGCTTGCCCCAGCTGCGTATTTGTGTTTTGATAATAGCAACGTGTTTTTGTTCGATGCTTGATGTGAAGATTGTCAGATCTTTCATTACACCTTGGTGAATATATTTAATTCACAGATAGTTTTGTTTTAACTTTTAATATAATGCCAATTCAAGGATAAGAAGTTTGAGGCTGAGTAAGGTGCACTACGGTTGGCCATAAAGTGTTTGAAAAAATGTCTTCTTTCGACATGCACAGTTGAAAGTAAGAGTTGGCAATAAAATTGCAATGGTTGGACAAAAATTGGTACAGATGTGAGTCACTTGTCAATTCTGTTGATAGAAGTGAAATCAGCATGTTGAATGGGAAGATTGAAGAAAAAGTTTATAATGTGCAGCCAGATGATTTCCAACCTGGTGATGAATGTTTGAGGTGCTTTTATAAAGAATTGAGGTAGTCTATTGGATTCTCACTGCAGAGAAAGACAAACAAGTGTCGATAGGTTCAAGTCTGTTGAGAATATTCAAGATGTATATGCAGATGTTGTTTGCATTACAGAGCAAAAAGTTGGATAGTTAAACGATCAGTGTATGCTTTCACTAAAATCAGTGGACAAGTTTGAGATTGCAGAGCAACGAGAGGGTTGAGGCTCGGAAGACAACATGAATTGAAGTGGCCACATATTCCCAAGAATAGTCTAAAATTTGACTAGCCATTGGGATCAAATTCTCAAGGGGGGCATTTGTGCATTTGTTCATCTTATTGATCATATCCATGATTTTTGCTAACTATTTCAATGTGGTTCTGAGAATGGTGTGTATGGACTCAGGGGGAGTCTGCAGCAGCCCTTTGGTATTATTGACAAAGGGGGAGAAGAGTTACAAGAATGTACACAGGTGTTGCCAACAATTCCAAAGGGGGAGATTGTTGAGCAAGGTGTTGCAAGAGTTTTGTCATTGTTGTCAACTCAGGCAGTTAGATCTAATAATGCAGTGGACAGGCAGTTCAGAAGTCATTCAATGCAGGCTGATAGATTTTAGGGTTTGCAATTGACCACATTTAGGGTTTGCAGCCGACCATGTTTAGGGTTTGCAGCCGACCAAGATTAGGGTTTGCATTTGCATAATCAACCGACTACTATTAGGGTTTTCATCTCAAAATCTCAAGTATATAAGCAGGGCTGTTTGGAGATTTAGGCATCCATCGGGTGAATGTTGAAGTGCGAGATGCGGTCGTAAAAGCGTAGATAGCATAGAATCGACGAGATGATAGCGAAGTGCATAATGTGAGCTAGTTGTGTCGAGTTGTTCGAAGTGCGATTGTGAATGCACACAGAGAGCAGAGTGTGGAACGACATAGAGTGTGCGAAGCATGTGAGCAGAGAAAGCAGAATGTGCAGAGAGCGCAAAGGGCAAAGTTGATTGCAAAGTTTGGCTGTAGCAGTGCAGCAGATTGTGTGAAGAGATTGCGCAAGAAAGAGCAGAGTGTGCAGAGATTGCAAAGGTGAAGTAGATCAGTTAGAGTCTTGCAATAACAAAGGTATTTGTCAAACATTTTCATTCAAAATTGAAGTCCAGTTGGTGCTGGCAAATTAGGGGTTGGTGCTCCTTTCTATTGGTGCAGATAAATAAGGGGTTGGTGCTCCTTCCAGTTGGTGCTGGTAAACAAATTGTAAAGTTGGTGCTTTGCAAGAGGTTGGATTTGGATGGTAGTCCAAGCAGCCGTTCTTTTTGAGGAGTAGCCATTTTGGTGAACCTCGTTAAAAATCTATGTTGTGTGATGTTCTCTTGCTGTACTTATTATATTTGTTTATAAGTTTTAATTGCTGTGGTTTTTAGAGCTGTTAATTCATGTTTTGGAATGCCACACTGATTCACCCCCCCTCTCAGTGCCATACTAAGTACAACAATTGGTATCAGAGCCAAGTTCCCTTTAAAGGCTAAATCAGCTAGGGTTGATCTTGGATTAATACTCTAATGGCAAAGAAAGGCAAGAATGGAACCATGAGACACAAGAAGAAAAGATCACACAGGGTCATAAAAGAAAATAAAGATAAATTCATTATTGCTGTAGATTCAAGAGATGAATCAAACAATGGAGAAAAGGCCAAGAGTCAACTCGGTCATAATGCAGGTTCTCAAGGTTCAGAATGTTTTGATCAACTCCGGCATAATGAACGTCAGTGTTATGGGTTTAGTAGCAGTGAAGATGAAGAAGAAATAGAATCAGAATAGGAATGTAATAAAGAAGAAATGAATGCAGAAGCAAATTGGAATGAAGATCAAATTACAGCTCCAAGTAAGAAGAATAGAACCTCCTTCAAAAGGACATCTCAGCCAGTTTCAGTTTCTGTGGTAGAGGAAATTGAACCAGAAAAGGCAGAAGGGGTGAACACTGAAGCAGATAATAAAAACCTCAATGCTGAAGTAGACTGGGAAGGTGAGTTGATCTCTGCTCTTGAAGAGTTGA
The DNA here is from genome assembly GCA_028583015.1 of Wollemia nobilis. Taxonomy (NCBI): domain Eukaryota; kingdom Viridiplantae; phylum Streptophyta; class Pinopsida; order Araucariales; family Araucariaceae; genus Wollemia; species Wollemia nobilis. Next base: position 5,121,839 of record JAQPPZ010002499.1, read on the forward strand.
GTATAGAAAAGAAAAAGAACAAAAGACTGTCCAAGAAATTGGAAGAATATGGGGATGAGATTGAAAATCTGTTCTTACAATTCCAACAAGCCAAGAAAATAGAAGAAGACTTGAAGTCACAAATCGAATGATAAAGTCAATGTGTGTAACAAACATGAAGAGGATTCTAACAAAGTAGTTAGTAATCTAAAGCTGCAAGTAGAAGAGTCTAAAAGGATTGAGGAAACTCTCAGGTCGCAGATCAATGAGAAAGAGATTATTTGCCGCAAACAAGAAGAAGAGATTGTTTCATTGAAGAAACAACTAGAAGAGGCCAATACAAATCTTAAATTCGAGAAGAGCACAGAATTGCTAGATAAAATGATAAGTCATCAGAGAAGCTCCACGATTAAGCATGGTCTTGGATATGAAGTTGAACAACCTGTATCTTCCAATTCTGCAGAGAAGAAGAAGTTCACTGTTGAAGGGTCCGAGCAAGAAAATGTTAAATCTGTATCTTCAAAAGAAAGAAAATATCAAAGGATATTTACAACAAAGCAGCCACAACAAAAGAGGTTCTACCACTCTCACTTTTTTCATACTAACACTTTTAATGGCTATTGTTTCAGATGTAACCAAGTATGGTCACAAGGCAACTTATTGTGGATTAAATAATAAATCAAAGAGTTATGTTTGGTCGAAATACATCTCGCATATCTGAGTGAACACTTTGTACAATGTTTTCAATGCAATGGTCATGGGCACATAGCAAGGTTTTGTCCAAGCGCTTATGTATCAAATCTAAGGCAAAACAGTAGATTTCATAAGACGCAAAGAACACAACACAGACAGGAAATAAATCAAGTTCATAGAAGAAAGGAAAATAATCATTCATCATGGATGCATAAGAGACAACCACACCAGAGAGATATTCAAGTTCATGCAATGATGCAAAATAGGGACGCAGGTGAAAAATCCAAGCCCGAGGTCAAGAAAGTCTGGAGAAAGAAAGAAGAGAGGAAATCGTGTCTCCTTGAACTAAAGGAGACTGGCTCTTCTATCGCACTAAGCAACTCCGTGTAACACATCCTCAGGGGGAGCATTTTGAAAAAGGTTTTATTTTAATGCTTCTATATATTTGTCTAGGTATCTGAGGATGAAAGACCAGCAGTTGGGCTTTTGTGGTATAATTGTCAAGTGTGTTGGCTGTTCATTTAGTTGTGTGTGGAAGTGCCGTGAAGGGTAGTGTTTGCATTGAGAATCTTCACCATTGGTAGTATTGCTTATGTCATTGTTGTTTTGTTGATGGTTCTTACTGCCACTGATTATAGCTATGGATTATAACAGTTCAGATTGTTTTTGTTTATTGAAAGAATGCTTGCCCCAGCTGCGTATTTGTGTTTCGATAATAGCAGCATGTTTTTGTTCGACGCTTGATGTGAAGATTGTCAGATCTTTCATTACACCTTGGTGAATATATTTAATTCACAGATAGTTTTGTTTTAACTTTTAATATAATGCCAATTCAAGGATAAGAAGTTTGAGGCTGAGTAAGGTGCACTACGGTTGGCCATAAAGTGTTTGACAAAATGTCTTCTTTCGACATGCACAATTGAAAGTAAGAGTTGGCAGTAAAATTGCAGTGCTGGACAAAAATTGGTACAGATGTGAGTCACTTGTCAATTCTGTTGATAGAAGTGAAATCAACATGTTGAATGGGAAGATTGAAGAAAAAGTTTATAATGTGCAGCCAGATGATTTCCAGCCTGGTGATGAATGTTTGAGGTGCTTTTATAAAGAATTGAGGTAGTCTACTGGATTCTCACTACAGAGAAAGACAAACAACTATCAGTAGGTTCAAGTCTGTTGAGAATATTCAAGATGTATATGCAGATGTTGTTTGCATTACAGAGCAAAAAGTTGGATAGTTAAACGATCAATGTATGCTTTCACTAAAATCAGTGGACAAGTTTGAGATTGCAGAGCAACAGAGGGTTGAGGCTCAGAAGACAAGCATGAATTGAAGTGGCCACATATTCCCAAGAATAGTCTAAAATTTGACTAGCCATTGGGATCAAATTCTCAAGGGGGGGCATTTGTGCATTTGTTCATCTTATTGATCATATCCATGATTTTTGCTAACTATTTCAATGTGGTTCTGAGAATGGTGTGTATGGACTCATGGGGAGTCTACAGCAGCCCTTTGGTATTATTGACAAAGGGGGAGAAGAGTTACAGGAATGTACACAGGTGTTGCCAACAATTCCAAAGGGGGAGATTGTTGAGCAAGGTGTTGCAAGAGTTTTGTCATTGTTGTCAACTCAGGCAGTTAGATCTAATAATGCAGTGGACAGGCAGTTCAGAAGTCATTCAATGCAGGCTGATAGATTTTAGGGTTTGCAATTGACCACATTTAGGGTTTGCAGCCGACCATGTTTAGGGTTTGCAGCTGACCAAGATTAGGGTTTGCATTTGCATAATCAACCGACTACTATTAGGGTTTTCATCTCAAAATCTCAAGTATATAAGCGGGGCTGTTTGGAGATTTAGGCATCCATCGGGTGAATGTTGAAGTGCGAGATGCGGTCGTAAAAGCGCAGATAGCATAGAATCGGCGAGATGATAGCGAAGTGCATAATGTGAGCTAGTTGTGTCGAGTTGTTCAAAGTGCGATTGTGAATGCGCATAGAGAGCAGAGTGTGGAACGACATAGAGTGTGCGAAGCGTGTGAGCAGAGAAAGCAGAATGTGCAGAGAGCGCAAAGGGCAAAGTTGATTGCAAAGTTTGGCTGTAGCAATGCAGCAGATTGTGTGAAGAGATTGCGCAAGAAAGAGCAGAGTGTGCAGAGATTGCAAAGGTGAAGTAGATCAGTTAGAGTCTTGCAATAACAAAGGTATTTGTCAAACATTTTCATTCAAAATTGAAGTCCAGTTGGTGCTGGCAAATTAGGGGTTGGTGCTCCTTTCTGTTGGTGCAGATAAATAAGGGGTTGGTGCTCCTTCCAGTTGGTGTTGGTAAACAAATTGTAAAGTTGGTGCTTTGCAAGAGGCTGGATTTGGATGGTAGTCCAAGCAGCCGTTCTTTTTGAGGAGTAGCCATTTTGGTGAACCTCGTTAAAAATCTATGTTGTGTGATGTTCTCTTGCTGTACTTATTATATTTGTTTATAAGTTTTAATTGTTGTGGTTTTTAGAGCTGTTAATTCATGTTTTGGAATGCCACACTGATTCACCCCCCCTCTCAGTGCCATACTAAGTACAACATGATGCTACCCTGAAACATAGTTTCTTAAGTAGCCTTCAACCCAATTATTCACAATATCTATTTAGCCATCTATTTGGGGGTGACAACTTGTACTTGGGGTCAAAAATGTGCCACAAATCTTGAACAAATATTTCCAAAACATGCTCATGAATCTACTAGCCCTGTCACTCACAATATTATTTGTCGTGCCATGCAATTTAAACACTTCTCTAAAGAATAAATCAGCAACTTGTACTATTATATATGAAGCTGAAATAGCATTGAAGTGTACAAATTTAGTTAACCTATCCACCACAACATATATACAATCCTTACCATACATTTTTGGCAGCTTCATGATGAATTTCGTTGATATACTTTCCCATTTTTGATTGGGAATGGGTAAGGATTGAAGAATACTAGCAGGCAATGTGTTTCCAATTTTATGTTATTGAAAAATGGCGCACTCTCTCACATGCTTCAATACATCATATTTTAGCCCCTTCCATGAAAACCTTTTACCTAGCTTTATAAGGGTCTTAAAAAACCCTATATGACCAGCCATGGGTACGTCATGCATAGTGGAAATAAATCTCTCTTTAAGCTTGGAATCTGGAAAAATAAAAATTTTGTTTTTGTAAAAAATCAGACCTTCCTTCATGTTGTACCTATCATATTTCAAGTGGCCATCAAGAATGTTAGATGCAAAAGTGTTCTTCACATACTTAGCCATAATTGCAGCCTTCCAATCAGCTATTATAATGGAAATAGAGTGAAATATGGGTATTCTAGATAGTGCATCAACAGTTGAATTATTTTCCCCTTTTATAAACTCAATATCAAAATCATATACCTGCACTTTAGTGACCCATTTATGCTGCCTATAATTTAAATCTCGCTATACAAAAAAATATTTAAGGTTATTAAGATCAGTCCTTACCACAAATTTACTACAAATAAGGTATTTCTTGAACTTGGTCAAAGCATGCATAATGGCAAGCATCTCCTTGTCATATATGCTGAAAGTTCTCTCCATTGGACTAAGTTTCCTACTCTTAAAGGCAATTGGACACACCTTTTGCATTAGGAAAGTCCCTATTCCAACACCTGAAGCATCATGATCAATGGTAAATAGCAAAGAAAAATTAGGATTTGCAAGTAGAGGACAAAAAGACATCACTTCCTTCAATTTATCATAAGCCTTTTGGGCTTCATCACTCTACACAAACATTCCCTTTTTTTTTAATTCATTCAAAGGTGCTACCAAGGCTGAAAACCGTCTAATGAATCTCTTGTAATAACTACAAAGTCCAAAAACTCTCTCAATTGAGTTAGGGTAGTGGGAATAGACCAATTTTGAATTACCTATATCCTATATTGGTCTACATGCACTCCCTTATTGCTTATTATGTACCCCAAATATAAAATTTTAGACATGCCAAATTCACACTTAGGCTTCTTTGCATAAAATTGTTGTTGTCCCAAAATACTCAAAACAGAATCCAAATGCTTCAAGTGATTTTGCCATGAGCTGCTATAAACAAGAATATTATCAAATAAAACTAACACAAAATACCTCAAATACTCCCTAAAAATCTGATTCGTGGTTTATTTGAAAGTGGCAGAAGCATTTTTCAATCCAAAGGGCATCACCAAAAACTCAAAATGGCCAAAATGACATCTAAAGGTTGTTTTATGCACATCCTCATCTCTCACCCTGATTTGATGATATCCTAATCTCAAATTAATCTTAGAAAAATACATAGCCCCATGCAATTAATCTATGAGCTCATATAATTTAGGAATAGGGTATCTATTTTTTATTGTATTTTTATTCAAGACCCTATAATCAATACACATCCGCATAGTCCCATATTTCTTTTTCACTAACACTATGGGTGATACAAATGGGCTAGATCTAGGGCGAATGTGCCCCATGGCAAGTAGATATTTTATGGCCTTCTCAATCTCATCCTTATACATTATAGGATGCCTATAAGGGGTTATCATGACATGTTTTGTTCATAGTTCCAACTCAATCACATTTTGAAATCCCCTATGGGGTGGCAATCCCTTAGGCATATTCCAAAAAACAACGCCATATTTTTCCAACAAAATATAAATTTTAGGATGATAAGAGATATGATTATCAAATGAATTAGGCATACCATTTTTTATAAATATACCAACGGCCCAAACTATCTCCTCTTTCTTAATAATCCTCTTCATCCTCTTGGACATCACCTCTTGGACCACATTTTACTTGATCCCTTGCAAAACTACCTCACACATTTTAGCTTTAAATTTTAGCTACAATATTTGGTGATTTTTGGTGTTGTCTCCCAATGAATACATCCATTGAAATCCTATTATGGAATGAGGAACTTCTCCCAATGGAAATACATAGAAGTCATCTACTATGGAATGATTCTCAAAATTTACCTTCATTTGCCTCAAAAATCTATTGGAAGGCATAATGCTTCCATTTCCAGTAGCAACAGTATACCCAACAAATGTTTTTGGTTTTAGCCCTTTCTTGGCTACAAAACCCTCATTGACAAAATTATGGGTTGCCCCACCATTTATCAACATTATCACCTTATTCTTAAATACCTCTCATGGAACCTTGATTGTGAGATACCTGTTCACATTGCTCAATGTGGCCAACATACCAATATTTGAGCTCTCATGAGACTTAAGGGATGGCTACTCAAGCTCACGCTCCTTCAAAGAATCATATTCACTTTTGGATGCCTCATAATCTAAAATGACCTCAATGTAGTGAATCTACCCCTTTCCTTGGCAGTGATGGCATAGTACCCAAGGGCTTTTACATGTGAAGTACAATTATTTCCTCCTAATCTCATCACACTCCTTATTTACCCTTCTTCCTAGTGGTGTAGGTGTTGAATCCCTCTATGGAGGGGGCGTTGACTTCCCAAAAGCATGATTTTTCCCTAGAGGGGGCATATCTCTCTTCTAGAATAAATTCTCTCTTTGGAATGATCCTGGTGGTCCTACCTAGTTAAACCTAAGCAGTGGTGGTGCTAAAACCCTAGGTTTTGGTGATACTGTAGACTCAAGGATCAAATCCCTTCTTATTAAAATCTACAATGAAGTAGGCTCAATGGCTTTTACCAAGCCTATCAAGGAATTCACAAATTCCTCAATGAAAAGAAAGGTAACTCTCTTATTTGAAATGTTAGGCACCATGACTAAAATATTTTGGAACTCCTCAATGTATACCTCCACTATAATTTTTTTCTTAAGATTGACCAGATCCTTTCAATTTTCCTCCTCATCCCTCATCTCAAAATTATCTAGGACCCTTTGACTAAACTCATCAAATAAGGTGATCTCTCCATGGCCTTATGATCGGTTGTAGAAGCTTACATTTAATTTTATCAATCCGAGGAAAATCAAGGTTAGATTTAAAAAGTAGCAATCCTGTATATATTATATTGTAGGAGTTAATACTAAGTCTATCTCAATTTCCTATCCAAAATTCATGCGTACACGTGTACAAAAAGAAATATAAAAATTATGCAGGGATGAATTATGCAAGATATGGTAAATAAATGCAATCTAACTTTTACTAATGATGTAATTTATTGATGCATTTGATTACTTGCAACTAATTTATGATATGTTTTAATCTAAGTGTGAGGAACTAATTTATGATATGAGGATCCTCGTGCAATTTATTTTATTTTATATAATTTTAAATGCAAGTCTAACAAATTCTAATTTAATGTAGGGGTGAGAGAGCTCAGGGATTGTCTATTAGGAGTGGGCCCTACCTCCTAAAGTGGAAGTGTAAGTATTTCTCCCCTAATTTACATTATCAGTAACTAAAATTTATATTTCATACTAATATTTATGCATATTCTATGAATGCAGGTAATAAATCTACAATCTACAAAATAGAATTCAAACAATCTACAAAATTGATACAAATTACCATATTTGAAGAAAGTGTTGTTTTATTACTGGAGCTTCAACTGTACATGCTTCCTCAGAATTGTAACTTAACTTAGAACAAGTTGTAATGCAATATTATTCTAGCGCTAGCTACCCAGACCTCTCTCAAGGTCCTCTATGTAATTTTATACTAAAACTAATACAATGTTGAACAGTTTCTTCCATGTATTTGTCATGCATAACTTGTGGACTGATGATTGTACATGAATCAACAATAATATAAAACCTAATATAATTCTTATTTTGACTTGGACTTATAAATGTTCTTATTGGTCCATGTGGAATTTACACATAATCCTATCAAGATGCTATCTATTCTAACTAACTCGCAAGATAGATATTAAGACTTTATTTCATTTATTATAGGAAGTCTTAATAATCTTTTGCGATTACATTTCAAATATCCCAAAATAAACTCATTACAATAAATAATAACTTTGTAAACTTAAGATATTCTCGCAAATAATATATGAGAAACAATGTATGTTGAAAAGTGAAGATATCTATTGTCGTCCATTGTAAATAGTAATTGCTGGTAACATTCTCCAGTAAATCTTCTCCTGTAATTACCTTCAGTAATTACTTTTAGTAGTTACCTTCAGTAACTACCTTCAGTAATATACTTCAGTAATATGCTTTAGTAATATGCTTTAGTAAGATCAATTATTGTTGTTTACTGAATTGCTATGGTTCTTCTTCTCGTTCGAGGTGCATTCCATAGGTTCTATGATTTCTTTATCAATCATCAATGCTTTTTCCTGCATTTTTCTCAGAACTCGGACAAATTTGATACAAATTAAATATAAATGTCAGATTACCATAATTAATCATTTTTACTAATAAATTACATTTTATTAATAATAACTTACATAAACATATCAATTATTTAGGTAAATGAAGTAATTCTGATACAAAAATCTATGGTAAATGACCACTCATCATTCCCCCAAACTGAATTTTATGCATGTCCTCATGCATACAAAAAAATTTAAATGAAAGGGAAATAACAGTTCTATGCATGCATTACATATTCAAAAAAATGACATTATAATCAAAATTCTAAATGAGTATTAGAATTTATAACACATACATTTTTGTGTCAGAATTTTCAAACAGTTCACACACAGATAGATATATTTTATCAAAATTATAATAGTCTGAATATAAACATATATTTCAAATAAAACTATAGCAATATAACAAAAATCAGAAATGTAACAATCTAACAAATATATTTTAATCAGAACTGTAATATTTTGCATGAATACAAAAAAAAAAAACTTCTTTCTGAAAAAAACATAATTACAAAGAACAAAAATAATCAGAAATACTAAAAAAAAAAAAAAAAACAAAATGATATTCTTATAGATCATATACTTTTTTTTTTTATTAAATAAAGGGGTAAAAATTTAGTGATAAAAAGTCTGGATTACAAAGTACAATTGAGATTCCAACCAAGACCCAAATAAATAGCCAAACAGACTAAAACCACTAGACTAGAATGACACCCGAAAAAGACAACAAGAACAAACCACATTAAGTCTGTACATCCTTGTGGATCAACTCCCACAAGCGTTGAGAGTCCCCAGATGGGAGACTCTCCCAATTATCGATACTCCAAGGATCCAGCAGCTCAGAAGCCCTTTTGGCCAGGTAATCATTAACCACATTCCATTTCCTTGTAATGTGCACAAAGGATATAAATTCAAACTCTTCACTCATTCTGAGAATATGAACGACTACAGAGGCCAACTACCAATTAACTTCCTCCACCCTTTTACTATTTAAAAGATTAACCACAATTAGAGAGTCAAACTCGTAGATAATCCTATGCCTGCCAGGAGAAAACCGCCTCCGCAAGGCCTTAAGAATTGCAAGAGCTTCCATAAAATTGTTGGAGTGAACACATTTACAAATGGAAAATAAAAAACTGACACCACTAGTAGAATCTCTCCCAACACCACCAATGCTAGCATGTCCAGGATTACCCCTATACGATCCATAAGTATTAATTTTTAAAACTCCTCTAGGGGGTGGCCTCCACCTACCATCTCTCCTAACCTTCTTGCTGAGTTGAGGAACCCTACTAGGGCTAGAAGATTTCACACCATCCCCAAAGAGACCAAGGACTTGTTGTACTTTCTACTCCCTATAATCCAAAAGAGGGTTCACATCACATTTGCTATGGATGGTTTCTTGAATTATATACAGGATCCTTTGCCATATCTTTTGAATAGCCAAATAACTACCCTAAAATATGCATCGGTTCTGCTTGAGCCAAATTTTCTAGATGATGCAAGAAGGGCCCAAATTCCAAGCCACCCGAAGGAAGGGGGCCTTGGCTGGAGGTCTGCCTAGACTACTCCAAAAATCCACTAGGGATAGCACATGAAAACATAGATGGTTCCAGGCACTCCACCAACGGTGCCAAATGTCTCTAGAAAAGGAGCATCCAAAAAATAAATGAGAAGAGTCATCCTCATTCTTACTGCAAAGGACCCTGAAATCCCCTCTTCCTCACATTATTCCAAGTGAGGTATTTATTATGAGCTACCAACCGGAGAAAGAAGTTACATTTTGGCCAGGCAAATTTGTTCCACACCTTTTTCCACCAAGTGACAGGAAGACTCCCATACTTTTGCTTATCAAGAACCTGATAACCATAGGCTACCAAGTAGGTTCCCTTAGGATCATGGTTCCAAGATAAAATATCTTTACCCCTCAATGAAGAACAAGGTCTCCCCGTAAGAATAAGAGCAAGCACCTCTCTGTCCTTGGCCAGTCCCCCCTAGGGCCATTCTTGCGGATCTTTCCACCTGTACATCTCCATATTTCCAAAAGACTGTATTTTTTTAAAGTCCTCCACACAAGACCAACCTTCTTCCAAGAAAAAAATGCTTAGGGAATGTAACCTAGGATATTGATTCAATATAGGAGTGTGGCCATCCCAAGAATTCTCCCAAAAAAGAGCATTTGATCCCTGATTGTAAATCCAAAACAAACCCTACTTTATTAAATTAGCTTCTCTTTTTAGAGTGTCCTAGATAACTGAACCTTTCCAAACCAAGCTTACTCTAGGGATCTCATCCTCAGAAATACCTCTCAAGTATTTAAAAGATAATATTTTAGACCAAATATGATCTTGAGAGGTACACCATCTTGAATAAATTTTTGCAGCCAAAGCCTGCCCAAAAAGGGCTATTTATCACAACCCAAGGCCTCCCTCTTGCACCGACTTACATATATAATCCCACCTGACCAAACTCCATTTATATTGATCAAGTTTTTCATACCATAAAAACTATATTGACAAAGCATCCATGTCCTTGATGAAGTGAGAGGGAGCTATTTGTATAAAACATCGTTAAATGGGTAAAGCTTGAACAACAAATTTTAAAAGAAACACTCTACCTGTAGTGGATAGCCATATGAAATTCCAGTGATTCACATTCCTAATAAACTTATCAAGCATAGACTACCAAGAAGATCTAGGTAGAGGATGAGATGAAATTGGAATCCCAAGATAAATGAAGGGGGGAGTCCCAACATGGAATCTTAGAATGTGAGCAATCTTGGCTTGAATAAGAGGAGAGGTATTGAAGAATAAAATATAAGACTTTTCCTAATTAATCAACTGTCTAGAAGCACCAAGATATATGTCAAGATACTGTCTAATATTGCCAGCTTCCATGATAGTGGCAACTCCCAACAAAGTAGTATCATCAACAAAGTATAGGTGGAAAAGAGGTGGCAAACTACTATCCCATTTCCACCCCTGAATGAGACCCTGCATGACTTGAGACTTGAGCAATCTTACCAACCCTTCCACCATAATGATAAACAAATAAGGATATAAAGGATCTCCTTACCTCAATCCCCTTGAGGCCTCAAATAGATTTGATGGCTCATTATTAACAAGAACAAATAATGAGGAAGAAGAAACACAGCTCATCACCCATCTAATCCATTCCTCCTCAAATCCAAAAGCAGCAAGAAATTTTTGAAGAAAGGACCATCTAACTTGATCATAGGATTTGGCCATGTCCAACTTAATAAACATAGTTTTCTCCTTAGAAGTTTCCATCAAGTGAATAAATTATGAAGCAATAACAACCCCATCCAAGATTTTTCGGCCAACAACAAACCCTCCTTGCTCCTCAAAGATGATTTTTCTCAACCATATATTCAACCTCTTAGCAATAATTTTTGTGATGATCTTATACACAACATTGCAAAGAGCAATAGGCATGAACATATCCAAGGAATTTTCTCCCTCTTTTTTGGGTATAAGCACCACAAAGGTAGCATTTAGTGTCCTTAGCATCTGTTTTTTCTTTAGGGACTCATGGACCACCTCCAAAAGATCAAATTTTATTAAATCCCAAAACTCCTAATAAAAATCAATTAGGAATCCATCTGGGCCTGGGGATTTTCTTTTTTCATATTGAATACAACATTTTCCAACTTCTCAAGGGAAATTGGACCCATCAAGTGCTCATTCATCTCTCTAGAAACAATCGCTGGAATAAAGTTTAGAATAAGCTTTTCATTCTCATCATCTGATAGGGAGTCCTTCTTGAAGAAAGAGGAAAAATACCTCTTAGTATCTTCTGAAATATCCTTGGAAGAAGAGAGCAGGGCACCCTGAGAATTCACAAGAGAGGTAATCAAGTTACCATTATGGCGAGCCTTAACTAAGTTATAAAAGAAGGCTATGTTCCTATCCCCTTCCTTGTTAAGATCCTGCTATAAAATAAACTCAAATAACACACTCTCACACGATTGCTTGGAAATAAACTCACATAAACATCATATTAATATAACAAAAATTAGCATAAAGGAACAATCTCACAATAAGACAGAATCGCAGGCCTCTTCGAGGGGACAACCTCCTTCAATACTTCATTAATTTGCAAAAATATGGTTACATTGGTGCCTTTTTGGGTATTTAAGGAGTTTCCTTCCAAGGTTGGCTTACATGCAAAATGCCACCTAGATTACATGCATAATGCCACCCGAATTACATGCATAGTGCCACTTTGAATTACATGCACAATGCCACTCGAATTACATGCATAATGCCACACGAATTACATGCAAAATGCCACCTATCTACCATGTGTTACATAAAAAGGGTGCCATTTGTCATAGGCACTACCTAAGCTAAAACTTAGAACATTACAAAATATTAATCATGGGTACTACCCACGTTCACTAGGAATTATTACATCAGGGAAGTTATTGCATTAAGGGTTAGGATGAGATCCTAACATGCCCTTCTCCTTGAAGAAGCTTTGTCCTCAAAGCTAAAAATGAGGAAACTATTGCTGGAGTTGATGGAGAGACTCCCATGTAGCATCCTCAGGTTGAAGTCCACGCCATCGAACCAGGACCTCTGTGATGGTACGATTGCACAGAGTGCGAGTTCGACGATCTAGCAGTTGTTTCGGTGCAAGTAAGATGGAGCCTTCTTCATCCAATTCGAGGAGTTTTGATTGAACCTGTACCTTTGTGCCCACAACTTTCTTGAGAAGGGAAACATGAAAAACAGGGTGGATCTTGGAAGTGGGGGGAAGAGCCAATTTGTAAGTTGTTGGACCAATCCGTTGTAGAACCTGATAAGGACCATAGAATTTTGGAGCGAGCTTCTGACACTTGCGGAGTTGTACGGATGATTGTTTGTATGGTCAGTAGCGAAGGAAGACCATATAACCCACATCAAAACTGCGCTCAGAACGATGTCGATCAGCTTTTTGGCGCATCCGATTCTGGGCCATGTTCAAATTTTGCTTGAGTTGGCGGAGGACCTCGATGTGTTGACTCAGAGCATTGTCGACGGCCTGGACCTTGGAGCTGCCCGAAATGTAGGAGGAAGGCATGAGTGGAGGGCGCCTGTAAACTACCTCAAACGGTGTGAGTTTGGTGGCGGTATGATAGGAAGTGTTGTACCACCATTCCACCAAAGAAAGCCATTTTGCCCAATGAGTAGGATGATCGAAGGCAAAGCAGCGAAGGTAGGTTTCCAAGCATTTATTAACAACCTCTGTTTGACCATCCATTTGCGAATGGTAGGCTGAACTCATTTTGAGCTGAGTCCCCTGCAACTTAAACAACTTTTGCCAAAAATTGCTAGTAAATGTGGGATCACGATCAGAGACAATGGAGGTGGGCATGCCATGAAGGTGAATTATGGATTCAAGAAAAATTTGGGCAATAGTGGATGCTGTGTAAGGATGGGTTAGGGCACAAAAGTGAGCATACTTTGAAAGGTGGTCCACTACCATGAAAATAACAGACTTGCATCCAGATTTAGGTAGCCCTTCTATGAAGTCCATGGAGATGTCAATCCACACCTGATCTGGTATCGGCAATGGTTGAAGAATGCCCGGGGAGCGCACTGTTTCTCATTTCATCCTTTGACAAGTGTCGCAATCCGCTACAAAGGAGTGAATTTCCTGTTTCATACCTTTCCAAAAGAAGGTGTGCTTGAGTCGCTCATAAGTTTTTAGGAACCCTGAATGGCCAGCAGATGGAGTAGCATGTGATTCCTTCATGAGGAGTTCTCGAAGTGGGGACTTAGGAGGAAGAACCAGGCGTTGATAGTAACGTAGATCCTGGCCATCCCAACTATATCCTGGTGTAGACTCTAGATCATCCCTACGTGAAGCAACCAGGTCCTTCAAATCTGCATCCTGAAGTATTTCTTGACGTAAGGGCTCAAGCCATTGGGGCAATGGTGCAGAGATGGCACACAACATACTAAGGGTCTCAAATTGGCGAGAGAGAGCATCTGCCACAAGATTTTCCTTCCCTTTTTTGTATGTGATGTCATAATCATAGCCCATGAGTTTTGATACCCACTTTTGTTGCTCGGGGGTGGCAACTTGTTGTTCTAGAAAGTATTTCAGACTCTGGTGGTCAATTTTTATGGAGAAATGGCGCCCAATGAGGTAAGGCCGCCAATGCAGGACTGCATGCAATATTGCCAACATTTCCTTGGCATATGTGGATTTCTCCAAATTGTGATCAGATAGGGATTTGCTGGTAAAATCCAAAGTGCGTCCTTATTGCATCAATATCGCCCCAATACCATGACCAGAAGCGTCACTTTCAATGACAAATTTTTTTGAGAAGTCTGGCATGGCTAAAACTGGAGTGGTGGTCATGGCATGCTTGAGGTCCAGGAATGCTTGCTCAACCGGCCCTGTCCAAGTAAAATAATCCTTCTTCAACATGGAGGTGAGGGGGGCGGCTATCTTTCCATAATTGTAGACAAATTTACGGTAATATCCTGTAAGCCCTAAAAATCCTCGAAGCCCCTTGAGTGTGCGAGGTTTCAGCTATTCTTGGACTGCTTGGATCTTCTTAGGGTCAACCTTGACACCATCCTTTGAGACAATGTGTCCCAAATATTCTACTTCAGTCAAACCAAAGGAGCACTTGGAACTTTTTGCAAATAGTTTATGGTCGGCCAGTAGTTGGAGGGTTTGATCTACATGATTGAGATGTTCTTCCCATGTGTGACTGTAAATCAAGATGTCATCGAAGAACACAAGGATGAACTTCCACAAAAAAGGGTGAAAGATGTTGTTCATTAGGCTTTGGAATGTGGAAGGAGCATTTGTGAGACCAAATGGCATTACCAAGAATTCATAATGACCTTCATGAGTGCGAAAAGCAGTTTTAGGAATATCTTCATCCCTAAGTCGGATCTGATGGTACCCAGAGCGGAGGTCTAGCTTGGTGAAGTACATGGTCCCATGTAATTCATCTAGTAATTCATCAACCATAGGGATAAGAAATTTATCCTTGACAGTTATCTTGTTGAGTTCTTGGTAGTCAATACACAATCACCAAGAGCCATCCTTCTTGAGGACCAGTAAGACTGGTGTAGAGTAGGGACTAGTACTAGGCCGAATGACACCTACCTTGAGTAATTCCTGTATCATCTTCTCAATCTCTGACTTCATGGCATGGGGGTACCTGTATGGTCTGATATTGGGAGGTGTACTATCCGACAATAATGGAATGGCATGGTCGTGAGAGTGATGCGGTGGTAGTGTGGTTGGTTCTGAAAATATGGCCTCATGTTTGTGGAGAATCTGTTGCATGTCTGGTGGGATTTCACCCATTGGAGATGTGGAGGGTTGGATGGAGAATAGTTGTGCAATGACCCCACGTGATGTTTTCTTTAGCAATTTCTCCATGCCTTTTGAACTGATAATTTGAGGTGTTCCTGCTGGGGAGCCCTTGATGATGTGTGTTTGTCCTTTCTGGGAGAACTGCATCCAAAGTTCAGCAAAGTTCCAACTGATAGTGTCCAACGTACTCAATCATTGAGATCCCAAAACAATATCACATCCACCCAACTGGAGGGCAAACATGTCCTGCTTGAGTTCATAGTCCCCTATCTTGATTTTAACATTGCGACACTTTCCTTTACAAGGTAAGGTTCCCCCATTGGCTACCATGACCTCAAAGGAATTACAAGTGTGGATATAGAAATTTTCCCGTTGAGCAACTCTAGGATCAATGAAGTTGTGCATGCTTCCCAAATCCAGAAGGATGGAAAGACGTTGGCCCTTGAAAAATACTGTAACCTTCATGGTTTGAGGAGTAGTAATGCCTGCAAGGGCATGGATTGTAATTGCTGTCTCAGGTTCTTGTTTCACTTCTTCTTATGGAGGAGGTGTTTCTGGAGGGTCCTCATCCTTATCACTCTCGTCAGAGGTATCAGGTTCTTCAACATCTATCAGGAACAATTTTTTGTGTGCACACTTATGCCCTTTGAAAAAAATTTCATCACAATTGTAGCATAATCCTTGGGCACGACGTGCATCCATATATTCGGTGGTGAGGCGCTTGGGTGCAGTAGGTTCATTATCAACTGGGTGTTGGGCTCTAGGAGGAAATGAAGGTCTAATTTGTAGAAACTTTGATGGGCATCTTTGGGCAGAGAGTTTAGATTTGGCCAAACGGGCCAAACTGATAGCTTCCATCATAGTTCGTGGTTTCAACATTTTTACTTCCGCTTGGAGTCCCACCTTCAACCCACTGATATAACAACTCTGGAAGAACCCTTCACTCAATCCTTTTGTCCTATTGGCCAATTTTTTAAATTGAGCTTGGTACTCTCGAACTGACCCTGTTTGTTGTAGTTTGGTCAAGGCTCCTGTAAAGTCCTCATACTCACTAGGACCAAATCGAGTGAGTAGTTGGGATTCAAAATCCTCCCAAGAGAGATTTGGGTAGGCAATACGCAACCATTGAAACCAATGTAGAGCCTCAGATTCCAAGTTAAAGGAAGCCATCTGGACTCGATGAAATATGGGTACATTATGAAGCCAAAAGAATTGGTCAACCAGACATAGCCACCCATCAACATCCTTCCCACTAAATTTGGGAAAGTCTAATTTGGGCATTCTAAAGGGTGGATCATGGTCATGATTCCTTGTAGAACTCTCAGTTTGGTATTCTGATTTGGGTGGTTCTCTTCTCAGTTTGCTATCTACTTCTGTCAGTGCTTCTTCTAAGCGGTTGCTAGTGGCCTCATTCTCTAGGTGAAGACCTTGGACTTATTCCCTTATGGAGTGAAAAGCTGAGTTCAAGTTCTCAATGGCTTTTGTTAGGGATTCCAAGTGTTCTAGTTCTTTTTGGTGTCCACGGGTACCTTGGGCCATTTTTTAGACCTTTTGTGACCAGTTACTAAAAGTAGAATTGAATTATTAGGACTTACTATTTTTAGTAAGTGCCCAAAAAAGTTCTTGGGTGCTATATATCAAAACTATCAGCTGAAGGAGGTGGTCACAATGAGCTATATCTCTCAACACTACTTTTTGGCACCCCAAACTCTTTTTTTATCTCCTGTTTCTTGAGTCTAACGGTGTTTACAGTTTCTAATTCTGAGCTACTGAGCAAAATTTGGGTACTGGAGCACTATCTATAACTGGCCTCATTTCACACTCAATATTCTCTATATTTTGCAGGTGACTGATATGACAGTTCTGTTTTGACCCTAAAGACTGTGAATTCTGCCCTGACTATGCTGACCTCTCTGACCTGATTGACCTGACTTTGACTGCCACTGTAAATTTTACTATTATTCTCCAGACTGTCAACTTAAGTGTCACCCTCATGGATTATCCCGAATGCATGTCCCTTATGTTATTTTTTTAGTAGAGGACTCCTTTCTCATATGCTCACTTTTGAAATGCAGGTTTACGAACAAGGATGTTTGGATTTTTATTTTTATTTATTTTTTATTTTTTGCATTTTTTTACAGGTTGAAGTTTTAACAGAACCAGGGGATGCTAAGTATAGGAGTATGTACCACCCATAGGCCCTCTAATATACTGACAGTGATGAACAATAGTGCTCGGACCAATATTTTAGGCCACTACTCAAGGAGGATTCCACACATACCCTTGAGCACACTACCTGCCTCTTTGACAATACGGTAGGGTAATCATCCAGGATGCTGTGTCCCATAGACTATGAGTAATACAAGGCCAAAGAGCTTCCTAATGGCTAAAAGTTTGTTTAATCCTAGATGGTCTCCCGATATACCCGAAGATACATGGGATCTCAAGTCCATGCGCGAGTTCTGTCTGAGGCCTGGGTATTGGAGCCTAATCGCCCCTCACTTCACTAGACGCTTTATGGGCTATCTAGCTTAGAAAATAACGACAAATCCTTCACGATATTTTAAAACCCCCAGTACAGGGTTTCTACCTACTCAACTAAAAATATTTTTTTTTTGTTTTTGGTCTGGAAAAAAAAACACTGTATTTTTTTGGATTTTTTTTTTAATAAGGAAAAACAGAAATGGGAAAAACACACAGAATTTATACCTAACAGGTGGATTGGATGGCAAGAATCGTTGTAGTTTCAGCAGAACTTGGCCCTGGAAAGTACTCTGATACCACTTGTTAAGATCCTGCTATAAAATAAACTCAAATAACACACTCTCACATGATTTCTTGGAAATAAACTCACATAAACATCATATTAATATAACAAAAATTAGCATAACGAAACAATATCACAATAAGACATAATCGTAGGCCTCTTCGAGGGGGCAACCTCCTTCAATACTTCATTAATTTGCAAAAATATGGTTACATTGGTGCCTTTTCGGGTATTTAAGGAGTTTCCTTCCAAGGTTGGCTTACATGCAAAATGCCACATGGATTACATGCATAATGCCACCCGAATTACATGCATAGTGCCACTTTGAATTACATGCACAATGCCACTCAAATTACATGCATAATGCCACATGAATTACATGCACAATGCCACCTATCTACCATGTGTTACATAAAAAGGGTGCCATTTGTCATAGGCACTACCTAAGCTAAAACTTAGAACATTACAAAATATTAATCATGGGTACTACCCACGTTCACTAGGAATTATTACATCAAGGAAGTTATTACATTAAGGGTTAGGATGAGATCCTAACATTCCCGAAGCCAATCTAATCGAGCTTTTTATTTCCAAAAAAATTCTTCCCTTAGTTCCCATTCAACAAGGTCTTTCGCAGCCTCAAATTCCTCAACAAGAAGCTCCTTCATGAATACCTGATCTCTAATATTCCTTGAAGCTTCTTCCATCCTCCTAAGAGCTGCCAACTTAGCTAAGGAAAGGTTCCCAAAATTCAGTCAATTCTATCTCTTTAATTTATGTTTTACAAATTGTAGTCGCTTCATAAAGGAATACATAGTAGTGCCATGAGGAGGTTTGCCAGTGGTCCACCAGCCTTGCATGAAATCATGAAGCTTAAGATCACGAAGCCACATAAGTTGAAACTTAAAGAAGGGATTATTTTTTAGCCCTAAATCCAATTACAGATCATATACTAAATATAATGCAATCTATAAATAAATAACAAAGAAAATATTTTTATCTTTGTGCAATACTAATTGTCCATCCAATTATATACAAATATACAAATAAAAACTGTCTTCAATACCATATAAAATAAAATATAAGTCTGAATAAAATTTCTTTGTCACTATTTTACTATTTCTAAGCTTGTTGCGATAAGAGTCTGGAAGAAATTCTAGAAGATAGGGGTCTTGCTCCTAGTAGTTTGTGTTCCTTTTTAACCTATTGTACCTATCCCTTACCTCTTTGGTCTGCAACCACTGCAGTGGCTGTAACTGGCGTCTCCACCATAATCATCTTAATATGTTTGACCTCCTAAGCACTTCCATTTTACTTTGCATATTTTTCTGATGAAGAATGGATTTTTTCATTATGTACCATCAGATCAACTTCCAAAGGCATCCCTACATTCAGGGCAAGGCCTTTTAATGCATTCCCTATATTAGCTGGCGAATTCAAATTTTTAGGTTGATTTAGTTGAGAAAAATTACGGATATGCTGGGAGCTATCTTCTTCAAGAACCTTAGAAAAGTCAATTATTTTATTAGTAGACATATGCTTACTAAAATTGATCGATTTCTTAGGCTTTTTCTCAAAGGTAGAACTTTTAGGTGGGGAAGTTTCAACAGGTGGTGGTCGGTTAATGGAGTCTGCAGGTCTTGTAATCTTATCCACAGAAAGCTGTTTAATTAATTCAAATTGAACAAAAAGAGTTCGCTATACAATTTTATATTGTTCTGTAAAATCTTCTCTTAACCTGTCAATTTTTATTTGAAGAACTGTATTTTATGCTTTGATATATGACAGGTTTTCTATAATAGTTTCATTTACAGGTAATTCTGGATCTTGTTTATCCTCAGAATCTTCTATAATTTTTTTTGCTTTCTAGGTTGAATTTTAAATCTCATATCTTTATGTTTTTTCTTTGGGCTTTTAGGTTCTTCATCATGGATATTAGAGTCATCTTCTTCTGGAGATTGATCATCTTCGGATTCAGAAGACTTCGAATATTCAGGTACATTGAATTCTTCTACAATTCGGCTCTAAGATGCTTTTACTTCATGAGACTTTTTTAAGATAATTAATTTAAGCAGACCATGGTGAGAGATCAAGTGCAGCTTAGGTTTTTCCTTAGGATATTTTGGTTTAACCCTTAGAACTGTTGATTTCAACAACTGAAATAGGAAATAGGGAATATTAATAACATAGTCATCTTTGTCAGGATATTTCAAATTAAGCAACATCCGAATATGATAGGCTAGCAAAATGGACATTCGTCCTTTGATAGTGAAAATTTTGATGATGATGATAGTTTCCTCCTACCAAAGAAGAGGGACTGTAGAGGTTGCAATCCCCTTAATTGACCCTTATTTATCCCTTAAAATTATGTATTTTTCATCAAATTTATTTACCAACTGAATGGAAATTTTTGAGTTCTTATAGAAGAGTGCACCAACCTCAGGTAAATTTAGAATTTTAGAAATCAGACTTGGGTTTAATGTTAATTGCAAACCTCCAACATGGGTGATCATTGTATCAGGATTACAATTTAAAATAAACTATCTTGCTACCCCTATATCATGCCCTTTGAACTTAGTAAGTGCCTCCCACCAGCAAGCATTTTTGAATAATTCAATTATGGAATTGCTTGAACTTTGTGTATCAAAAAAAAATGGATCACTACACTTTTGGAACACAGGTTTAGGCATCATGGTATCTGGGGATTGAGAAAGTTTTAATCACCCAAAAATCCTACAATATTTGAGTACACAGAGTTTGTTTTAGAGGCCAACAGGAATCCTTTTTATTTTCTATATATATAGCCCTTTTTTTATTATTATTTTATACTAATACCAAACATGTACAGAATACAACACATAAGTGAAAATACAAGGTATATTAAAAAAAACAAAAAACGTAATATGTACAAAAAGCAAAAAAAAAATGTAAAATATACAAAATACATTATGTAGAGTGTGCATCACATAATCTAAAATTTTATATATTAATGCATTTTTTCAAAAATTTCCCAAAATTATAATCGAATTTTACCCAGAATAAAGAAAGTTCATTTCCCCTAAATAATTTCAAAATATAATCTTAAAGAAATGAAAAAAAATAAAAATGCTCGACGGTGAAAGAACAAAATTTCAGGTTAAAAGTGCAAAATTTTCATTTTCCCCCAAATAATTTCAGGGTTTTCAAGAAATTTTAGGGTTTTCAAATAATTTTAGGGCTTTTAAATAATTTTAGGATTTTCAAACAATTTTAGGGCTTTTAAATAATTTCAGGGTTTTCAAACAATTACAGTCCTAAAACAGAGATTTTTCCCCTAAAAAAAACTATTTTTAATTATGGCTTTCGCAGAAACCCTAATGGCAGATTCCAATTTTGCTCAGAAAAACCAAATTATAAATATTGTTTTGCCTAATCCTCAAAAAAACCTAATTATAAATAGGAAATCTCTTTTTAATAATAAAGAACAAAAAAGTAATAAGGAAAAGGAAATTATTTTACCTGTCGCCTGTCGCAATCGCAGAGAAAAAAGGGGTTTGGCCACCTTTACGTAATTAAATTTTAGTCACCTTTCGTTACCAACCTCCATAGTTTATCCGAATACAGATAATTGCAGGGTGTTAAACTAAAACACATCAATCAAATTGCAAGAAACCCTAAGAATTCCATCCAGAATCGATGAAAATTTTAGTGATTTTTGTCTGCATGGCTGCATACAGCATCAAAAAATAGAAACAAGTGTTCGACGGTGAGAACTCTAGCCACCTTTTACCCTAAAGTTTCATCGACGTTTACCTTGAGCTATGATCGACGATGGAGGTTTATTCTACTTTTAATAGTCGGCATAGGATTTACCCTAATTACGAATTGAAAACAAAGGTGGTTTAAGCACGACTTGATCAACGACGCAGGTTGTTCGTCAACCCGCCTAACCCTACAATCGACGGTGATGCAATTATAATAAAATATACCTTGTGTTTGTTCGGGTTAAATTGTGACCATCGATTTTTATGCAATCAACGGTGGAGAGAGCTTATCCGTGTCCTCGTATTCTATTGGTTGGAGAAAAATGAAATTATAAATATAGTCCGTTGATTAAGTTATAGGATCAACGGTTCGTGTTGTGCTCTGCATGCGTATACGCGATTGGAGTATTTTAAAACCTGATACGTGGCACGTCTAATTTCTGCCACCTTTCTTCATTTGCGACAACTATAAAGGTTATTTCTTGTTAATTGTGTCGTATATATTATATTATAATATATGATAATATATAGTATATATGTTATATAGTTTATTATATATATTTTATAACATATGATATATAAGATATATTTTATGTGTTATATTATTTCGGATATTATAGTATATGTTAAATATAATTATATTTATATTATAATATTAATATATATTTATTATATATAAAGTAATATAGTTATATAAAATATATTAAGTTATATATATTAATATTTGTTATATAAAAAAATTATTTTTATGATTATTTATTATAATTTAAATAATATTTATATATTATATTTTTACAAATGATAATTACAAATATTACGGAATAATATTACTGATAATGGTATTTTACAGAAACCTATATGAAAACAATTATTATTTTTCAGAGGGTATTTACGAAAAATACTTACAAAAACTATTTACATAGGATACTTATGGAAGATACTTACAGAAACTGTTTACATAAGATGCTTATGGAAGACACTTACGAAAGGCACTTACAGAAGACACTTACGGAAGATACTTACGAAAGGCATCTATGGAAGACACTTACGGAAGATACTTACGAAAGGCATCTACGGAAGACACTTACGAAAGGCACTTATGGAAGATACTTACGGAAGACATATACCAAAACCACTATTAGGATTAGAGTAATACTTTACCTGTTTTTTTTTCTTCTTCCCCCAAACTATATTATAAGCTATGTATATCTTTATTTATCCTCCCCCCAAACATTAATTTTGGCTATATAGCCAAAACAAAAGGAAAGGTACTTATTTATTTTATGGATAGTAATAATAATATTTTATATACGGGGGTTATTTATAAATTTTTTTTAGATTGTGCTTCCTGTATGTCATTAAGAAGTTTCTGATGTCAGTCATCTAGGATATCTGAAAGTGAAATGAATATTAATATGGATTTGTAAAGGATAAAATGTGAGAGATATAAGCCATGTTTTTGTAGAGAATTTGAAATCATAGTAATGTCATAAGATTTTACTATTGATCTTTGCATATGATGTTTCTAGGTTGATTCTTCAAGGTTGTTAAACAACATTCTAGGAATGCTGAAACAAACTTCATTTAATTCTATCACAAATCAATTTAGTGTTAAAGTTGTCCTAGTATTTTCAAGTTTTCTTTCAAAACCAATTGTGTGTGCAGTGAAGATTCATTTTCCATTATGAGTAAGGATTAAAAACAACAAGGATTATACATGCCAAAATCTAGTTGATCTTATAAGAATCTATAGGTCTTGTCCAGAATTATTGCTAATACGTAAGGATACCTTAATAAAGAATATCCCATTGTATTTGAAATACTAAGAATTCTAGGGATTCAAGCTCTTTTTGTCCCCCCCCCCCCCATTTTTTTAGGCTTTATTTGGGATACTTGCTTAGCAAGGTATTTTATAGTGTTTTTTTTTTTTTTAGCTTCTTGCTTATTAGAAGAGAAGCAAGAGTATATGTTTTGCTTTGTAAGTTTCTTTTTTATTTTGAGGAGAAACAACAATTTATGGGGATACTTGCTGGATTAGATGAGGAGCAAGGGAAAATATATTTTTTTCTTTTGTTTCTTTCGGGATAGGGCAAGCTTATCCTTTTGCCAATTCATTAGTAATCTAGACCATGCATAAAAATAGATGAGCAAGGAAAAATTTTCACTTATGGAAAATAAAATACATGAGTTAATTTACCAAAACATCACAATGCCTTTTAAATGTGTATGTGTGTGTGGTTAAAAGAGAAAACGTAATCATCTATAAGTTACTCATAACATTTCAAAATATTTGTTCTATTTTCAATGAGAATTTTGTTCAATATACCAGATATAATTTGAGTATTTGAAAAATACCTAGATTTCATCTAGCAACAAGGTACTATACATCATGTGTTCATCATTTCTTTACAAAGTTTGAAATAAAGAATTTTCTTGAAAAACTTTGAAGACTGAAAAATTAAAAATAAATAAAAAAATCTAGATACTTCATGATGAAATAAAGGAAGCATAATCATTTTTATTTAAATATAATAATTATCTATATATATATATATATGTGTGTGTGTGTGTGTGTGTGTGTGTGTGTGTATAGGTATATTGTTTTTTCAAAGAGAGAGTTTATTGAATAGTAGTTGATTGTAGTTCAAAAATACACTGCAAATCAGTGTGCTATCTAAATTGATGTATGAATTCTTCCTTAGATAATGGTTTCCTATAAATTTTAAGCCTATGGCCATTTATTAATAATTTTCTTGTTGAATCATCTATAGAATTAAGCTTGATTGTACCGTTTCTAAATATTTCCTCAATTTCATAGGGTCCTAGCCATCTTGTTCTCAATTTACCTTGAAAATCTTGGTAATGAGAATCAAATAACAAGGCCCAATCTCCTGATTGAAATGTATGTGGTACAATGTGTTTATCATGCCATTTATTACATTGCTATTGAGTTATTTCTATTCCATGCAAGGTTTCTAATCTTATTTTATCCAAAAGATTTAACTTTTTCAACCTTTCTTTTTGTGCATTATCCAAATTCATGTCAAGTTGTACTGATGTGCATAATGTTTCTATTTCAAATTCAATGGGCATGATGGTTTGTTTTCCATAAACTATTTCATATGGTGATAAACCTATGGTAGTTTTCCAATTTGTATTGTATGCCTATACAACTTCTTTCAATCTCTCATTCCAATCACATTTATTAACAATTATAGTTTTTGTGATAATCTTTTCAAGCCCTCTATTTGTAACTTCTACTTGTCCATTAGCTTGAGGGTGATATGGTGAAGTTTTCTTATGTTATATTTGATAAATTTTAACAAAATAACAAATCACCTTGGAGGTAAATTGAATTCCATTATATAAAACTAATTCTCTTGGTGCTCCAAAGCGTTGTATTATATTTTCATAAAGAAATTCAGCTACTAGCTCATCTTGAGCTCGTGGAAGAGCTTTAACTTCAGGCCACTTGGTAACATAGTCTGTACATACAAGTATGTGTTTATTACCATCACTTGGAGGGTATATAGGTCCAAAAAAATAAATTCCTCATTTTTCAAATGATTCAAGACCTATTTGTGGAACCAAAGGCATTTCCTTAGAGGGTGTAGGTTTGCTAGCTCTTTGACAAGCATCACATCTATCAATAAATCGATGAGCATCCTTATTCATAGTAGGCCAAAAGTACCCAGTTTGAAATATTTTGTTAACTGTCCTTTGGGTGGCATAATGACCTCCACAAGGTTATTCATGTGTTGCCCTAATAATATCATATAGATCATTTTATTGTACACATCTCCTAATTATTTGATCTAGACATATTTTAAATAAAATTCAATGAATCCACATAAAATGAATACTTTGATGTATTAATTTCCTATGCTCATGATGTGTAAAATGTTGAGGTTTTCTTCTTGTTACTAAATAATTTACAATATCAACATACCAAGGGGTAAAAATAGAAAGAGCAAATAAATGTTCATCTAGAAAATTATCAGGTATTAACTCATTGTCATCAAGGATTTGAATGCGCGATAAATGATCAACAATAACATTATCCTTTCATACTTTATCTATAATTGTGACATTGAATTATTGTAGTAAAAGAAGCCATCTAATAACTCTACTACCTACTATTGCTTTTTTCATTAAGTATCTAATAGCAGAATAATCAGTGTGAACAATTACTTCATACCCTGTTATGTAATGTTTAAATTTATTGAGAGCATGAACTACAACTAAAAATTCTTTTTCTCTAACAGTGTAATTAAGTTTAGGTCCATGAAAATTTTTGCTTACATAATAGATATCATAAGGTAATTTATTTTCTATTTGTTGCAATACTGCTCCTATTGCATAACCTGAAGCATCACAATGTATGTGGAATGGTAATTCCCAATTTCCTCCTCTTAAAATTGGAGTAGTAGTCAATCTTTCTTTTATTTTGTCAAAGGATTTTTTACATGCATTTGTCCAATTAAATTCACTGTATTTAGTTAATAGCTTAAGCATAGGAGTAGCAACTTTACTAAAATATTTAATGAATCTATGATAATATCCTGCGTGTCCTAAGAAACTTCTCATCTCGAATTTTTGTCTTTGGAGGTTGAAGAGTTTGAATAACTTGTATTTTTGTATGGTCTACTTTAACACCATATTGTGATATATAATGTTCTAGAACAGTGCCACATCTCATCATTATAAAACACTTTTTATGGCTTAGAGAGATATTTTTCTCTTGACATCTTTTTAAAACTTTTTGCAATCCTGATAAAGTTTCTTCAAAAGTAGTACCATATATTGTGAAATCATCAATATAAACTTCCATGCATTCATTTTTTAAATAAACAAAAATTTCTAATACAACTCTTTGAAAAGTTGTAGGTGCATTACATAATCCAAAAGGTAGAACATTATAAGCACAAGTTCCTACAAGACATGTGAAAGTTATTTTTTCTTGATCTTCCTCAGCTATGGGGATTTGATTATACCCACTAAAACCATCTATAAAATAGAAATATTTCTTTCTAGCCAAGGTATCTAGGACTTGATCAATAAATGGTAAGGGAAAATAATATTTCTTAATTACTTTTTTCAATTCTCTATAATCAACACAAATTCTCCATTTACCATTCTTTTTAGGGGCTATCACCAAAGGTGATACCCATTGGCTATCAAAAATTGGGTATATAAATCTTGCATTTAAGAGTTTAATGATTTCCTCTTTAACTATTTCTTTCATAGCTAGATTCAATCGTCTTTGGGATTGTATTATAGGATTACAACCTTCTTGAATAAATATTCTATGAGTACATACATTCGGGTGGATACCCTTCATATCTTCATAGGTCCATGCAAATGTTGATTGATGCTTTTTAAGCACATCTACCAATTGTGATTCTTGTATGCTCATGAGTTCGTTACTGATGTTGAGAGTTTTCCCTAGTATAATATCTATTTGTTTACATTTTTCTATATTTGCATCTATTCCATTTACTTCATGTTTGAAAATATTGAAATCATAGCCATATAATTCCATTTGATATTGACTTGTGCTTGCCTCATAAATGGAAGATTCAAATGAATAACTATTGTCTTGACCTTGATTTTCTTGTTGATTTTCTAACAATAATGGTAAGGGTCCCTCAACTTCTTGTTCAAGTTCTTTGATTAGAACATTAACTGATAAAGTTTGAATATCATCATATTCATGAGGAAAATCATACCACAACTGTTTTGGAAATTCTTCTTCTATTGGTTATTTAGGAAATAAAGTAAGGTCTTTTGTATCCTTTCCATTAGAAATAGTCATGTTTCCTAATCTACAGCTAATGTAAGCATCAGCTGTTGCAAGCCATGGTCGTACTAAAATTAAGGGATGTCCCCCTAATTTATTTTTGGGTTTTAGGACTATAAATTCTATAGGGTATTCCCATGAAATTACTAAGACCATAATGTCTTCTAATTTTCCTTCAGGCTTAATAGTAGATCTATCAATGAGTTGAAGCATAATAGAAGTTAATTGTAGTTTATGCATCCCTAAGGATTATGTTGTTTCTTTGGTCATGACATTAATAGCGGCTCCTAAATCAACCAAAATATTTTGAAATTTTATGTTTTCAATATGCACAGTGAGTATAGGTATTCCAGGATCTGTATATTTCGGTACTAACCTATCTTCTATCATTATCTCAGATAATTGTCCATTGACTTGAATAGTTTGAAATTCATTCTTCTTTTTACTCTTTGAACATATATTTTTGATAAGTTTGGAATAGATAGTTATATCCTTGATAGCTTGTAATAAAGGAATTTTAATAGTAACACCTTCTATTTCTTGAAAAAAATTAAAGGCTGGCAGGACTGCCCAAACTGTCGAACTCGTTTCGGCCATATCTCACTCATCCGAACTCGGATTGAGCTGAAATTTTGAGGGTAGATGCCTGAAAAACCCTAGAACGTCTCCACCAATTTTCATATCATTTGGAGCAACACAGATCCTAGCACATCCCTATGTGTGAACGATATATTTGGCAAGCGGCTATGCGAGGGTTTCATCCGGGTTGAGTGCAAGCGGCTCCGAGAGGTTGGTTTTTAGGGCCTTCGGGCCCTAGCGGCCAATATTTTTGTGGTTTATGCTCAATATTTTAGTAGGAAATGTTGCAGGGGATACAAGATGGGTTAGAAATTTGTCTTTCAACAGATCATACTATGAACTTGAGTGACAACGACTTCCAATTTGCTGCACAAAAGAAAAGTGAAAACCATACCTTTCCACGACGTCTAGGGCAAGGATTAAAGAGACCACGAAATAAGTTTCAAGCAGTTGATCAAAAAATGGCTCATATCTCAAGTGAATCTGGTGCTAAGGTGCACCCACAAAATAATTCTACTATGAAAACCCCTATCAAGGGTAAGAATTTTGAAGACTCGGTCCCAAAAATGAATTTTAGGGATGCCCTTCATGGTGGACAGCCTCAGCCCAATGCTAATATCAATATTAGGGCTTCCCATAAACCTCTAAGAATGCCTAAGATTGATCCCGGGAAAACGGAGTCGGGATGTCTTAAAGCGGTGATGGAACTCCTATTGTTAAGCTTGATATGGGTAACATTGGATGGCATTGAAGATTTGGAAAAAAGAGGACTAATTTGTCGGTTCGTGGGATTTCGTCCGAGTCTATCTGCTTTCAAAGTATGGGCTGAAAAAATTCGGAAAACTAAAGGTGAGTTACAAATCTCTATTTATCCAAATGGTTATTTTCTTGTTTTATTTGCTAATAATGAAGATAGAGAGAAAACTTTTCAAGGGGGTCCTTGGTTTTTTGGAAGGGCGGGGCTTTTCATGAAGCCCTGGCATACTAAATTTAAAGCCGAAGAAGAGATGCCTTCTATAGCTCCCGTGTGGGTTAGACTCTTTGGCCTCCCTATTGAATTTTGGAATCCTACTATTTTTTCTTCAATTGGAAACTCTTTAGGAACTTTTATGATGATTGTTGATTGTACTCAAAATTTTGAACATATTATTTATGCTCGAATTTGTGTTTTAATGGATTTTGACAAACCCCTACCTAAAAAGATCACATTACAATTTGGGGAAGACACTTGGGAGCAAGTAGTGGACTATGAGAACATTCCTTTTCATTGTAGAATTTGCCATGAATATGGTCATTTGGCCAGTGCTTGCCCAAATAAAATTCTTGATCAAAAGAAAGAAGATATAAACTCAACAGGTTTCCAAATACCTAAGAAGAAGAACACTCAAAAAAAACCAGTTATGAAGGATCAATCAAAGTCATTTGCTAATATGTTTGAAATCCTTTCCACAAATGATGTCCCAAGTGAGGAAGAGGAAATAATGGAAACTGAAATCTTAGAAACACAATTTAAATATGAAGGAAAGAACTCGAGAGACAAACCAACAAATCAAAGGTTTTCAACTAGAAAAAAAAGGAGAAAATTTACACAAGAAAAACAATATTTCAAATGTCAAAACTTCAAATAATGCAGGTCCCAATATAGACTCCATTGAACCATCTAGTAAAATTTTGGTTGTGTATGAGCATTCTTCAAGGTTAGAAGCCATCTCAGATTCAATTGGAATAAGTCAAGAAACAGGGAAAAAAAATTGAAGATGGATTCTAATCAAAAAGTAGGTCGCAAGACCAATCAATATCATATGGTAAAAGAAGGTGAAAAGCTTGTAGAGGAAGGTAAGATTAATGCCCTTCCCAACATTTTTAGCCCTGGTATTAATGAAGATCATCACTTGGAATATTAGAGGACTCAAAGGGAGTCTTTCAAAACAAAATGAAATTAGAAGAATGATTCAGGTAAATCATCCACATCTTGTTTTCCTTCAAGAAACAAAGATGTCAATGGAGGATATGGACTTAATTGCCGGTAAAATTTGGCAGTGGAAAAGTGGTTTCCCTCGGTTCCCAAGGGACTTCGGGTGGCATTGCTTGTCTTTGGGACCCAAAAGAGGTAGTTATTCACCATATGGTTGGCAGTTGGGGTTTGTTGGCTATAGCTATTCAAAGTAGACATTCCAACCAGATTATGCTCTGCATTATTGTTTATGCCCTGACTTCTTTGGAGGAAAAAAGAAGACAGTGGAAGGATATTACTCATATTATCTCTCATTTTCCTAAAGCTTGGATCTTGATCGGAGGAGATTTCAATACCATCCTCTCTCTGGATGAGAAAAGGGGGGAAATAGAAATTTGGACAAAAGTACTGACCTCATGAGCGAATATATTGCAAACCTCCATCTTGTGGATATCCAACCGAGATAATGGCCTTATGACTTGGTCTAACAGAAGGCAAGGCTTAGCTTGTATAATGGAGAGATTGGATAGGTTTTTGCTCTCTAAAAATTTCTTAATCCATGGTCACATTCCTAAAGTGAAGACTCTTAATAATGTTGGTTCGGATCATTGGCCGATCATGGTGGAAATGTGGAAAACCAATGTGAGTTTCTCTCCTTTTCATTTTCAATTAATGTGGCTTAGAGACATTTCCTTCGGACCTCGTGTGCAACAATGGTGGAAGGAAGGTAAACCTAGGCATGGGACTAAGATGTTCTGTTTTGCCAAAATACTGCAATACATTAAATCCAAAATCAAGACTTGGAGCTGGAAAGAGTTTGGGGATGTTCATAAAAAAAAACATGAAGTTATTGCTCATCTTGAAAATTTGAATAAGAAAATCCATTTAGATGGCCTCACGAGAGAAGAGAAGTGCAGATGAAATTAAACTCACAACTCGGTTAGAGGAATGGGAAAAAAGAGAAGAAATCTTATGGAAGCAAAAATCTAGAATTCAATGGCTCAAAGAAGGAGATCGAAACACAAATTTCTTCCACAAATCTCTTCTAGCTCGAAGATCTCACAACTTTATTTCTTCCTTAAAATCAGATTCTGGAGATGTTGTTTATACTTGGGATGGCATGAACTCTATTGTTGTTGATTACTTTTCCAATATTTTTATTGCTACTCCTCTTGACTCAGCTTCACAACAAAATGTTCTTCAAGCAATCCCTTCTCTTATCACTTTTGAGGAGAACTCTATTTTGACTGCTCCTATTACTATCAATGAGCTTCAACAAGTAGTTTTTAAAATGCAAAAAGGGAAAACCCCAGGTCCTGATGGTTTTCCTATTGAGTTCTACCAAGAGTTACGGGATATCCTTCATGTTGATTTATTAGAGGTGGTGGAAGAAGCCAGGAAATCCAAAGAAATTTTGAAGGTTATCAATAAAACTTATATTACTCTTGTTCCAAAAGCTCAAGAGGTTGATCATATCTCAGCTTTTAGACCTATTGCTTTATGTAATGTTCTTCTCAAAATCATTACTAAAATCATGGCGAGAAAGGTTGAAGCCTCTTTTGCATAAGATTATTTCCCCAGAGCAAGGGGGATATGTGGAAGGACGTCAAATAGTAGATGAGATAGTTCTTGCTCAGGAAGCCATCCATTCCATGGATATGCAAAATTCTCCTTCCATGTTCATTCGGTTAGACTTATCCAAAGCTTATGACAGAGTGGATTGGCACTTCCTTATCAAAGTTTTGAGGCAATTTGGTTTCTCTAAGGATTGGATGGATTGGATTATGGGATGTATCTCTTTAGTTTCCTACTTAGTTCTTATCAATGGCAGGCCTTCTCGGTATTTCCCAGCTTCCAGAGGTATTAGGCAAGGTGACCCGCTATCCCCTTATTTATTCATCATTCTTGTTGAATGCTTGGGTAGGACTATAACCAAAAAGAGGGAAAACAAAACCCTTGAGGGAGTTACCATTGCTCATGGAGCTAGACCTATCTCTCATCTTCAATTTGTGGATGACTCTACCCTTTTAGGTAAAGCTACGATTAAGGAAGCTTCTAATATTAAGCAAATCATTAGCTATTTTTCTAAGGCTCTTGGGCGAGTTGATCAATGAAGACAAATATAAAGTTATTTTCTTTCATTGCTATGCTAGACATGAGGAATCCATGGTCTTGGATAAATTAAGATATAAGAAGACCTCTCTTCCAATCACTTATTTAGGTATTCCCATAAATATTCAAAGGCAGAAAAATAAATATTGGAATTGGTTGTTGGACAAAGTCAAGAAGAAAATTGGAAAGTGGACCAACAAGTGGCTTTCTTATAGGGGTAGAATCACCTTGGTAAAATCAGTCCTTCAAGCTATTCCTATTTATGTTTCTTCCATTTTGAATATCCCAAAGGCTGTTCTTCGAGAATTGGATCAAATCAGTCATCGTTTCCTTTGGAGTGGTACTAAGGAGAAAAGAAAATGGGCCTTGGTGAAATGGGATACTTTATGTCTTCCTAAGAGTGAAGGGGGGTTAGGATTCCGGTCTTCAATTAATAACAACAAAGCTTTAGCTGCTAAATTATATTGGAGGATGTTGCATAACCCCAATGCTCTTTGGGCCAATAATCTTCGTGCTAAATATGCTGAGAACAAAAGTCCTGAAGACCTTGTTCGCTATCAACTTCCTACCAAAGGTTCTCCCATTTTAGCGAGTTCTTAAGACTGGTGAGGATTTGATAAAGAAAAAATTATTTTGGATCATTCATAATGGTCAACATGCAAATTTTTGGACAGATTCTTGGGATGGTCACAAGCCTTTGATAACTCGGTTTCCCGATTGGAGGCCTTGGATGGAGGAGCTTCACCAGAGCTAATTGGATAAAGGTGGCTAATTACTGTCGGTACCATATTGGTAATTCAAAGGTTGGTAGATATTGGATCCCTATTGAGGACTGGCCTATTCAAATCCTAGAAAGGCAAAGACAAGATATCCAAGGCATCCTTCATATGAGATCCCTCTCTTGGTCCCATGAAAAATATTGTTTTGGATGGAACAACACTACTAAGGGTGAGTATTCGAGTTGCTCAAGGTTATTTGACCTTATGCCATAATAATCCCAACCATTCTTCTGACATATTTTCTCAATTGTGGGCTCAAAAGCTCTGGCCTAAGGTGAGGTTCTTTAATTGGCTTTTATTGCATCGTAGGGTGCTTCTTGGTGAGCAACTTATGAAGCGTGGTTTTCATGGCCCTTTTAGATGTGAAATGTGTGAAGAGAATGTAGAAAATATCAACCATATTTTTATTGAGTGTACTTTAGCCTCTGAGCTATGGAGGAGAATGGCCACTTTACTTGGCTTACAGTGGTCCAATTTTTTCACTTTTGAACAGCTTTGGAGGGATTGGCCTAATCAAGAGGGTGTTGATCATTTTATTAGGCGGTTAGTTTGGATGGGTTCTACCATTCTTCTTTGGAATATTTGGAATGAAAGGAACAACCAAATTTTTAATCAAGATAGGAAGGATATTCACTATATTTGGCAAAATACCATAGCCAACTTAGTTGAATCAGTCCATCAACTCCTTAATCACCCCCAAAACTCCCACCAAATATGGGATCAAGTGATGCAAAGATTGAAGATTAAACCTTCTAAGGGCAACCAACTTAAAGGGAATGTGAGTATTAGTAAGATGGATAGGACTAGAAATTGGCAACCTCCTCCTAAGGATTTTGGAAAAGTCAATACTGATGGAGCCTCTAGAGGGAACCCTGGAAAAGCCGGTGTGGGAGGAATTGGTAGACTTTCAGATGGCTCCCTGGTTTTTACTTTTGCTGAGAATTTGGGTATTCTTTCCAATAACCTTGCTGAGGGGTATGGTATCCTTAGAGGCCTTTAGGAGGCTACTAAGGTTGGATGGGAAAAGGTGTTAGTTGAGTCTGACTCTCAACTTATGATTAATCTCTTGAAGACTCCTTCTAAGAATCATAAGGTGGATTGGAGAATAAAAAGAATTATTGAGAAGATTCAGTTAATCCAGGATGGGATTTTTGAAAGTTGATTACAATCATGTGGTCAGAGATCAAAACAAGAGTGTTGATGCTTTAGCTAATTGGGCTTTGGACAAAGGTGATCTTACTTGTTATGGCCACCCTCCTATATGGTGGGCTTCTCAAATTAGGGAAGCTCTTCTTTCTATCATTTCTTTGGATGGCTCCGAGTTCGAAGGTACCTAGTTTCTTCTTGTTTTTTTTTTTTGTTTCTCTTTGGTTCATTCAGTTTTTTTAGTTCCCTAGCTCATTCTATTCTTTATTTTGTTTCCTCTGTTGATTCTTGCATTAATAGTCTTGGTCTAGATAGGTCATTGTTTTGTTCATTTTTTTTCTTTTGTCTTCTTTGTTTTTTTGTTTAGTTTTTTAAGGTGGGTGGGTTCTTTTGTTTTGTTTTGTTTTTGTGTTCTTTGTGTTGTTTTTTGTTGTTCTTGTGTTTTTGTTGTTTTGTTTTTTTTTTATGTTTTTTGTTATTGTTCTTGTGTTTTTTTCGTTCTTGTTCTTGGGTTTCTCTTTGTTTGTGTTATTTCATTTTTTTATGTGTGAGTGTTTTCTATGTTTTTTGTTTTTGTTTATTGTCTATTGTTGGTTGTTTTTATTTTTATTTTTATTTTTATTTTATTTATTTTATTTTTTAGGTTTTGGTTGTGTTTATTTTTCATGTTTTTTGGGTTATGTCTTTGTAGTGTTCTGTTGTTTTTGTCTTGTTTGTGTTTTGTTATGTGGTTCTTGTGTTTTTCTATGTGGTTTGTGTTGTGGTTTCTTTTATCTTATTGTGCGTGTTTGGTTGTGCTTTTGGTTTTGACACACTCAAGGAGCATGTTTTTTATTTTATTTTATTATTTTTGTTGTTATTTACTTATTTTTAATTTGGTTTTGTGTGTTTGTTTGCTCCTTGAGTATGTCAAAGGTGGTAGGCCAGGTCCGAGTCCTGGGCATTTTTGGCGGAATGGATACCCCTGCCTCCTTGGGTCTTACCCGAAAGTGGCATCCCTTTTGGGATGTTTTCCACAAATAAAAAAAAAAAAAATTAAGGCTGGCTTCGATGGTTCTTTTGGTATTTCCAGTATTTGAGGAAATGGTACTTCTATTTTCTTACTTGTTTGGATTTCTTGTTGTTTGGTTGGAATATTTTCCAGTTGGTCTTCTATTTTCTTCTTGTTGTCATTTTCATTTTCAACAAAGTTTTCAATAGGATCATCATATTTTGTGAGAGTGACATTATTTTCCTACACCTTTCCTGATCTTAATTGAATTTTTTGACATGGTGCTATAGATATAGAGCATGTTTCATTTGTTTCATAGACTTGTTGGACATTTTTATTGTTATTAGGGTTAGGAACTGGTTGATATGGAAGAGGTAATTGCTTAGGAGGATTATTATTATTGTTTGGAGGTGGTATAAGTCTATTTTGAGGTGATTTCTGACTATTTTTTCCCCTAAATTGATTTTGAGAATTTTGTTGTTGCATTGTATTTGGAGAGCAATTAGTGTCACCTTGATTATATTGGCCACTATTATTCCAACCAGGCATATTTTGATTTTATATTCCTTTATTCCATGGGGGTTGTCATCCATAAGATTTAGCCATAAATTGAGCCCATGGGGGTATGTTCCAATCTTGGTTGTAGGAGTTTCAATTACTCCAGTTTGGTGTATTGGACCATTGATTAGGCCTTTGTTGGTTGGGATAACTAGGGTTTGAATAATTTTATGGGCCATTAAATGGACCATTTCATATTTGAGAAACAAAATAAACATCTTCTGCCTCTTCTACTTAAGGTTCTTTTATGGCAGCTTTAACATCAGAGATATACTTACATTTTTTAGTTTTATGATCTTTATCACAAATTTGGGAACAAGCAGAAATATTGGAGATATTTGTTATGTTGAGAGGACATTATCTTGAATTGCGCTTTTTCCTACATCTATGGCAATAAATTTATTCACTATCCTTCGTATTTTTATCCATTAAATCCAAATTTGAGGTAAAATTACTCAATAAATCAGTTTTTAAACCTTCTAACATATTTCCAATTTTAGCTCTTGTCACTCCTACTCCTGTAGATATGTATTTATTACCTCTCAAAGGTTTATTTATTTAAAAGTTTCTACAAAGATTTATAATCTCCTCAAGTGATATAGAATGAATATATCCTTTTGCCATAAGATTTAAGATTTCAAGAACATCTTACTTTAAACCTTTCAGAAAAAGTTCTTTTAGGATTTCTTCTTCAAGATATATATTTATTCTAGATCCTACAAATTGACATCTCTCAATATAATATTCCAAAGATTCATATTATTTTTTATTCATACAAAAAATCTCAGCTTTCTTATCCCTAACTCTACAATAATATTGATATCTTTCAAGGAATATTTGTTCTCATCCATTTTTTCCATCCCAAAAATTACAAACTCCTTCTCCTAGACCCATAAACCATCTCAAAGTGGCATCTTTAAGAGTAGAAGGAAATAATCTTAAATTTTTCTTATTGGTAGTGTAAAAATAAGCTTGACATACTACGTCAAATTCAAAAATAGAAGCATCAGGATATTCATGGGGTTTTCCATGAAAAGTAGGCAATACATAAATAGAGATTGATTTAGGTTCCCTTGTTTCATCTTTTGTATGTAATATTGGGAAAGCAAATGTTTTTCTTTGTCTAATTTCCCCTGATCTTGTCTTTGTCTCTCTTGCCTTTGTCTCTCATTTCCAAGGTTTTATTATCCTATTTCACTTTGTGCATCAGCCATTCTTGAATATAGGAATTCAAGAATTGGTTCAAGTATAGGTTCAGTAAAAATAGAAGAGGGATCTATGTAGTTGTCAAATTCTAGATTGGATAATAGATATGTATTGGGATCTTGATCTAGGATTTCATCTTGATTGGTTGATGATGTAGCCTTAGTTTTTACTATTTTAAAAAAATCTGGTTTTCTAAATTCTCTTGGGGATTTTTCTATTTTATTAGTTTTTATAAATCTTCCTTTAGAGTCTCTAGGTTTGTTCATGTATGTTCCAAACCTATTATTATTATTATTATTTAAAAAAAAACTATGTCTAATATTCTTTGAATAATTTATGTATATCGTTGATTGGATCAAGTTGGTCTGGTATCATAAACTGTTCCTCTTCAAAGCTAAAATAATCTACCAAAAATTGAATTAGCTAAACAAGATAAGCTTTAGTTGCGATAGGATCAAGAATTCTAAACTGTAGCTCATAGCGTAATTCTTGACATAATTCTCTAAAACGTATAGCTCTAGGAATTCTACAGTATCTCTTGTTGTATTGTAGGGCTAATTCTCTCATTTCTATATCTGCAAGGAAGTTGTGGATAGTGATGGAATCCTCAAGGTATTGATTCCAAGCATAAATTACTAGATTTACTATTGTTCTCCTATCCCAAAGCTAGTTTTCACAACTTATTCTAAGGTTATCATAAGGTGTAGAATGATTTACCCTTAATTTTTTTGCTATATTAATCCTTTTGATTCGCTTTAATTCTTCTGATCTTTCATTGATAGAGTCAACACGTTCACACAGTGCTTCCCATTTTGATTTGGTTGTTATGAAATTTTGGTCAACAAGAAGATTAACCTCTTTTTGTATCAAAAATTTTCTAAGGTCTATGAATTCAGTCTGACTGCTTTCAACCATTTGGCAAATTTTTTATTTTTCTCTTTGAATTTTGTTTTTTGTTTTTTTGTTTTTTGTATTTTGATTCTATTTCTGTGTCAATCCTACTGTTTACTAAGCTTAAATTCAGAATTTATAAATACTTTTAACATAATAGAAAAAAAATGTATATATATAATATTACTAAAAAAACCTAATGCTACTAAAATTAGATGAGATCCACGGTCTATGAAATACATACAGCCAATTTTAGCATAATTAGTGAAAAATAAAAGTGCTTGAAAAATAAATTTTTACTGGAAATAAAATTGCTGAAATAAAAGGTAACTCTTATTGTTTCTTGAATATTAGGATGTTTTTCATTACAATTGTGTCACTCAACGTAACTATTTCCTATAAAACAAAAGTAGGGTCCTAAGATCATTAGGTTGCTTTCGGTTCACCTACTTCCTACTTTTATTTATAGGTCCTAAACATAAAAATAGGGTCCTCAGATAATTAGGTTGCTTTCAGTTCACCTACTTCCTATTTTTATCTATAGATCCTAAACCAAATTAACAATAGTAATTACCTAAAGCAAAGAAATTTACTAAAATAAAATTTACAGGAATTGAAATTTAATCTATGAAAGCAGTAAAACATTGAAATCCTTATGAAAAATTAACTTGGCAACATCGTAAGGCAGGGCTCTTTGTAGCCTATCTACAGTAGGGAGGTCTCATGTGTACCATCTACATAAATATCTACTCTAACTCGTATGCACACCAGGGGCTCCTATGTCCAC
Organism: Wollemia nobilis; assembly: GCA_028583015.1. NCBI lineage: Eukaryota > Viridiplantae > Streptophyta > Pinopsida > Araucariales > Araucariaceae > Wollemia > Wollemia nobilis. Next base: position 5,160,495 of record JAQPPZ010002499.1, read on the forward strand.
AAGATCTCATGTGTATAAGTTCGTCCACTTGCTTTGCACTGCCAAGAAACTTTTTTGACCAACTACTATGACGCTACTTTCCCCAGCAATGGTGCCAAAATGATTGGCTGTAGAGGCTTACATTTAATTTTATCAATCCGAGAGAAATCAAGGTTAGATTTAAAAAGTAGCAATCCCGTATAGATTATATCATAGGAGTTAATACTAAGTCTAGCTCAATTTCTTGTCTAGAATTCATGCGTACACGTGTACAAAAAGAAATATAAAAAATTATGCAGGAATGAATTATGCAAGATATGGTAAATAAATGCAATCTAAATTTTACTAATGATGTAATTTACTGATGCATCTGATTACTTGCAACTAATTTATGATATGTTTTAATCTAAGTGGTAGGAACTAATTTATGATATGAGGATACTCGTGCAATTTATTTTATTTTATATAATTTGAAATGCAAGTCTAACTAATCCTAATCTAATGCAGGGGCGAGAGAGCTTAGGGACTGTCTATTAGGAGTGGGCCCTACCTCCTAAAGTGGCAGTGTAAGTCTTTCTCCCCTAATTTACCTTATCAGTAACTAAATTTTATATCTCATACTAATATTTATGCATATTCTATGAATGCAGGTAATAAATATACAATCTACAAAATAGAATTCAAACAATCTACAAAATTGATACATATTACCATATTTGAAGAAAGTGATGTTTTATTACTGGAGCTTTAACTGTACATGCTTCTTCAGAATTGTAACTTAACTTGGAACAAGCTCTAATGCAATATTATTCCAGCTCTAGCTACCCAGACCTCTCTCAAGGTCCTCTATGTAATTTTATACTAAAACTAATACAATGCTGAACAGTTTCTTCCACGTATTTGTCATGCGTAACTTGTGGACTAATGACTGTACATGAATAAAAAATAATCTAAAACCTAATATAATTCTTATTTTGACTTGGATTTATAAATTCTTATTGGTCCAAGTGGCATCTACACATAATCCTATTAAGATACTATCTATTCTAACTAACTCACAAGATAGATGTTAAGACTTTATTTCCTTTATTCCAAGAAGTCTTAACAATATTTTGTGATTGCATTTCAAATATCCCAAAATATACTCATTATAATAAATAAGAAATTTTTTAACTTAAGATATTCTCGCAGATAATATGCGAGAAACAAGGTATGTTGAAAAGTGAAGATATCTGTTGTCATCCATTGTAAATAGTAATTGCTGGTAACATTCTCCAGTATTTGTTCTCCAATAATTACCTTCAGTAATTACTTTTAGTAGTTACCTTTAGTATTTACCTTCAGTAACTACCTTCAATAATATACTTCAATAATATGCTTTAGTAATATGCTTTAGTAAGATTAATTATTGTTATTTATCGAACTACTATGGTTCTTCTTCTCATCCGAGGTGCATTCCACAAGTTCTGTGATTTCTTTATCAATAATCCATGATTTTTCTTGCATTTTTATCAGAACTTGAACAAATTTGATACAAATCAAATATAAATTTCATATTACCATAATTAGTCATTTTTACTAATAAATTACGTTTTATTAATAATAACTTACATAAACATATCAATTATTCAAGTAAATGAAGTAATTATGATAAAAAAATCTATGGTAAATGACCACTCATCACCTTATGTGTTGAGACCATGATACCACCAGTTGTATGCAACCCCCTCAAGATGTAGGATAATAAATTATACTGCATCCTCTTCATCCATAGGGTTGAGAGTAAAGTAAGTCTATAATTTTTGTAGCCATGCCCTAGAAAACATGTTATCATCTCAATTGAACATTGATACTTGCATTTTCTATTGCAATTTATTTCTTTCTCCATACTTGTTGCCTCTTCCAGCCTTCTTCCCCATGATATCTAGATAAATCTGGAAAGTGATTGCATTTCTATATTCTTTAGCCCTACATTGATATCTTGTAAATAGGGCATCTAGTTCATCAATATCTTAGTGTACATCAGGTTCTTGCCTCAACAAAAACATGGGTTTTGTTGACCTAGACAAAGGATAATGAGTGTATCTCACAAACCTCTCATTCCCTTGGTCCCAACTGGCCACCCTATTTTATGGCTCTCCATGATCTTGTGGTGGTTGAGGGTTAGGGGTTGCTCCCTAGTTTGGTGGTGGCTAAAATCCACCCTGATCCATATTGGTCACCAAACGAATTAGTATCTCAACCATGGTATCAAATTTTTTCTCAATAGGATCCCTTCCACAAGCTCTCGTTTTTCAACTTTTGGTCCTAGAATTTCTTTCCCATGGTTGATGTTAGGGTTTGACTTATTTATCCTCAGATATTACCTATTTGGCTGCATAAAGAGCTCTCATAGGCTGGCAGGAAACCAACTCTGATATCATTTTAATAACCCTAACTCAACAAACTAGGATTTAAACAAATAAAAATAAGATTTCTACAAAATAGATTAGATCTACAATTACTACTTAGAAATTACTCCAGAAACCCTCAAAAATGGATGTTCTATCCATACATATTTTTTTATTCATTTTTTTAAAGTGCAAATAGGCCAAACAACTATCCAAAAACATAAATAAACCCTCAAAACTAGCTAGAAAAATCCACGCCCAGACTCCAAAAAATGCACAAATGGCCTCCCAAAGCTGGACAACCCACTCCTCGACTCCAAAACACTAAAATATGCAACACAATTATGAATACTGAGATAGATACACCTAATCTCCAATCAAGAACAAAGGCACATCACATTATCTACAATATTGGTTATTTTTGAAGACTTGGGGAATACCACCTAAGCAAAAAAAGGTGAGGAAGGTTTCAATCCTCTCTCTTACAATTCACAATATGAATATGACATAGTGAAACCCTAAAAGTGACTTTCCAAGTCTATATACATAGTCTCCCCACTAGAGGCTTCTAATTATTCATAACCAAGGCCTTAATTATTTAGCCTTATAGTTGGTACTATGGGCTCTTTCATTCCTTGTCCATTTATTCCAAAACTTGTACCATTGTATTCCATTCTTGTCAAAATTTTGAACCAATTCTTTTGGTATGATTTTCAAATCATCCAAATTCTTCATTACTATTATGGCCTTTGAAATAAAACCAAATCTCTTCATCGTTATTCAAATATTTATATTCATCATCTTCACTTTCATGTCTACCATTATCACCAAAAATGTTTAAATACCCAAATATGTCATCATCACAATGACCTTCAACACAATTTAAACTATCATTATCATATCTAGCAATACAATCAAAGAGATCATGATTTTTTTTTATTCAAAACCAACATTTCTTTTATTATCACCATTCAAACACTAGATTTCTTCATCACTACAGTCTTCAAGAATATGGACAACATGACCTTTTTAAAGATCAATACAATCAACAAGATTGATAATAAGATCAGGATGCTCATCTTCAACACAAACTCGATGCTCACCATCATATCTTTAAATCACTAGTATTATAAGTGATATATATCTCTTAAGAAGATTGTTTGTGTCACAACAAGCACTTTTCATCATGTACTTTACCTTCAACCATTCTTCTATTTTCCCTTTCCTTTTACACTTGAATATGTCAGTGGTTATTAATGTTGTTTGTACTATCCTCACAACACCTATAGAAAATTCCACACAATCTTTTTTTAAACCTAACTCAACAAACTAGGGTTATTAAAAATAAAAATCATATTTATGCAAAATAGATCAGATCTACAATTACTACTCAAAAATTACTCCAAAAACCCTCAAAAATGGATGTTCCAGCCATACAAATTTTTTATTAATTTTTTGAAAGTGCAAACAGGCCAAACAACTATCCAACAACATAAATCAACCCTTAAAACTAGCTAGAAAAATCCCCTAATCTAGGTGATCCTCCTATGAGGGAAAAATATGTCACAAAACATGCACAAATGGCCTCCCAAAGCTAGATGACCCACTCCCAGACTCCAACACACAAAAATCTACAACACAATTGTGAATCCTGAGATAGATCCACCCAATCTCCAATCAAGAACAAGGGCACATCACATTGTCTACAAAATTAGCTATTTCTAAATACTGAGGGCACACCACCTAAGCAAAAAAAGGTGATTAAGGGTTCAATCCTCTCTCTTACAATTCACAAGATGAACATGACATAATAAAACCCTAAAAGTGACTTTCCAAGCCTATATACCTAGTCACCCCACTAGAGGCTTCTAATTATTCATTAAGTAAGGGTTACATCAACATTAATCCCCAACACTTAATTTTTATTACATAAAATATCTATTAGCCTAGAAAAAAGGGGACATCCCACTTCCTTATCCACAAATGACAAAAATAAAACATTACAATGCATGGGGTCTACATAGTTTTCAAAATAGGATATTAAATTTTTTCAAGAAGATCTTCACAAACATTGACTTCTTTGAGAATTGTTCACAAGTAGCTCCCTAGTGTTAAGAATTATTTATTTTCATACAAATCTCTACTTCTTAAAAATAGATTTTTCTAGCTTTTTTCACTCTTCCTTCACTTGTTTTTTATGACACATACTTTTGAATTTTTGCTTTCTTTTCTCCACATGTACTATCTCTTGGTGAGGCACACTTTTAAATATTAGCTTGCTTCTTTGTTTGTTTCCTATTTTCCTTTGCCATGTTTTCTAGTGATGTGAGCACTTATTTTTGTAGCCTTTAGATTTTGTTTTCTTTGACACAATGGTTAAGGTTCCTTATATTTCAAAAAATAGTCCTATTTTCTCTATACCACCAATCTTATATATCAATTCTTTCAATATGTAACAACCCAACTAAACCAACCCAAGATATTCACAAGAAGGTTCACAATATATCTTAAATTTTTTACAATATCAAAAGGTATAACCATATTTTGAGAACTTATCACTATATATGACTCTCAAGTGGATAGGCGAGGCCAACATTCCTTATTTTAAGTGGTTGACCTTTATAAACCTTCATGGTTTGAAAGGTTTATTTTAGTGGGCATCCCATATTTCTTATGCTCTCCATGGTTATAACACAATTTGATGACCATGTACAAATTATTCCTTTTAAGTCCATTTAATAGAAAAGGGAATGTCATTTCCCTAACCCTACATAAGTTCATCTATGTAGGTTTTCTCTAGCATAATGTTTTAAATCCTAGTTATCACATATCCATGATGATTTAACTAGTGCTTTAGTTCTTAGTTACCACACCTTCATGGTGGGTTAACTAAGGCTATTATCAATCCCCGTGATAATAAGTATGGCCACCCATTCTTCACCATTCAAGGGGCCATCACTATCCTGACTCTCACAAATGATATTTAGATCTCACTGCTAGTAATTATAGTCCAATCCTCACCACTTAGGACTTTTCATAAGCCTCACTCATTTGGGTACACCTAAGCCTCACTATTCAAGGTGTCATTTACAATAACCTAGGTATTGCTTTACCACAACTCCTTATAGTATTGAGTTGTCTCTTTGACTCAAAGATCCTCACAAGGTTCTAGATCCATCCATGAAGCCTCATCAAAACCCCAAAATACATCAAGATAAAACTTCCCTCTTTATAGATAAATACTTCAACTAAAATAACATACTTAAATATAACATAATGTTAGATCTTGAAACAAAATAGATTATTTGCATTCTATATTCAAGCATAGCATATATTTCTACTTAATGCTAGCATAAGAGATCAACTCTTTAGGTTCAAATTAAGATTAATATAAAATTTAACATTAACATAAATATATTTTCATGCTCAATAATTCATAAATGCTAACATATAAATAATTTTCATAAGGTTAATAACCTTTACATTCTTTCATTTACTCAAAGCCAAAAATTTCCATACATCCATATAAATACTTCCCAAGCCTTATTAATATAGGAATAAAGTATCCAATTGTTACATAACAACTTTTCATTCCCAAGTACATTGAAACAATTCCATCTAAGTGGTCTCTCCACCACCTTATTTTCATGATCCTCTTCATGAAAGGAATCTCCCATAGACTTTAAGAGAACTTATGGAACATGAAAACTCTTAATGCAATGCAACTTAACATGCTCTATGTATAAATGCAAGCAACCATGAAAAATACATTTCAACAATCAAATAGAGAATACCATACTTCTCTTTATAATGGTTCCCTTACCTACTCAAGTCTTAGGAAACCATTATAATTATTTATCCATTTCAAAGCTCATTCCTCAAGCAACCATGCAATACGCTTTTCAAGCAATCAACAATACACTATACAAAGCATTTATCACATCTCCATAATGAGTTAACTAGTACCTTAGTGCTTAGTTACCACACCTCCATGGTGGGCTAACTAGGGCTAATACTAGTCCCCATGATAATAAGCATGGCCACCCGATCCTCACTGTTCAAGGTGCCACCACTACTGTATATCGAAAAAATTCCCACAATTATTCCATTAAGCATATAATATATATGTAAATAAATTCCTTGCCAAAAATTTGGAATAATTCCTTAATTTTCCAATTAAGCCTCATATATGCAATAAATTTTGTATGGATACAATAACCATGCAAAGCAATTCCATGTAAAACTTTGGAAGAACCCTATACTTCTAATTTATCCTAATCCATGTATTATACAATTATATGCATACAATAACTATGCAAAGTAATTTCATGCAAAAGTTTTAAAGGATCCCAGACTTCTTCTAATTAAGCCTTATCCATGCATTATATAATTATATGCATACAATAACTATGCAAATCAATTCCATACCAAAAATTTGGAAGAATATCATACTTCTTTCAATTAAGCCTCATCAATGCATTATACAATAATATGCATACAATAACTATGCAAAGCAATTCCATGCAAAAATTTAGAAAAATTCCACTTTTCTTCCAATTAAGTCTCATCCATGCATTATACAATTATATGCATAAAATAACTATGAAAAGCAATTCCATGCAAAACTTTGGAAGAACACCATACTTCTTCCAATTGAGCCTCATCAATGCATTATACAATTATATGTATACAATAACTAAAAAAAAAATTCCATACCAAAACTTTGGAAGAATCCCATACTTATTCCAATTAAGCTTCATCCATGCATCAAGCAATTTCATACAATGAGAGAATCCCATACTTCTCTCAATATTGGTTTTCTTATCTACTCAAGCCTTAAAATAACCAATACTATTATTTTATAAGAAAACCAATATTACTTCCTTCTAAAAGAAAATCAAACATTATTTCTTTAACTAAGGAAAACCAACATTATTTCCTTCTAAAAGAAAATCAAGTATTATATCTTTAACTAAGGAAAAACCAACATTATTTCCTTCTAAGAGATAATCAAATATTATATCTTTAACTAAGAAAAAAAACATTATTTCCTTCTAAAATAAAATCAAATATTAATTCTTTAACTAAGGAAATCCCAACATTATTTCCTTCTAAAAGAATATAAAATATTATTTCCTTAACTATGGAAACCCAACATTATTTCTTTAACTAAGAAAAATCCAACATTATTCTCTTCATAAATAAATTCAAATATTATTTCTTTAACTAAGGAAATGCAACATTATTTGCATTCCAATAAAATCACAGGCTTCACCAAATGCAGGTTTTATATTAAAATACCTTAACACATGCATCACCAAATACAGGTTTATATTAAATATCTTAACACATGCCTCACCAATGGCAGGTTTTACATTAAAAATATTAACATGGATTTATCTAAATGTAGGGTTTATATTTAAACCATTAACATAGGCTTCTTTAAATGTAGGTTTTATATTTAAACCATTAACATAGGCTTCTTTAAATCCAGGTTTTATATTTAAACCCTTAACACAGGCTTATTTAAATGTAGGTTTTACATTTAAACCATTAACATAGGCTTCTCCAAATGCAGGGTTTATATTTAAACTTTTAACACAAGCTTGTTTAAATACAAGTTTTATATTTAAACCCTCAACATAGGCTACATAGGCTTCTTTAAATGTAGGGTGCTAGTTATTTCTAAAAAGAACCTTAGCATAGTAGGAAAAAAACTATAAGCACATCTCTAAGAAACATGCTCCTAAAAAACAAAGGCATGCATGTGTAACAACACTTCTCTAGCACAACATATTTACAATTGAGTTCTCCAAGGAACATAAAACAAGGTTGAGAGTTAGTTTCACATGTAGATTTATAGCTACTTACTAACTTAACTTAACAATAATAGTGCAAGCTTAAAGAGTAACACAAAACATCAATTTGTATAAATAACTTAGCAACCATGGAGATGCATGAGGAAAAAAAATAAATTTATCATCCAAACCCTCACTCCCTCAAGCTAGATTTGGATTCAAGAATCATATAACCATAGGAAACTACCTCTATAACAACACTTCAAAAATCCTTCTTTAATTATTTTTCTCCAATTGATCCTCCTGTCCCTGCTAATCATTTCCACTACTAGCCTCATCCCTACCCTTGGCAAAACTAGCTAGATATGAACCAAAGACATGCATCAATAAAAATGAAAAATAATTCCTTTTTTTCCTCCCATGCTGGCCTTTTCTCTACCATAAATGCATGTGCCATATTTCCACTAATTTTAGGTTTTTATTTTAATAATAAAAAAACCTTTTTAAAAGCTCTTAATTAATTTTTATTTTAAATGCTAGTTCCACTTACTACCAAAAATTAATTACTCATAAGTTTAATCAACATATTTCTTTCTTTTAAACCAAATGCATCCTCCTATGCATAAACAATTATATATATAAAAGAAAGAAATGCTTTTGCATAGCTTAAGTAATTAAATCAATAAATCTCTTCATGTTAAAATTAAAACGTAACATTGAGAATTAAATTTATTAATTGTCTAAATAATTTAATTAATATCTGATGTTAACATTAACCATTAACATTGATATTAAAAGTGATATCAATAATACCCTATATAATTATTGATATCCTCTTGAAGAAATCATTTACCAAAAATATTCCATGCATCAAACACAAGCATATAAACCATAAATGCTTATCAAACAAGTGCATTATACCACTTTTATCCTTAAGCAATATGATTTATGATGACTACCACATCATCACTTGACTACTAAGGATGGCTTCTTTACTAAAACAATCTCCCAACTAGTGGTGTAATTTAACCAGACACATAATTATGCAATGAATCTACATGAGGGTAATCTTTTACCCTAGAGTTGTTGATGAATATATCATCTACTATCATTTCTCTTTAATGGATCTCATTTTTAGTGGTTGTTCCATACCAATCCATCCATGAGAGTACTTGGTATTGTAACCACAAAGTTCATCAATAGTACCATATTCTCCATAAATCAAAGCATAAAATACAATACCAACTCATCTTGTTAACATAAAAATAATAACATGCATTATATATTCACACATCAATACATAATTCAATATCAAGGTTAAGTTCTACCAAGGAGTTCCATTACATACTACTCCCTTGGAATAAACACAATCCGCTATGTTTTGTAGAACAAGCAAATAATTTCATTAAAAAAAAAATGAAAAAGCTTCCTCAATTCCTCAATATTTTCTCAAGCAGAAAAATGTATTTTTGATAGGTTGGATGGTAAGGCAAGCCTATAGGCTACTATTAAAAATATTTTTCAAAAGGCCCTACAAAATAAGGATCCAACATAGTTGAATTTATGGCACTTTTTATGGGTCTTACCCTCAAGAAGTCTCTATCTCCCATAGTGAATTCTCTTGGTGATATTTTTATATTATCATAGTTATTTTGATGATCGATAACTTATTTGAGCATTTGCCAAATACCTCTGAGTTCCTCCTTCATATCTCTAATAGTGTCTAGTCTAATCATGATTAAATCTTCTATATTATCCCATGATATAATTTTTCTACATATTTTGCCATACAAGGCTTCAAACGGAGCCATTCTCAAGAATGCATGGTATCTATTATTTTTCAAATTCCACTAGATGCAAAAAGTCTTCCCAATTAGAAATTTGATCCATGAAATACATGAGAAGCATGTCCTCTAAAACTTAGTTCATCCTCTCCATTAATCCATCTATTTTTAGATGATATGCATAAATAATATTTATTTTAGTACCCACTACATAGTGAAGAGCCTACCAGAATTTTTATGTAACTACGAAATCTCTATCTAAAATGATCACTTAAGGAAGCTTGTGTAACTTGAATATTTTCTTGATAAAATTATTTGCCACAACCAATGCATCATCCTTGATATTTCTTGGTTTAAGGTGTGCAAACTTAGTCAACTTATCGACTACTATAAGAATTGCATAATATCGGTACCTAGTCTCAGGTAAACCCACAATGAAATTCATAGATATATCCTTCCATTTTTGCATCGATATATCATATGGGTACAATTTTACTACTGGATGTTGAGGTTCAACTTTAAACTTATAACATTCCAATCATCTAACAATTAAGTTAGTGATATCCTTTTTCATTCCAGACCAATAAAAGGTCTTTTTCATATTTTATCTCATTTTACCCCTCTAAGATGAGTAGAATAAGAAGATATATATACCTCTTGCATGATTAGTCTCCTTAAATATCTAATTTTGGATATGACAAACCTATACTTGAAGCATAAAAGTCCATATTTTATGTTGAAATCCTTAGTTTCCTCAAGATTTCTCTCAATTTTAGCCTAAATTCCCATGCAATACTAATCTTGTAGCTACATTTCTTTGAATTTGTCCACCAGATAAACATGACTCTGGGTTAATGCTACTACGTGCCTTCTACTTATGGCATCTGCATATTTATTTTCCTTTCATTTGGTACAATCTATACCAAAATCATACTCATCTAGGGACACTATCCACCTTCTTACCTTAAGCTTGATGATTTGTACTTAGCTCAAAATATTTTCCCAATAAAAAGTGTCTTTATACTTAAGAGCATGGGCAATTGCTACTAACTCTAGGTCCCAAGTAACATAGTCCATATCCTAATTCTATTGTGCCACTCTAATCTATTCATGGAAGACATTTGTTTGCATAATGAGGACCCTTACAAAAGAATAAATAGTCCTGGGTGCATGAGACATTTCTTGCCTTATGTCCTTCCTCTAAAAATTCTTCTTATAATTATTCTTGTTCCCATTGTTCCTATTTCCAAACTTTAGGCTTCCTTAATTTTTCTTAAGTTCAATATCAATTTGAGTTGTACCCCCATGGATTCCTCTAGTAGGATTTTCTTCTTATTAACTATCTAAATCCCTAATACTGGTTTCTCGATTAACCAATATTTTCAACATTTTTTGTTGTTTTTTCATCTTTTCTTGAAGCAACTTAACTATGTAAGAAAGGTTTTCTACCCTCTTACTAAAGTCTATTGTTCTTCTAGTTTTCTTGTTAGAGTCCATTTTTCTTCCAATTTTCTTGTTGGAGTCCATTGTTCTTCTAATTTTCTTGTTGGAGTCTGTTGTTCTTCTATAATTCTTTTGGGAACATACTACAACTTCCTCCTACCTATATAACCCTACCTTATTGGATGATCCTTCTTTAAACCAAGTGCCATCTCCTATTCACAAAAGGTGTTAGAGAAGTCATAATTTTTTCTAAATTATACTTGTAATCAATTAGTCTTATCTCCCCATAAACTAACTTAGATAAATATCACTCATATGATAATAATCATGGTCACACTTACCTCATCGCAAGGTGCCATATTGAATATGACCATTATCACTCACTTGATGATGATCTAGGTCACACTTACCTCATTGTAAGGTGCCAATATTCCCAATAAGAGACTACACTCTCTAGGATTTTTATTCCTTGGTATAACTAGTCCTAAAAATGTGCAATACTCATTGTATCCCAAATCACATTAAAGTACCTCGAAGAGCAAGTCTTCCTAAAGTAGTACATTGTCATGTCCCTAAATTTTTCCCTTATATATATTTATTTTCAATTCTAGGATATATATATATATATATATACTCTAGACATTACTTAACACAACCACCACTTTCCCACTTAGAGTCCTTTTTGAGGCTCACCTATCCCTACACCTTATATAGATGGGCCCTTATATATAAGAGTATTAGGTAATTTATCTATACATTACATTGACCCCCAATGAGCTAACTTGTATTTTCATTTTAATTTTGTTGAAAGGAACATGCCATAATTACATTCTACATAGGTCATTTGATGTAGTTATTTGGAATAAAGGGAATATCTATTTCATATTCATATAATCTAGCCCTTCCCTTAATAACACCTCTTTCTCTAAATAGGTAGTGAAACTTTTATACGAAAATTACCTTCCTCTAACACATTAAACAATTAATACCCAAATCAAAATGTCTTCTACTACCAAACACTGTATCCCTAATAATCATCACCTATAAGTTTAATAACCATTCAAATAATAAAATCGATCTATAACAACTTGGATAACTATTTAAAACAAAAGACACAAATTTTCCTCCTCAAAAAGGGAAAATTACATATTAATTTAAAATGAGAGAAAATGTTTCATAATTTAACCACACATTTCCATTAAGGTAAAAGTCCAACTCTTGAACATACAATAGTAATGTACACATCAAAAACCGAATAAATTCCTAAAATATTTCTGATTTGATAGTTCAAAATTAGTGACTTGGTATTCTAATTCACACCCAAATATACAATTAGAATTATTTTTCAAAATTTTATGAAGTGCACAACCAACGAACATAAAGGTTTGTGTTATCTTTTTGAAGCACCAATGATATCCAATGACACAAGATTTACTGTAGATGTTCCACTCAATATAAATGTACATGCAAGAGGTTGATCCCTATTCAAGTCATAAGAAACACCTAGGATCATATTTTGCCCCTTTATACTGGAGTCATCTAAACCACATCATTATTGAGATCTTGCATTTCTATTACATGAGGTCTTTTGAAAACACAAAGAAGCTTTATCAAATAAAAGATATCATCATTTTGAGTGCTCTTTAATTACTCTCACATCAATTAGAGATTTCATACAATGTTAACGATTCTCTAGTCAATTAGAGATCCTATACACTATCAACTACTCTTGTATCAATTAGATATTTCATACACTATCAATTATTCTCACATCAAGAAAATATTTCATATAATATCAATTATTCTCACATTAATTAGATATTTCATATGCTATCAACTATACTTATATTAATAAGATAATTCACAATTTCATCAAGATAGAATATGGTAACTTATCCATTTCAATAAGTGGTTCCAAGCCCCCAAAAATAAGAGTAATATTTACTTAAGCATTAAAAATATACTATCCTTTTATTATTTTATTAACAATAGAAAAGTTACGCATTTCCACATACCAAAGTCCTTGCCCAAATAGATTGAACTTAAAACAATCATACAAAATCTGTAATAGAACCTTCATAATATTATTTCAACATTTAGGCAAATTAACTAATATCATAGACTCAAATTCTTAAGATCCCATAATAAAAATATATGGCCTCAATAAAAAATCACATTATGCCCACTAACCAATAGAGTCTTCTATTCATCGCCATTGAATTACTACTCAAACTCCAGAAGTCTTACATTATTTTATTTTATAGAATTGAATACAAAATTGACCATCGCTCTTCTCACTCATTTCCAGTGCCAATAACAAGAAGAAACGACTAATAAATAAACACACTCATAAGAGGTATGACATAATTTTTTCCTGAGAATTATATAATTGTATTTCCTTGATTCAAATATAACTACTGGTCTTCTAGGTGTTTGCTTTATTGAAAAACTAGGATCATCATGTAACTCATGACCTGGCCAGTCATCCAAATACAAATTCTACAATAGCTATTTGATAACATCTATCCATTATAGAATTATTTGAATTACAAAACACACAAATACTAAACTAATAATCTTACTATGACAACTTGATTGTCTCCTAGGGTCAATAGCAACACAAACACTATCATAACCAACAATATTATTGAATTAACAACACAAAAACTACCATATCTAGTAGTTTTATGGGATTTAATAGCAACACCACTCTAAAATATCAACCTTACTATAACTACTCGACAATCTCCTCCATTTATTCTTTGAAAAAATTATTTGTAATGTCGAAAGGGATACAACATTTCTATCATAAGTTTTATAAGATACCAAAAGTTCCAAACACCCACATAAAAGGCATTCATTCAATCAGATACATTTGCACTCAAAGTTTTGGAGTAAGTGTCCATTACCATATAATATCCAAAAATAAGTAGAAAAAAATTACATATATCAGTAAGGCACCTATAGCACTTATTCTTTACTCTATTTTCATTAGACTCCTTTTCCAGGTGAAGAGAAATATTACCCTGATAAACAAATTCTATAAAAAACAATAATTGCAAAATCAAAGGAAAAGTAGAGAAGAATAACACATTACACAAGAAGTTATCCTGGGAAACCCTTTCAGAAAATCCCTAGTAAGAATATTTCCTTATTGTATAAACTTGACCATATTTAGTACAATAATATCCTTTCACTTATTTTTTTTGTGATTACACTTCTTGTATATTTATTACAAAACCCTCATTCCAGAGTTGCTTTATATACCAAAAACACAACAAGGGGATTTACAATACCATGGGCACAAAACCATGGGTCAACATTACATTAACTCAAAAACACCCATATGGGTTTAAAAATAGATTAAATCCCCAAAACAATTTCCTCAGGGGCTAACACCCCTAGATCCCCTAAACAGGGGTTGCTACCTATTGGTCAAAATGACCACATCCAGGGAAAGAAGAAATAATATCCTCCAGATACTAAGTGTAGAAATAAGAAGTTGTGATGGCATGATATTTTAAAAGTAATGGAGCAGACCAGAGCCAAAAGTTGTGAGGGCATGACATTTTGAAGGTCAAGGACCAAGCAGATACCAAAATTCATGATGGCACAACATTTTGATGGCCAAGGAGTAGACTAAGGCCAAAATTTATGATGGCATGATATTTTTATGGCTAAGGAGCAGACTAAGGCCAAAAGTCATGATGGCGTGACATTTTTATGGCCAAGGAGCACACTAAGTCCAAAAGTCATGATGGCACGATATTTTGATGGCTAATAAGCAGACTAAGGCCAAAAGTCGCAATAACACAACATTTTTATGGCCAAGGAGCACACTAAGGCCAAAGGTCATGATGGCACGATATCTTGATGGCCAAGGAGAAAACAGTGGCCAAAAGTCGTGATGACATTTTTATGGCCAAGGAGCAAACTAAGGCTAAAAGTTGTTATGGCATGACATTTTGATGGCCAATGAATAGAAGGTAGCCAAAAGTTGCGATGGCACGATATTTTGAAGGCTACGAAGACCACGAAGTCTAGAATATTAGATAAATATTGATGTAACAACCATATCGCAACATCTTTTAGTTAGAAGTTACATCACTCCTTAATTTCCTCCTATACCAGAATGAGCTTACAGACATGCTTTTGTAACTAATTTCAGTTTTCTATTATGTAAAACTCTTATATATAGAATGAGCAACCCAAACTAATGGTCGAATCTTAGGCTTTTACAAGGCTATGTATACAGACTTCTAAAAGCGAAATAAAAATCTACCTTTTAGTTCTTGGCTCATTGGTGTTGTAAAATCAAGTATGTATGTGTTGTCTATTGCTAATTAAATCTAGTTTGAATATAATCTATATCAATTCTAGATCTGGATTCCTACATTAAAATTATATTAAGATCTACAATTTCAATTCGTAAATAGAGTCGTGTTAGCATAAAATACTTCACCAAGGATTTAATTTTATGCATTAGATTTTATTATGCTTATCTACAATAGGTTGTGATAGTAGTAGTTGTTGTTGTTTAATATGTATTATTTTAATCCTCTAGCATTAGGTATATTTCCCTCCCTTCATGCATTTTCTTCTATTTCCCTTTTCCTAAAATAAACAAAGGAACCATCCTCCTCTAGAGATCAAACCAGGTAGACCCTATTCTCCCCTAGTCCTTCAATGTTGCCAAAGTCTTGGGTGCAAATGTAACCGAAGGTAGATTTTGCTCCAATAGTTTTTGGCATGCCCGATGGGACCCAAATCCCATGCATTATACAGATCAAAGTCCTAGTGAATAGCTTTGCCCTGTTAATATTTTTATATCACCTAGTGACTCCACACTAGAAGAGAACCTTAGAAAACCCCTTACCCATAATCTGGTCATGAACCGTCTTTCATGATAACCAGATCTAAGGCAAACAATTTAGAATAACCCATAGAGTTTTTTGAGCTACACCTTGGTAGCCTCTAGGATAGCCCTATTTTGGTTGCTAGAATAAATTCTTCTTAGATAATAAACTCAAAACACTCTGATACTTCCCCTGTAGCCCTCGCTAGCATTGCTGCTATCAAAAATTTAGCTCTAGTTATCTACCCAACCGCAATGGCCGAGAATCTTCTGATTATGCCTTACCCTACATGGAAACATACATGCCCCTTGAACTTGGTAGTTCAACATCTGATACTTGCAGCAGCCCTAAAATCTCTACTCCAGTATGACGGTACTAGAAATACAACTTATGAATATTATCTAGATGTGGCTGAGTTGTCCCCCATCCATGAAATTCAGGAAGAGGATGTTATGATAAGATTACTAGTAATTTCCTTGAAAGGTAAAATGCTCTATTGATATAGATCTCTTGAAAATTATTCTATAGCTACATGGACCCAGCTTGCTGGTAAATTAGAAGAAGAATTCAACGAGAAGACAAATCCCTTGTCCTTGTTGAACCGGTTCACTATTGTCCAGAAACATCCACAAGAGGAGATCGTAGATTTTAATATCATATTTAGTAGAAATTTGTTGAGAGTAATTGACTGTATGAAACTAAATCATGAGTAGGAAATGTATTATTATTTTAAATCTTTCAAATAAGATATAAGTATGGCAATTAGACAGTCTCATGTACGTACTTTCCATGAGGTTTATCAAGAAGCACAAAGGGAAAAGAAAGACCTAATTGCTATTGGTCGTTTCTCACCCAAATCCATGATGCCTATTTTTCCAAATCTACCTCAGAAATCAAACATTTCCTGCCCAACTAATAATAGTCTCCTAAAATGGACCGAACAACCTAGCATCCCATCAATACAAGCTCCTTATTCACCACCAATGCTTCCCCCATCCTTGCACTCCCCATGGCTATGGTCCCATCAACTCCAGATCCTCAAATGGCAGTTCTGCAAGATCTACAAGATTCCTATAAGACTCTAGCAAACAATTTCATATCCATGGAATGAAGAGAGGTGTAAAAGAATTCTCAACCCATAAGGTTTCCACAAGTGACTATGGATCAAGCTTCTACAAGTGCTATGAACTATGATAAATCCAGTATGATTTATGCCAATGAATATAGTGATCCTGGTAATGCTTCAACAGAATCAGTTTTTTAGTGTTCCACATGCAATGAACCTCATAGTGATACTTCTTGCATGATTCATCAACATCAAGTGTAGCAGGTAGTTAGGGAAAATACTGAAAGAAGTCAAAAAGGCCAAGTGAATATAATAAGACAAGAAAATCAGAATTTCATGATTCCTTTGGTGGAACAAGTAGCCGTCCTTACTAGGTATGGAAAGAAATCTATACAAGTTGATCCCAAAGATCTTAACCCCCTGAAATTACCTTCACCTTTAAGGAAACCTATTGATAAAATGACTTCTTATGAAAAATATCCTCCTAGATAAAGCCAAATATATATAGAGACTTGCATGGAAGCACCACGGCAAAAAGAAACTAAAACTCAAGAGCAAGAAAGAGACAATATGATATATCCTTCACTTACTAAATGTCAAAGGATTGACGCTACTCAAGGGTATAGAAATAAGTATGACGCAACAGTAAAGGAGAAGAGTGTTGAACCCCTCATGTATAACATAGTTGAAGAAATGAATAAAACTCCTTCTAAAGCAACTATGTATGAAGATTTACAACTTCCAGGATAGATTGATTTATTGTAGGAATATTTGAGGTCTATGAAGAATAATAATAAGACTCCCACTCAGATGGATGTTCCACAAGAAAGTTTGGCATCCACTTTAGGAAAGAATAGACCTTCCCTCTTTTACTTATCTCTTCAAATGGAGGGGTGGGTTGTTCACAACTACATGATAGACTCTAGAGTAACAACCATTGTGATGCCCAAATCAATATGTGACATCATGGGAATGGAATATACAAGAAGCAGTTTTGACATCTTACAGCTAGATGAGACCCTTGTGAAAATTGTAGGAGTAATCAAAGACATTTCGATAGTACTCCATAGGCTGACCCAACTCACAGTCATACAAGAAGTGGTAGTAGTAGACTTGGAGCCTTATTTTGGTATGTTCCTTTCCAGAGAGTTTATAGCCAAGATAGGAGGGTATCTATCACTAGATTTCTCACACCTGGAAATCCCATTCAAAGGAAAAATGGTGAAGATATTCAATGAAAACCATCAACCTTCCATATATAAAAGCTTGAATATGAAATTAAATAGTCCACTACAATGAACATGATGACCGAGGAACTAGAGGACCTAACATTGATGGAAGAAGCTCTCAATGTATTACAAGAAGAATACCAGTTCTCCCTTAAATATTTCAATGCTATGATCAAGACTGGCATTAGGAGTTATACGATTTTGAAACCTAAGAAGAATGATCCCCTTGATTCCCCTTCAGTAAACCAACCCAATGATCAGCTGTGAAAGCTTTTCTTTGATGGGTCTAGATGTAATAATGGATTTGGAGCAGGTATAGTCTTAATTTTCCCAACAGGTGAGCAGAAATATTTTTCTTACCAGTTAACCTAGAGTTGCACCAATAATGTAGCAGAGTATGAAGCACTCTATTTGGGCCTCAAGAAGGCTGAAAATATGGGCATCAAGAAACTATAGATCTTCAGAAATTTTTAGTTGATAGTGAATCAGGTTACTGAAAAATGTGTGAGTAAGCAACATTATCTTAAATATTACTGAAACGGAGTCTGGGATCTACTAGAATATTTTGAATATATAAACATAAAGGCAATTACTAAAGAGAAAAACACTCATGCAGACTTATTGGCTTCATTAGGGGTAAAAGTCTGCCCTATAAGCAATTTCATATAAAATTCTAAAACATTCAGGTTGATTTACATATCTTTTGTGCCATATAAAGACACATTTTGGCAAGTTTTTGAGAACAATCGACAAATAGTGGATTTCCTTGTTCATGAGATGAATTGATCTAAAAAATTACTGAAGATGAGGAAGATGAGAACATCATCCAGCTAAAAAATAACCAATCCTTTTGAGAGCCTATTAGACAATAATGATAGGTCGACCAGTCACAAGATGAAAGTCGACAAACATAGGTACAAAGAAACTAAAATGGAGCCTGACAAAGCTATCAAATTGGGAATGAAAACTATGAAAGTAGAAATAGAAGAAATCAAATAATTGTGCAAGGAATTCCCTAACATCATCACCTGGACCTACAGTGACCTAAAAGTCTATTCAAAAGAAATGATACAACACATGATCAAACTTTAGGAAGGTGCAAAACCATTTCAGCAAAGGTAGCAACTAGTAAACACAAAAATTGAAGCCTTAATAAAATAGGAACTGTTGAAAATCATTTATCCAATCAAGCATTCGACATGGGTTGTTAACTTGGTCCCAGTCAGAAAGATAAATAGAGAAATCTGGTTGTGCCTCTATTTTCATAATTTAAACAAGACTTATTTGAAAAATCATTACCCCCTTACATATATTGATTAGATTCTACACACAGTAGCAGGAGCACAAAGGTTTTCGCTCCTAGATGGTTTCTCTGGATACAATTAGGTATGGGTCAAATATGAAGATCATTTTAAGACCACATTCACAACTAAGTGGGGAACGTTTGCTTACTAGAGAATGCCTTTCGGATTGTCCAATGCTGGAGCGACTTTTCAAAGAGCTATGGATGTGACGTTCAGAGAATTGGTGAACAAGATAATAGTGATTTACCTATATGACATGACAATTTTCTCTCACCAAAAAGTAGATCATATAGCGCACCTTAGAAACATCTTTGAAAAGTGCAAGGAGTTTGGTATTTCCATAAATCCCAAAAATTCCATTTTCACTTTAGAAGAAGGGCTTCTACTTGGTCATATTGTTTCTAATATTGGTCTAGCCATAGATCCTAACAGAGTGAAGGCACTGTTAGATCTTTTCCTTCCCTCAAAAAAAAGGTTTTACAGTATTTATTTTTCCAAATCAACTTTGTACGTAAATTCATAGCCAACTTTATGCAAATCGTCAAACCAATGATAGAGCTTCTAAAAAGGGATGTCATGTTTAAATGGATGGATGTGGAAACAAGCCTTCTAGCTGATCAAATAAAATATAGCTCAAGCCCTTGTCTTAGTAAATCTATACTATTCTAGGGAATTTATTCTATATGCTATAGGTGAATAAGAAAGCTACGCTACAGTACTCACATAGAAGGGAGCTGACAATGAAGAAAGACCCATAGCTTTTCTGAGTCAAACTATGTAGGAACATGAATAGAAATATAACTTCATTGAAAAATAGATATATACAATAATGAAGTATCTAAAAAAGTTCAAGCATTTCTTATCACATAGTAGGACAATAGTCTACACCATTAACCCTGATGTACGAAGCTTCATCATACAAGGAGATATTGGTGACACAAGAGCTGGTTGGGTGACCAAAATACAAGAATATTATGTAGAAATACTCCTGACCAAGCTAGTAAGAGTTAGAGCATTATGCCAATAACTTTCCAAGCATGCTTCACTAGGGTACGTAGTTTTCTAGACTCAAGAAGTAGCATCAAATGATGATCAACCCTCAGAATGCCTCGACTGGGTGGATGAATTGATCAAATACTTCCAAACTGGAAGATGCCCAACAAATTTAAATTCCTCACAAAGAAAAAGGTACCGGATTCAAGCTCTGAAGTACACCTTACTTCTTGAAGGATTGTACAAAAAAAACTTGGATGGAGTGCTTCTTTGTTGTATAAAATAAGAACAAAAATAGAATATCCTAGAAGAGTTCCATTGAGGATTGTTAGGAGGAAACTACTCAGGGAGAACCACTACCCTAAATATCATCAAAACCGGGTGCTACTGGCCAACCATCTTTGTAGATGCCTTCAAAATAACTAGAGGTTATAAAGAATGCCAAAGGTACATTGGGAGAAACATAAATGCTCCATTGCCCCTAAAGTCCATCCAGATTGAAGAACCTTTCCAACAATGGGGATTGGATTTCATCAGAATAATAAAACCCAAATCATCCACTAGACATAAGTATATCTTGATATCTACTAACTACTTCACAAAATGGTCATAGGTAATATCCACCAAAAAGGTAGACCAAGAGGTCATGATAGAATTTGTGGAAATTCTGATCACCAAATTTGGCATCCCAGAGGTGTTCATCACAGATAATGGTTCATCCTTCGTAGGTGCCAATAAGATTGAATTTGCATGCAAATATGTGATTTATTTGAAAAAATCCTCAAAATGCTATCCTCAAGGAAATGAACTAGCTGAATCTACCAATAAAAACCTACTCAAAATCTTGAAACGGACTCTGAAAAACAACAAGATAAAATGCCACTCCCTAATAATTCAAGCACTATGGGCTGATAGAATAACTATCAAAAAGTCTATCAATGCATCTCCTTATTACTTGGTATATGTGAAAGAAGTAGTCCTACCCATACACATAGAAATATCATCTTTAAAGCTACTCAATCAAGCTGGTACAGAAGAGGCAAAGCCAATGGAGAATAGGTTGATCCAACTTCTACATTCATAAGAACAAAAGGAACTGGCCTACGATCACCACCTAAAACATGCTATCACCACAAAGGGATGGTTTGACAAGAAGACTACCTTAAAGAAATTTAGGGTAGGAGACTTAGTCCTCATATGGAATGAGAAGAAGTCTAAACCTATAAATCATGATAAATTTGACACATTCTGGGAAGGCCCTTTTGAGATAATAGAAGAAAAGCAACACAACTCATTCTAGTTGAAATATGAGTAGGTCCATTCAACCTATCCCTATGAAAGGCTTACATATGAAGCTGTACTTCAAGGAATAAGCTCCTCCTCCCCTTGTATGTATTTTTATGTAAATATGCATCTCCCTTTTCTTTTCAAAGTAAAATGTTGTGATAGCATGACTTAACCGAGCGCCCTTTCAAAGCAAATTGTCATGAGGGTGTGATTTTTTGGTGCATGAGTGCCATTTAAAAGAAAATTGTTGTGAGGGTGTGAATTTTGGGTAACCGAACACCCTTTCAAAGAAAATTATCATGAGGACATGAATTTTTGATGCCCAAGTGCCCTTCCAAATAAAAATGTTGTGATAGCATGACTTTTGGGCAGCTGAGCGCCCTTTCAAAGAAAATTGTTGTGAGGGCAGAATTTTTGGTGCATGAGCACCCTTTAAAAGAAAAATATCATGAGGGTGCGACTTTTGGGTAGTCGAACGCCCTTTCAAAGCAAATTGTCACAAGGGTACGACATTTTGGTGCCCAAGTGCCTTTTCAAGGAAAAATATAGTGATGACACACACTCATAAGATTGGTAGTGGATGCCATGTCAGACAAAAGGGAAGACCCTTTACAAAGCACCATGTTAGAACAACAAGGTATTTTTGGTAATAAAAGTAGTAACCTCGAAACTCTAAATAATATCTTTTTGAAGTACTACTGTACCCACCAATTGGCACAAAGCAGAGATGGCATAAATATATTGGCCCAATATGGATGCAGCACCGATTTATTAGCCTAGTACAATAATAAAGCAAATCATTGGTCTTGAATGAAAATGACAAGTAATGGCTGGTAGCTTTTTGAATACTGGCATGTAGACCAAGGCTCTAGGTAGTATTCAAAATCTACATTGAAATGAGTACTATCAATCAAAATTGTGCCACGTCAGTTTGATAGTTATTGCATGTCAGATTGGTATGAGCATGCATAGCCTTTTTTGTCACCCACCTCCCTTCTACCTTCTTCACCTTCTGCTTTTCCTGTGTCTATTTTTTGTTGAGAGAGCTTTGCAACACTACTTTTCACTCTTCTGACTACTACCAAGTTACATAGTATGATCATGGTAGTCACATCTTCGACTGCTAGTTCTTTAGCAATGCCCTCTAAGAAGAAGAGAAGCTCAAGCAAGAGAGTGAGCATCTTTGTAGACCTTGATGCTCATATTACTAATGTAAATTTAACATAGAAAGAGCCATATGATATTCTCACAATGACACTGAGAGGGGGGGGTGAATCAGTGTAACTATTTTAAAATTTAAATCTGCTACTCTTAAAACTTAATACTGCATGCTTAAAAATCAAATACAGTAAACATAGCACAAGAGCATCACACAACAAAGGATTTAACGAGGTTCACCAATGTGGCTACTCCTCAAAAATGACTGTTTGGACTACAATCCAAATCCAGTCTTTGCAAGGATTCAATATTTACAAACGGTTTACCAACACCCACTGGAAGGAGCACCAACCCCTGATTTATCTGCTGCAACAGATAGGAGCACCAACCCCTTTATCCAAGCACCAACTTGGATTTCTATTTTGAAAGATAAATGGACATAAAAATGCCTTCTCTTTTGCAAGACCCTTATTGGTCTACAGAGACATACAAAAATCTCACAGAAGCATAGAGAGAATTGTTAGAGACTCAATATCTTCTGATCTAATCTAAAACCTTTCTCTTGAATATTCAATAGAATTGCAGGTTTTGATCTAAGGCTGTTTTCTTACAGCACCCTTACTCACTGAGACCTTTTAAATGCACAATGAAAACACAGTCACAGTAACCTTCTCACTATGCCAGTTCGATCCTTATATACTTGATTTCTTCGAACGGCTCAATTTCAAACGGTTTAACTTTCCCTCCAACATTTTCATGCATTCTCGGCTGTAATTGACGTGTCAAATCCTTCTCTGACCTGATCCGCCTTTTAGCCGCTTTCTTACTGACATTCTGACGTTCTGACAGCCTTTTTCTCTGCACATTCTGACATTCTACTTTGCTGGAACTGACACCCCTTTTTGTGTAGACTGACAGCCTTTCTGCACGTTTCGATGCTCTCTGATTTTGCTCTCTCTTCTCTGTTAAAAACTGTGTATCTTTTATCTCCTATGATCAACTATACCTTATGATATACGCAGCTGACCAATGTCACTGCAATCAGTTCTCGATACAACGTAGCTTTCCTGTGAGTCTGCCACCTTTCCCAGTCATGCTTTGTTACGGCCCTGCAACAGCCGTTTAACATTCAATGCATTGCTCAGTAGCTACTTTTTGTAACTGCTACCTTAGTTGGCCATGCTGCATCACGACTCTGCAACAGCCGTTCGCGTCTTAAATGCAATGCTTCGTAACTTACCTTTTAACTTCAGTTAACTGCAGCATGAATTTCTCCTCTGCAATCTCACCACCTGTCACTTGGAACTGCAGATCTGACTCTAGTTAACTTTTCGTAACTGGCGCCTTTTTGACACCTGTCACAATGCATGTATCTTTGAATTTTTCTTGCCAAAACATTACCTGTCGTGATATCGCGACGTTTTCTACTTTGCTGACGTCATCCTCAACTTTGTCGCGATATCGCGACACTTTCGGCTTCCTGAGGCTTCTCTGGCAACTTGTCGCGATATCACGACATTTTTAAACTTGCTGACGTCATCTTCAAAGATGTCGCGAAATCATGACGTTTCTGGCTTCATGAGGCTTCTCTGGAAACATGTCGCGATATCGCGACATTTTCTGTCTTGCTGACGTCATCCGCTAAGTTGTCGCGAAATCGTGACACTTCCATCTTCCAACGGCTTCTTGTTCACCCTGTCACGATATCGTGACAATTTTGGTTTTGTTGACATCATCTTCTAAGATGTCGCGAAATCGTGACGTTTCTGGCTTCATGAGGCTTCTCTGCAAACATGTCACGATATCGTGACATTTTTTGTCTTGCTGACGTCATCCACTAAGTTGTCACAAAATCGCGACACTTCCGTCTTCCAACGGCTTCTTGTTCACCCTGTCGCGATATGACAACTTTTGGTTTTCGCGTCATCTTCTAAGATGAAAAGACGTTTTGCAACACCTGTCACGAAATCATGACACATTTTGGTTTTGCTGACGTCATCTTCATTGCCGTCACGAAATCGCGACGCTTCTGGCCTCCGTACAATTTTTACTCCATGCAGCCGCGAAGACCTTACATGTAGCGAAATCGCTACACCATTGTTGCCTTAGCATTTTTCTTTGCTGCTAGCTAGTGAAACTCCGACGTGTAGCGATATCGCTACACCTTTCCACTTAGCACTTTGAACTCGTAGCACGATCGCTGCACCTTCCCAACATGTGTTTCAAACCTATAGCGAAATCGCTACACCTTTGCACTATGCACTTTCAACCTGTAGCGAAATCGCTACACCTTTTTACCTTGCACTTTCAACCTGTAGCGAAATCGCTACACCTCCGCACTATGCACTTTCAACCTGTAGCGAAATCGCTACACCTTTTTACCTTGCACTTTGACCATGTAGCGAAATCGCTACTACTTTTCACCTTGCAACTCGAAGCTGTATCAAAATCGCTGCACTTTTGTTCTTAGTGTCTCAAGCTTGTAGCGAAATCGCTACGCTTTTCTTACTTGGTGCTTTTTCTTTGCTTATGTTGGCGAAACTCAGACATGTAGCGAAATCGCTACAACTTCTTCATCAACTTTCTCTCTCCTCCGATGTGTCGCGAAATCGCGACATTTTTCATCCTTGGTGCCTTTGCTTCAAACTTGTCGCGAAATCGCGACATTTTCTCGATTTGGCTTCTTTCCTTCCAGCATGTCGCGAAATCGTGACATTTTTCCTTGCACATTCTCTCTCCTCCGATATGTCACGAAATCGCGACATTTTTCAATGCACTTTCTCTCTCCTCCGATATGTCGCGAAATCACGACATTTTTCAATGCACTTTCTCTCTCCTCCGATATGTCGCGAAATCGTGACATTTTTCTTTGCACTTTCTCTTTCCTCGGATATGTCGTGAAATCGCGACATTTTTCAATGCACTTTCTCTCTCCTCATTTTTGTCGCGAAATCGCGACAGAAAACATGTCGCGATATCGCGACAGTTTTCTTCCTTGTCTTTTTCTACAAATTTTTGGATCTGGGTCCCCTCTGTTTTTCTTGAGATTTTATGCACTTGATCCGACTGACCTCTCGAATCGCTTCAATCGCATCACTCGTCTCGTGTTGACAACAATTACAATCCTTTTGCACTGCTTTTGCTGCACCTTGCTCAACAATCTCCCCCTTTGGAATTGTTGGCAACACTTTGTAGCCTTGCTCAAATTCTTCTCCCCCTTTGCCAATAATGCCAAAGGGCTGCTGTAGACTCCCCCTGAGTCTATGCACAACATTCTCAAGCATAAATAACTTGAATGCTCCCCCTGAGAATGTATTTCCCATAGCTAGTCGGTGCTTGGGAAGTGTGACTACTCCCAACTTCTTCCGAAGGTATTCAAATACTTCCTTTGGTAAAGGTTTGGTGAATATGTCCGCTACTTGCTCTGTAGTGGGAACAAACTCCAATCTGACCTCTCCTTCGCAACCTTATCCTTCAAGAAGTGATACCGGATTGCAATATGTTTGGTGCGGGAATGCATTACCAGATTCTTTGAAATGTTGATTGCACTAGTGTTGTCACATTTGACTGAAATGGGCTCATTGAAGTGAATTCCTAGATCTTTCAATGTTTGTCTCATCCATAGTATTTGTGTACAACATGTAGTAGCTGCAATGTATTTGGCCTCAGCTGTGGATAAAGAGACTGATTCTTGCTTCTTACTGTGCCATGCAACCAATTTGTTTCCAAGAAAGAATGCTCCTCCACTTGTACTTTTTCTGTCATCAATGCATCCTGCCCAATCAGCATCAGAGTATGCAAAGAGAGTGAAGTCTTTTCCTTTTGGATACCATAGCCCATACTCCATAGTACCTTTGAGATACCTAAAAATCCTTTTCACTCGCTTGTCACATGAGTCTCTTTTGGACTAGCCTAAAATCTTGCAACCATGCAGACAGCTTGTAAGATATCCGGTCTGGTTGCTGTCAAATACAGCAAGCTCCCAATCATTGATCTGTACATTGTTTGATCAACATCCAGAGATTTATCATCCTTGCTCAACTTGCAGCTTGTTGTCATGGGGGTGCTCACTAGTTTACTATCTTCCATAGTGAACTTTTTCAGCATTTCTTTCACATATTTAATTTGAGAGATAAAAATTCCCTTTTTTGTTTGATTAACTTGTAATCCAAGGAAATATGAAAGTTCACCTATCATAGACATTTCAAACTCTTTCTGCATTTTGTTTGCTATGTCTTTGCATGATTCATCATTGCTACTTCCAAAAATTATATCATCTACATAAACAACAAGAACAATGAAATTGCCATTTTCAGTTTTCACATATAAATTGCTATCCACCATACCTTTCTTGAATCCTTGCTTAGTGAGATAGTTGTCCAGTCTTGCATACCAAGCTCTAGGTGCTTGTTTCAAGCCATACAATGCTTTCTTCAACTTGCAAACAAAGTCAGGATTATCACAAAGTTGAAAACCATCAGGTTGTTCAATATATACTTCTTCTTCAAGATTTCCATTCAGAAATGCTGATTTTACATCCATCTGATAAACCTTGAAGTTCTTATGAATAGCTAAAGCCAAAAACAGTCTTATTGCTTCAAGTCTGGCCACGGGTGCAAAAGTCTCTTCAAAATCAATCCCCTCAACTTGGGCATATCCCTTACGGACTAATCTTGCTTTATTCCTTACAACCTGTCCATCTTCATTCGAGTTTGTTTCTAAATATCCATTTAGTACCAATTATGTTTTTATTTTCAGGCCTTGGTACTAATTCCCAAGTTTTGTTTTTCTCAATTTGATCTAGTTCTTCATTTACTTCTTCCATCCAGCTTTCATCCGTGCTTGCTTCAATAATATTCTTGGGCTCAATACTGGATAACAGAGAATAGTTATTTACTACTCTTCTTCTTGTCTGAATGCCAACTCGTAGGGTCCCCAATAATCTGCTCTTTGAGATGATTTTTTTGCCAACTACCTGTTCTGTATTTTCTATTTTCATCTCTTTCTAAGTCCTCTGAATCTAATTTTTGTCTCTCTTCTTTTTCTTGATCTTCATCTTCTTCAATAAATTCTTCATAGGTTGGGTAGTTTTCATTATTGCTGATTTCTTGTTTCCTGCCTTCATCAACCTTCACATCCGCACTCTCCACTATTTTCTTAAGTCTTTTGTTGTAGCATGTATAGGCTTTGCTTTTAGTTGAGTACCCAAGGAATATTCCTTCATCAGCTCTGTCTTCAAACTTGCCAAGATTGCTTTCAGTTCTCTTAATGTAACACTTGTCGCCAAACACTTTGAAGTATTTTGCTGTAGCCTTTTTGCCAAACCACGAGTTCATATGGTGTTTTTCTTTCACGCGGCCTCAACATACACCTATTCTGAATATAGACTGCAGTATGGACTGCCTCTTTCTAGAACCTGTCAAAAATTTTGCTCTCTGTTAACATGGTCCTTGCCATTTCCTATACAATTCTGTTCTTTCTTTCAACTACTCCATTCTGCTGAGGTGTTCTTGCTGCTGAGAACTGTCTTCTTATTCCATGTTTTTCATAGAATTCAGCAAACTCATTTGAAATAAACTCTCCTCCTCTATCAGATCTCAAACATTTAATTCTTTTTCCAGATTGATTTTCAACAAGATTTTTGAAGGTTTTAAACATCTCAAAGGCTTTTGACTTCTGTTTCAAAAAGAGTACCCATGTCATTCGGAAAAATCATCAATACACAGCATAAAATATTTGTATCCATTTATGCTTTCTGTCCTCATGGGACCACACAAATCAGTGTGAATCAGTTCTAGTGGCTTGCTTGTGAAGTACTCTTTTACTTTGAAGGTAGATCTGGTTTGCTTCCCCTTTTGGCATGACTCACAAATGTTGTTTGATGGTTTGCCAATAGTGGGTATGTCTCTTACTGCTCTTTTCGAGCTAATTTTTACCAGATTATCAAAGCTTATGTGACCGAGTCTTTTATGCCACAACCAGTTTTCTTCTTCTTGTCCAACCAAGCAAGCTCCCTCTGAAGTCTCCGAGAGAGTATACAAATTTCTAGAAGTTCTTAGTCCAGTGGCTATTAACTTTCCATTTGTTGTATTTCTTACTTCACAGCCCTCCTTCTTGAAAATTACTTCATGACCTCTGTCACAAATCTGACTTACACTCAGTAGGTTATGTTTCAGTCCTACCACAAAAAGAACTTCCTTAGAGTTGATTTTACCATCACTTAACTTAACTGATCCTTTACCCACTATCTTTGCTCCATCATTGTTTTCGAATTTCACAGAACCACCTTCGTATGTCTGCAGCTTATCAAACTTCTGTTTGTCTCCTGTCATGTGACTGGAGCATCCACTGTCCAGAATCCAAGGAGTAGATTTATTCTGTGCTTTGAGAGCTATTTGAACTATCAGAGATTCCTTGTCTTTCTTTGGTTGTTCCTTTTCTCTCCACTGAGACTTGACATCAGATCTGGTCACTTGTTTTACCTTCTCCCTTCCATTTGTTTGTGATAGTTTTTCAGGAAATTTTATGTTCTATTTTGATCCAGTTGATTGATATTTTCTTCCCTGGTATGTATTTCCTGCAAAAGAGCTACGACAATTTCTTGCAATATGTCCGAAGTTATGACAGTTATAACATTCTACAGCATAATCTATCAAAGGTGAAAAATTATTTCTGCTAGTGAAATTTCTTTGTTCTATATTATATCTACAACTAGAAATTTTATGACCATATGCATTGCACTTAAAACAATAACCAGAAAAGGAAAGAGTGTACCTGGGAAATGGTTGTTGCCATGTGGAGGTAGGAGCCATGGGTCTTCTCCTTCTTTGATGAGAGACTTTGGTGAATCCATCATTTGTAGCACTCCTTTCGAACTTGGACTTGTTGTTTTCTTTTGCCTGATACGGTTTATCTTTATCAACCTTGATCTTGTCTTTATTCTTTATTGGTTCTACAGTTATAGCATTTGAGTCCATTGAGGATTCTCCTTCATCAAATCCCAAACCAAACTTGATACCCATGGGCCTTTGATTATTCAACATTTTGTTCAGCTTCGTAGAACTGTCTTCAAATTTATGATGACAACTCAGTTTTCGATTCATTTCTTCTAGCTGCAGCCTTAATCCGACTATATCTTCTTCTAGCTTGTTGCACTCATTTATTTTCACGATTAGCTGTGCTTCAAATTCTTCAGACTTTTTCTTATGCTCTTCAGTTTGTACTTTCAAACTGATTATTACATTGCTGGCCTCCTCAAATTTTCTTGTAATCTTTTTATTTCTTTTCCTTTCTGCACTTAACTCTTCAAGAGCAACAACTAACTCACCTTCCAGATCTATCTCAGCCTCATCTTCTAATTTTTCTTCACACTCCTGTGTTTCCTCAGTTGTTTGTTCTTCAAAAGCCATGAATAGGGCTTCACCAATTTCTTCTTCTGATTCCTCACTGGAACTGTCTTCAGAAGAATCGATATTCTGGGAAATGAAACTCTTCTTCTTGAAGTTTCTTTTTCTAAACTGCGGTTTCTTTTTCCAGACATTTCTTTCTGGATGTGTTCCTTCATCATTTTTATTTTTCTCCTTCATTGGGCATTTTGCTGCAAAGTGCCCGATGCCTCCACAGTTAAAACATTTGAACGGCAACTTACCTCTGTACTTTCCTTTTCCCTTTACTAATTTCCTAACAAAGTTTGCTTCATTTTCATCTACAGATTCTTCTTCCTCTGACTCTTGTTTAGATTTTACATTTTTCTGTGCTTGGAAGGCTGCTTCTCTGTCAGAGGGCTTAGTTTGTCCAATCCTCATTTCATAAGCTGTTAGAGAACCATGCATTTCATCCATAT
Organism: Wollemia nobilis; assembly: GCA_028583015.1. Taxonomy (NCBI): domain Eukaryota; kingdom Viridiplantae; phylum Streptophyta; class Pinopsida; order Araucariales; family Araucariaceae; genus Wollemia; species Wollemia nobilis. The sequence continues at coordinate 5,191,625 of JAQPPZ010002499.1, forward strand.
TGAAAAAATTTAAATCTTTTGCTTCTTCTATGGCAGAAACCTTTGCATCAAACCTTTTGTTGAGAGTTCTCAGTACCTTCTTCACAACAACTGCATCTTCCATTTCTTCCCCCAGTCCTCTTATTGCATTGATGATTCTGTTTACTCTCAGCATGTAAGCTTCTATGTTTTCATCATCGGTCATCTTTAATGCTTCGAACTGGGCACGATGTGTTTGCAGCTTAGCTTCCTTGATTTTTTTGTCTCCTTCATGAATGCTTTGCAGTTTGTCCCATATGTCTTTAGCAGATTTGTAGTTCATGATGCGTATCAACTCACTGTCGACCAATCCACACATAATAGCATTCTTGGCTTTCGAGTTGTTTTCAAACTTTTTCTTTTCAGCCGCATCTGTTGGAGGAACAGTGGGAGTGGTGTATCCATTTTCAACAGATTCCCAAATGTCATAACCCAATGCACAGAGATAGGTCTGCATTCTGAGCCTCCAGAAAGAATAGTTTGTTCCATCGAATAGAGGAGCTTTGTTAGAAGAAAAACCTTCACCACCGGCCATTGTATATCTCCCAAGAACACCTTAGCTGATTAAGCTTGTGCAGGTGCCTGGCTCTGATACCAATTGATATTCTCACAATGACACTGAGAGGGGGGGTGAATCAGTGTAACTATTTTAAAATTTAAATCTGCTACTCTTAAAACTTAATACTGCATGCTTAAAAATCAAATACAGTAAACATAGCACAAGAGCATCACACAACAAAGGATTTAACGAGGTTCACCAATGTGGCTACTCCTCAAAAATGACTGTTTGGACTACAATCCAAATCCAGTCTTTGCAAGGATTCAATCTTTACAAACGGTTTACCAGCACCCACTGGAAGGAGCACCAACCCCTGATTTATCTGCTGCAACAGATAGGAGCACCAACCCCTTTATCCAAGCACCAACTTGGATTTCTATTTTGCAAGATAAATGGACATAAAAATGCCTTCTCTTTTGCAAGACCCTTACTGGTCTACAACACATACAAAAATCTCATAGAAGCATAGAGAGAATTGTTAGAGACTCAATATCTTCTGATCTAATCTAAAACCTTTCTCTTGAATATTCAATAGAATTGCAGGTTTTGATCTAAGGCTGTTTTCTTACAACACCCTTACTCACTGAGACCTTTTAAATGCATAATGAAAACACAATCACAGTAACCTTCTCACTATGCCAATTCGATCCTTATATACTTGATTTCTTCGAACGGCTCAATTTCAAACGGTTTAACTTTCCCTCCAACATTTTCATGCATTCTCGGCTGTAATTGACGTGTCAAATCCTTCTCCACTGAAATTCTGACATTCTGACAGCATTTTTCTCTACACATTCTGACATTCTACTCTGCTGGAACTGACACCCCTTTTTGTGTAGACTGATAGCCTTTCTGCGCGTTTCGATGCTCTCTGATTTCGCTCTCTCTTCTCTGTTAAAAATTGTGTATCTTTTATCTCCTATGATCAACTATACCTTATGATATACGCAGCTGACCAATGTCACTGCAATCAGTTCTCGATACAACGTAGCTTTCCTGTGAGTCTGCCACCTTTCCCAGTCATGCTTTGTTACGGCCCTGCAACAGCCGTTTAACATTCAATGCATTGCTCAGTAGCTACTTTTTGTAACTGCTACCTTAGCTGGCCATGCTGCATCACGGCTCTGCAATAGCCGTTCGCGTCTTAAATGCAATGCTTCGTAACTTACCTTTTAACTTCAGTTAACTACAGCATGAATTTCTCCTCTGCAATCTCACCACCTGTCACTTGGAACTGCAGATCTGACTCTAGTTAACTTTTCGTAACTGGCGCCTTTTTGACACCTGTCACAATGCATGTATCTTTGGATTTTTCTTGCCAAAACATTACCTGTCGTGATATCGCGATGTTTTCCGCTTTGCTGACGTCATCCTCAACTTTGTCGTGATATCGCGACACTTTCGGCTTCCTGAGGCTTCTCTGGCAACTTGTCGCGATATCGCGACATTTTTAAACTTGCTGACGTCATCTTCAAAGATGTCGTGAAATCGCGACGTTTCTGGCTTCATGAGGCTTCTCTGGAAACATGTCGCGATATCGCGACATTTTCTGTCTTGCTGACGTCATCCGCTAAGTTGTCACGAAATCGCGACACTTCCGTCTTCCAACGGCTTCTTGTTCACCCTGTCGCGATATCGCGACAATTTTGGTTTTGCTGACGTCATCTTCTAAGATGTCATGAAATCGTGACGTTTCTGGCTTCATGAGGCTTCTCTGGAAACATGTCACGATATCGTGACATTTTTTGTCTTGCTGATGTCATCCGCTAAGTTGTCACGAAATCGTGACACTTTCGTCTTCCAACGGCTTCTTGTTCACCCTGTCGCGAAATCGCGACACATTTTGGTTTTGCTGACGTCATCTTCTAAGATGTCGCGAAATCACGACGCACAGGCTTTTCGTCACCTGCGACACATTTTGGTTTTGCTGACGTCATCTTCATTGCCGTCGCGAAATCGCGACGCTTCTGGCCTCCGTACAATTTTTACTCCATGCAGCCGTGAAAAACCTTACATGTAGCGAAATCGCTACACCATTGTTGCCTTAGCATTTTTCTTTGCTGCTAGCTAGTGAAACTCCGACGTGTAGCGATATCGCTACACCTTTCCACTTAGCACTTTGAACTCGTAGCATGATCGCTGCACCTTCCCAACATGTGTTTCAAACCTGTAGCGAAATCGCTACACCTTCGCACTATGCACTTTCAACCTATAGCGAAATCGCTACACCTTTTTACCTTGCACTTTCAACCTGTAGCGATATCGCTACACCTCCGCACTATGCACTTTCAACCTGTAGCGAAATCGCTACACCTTTTTACCTTGCACTTTGACCATGTAGTGAAATCGCTACTACTTTTCACCTTACAACTCGAAGCTGTATCAAAATCGCTGCACTTTTGTTCTTAGTGTCTCAAGCTTGTAGCGAAATCGCTACGCTTTTCTCACTTGGTGCTTTTTCTTTGCTTATGTTGGCGAAACTCAGACATGTAGCGAAATCGCTACAACTTCTTCATCAACTTTCTCTCTCCTCCGATGTGTCGCGAAATCGCGACATTTTTCATCCTTGGTGCCTTTGCTTCAAACTTGTCGCGAAATCGCGACAGTTTCTCGATTTGGCTTCTTTCCTTCCAGCATGTCACGAAATCGCGACATTTTTCCTTGCACATTCTCTCTCCTCCGATATGTCACGAAATCGTGACATTTTTCAATGCACTTTCTCTCTCCTCCGATATGTCGCGAAATCGCGACATTTTTCAATGCACTTTCTCTCTCCTCCGATATGTCACGAAATCGCGACATTTTTCTTTGCACTTTCTCTTTCCTCGGATATGTCGCGAAATCGTGACATTTTTCAATGCACTTTCTCTCTCCTCATTTTTGTCGCGAAATCGCGACAGGAAACATGTCGCGATATCGCGACAGTTTTCTTCCTTGTCTTTTTCTGCAAATTTCCGGATCTGGGTCCCCTCTATTTTTCTTGAGATTTTCTGCACTTGATCTGACTGACCTCTGAACTGCTTCAACTGCATCACTCTGTCTGTGTTGACAACAATTACAATCCTTTTGCACTGCTTTTGCTGCACCTTGCTCAACACTAGAGAAAATTCAAAAGGGATATAGCGACAAGAATCTTCCCATACGTCTCTCCTTCTAATCCAAGCACTTTCTCGTACCATTCTTTGCTCTATTGGTACATATACTCCCAATTCCACCCCTGTCCGGAGCTAATTAAAGCAATGGTGAAAATGTATGATGTCAAACACAAGGTGGTAAAAATTTCAAAGGGGAAGCTATGTTCACACTCGACCTAGATACGATTAGGGTCATCTTCACCTATGACAAGAAGCCTACAGTTTTGCCCATCCAGTTTGACCTAGATAATTCTACAAAGTTTTACTCCAATGATCTAAACATTAGGGCATTTATGTAGTAGAACCTATTAGATACCCTTTCAGAGAAGTCTTTGACCAAGTCCCCTATCCACATGTCAAGATTCAATAATAAAGAGCTCTTATCTATGCTAGCCATGGTGGTGGTATTGAAGGATGATACTCAAGTTTATGGGTGGTATATCGCAGTAGCACAATGTATATCAATTCTCCATTTCCATGACAAAGCGCACGTGGATCCTAGAAAATTACCTACCTTCTTCGATTGGCCAACGTACCTGGCCCAACAGTTGTACACAAACCTCTCCAAGCTACAAAGGGAAATTCTAGATACATTTAGGTATTCCTCGTATCTAGTTTGGATATTTTTCTTCTTCCAAGCCAAGCATTTAGTTTCCATTTCTACCACCATGAAGGATAAAAATGGGGAACACTTACCAGTGTGTGAATGGATGCTGCTTGTTTTGAACGCGGGTTCATATTTCCACTTCAATATGGAATTCTTGGGCCCTTCTCTGAAGCTTATAAATGTCAAAATGCCTAGAATTCCTAAATAAATGGAAAACACTTTGAGGCACCCCCATGCATAATAAGGAAACTGGTTCATCCTAACATAGGGGGTAGTTGTTAGGCTTTATGGATTTATAGAGAAGCCTTTTTAGTTGCCTTACTATGTCACCAAGCGACTGTTTTCTCTGGAATATGTGAAGCAGACATAATTCATTAACAGTAAATATGGGATAGGTGCTCAAAGGACACACAACTACCTCATGAATTTTCAATATGAGGGAGTGACAGTGTCAAAAAAGTGATATCATGAACAAATCACTCAGCTCCTAAGAAGTCTAAAATTGGTATAGTTGCCTCACAAATGGAAGTACAATCCCGAGGACAAATTTTCCCAGAGGAAGGCCACCCTAAATAAGGCCCCTTTCAAGAAATTTCATGCCTCTAATCAACAACTTGACAAACAAGGCAAGAATAATAGTGAAGACCAGCCTCTAGAATAGCACATTGAGAGGATGCAACCACTTCCTCCATGGTATGATTTCTATGAACACTTGGCATATTGGAGCCCAAACTTGAACCCAAAGCACAAGCTTACTAATAAAACCATTAAAATAATAAAGAAAATGGGGTAATACTGGGATCACACTAAAATATTAGCGTGGTGGCAAATGAGGTACCACATCCAAACATTCACTAGATATGGTTTGAAGATGGAAAAAGAGTTATTCACAAAATATAATGCAAGTCATGAGGAATGGTTCGATAATTTTGTAGATAAGGTTCCACTAGGGATAGATGACATCCCCATGAAACAAGTTGAGGGTAGCGCAAAGCAAGATAAGGGGAAGGCAATAGTGGCTGAAAAAATAGAAACCCCAAAGAAAATATGTCAAGTATTCATACCCTATTTGGGATCTGACATAGAGTTAGATGATAGTGCTCAAATTGAGCACATGAAATGAAAATCAAGGTCAGAGAAGGGTGGCCCCCAGAAAAAGAGAAAAATAGAAACATCCTCGGAGGAGTCAGAGTACGAAGAATAAAAATGAGATGAAAAGTCTAAGGAATGCATAGAGTTAGGGGAACATGAAGATATTGAATATCAAATAGATTCAGGACATAATTCTAAACAAGTTCCTTAAAAACAAAGGATTTATGAATGAAATGTAGAATAATTTCTTGAAAAACAAGTGATTAAGGAACAAAGAACTGAACAGGTTTTTGAGAAACAAAGGACTGATAAATAGAGAATTGAATAGGTTTATGAGAAGCAGGGAATTGACAAACAAAGGGTTGAAATAGCTGAGAAAACTCCCTCAATAGGAACCCTTGGTGCAATAGAAACCATTAGTAAGGTGCAATCCCTTACGAAGACAATATCTGAAGTTGATAACTCAAGTCTGAAGCACATTGTAGAAACCTACACTGATAAGTCATAATTAATCAAAGATGTCACTTTGCCGAAGGCCTTAGGTATATCTCCCATAAACCTTGATACTCCTTCTCCTCATTCCCAAAGAAATTCTCCTTCTCGTTCTAAGAGACAGGGTAATCCATCATATTCCAATCAGCCTCCTCCATCATCTTCAAGTCAACCTCATCCATAACCTCCTCATAAAACTCCTCCTTTTGCTCATCAAACTCCACCAGTTTCTCCCCTGCATATGAAGGGTCCCCTTCCATACAATTAAGTATGGAAGCCTCCCTAGCCATCACTCCCTTCTCAAATTCCACCAACTTATTAAGCTTCCAGGCCATGGAGACTGCTTCCCCTGCAAACAACCCTACTGTTACCAAATTTAAAAAATTGAATAAGGTTAGCCTTTATACCACCACATGGTCAAAATCATGGAGCTCCCAATTCTCTATGGATGTAGCCCATGTTTGAGAGGGGACAATTTTGGACCCTATCAACATGCAACAGTCTATAATGAAGATTACCCTATTGGTACAAAAATTGAAAAATAAAATGACTTTGGAGAACTACCAAGCTGAGATTACTTAGGAAGACATGACTCAACTACCCATGGATGATGAGTGGAGCAAGGCTTAGTCCCATATGGGGACAATTTATCTAAACATGAAGTATTACAAAGAAAAATTCCTTCGGGAAGAGCAATCAAGAAAGCATTTAGAAGAAGCCCTTCATCAGAAGAAAATCACAGAGAGGGATTTGAAAAATGAATCTAAGAACTAGAAAGAAAGATTCAATGAGGCCACCCTTACAGAAAGAGAGCAGTGAAAGCTAAAGGAAAAATTCAAATGTTGTAGTAACAAGTTGAAGACCTCAAAAAGTAGCTATTTGACAACGCAGAGAAGACTAGCGGACTAACCAAGGAAAAAGTAAAAATAGTTCGAAATGAGATGCTCGAAAAGGTTAGAAAAATAATTTTGAGGGCTAAACCCACATTATATTATTAAAATCCAAAGTACGCTAATCCTGGTAGAAGACGAGTTCCAAGCATCAATCCAACTCCTAGCGATAAGAGTGTCAGCCACTAATAAAATTTAGTTCTTGGTAGACAACACTCAGGTGATAGCAGGTTACAAATATCATGATGCAAATTGATATCAGGCCAAATTGGTTGCCCAGAATTTCTTCAAGAGACACAAGTTGATAAAAAAAGCTACAAGGATAATGTACGAGCTAAAGACAGAAGCTAGGGCAATTACCAAACATGTGGGTATAGCCAAAATTTATGGTATGCCTAGCTTATGGGATGGAAATTCATAGCTTTTGGCAGAAGATGAGGTGAAAACCTATTGGAGAAAGTTCCTAGAATATGAATCAGTTATTGATAGTTGGTAGGAGCCAATTCAAGAAGATTCCATATTCACTATGGCTGAGGATATCACTCATATGAATGCTTGCCTACATGAACTGAGTTTGAAATAAAAATCTCTATCGTATGATAAGATCGAGGAGCTAGAATACCTATATCTCACCTTCAAGGAAAAAGTTGATATAGATGAATAAACTTGGAAGAAGGATTGCACCACCTACAATGAGGTAATTCAAGAGAAGAACAAAAAAGAAAAGGAGAGACAGATAAAATCCAAGAAGGCCTCATCCAATAGTGCACCACCTTCAGGTCAAAAGGAAACATGAAATTCTAGTGAAAGCACCCTAGGAGAATGATTGTTTCAAAGTGAGTTTTTGTTTGTTTTTCCTATCTACTTGGTATCTTTCCCCTTCTTTCCCTTATTTTTTATTATTATTTTCTTTTTTGACTTCATTCCCCAATGGAAAAAGGCTCTAGGTTCTAACATTTAGCTGATAGAATTACCCCAGGAGGTGCCAAGAATGTTGGTCAAAATGACCACATTTAGGGAAAGAAGGAATAATATCCTCTAGATACTATGTGTAGAAATAAGAAGTGATGGTGTGATATTTTTAAAGTAATGGAGCAAACTAGAGCCAAAATTTATGAGGGTGAGACATTTTGAAGGTCAAGGACCAAGCAAATACCAAAATTCATGATGGCACGACATTTTGATGGCCAAGGAGAAGACTAAGGCCAAAAGTCATGATGGCACAACATTTTGATGGCCAAGAAGCAGACTAAGGCCAAAAGTCATGATGGCATAATATTTTGATGGCCAAGGAGCACACTAAGGCAAAAAGTTGCAATGGCACAATATTTTCATGGCCAATAAGTAGACTAAGGCCAAAAGTCACAATGGTATGACATTTTGATGGCCAAGGAGCACACTAAGGCCAGTAGTCATGATGGTGCGATATTTTGATGGCCAATAAGCATAATAAGGCCAAAAGTTGTGATGGTGTGATATTTTTATGGCCAAGGAGCACACTAAGGCCAAAGGTTGTGATGGTGCAACATTTTAATGTCCAAGGAGCAAACGATGGCCAAAAGTCATGATGGTGCAACATTTTGATGGCCAAGGAGTAGACTAAGGTCAAAATTCATGATGGCACGATATTTTTATGGACAAGGAACAGATGATAGCCAAAAGTCATGATGATGTGACATTTTGAAGGCTACGAAGACCATGAAGTCTGGAATATCAGATAAATATTGATATAACAAGAATATCCCAACCTCTTTTAGTTAGAAGCTCCATCACTCCTTAATTTCCTCCTATACTAGAATGAGCCTACGGGCATACTTTTGTAACAAATTTCAATTTTCTATTATATAAAACTCTTATATATAGAATGAGAGACCCAAAATAATGGTTGGTTCTTAGGTGTTTACAAGGCTATGTATACAAAATTCTGAAAGCTAAATAAAAATATCTCTTCTAGTTCTTGGCTCATTGGTGTTGTGAAATCAAGTATGTATGTGTTGTCTATTGCTAATTAAATCTAGTTTGAATTTAATATGTATCTATTCTAGATTTGGATTCCTGCATTAAAATTCTGTTAAGATCTACAATTTGACTTCGTAAATAGAGTTGTGTTAGCATAAAATACTTCACCAAGGGTTTAAGTTTTTGCATTAGATTTTATTATGCTTATTTGCAATAGGTTGTGATAGTAGTTGTTGTTTCTTAATCTATACCATTTTAATACTCTAGCATTAGCTATATTTCCCTCTCTTTATGAATTTCCTTCTCTTTCCCTTTTCCTAAAAGAAACAAAGGAACCAACCTCCTCTAGAGATCAAACCAGGTAGACCTTGTTATCTCCTGATCCTTTAATGTTGGCAAATTCTTAGATGCAAATGTAACCGAAGGTATATTTTTCTCCAACACTACCTCTATACCTTACCTCGAGGCCTGACTTAGCCCTGAAAACCAATGAGGAAATTTTTACAGAGTGTAAAGTCCTTTCAAAGTTAACCCCTCCTGAATACTTTCGTAAGGGCTAATAATTTCAACATTCTCCCACTTGTTGAATACTTTCCATAGGGGATAATAATTACCATTATCAACTATCAAGGACAACCATACCTATAGATATTCTACACCAAGAAAAATTTTAAGCAAGTAAAGCCTTTGTTAATGAATCACTAGTATTCTTCTTTGTATTAACTTTCTCCAATATCACCTGGTTCTATTCAACCATCTCCCTCACAAAATGGTACTTGATATCAATATGTTTTGATCAATCATAAAACTAAGATTTTTTGCCAAAAATATTGCACTATGAATATCACTGTCAATTCTCACAACCTTCTGCTTAATACCAACTATTTAACATAGTCTTTGTAGCCACACTACTTCTTTATAGGTATGAGTTACTGTAATGTACTCTGATTTTGTAGTGGATAAAGCAATGATTAATTTATTTTTACTCATCCAACTTACTGCCCCTCAAAACAACCTAAAAACATAAGCACTCGTGGATCTTATCTTGTCAATATCTTTAACCCAATAAGCATACACCAACCCTTGTAGATTTACAATATCATTGTCTCCAAATTTTCCTTTATAACATATAGCATAATCTATAGTTCCATGCAATTATATTAAAATACTCTTCACAAAAGTTCAATGTTCCTCTCCTATATTGGACATATTTTTACTAACTACTCCCACTACATGTGCAATATCAGGTCTAGTACATACCATTCCATATATCAGACTACCCACAACACTAGCATAAGAAACATGATGTATTTCTTCAATTTTATCATCTATTTTAGGATATTTTTTAGTAGATAACTTTTGACCAATCGGATATGGAGTACATAGTGATTTATAATCATACATCCTAATCCTCTATAGTATCAAATCAATATATTTCCTTTGATTTAACCACAACTTTCTATTTGCATGTTCCCTTATTATTTCCATACCCAAAATAAATTTTGTAGCACCCAAATCCTTCATATCAAATTTAGAAGATAACTGATATTTTAGTAACTTTATCATCTCCTTATTGTTACCAATTAACAACATGTCATCCACATACAATATAATGATAATAAAAATTTCACCTTCATTTTTGAAATATACACATCGATATGCTTTGCTTGTTCCAAGCCCAAGTGTCAAAAAAAACCTATGAAACTTTTGGTTCCACATCCGTGGAGACTACTCTAACTTATAAAGAGACTTCTTTAGATTGCATACAAAGTCCTCCTTAAATTTTATCCTGAAGCATTTTGGTTGTGATATATATATATATATATATATATATATATATATATATATATATATATATATATATATATATATATATATATATATATATATATATATATATATATATATATATATATATATATATATATGTGTGTCTTCATCAAGTTCACCATGTAGAAAATCTAAATTTACATCCATTTGTTCTATTTCAAAATCAAAAGTAGCAAAAATAGCCAATAGAACTCTAATTGATGTTAGTTTAGCCACAAGAGAAAAAATATCACCAAAGTCAATTCCCTCAACTTGAGAAAATCCTTTTGCTACCAAGAGAGCTTTGTACTTCTCCAAATTTCCTTCTACATTGTACTTTTTCTTGAATAACCACTTACAACAAATAGGTTTTCTGCCAAGGGGTAATTTCATGAAGTCCAATGTCTTATTTTTATCTAGGGACTCCATTTCTTCTTCCATAGCCCTTTTACAAGACTTATTCTCACTTGACTGAAGTGCCTCCTTTACAGTCTTGGGTTATTCATCAGTAATTGATATATTTAAAAGTAGAAAAAAAAATTGAAGGACTATACCTTTAGAGGAGTCTTCTCACCTAATATGATCTCCTAAAAATTGGAGTTCCAAGTTTTGCATATTCAGCTTCCTCCTCACCTTCTTCCTTTGAATATTCCTCTTCATACTCTCTCTATAATTTAGGTTCTACTAGGTTCTTCCTCCTGATCCAATTTTACCTAAATTATTTGTGGTTCTTTGTTTGGTTGCATTTCTTATTTTAGAACCCCTTTTGTTTTTTTTAATATCACATTACGACTATAATTAGTCTTCTATGTTTATAGATTCCACAATTTATATCCTTTCACACCAATACTATAACCTAGAAATATGTATTTCTCATATTTATAGTCTAGCTTAGTCCTTTTCTCTTTTGGGACATACATATAAGCTTTGCAACCAAAAACCCTTATATGAATGAGAGAGGGTTTCTTACTAGTCCACACTTCTATAGAATTTTATCCATCAAAGTTGAGGTAGGAGATCTATTGATGAGGTAGCAAGTAGTTAACACATATTCTGCCCATAATTTCTTTTCTAACCCTGCACTACTTAGCATGATTTTGGCCTTATCCATCAATGTTCTATTCATTTCTTCTATAACTCCATTTTGTTATGGAGTATACAGAGTTGTTCTATGCCTTTATATTCCACAATCCTTGCAAAAATACTCAAATTAATTAGAGCAATACTCACCACCATTATCACTTCTCAAAACCTTTATCTTTTTCTCTATCTATTTTTCTACAAGAGCCTCAAACTCTTTAAATTTATTGAAAACATTAGATTTATACCATAAATAGTATACCCAGGTCTTTCTTGAGAATTCATATATAAATGTACCAAAATAGATGGATTTACCTATTTATGGTACTTTTGTAGGTCCAAACACATCACTATGAACTAGATGTAAAATTCCTTCAAATCTTGTAGCACTAATTGGAAACTTAACTCTGGTTTGCTTTCCAAAAACATAGTGCTCACATAAATAAAAATTTAATGGGCAGTAAAAAATTCCTTGAACCATACCTTTCATTTTCAATGTTTGAAAGATTTTCTCACAAATGTGCCCCATGCGTTGATGTCACAACATTGTCTTCACTATAGGAATACTTGGATTTTCTTCTGCCATATTAAATTTCTCTACAATTGAAAATTTATTGTAATCAATACTTACAATACTACCCTCAAATTAGAACAAAGTTCCTTTACAAAATCCCATTGCCAACACTAAGCATCCATGAACCATATTGCAGCTATCCTTATTGAGTTCCACAGTCACACCCGCATAATTCATCTTACTAGTGGATATTAGATTCATTGCCAAACTTGGAACATGCAGCACACCATGAAGGGCTTTAACTCTTCCATATTTTAGCCTTAATTTAACTCTTCCTTGACCTATTATTTTCTATGTCGAATTATCTCTCAATAAGACTTCACCTCCATTTATCTTTTCACATTCACAAAACCTCTCCTTATGAGGAGTCATATGAAAAGAAGCACCCGAGTCAATCACCCAAGAGTCACGGTATTCACTTGAGCATGCTACAACTACAAACATGTCCCCTGAATCTTCATTTGTGGTATTTATTTATGTAGACATTCCTTAATAAACCTTTTTATATTTGTAATCTCTTTTATAATACCATATTTTACCACACTTATAGCATTTGCTTTTGTCAGGAACAACAAATTTTCCCCTATATTTTGATCTCCTTTTTCCTGATTTCTTTTTGCTTCTTTCTTAAGAATGAACTTTCACAACCAAGGCATCATTCTGATGATAATCCTCATAATATTTTCATGTTATTTCCTCAAATAGCAATGTTCCTACTATATATCCTCTACTTTCAATGTAGAAGTAGTATTGTAGATAGCCATAACTAGGTTATCTTGGGAGTCACGTAATGAACAAAGTAAAGTAATACACTTTTCCTCTTCATCCATTTTTACATCTACAGAGTATAATTGAATTACCATAGTGTTAAAAGTATTCATATTTTCAGTCACAAAGTCACCATCATTCATCCGAAGAGAATACAACTTATTTTAGAGAAAGAGTTTATTTACTAGTGACTTTGTATGATATAGTGCTTCCAAATTTTCCCATAACAACTTTGTCGTGGTCTCTATTAATACATTCAATAATACTAAATTAGATAAGTATAATCTGATAGATATCATTGGCTTCCTATTGATCTTTAGCCATTCCTCATTTGTTGTTCTTATTAGTTTCACTCCTTATACTATGACCCAATGATCTTTATCCACCAACAGATCCTCCATCTTGACTTTCCATAACTCAAAATTTTATCCATTAAATTTTTGATCTCTACCCATGTGCTTCTCATAATTTTTCCTTCACTCAAATTATTCCACACACTGCTTCTCCTCAAGAATCAATTTATCCCAAGGTTGAAACCCTTATTCCTTGAACAAAGCTAAAACCTAGCTCTGATATCAAATGAAGAGAAATAACACCCTGATAAACAAATTCTAGAAAAAACAATAATTATAGAATCAAAGGAAAATCATAGAAGAAGAACATATTACACAAGAATTTATCCTAGGAAACCCTTTCAATAAAATCACCAACAAGAATATTTTCTTATTGTATAAACTTGATTGTCTTCAATACAATAATATCCTTTCACTCACTTTTCTCTTGTGATTATATTTCTTTCAAATTCATTACCAAACCCTCATGCAAGTACTGCTTTATATACCAACAAAACAAGAAGGATTTTTACAATACCATGGGCACAAAAACATGGGCTAACATTACATTAACCCAACAAAACCCATGTGGATCTAAATATATATTAAACCCATATGGGTAAGAAAAATTTTAGAGAGTGTAAAGTCCTTTCAAAGTCAACCCCTCCTAAATAACATGGAAAATATTCAACATAATTCCAACATCAGGATGAGTTTAACTTCAAAAATTCATACCCATACCCACAAAAAATTCCTAGGGAAAAGAGAACAAAAGACCTCAGTAAGAATTACCTAGAATTCTCGATGAATCTCCACAAGAAAATATGAATCCTACAAATCATTATCGCCTGTCTCTTTTCTTCTTTCATATTTTCTTTTGTGTTCTTATTCCCTTCTGCATCTTCACTTCTCTGACTCCAAAAATCCCTAATATTTCTCAGGACTTCACCTACTCCCCATCACTCCACTTCTTGGAGTGTCCATTGAGGAACAAGTTTTATCCCTAACAAAGCTCTCACGTCCCTCTCCTTTAGGGATATGTTGAAGAGCATCGCCTAGTAAGAAAAAATATTTAGAACTCTTTGTTTAACCACAAGTGGATCTAAGAGTTTAGATAATAGATTCATCATGGAACAAATATTACCTATGCATGTAAAGAAGCCATTAAATTCAGTTTTAATAAAAAAATCTTATAAAGCATGGTGCTTAACAAAAGGTTTGAGTCAATATTATTTCACAAGCAACTCAAAGCATTTAGTCTTTTCTTTTTTGAGTAACACCATAAAGTTGAGCATGTTGTAGCCTTTTTATTTAAAAAGACAACAATATAAATAAAGTATTATTAATATGTATGTATATATATATATATATACATTTCTTAAGCAATGGAACACTATTAGACCTGTTGTGGCTGCTCCACAACATACCCCAAAATTGGGGACCCACCTTTTTTGCATGTGTTCCAAGAAGACCGAAGTGGCCCATAGGCTAAAGTTCAAAGAAAAAAAATCAAAACACCACAAGGAGAAAAAGTGTCGCAATATCGCGACATGTTGCACTGTCATGGCCAAAAAAGAAAAAGTGTCGCGATATCACAACATGTTGCACCATCACGACCCAAAAATAAAGTGTTGCAATATCGCGACATGTTACACTGTCGCGGCAAAAAAAGAAAAAGTGTCGCGATATCGCGACATGTAGCACCATCGTGGCCAAAAGAGAAAAAGTGTCGCGATATCGTGAGATGGTGCATTTTTACGACCAGAATAGAAGAAAGAAAAAGTGTCGCGATATCGCGACATGTTGCACTGTCATAGCCAAAAGACAAAAAGTGTCGCAATATCACGACATGTTGCACCATCGTGGCCAAAAGAGAAAAAGTGTCGCGATATCACGACATGTTGCACCATTGCGGCCAAAAGAGAAAAAGTGTCGCGATATCGTGACATGTTGCATTTTTGCGACCAGAACAGAAGAAAGAAAAAGTGTCGCGATATCGCGACATGTTGCACCATCGCGGCCAAAAGACAAAAAGTGTCGCAATATCGTGACATGTTGCACTGTCGTGGCCAAGAGAGAAATAAATGTCATGATATTGTGACATGTTGCATTTTCGCGGCCCAAAGCAAAGGAAAAGAGAAGAAAGAAAAGTGTTGCGATATCGCGACATGTTGCATTTTCACGACCAAATGAGGAAAGAAAGAAGAAGAAAGAAAAGTGTCACGATATCGCGACATGTTGCATTTTTGCGACCAAACGAGGAAAGAAAGAACAAGAAAGAAAAGTGTCGCGATATCACGACATGTTATGTTTTTGTGGCCAAAGGCAAAAAGTGTCGCGATATTGCGACATGTTGCATTTTCATGGCCAGAAGGAAAAAGTGTCGCGATATTGCGACATGTTGCATTTTCACAATTCAAAGCAAAGAGAGAGAGAAGAAAGAAAAAGTGTCGCGATATCGCGACATGTTACATTTTTGCGGCTAAAAGCAACAAAATACAGAAGGGGCCAAAAGTTTTGCGATATTGCGACATGTTACATTTTCGCGATTCAAAAGGGGCAGGAAAACAAAGAAACAAGAAGCATCACGATATCGCGACATGTTCCATTTTTGCCAAGGTAACAGACCTGCATAGTGACGTGGACATAAGGACAAAATCCAATGAAGAAGACAAAGCGTTACATAAGGAATCTTTAATGATTTGAAATCATTTAAGATGGTCATTACACACGGAGGGAAATGGACACAAGCCCATGTGGAGAAAACGCAACGAAGGGCTACAAAATGGAAAGCAAAGCACACACATACAGGGAAGGTGAAACGAACAGTCAAAGAAGGTGAAATGAACAGCCATTAGAAAATGAAACAAACCGTCAGGGAAGGAGAAACAATGTTTTCACAAGTTTAAATATGCCATTCAAAGAGGCCAGAGGGGGCGGAACTTTTCAGAGAAGACTATAGTAATGAAGGCAATGCCTTAGCACTGGGTTTCTTTGGATATTTTCTTCCACATTTGACTGGTTTTTTTCTTCATGGACATGGGTTGGAAATCACGACGAGCAGAGTTGTAGACTTGAAGGCGATAAGGTTATTCTGGGCCTATTTGAGTCATTTTTTCTTCCATGGACTAGTTCGGGAAAACCATAAATTCTGCTATTGTAAAATGACACATTTTTAATGCAGAAGTGTTCAAAAATTTGCATCTTGTGGGCAAGAGAGAAGGAGATTTTCTTTGCATGCTATGGATTTAATGTTTATTATTTCATCTTTTCAGATTTTGAATTTCTAGATAATGTTGATGCCATTTCTTTGGGTTACATTAGGTGAATATTTGAAATCTGAATTTTATTTTGTACCCTAGGAACTAACACTTAGCTTATCTGGATTGTGCTTGTTTGCAGGTCCAATAGGTTAGGTTGCATGCATGGAGACCTCACATCTTCGGTTTTGTCGTAATAGGATAGCATCATACTAAATGCATTTTATTTTCAGTTTTTTGCATTTCATTTTCATTCTTTCTGCATTTTTTATTTTTTCTTTTATTTTCTAGAAATAATAACTTTTCAAGGCATTCAAATAAACATTTAAAAAATATCAAAATCCAAAAAAACAATGAACAATCACTAAAGTTTCATGATGAAATAAACCAACATTGCCCCTTTTTAACAGTTACTTGCAATCACTAAGGTGTTCCAAGCATTCAAATTGAATATCTTATATTTGAGATTACTAAATACATATATGCAAATGCTAATACGACGGAGACCTTGGAGAAGTTGTTTGTTTAACTTCTTTGCAAGAGGGGATTTGGAACACAAATCCTAAAGGAGAGTGTACTTTCACAACTAGGTGAAAATACCACTAAACAAATTGGCGAGGGCCTAAATTGTTTTATTTCAGTATGATTTAAATGCTATAGGGATTTAAATTTTGAATATTTCATGCCCTATTGATTATTATCTTTAGCCCTCTTTTAACAATACAGCCTTGTAGTGTTAAAAGGAGGACATGAATTGCTATGCATTGTTCTAACGCATTTTGATTGTTCATACAGGAATAATGTGTCTTGATTAAAAAAAAAAAAAAATTCTTGACTAACGAGGTTGTCTTTGTTGGCAATTTTGGGTACCTTGGGTACATTGCCTTTGCTCAAGTGTAGGTGTTGTCATTGATGTCAAGAAGCTTTTGAAGGAATTTGATTTTATTTCAAAAGGATCCAAGTTCAAGGAAGGGTTTTTGTGAAAACCAAGGCAGACAAAATAAAAGGTTTTATTTAAAACCATGGACAACCGATTTGAAATGGGTTTTTCTTAAAACCCAAGTTGGCTTTTCGTTTCGTTGAAAAAGGTGCCTCGGTGATGGAGATATTTATTTTTAAATATTTAGTTTAAATTTTAATTATTTAAAATTTAAATTAAAATATTTTCCACCGACGGAAATCATGTTATAAAGGGCCGACGTGTTTGGTAATGCATCAAAGTGCATATAAAACAAGGCAAATAAATTCATTAATGTTGAGCGAAGAATTCGATATTAATCCTTGTGCATTTTCGATTTCGTCATCGAAGCCCCTGTGCCAGCGAAGGAGGAAGACAATCGTTGCGTGGTCAAAGGTGTGGATGCGATTAAAAAGAGGTGATGTTCATTCGATCAAAGAAAAGATATTGAACATCATGGCTATGATGCATTAGCAAGGGAGATCTTCATAAGTTTAAATACTTCTCACCGACGCAGAATAAAGGAATTTGAGATGTCCTATCGAGCAAAAAATTAAATAGAAGGAGAGCGCCATATCGATTGCGACAATTGTTTCAGAGAACATATCAGTGTTGCCGTGAATAAACTTATTACTCTTGGCAAGGGAAAACAAAGTTTCATCGAATGAGACTCTGCGATTCATCTGTAATGGAACAGTGACATGGATACCGAATTGTAGGGCCACTAGAGAACTATCCGGGGATGCGACAACATAATATATCCTTCGAAAGAAAAGTATGATGCTCTGATTTACTCCATTCACTGAGGAAGCAAGCTGGTAAGCGAGATTTCATGAAACTCCTGTTGGGTAGAGGTTAAGGGATCAAATCCCGTCGACATTCCCTTTGAAGGTAAATTGAGAAGGGTACAAAACTCAGATCGTGCTTATACGTCTTATGTGCTATAGCAACGCAGCCGGTTGAGAGATGTTTCTAGGATGCTAAACGTCGCTGGTTCGAATCTCGAAGTCGACAGTTTGTGATAGAGATAGATTTAATTTTTGCTCTAGCTAGAGGAAAGACACAATATGTGCTAGAAGTACTTAATGTTCTCATCGACGGGCTAGCACATCTGGCATGATAGCAGGTGCTAAGGTTTAAGGGTTGCGGCAGATCGTTGGATCGAATCGCAGCGACAGCGAAGCGGTTAGTATTTTTTTATTGAATTATTTCAAAAATGGGTATGGCTTATTAGTTTTATTAGGAGGGATAAGGAAATGGTATATTAATCTGATTGGGAGATATAAGGAATGCTAACTTAATATTTTTGCTTTAGTTGGATTGAAATTTAAAAGGGAAATAATTGCCATGGTGGTTGAATTATTTTGACATGACATGTTGGGTTAATAATTTTTATGGAAGATCAAAATTATTAATGGAAGTAGATTTTTGAGGGCTATTTGACTAACTCATTTAGAAGGAGAAATAAGGTGTATATAGAGAGAGATACTTCTTTTAGTAAAAGAGTTAAAGTGAAGGTTGTTTTGCTCTTTTTCAAAGTGTGTTGAGTGTGGCAGATTTCCAAAGGGGTTTCTTC
The DNA here is from genome assembly GCA_028583015.1 of Wollemia nobilis. Classification (NCBI taxonomy): domain Eukaryota; kingdom Viridiplantae; phylum Streptophyta; class Pinopsida; order Araucariales; family Araucariaceae; genus Wollemia; species Wollemia nobilis. Next base: position 5,210,733 of record JAQPPZ010002499.1, read on the forward strand.
ACTTCAAAAAGGTATGGGCACATTCTCCTATTAATTGTTTATGGTGGTTGATTTCTGAAATATCATTGGAGGGAAAAGGATTGTTTGTGGTTTCCTTTTCGAAAGTGGTTGAGTTGAATGGTGTTGGTTGACTAAACCTTGTTTGATGAGCATTGTTGTTGAAACCCAAATTGTTTGGTGAAAAGAACATGAGTATCATTGTTATATGAGATATTGCATGGTTGGCAATTGTTGGGTTGTGTTTCATGTTCTTGAGAAAAGCATACTACATCTATCTTATTCTTTTGAGATTTGAGATTGAGTTGAGATTGATATTGGGAGTTAAGTATAGAACATATTGAGTCTCTAACAATTATCTTTATGCTTCTATGAGGTTGATGAATCACATTGGGTCTCTAACAATTCTCTTTGTGGGTTCATGCCAAGCAAGTTTTTCTTGATGAACTTGTGAGCAGGTTTTGGACAAGTTCCGTTGGGGACTTGTGAGGAGGTTTTGGATAGGTTCCTTTGGGGACTTGTGAGCAGATTTGGACAGGTCCTAGAAGAGGACTTGTGAAGCTGAGTTTGATAGTTCTATCAGAGAACTTGAGGACAGAGGTGCATTGGTTCTATGAGAAGAACCCGAGGACATTTGTGCTAGACCGAAGGACTATGTTTAGTGCAAATTCGAGGACCAAACTTTGGAGGTGATAGAGTTGAGGACAGAGGTCTCTAGCCAGAGTAGGGAAGATAGGTGTCTTCTGTGGATAGAGTTCCATTTGCTAAGGGCAGCGGAGGCAGAGGTCTTCTAGAGGATCACCAGCCAGAGTAGAGCTAGGGGAAGGTATCTCCTTTGAGCAGAGGCTCATAAATTTATATTGGGGGAAGGTATCTCCTTTGGGCCGAGGCTCATAAACATTGTAATTGGGAAGGTTTCCCAAATAAATTTGAGATAACTTTTAGAGAAAATTTTTGTGGATGTAGCCCAGGCTTTCTGGGTGAACCACGTTAAAATTGGTGTCACTTTGTGGATGATCATATGCATTGTTTTGATATTGCTTTGGATATATTGCTTTACTGTTTTGAAGTATAAAGGAAAAGTAAAAAGAGGTCTTATACTGTTCACCCCCCCTCTTAGTATAAGCTTGTGTTCTTCAATTGGTATCAGAGCGGGTTCCTTCGGAAAGGTCTAACAACTTGAAGGAAAAGCTAGTAAAGAACACAATGGATTATTCCAAAGGTAAACAGTTTCAAGAGAGTGATGAGTCTTCTAGTGATGAAGAGGCATATTTCAGCAAGAAAGGCAAGTTCTCTAGAAAGCACAAAAGTATGAAAAATTTAAGATGTTTCAATTGTGGAAAGATTGGTCATTATGCTACTAACTGTACTGTTGCCAAGGATGAAAGTGATGAAGATAAACAGGATTTTAAGAGCAAGGATTTTGAAAGGCATAGGCATCAAAGGAAGAACAAATATGAGCACAACAATAAAGGAAAGAGGTACTCTCACAAGCACAAGAAGAGCTTCTACCTAGACAAAGCAAGTAAGTGTTCTAGTAGTGATAGTGAAAGTTCTTCAAGTGATAATGAAAATGAGATGTTGTTCATTTCAAAAAAGGAGGAAGAACCAAAACATAAATTCATTGTCATGAAATGTTTTAGATGTGGAAATTTTGGGCACCTTGAGGATAATTGCAAAAATAATGATTTGGTTGCTAGTATGTATAAGGATGCTTCAGAAAACTACAATGAAGATGCATGTATGGTTTTTGAAAAGGGTAGCACCTCTAGTGATAAGAAATCTGAAAAATGCTTTGATGATTCAAAAGGAAATCAAATAAAGGATCTTGAAAGTGAACTTATTAGTGCTCTTAGTGCTTTGAAAAAGGAAAGAAAAAAGAATGCTAGACTCAAGGATAAGTTATATGAATGTTGTATGGAGAGATATGATATTATAGAAAGTCTTAACTTCTCTATAGCTAAGACACAAGAACTCAAGGATGAATTAGAGTCTAAGGTTCTTGAGTATAGTGAGTTAGAACAAAAAATGGCTTCTTTGAAAGAGGAAACTAAAGGGTACATGGATAAGCTTCACATGTTTCAAGATAGCTCCAAAAAGGTTAATTCTCTCATCAAAGGTCAAAGAAAGACAACAAATAAAACAGGCCCGGTTTTTTTAAACCCCACAAAAAAAAAGGGGGAGAAGAGAAAAAAAAAACAAAAAAAGAAAAAGATCTAATGGGGAAAGTATTTCAGATCATGAGTCCTTAAATGATAGATGCACAGAAACAAAAAATAGAATTCAGAATGAGAAGAAGAAGTTTTCAGAACCTAAGAGGTCAAATAAAGGAAAGTTTCAAGGTAGATGTTTTGCTTGTCACAGGTTTGGTCACATAGCTTCACATTGCATGGCTCAAGTGAAGAAGGTAAATGACAGTTTCAGAAGTGCTAGTTACTTTAAAGGGTATTGCTACTCTTGTCAATATTTTGGGCATAAGGCAGTTTATTGCAAGGCAAATATTAGGAACAGGTTTGATCAGAACAAGTTTGGTCAGAACAGGTTTGGTCAGAACAGGTTTTGCCAGAACTGGTGGATTCAAAGATCAGGTTTACCGCAGAGAAATAACATTGTTACTTGTTATAAGTGCAACAATAAAGGTCACATAGCTAGACAATGTAGAGCTGAAATTCTAGGATACAGGAACAGGAACAGTGGCATGATCAGGTCCAAGGATCAAGGCATGGACAAGAACAGGGATGAGAACAAGAACAAAAATAGTGACAGGAACAAGAATATGGACAATGAGTTCAAAAGAAGGCCCGATAAGGAAGTTATAGACGCTGATGATGATCAGTGCCTAATGGGAGTTTTACTCCCACCCCAGAATTAATCACCTCATCAAGAGGTGGGGGAGGGACTAAGATAAGAGGCTCTTTCTTAGTCTTGAGCCCCAAAGGTGGCCCTTTTCCATTGATGACAAAGGGGGAGAGATATGAGTAAGGGGGAGAGCTTCAAGTGAAGAGGAAAGCTTCAAGTCAGGGGGAGCAAAACTTCAAAGGAAGATTCTCAGTTGTGGGCACAGTTGGTTTTAGTTTTGGCTCTTGAGAAGTGTTTTTCAGTAAAGGTTTGCCATCAATGACAAAGGGGGAGATTGTTGGCAATTTTGGGTACCTTGGGTACATTGCCTTTGCTCAAGTGTAGATGTTGTCATTGATGTCAAGAAGCTTTTGAAGGAATTTGATTTGATGTCAAAAGGATCCAAGTTCAAGGAAGGGTTTTTGTGAAAACCAAGGCAGACAAAATAAAAGGTTTTATTTAAAACCATGGACAACAGATTTGAAATGGGTTTTTCTTAAAACCCAAGTTGGCTTTTCGTTTCGTTGAAAAAGGTGCCCCGGTGATGGAGATATTTATTTTTAAATATTTAGTTTAAATTTTAATTATTTAAAATTTAAATTAAAATATTTTCCATCGACGGAAATCATGTTATAAAGGGCCGATGTGTTTGGTAATGCATCAAAGTGCATATAAAATGAGGCAAATAAATTCATTAATGTTGAGCGAAGAATTCGATATTAATCCTTGTGCATTTTCGATTTCGTCATCGAAGCCCCTGTGCCAGCGAAGGAGGAAGACAATCGTTGCATGGTCAAAGGTGTGGATGCAATTAAAAAGAGGTGATGTTCATTCGATCAAAGAAAAGATATTGAACATCATGGCTACGATGCATTAGCAAGGGAGATCTTCATAAGTTTAAATACTTCTCGCCGGTGCAGAATAAAGGAATTTGAGATGTCCTATCGAGCGAAAAATTAAATAGAAGGAGAGCACCATATCGATTGTGACAATTGTTTCAGAGAACATATCAGTGTCACCGTGAATAAACTTATTACTCTTGGCAAGGGAAAACAAAGTTTCGTCGAATGAGACTCTGCGATTCGTCTGTAATGGAACAGTGACACGGATACCGAATTGTAGGGCCACCAGAGAACTATCCGGGGATGCGGCAACATAATATATCCTTCGAAAGAAAAGTATGATGCTCTGATTTACTCCATTCACTAAGGAAGCAAGCTGGTAAGCGAGATTTCATGGAACTCCTATTGGGCAGAGGTTAAGGGATCAAATCCCGTTGACATTCCCTTTGAAGGTAAACTGAGAAGGGTACAAAACTCAGATCGTGCTTATACGTCTTATGTGCTGTAGCGACGCAGCCGATTGAGAGACATTTCTAGGATGCTAAACGTCGCTGGTTCGAATCTCGAAGTCGACAGTTTTTGATAGAGACAGATTTAATTTTTGCTCTAGCTAGAGGAAAGACACAATATGTGCTAGAAGCACTTAATGTTCTCATCGACAGGCTAGCACATCCGGCATGATAGCAGGTGCTAAGGTTTAAGGGCTGCGGCAGATCGTTGGATCGAATCGCAGCGACAGCGAAGCGGTTAGTATTTTTTTATTGAATTATTTCAAAAATGGGTATGGCTTATTAGTTTTATTAGGAGGGATAAGGAAATGGTATATTAATCTGATTGGGAGATATAAGGAATGCTAACTTAATATTTTTGCTTTAGTTGGATTGAAATTTAAAAGGGAAATAATTGCCATGGTGGTTGAATTATTTTGACATGACATGTTGGGTTAATAATTTTTATGGAAGATCAAAATTATTAATGGAAGTAGATTTTCGAGGGCTATTTGACTAACTCATTTAGAAGGAGAAATAAGGTGTATATAGAGAGAGATACTTCTTTTTGTAAAAGAGTTAAAGTGAAGGTTGTTTTGCTCTTTTTCAAAGTGTGTTGAGTGTGGCAGATTTCCAAAGGGGTTTCTTCACTTCAAAAAGGTATGGGCACATTCTCCTATTAATTGTTTATGGTGGTTGATTTCTGAAATATCATTGGAGGGAAAAGGATTGTTTGTGGTTTCCTTTTCGAAAGTGGTTGAGTTGAATGGTGTTGGTTGACTAAACCTTGTTTGATGAGCATTGTTGTTGAAACCCAAATTTTTTGGTGAAAAGAACATGAGTATCATTGTTATATGAGATATTGCATGGTTGGCAATTGTTGGGTTGTGTTTCATGTTCTTGAGAAAAGCATACTACATCTATCTTATTCTTTTGAGATTTGAGATTGAGTTGAGATTGATATTGAGAGTTAAGTATAGAACATATTGAGTCTCTAACAATTATCTTTATGCTTCTATGAGGTTGATGAATCACATTGGGTCTCTAACAATTCTCTTTGTGGGTTCATGCCAAGCAAGTTTTTCTTGATGAACTTGTGAGCAGGTTTTGGACAGGTTTCGTTGGGGACTTGTGAGCAGGTTTTGGATAGGTTCCTTTGGGGACTTGTGAGTAGATTTGGACAGGTCCTAGCAGAGGACTTGTGAAGCTGAGTTTGATAGTTCTATCAGAGAACTTGAGGACAAAGGTGCATTGGTTCTATGAGAAGAACCCAAGGACATTTGTGCTAGATCGAAGGACTATGTTTAGTGCAAATTCGAGGACCAGCTTTGGAGGTGATAGAGTTGAGGACAGAGGTCTCCAGCCAGAGCAGGGAAGATAGGTGTCTTCTGTGGATAGAGTTCCATTTGCTAAGGGCAACGGAGGTAGAGGTCTTCTAGAGGATCACCAGCTAGAGTAGAGCTAGGGGAAGGTATCTCCTTTGAGCAGAGGCTCATAAATTTAGATTGGGGGAAGGTATCTCCTTTGGGTCGAGGCTCATAAACATTGTAATTGGGAAGGTTTCCCAAAGAACTTTGAGATAAATTTTAGAGAAAATTTTTGTGGACGTAGCCCAGGATTTCTGGGTGAACCACGTTAAAATTGGTGTCACTTTGTGGATGATCTTATGCATTGTTTTGGTATTGCTTTGGATATATTGCTTTACTATTTTGAAGTATAAAGGAAAAGTAAAAAAATGTCTTATACTGTTCACCCCTCGTTCTCAGTATAAGCTTGTGTTCTTCAGTCTCCATGCAATTAATTTTATCAAATTTTAATGGATACATTTCTTGGTTGATGCTAACATGATTATTCATAAGTTACATGTTTTTACATTTGCTAGTCATTTCATGATTATTTGTAAGGAATTATTTTGTCTAAAATGTATTTATTGTCGGTATTCCTCTCATCACTTGTGTGTAATGTGATCTTGTGAATTAGAAATCCTACAACACTAGGAGTATGCTCTTCACTTGCGCATATGAGATCTGGTGAATCAGAAACTAATTTACATTTTTAGAATATTGCTCTGTCTTGGTTTCTTCTTTTATTCATGACTAACAAATTGGTTTTGAAATTATTCTTTGAGTTTCATTAATGGCTACAACTGCAGGAACGTGGTATGGGATACATGCTAATCCTTTGAACATTAGTGGAGATTTTCATGATTTACCCAAGAACGTAGAAAAACATTTGCCCAAGTTTAAACACAATGGTCCAACATTAGCCGAGGAACATATTCAAGCCTATGTGGATATCCTAGTTAGATGGAATGTCGAACATGAGGATGTGGCATGTAGAATGTTTCCTGGAACCCTAGATGAGGTGGCATATGATTGGTACATCAATTTACCCACTGGTTCTATTACATCTTGGACTCAATTGAAAGATGAGTTTATCAATCAATTTAGGTTGTTCATTGATCCTCTCACGATATTTCAACAATTTGCTTCTTGCAAAAGAGAACCTAATGAGCTAGTGAGAAGTTTCAACTTGAGGTTTCGAAAGCTTCATGCGAGATTAATTTCTCCCTATACTATTGAGGAAAGTGGTGCTCTTCAAATATACTTTCGAGCATTGGATCCATTGTTTGCCATATTTGTTAGGATGAATCCCTTGGTTACTGATCTTGCATCGGCCTACACGGAAGCTATGATTGTAGATCAACAATTGAGGCCACAAGGTTATGGAATGGAGCAATCAACTATGGTAGGACAACTAGGGGCTTGCAATCAAACCTCGATGGTAAATCAAGCGTGGGCACAACAAAATTTGATATCAAATGTTTTTCCCTACAATCAACTTTATCCTACCATACCAACTTATGCTCCCACATGTGCTTATACAAGTACTTTCATCCATCCAACTATGCCTCAATTAGAGAATCATGTGGTCACTCATGGAACCATTGCAACAAATGTTCAAGCATTTTTCGTGGATATCAATCCAACTAATCCTACTACTTCTACCACTCAACCCAAAGAGTTCGTATCGAAAGTAAAAGAGCAAAAGAAAGTGGTTAAGAAGGTATGTAGGCATGTTCCACCACAAAAAAGAGCACATCAATGTATGCATCCAAATCATCCTAGGAAGAAAATTCATAATTTCGATCTTAATGATGTTTCATGTTATGCTTCTTCAAGCGATACAAGAAATTTTGAGGTGACTCACGTTGAAGTAAATACCTATTCGAAAAGTCTTGAAGAGCATGAAGATTTTGGAGAAGAAATTCTATGGATGGGTAACAAGAAGTTGGAATCAAATGATCACCATCTTGTTTTGGAAAAGAAATATCCAGAATCATTACCCAAAAAGGAGGATTTGGATGAACAAACTTATGTGGATATGATTTGGTTAGATGTACTTGCAAAGGATTGGAGCAACTATATGACACGGAACTCAAAAATTGATCCCATTGTAGAAGATCCTAAGTCATCACAAGTGGCTAAAAATGAATTTGAAATAAAATCAACAAATGAAGTTGAAGACATAATCAAATTTCACCACTTGTTCTCGAAAGACACTTTGGATGATGCTCTCGAAAGTGATGACCAAGAGGATCCACACCTTCCAAATTGTGATAAAATTGAATCATGGGTTACAAATTTGGATTATGATAGCTTTACCAATTTGAATTCAAGAAATAACCCACTTTTGGAAATAACTGGACCATCTAAGGAAGGTGAAGATGAATTGGATGAGAAACAGGTTGATGAATTAGAAGATGAAGAAGAAGTACTTGAACGTCATAACTTGAACTTGGAAGATGATTACTATGATTCATGGAAGAAATGGGAAGAATATTATCAATTTGAATCTTCTAACAAACTTGTTGTGTCAATTAATATGCAGGATAACTCAATTGCTTCCTCACATGAGGATACTATAAATCCTGTACAATTTGAGAAATTTTTGGAAGAGGAATTTGAATCTCATCAAATTTTGGAACATGATAAGGATTCTACAACCATGAATCAAGAAAGAGAGTCACTTTCTTTAGATTCATTTGAAGGAAAAGAAATTGAAAATCTTGATCCACGTACTTGCGCTACAATGATTATGCCATCTCAAAATGAGAAAATTACAAAACCTGAATCATTTGGGTTTGATATCATTGATGATCCAATTGAAAATCTCACGTTACCCAAAACAACCCAAGTGATTGATCACGGAAATGTGTTAGTCAACCCACCCCTAGATAGACAAGACTTATGGTTTGAAAGGGATGGGCATATTTTCAATTGGGTACCTAAGTTTGGTGCCTTTGATAAACAAGTCATGGAGAAAGAACAAGTGCTACATGATGATGAATGTCATGAGAGAAAAGAGGAATTTTCAAATCCTCTTCAAGTAAGGTCAAATGAAAACATGCCAAAGGTAAAATCTCACCGTTTTGGTTTCACCATGCAAAATTCGAATGAAGGTTTGCCTAATGAATGGTTTGATTCAAATATTATTAATGTTATGGCTTTATTGAATGAAAATGAAAGCTTATTTCTACACCATGAATCAAAGTGTGGAATGAACATCTTAAAGAATAGACATAAAGGAATTGAATATCAATCATTGTCTAATCAATTTGAAAACTTGAAACTCCACCATAGGATTATTAATGAAACTAAATCAAATTGGTATGGTGAGAGGGGCAAGTGGAAGTTTGTTTCTTTGTTTGGGTTGATCTTGTTTTTGTTGGATTCCTGCAAAACTTGGTATGCGTATCACGTCATATATCTTTTAAAGAATTCTAATCAGGTTTGGGATCCGAGAAAATGATAATCCAATTTTTTTGTACATTTGTATATACTTTTGGTTTTCATGTTTTGGTTTTGGATTGGATCTCATTTTGGTTTTAAGTTTTGTGTGTTGGTCCTTCGTTTGTTAACTTAGGTCCTTATGAATGTTGACTAAGACTAGGAGAATATGAAACATCGGAATTGTATTGCAGAAAGCTCCACGAATATCGCAAACACATTAAAGAATATCGTTTGGAACTTGTGATGCATGAAGTTGTCAATTTTATAAATTATGGCAAAGTAGGTGATATACTCCATCCGCATTTCAAAAGGAGCAATGCATTCATATCTCATGTTACATTTCGCATTGCATATACATTTCATCTCAGTTGCATCTTCATTTCATGTGCAATCATTGAAAAGGTGTCGAATCCTCTTAGGGTTATTACATAACATATATTAAAAGGATCCTAAGGTTGGGAACTGATGCCCGAACTATCTTGAACCAAGCACGTTCTACGCATATTAAAGAGGATCTTGAGCAAAATGGTCAAAACCATACTTGGAAGAAAAGGTGAGGCGAAAGGAGTATTTCGTGTCTGTCCTATCATGCAACATAATCCTTAAAACAATGGTTTTTACCACTCCCATAAGTGCTTAAAGCCTAAAATCAGAGTAGTAAGGATAGGGTTAAATCCTCATCGAACTTAGGTTGAGGATCCAATTCCCCAAAGCTTTGATTTGACCTTCATGGAGTAGTAAGGATAGGGTCTAATTCTCATCTCGCTTAGGTTGAGAATCTGATTCCCCAAAGCTTCTATTTTGCCCACTCAAGAACTTGAAATTCCAAAGAAAATATTTTTCATTTCTTTATTAATATTGGATTGGAAGGATCGTACTACATGTCCCTTGCAAGGATGGGTAGTCATCCCCAAGGTCCAAGAAATCAAAGTAGAGCCAAATCATGGATTATGGGGTTAATCTCCACCGGGGCTATAGACGCCTGGCTGGCAATGGAGTATGCTCATGCGTGGCAACATGTCTTGTCTAAAAGCAAGACCATTGACTACTCAAACGGATAGGCTAGCCTGACAGTTTCATCCATAACAGGTTAAATCATTTTGTTCAAGATGAGGTAATGAATTCCGGATCAGAGTAGTAAGGATAGGATTAAATTCCCATCTCGCTTAGGTTGGGAATCCTATTCCCCAAAGCTCTGATTTCACTTACACCTGCACATGGGTTCAAGATGGTAGTGACACATAACCAACTTTGGGGATCTAGTAAATTAATTCAGTATACATATTTTTGGTCCTAAGAGGGTTTGACAATTTTAATATGTTTGTTCATGATACTAGAAGGTCTGAGCCTTTGCAAAGCAGGTTGTTATATCTCTAACATAGTTGTCATACATCAAATCCTACACAAATCATTCATAGCCTTGCATACGAATCATAAGTGAAGTTGACAATGGAAAGCTGAATGAATTTCAAATGATAGGGAATGAAGCACATTGCACACACCGAGCTGATGCTTAATAATTCTAATGTTTCATGTATTTCTCGTCTAGTTTCATTCTTGGGATATTTTCTAATGCTTGTATTTGAGTCTATGTGTTTTTAGGTTGAGTTCTCACCGAAATGCTCAGGAGCATTTCCTAGTAGAGTCGCCATTTGTTGTGGCTGATCCACAACATACCCCAAAATTGGGGACCCACATTTTTTGCATGTGTTCCAAGAAGACCGAAGTGGCCCATAGGCTAAAGTTCAAAGAAAAAAAAGCAAAACACCACAAGGAGAAAAAGTGTCACGATATCGCGACATGTTGCACCATCGCGGCCAAAAATAAAAAGTGTCACGATATCATGACATGTTGCACCATCGCGGCCCAAAAAGAAAAAGTGTCACGATATCGTGACATGTTGCACCATCACGGCCCAAAAAGAAAAAGTGTCACGATATCGCGACATGTTGCACCATCACGGCCAAAAGAGAAAAAGTGTCACGATATCGCGACATGTTGCACTTTCATGACCAGAATAGAAGAAATAAAAAGTGTCACGATATCGCGACATGTTGCACTGTCACGGCCAAAAGACAAAAAGTGTCGCGATATCGCGACATGTTGCACCATCGTGGCCAAAAGAGAAAAAGTGTCACGATATCGCGACATGTTGCACCATCGCGGCCAAAAGAGAAAAAGTGTCGCGATATCGCGACATGTTGCATTTTTGCGACCATACACAGAAGAAATAAAAAGTGTCATGATATCGCGACATGTTGCACTATCGCGGCCAAAAGACAAAAAGTGTCGTGATATCGCGACATGTTGCACCATCGCAGCCAAAAGACAAAAAGTGTCGCGATATCGCGACATGTTGCACTGTCGCGGCCAAGAGAGAAAAAGTGTCGCGATATCGCGACATGTTGCATTTTCGCGGCCCAAAGCAAAGGAAAAGAGAAGAAAGAAAAGTGTCGCGATATCGCGACATGTTGCATTTTCACGACCAAATGAGGAAAGAAAGAAGAAGAAAGAAAAGTGTCGCGATATCGCGACATGTTGCATTTTTGTGACCAAACGAGGAAAGAAAGAACAAGAAAGAAAAGTGTCGCGATATCGCGACATGTTGCATTTTCATGGCCAAAGACAAAAAGTGTCGCGATATCGCGACATGTTGCATTTTCATGGCCAGAAGGAAAAAGTGTCACGATATCGCGACATGTTGCATTTTCGCGATTCAAAGCAAAGAGAGAGAGAAGAAAGAAAAAGTGTCACGATATCGCGACATGTTACATTTTCACGGCTAAAAGCAACAAAATACGGAAGGGGCCAAAAGTGTCGCGATATCGCGACATGTTACATTTTCGCGATTCAAAAGGGGCAGGAACAGAGGAACAAGAAGCGTCGCGATATCATGACATGTTCCATTTTTGCCAAGGTAACGGACCTACATAGTGACGTGGACATAAGGACAAAATCCAATGAAGAAGACAAAGCATTACATAAGGAATCTTTAATGATTTGAAATCATTTAAGATGGTCGTTACACACGGAGGGAAATAGACGCAAGCCCATGTGGAGAAAACGCAGCGAAGGGCCACAAAATGGAAAGCAAAGCACACACATACAAGGGAAGGTGAAACGAACAGTCAGGGAAGGTGAAACGAATAGCCATCGGCAAATGAAACGAACCGTCAGGGAAGGAGAAACAATGTTTTCACAAGTTTAAATACGCCATTCAAAGAGGCCGGAGAGGGCGGAAACTTTTAGAGAAGATTGCAGTAATGAAGGCAAGGCCATTAGGACCGGGTTTCTCTAGATATTTTCTTCACATGACTGGTTTTCTTCTTCATGGACATGGGTTGGAAATCTCGCAAGCGAGTAGAGTTGCAGACTTGAAGGCGATAAGGCCATTCTGGGCCTGTTTGAGTCATTTTTCTTCCATGGGCTGGTTTGAGAAAACCAAAAATTCTGCTATTGTAAAATGACATATTTTTAATGCAGAAGTGTTTAGAAATTTGCATCTTGTGGGCAAGAAAGAAGGAGATTTTCTTTGCATGCTATGGATTTAATGTTTATTCTTTCATCTTTTAGATTTTGAATTTATAGATAATGTTGATGCCATTTCTTTGGGTTACATTAGGTGAATATTTGAAATCTGAATTTTATTTCGTACCCTAGGAACCAACACTTAGCTTATCCGGATTGTGCTTGTTTGCAGGTCCAATAGGTTAGGTTGCATGCATGGAGACCTCACATCTTCGGTTTTGTCATAATAGGATAGCATCATACTGAATGCATTTTATTTTCAGTTTTCTGCATTTCATTTTCATTCTTTCTGCATTTTTTATTTTTTCTTTTATTTTCAGAAATTTTAACTTTTCAAGGCATTAAAATAAACATTTAAAAAATATCAAAATCCAAAAAAACAATGAACAATCACTAAAGTTTCATGATGAAATAAACCAACATTGCCCCTTGTTTACAGTTACTTGCAATCACTAAGGTGTTCCAAGCATTCAAATTGAATATCTTTATTTGAGATTACTAATACATATATGCAAATGCTAATACAGCGGAGACCTTGGAGAAGTTGTTTGTTTAACTTCTTTGCAAGAGGGGATTTGGAACCCAAATCCTAAAGGAGAGTGTACTTTCACAACTGGGTGAAAATACCACTCAACAAGACCCATGGAACCTTTCCTTAAAATGGATATAAAAAATGAAATCATCAATAATTCCACTAAAGAATATCTCAACTATTTCATTAAATACACATTTTGCATAACTAATTATGAAATAGCCAATCATCTCATCTCATATCACCATAATAAAGCATAAATTCATTCAAGTAAAAAGTTTGCCAAGGTAGGGTCATGACATCCTCCTCTCCTTAGGCTTAACATAGTCCTCTGTGTTTCGTCCTATTTTAACATAAGTCAATAATTATACATCATTCAAATAGAAATGGAAAGTGTTTTTGCATGTCTACCACTTTCTCCCAAGTAGCATTTCCTTCGGAGTAGTGGTTCCACTAGATCTTGCATTGCTCCAAAGTCTCTTTCCTCATCAATTTGGAATGAAACTCAAGGATTTTTACTAGTCAAACCTTTATAGCCTTTGGATCTGCCATCTATAATTTAGAAAAGTCCCACACATGGTTAGGATTAGCTATATACTTTCTAAGCAATGAAATGTGAAAGGTGTCATGAATATTTGACAAATTGGGTGGTAAGGCAAGTTAGTATACCACAAGACTAATATTTTTTGTAATTTCAAAGGGTCCAACAAAACATGGATCAAGTTTTATGGATTTAATAGCACTCCTCTTTGGTCTCACCCTCAGAAATACTTTTTCACCTACAACAAACTTTTTTAATGACATTTTAAGGTCGACATAAATTTCTAAAAAGCCATCACTTCCTTAAGCCTTTCCTTGATCATGTTTACTTGTTGGTCCATTTTTTTGACCATTTCTAGTCTAAGCACAATACAATATTTTGGATTATCCCATGACAATGGTGTCCTACACCTCCTACCATATAGAGCTTCAAAATGTGTCATGCCCAAGATCAAATACTGACCATTATTGTAGGTGAACTCTACCAAGTGTAAGAAATATTCCCATAAGGTTTTTTGATCCATAAAATATATGAAAAGCATGTATTATAATACTTTATTTACTCTCTTAGTTTACTCATCAGTTTCTGCGTGATATGTAATATTTAACCTAGTGCCAATGGCTTGATGTAAAGCTTGCTAAAACTCAAATATGAATATTGAGTCCCTATATGAATTGATCACTTTTGAAAAACCATGAAGTTTGAATATTTCCTTGGAAAATATATTAGCCACAGCCACAAAATCATCCTTGGTGTTTATGGTTATAAAATGTGCAACCTTGGTTAGTTTTTTGACCATAAGTAGAATTATGTCATGCTGGAATCTAGTTTTTGGTAACCCTACAGTAAAATCCATCACAATCACCTACCATTTTTGTATTGGTACCTCATGATGGTACAATAGTCCTACAATATGTCTATTTTTTACCTTTACTTTCTAGCACTCAAGACATTGGGTGACAAATTTAGTTATATCCCTCTTCATTCCTAGTAAATAGAAGGTTTTCTTCATATTCTCTCTTATTTTTACCCCTCGTGAATGAGCAGAGTATAGATATCTATGTGCTTCATTCATAATAATTTTCTTCAAATCATCAGCCTCCAGAATTATTATCCCATTCTTAAAGAATAAGAAGTCATACAAGCTAAAATCCTTCCTTTCATTAGGTTTACTTCCCATTATTTCCTAAATTTGATTGTAAAACACATCATACTGTTACATTTACTTATCCGAATCCATAAATTCTACATGAATACAAGATGATATAGATTGTATCCTCATACTGAGTGCATGAACAACTTCATTTTCCTTCCCTTTGATGTATTCAATGCTAAAATCGTATTCAACAAGAAATTTTATCCACCTTCTCTGCCTGGAATTTAGAAAAGGTTGAGTAAATATGTACTTCAAACTTTGATGGTTTGTTCTCAAATAAAAGGGTCTCCCTATCAAATAGTATCACCAACTTTTGAGAGTAAAAACAATCACTACCAATTACAAATCATGGGTTGCATAATTGACCTCATGTAATTATAGTTTCTTAGACCTGCAGGCTACTACTGCTACATCTTGTGAGAGCACTCCTTCTAAACCTTCCAATGATGCATCTATACATACAAAAAAACTACCCTGAGGTTATAGTACCTTTAGTATAGGAGATGTAATGAGTCTTTGTTTGAGTATATCAAATGCTCCCTCACATTTATCCATCCATTTAAATTTCTTTTCCTTTCTCTAAAGGTTAGTTATTGGAGTAGTTATTTTGGTGTAGTCCTTCACTTAATGTTTGTAATATTTGAAGAACACAAGCTTATACTTAGAGGCGAGGTGAATAGTATAATATCACTTTTTAATTTTCTTTCCCAACCAATATTATGCAATGTAAATATAGCAATATCAACAATATTAATCAAATAAATACATAAATCACCACACACAATAGAGACACCAATTTAACATGTTTCACCCAATGTGGGATACTCCACGGAGAAAATATTTTACTAAAATTTTCTCAATCAGTCTCTTGGGAATCCTTTCCTTATTACAATGTTTATGGACCTCTGTCCAAAGGAGACACCAATACCCTTAATCAAGTTTATGGATCTCTATCCACAAGAGAACTCATTTTACCTTAGCTCTGGTTGGTGATCATCTAGAAGAACTATTGCCCCCAATTCTTTGGCTAATGGATCTCTATCCACTAAATACACATGTCCTCACTACCCTGGCTAATGGATATCTATCCACTAGATACTTTCTTACTCTATACTCTATCGCCTCCAAAGCTTGCTCTCAACTCTATCTCAAATTTGCACTAAACATAGTCCTTCGATCTAGCATAAATATACTCAATCTCTATTTTTGGTCTGGCATAAACCTGTCCTCAAATCTACACCAAACTATATCCTCAAATCTATACTAAACATAGTCCTTCGATCTAGCACAAGTCTATCCTCAATATATGTCCTCTGATTTATACTAAACATAGTCCTTCAGTCTAGCACAAGTCTGTCCTCAATCTCTGTCCTATGATCTATACTAAACATAGTCCTTCTATCTAGCACAAATCTATCCTCAATATATCCTTTAATATATACTAAACATAGTCCTTCGGTCTAGCATAAATATATTCTCAATATCTATCCTCAAGTCTTAACACAAAGCTTGATCCAATCATAAATCAACACTGCTAGATCTGCCCTAAACCTTAACTCAAGGTTTGAACAAATCAATCAATCAACTCTACTCATAAGTGTTCTCAAAGAATTATCTTAAATATGTATTCTAAGCTTCCACAAAATCTCACACTAATATATCCACAAGTTCTCTCTAGAACTTATCCAATCTACTCAAAAAGTCCTCACTAGAACTTGTCCTATCTGCTCAACAAGTCCTCACTAGAAATTTTCCAATCTACTCAACTATCTCTATCCTCACACTCTATATTGTAAGCTTCCACAAAAGCTCACATAATTTTTTCCACAATCTTCTCAAAGACTTACCTCAAATTTGCTCAAAAAGTCATCACTAGAACTTGTCCAATCTCATAGAAACATAAAGAGAATTGTTAGAGACTCAATATGCTTCACATTCATCACAATTCTCAATAAGTTTCAATCACTCTTTTAGAAAAATATAGAGAACTTTTAGAGACTCAATATGCTTCACATTCACCTCAATGCTCAATCACTTTCAACCATTATTTTAGAAACATATAGATAATTGTTAGAGACTCAATATGCTTCACACTCTCAAACTCTCAATAAATTTCTCAACTCAATTCATAATATAGAAAAATTTGTTTCATAGAACTTGAACTATCACTTCAACACATCCACTTGACTAGGCTCATCCAACTCTACTCAACAAATTACTCATAGAAATAATCCTTTCTCACAAACCCTATTCCAAGCATATGAACACTCACTCAAATGTTCCAGCAATGCTTATCAAAAAATCTCACATAACAATGATACTCATGATATTTGCAAACCCTAGTTCAAGTTCTTCACTCAACCAATCACTTCAATAACAATGCTTATCAAAAAAATCTCACATAACAATGATACTCATAATCTTTTCAAATCCTAGTTCAAGTTCTTCACTCAACCAATCACTTCAACAACAATGCTTATAAAACAAGGTTACTTTCCTCTATTTCAGAAAACCTTGAAGTATTAATTTAAAACACACTCAACAAGGAAAACTTACAAAAGTCCTTTTCACTCCAATCTTGTTTTCAAAAAATCTCAATCATTCACTTCAACCAAAGAATAATATGCCCATAACTTTTATTTGATGTAGAAGTGACCTTATAAAACCTATCTCAATCACAATTTTCTCTTTTTCCAATTTCAATAGATAGATGATAAAATATCATACTAACCTCATCACAAAATAATTCTCAATTACAAAAATTAATCAAACTTAATTACACCTTATTTCTCCTTCTTAAAATAATATCCAACACCACAAATATTCAATAAAAACACTTCTTCCAAAACTCTAACTCATCAAAAGAACCTCTTAACAATTTAATTTTATCTTAACCCTTTTCAGAAAAATATCTCAAAAATAATCCAAACTCTACTTATGACTCCCTACTTAATATTGCATTAATTAAATAAATCACTTTATAAAATAATGCAATAAGTCAATCTCTCAATTTTCTAAGGTAAAACACTTTTACTTTAGCAACAATTAACCTTTCATATACCAAAACAATATTTTCTCAACACACAACTTAACTTCCACCTTATCTCTCCTTAAAACCTTAGCAAAGCAAAATAAAATAATTTCCAAAAAATAATGTTACCACTTTTCACAATCCACGGGACTCGAAACTTGCACCAAACTTTCCAAAGTGCCTTGGTTGTGGCTTCTATGCCATGTGAGCCATGTTCTCCACTTGAAGCCTCAAAGCACAATACACACTTTGACTTTCTCAACCTCCTAAAAGCCCTTGGATATTCCTTCAATGTCTGGTGTAACCACACTTTGTTCAATCAGGAGTCACTTTTAGTATTTTGTACGAGATATTCGTATTTTTGGATGCATTAAATCTTATCCTAAACTTTAGAATGGTTAAGGTATTAATACCTTATGCCTTCTTTGCCATACACGTTGGCGGAGGAAATACGTTGGCGGACTTCGAATAATATTTATTTATAATTATTTAAATTCAAAAGAATTTAAATATTATAAATTAAATATTTAAATCTTCTTTGGTCTATTTAAAATAAAATCCTCCTTAGGTTTTAGAAAACCTTTTTGATTTGCCCAACCATGGTTTTAATAAAAATATTTTATTTTTTCCAACCATGGTTTTAATAAAAAAACCTTTTATTTTGTGCTTCACATAATATTTAAAAATAAACATTATGAAGCTCTTCTGCCACCAACCTTTTGTATTACTGAACTTATCCTTTTGACATCAATGACAACTTCATCTACTTAAAATGTCCAACAATATCAAGTCAAACCCATGAAACTTCAAACTTCTATCACATTGGTTTGTGGCATCCAGTTTAGTATAGCTTCTATTTTCTTAGGATCTATTGCAATTCTCTTGATTTATAAAATAGGCCCTTAGTATTGCACTTTTGACACATAAAAATCATATTTTGATGAATTTATGTACATCTGATTCTTCCTTAACAACTCCAAAACTATCTTAAAATGTTTGTCACGCTTTGACTTATTGTGGGAATATATCAAAATATCATCTAGGAACACAAGAACAAATCAATCCAAAAGCTTCTTAAAGATGCTATTCATCAAGTTCATAAATGTTGTTGGAGCATTTGATAGACCAAAAGGTAAGACAATAAACTCATAATGTTCATAATGAGTTTTAAAGGTTATCTTATGAGTATCCTCTTCTCATATCCTCAAGGTATCCTAACTTGAAATAAATTTTTGAGAAGATAGTGGTATATTTAAGCTAATCAAAGAGGTCTTTGATTCTAGGTAGGGGATATCTATTTTTAATGGTTACCTTGTTCAGCATCCTATAATCGATACATAGCCACAAGGAACCATACTTTTTCTTGATGAAAAAAATTGGTGCACCCCATGGTGACACACTCGATCTAATTAATCCCTTATATAGAAATCCTTGTAATGGCACTTTCAGCTCTTGCATCTCAATTAGATTCATTCTATAATGAGCTCTATGAATAGGCTTTGTTATAGGTTGGAGTTTTATTCTGAAATTAGATTCACGTTTAGGTGGTAACGTAGGTAATTTTTCTAGAAATACATCTTTAAAATCTTGAAGAACTGGGTATTTTCAAATACCTCTTCCTTCTTTTCATCTTCTATTTTATTTAACCTCACTACATAAATTTTTCCTGCTCTCTTCATTGCCTTATTAAGCTTCATTGTAGAGAGGATCTAGGGTTAAAAATCCCCTTGTAGGTTGTACACCCTCTATACCTTCCTACCATATTTCAAATATTCAATCTATATATCCTAGAAATTTATTGTGACCTTATGTGATTGCATCAAATCCATTCCTAGGACTACATCAAAAGTATTTAGTGGTGCTACATAAAGGAAACCTATAATTTTACCACTAGGTAAGATAATTTCAATCATAGGGTAACACTTGTCTATAGAGTAGGTCTATCCTAAGCCATATTCAACCTTCCACCCATGTACCAATATTATCAACATTTTTGGTATATCTTTAATTAAGCTAGTGGAAACAAAGTTATCTGTGGCACCACTATCAATCAAAATTCTAATATTTCTACCAAATATCTTACCTTTTATTAGTAATGGAGTGGTTTGTCCTTCTAAAGTATGATTTTGTATTGCTATGTAAATATTATGTGCAAGTTCTTTATAAGAAGGTTATTTTTCCTTCGAACTCGATCCTACATTGAGTGGATATTTGTTGGCATAATGTGGACCACCACATTCATAACATCCTACCTTGGATCCTGTATGTGTTTTTTGCTTCTATCCATATTTTGCTTTCACTGCTAATGGGGAATTGGTCTAACCCTACACTAGTGGTATGTTATCACTACTATTGTGATTGTTAGAATTTTGGTTCTTCCCTTTGAACATTTTCTTAAAATTTTCTTATTTCCTATCATTCCTTCTATCCTATCTAGGGGACTCTTGTTTGCCTATTCACTTTCCCATTTCATGAATCCTACACTATTTAATTTTCATAGTGCCTCTTTTTCTTGTTCAAATACCCCTGCATAATTAAATTAGGGCTTGAGATCATTTTGAGATTTCCTGGTCAGATCATAGGTCTTTTAAAGAGTACTAGGTTCTTGCATATTCACTTCATGTCCTACTCTAGGATCTTCTCCTAGTATAAACTTATGTACCTTCATTTTATCATTATACTTGAAGAACACAAGCTTATACTGAGAGGGGGGGTGAACAATATAAGACCACTTTTTACTTTCTTTCCAAATCAATATCAATTAATGTCCTTAATTGCAATAACCAAATATAGTAGTGTGCATTAATAACTCAGATAGCAGTAGTAAGCAAGAGCACAAGTCACCACACACAATTGAGACACAAGATTTAACGTGGTTCCCCCAATGTGGGGTACTCCACCAGATAATCTCCTTATAATATTTCACACAGAAATAAGGATCCTTATCCAATACAATGATTTCTTTGATCTGCTCAAAGCTAGGCAATAACAAGTTCACACAGAACTTGTCCAAATCTGAATAACAAGCTCACACAGAACTTGTCCAAAACTGAATAACAAGTTCACACAGAACTTGTCCAAATATGAATAACAAGCTCACACAGAACTTGTCCAAAACTGAATAACAAGCTCACACAGAACTTGTCCAAAAATGAATAACAAGCTCACATAGAACTTGTCCAAATCTGCTCCAACAAGCTCACCAAGAACTTGTCCAAATCTACTCTAGCAAGCTCACCAAGAACTTGCCCAAAATCTGCTCCAACAAGCTCACCAAGAACTTGTCCAAATCTGCTCTAGCAAGCTCACCAAGAACTTGCCCAAATATGCTCTAGCAAGCTCACCAAGAACTTGCCCAAAATCTGCTCTAACAAGCTCACCAAGAACTTGTTCAAATCTGCTCTAGCAAGCTCACCAAGAACTTGCCCAAAATCTGCTCTAGCAAGCTCACCAAGAACTTGCTCAAATCTTTCCACAAATATATCCCAAAACTTTCCACAAATATGTCCACAAAGCTGTCCACAAAGTTGTCCCAAAGCTGTCCACAAAGTTGTCCCAAAGCTGTCCACAAAGTTGTCCCAAAACTGTCCACAAAGCTGTCCCAAAATTGTCCACAAAGTTGTCCCAAAACTGTCCACAAAGGCCTTCTCAAAGGCTCAATCAATCATGCTCAAGTAGCACTCAAATCTCATCCACAAATCTATCAAGGCAAAGCTCAAAGATGAACTCAACAATGAATGGCAATGTACTCTTCAATGGATGACAACAATGATCCACAATGATCTCAACTCAACTCAACTCAACTCATAGAAGCATAAAGAGAATTGTTAGAGACTCAATATGTTCTAAGCTCAATCTCAACTCAACTCAACTCAAATCAATCTCAACTCAACTCAAGTCAACTCATAGAAGCATAAAGAGAATTGTTAGAGACTCAATATGTTCTAATCTCAATCTCAACTCAAATCAGAATTATGGAATAGTTTGTTTCATGGAACTTGACCAATCACCTCACACAATCACTTGACTAGGCTCAATCAACTCAACTCAACCAATCACCACAAGGGACTATTCTTTCTCACAAAAACCCTAGTCCAAGCATGTATCAACCAACTCAAATGTTTCCAACAATGCTCAACCACAAATCTCACATAACAATGATACTCATGTTCTTTTCAAGTTCTTTCACAACCAATGGGCTTCAACAACTATGCTTATAAAACAAGGTTTAAACACAACTCTCAAACCAGAAAACCTTGAAGCATTCAACCAACCACTTTCGAAAAGGAAACCACAATCAATCCTTTTCACTCCAATGATATTTCAGAAATCAACCACCATAAACAATCAATAGGAGAATGTGCCCATACCTTTTTGATGCCAAGAAGTTGTCCACAAAATCTGCCACACTAAACACAACTTTCCTTTCCAATCTCAATAAGGGTTAGTGGACTTCAAATAATAATCACAAGATAAGCATAACTCAATTTACACCTTTTTACTCCAACTTAATAAACACATCCACCAAAGTCCTTTTTAATAAAAACCCTTATAAAAAATAATAATCAATAAGGCTCTCAAAAATATTTTATAACAACTCCTTATTTCTCCTAAATCTTAATTTTCAATTTCATGAATATCAAAATAAATCAACAACTCATCCACCTCTGAAATAATAATCACAGCCCTTATAAAAATAAAGTTTAATTAAAAACTTTAATTATTCCTTAACCACCTTATAACTCCTATCCTAGGGCATCAACGAAATTAATTAGAGCAAAACGTAATTACCTCCTCAAGGGGATTCGAACCCCCAACTTGCACACACCGTGAGTGCCTTAGCCATGGCTAAGGTTGCCACATGAGCTAGCCGCTCGTTCGAAAGGAAAAGGCACGACGTGCCTTAAGTCCTTCCTCCCTTCCACGCAAACCAAAAGCGCTTCGAGCGCTTTCCTTCCAATGCCTTCGAATGCAGTCAAGGAGATTCGAACCTTGACGTAAAGCACTGCCACACACCTTAACAAAAAACCAATTGCCAATGCACCACTCTGCCCACAATGTCTTGGGCTTTCGACCAACCTTGGATTTATTCGTTGTCTCCCTTTTCAAAATGATTTTTGCACGAGCTCTCTTCGGATGCTTAGCCAACGATTAACACGAGCAAGGATTAATTTCAAATGAACCTTAGGATCCCCCTTTATATAGTCTTCTCCTCATTTTCGATGACGTCGATGCATTATTGATTTTCCCTCTTTCTTTAGACGTTGGTGCTAACTTTAATTTTAATTTTAAAATTTTAATTTAAATTTTAAATAATTAAAATTTAAACTAAATATTTAAAATTAAATATCTCCATCACCGGGGCACCTTTTTTGATGAAACGAAAGGCCAACCTGGGTTTTAAGAAAAACCCATTTCAAATCTGCCATCCATGGTTTTAAATAAAACCTTTTATTTTGCCTGCCTTGGTTTTCACAAAAACCCTGAATTTATCCATGCTTTCCAAAATATCATCTGCCCATCAAAACTCAATGTGATCCATATGACATCAATGATTCATGTGACATCAATGACAACATAAAATAACTCAAATTGCCAACAATATCCCCCTTTGTCATTGATGGCAACACCTCTAAAGCAAAAACCACAATCACTGCAAAAACCATCTCTGAGAATCAAAGTTGCTCCCCTGACTCAATAATCTCTATGGAGGTTGCTCCCCCTAACTCAATGCTCTCTTTGGAGGCTGCTCCCCCTAACTCAATGCTCTCCCCCTTACTCAAATCTCTCCCCCTTTGACATCAATGGCAAAAGGGACACCTATGGGGCTAAAATATATGACTCTTAAGCATAGCCCCCTCACCACCTTCTCTCTTGAGGTGATTAATTTTGGGGTGGGAGTACCTTTACTCCCAACTGTTCTCTTAAACGCTCAAACACTTCTCTTGGTAATGGTTTTGTAAAGATGTCTGCAATCTGATATTTTGTAGGAACATATTCCAATATTACTTGTTGCTTTGTAACTTGTTCTCTTAAAAAGTGATACTTGATTGGAATGTGCTTTGTTCTGGCATGCATTATTGGATTCTTTGAGATACTTATAGCACTAGTATTATCACACATAATAGGAATGGGATGATCATGTTCTATGCTGAAATATTTAAGAGTCTGTTTCATCCATAATACTTGTGAACAACATGTTGCTGCTGCAATATATTCTGCCTCTATTGTGGAAAGTGACATTGATGGTTGTTTCTTACTTAGCCAAGAAACTAGGCAATCACCAAGAAAGAATGCTCCTCCGCTTGTGCTTTTTCTATCATCAATATTTCCTGCCCAATCTGCATCTGTGTAGGTTGTGAGAGTAAACTTACTACTTCTAGGATACCATAGACCATACTCCATTGTTCCTTTGAGATATCTGAGAATTCTTTTCACTACTTTCACATGTGATTCTTTTGGAGCTGCTTGAAATATTCCCACTAAACCAACTATCTGTATTATATCTGGTCTTGTGGTTGTAACATATAACAAGCTACCAATCATAGATCTGTATAGAGTTTGATTTGCATCAGGAGATTCATCATCTTTGCTTAATTTACACCCTGTGACCATTGGAGTACTAACTGGCTTACTATCTTCCATTTTGAATTTCTTCAACATCTCCTTTATATACTTTGTTTGTGAAAGAAATATCCCTTTTTCTAATTGTGAAATCTGTAATCCGAGGAAAAAGGTTAATTCACCAAGCATAGACATTTCAAACTCATTAGTCATGTTTCTTGCAAATTCTTGACACATTCTATCATTGCTACCCCCAAAAATGATATCATCCACATACACTTCCACAATCATCAAATCATTTCCCTTATTTTTAATATACAGATTGCTATCAACTGTTCCCTTTTTGAAACCTTGCTCTCAAAGATATTTATCTAGTCTTGAATACCATGCTCTAGGGGCTTGCTTTAAGCCATAGAGAGCCTTTTTCAATTTACACACATAATCTGGCTTATCTGCTTGATTAAACCCATCAGGTTGTTCAATGTAAACTTCTTCTTCTAAATGACCATTCAGAAAAGCTGATTTGACATCCATATGATATACTTTGAAATTCCTGTAGCTTGAAAGTGCCAAAAACATCCGTATAGCTTCCAATATTGCAATTGGTGCAAAGGTCTCATCAAAATCAATTCCTTCTACTTGTGCATATCCTTTACACACCAATATTGCCTTGTTTATGATGACTTGACCATATTCATTTAGTTTGTTCCTGTAGACCCATTTAGTACCAATTACATTTTTTCCTTTTGGTCTTGGAACTAATTCCCAAGTCTTACTTTTTTCAATCTGATCTAGTTCTTCCTTCATTGCCTTAATCCAACATTCATCATTTTCTACCTCTCTAAAATCCTTTGGTTCTATCTTGGATAATAGTGAAACATCTGCTTGTTCTATTGAGCCTATGATTCCTCTTCTTGTCCGTCTTACATCAGGACTGCCAATGATCAAGTCCTCTGGATGATTTTTCTGAATATATCTTGATGTAGTTTTGGAAGGTATATTCTGCAAATCTTCTTCATCTGAATCTTCACCCATTTCTTCCTGACAACTTTCTTCTTCTTCAGGAATATCTTCCTGAGGTGGCTCATTTATTCCTGTTCTTTCATCAACTCTGACATTTATACTTTCCACCATGGTATGTGTTCTTTTATTGTAGCATCTATAGGCCTTACTTTTTGTAGAGTATCCAAGAAAAATACCTTCATCACATCTAGGATCAAACTTGCCCAAGTCCTTATTCTCTCTTTTGATATAACACTTACTTCCAAAAACTCTGAAGTAGTTTACCGTGGGAGGTCTTCCTTTCCAAAACTCATATGGAGTCTTATGTTGCTTTGTTCTAACTTGAGCTCTATTCATAACATAGACTGTTGTACTGATTGCTTCCTTCCAAAATCCATCTAAATTTTTTGATTCATTTAGCATTGCTCTGGCCATATTCTCAAGAGTTCTATTCTTTCTTTCTACTACTCCATTTTGTTGAGGAGTCCTGGTTGCTGAATATTATTTTTTGATTCCATGTTCTACACAAAACTCAATGAATTCTGTAGAGATGAATTCCCCTCCTCTATCTGATCGCAAACACTTGATCTTATTTCCTATTTCATTTTCTACCATTTCTTTGAATACTTTGAAATGCTCAAATGCCTCTGATTTCTCTTTCAGAAAAACAACCCAAGTCATTCTAGAATAATCATCTATGAACAACATGAAGTAGCTTTCACCTTGTAGACTTTTAGTTCTCATAGGCCCACATAAATTAGTATGAATCAATTCTAATACCTTGGAAGAGGAATATTCTTTTGCCTTGAAACTTGATCTTGTTTGCTTTCCATACTGACATTGTGCACAAATTATATTTGAAGGTCTTTTTATCTTTGGTAGATCTCTGACAATTTTTTTGTTGATTATCCTTACTATGTTATCAAAGTTCAAGTGACACAACCTTTTATGCCATAACCAACTCTCTTCTTCTTGAGATAGAAGACATTTTTCCATTTTTATTTCATTGAACATGTAGAGGTTGTTATTGGTTCTTTCTACAGTTGCAACAAGCTTCCCTATTTTTGTTTCCCTGATTTTGCATCCTATAGAGGAAAAAGTAACTATGTACCCTCGATCACAAAGCTGACTTACACTCAGTAGGTTGTGTTTTAGACCCTCAACATAGAGTACACCTTGTGTAGTTGTCTTTCCATCATCCAAACTTAAAGTTCCTTTCCCTTTGATTTTAGCTGAAGCATTATCACCAAATCTCACAGATCCACTATTGTTTCCTTTTAAAGAAATGAACTTATTCTTATACCCAATCATATGACTAGAGCACCCACTATCAATATACCATTTGTCCATCCTGTAACCTAGTAGAATCTGCCCTCAAGCTGTTAGCCTTTTCGAAGGAACCCGCTCTGATACCAATTGAAGAACACAAGCTTATACTGAGAGGGGGTGAACAGTATAAGACCACTTTTTACTTTCTTTCCAAATCAATATCAATTAATGTCCTTAATTGCAATAACCAAATATAAAAGTGTGCATTAATAACTTAGATAGCAGTAGTAAGCAAGAGCACAAGTCACCACACACAATTGAGACACAAGATTTAACATGGTTCCCCCAATGTGGGGTACTCCACCAGATAATATCCTTATAATATTTCACATAAAAATAAGGATCCTTATCCAATACAATGATTTCTTTGATCTGCTCAAAGCTAGGCAATAACAAGTTCACACAGAACTTGTCCAAATATGAATAACAAGCTCACACAGAACTTGTCCAAAACTGAATAACAAGTTCACACAGAACTTGTCCAAATCTGAATAACAAGCTCACACAGAACTTGTCCAAAAATGAATAACAAGCTCACACAGAACTTGTCCAAAATAATAACAAGCTCACAACTTGTCCAAACTAACAAGCTCACCAAGAACTTGTCCAAATATGCTCCAACAAGCTCACCAAGAACTTGTCCAAATCTGCTCTAGCAAGCTCACCAAGAACTTGCCCAAATCTCTCCAGAAAGCTCACCAAGAACTTGTTCAAATATGCTCTAGCAAGCTCACCAAGAACTTGCCCAAATCTGCTCTAGCAAGCTCACCAAGAACTTGCCCAAAATCTGCTCCAACAAGCTCACCAAGAACTTGTTCAAATCTGCTCTAGAACTCCAAACTTCTTCTAAAGCTCACCAAGAACTTGCCCAAATCTCTAGCAAGCTCACCAAGAACTTGCTCAAATCTATCCACAAATCTGTCCCAAAACTGTCCACAAAGCTATCCCAAAACTGTCCACAAAGCTGTCCCAAAACTATCCACAAAGCTATCCCAAAATTGTCCACAAAGCTGTCCCAAAACTATCCACAAAGCTGTCCCAAAACTATCCACAAAGGCCTTCTCAAAGGCTCAATCAATCATGCTCAAGTAGCACTCAAATCTCATCCACAAATATATCAAGGCAAAGCTCAAAGATGAACTCAACAATGAATGGCAATGTACTCTTCAATGGATGACAACAATGATCCACAATGATCTCAACTCAACTCAAATCAACTCATAGAAGCATAAAGAGAATTGTTAGAGACTCAATATGTTCTAAGCTCAATCTCAACTCAACTCAACTCAAATCAATCTCAACTCAACTCAAGTCAACTCATAGAAGCATAAAGAGAATTGTTAGAGACTCAATATGTTCTAATCTCAATCTCAACTCAAATCAGAATTATGGAATAGTTTATTTCATGGAACTTGACCAATCACCTCACACAATCACTTGACTAGGCTCAATCAACTCAACTCAACCAATCACCACAAGGGACTACTCTTTCTCACAAAAACCCTAGTCCAAGCATGTATCAACCAACTCAAATGTTTCCAACAATGCTCAACCACAAATCTCACATAACAATGATACTCATGTTCTTTTCAAGTTCTTTCACAACCAATGGGCTTCAACAACTATGCTTATAAAACAAGGTTTAAACACAACTCTCAAACCAGAAAACCTTGAAGCATTCAACCAACCACTTTCGAAAAGGAAACCACAATCAATCCTTTTCACTCCAATGATATTTCAGAAATCAACCACCATAAACAATCAATAGGAGAATGTGCCCATACCTTTTTGATGCCAAGAAGTTATCCACAAAATCTGCCACACTAAACACAACTTTCCTTTCCAATCTCAATAAGGGTTAGTGGACTTCAAATAATAATCACAAGATAAGCATAACTCAATTTACACCTTTTTACTCCAACTTAATAAACACATCCACCAAAGTCCTTTTTAATAAAAACCCTTATCAAAAATAATAATCAATAAGGCTCTCAAAAATATTTTATAACAACTCCTTATTTCTCCTAAATCTTAATTTTCAATTTCATGAATATCAAAATAAATCAACAACTCATCCACCTCTGAAATAATAATCACAACCCTTATAAAAATAAAGTTTAATTAAAAACTTTAATTATTCCTTAACCACCTTATAACTCCTATCCTAGGGCATCAACGAAATTAATTAGAGCAAAACGTAATTACCTCCTCAAGGGGATTCGAACCCCCAACTTGCACACACCGTGAGCGCCTTAGCCATGGCTAAGGTTGCCACATGAGCTAGCCGCTCGTTCAAAAGGAAAAGGCACGACGTGCCTTAAGTCCTTCCTCCCTTCCATGCAAACCAAAAGCGCTTTGAGCGCTTTCCTTCCAATGCCTTCGAATGCAGTCAAGGAGATTCGAACCTTGACGTAAAGCGCTGCCACACACCTTAACAAAAAGCCAATTGCCAATGCGCCACTCTGCCCACAATGTCTTGGGCTTTCGACCAACCTTGGATTTATTCGTTGTCTCCCTTTTCAAAATGATTTTCGCACGAGCTCTCTTCGGATGCTTAGCCAACGATTAACACGAGCAAGGATTAATTTCAAATGAACCTTAGGATCCCCCTTTATATAGTCTTCTCCTCATTTTTGATGACATCGGTGCATTATTGATTTTCCCTCTTTCTTTAGACGTCGGTGCTAACTTTAATTTTAATTTTAAAATTAAAATTTAAATTTTAAATAATTAAAATTTAAACTAAATATTTAAAATTAAATATCTCCATCATCGGGGCACATTTTTCGATGAAACGAAAGGCCAACCTGGGTTTTAAGAAAAACCCATTTCAAATCTGCCATCCATGGTTTTAAATAAAACCTTTTATTTTGCCTACCTTGGTTTTCACAAAAACCCTGAATTTATCCATGCTTTCCAAAATATCATCTGCCCATCAAAACTCAATGTGATCCATATGACATCAATGATTCATGTGACATCAATGACAACATAAAATAACTCAAATTTCCAACATAAACATGGGCACTTACTTCATTAGATTAATTTTTTTTTGATAATATACCTCCATAGTCCTAGTCCCTTGTCTAAGTTTCGTGAATTTCTTGAATTTCTTGGTGTAAAAGTGTTCAGTGAGGAATATTTCTTTGAAAGCTATCACAAAGTTATTCCATTTCAAATAAACTATAGCCTCAATCCTTTATTCTCCACTAAATGTTTCCCATAAATACAAGCCAACTCCTTGTAAGTGTAGAGTAGACATATGGATTCCAGTGGGATAGTTATTCATATTATAGAAAGTCTCTATCTCCTTCAATAAATCTTTGGATTTATCACCATATTCCTCTCCATTAAACTTTAAATATTTTAGGTTTTTCATATCCTTACCCAATTCTGCCTCTAGATGGATTCTAGCCTATTGTGCTTTTGAATGATTTTCATTCACTTGTCCTGCTCTAGAATTTCCAATTGGTGAATCTCAATTCACTGTAGCTTCTAATAGTTGTTTATGTGTTTCCATATGTTCTATTAGTAAGGTAATTATTGTAGTAATATTCTCCCTCTCATTATTAGGAGCATCCATACCTATATCTAGGGTCTCGAACTCTACATTATTCTACTGTGTTTGCCTAGTTTATGGGCAACACTCCCTCTCCTTCTCTTGGGAAGCATTATCCCTAGCCACACATAGGAGAGATAGTAGGAATCAGTTCACAATTTCATCCTTGAATTATCTCCTACTGGAAACTATATTCCTAGTTACCCTAGCTAGACAATCGAGGTCTACCTTTAACATATACACTATTCTTATAGGTATAGTCTTTTTATGGTGTACATCCTATTACACTCCATCTATTCTTACGCAAGGAAACTTGTATCCCTACGAACCAAGTGCTTTGATACCAAATGTCATCTTCCTAAATTTGTTTCTTCTATATATATATATTTAAATTCAATTCTAGGATATATATATATATATATATATATATATATATTCACACACACACACACACACACACACACACACACACATATATATACTCTAGACATTACTTAACACAACCATCACTTTTCCACTTAGAGTTCTTGTAGAGGCTCACCCATCCCTACACCTTATATAGATGATCACATCTATATAAGAGTATTAGGTAATTTATTTAAGAACAAACTATCCATCCCATTGACCCCCAATGAGCTAGCTTGTATTTTCATTTTTATTCCATTGAAATGAATATGCCATAATCATATTCTACATAAGCTTTTGATGTAGTGATTTGGCATAAAGAGAATCCACTATCTCTCTCATATTCATATGAGCTAGCCCTACCCTTAATAAAATCTCTTTATATAAATACTTAGTGGAACTTTTATACAAAAATCCTCTTCCTCTAACATATTAAACAATTAATACCTAAGTCAAAGTGTCTCCTACTACCAAAAAATGCATCCCCAATAATCATCATTTATAAGTTTATTAACCATTGAAATAATCAAATAGATCCATAAAAACTTGGCTAACTATTAAAAACCAAAGACAAATTTTCCTCCTCAAAAAGGGTAAATTACATATTAATTCAAACTGAGAGAAAAAGTTCCATAATTTAACCACATTTACATTAAGGTAAAATTCCAAATCTTGAACATACAATAGTAATGCATACATTAACAATCGAGTCAATTACAAAAATATTTCTAGTTTGATAGTTCAAAAGTAGTGAATTGGTATTCTAATTCACACCCAAAGATACAATCAGAATTCTTTTTCCAAATTTTATGAATTGCACAACCAACGAACATAAAGGTTTGTGTTCTCTTTCCGAAGCACCAACAACATAGAATGACACAAGAGTCATCGTAGATGTCCTGCTTGGTATAAATGTACAGGCAACAGGTTAATCCCTATTCAAGTCATAAGCGACACCTAGGATCCTCTTCTATCCCTTTATACTGGAGTCATATAAACCACATCATTCTTGATCTCTTGCATTTCTATTGCATGAGTTCTTTTGAAAATATAAATAAGATTTATTAAATAAAATGTATAATCATTTCTAGTGCTCTGGATTTACTCTCATATAAATTAGATATTTCATACACTTTCAATGATTCTCAAGTCAATTAGAAATCCTATACACTATCAACTATTATCGTATCAATTA
The DNA here is from genome assembly GCA_028583015.1 of Wollemia nobilis. Taxonomy (NCBI): domain Eukaryota; kingdom Viridiplantae; phylum Streptophyta; class Pinopsida; order Araucariales; family Araucariaceae; genus Wollemia; species Wollemia nobilis. The sequence continues at coordinate 5,242,533 of JAQPPZ010002499.1, forward strand.
GAGATTTCAAATGCTATCAATATTCTCAAATCAATTAGAGATTTTATACACTATCAATTATTATCACATCAGGTAAATATTTCATACAATATCAACTATTCTCACATCAATTAGATATTTCATATGCTATCAGCTATTCCCACATAAATAAGATAATTTACAATTCCATTAAAATAGAATACGATAACTTATCCATTTCAATAAGTGGTTCTAAGCCCAAAAAAAGAGAGTAATATTGACTTAAGCATTCAAACTATACTATCCTTTTATCATTTTACTAACAATAGTGGAGTTACACATTTCCACATATCAAAGTCCTTACCCAAATAGATTTAACTTAAAACAATCATACAAAATCTTCATCAATATTTAGATCATTTCAACATTCAGGCATGTTAACCAATATCATAGATTCAAATTCTTGACATCCCTTCATAAAATAGATGACCTCAATAAAAAATCACATTATGCCCACTAATCGATGGAGTTTTATATTCATCGCCACTTAAACTCTAAAAGTCTTACATTTTTTTAATTTACAGAATTGACTATGGAATTGATCATCACTCTCCTCACTCATTTCTGCTGGAAATTTGAGCAAGTTTTATAGTTATTGATGCCAAGATGTTGATGTCCAAGTTTTTTCTTCATTAATGTAATTAGGTGGTTTTTACAAAATGCAAGGAAGGTTTTTAAAGGAATAGGATATAATATTTATTTTTAATATTATATGCCTAAAGATGCCTAAAATATTGAGGACCCAAGGAAGGAGAAGCAGGTTTAAATTAAAATAATAATATTATAATATGGTCAAAAGGATGAGGTGAAGAAAACGAGGTCCAAGGAATTATTAAAAATAATTTATCCTTGAAAAGACCCATTGAGCAGTTTGTAAAGAATTTAATTTAATTTATTTAAATTAAAATATTTTAACCTATAGGTTAAAATTTTAATTTAAATAACTATGGGCACCAAAGTTAAAAGGTTAAAAATTAAATTTATAATTCAAATTTCAAAATTCAAATTTGGGCTGATGTCAAGCACAAAAGGACAAGGTGTATTTAAATGGGAAATAATTTTTATTTTCCCCCATCCATGCATTCGAACACTAAGGTTATGCAAGAAAATTATGCATTGCTTTGTGTGTTATAAAAGAGGTTTTCATGAATTTTAAAAATATTTGAGGACAGACGTTTGTATATGTGCATGTGGGATGGACTAATCATTTCATAGCACTGGGTAGTGCAAACAGTGGCGAAGGTTTTTCTAAGTCTCTCACAGAGCGGAGGTTGGGGTTTCGAATCCCTAGGCGATCATTTTGTGAAGGAGGAAGTTCTATTTTTTTTTGTTCACTGAATTTGCAGAGGCATAAGATAATGTGTGCAAGTTTAGGTGTTTGTGTGGGCGTGTGGACCAAGGGTTACCTAGATTTGGCTAGAGCACTGTGGTGGCAGTTGGTCACAAGTGAGAAATGTAGCCAAGGCGTGCACTAGTGTTTTACAACGTGGGCCAAAGGTGTATGAGGTAAGAGCATTATTTTTGTTTATTTTTATTTACGCCAAGGTTTGGGAAGTTCATACATTATAAAGACCATGTGATATTTTAAATAGTGCCTTGGGTGAAAGATAGGGAGTCATAAGGTTATTTGGAATATTTTATATTTTGGTGCTTAGAAAAATAAATAAAGGTTGGAGTAATAAGGGTTAAATAAGGACTTGGTTTTTATAGGTTGAATATTATTTTTGGAGTTTGTAAGGTGCTTATAAAAGAACTTGGTATTTGAAAATTGATTTTTATGTGTTGAGTGATATTTAGGAAATTTTGGAGATAATAAGGTGTACTTGAGACGATAATTTTTGTTTTGTAAATTGATTTTTGAGGAGAATATTAGTGGAGATTTTGAGATAGATTGTTGTTACCTAACCTTGAAATTGGTAAAGAAGATTTCATTGTGATTAAGACAAGTTTTGAAGACGTATATCCATCAAAATAAAAGGTATGGGCACATCTTACTTATGAGTAGAATATTGTTGGATTGAATATTGTGAAATGAAAAGGTGGATTGAAAAGGATTGTTTGATAAGCATTGTTGGAAATATTTCAGTAAGTGTTCATGTGCATGATTTGTGGATATTGAAAGAACATGAGTATCATTGTTATGTGAGATTGAGAACTATATTGAACTAGGGTTTGTGAAAAAACATGAGTATCATTGTTATGTGAGATTGAGAACTATCTTGAACTAGTAGAACATGAGTATCATTGTTATGTGTGATTGAAAACTATATTGAACTAGGGTTTGTGAAATAACATGAGTATCATTTTTATGTGACATTCAAATCATATTGAGTCAAGGTTTGAGTTCCATAGGTGTGAATTTTTGGAAGAATAGTGGAACACTTGGTTAAGATTTGTAAGCAAGTGTTTCATTGAGTGTATGTTTGAGTGAGGTTGATTGAGCATTACCAATTGATAGTTGGAGTGATAGTTCAAGTTTTGTGAAACAAATTATTCTTTATTTTTGAAATGATTTGAAAGAGAGTTTGAAATTGATAGAGTGTTTTGTTGAGTACAAAGCATTATGAGTGTGAAACATATTGAGTTTTTAATAATTCTCTATATGTTTCTGTGATTAAACAAGATTCTGAGTGAAACTTGTTTGTGTGATTGAAAAGGTTTTCTAAAAGAGATTAAGTTAAGTTTTTGTATACAAGTTTTGCAATTGATTTGAATAAAGTTTGTGAAATATTGTGAGTAGATTTGAGTAAGTCCTAGAGGAGATTTAAGGAAAAAATTGAGTAAGATTTTGTGAAATCTTAAGGACAGATTTGTGTGAGCTTTTGTGAAATCTTGTAAGCAAATTTAAGGTAAGTATTGGTGGAGACTTGTTGAGCATATTGGACAAGTTATAGAGAGGACTTGTTGAGTAGATTTTAGGTAAGTCTTGGCAAAGACTTGTTGAGAATATTGGACAAGTTCTAGATAGGACTTGTTGTGAAGATTTGAGATAAGTCTTGGTGAATACTTGTTGAGCATATTAGACAAGTTCTAGAGAGGATTTGTTAAGCAAATTTAAGATAAGTCTTGGTGAAGACTTGTTGAGAAGATTGAGCAAGTTCTTGAGAGGACTTGTGGATAGATTTGAGGTAAGTATTTGAGAAGACTTGAGAGAAGAGTTGATTGATTTATTTTTTCAAGCTTTGAGTTAAGGCTTGGAGCAGATCTAAGTAGAGTTGTTTGATTGATTGGATCAAGCTTTGTGTTAAGGTTTTAGGACAGATTTAAGGACAGATTATGGTGTAGATTTGATGGTAGATTTGTGCTAGACCAGAGATAGATTTATGAGCAATTTGAAGATAGATTTTGATGTAGATTTGAGGGAAAATTTGTGCTAGACTAGAGACATATTTATGAGCATATTTGTGCTAGATCGAGGATAGTGTTTAGTGTCGATTTGAGATAGAGATTGATAAAATTTGAGAGTAAGCTTTTGAGGTGATAGATTAGAGGATAGTAGTCTTTAGTGGATAGAGATCCATTAGCCAGGGTAGTGAGGACATAGGTCTTCTAAGTGAGGATAGATGTCTTCAGTGGAGAGAGATCCACAAGCTAGTACAATGGAGGTAGTAGTTTTCAAGAAGGTCATCAACCAGAGTAGAGGAGAAGTAGTTCTCCTGTGGATAGAGATCCATAAACCAGTAGAGGAGAAGCAATTCTCTTATGGATAGAGATTCATAAACTAGTAGAGGGGAAAGAGTTATCATATGGATAGAGATCCACTAACTTGATTAGGATATTGGTGTCTCCTTTGGACAGAGGTCCATAAACATTGTAATAGGGAAGGATTTCCAAGATATTTTTTGAGAAAATTTTATTGAAATATTTTCTTCGTGGAGTAGCCCGTATTGGGTGAACCATGTATAATTGGTGCCTCAATTGTGTGTGATGATTTATGTATTGATTTTATTATATCTATTGATATTGCCATTTATACATGGGATAATATTGTTTGAGAAAGAAAAGTAAAATTTGATCTTATACTGTTCACCCCCTCTCAGTATAAGCTTGTGTTCTTCAATTGGTATCATAGAGGGTTACTTCGAAAGAGTTTAACAACTTGAAGAAAAATATTATAGGAACACATATGGATTATCAGAGTGGATCTTCAAGTAATAAGGCACCATTTTTCGATGGGAAAATTATGTATTTTGAAGTGTAAGAATTAATATTTACCTAATGGCACAAGGGAATGATATATGGCAACCAGTTGAGGATGGGTACACACCACTAGCTACTCCACCTACAAATAAATATGGTAAGCTCCTACAATTGAATAATTCAAAGGCAATGAATAGAATCTTAAGTGGTTTACGTGAACCAAAATTTATAAAAGTTATGCATTGCACATCAACAAAAGATATTTGGGAAAAGTTACAAAAAAAATATGAGGGAGAAAAAAATTTCAAGATATTAAAATTATAAAATCACAAGAAAATATTTGAGGACCTAAAGATGAAGGATGAGGAAGACATCTCTACATACTTACTTCATGTGGATGAGTTTGTTAACTCCATGCAAGGACTTGGGTTTAAAGTTGAAGAAACATATGTTTGTCAAAATATTTTAAGGTCAGTCCCTAAGAGGTATAGTGAAAAGGATTCATCCATACAAGAAATAAGAGATATTGAAATTTTGACTAGGTATGAGCTACATGGTACACTCACAAATTTTAATATGAGAATAGGAAAGGATCCTATCCACAAAAAAGAAGCAACTTTTAAAGTAGCAAAGAAGATAAAGGATAAGAAGATATGTTCAAGTGATGAGTCATCCAGTGATGAAGAAGCAAACTATGGTAGAAGGAACAAGGACACAATAAAGTATAAAGGTACAAAATTAGTTAATTGTTTCAATTATGGTGAATATGGTTACTATGCATTTGACTATCCAGAAGCTAGAAATAACAATTATGAATAAAAATAGGATCATAAGAACAGGGAAGCAGGAAAATCTAGGTACCAAAAGAAAATAGGTATGGACAAAATAAGCATGAAAATAAGTTTTTCCAAAGGCATAAGAATATTTTCTATGTAGATAAGATAGGTAAGAGTTCAAGTGATAGTAATTAAAGTTTCTCAAAAAATGAATAAGAATAAATTCTATTTCTGATAGTAGAAAAAGAAGATGTTAAAAAAAAGTTAAAAAGGGAACAAATAATTCTCAAGTATTTTAGGTGTGGTAAATCATTGTACACGGAATGGGTTCAATTTTATTGAATATGAATATGAATATGCTCTTGAAGGTCCAAAAGAAGAAAGTCTTCTCATGGCAATAGAAGAAGAAGGAAGTGCTTCTAGTGGAAATGAATAAAAAAATAATGAAGATGATCTTGAAGATAAAAGATTAGAGGAAGAATAAAAAAATTTAGAGGAAGAAGAAATTGATCTTGAGGGTTAGCTTATTTTTTCTCTTAAGGAATTAAGGAAGGTAAGAAAGCAGAACTCAAAACTCAAGCTTCAATTTCAAGAATGTGATGAAGAGAAAGGAAATATTATATAAGATCTAACCAAATCAATAGCTAAGACAAGGAGATTTAAAGAGAGGTTAGAGACAAAGGTTTTAGATTGTGAAATATTAGAGCATGAGGTAGTGAAGAACACAAGATTATATTGAGATGGGGTGAACATTATAAGACCACTTTTTACTTTTCTTTCCCAAACAATATTAATCAATATAATCAATGGCAATATCAATAGCAATAACAAAAATAATGCACAAATAATCACACACAATAGAGACACAGATTTAATGTGGTTCACCCAAATATGGCTACCTCCGTGAAGAAAATATTTCTTCTAAATATTTCTCAAATAATATCATGGGAATACTTTCCCTATTACAATGTTTATGGACCTTAGTCCAAAGGAGATGTTGATCCCCTAAATCTGGTTTGTGGATATCTATCCACAGGAGAACTCTTTCTCCTCTAATTTGGATGGTGATCCTCTAGAAGACTCTGCCTCCACTACACTAATTGGTGGATCTCTTTCCACTTGAATACTCTTGTCCTCACTCAGAAGACATGTCCTCAATGTCCTGGCTGATGGATATATCCATTAGAGACTCTATCCTCACTGCTTTGTCACCTCTAAATATATGTATCAATTCTATACTAAAAATAGTCCAATCAATCTAGCACAGTTATTCTCAATCTCTTGCACTAAACATAGTCCAGTCGGTCTAGCACAAATCCACTCAAATCTACACTAAACACATTCTAGTTGGTGTAGCACAAAGTTTCTTAATAGGTACACTCAAAACCTAATTAAATATTCTCAATAGGTCCACACAGAACCTGCATAACTCTGATCAATAGGTCCACTTGGAACCTGCTCAAATCAGCTCAATAGGTCCACACAAAACCTGGCCAAATCTACTCACCAGGTCCACACAAAACCTACTCAATTTTTCTCAATAGGTCCATATAGAACCTGCTCAACTCTGCTCAATAAGCTCATATAGAACTTGTCCAAATATACTCAACAAGATCACATATAACTTGTCCAAATTTTTTGAACAAGCTCACACAGAACTTGTCCAAATCTTCTCAACAAGCTCACATAGAACTTGTCCAAATCTTCTCAACAAGCTCACACAAAACTTGTCCAAAACTGCTCAACAAACTCAAAAAGAACTTGTCCAAATATTCTCAATCATTTTCTCAGGTCAAATCAATCTCATAGAAGCATAAAGAGAATTGTTAGAGACTCAATATGTTCTATACTCAAAACTCAATCTCTTTCTCAACTCAATCTCATAGAAGCATAAAGAGAATTTTTAGAGACTCAATATGTTCTATACTCAAAAACTCAATCTCAACTCAACTCAAATAAGAATATAAAATAGTTTATTTTATGGAACTTGAACAAACACTTCATACATCCACTTGACTAGGCTCAATAAACTCTACTCAACCCATCGCTTCAAGAAACAACTCTTACTCACAAACCCTAGTCCAAGCATGTATCATCCAAATCAAAATGTTTCCAACAAATCTCATATAACAATGATACTCATGATATTTTCAAACCCTAACTCAATTTATTTGCACAACAACTCACTTCAAAAATAATTCTCATAAAACAATATTCACATAACAATGATACTCATGTTATTTTCAAAACCTAACTCAAGTTATTTGCACAAAAACTCACTTCAACAACAATACTCATAAAACAATCTTCACATAACAATGATACTCATGTTATTTTCAAACCCTAACTCAAATTCTTCATACAATCCAATGGCTTCAACAATAATTCTAATAAAACAAGGTTTTAATCACAACACTTAATTCCAGAAAACCTTGAAGAATTAACTTAAACACTTCACTCAACCAATGGTCTCAAAAAAAATGCTTATCAAACAAGGTTTAATCACAACTCTCAATTCAGAAAACCTTGAAGCATCAACTCAAAAACTTTCAAAAAGGAAACCCTAATCAAATCCTTTTCACTCCAAACTTAATTTTCAATCAAGCCAATCAACCAACTCAATAAAGAAGAATTTTGCCCATACCTTTTCTTGAAGAGGAGTTGATCTCACAAATCTACCACACTCACAAATTTCTCTTTTCCAATCTCAATAAGGGTTAGAGGATAATTTTATTCAACAAAATATATCACAAAAATAATATCAAAATTACACCTTATCACTCCAACTTGAATAATAATCAATATCCTCACAATAGTCACAAAAACCCTTAATTCAAAATAACATACCATTCACAAAGTCTTAATATTTAAATATTCCACAATTTCAATTTTAAGACTTTAAAGAAATAAAAACATAATTATCCTTATAACTCCTAAAAGTAATTCTCAACTACCACACTATATTACAAAGAAACCTTTCCAAATTTCAACCATCAAACACCTTATACCTCCAACTTAGGTATTCAATAAAATAAAATATAAAAATGTTACCTTTTCCTTTGGAGAGTTTTAAACTCTCAATGCAGCCCACACAAATGTCTTTCCCATGGTGCAAACAACCACATGATCTACACACTATTTGGAGAGGAAGAAGCACCACATGCTTCAAAATGTTATGCCTTCCTTGCCTTGCAAAAAGGTGCACCTTACGTTTGGTGCTTTCAACACACCCACCAAATCGCTTCTGTCGAGATTCAAACACTGTCCTCTTGCACAGAAAACGTAAGATTGCAGCCCACTTGCCACTAGGCCATGGTGCCTTGTTGGATTACAAATAATCAACACTTTTTATTTTGTTTCCTTTTGCCATCAAGACAATCATGAAATTCGCACATTCGTTTCACGAGCTCTGCATTAATTCGTATGCTATTCTTTTTCCAATCGAGCAAGGATAATTTTAATGTCCTTTGGGCATAGGTTTAAATACTAATTTTTCCTCCTTTGCTTAGAACTTTGGTGTTTCAAAACGTAATTAACCCTCATGATGTCGGTGAGGATTATCAAGGCCTTTGGTCTTAAACCCAACCTTTGGGTTTATTAAAATATTTTTTGACTTTATAAAACCCACTTTTGCCTTTTAAAACATTATAATAAAAATTATAAATGTTTTATTTGGGTTTTCACCATGGCACATTTTAATATTATAATAACCATTATTATAATATTAACCTTTAATAATGTACCTTTAATATTTATTTACAATATTTAAATTCATATTGAATTTAAATAATTTATAAAATAAATATTACAACTCCTTTTTAACTTCTATATTTTGCATTGTTTCACTTGATCTTTGGCCTTCTTTATGGATATAAAATAACCATATTTGTCCCCTTTATTTCCTACTAAAATATTTGGTATTAATGCTGACTTCATCTGGTGACATCAATGAAAAGTTTGACTTAGTAACTCAAAATGTCCAACAAGTAGCTTCACTAAGAAAGGAAGTAAAAGAGTCTAAAAATAAGCTACACATGTTTGGGAGAAGCTCAAAGACCTTGGATAAGATTATCAAGGTACACAGATCTTCATCAACAAGACAGGACTTGGTTTTGAACATGAACATAGAGAAAAAGGAGAGGAGTCAATCTCAAGCTCCAAAGAAGAAGAAGCTTTAAAAGAAGAGAGTGTAAGATAAAGTGAGACTTCTAAGGACAAGTTGGAAAATAGAAAATTCAACAAGAAAAGGAATAATGCATAAATAAAGAATAGATGGAACAAAAGACATCACAGGGAAGAAGAGACTAAGAGACCAATGGGGTCAAGGCAAGGATTCTTCAATGGATGTTTATTCTCATGTTACAATTTTGGACACAAGGCTACGCAGTGCAGGACATATGAAAAATAGGGACATTGTTTCTCCAATAGAAATTTTAGAATTGGGCATCTCTTTCAAGGGTATTTCTCCTCTTGTAATTAGTTTGGTCATAATGTAGTAAATTGCAAGGTTCAGGATAGGAATGGATATCACTTCACCAGGAGGAACTTCAAGATATTTACACCTTCAAGGAACCACAACATTAAGTGTTATAAGTGCAATAATGTTGGGCATATGGCTAAGTGGTGTAGAATAGAATTTCCAGAGATAAGCAGGAATATGAGTATTCAGAGGAATTAGAAGGATCAGTTGAGGAAGAAGGTGGATAAATTTAAATATTAATGTATGCTCGGAGTAGGGATACTCCCACCCCAAAATTAACCACCTCAAGAAGAGGTGGGGAGGGGGTTGAGCTAAGAGTCTTATATTTAGCCCCAAGCCCCAAATGTGGCCCTTTGCCATTGATGTCAAAGGGGGAGAGATTTGAGTTAGGGGGAGAGAATTCAATCAGGAGGAGTAGTTTCTCAGGGGGATCAACACTGAAAAAGATAAAAGAAATGGTTAAAGGAAAAGGGTTGCCATCAATGACAAAGGGAGATATTGTTGGAAATTTGAGCAATTTTTGTTGTCATTGATGTCAAGAGGTTGATGTCCAAGTTTTATCTCCATTAATTTCATCAGGTGGTTTTTCCAAAAGGCAAGGAAGGTTTTAAAAGAAATAGGATATAATATTAATTTTTAATATTATATGCCTAAAGAGGCCTAAAAGGTTGAGTACCCAAGGAAGGAGAAGCAGGTTTAAATTAAAATAATAATATTATAATATTTCGGGAAAAAGGATGAGGTGAAGAAAACAAGGTCCAAGGAATTATTAAAAATAAGTTATCCTTGAAAAGACGCATTGAGCATTTTGCAAAGGATTTAATTTATTTTATTTAAATTAAAATATTTTAACCTATAGGTTAAAATTTTAATTTTAATGACTATGGGTGCCAAAGTTAAAAGGTTAAAAATTAAATTTATAATTCAAATTTTGAAATTCAAATTTGGGCCGACGTCAAGCACAAAAGGACAAGGTGTATTTAAAGGGGAAATAATTTTTATTTTCCCCCATCCATGCATTCAAACACTAAGGTTATGCAAGAAAATCGTGTGCTGCTTTGTGTGTTATAAAAGAGGTTTTCATGAATTTTAAAAAGCTTTGAGGGTATACATTCATATATGTGCATGTGGTGTAGACCAAGTGTTTCATAGCACTGGGTAGCGCAAATGTTGGCCAAGGGTTTTCTAAGTATCTCGCAGAGTGGAGGTTGGGGTTTCGAGTCCCCACATGATAATTTTGTGAAGGAAGATGTGCAATTTTAGGTGCTTGTGTGGGAATGTGGCCCAATGGCTTCTTAGATCTGGCTAGAGCACCGTAGTGGCAATTGGTCGCAGGTTTGAAATGCAGCCAAGGCATGCGCTAGTGTTTTACAATGTGGACCAAAGGTGTATGAGGTAAGAGAATTATTTTTGTTTATTTTTTATTTACACCAAGGTTTGGAAAGCGCATACATTAGAAAGGCCACGTGATATTTTAAATAGCACCTTGGGTGAAAGATAGGGAGTCGTAAGGTTATTTGGAATCTTTTATATTTTGGTGCTTAGAAAAATAAATAAAGGTTGGAGTAATAAGGGTTAAATAAGGACTTGGTTTTTATAGGTTGAATATTATTTTTGGAGTTTGTAAGGTGCTTATAAAAGAACTTGGTCTTCTATGTATTGAATAGTTTGAAAATTGATTTTTATGTGTTGAGTGATATTTTGGAAAGTTTGGAGATAATAAGGTGTACTTGAGACTTGATAATTTTTGTATTGTAAATTAATTTTTAAGGAGAATATTAGTGGAGATTTTGAGATAGATTATTGTTACCTAACCTTGAAATTGGCAAAGAAGATTTCACTATGATTAAGACAGGTTTTGAAGATATATCTCTGTCAAAACAAAAGCTATGGGTACATCTTCCTTATGAGTAGAATATTGTTGGATTGAATGTTATGAAGTACAAAGGTGCAGCGAAAAGGATTGTTTAATAAGCATTATTGAAAATTTTTGGTGAGTGTTCATGTTCATGATTTGTGGATATTAAAAGAACATGAGTATCATTGTTATGTGATATTGAGAACTATCTTGAACTAGGGTTTTTGAAAGAACATGAGTATCATTTTTATGTGAGATTGAGAACTATATTGAACTAGTAGAATATGAGTATCATTGTTATGTGAGATTGAAAACTATCTTGAAATAGGCTTTGTGAAAGAACATGAGTATCATTGTTATGTGAAATTGGAATCATCTTGAGTCAAGATTTGAGTTCCATAGGTGTGATTTGTTGGAATAATAGTGAAACACTTGGTTAAGGTTTGTAAGCAAGTTGTGTTTCATTGAGTGGATGTTTGAGTGAGGTTGATTGAGCATTATTGATTGATAGTTGGAGTGATAGTTCAAGTTTTGTGAAACAAATTATTCTTTATTTCTGAATTGATTTGAAAGAGAGTTTGAAAGTGATAGAGTGTTTTATTGAGTACAAAACATTGTGAGTGTGAAACATATTGAGTCTTTAATCATTCTCTATATGTTTCTATGATTAAACAAGATTCTGAGTGAAACTTGTTTATGTGATTGAAAAGGTTTTCTGAAAGAGATTAAGTTGAGTTTTTTTATGCAAGTTTTGCAATTGATTTGAATAAGATTTGTGAAAGCTTGTGGGAATATTTGAGTAAGTCCTATAGGGGACTTAAGAATAGAATTGAGTAAACTTTTGTGAAAGCTTAAGGATAGAATTGAGTAAAATTTTGTGAAAGCTTAAGGATAGATTTGTGTGAGATTTTGTGAAATCTTACAAGCATAATTGAGGTAAGTCTTGGTGGAGACTTGTTGAGAAGATTGGATAAGTTCTAGAGAGGACTTGTGGGGCAGATTTGAGGTAAGTCTTGGTGAAGACTTGTTGACTAGATTGGACAAGTTCTAGAGAATACTTGTTGAGCAGATTTAAGGTAAGTCTTGGTGAAGACTTTTTGAGCATATTGGACATGTTCTAGAGAGGACTTGTTAAGCATATTTGAGGCAAGTCTTGGTGAAGACTTGTTGAGCAGATTGAGCAAGTTCTTGAGAGGACATGTGAATATATTTGAGGTAAGTCTTAGAGAACACTTGAGAGCATAGTTGATTGATTGGTTTTTTCAAGCTTTGAGTTCAGGCTTGGAGCAGATCTAAGTAGAGTTGTTTGATTGATTGGATCAAGATTTGTATTAAGGCTTGAGGACAAATTTTAGGATAGAGTTTGGTGTAAATTTAAGGGCAGATTTTTTCCAGACCAGAGTTATATTTATGTGCAATTTAAGGATAGATTTTGGTGTATATTTATGTGTAGATTTGTGCCAAACCAGAGATATATTTATGAGTAGATTTTTTCTAGACCGAGGATAGTGTTTAGTGTATATTTGAGATAGATATTGAGAAGAGTTGGAAGAAATCTTTGGAGGTGACATATAAGAGGATAATAGTCTTCAGTGGATAGAGATCCATTATCCAGGTCAGTGAGGATAAAGGTCTTCTGAATGAGGATAAAGATATTCAGTGGAGAGAGATCCACAATCTAGTGTAGTGGAGTCAGTAGTCTTCTAGAAGTTTATCAACTAGATCAAAGGAGAAGGAGTTATCTTATGGATAAAGATCCATAAACCAATAGAGGATAAGGAGTTATCCTATGGATAGATATCCACAAACCATTAGAGGGGAAATAATTCTCTTGTAGATAGAGATACATGAACTTGATTAGAGGATTAGTGTATCCTATGGACAAAGGTCCATAAACATTGTAATAGGGAAGGATTCCCAAGAGATTTGTTGAGAATATTTTAGTGAAAGATATTCTCTATGGAGTATCCCACATTGGGTGAACCATATTAAATTGGTGTCTCTATTATATGTGATGATTTATGTATTGCTTTGATTACTGCTATTGATATTTCCATTGATACATTGGATAATATTGTTTGAGAAAGAAAAGTAAAATTTGGTATTATACTGTTCACCCCCTTCTTAGTATAAGCTTGTGTTCTTAAATTTCTAGCACCAATAACCAGAAGATATGATTGATAAATAAAAATTCTCATAAGAGGTATGATAGACTCTCTACCAGAGTATTATATATTTGTATTCCATTGATTCAGCTACAACTACTATTCTTCAAGGTGTTTGGTTTATTGAAAAGCTAGAATCATCATGTAATTCATGACCCAACAAGTCATACAAATATAAATTCTACAAAAACTAGTTGCTAACATCCATCCATTACAAAATTATTTGAATTACAAACCACACAAATACTAAACTAATAATATTACTAAGACTACTTAGCCATCTCCTTGAGTCAACAACAACACAAACACTATCATATATTACAATATTCTCAAATTAACAACATAAATACTACCATATCCAATAGTCTTCTAGGATTCAATAACAACACCACTCTAAACTATCAACCTCACTATGACTACTCGATAGTATCCTCCATTGATTCTTTAAAAACTTCATTTGTTATACCTAAAATATTTCTATCACACAATTACTATAAGGATGTAACATTTCTATAATAGTTTTTGTAATATACCAAAAATTCCAAACATCCCATGTAAAAGGCATTCATTCAATCAAATGCATTTACGCTCAAAGTTTTGGAGTAAGCATCAATTCCCATACAATGTCCAAATATAAGCAAGAAATCATTACATCTATTAGTAAGTTACCTATAGCACTTATCATTTACTCTAGTCTAATTAGAATCCTTTCCTAGGATAAGTTTAACTTCAAAAATCCATACACACAAAAACTTCTTGGAAAAAAAAGAGCAAAAGACCTCAATAAGAATTACCTAGTTTTCTTGATGAAGCTCCATAAGAAAATTTGAAACCTGCAAATCCTTATCGCTTGTCTCTTTTTTCTTTCAACTTTTCTTCAGCATCCTTTTTTAGGACTTGGTTTTGAAAAAGAGCAAGGAGGAGATTCAATCTCAAGCTCCAAAAAAGAAGAAACTTCAAAAGAGGAGATTTTAAGAGAAAGTGAGACTTTTGAGGATGAGTTGGACAATCAAAAGTTCAATAATAGAAGGAAAAATGCACAAATGAGGAATAAATGGAATAAGAAGCAACACAGGGTAAAAGAAACTAAGATACCAATGGGATCAAGGCAAGGTATTTTTAATGGATAATGCTTCTCATGTCATAGGTTTGGGCACAAGGCTACACAATTCAGGACACATGAAAGACAAGAATATGGGAATTTTATAAACATGCATCTATTTCAAGGGTATTTCTACTCTCGTAATCAATTTGGTCACAAGGTAGTTAATTGCAAGGTTCATGAGAGGAATGGATATGGCTTCACCAGGAGAAAATTCAAAATAGTTGCACCTTCAAGGAACCACAACATTAAGTGTTATAAGTGCAATAATGTTGGGAACACGGCAAAGTGGTGTAGAGTAGAACTTTCAGAGATATGTAGGAACATGAATAGTTAGAGGAATCAGAAGGATCAGTTGAAGAAGGTGGACAAAGGTAAATATTAGTGTATGTTGGGAGTAGATATACTCCCACCCCAGAATTAATCACCTCAAGAGAGGAGGTGGAGGATGGTCTAAGCTAAGAGTCTCATTCTTAGACCCAAGCCCCAAAGGTGACCCTTTTCCATTGATGTCAAAGGGGGAGATATTTGAGTTAGGGGTAGAGCATTCAGTCAGGGGGAGTAGTTTATTAGGGGGAGCAAATTCTTAGGAGGATCAGAACAGAAAGAGGTAAAGGAAATGGTAAAAGGTAAATGGGTTACCATAAATGACAAAGGGGGATATTGTTGGAAATATGAGCAAGTTTTGTTGTCATTGATGCCAAGAGTCAATTTTAGTAAGCAATGCAAAAGGAAGGATGTGAAGAGTTAGTTTCAGTAAGCAGTGCAGGAGAAATATTACTTCTAGGTCTAAGGTTTCATCTATAATGGTGAAGAGGTATGGGTATAAAATGTCTCCTTGGTAGAGACCTCCATGTTTCATGAAATAACCAATGACAACACCATTTATGATAAAAAATATAGTTGAGATTAATTCCTTGAAAAAATTGATCTAATTAGCATGGAATACAAATTAGATAAGATTGTGAGGAAAAAAAAACAAGAAACCCTATCATAGGCTTTGCTAATGTCAAGTTTCAAAAAAAGGCTAGCTTGACCACTTTTTCCATAGAGTGGACGAATTCATGTATAGAAATAATGTCGTCTATAATTTGACATTTGACCATAAAAACTCCTTGGTTGGGATCAATAATAAAGATGAGGATAGCTTTAATTTTGTTTGCCAAAATGTTTTTCAAAATTTTGTATATTGTATTGCACAAATTGATGGGATGGAAATCCTTAAAATCTTTGTCTCCTACGAGCTTAGGAATGAGAACTAATAAGGTTGATTTGATGTCCCTGTTAGTCTTACAATGGCACTGAGAGGGGGGGGTGAATCAGTGCAGCTAATTAAAAACTTAAATATTTATCTCTTAATTTAGAACTAATGAATGCTTAAAACCAGATGCATCAAATGTAACAAGATAGCAACACATAACACAAGATTTAACGAGGTTCACCAGTTTTGGCTACTCCTCAAAAATAGACTGCTTGGACTCCCATCCAAATCTAGCCTTTGCAAAGCACAAACTTCACAATCAGTTTACCAGCACCCACTGGAAGGAGCACCAACCCTTGATTTATCTACACCAATAAAAATGAGCACCAACCCCTGATAGCAACACATAACACAAGATTGTATTGCACAAATTGATGGGATGGAAATCCTTAAAATCTTTGTCTCCTACGAGCTTAGGAATGAGAACTAATAAGGTTGATTTGATGTCCCTGTTAGTCTTACAATGGCACTGAGAGGGGGGGTGAATCAGTGCAGCTAATTAAAAACTTAAATATTCATCTCTTAATTTAGAACTAATGAATGCTTAAAACCAGATGCAGCAAATGTAACAAGATAGCAACACATAACACAAGATTTAACGAGGTTCACCAGTTTTGGCTACTCCTCAAAAATAGACTGCTTGGACTCCCATCCAAATCTAGCCTTTGCAAAGCACCAACTTCACAATTAGTTTACCAGCACCCACTGGAAGGAGCACCAACCCTTGATTTATCTACACCAATAAAAAGGAGCACCGACCCCTGATTCCAAGCACCAAATTGGAATTCTATTTTAAAACTTGATTGACATAAAAATGCCTTCTATGTTACAAGACCCTCACTGGTCTAGCTTAACTCAAATCAATATCATGGAAGCATACACTCTTTTACAGTTCTACTTACTACACATTTACAACCCTTTCTTATAGCTTACTCTTGCAGCTCTCACAGCTCTGTACTTACAACATTCTTCCAGATTTTTAATAGCCCATAGCACTATCCCTCTATATAGCAACACACATCCTCTACTCGGAAACACACTGCTCTATCACCCCGTTCAGAGCACAACACTCTCTCACAGCACACTGTAAGTAGCTCTATTTTAGCCGTGCTTTCTATACATCATTTTTCACAACACTTTTCTTCTATTCTGCAACACACTGCTCTCTCTTCCCGCACAGAGCTCTACCTCACTACTTCACGCAAATCTCCTTTTATAACAGAGTTTTGTTTCTAGTCTTAACTTCCATATTCGTGAATGTAGCTTGTTAATAGTAACGACTTCTTTATTCTCACATGCAATCTTATTAATAGAACGGTTCTTTGTTTGGGCTTCGAGACGTTTCTCTATCCAACTCGTGGTATTCATCTGATGATTCTCAGTAACCACTACTGCATGATATTTCTTTGTAACGACTCCTGTAACTGTAGTAATAACTTCTGTTTACTGTCATTATAACTGCCCCTATAACTGCTATAATTACTTCAGTTCACTATTCTTATTTAACTGCATGACTTTCTTCTGCAACTGCAGTTCTGTAATCATTGTACATACTCCAGTTAACTCTTACATATTTTGGCTGCATGATTTTCTTGTGCAACTTCCCTTGTAACTGCAGTTCTTCTTCAGTTAACTTTACTTCAGTTGGGTTCTCCTTTTAGCTCTAAGTCACGCAGAAACAACATGTCGCGATATCGTGACATTTCTACCCCTTTGACTTTTCCTTGGTGTTTGACCGTGAAAACAAGACATGTCACGATATCATGATAATTTTTGCCTCTTTTGTCCTTTTCTCAGCTTGCACCCGTGAAAACACAACATGTCACGAAATCGCGACACATTCGCTGCCTTGTGCTCTTCTTTGTCTTTCGCCCACGAAAACACATGTCATGAAATCGTGACACATTCGCTTCCTTGCACTCTTCTCTGCTTGCACTAGCGAAAACATGACATGTCACAAAATCATGACACTTTTCACTATCGTACACTCTTCTTTGCATGCACCAGCGAAAATAGAACATGTCACGAAATCACGACACTTTCACTGCCTTGAGCTCTTCTCTGTCTCTTGCCCGCGAAAACAAAACATGTCATGAAATCGTGACACTTTTGCTACCTTGTGCCTTTTCTATCTTTGGCCCATGAAAATGGAACATGTCACAAAATCATGACGCTTTCACCTTTGAGCTCTTCCTCCTTGAATTTGTCATGAAATCATGACGCTTTTGCTTCCATGCTCTTTCATTTTGCTTCTGTCATGAAATCATGACACTTCATCCTTCGGAGTCTTCCTCTCTACTATTGTCACAAAAATGCAACATGTCGCAATATTGCAACATCTTTTCTCCTTAGCTCTTCTCTTCTCTTCAGGTCGCAAAAATGTGACATGTCGCGATATCACGACACTTTTTCTCTTGAGCTCTTCCTCTTGCAATATGTTGCAAAATCGTGACACTTTTTATCTTGCCTTCTCTCTCCTACAATATGTTGCGAAATCATGACACTTTTTCTCCTTAGCACTTTTCTTCTCATCGGATCGCGAAAACCCGACATGTCGCAAAATCGTGATACTTTTTCTCCTTAGCGCTTCCTATTTCAAATTGTCACGAAATCGTGACACTTTTCCTTGCAAGATTTTTCTCTCAAACATGTCACGAAATCACGACACATTTTTGTCTGTACTACCTCTCTTACAGATTGTCGTGAAATCGTGACACTTTTCTTGGCAAGCTCCTTATTTCAAAACATGTGAAATTGCAACACATTTTCATCCATACTACCTCTCTTGCAGATTGTCATGAAATCGTGACACTTTTCTTTGCAAGCTTCTTCTCCCCGAACATGTCACGAAATCATGACAGTTTTCTTTGCTTGCACCTTCTCTCCAAACATGTCGTGAAATCGCGACAATTTTCTTTGCTTGCGCCTTCTCTCCAAACATATCGCAAAATCACGACAGTTTTCTTACTTGCCTTATTTGCTTCCAACATTTCATGAAATCGTGACAGTTTTTCTTGTGCTTTCTCTCTCTTCCAACATGTCACGAAATCACGACAGTTTTCCTTGTGCTTTCTCTTTCATCCAACATGTCGTGAAATCACGACAGTTTTTCTATTTGCCTTCTTCTCTGCCAACATGTCACGAAATCATGACAGTTTTTCCACTTGGCTTCTCTGCCTCCAACATGTCACGAAATCACGACAGTTTTTCTACTTGCCTTCTTCTCTACCAACATGTTGTGAAATCACGACAGTTTTTCCACTTGGCTTCTTTGCCTCCAACATGTCACGAAATTGCAACAGTTTTTCCAGCATTTTCTCTCTCCTTCGATATGTCACGATATCATGACAGATTTTCCAACTTTTTCTCTCTCCTCTGATATGTCGTGAAATCGCGACAAAAAACATGTTGCGATATCGCGATAGTTTTCTTACTTGTCTTTTTCTTTAATCCTTTGAATCTGGACCACTTCTGTCTTCTTGGAAATTTACTGTACATGCTCTGACTGCTTTGAACTCTTGTTCACTTCATCAACCGATCTATCTAATGACCTCTACACTCCTGTCCATTGCATCAACCGATCCTCTGTCTGTGTTGACAACAATGAAAATACTTTGGCTGCACCTTGCTCATCAATGAACTCCTATTCATTGCACTTTGGCTGCACCTTGCTCATCAATGAACTCCTGTCCATTGCATCAACTGATCAACCTGACTGTGTTGACAACAATGACAATACTTTGGTTGCACCTTGCACATCAGTCCCTAGGGATATAACCTATCCTTTGAACATCACAAATTGTAGTTGTTACTTCTGCCACAATGATGTACCCAAATATTTGGAATAAAAATGCTGGGAAACCGTACCAAAAAAGGGCCTTTGCAACTTACATAGAGAAAACAACTTTTTTGACTTCTTCCTCCTTGAAAGGACTAATCAAGAATGAATTTATTTCATCATTGAGTAGGGCATGGATGTTGGATAAAATCTTTCAATATTCTAGCTCATTCATAGGTTGTCTCAATCCTAGCACAATTTTAACATTGACAATGGGTTTTGAAACTAAATAGGTGCTAAAATGAAACTATGTTTTGCATGAATAAAAATAAAAACTTAAGCTAGTGGCACTATCTCAATACAAAAAATGATCCTACAACATAGAAAATATAGTAGTGACTTAAGCTTCTTATAATGCATTAACAATTTATGGTTTGCATTGGTTATTTAATACTTGAAAAGTTTAAAAGACATTTATTCTATATTCATTGTCTTTAATAATTATAATATTTTGGCCTTCTCATATGAATTAAATTTCCAAAAAAATATTCTTTCATAGTTCTAAAACATCTATCCATGTCTAATTTAATCTTTTGCAACTTTATGTCATTCACTTATATTTGACTTAAGCATGTATAGACCTTTGTTACCCATTCATGTACAAATTTAAATTATTTTAAAGTTAGGTTATCTAGCTTGATTTTGTGCTATTTTATTCACCAAATTTATGAATATATGTTGACTAGAATTATTTTGCATATAATTATAAGCTTGTAAATTCTTTTGACATGTTAAATCTTCAAAATACTCCACAATATAGATGCTAATGTTTCTTTATGTATAAATATTTAAACTTATATTAGATATATTAAATATATTTTTTACATTTTTACAAGCATTATTGTGCATATATTTTGCATCTAAAATCAAATGTTTTAAATAATAAATCACTTCCTTTTATATACTTGTACGGTATTACAACTTTATAATTCCACCATGTTGACTTTGTAATTGCACTATAGATTATAGCTAAGTTGTATTTAGTGGAAAAGTTCTTTGGTACCACTTATATATCTTGTACAAATTCTTATTTTGCATGTACTTAAAATAATAATTAGCTCTCAAGTTATAATTTATTCATCTCAAATGGGTCCTATTTATCTATATTTTCTTAGAAGCTTTTCTCAAGAACACATAAATAACTTGACAGTTGACACTAAAATAATACTAGTGAATAGTAAAAAAGTACACTTGAAGTAACAACATGCATATGAAAAGTATAATGTAGATTACATTACTCATTAATAAGATAACAATAAAAACTATTTTATTATATCTTTTTTTTTGACATGGATATGAAGAAATTTCCTTAATATGATTGTTTATTTTATTATTTGATTTGTATTATTTTTTTTTTAAGCAAAAAACCCCTTGCAGAGCTGCCTTGGTCTGAGAGACCATGAACAGGGGGTTCTACACCATCAAAGTCACCTAGGAGTCACACCCGACCCTGCCCGCACTAACATTATCAATTGGATTTTGGATACCCAATTCAGCTTTTTGGTAGGGTGGAGATTTGAACCTGGGACCTCCCTTGGAGGATTGCCCTCTCCTCTCCAACTCACCTAAAACACCTGGGTTATTTGATTTGTATTATGGAGGAACTATATTATGTTGGTTTGATATTGGGAGAAAAGTTGCATAAACCTAAAATTTAAATTCTTATTTATAGGGGAAAGTTTTGTTTATATGTCCTTTGTTCAAGGGACCTATATTTAGTATGAATTACCTTATGTCTAAATTTTAATAAAGTAGATATATGTGTAAATACTAAAATTTTACACACTTTAGTCCATCATAACCCTCATCCACTAGCCTTCTAATAAACTTAACTGAATCCACCTTCCGCATACTCAAAATTGGAATATTTAGGGATTCAAAAGCAATGGAATTTTGGAGCACTAAAATAAATACTTACATTAGAATGCTCTTCTCAAAATTTTATTTTCAATAAGTATATATATGTCTATACTCCTATAATAGTCAATGTCATAAACTATGTGAAAGTAACACTTATGTCTTTTTGACCTTTTTCCCACCAAAGCTGATATTTTTAAGAAATTTAAAATTTTGGTGCCAAAGTTGACCTAGTAGCATGTTAATAACAAAAAAGGCACCCTTTGGGAATGCCTAGAGAATATTAAAAGATATTGTAAAAAATATTACATGAGATTACAAAAAATATTGTAAAGAGATTATGAAAAATATTTTTAGAGATTGCAAAAAATATTGTTAAACGATTGCTTAAAAAAAAAAAATCTTCTAAGGAGAATAAGAATTACCATAAGAGATATCCATATTCCATTGTAATTATTTTACGAAAAACTTGTATGGAAAACTTACATCCCTCCATTTTTTTTTTTAGCAATTCATAGCAAGCATCAAATCATCATCCATCCAATAATTATTTAACTTGGGGAAGGGAGAAATGAGTAGAGCAGGTGAGTGGAGCAGCAATGGAGGAAGCAGAGGAGGTTCAAAAGTGGTTGGTGGGAACCTTGAATAGGGTGAAGGCGAGGATCCAGAGGTGGGTAAAAATGTGGTAGAAGGTAAGGGACAAGAGTCCCTTTCTGAGCAAGTTGAAAAGGTCAGGGGGACCGACCCTCCCGAAAAATACCCTGACAAAGGGTCCCAGCAGGGGGCGGGGGATCCTAGGACACAACCGTCCTTTTTGGAGACTTTAAACGGGAAAATAAGGGTGCCCTTTGAACTTCTACCACCCCTAATACCAGTCAACAATAGGATAATAGCTCCTATGGAAGTCATGAAGAGTTTTCTGGAAGTGGAATCTTTCTCCTTAGTGGGAAAATTCCTGGGCGGAAGGTCGAACATAGAGACTATTCGGTCATGGGCTTTGAACAAATGGAAAATTATAGGAAGCTTAGAGATAGTGGCCCTATCTAGGGGTTTCTTTACCATAAGGCTCAACAACAAAGAGGATGCACAGTGCATACTTATAGGAGGACCCTGGTTTCTAGGGAAACGTAGCCTATTTTTGAGGTAATGGGGAGAGGATTTTGACCCTGAGAAGAAAAACATCAACATGGCACCCATTTGGGTTCGCTTACCTAACCTTCCATTTTAGTTTTTCAATGAATATTGGCTCCAAGGAATAGCTAGAGCCATAGGGGAGCTAGTAGCCATAGATCACCCAACCAGGGCGAGGACCAGAATGACGCATGCCAAAATCTATGTGAATGCAAATTTGGACTCTGAACTTCCTTCCTTTGTAGAACTAGGGTATGGTAAACTCCTAAGAAAGAAACCGATGGAATATGAGAATAAGCCAACTTTTTGTATCGAGTACAGAACTCAAGGCCATTTCATAAATCAATGCCCAGCTCTAGCAGTCAACAAAGATACCATAGATAAAGATCAAGATGGAAAGGTAAATGGCAGAGGGTTTCCCAGAAACCAAGGAAGGCGAGGACCCCCAAACTTTGGAGGATACAGGCCAACCAAAAATAGTCAAGGGAATCAAGATCCAACAACCCAATCCAAGCTCAAGGAGAAAGGAAAACAATAATGTGAAGAAAGCCAGGAACACCAGGTATGTCCTAAGGGGCTTAGCTTTAACAAATTTGAAATATTAGCTAATTTAGAGATAGAAAAGGGAACTAGTGTTGAAGAGGATCCCAATATCATGCTTCCTATAACCCTTGAGTCCCCATCCAAGTCAGGTCCATCCACGACTACTCCAAAAAATCCCAAAAAACCCTCTCAAAAGAAAAATGAGAATCCTGGATTCTTCAGTCAGAATATCGAGGGTGTGGAGTCAAGAATTGATTTCATAGAATCAATCGGTTTGAGAGGATCTTCCACCCCTATTTTGCAACAAATTATTCCATATCAAGACAGCCCAAGGCAAACGGGATCCACAATGAGAAGTCCAATGGATAAGGATCCGGAGTTAGGTGAGATCAGCCAGAACTTAGAGGAGGATGAGGATAGAGATGAAACCCTTCAAAAGGAAAGGGGTTCGAGTCCAAGTCTACAATAATACATACCTCCCCATTTTAGCCCAAAATAGACTAGAAGCACAACTAAGTCTCCAATTGACTATGGAAGTGAAAAAAGAGAGGGAGAATGTCAGCTGCAGAGCACTACAGACTCAGGATTAACAATGAAATTGCTAATGGGAAACAGAGAACACTATTACAACAAGCTATCCCCAGTCATGATGATAGCAAAACTGACAAACCCCCTCCAACCCAAGGAAGGGGGAGAGGGAAAAACACCAAGCAGTCTAGATGAAGGTACTCTCATGGAATGTGAGAGGCCTGAATGGCCCACCAAAGCAAAGGGTGGTAAAATCAATAAGGAAAGAGTACAATCCAACTATAATTTTTCTTTAAGAAACAAAAACTGATGTAGTACAATCAGAGTTAATAGCTAGAAGGATTTGAAATCAAGGGGAAGTGGCTTTCCAACAGGTGAGAGGAGCATCAGGAGGTCTCATGGCTATGTGGGATCCACACAAATTAGAAGGCAGTGTCATCCAGGATGATGATAGAGTCCTTAGTTTGCTATTCCATGATATTGACAATAACAAATCTTGGATCATGTCAAATGTGTATGCTCCAACCTCAGCTTCAGGGACGTTTAGAGCTATGGGAGTACCTAAGCCATCTGAATGAAGCTTTCAATAACATTCCTTGGGTGATTGCGGGTGATTTCAATACACCGTTATATCCTTATGATAAAAAGAGAGGATCAGGGTTACCATCTAGGAGTATGGAAGAATTCAACGAATTCATTAACATAAATGAGTTGATGGATGTCAAGCTAAAAGGGGCCAAATTTACTTGGAGCAATCGAAGGATAGGGAGCCAGTTGATTCAAGAGAGGTTGGATAGAGTCCTCCTTTCCAAGGAGGCTATTCCAACCTTTGGTGATTCTATGCTGCAGGCCCTTCCCAAAAGTGCATCAGACCATAGTCCCATCATGTTTGAAGTTATTCAAGGCAACCCTTTCAAAAAACCTTTTAGGTTTCAATCAATGTGGACAAAACATCCGGAGTTGAGGGAACAGGTTAAAGGATGGTGGCAACAACCTATTCAAGGAAGTTCTTCCTTCAAATTGGCTCAGAAACTGAAGAAAGTAAAAGATAACCTTAGAATCTGGAACAAAGAAGTTTTTGGAAATATTTTTGAGAACAAAAAAGTGGTTTGTGAGAAACTAAAGGTGATAGAGAGCAAGATCCAAAATGGAATCTATGATGAGGCTACCAGGTCTGAAGAAAAGGAAACTCTTTGTGAATTTCACAACATCCTGGCCTGCGAGGAGATGTATTGGAGGTAAAAATCCAGAGCCCTTTGGCTGAAGGAAGGTGATGCCAATTCAAAAAATTTCCACATAACCACCTTGAGGAATAGGAGCAATAACAATATTAGGAACCTAACCAAAGCTGATGGTTCTTTAACTCAAGACATTCAGGACATAAGGAATGAAGCAGTTGACTACTTTAGTTCCCTACTGGGCGAAGAAACTCACTGTCAAGTAGAAGCCAAGGAGTCACTCCTCCAATTCATACCCCACCTTATAGACAATGCCACCAATGATTCACTCATGGCACCTTTTTTTGATGAGGATATCAAAGAGGCTCTGTTCAGTATGGAAGCCGATAAGGCTACTGGCCCAGACAGATTTCCACCTCATTTCTATCAAGAGTTTTGGGATATTGTGGGTGTTGAGGTGAGGGCAGCAATTAGGGAGTTCCAAACATCTACTCATATTCCTAGGGGCTTCAATTCCACCTTCATAGCTCTGATTCCCAAAAGCACAGCCCCAAAGACTATGGCAGATTTCAGACCGGTAAGTTTGTGTAATGTGTCCTACAAAATCCTTACAAAAGCTATTGCTAACCGAATGAAGGAAATCTTACCTGTTATCATTGATGCTAGCCAGGGAAGTTCAGTTCAAGGTAGATCAATTCTAGATGGAGTGATTACTGTTCATGAAGCTCTCCACACTGTAGCACAAACCAAGAAGGCAACCATGGCATTAAAATTGGACATGAATAAAGCTTATGACAGGATCAATTGGGAGTTCTTGGATGCAATTCTTTTGAAGTTTGGTTTTCATCCTCAATGGGTTAGACTTATCAGAGGGTGTATAGCGAAGCCTTGGTTTTCTATCTTGGTGAATGGGTCGACTATAGGATATTTTCAAAGCAGGAGAGGTTTAAGGCAAGGAGACCCTATAAGCCCAATGCTGTTCATTATTATGGCAGAGGCTTTAGGGAGAACTATCAAAGTTGCCTCTACAGTAGGACTCATATCTGGGATAAAGGTGACTTCCTCAACCAACCCTATCACTCATCAACAGTTTGTGGATGATACGTTGATGCTAACCCTGGCTTCAGTGGTGGAGGCAAGAAGGATCAAACTTATTCTCAAGATGTATGAGGAAGTAGCTGGGCAAAAAGTAAATTTTAATAAGAGCAAACTATACTTCCTTAACACTCCTATTCCTAGGTAAACCAAGATTACGAGGATCTTGGGGTGTTCGTTAGCAAATCTGCCCACCTCCTACTTAGGCTTACCCCTATTTTTAGGGAACCCGGATGTGGCCATGTGGAACAATGTGCTGGAGAGGATCCAAAAAAATTGGCTGGTTGGAAGGGACATCTTTTATCACAAGCAGGCAAGGCTACGTTGACTATGGCGTCACTTCAAAGCATACCGATTTATTTCTTATCTGTCTTTCGTACTCCTAGTAAGGTTTATCACAAGATTGAGCAACTTCAAAAAAATCTCCTATGGTCAGGGATGAAAGTTAAAAAGAGGATCCATTTGGTAGGATGGAGCAAAGTGTGCAATTCCAAAGCTAATGGGGGGCTTGGACTACGAAGACTGGTCCATCTCAATACAGCACTATTAGCCAAACAAGCCTGGCGATTGATGACAAATGTGGAGAATGAGTGGACAGTCATAGTGAAGAGGAAATACCTTCAAGGAACAAGCTTCATGAATGAGAATATTCTAAATAGGGGATCGACCTTCTGGAAAGTAATCTTAACCAACAGAGATTTGGTCAAGAGAGGGCTTAGATGGATTTTAGGCAATGGGTAAAAAATCAACTTTTGGGAGGATAGGTGGGCTAGTCCAGAGGCCTTATCCCAGAACCCCAACCTAGCGAGGATCAAAGAGCAGATGAAACAAACCATAGGACAAAGGGTGGTAGAATTTTTAAGGCAAGATAGGAACAAACTCAACTGGAAACAAATCAGGGTTTAGGGTTTTGAAGCTGAGTCTAAAGAACTCCAAAATATTTTAGGTCAGCAGTTCATCCCCAGGAGGGAAGAAGATCATCTGGCCTGGACCAAAACTGAAAGTGGAGAATTCATGGTCAAAACCACCTACAATCTGCTCTTAAATATTGAGGACCACCAGTCTCAGCCATAGATGGCTTGGGTCAAATGTCTGATTCCCAAAATATCCTTTTTCTCCTGGCTTGTGATACAAGGAAATATCCTTACCATTAACAATATGCTTAAGAAAGGTATGACTATTGCTAACTAGTGTTACATGTGCAGGGCAAGGTGGGAATCGGTCCAACACCTCTTTATAGAATATTCGATGTCAACAACAATCCTGGATGAATTATTCCAGGCCTTTAGGATCTCTTGGGCTAGACCAGCTACAATCATTGATTTTTTTCAACAATGGCCTCAACCTTTTGTGAGCCCGAAACTCAAGTTTCTTTGGAAAATTTGTTGGCACCACTTCCTTTGGAAAATCTGGCTAGAAAGGAACCATAGAGCCTTTAACGAATCCAAGCATAATACTAGGACTATCCTCAACAAGATCCTTGGCTTTGCGATTGAAAATGTTAGCATCCTGTCTGTTGAGAACCAGGTTGTTCCTCCTTTTGAAAAGCAACTCTCTCAATCCCTAGGTATTCCTGAGGATGAGGTGGCCCTGGTTCATAAGCCCAATCCCAGAATTGGTATCATTTGGAAGCCACCCCCTAGTGACTGGATCAAGCTAAATTTTGATGGTGCGGCTAAGGAGAATCCTAGATGGGCAGGGGTAGGAGGTGTGGTTAGGGATCATCAAGGAAACCTGGTGATGGCCTTTGTTGAACCATTAGGAATCAGAACCAATAATGAGGCTGAAGCAAGAGCACTATGGAGGGGATTGTAGGTGGTTCAGGAGATGCAGGGCAAGTTGATCATTGAAGGGGATTCAA
Organism: Wollemia nobilis; assembly: GCA_028583015.1. Taxonomy (NCBI): domain Eukaryota; kingdom Viridiplantae; phylum Streptophyta; class Pinopsida; order Araucariales; family Araucariaceae; genus Wollemia; species Wollemia nobilis. The sequence continues at coordinate 5,270,364 of JAQPPZ010002499.1, forward strand.
TGGTCATCATTAACCTCCTTACTAATAGAAAAAAACCTCCTTGGAGGATAGAGGCCATCATCCATGAGGCGAGGATCCTCTTCGAGGACAGACACGATAAGATGGCTCAACATGTTTTTCGTGAGGCCAACAGAACCACAGACAAACTTGCCAACCTTGGAGTTGATGTTGGGAACCTGACAACGTGGACATGGGGCATGCCACGTGATGTGGAAGAAATCCTTTGTAATGATAGGCGATCCATTGCTTGAGGTGGATAGGGGTGAGGAGTACAAGTCCCACGTGGCCCATGATGGTCACGAGGTGTCTTCAACAACACTACTTAATCTGAGAGCCTTAAATTTTAGGGCAAATCTGATAGAAATTATGAATGAGGCCAGAGTCAGGATACGAATTGTTGAGTATCCAAGGCATGATAGAACTAACTCATACCCAATGCACAATAATCATGACCGTAATCGGCCCCATTGCAAAAGGATAAAAATCATTGGCCAGAGTCCAGGTGATTATGTGGATAGCTATGGCATGAGTATCCCAACCAAGGAGAGAATGTCAAACCTAGCCACGAGTACACAGTGTGGGGGTACGAGTAACAAGGGAAGTGTCGGCATGTGTGCTACAAGTGTTAAGATAGTGGATCAGAAGGATGACTTGGATCTTGTTGGGCTGATGATGAGGCTACCAGATAAGGCCAGCTGGCAGGAGATCCGAGTGGAGGAAGATGGGTGGTCATCTCCTTTGCATGGCACTCCAAACAAAGAAGGCATCGATGAATGTGCAACAATTGTGGAGCCGCATCACAAGGACTTGGTGCTCGTCGGGACACTAAAAATAATTATAGGCACTACCAAATGGCAACAAATACACATGGAAGACATTGGGTGGTACTTTCCTAGGTTTGGCACTCATAACAAGGAAGTTTTCGTTACATGCCAGAAAGGCTATAAGTCCCACCACCTTTTCAACTCAGGAAAAGGCAGAAAGGAGTGGAGCATAATCGAGACTGAGAGTGCTACGAGTGAAAGGATTGAGAATAAAAAAATGACGTATGTGGAACCCATAATGGTTATCATGGAACCTGTGGCCTAGGCCATCTTGACTGAGCGTAGGTTCACCCAATTTTTTGATCTTTTTTCAGGAGCGGATGAGGATATCACTCAGGCGATGATGGAAACATGGGAATATGGGAAGGTGGAGATTCATGGTAGAGATATTATCATTGACGTCAATTTTCTCACTATTGTGATAGGGAAAATGGTGAGAGGACGCTCCATCCACCATTAGAAGCACCATTGGGAAGTTGAATTGAAGGAATTTAAAGATAATCCCAAAATATTTAAGGAGGCTAAAAATGGTCTGACCAGAATGGATTTGCCCACCCCTTGGAATGGGGTCATGAAAAATGTAATGGAATTTGTTACGATGGAGGATCCCAACAAGACCCTGCTTAGCTTCCATTACGCCTTTGTGAACTTCTTTCGGGATGTCAACCCGATCAGTATACCATAATTCCTGATGAATTCAATGAACTATACAATCAACACTTGTCACAGTAAGAGGGGATCTGCTATGCCACTACACCAGGGGTTGTTTAAAGTGATCTATAAGTGGGTGTTGGCCATGGCTCCCAACCCTGAACCCTCGATCATCGAGGAAGTTCAGCCCAACCACCATGCAGAGAGTTCGGGGATAATGCTAGCCCTAGAAGCATCAAGCCTGCTTCAGTGTCTCCAAAAATAAATGCGTGGGGGAGCCTACAATTAAAGGAGGGATGACAAGGAAGAGGTTAAGGATTGAGGAACCCACGACGAGATCCTCCTTAAGGCTAAAAAACAAGCAAATTCAAGGTAGCTCCAAAGTGAGTGCGAGTGACCTGGAGGATGAAGGACCTACAATTATGGTCCTAAAATGCTTCGTCCTTAAATCCTATGCCAGCATCATCCATCAGATGCAGGAAACCCATGACACTCTGACTCAGGTCTTCTTCAACGATGGTTACATGCCGAAAGTGGAGGTCAATGATGTTGATGAAGACGAGGAGGAAGAGAAGGATGAGGAGCTCGAAGAGGATGTCAAAGATGAGGCCTAAGGGTCCTCAAGCTCTGGTTGTTTCCCTTTTTGGTTTACGTAATGTTCAGAGGAAGTCTTCCTCTCAAGGTGAATGCCTATTTTCAGTTTTTGTTTTACGTATATGGGAGTTTTGCTTATCTTTGTCTATTCTGATAGGTGGTAGGATTAAGGCTTGCTTTCCTTTAATAGATAGGTGGTCTAGACTAGCTAGAAGCAGTAAAGGACAGAAAGTCCTTAGGATGTCAAGGATCCACAGCTTCAACATAAGGCTGATTTTTGTAACAGGTTTTGGGTCAACCTGAAAAACCCGAAAGATAATGAAGCTTTTTACTTACCAAAAAAAAAAAAATCATCATCCAATCAACATCAAGTCACATAAAGTCATTAACAAGCATATTTTAGTAATACTCAACTAGAAAATGGGTAACCTATGGACTTGGGTTGTGTCTATTCTTCCCTTTCTACAATTCAATATTTGTATTTTAGCATTCATAATCCCTTTTTATATGTTTTCTATCCTTTTGTCTCTAGAAACAAGGGTCTGATTTTTGAAGCAAGAAAGTCATTATCTTCACTAAAAACTGATATACTCCTCTACATTGATTGCCATTTTGTTTCTATTTATATATTATAGTATTTTTATAATTTCTACAAAAGTGTTGACATGGAGCTAATGTCACTTTTGCAAGCAGACAATGTTTTTGATCTTATGACAAAATTGAGTATTTTTTGTCTTGCATTTTGTCATTTATATTTTAAGGAATGAGATTTATTTATTCTATGTAGTGATAAGGGTTTTTATTTTTATTTTTTGATTAATTAACAAAGGAAAGTTTATAAAAATCCTATTTTAACTATGATCAAAATTTAAAAATAAAATTAATCATTCTTGTGTAGGCATTGAAACAAAAATTATGTGTATCTTGCATTTTAGGGTAAACTATTTGCTACACCTTTCTTGTTTGAAAAGGGAAGGATCCATTTTTTCATTAAAAGTGCATCATTTAGCTTTAGGTTTTAATTTGCTATATTTCTATTTGTGTCTAGGTGTAGTTGCTTATATTTAATTTTATCAATCCAAGGCAATGAAGGTTAGATTTAAAGAGTAGAAATCCAATATAGATTGTATTGTGATAATTAATTCTTAAGTTTGATTTGGATCTCTTTTCAGTCTTAGGTTTTGCTAGCAAATAATAATTGTAGTAAACAAAAATTATGCAAAAATTGAAATAATATGCAATAAATTAAATATGATATTTACCTAACAATGATGATTTTACCTATTGGTGATGATCCTATTGCAAATAGTTATTTTTTATTATTTATTTTTACTTTATGCTCTATGAAAATGTAATTTAATTTATTTTATAATTCTAAAGTTAATTTTATGTACTAACTATTTCTAACCTATTACAAGGGCGAGAGAATAGGGACTGACTGTAAGAGTGGGTCCTGCCTCCTAGAGGATAGTGTAAGTATTTATCCCCTAAACTATTTTATCTCAATAACTAATATGCATAATTACTACTAACATTATTCTATTCTATGAATGCAGGGAAAATATAGTTGTAATTACATAAAGTAAATCATGCAGTAATTGACACAATAAATGATACAAATTACCATAAAAAGTGATGCTTTATTATTGGAAATTTAGGCGTACATAGTTGCGCACTTCTTCAGAAAATGTATAGTTATTCCAACATTATTTTTCATTAGACGACTAGACCTTTTCAAAGGTATCCCCTTGTAATATATAATATGACTTAGAATTTGAATAGAATTCATCCACATATTTTCCATGTGTCTTTGTCAGCTCAATAATGCGACAACTATGTACCTAACAAAAATAATCTAAACTAACATAATTTCTTAATCCTACTTGGACTTAATCATATCCTAAGTGGTCCAAGTAAAAATTTATGAACGAACATAAATTTTTTTTATCTAATTTGAATATTTTGCAAGATATAACAATACAACTATATGCCCCTTTATTCATAGGAAGACAACAATATTGCATTGGAATATATACAATCTAACAACATACTAATTATATGATTCTATAATTTTTTTTTACAATATCTTCAATAATAATAAGTTCCTCATGCATAATATTTGGTAATTCAACCAACTATGTTGACTAGAATTATTTTGTAACATGTGATGCCATGTAAGGGTGCCATGTTGTCACTAATGTGGTACACAGTGCATTGGTAATTTGACTCGGTCAAATATTTCTATAAATCTTGATGGTATATATCTTCGGTAATAGTCTTCAACAACTAACTTTGGTAACATACTTTAGAAACTGTGTTTTGTAATATATTTCAACCACTATGTTCTCTAACTCACATCTATATCCTTCTTGATTCATCATCTTTACGTCTATATTTTCTCCTGTTCAAATTCTAGTTTGAACCTTGTGTTGCTGCATCATATGCCTATGAAATGTCCTTCAACATTTTCTTGTCCAATCATACATATCTTGCACGTATTTTGTGTAAAATCCATACATTAATCAATTTAATCCACATTCATCATTTTTTTTAAGCGAAAAACCCCTTGCGATGCCGCTTTGGTATGAGAGACCACGAACAAGGGGTTCTACACCATCAAAGTCACCCGGGAGTCGCACCAAAACCTGCCCGCACCAACATTATCAATTTGATTTTGGATACCCATTTTAGCTTTTTGGTAGGGTGGAGATTTGAACCTGGGACCTCTCTTAGAGGAATTCCTTCTCCTCTCCAACTCACCTACAACACCTGGGTCCACATTCATCATTTTAACTGATAATTCACATAAATAATTAAAATAATAATTCAAATTCATTATATCCATGGTTTAAAGATAGAAATAAAAATATATATTATCACAAATATTACACATATATCAGATATTATGATCCAATTTTTGCAAAAAAATAAAATATCAATGAATAAATGAAATTTTATACTTTCTTCAGAAATTTCCTTTGCAAATACATGAAACATGACAGTACAATTATTCTTCAAATATAACCAAATAGGTCTATTAAACATCATTTATGAAAAATATTTGTAACAATACTTGCAATCACAAGAAATGAATAATCTAAAAAATAACTCAAAACATATATCAACATATGACAATATGACAATACGGTTTTCAGGTGAATTTCTATAGTTGAAATAAATTATTTCAACTCTTCAAAGAATATATTTATCCCCTGCAAAGAAAATATCAGAATTGGTCTTTGGTAGAAAAATAAATAAGATATCAAAAGCACTTCATAATTTTGCATAGGGAAAATTCCTTAAAGCTGAAAGACACATCAATTATGCAATCATCATCACTGCAGTTATGGTAATCAAATGATTTCAAGCATAAGAATAAACACTACCTACAATATTATTTTTGAATATCTATATCACAAAAATAAAATATATCTACAAACACATGAAAATAAATCATTCTAAGTATTCTATAGAAATGAACTTATATAACCTTTAAAAATAAAATCTATCTATAAAATCATGAAAATAATTTTATCAAGTTTTTAGTTTTTATCCGACTTATGATCATCGGGTAGAAATGCGTGAGGATGGCGATCGTGCTGCTGATAATTTTTGTTCATGATTCACCTTATACACCTATTATTTGGTATTCTTTTTAGTAGATGGGGTTTCAATCATGATGTTTTGACATGTTCTTCCTCAACGGATCCCTCTTCCTGCATCATATCCTATGTCTTGGAAGGTAGGGGTTGTTCTATGGATGCAACTAGATTATTAATGACTGTGTCAATATCTGGGGGTATCTCAATGTTCAAGACCAAATTTCCTTTTAATGTTTTGGCTTTAGTGGAGGAGCCTGATTCTTGAGGACAATTTTGTTGAAGCAGACTGGCAAGTGGCTGTGAACTTTCTTCTTTGAGAATCTTGGTGAAGTCAATGGTTTTTCTAAAATTGATTGATTTTCATTGTTTCCTACCGATTGTAAATATCTTGTTTTGAGAGATATCAATAGGTGGTATTTGGTTGATGGCATCAGTAGGTTTTGTCACCCTATCCAAATAAATTTGCTTGATCATGTCTATTTGGAGAGTGAGGGTACACTAGACTAGCTTTGAGTGTTTTGCAAAATCTTCTTAGAGCTTATCAATTTTGATTTGTAGCATAGTCTACTATGCTCAAATATGTGTCAAAGAATTAGTGGGTGGCTCAAATGTAGGTAGGTTAGTGTATTGTCTAGCCATTTCCCCTATCTCATGGGTTTCAAGAATATACTTTTCACATCAAGTTTTCTGTGTAGGTTATGAGGATTTGGTTGACCTGGTATGGTGTTTACATTTTGGAGATTCAAGTTCCTCCTCCTGACTCTTCGGCTCTGATTCCTTAAAAAATGTACTATTTTCAATGGATTCATTGTCATTGGACTCAGGATGAACTAATAGTCTTGACTCCTCTACAATAGTCTCCCATGTTATCTTGGCTTCATGTCATTTTTGTAGAACTAGGAGTTTAATTAATCCATGATGGGAAATGAAATGAATTTTAGAGCTATCATTAGGATTTTTGGGTTGCACGTAGAGAACTGTAGCCTTGATATACTGGTATAGGAGGTATGATAAATATATGATACAATACTTCTATCTTGGGTATTTAATATTTAGTAGCATTTTAAGATGATATTCCCCATAGCTAGATAACCTTCCTTCTTGTGTGAAGAATTTTATGATAAGTACAATAGGTTCTTGCAATTTAAGGGGGAATAAGGAGGTGGCTATCCCTTTTGGCCAACCTTATTTATCACGGATTATAGTGAAATGTTCACCAAATTTCTCAACCATTTGTTTAACACCTTTCGAGTAGGATTTGTAGTAATATTGTCCCACTTCGGGTAGAGTCAGGGTTTCAAAAATTAAATTGGGATTTATGGCAATTGGGATATCTCCAACATGGGTGACCATAGTCATGAGGTTGCAGTTCATAATTAAATGCTTCACCATGCCTTGGTCATGCCCTTGAAAGTTTGTAAGGGCATCCCACCATCGAGCGTCTTGGAATAGCTTCTTCACAGAGTCGCTAGGGTTCTATATTTTGATGAAAAAGGGTTCACTCCTCTTCTAAAACATAGATTGAGGTATTTTTTTAAGAAATGGTAGATAGGACAAGGATTAAAATTTTGATGGGGTGGTTTCAAAATTTTTTTTAGCAGATGAAAACCTACAACAATTATTTCATAGAAAAAAACTCTTTTATACTTGCAACCTAGAAAGAATTTCTAAAAATTATGCAGAAACGTAGAGGTTTAGCAATGATTTTATATTCTGCAATGATTTTTTACAACAAAAATGATTATATAAAAAATATCCTGTAGCAGAATGATTAGGATATAATATTACAACTGTTCATTATTAAATACAAAATCATTTTAAATAACCAAAAGTTTTACCTTCTATCACTTTCGTTTCCACCAATTTCTGTCACCTCACGATGATGCTTTTAAAATTTCTGACGATTATAATTGTTTTCCTACATATTTAACCTTTCTACCCACTATTTTTCATGTCTACAGTAGTTCCCATTCTAGTGTTTGTTTTAGATTTTCAATTTCATCTAGGCTAGAAAAAATTTAGAGTTTAGCTTTGTTTTAGGTTGTAGAGCATTTTTGTTCAAGTTTGGAGAGCCTTCTACGGAAGGAAAAATAAAATTTAGGGTGTTATTTTCTTTTGCATGTAATTTAGCTATGCAATACATATCAACATTCCATTTATGTTTAATCAATGACTATGAGTGCTAGTTCATGGCTCTTTTTTGTGATTGATTTGTGGTAGCTACGTGCCACTGATCGACAACTTCTAGAAATGGGAGCAACAACTAGATTTCGAAGGAGGTTTTTGGAACCAACATATGTTATTTTCAATCTTCAATCATTGCCATCCATTGAAATCTTAATCGATGGTCATAATTTTATATCTGTGGCATCGTTTATTATTGATTTTGTAAAACTACATGGTGTTCATCATTGTGTTTGAGGTGTTCATCATTTCTTTTGGCATGAGACTTCCTACCACCTTGCATGGCAAGGGTTAGTATTTGGTACCAATTTTTATAATATATGATTTGTTATATATTTTCTATACCTTTTATGCTTTTAATTACCATGATAGCCAATAAATTTCTTTTAGACTATTGCCCTTATGCGTATGTGCCATGTAACCTTTTCCTTCCATCGTGTCACTAGCCTTGATGCCCACATCATCTATTTTATTTCATCGCGCTATTGACATTGATGCTCATGTGCTTTAAATTTTATTATTCATTGTATTTTATCCTATCATGTCATTATTTGAACTATTCCATAGTCACGTTCATTTGCTTTAAAATCCACGTGTACCTAGTAGTCGACGTCTTGGAAGCTTTTGTGGTTGACTCCCATGCTTTCACATAGAGGTATCCAAAATTATATAAAGTGCTTCCAATTGGTGATTGTTTTTAGATTATGTTGTGTGGTGCCATCATGGGTGTACACACTAGTTCATTTTTATTAGGCATTCATGGAATATTTTTTATGTACCATCTGATATCGTATATTAAATTTAATTTTAATATCATACAAAAATCCAAAAATTCCAAAAGGTGGTCAAGGGAAGCTTTATAAATATTTATGCAATTTTACCCTTTCTCTTCCCTTAAAATAACATTGATAATTTTCTTTTATATCCTGCATTGACACATTCTATCATATTCTAGGTTGACACGTGCCATTTTTTCTTGGGACTAGTCTAAATATCGACACTTAGAGAAGTTTTAGATGATGTGATACAAATACTATCTACAAATGGTGCTTGCAGAAGTTGTTTACAAAATATTTCTGTAGAATCTGTCTATAGAAGATATCTAAAGAAGTTGTATATAAAAAAAATAGAAGATGTCCACAAAAACATCTACAAAAGTTGTCTACAGAAAATATCTACAGAAGTTGTCTACATAAGTTGTCTACAAAAGATATCTACGGAAGATATCTATAGAAACTATAATTGTAGAGTTGAGAAAATACTTTACCTGATTCTTCCCCCAAACTGTATTATGAATTTTGGATGTCTTTATTTACTTCCCCCCCAAACTGTATTTTTGGCTATATAGCCAAAAAAAATGAAGAGGGTATTATTTATATTATAGTAATGAGTTTTATTTATGGGGGTTATTCCAATTATACTAGGTTATATATATATATATATATATATATATATATATATATATATATATATATATATATATATATATATATATATATATATATACATATATATATATATATATATATTAATATTAGTCATCAATATATGCAAAAATAGATTTCTATCAAAGGTTTGGATAATTTCAATAAAAATGGGGTAGATATTCTGATATCATTGTGATGGATTTTGCTTAAGGGTACAAAATTTATGTAGGATAAAATGAACTATAGTACCTCCATAGGAATTTTCTTCTAGCTTTTGCTTGCTTATGATATTCTAGAGTTGTTTCACAAAGACTCAAGCATCTTAGTGATTTTAAACAAATCCATCTACTCATTTCTCAAATCAATATGATGTTAAAGTTATACTAATGTTTTCAAGCCTTTCAAGGACCAACTATGTGTGTAGTGAATGTTCATTTCACATAATGAGTAAATATTGAGTAAAACAATGGTCACTTATCCCAAAAAACTAGCAAATCTATGAGTATCGATAGGTATTATCTAGACTTAGCACTGCTAGGCAAGGATACCTTATTGCCAGGTGGGTTTCATTCAACCCATTGTTGTAATGAGGATCATCCCATAGTTTTTGAGACACTAAGAATTCCAAGGATTCAAGATATTTTACCCTTATTTGATTTTTTTTCTTGGGGTGCTTGCTCATTTTGAATGGAAGCAAGGGATTTTAATTACTTTTTTGTATTCTTTCTTATTTTTAGGGGAAACAAGAAGATATTTTTGGGATACTTGCTCGATTATATGAGGATCAAGGGATTTTTTTTGAAAGGTGAAGGGTGAGCTTGTCCTTTTGCCAATTCATTAGATTTCTAGACCATGAACATAGATGGATAAGTAGGGGAAACAATTCACTTTATGGCAATAGTAACTTATGAGTTAATATTTCCAAATATCATAATGTTTTTGTGTTCTAATGTGCATAGTCCAAGATAAAAATTTACTGACTAGAAATATCTTACAACACCAAAATATTTTTAATGAAAATTTAATCAAAACACTAGTGCTGGTTGAGTAATTGAAAACACCAAGATTTTATTTAGCAAACAAGGTGTTATGCAACATGTGGTAGTCATTTTCTTACAAGATCTTAAATAAATATCCTTTTAGGCTATTATTATTATTTTTGAAATATTGAGAATGAAGATTGATGAAAATAAGATACAAATATTGCAAATAGAGGAACTCCATTATGAGATAAAGGAAGCATAATATATATATTTTTAATATTATTAGAGATAAGTTACTATTCAATAGTTGTAGTTCAGAGATATACTATAAATTAGCTCGTTGCTTAAGATGGTGTATGAATTCTTCCTAGATAATAGCTTTTTATAAAGTTTAAGCCTATGCCCATTTACTAGTATTATTATTTTTGAATCATCTATAGGCTTAAGTTTTATTGTACCATTACCAAACATCTCTTCAATTTCATAGGGTCCTAGATTTACCTTGAAAATATTGATAGTGGGAGTCAAACAACAAGGCCCAATTTCCTAGTTGAAATATTTATGGTAAAATGTGTTTATCATGCCATTTCTTCCTTTTTTGTTTGGTTAATTCAGTCCTATGTAATGCTTCTAGTCCCCTTTCATCAAAAATATTTAACTTTTCCAATCTAGCTTTTTGTTCTCAATCCAAATTCATGTCAAGTTGTATTGTTGTGCGAAGAGTTTCTATCTCAATTTCAATAGGTATGATAGCTTGTTTACCATAGACCATTTCATAAAGTGATAATCCCATGGTGGTTTTCCAAGTTGTTTTGTACACCCATACAAATTATTTTAATATTTTGGCCCAATCAACCCTATTAATAGCTATGGTTTTTGTAATGATATTTTCAAGTTATCTATTCGTAACTTCTACCTGTCCATTAGCTCAAAGGTGATATGGTAAAGTTTTCCTATGTTTAATTTGATAGATGTCAACAAAATGTACAATTACCTTGGAGACAAATTGGGATCCATGATCTAAAACTAACTCTCTAGGTGCTCCAAAGCATTGCATAATATTTTCATAAAGGAAATCAGCTATTGGTTCAACTTGTGCTCATGGTAAAGCTTTAACTTCAGCCCACTTGGTAACATAGTATGTATACACAAGTATGTGTTTATTACCTACACTTGGATGATCTATAGGTCTAAAAAATTTAATCCCCCATTTCTCAAATGGTTCAAATATTACTTGTGAAACCAAAGGCATCTCCATAGAAGGCGTAGTTTTACTAGATATTTGAAAAGCATCACATCTATCAACAAATTTATAGGCTTATTTATTCATTGTAGGCCAAAAGTAACTAGTTTGTAGTATTTTAGTGATTGTCCTTTGGGTGAAATAATGACCTCCACAAATTTCTTCATGTGCTTCATGAATGATTTCATATACATCTTCTTGCACACATCTCCTAATTACTTGGTCAAGTCATGTTTTAAACAAGATTCAATTAATCCACATATAAGGAATACTATGACATATTAGTTTTATACACTCATGCAATGTATTGTTTTAAGGTATTTTTCCTATTACTAAGTAATTTACGATATCAGCATACCAAGAAGTGAATATAGAGAGAGAAAACAAATGTTCATCAGGAAAATTATGAAGGATTAACTTGTTATCATCAAATGTTTGCATAAGAGATAGATTATCTGTAATGACATTATCCTTTATTTCCTTATCTATGATGGTAACATTAAATTCTTATAACAAAAGAAACCATCTAACCACTCTACCTCCTACTGTAGCTTTGTTCATTAAGTACTTAATGGTAGAGTGATCAGTGTGATCAAATACTTCATACCATGTTATGTAGTGTTTGAACTTATTAATAGCATGGACTATAACTAAAAATTATTTCTTAGGGATAATGTAATTAAGCTCAACTCCATGCAAGTTTTTACTCACATAATAGATAGCATAAGGTATTTTTTTCTCTATTTTATGTAGTACTACCCCTATTGCATACCTCGAGGTATCACAATGGATATGAAAGGGTAAATTCTAGTTTGGTCCCTGTTAGTCAAAAAGTGACTAACTACAGAAAAATAGTTGATGCACCTTTTTTCATATTTTCCAGGAAGACCGAAGTGGCCCATGTGCTAAAGATCAAAGAAAAAGCAAAACACCACAAGGAGGAAAAAGTGTCGCGATATCGCGACAAGTTGCATTTTCGCGGTCCAAAGCAAAGAGAAAGAGCAAGGAGGAAAAAATGTCATGATATCACGACATGTTGCATTTTTGCGGTCCAAAGCAAAGAGAAAGAGCAAGGAGGAAAAAATGTCGCAATATCGTGACATGTTGCATTTTCACGGTCCAAAGCAAAGAGAAATAGCAAGGAGGAAAAAGTGTTGTGATATCGCTACATGTTGCATTTTCGTCGTGAGAAAGAGCAAGGAGGAAAAAGTGTCGCGATATCGCTACATGTTGCATTTTCACCGTCCAAAGCAAAGAGAAAGAGCAAGGATGAAAAAGTGTCACAATATCGTGACATGTTGCATTTTAATGGCCAAGAGCAACAGAAGGGAGCAAGGAGGCAAAAGTGTCGTGATATCACGACATGTTGCATTTTTGCGACCAAAAGAGAAGAGAAAGAACAAGAAAGAAAAAGTGTCACGATATCGCGACATGTTGCATTTTCACGGTCCAAAGAGAAGAGAAAGAACAAAAAGGAAAAAGTTTCGCGATATCGTGACATGTTACATTTTCGTGGCTAAGAGCAAAAAAAGGGATCAAGGAGGCAAAAGTGTCACGACATCACGACATGTTGCATTTTCGTGACTCAAAAATGGGAGGTAGATAGAGAAACAAAAGTGTCGTGATTTCGTGATGTCCAATTTTCTCCAAGGAAATAGAGTATATTTTTGGCAACTAGGGACATGCACTGACATCGGGTACTAATTTCTGAAGAATGGTTAGTTGATTATAACCTTGAAGGTCCGCTCGATGATTGCATAAATAGGCTCATCTAAAATTAGCCAGAAGGAAATCTATCCAATCTACGAGAAATCCATTGTATATTATTAGAAATTGTAGATAATTACTTGTAATTGATTGAAGAAATTAAATGTACGTAGTAGAAGATAATCTTTTTAGGGTATAAATAGGAGTGAGTCGACCATGAAAAAATGTCGGATCTTGGACATTTACAAGCTTGATGTACATGTACTGGATTACAAGCAATAAAAGATTTCTTCTTCTGGATTTCGAAACTTCTGTGTGCAAGTGTATGTATCTAGTGTTTTAACTTTTATTCATTCTAAGTTTTATAATGTATCTATTCTAAAATCTGGACTGTGCATGTATAAACCTTGTTTCTAGAGTTGAACATTAAAGATATTTACATGTATTTAGACGAACATCTAAAATTTGCACTCAGGAATTCATGTTTTCTATAAGGAGATATAAAGAAAACTCTGAAAATCATGATCTGCATCATCAATGTTTGTTGTTGTCTAATCTGTACTATGAGAAAAGTTCTAGCTTAGGCTATATTTCCCTTATCTCTTGTTCCCCTTTTATCTAAAAAAATCAAAGGAACCAGCCTTCTCTGGAGACTAGATAGATGACCTCAAGCAAGATCTATCTATTCAATGTTGGCAAAGTCTAAGGTGCAACACTATTAACCGAAGGTAGATTTTGTTCCAATAGTTTTTGGCATGCCCGGTGGAACCAGAAATCCCACAGTATTGTATAAATTTTGGTGTTTTACCTTAAGAGCCTTTTGTTTGAAAATCTCAAGAAAAACCACCTGGCGACTCCGTTGCAATTTAGACCATAAAAGAAATACCTTGTCTAAAAACCTTCTAGTTATATAGCCATATGATAACCAGATCTTGAGCTAGAAACTCTGAAGAACCTATCGAGTTATTTGAACTACATCTCGGAAGCCTAAAGGCACACCCTGTGCTAACCGCACGATCAAATCCACCCGACACCATTAGCACCTCTTTAACACCCATTGTAGGAGCATCTGCAAGCAATCCTATAGTAGTTGTAACTCCTTTAGCAATCATGGAAGCTGCCCCTGCCCTAGCACATCTTGTGTGGAATCAAATTGGTCCTTTAAACTTAGAAGCACAAAATCAGATTCCACAAGCTGCACTAAAAGCATTGCCAACTTTTGACAGAATAGGCAAAACAACAGATGAGCATTGTCTAGATGTATCATCGCTAGCATCTATCTACAATATCACTCAAGAAGATGTAATGGTCAAATTGCTAGTTATATCTTTGAAGGGAAAAATGCTCTATTGGTACAGAGCGCTCCCCACTGGATCCATTACTTCTTGGGTAGTACTTGCCAGCCGTCTGGTCGATGAAATTAATATACATGCAGATCCTTTCACACTGCTAAATCAATTTATTGTCATTGAGATGCATCCATGAGAAGAAATCTAGGATTTTAACATTAGATTTACCAAAACTTGTGATAGAGTACCGCAAGGCCTAAAGCCCACGAAATAACAAGCTATATGCTATTATTTAAGGGCTTTTGATTCAGATCTCAGTATGATAATAAGGCAATCCCATGTAACCACTTTTCCTCGGATCTATCTAGAGGCAGCAAAGGGCAAAGCTGATCTCATCGCTACAAAAAGATATCCATCAAAGAGTCTATTGCCAATTGTACCAAAGCTTTCCCAAGATTCAATCTCTAAACTGCTTGTACTCCCATCAACACAGGCCCTCTCGACTATAGCTCCACCTCCTACATTCCTTGCATTAAAAGCCACACCCCTTGCATCAGCTCCCACCAATGATCAATACACGACCATAATTGATACAATGAAGACATTGTCAAATGAAATGGCATCCATGAAAAAGAGAGAGGCTAAACGAAATATCCAAGCAAGAATATTTCCACAGATAAAAAAAGAAGGTGCTTCAACAAGTGGAAGAGGACAAGATAGAAAAAATGTGGTGCATGCAAATGAGACAGGGGATAATGGAGAACCCACTAATTCTGATTACTAGTGTACCACTTGCAACGATCCTCATGGAGAAGATTCATGCATGATTCATCAACATCATGTGCAAGCGGTTATTAATGAAAGATCCAAAGAAACTGGCAAGGGATAGGTGAACATAATTAGAGAAGTCCACCACAATTTGGCAATGCCATCCATGGAACAAGTCTCAGTCCTGACAAGGTCGGGAAAAAATTCATTACAAGTCGACCCTAAGGAAGTCCAACCACTAAGTTTTCCTCCTGCAACCAAGGCGACTTCATAGAAAAACCAGTCTAATGAGAAAGGACATTTTGATCCTCCTCATACTTTTGCGACTGCACCAAAAAAATAATTTCCTCCTAGAAAAGGGATCGAGATGCAAGAGCAAGCGAAGGAAAGATTCAGATTTCCTTCGTTAACAAAAATACAAAGAACAGAAGCTACGTAGGTCTACAGAGATAGATATGATGCATCGACTAGTGGAAGGGAGAAAAGTGTTGAAGTATCCCAAGCCACAACTTTTTCATTCAACATTGCAGAAGAAATGAAGAGGACCCCTTCCAAAATAAGCATGTATGATGCACTGCAAATTCTTGGTCAGATTGACCTCCTCCAAGAATCCTTAAATTTAAAGAATGATACCTCTTCCTCAAATGTTATACAAGAAAATGTTGTGTCAAACTCTAGGAAAAATAGACCGCCCCCATTCTCTCTATCCTTGCAAATGGAGGGATGGATAGTTCACAATTGCATGATTGATTCAGGGGCTGCAACTACGGTGATACTGAAAGCCGTATGTGACATAATGGAGATGGAATATACTCGAAGTCATCATGATGTGTTGCAATAAGATGGTACTCCAATAAAAACTATTGGGGTGATCAAATATATCCCTATTCAACTCCACAGAATGCCAGAAGTAGTCGTCATACAAGAAGTAGTTGTTGTAGACTTAGAACCATATTTCGATATGTGTTTATCCAGAGATTTCACAACAAAACTGGGCGGTTATCTATCTCTAGAGTATTCACATTTGGAAGTACCTTTCAAAGGTAAAATATTCAAGATCTACAATTAAAAACCATCTACTTTTCATGTAGAAAGACTAGAGGAAACAACTACCGTAAACATGATGTTCAAGGAATTGGAAAACATTGATCTAATGGAAGAAACCATGAAGGAAATTCAATTTGAAGATTATTTTTCGATGGAGAATTTCAACGCTATGGTAGAGATGGAAATAGGAAGCTATTCCATTGAAAAACCAAAAAAGCTTCCTATTGTTGTCCTTAAAATAGGTGATTCGGCCAACCAGTTATGGAAATTGTACTTTGACGGGTCAAGGTGCAAAAATGGAGCAAGAGCTAGAATTGTTCTGATTTCACCTACTGGAAAATAAAAAGTCTTTTCATATAGGTTGACATGGAGTTGCACCAATAACACGGCTGAATATGAAGCTTTGTGTTTGGGACTTAGGAAAGCTGAAAAACTAGGTGCAAAACAATCGTCGATCTATGGAGATTCAGAGCTGATTGTTAAATAGGTTAATGGTAAATGCATTTGTAAGCAACATTACCTAAAGGCTTACAAAAATAAAGTGTTGGATCTATTGGAAAATATTGAAGCACTAAAAATGAAATCCATTTCCAGAGAAAAGAACACCCATGTAGACCTGTCAGCATCAATAGAATCCAATTTTTGCACAGTCAGTAATGTTATTCAGAAGTCTAAAATAGTCAGACTTATATACAGGCCTTCTATGCCCGATAAGGACATTTTATGGCAAGTATTTGAAAATGACGAGCAGATCCTAGATTTTTTTATTCATGAGATGAATTGCTCTACAGAAAGAGCGTTACAAGAACAGGACGAAGAGAGCCTTATTCAACTGAAAAATAATCATATCCCCAAGGGACTAATCACCCTGTAGAGCCTTTTTGATAATAGCAACAGAGCTATAGGTCAAAGGACAAAGGTATATGAATGCCAGTATAAGGAAATAGAACTAGAACCAGGCAAAATGATCAAAGTAGGGACCGATTGTACAGAAGTAGAACTAGAGAAAATAAAACAGTTACGTAGAGAGTATCTAGATATAATAGCCTGGACTTATAGTGATATGAAAGTGTACAGGAAAGAGGTCATTCAGCATACCATAGAACTAGAGGAAGGAGCTAAACCTTTTAGGTAGAGGTAGAGTCCTATGAATCCTAAAATTGAAGCCTTAATGAAATAGGAGTTGTTAAAACTCCTACAGGCTAAGATAATATACCCAATCAAGCAATCTGCCTGGGTGGTAAATTTAGTTCTAGTCCATAAGAAAAATGGAGAAATACGACTATGCGTCGATTTAAAAAATTTGAACAGAGCTTCTTTGAAGGATAACTATCCTTTACCCCAGATTGACCCAATCCTTCATACTGTGGTGGGAGTAGAAAGGTTTTCTCTGTTAGATGGCTTCTTTGGTTACAATCAAGTTTGGTTGAGAAATGAAGATCAATACAAGATTGCGTTCACCACTAAGTGGGGAACATTTGCATACCAAAGGATGCCCTTTGGATTATCCAATGCAAGAGCAACTTTCCAAAGAGCCATGGACGTAGCTTTTGGAGAGCTTGCGAATAAATTTATTGTCGTCTATTTAGATGACATGACTTTCTTTTCACACAACAAAAAGGACCATGCCACTCATATGCAACAAGTATTTGAGAAATGTAGAGAATTTAGAATATCACTAAATCCTAAAAAATCTATTTTTTCTGTGGAAGAAGGAATACTCCTTGGGCATGTTATTTCTAAATCTGGGCTGTCAATTGATCCTGATATAGTAAAGGCACTTCTTGAGTTATCACCCCTAGTTAACAAGAAAGGTTTGCAGTCTTTCTTTGGGAAAATAAATTTCGTCAGAAAATTCATTGTGGATTTTTACCAAACGGTTAAGCCAATGACTGAATTATTGAAAAAGGATGCTCCTTTCTAATGGACAGAGCCAAGGAAAGAAGCTTTTCAAAAAATTCTCGAAGCCATCGCTCAAGCTCCTGTGTGAGTTAATCCTGACTATTCCCGAGGTTTCATACTATATGTTGTCGGAGAACAAGGTAGTTATGTTGCAGTTCTCACTCAAAAAGGAGCAGATGATGAAGAAAGACCCATAGCCTTTCTGAGTTCCACCATGCACAAACATGAGGAAAGGTACAGCTTCATAGAAAAACAAGTATATGCAATTATGAAATCCTTTAATAAACTAAAAAATTTCTTATCCTAGAGTCGGACGATGGTCTATGTTATTCATCCCGATGTAAGGAACTTCATAATTCAAGGAGAATTGGGTGAAAAAGGAGCTAGATGGGTGACTCACATCCAAGAGTATGATGTAGAAATACATCCTACTAAAATAGTCAGAGGGAGAGCTTTGTGACAAGAATTGGTCAAGAAAACTGCAAGTGGATATGGGGAGAGCCACCCTGTCATGGAAAACACAGAGCAACACCAAGAAAGAGTAGGTTCAAGTTGGATCGACGACTTTGTGAGGTATTTTCAGACTGGGTCATGTCCTGAAGATATGAATGCTTCCCAGAGAAGGAGATTCAAAATATAAGCATTGAAATATACCCTTCAAATAGAGGGGTTGTACAGGATTAACATCAATGGTGTATTGTTAAAATGTGTTCCCGATAATGAAAAGCACAAAGTGTTAGATGAATTTCACGAAGGTTTTTTAGGGGGACATTATGCAGGCCAAACTACAGCTTTGAAGATTCTTAGAGTTGGATGTTATTGGCCTTCCATCTTCCTAGATGCATACAAAGTAACCTAGAGGTGCGAAAAGTGTCAGAGGTATGTGGGGAGAAACAGGAATGCACCTATGCCCTTAAAATCTATTCAAGTCGAGGAACCATTCCAATAGTGGGGGTTGGATTTCGTAGAGATAATAGAGCCAAATTCATCATCAAGCCACAAATACATTCTCACTGCCATAGATTACTTCACCAAGTGGGCAGAAGCAGTGTCTACAAAGAAATTTGATTCGAAAGTGGTGATAGAATTTGTTGAAAGTCTAATCACAAGGTTTGGCGTACCAGATTCTTTGATTACAAACAATGGATCCCTTTTTACCAATGCAAAGATGATCGAATTCATCAGTAGATATGGAATTTACCTGAAGACTTCCTCTAATTATTACCCATAGGGTAATGGATTAGCTGAGTCTACTAATAAGAATCTTCTAAGAATTATAAAAAGAACATTAGAGGACAATAAGAAGAACTGGCACTCACTCCTGAATCAAGCCCTATGGACCGACAAAATCTCAATAAAAAAATAAATCAATACATTTCCATGTGCTTTGGTTTATGGCAAAGAAGTTGTTCTGCCAATTTATATAGAGATACCCACGTTAAGGATGCTAAACCAAGTTAATGAAGATGAATTTCATCCAATGGATGCCCGACGGATGCAACTTTTACAGCTTGAATAATGTAGGGAATAGGCCTACAATCATCATCAAAAGCATATGGTAAAAACAGCTAGGTGGTTCGATAAGAAAACCACTTAAGAAATTCAAAATAGGCAACCTGGTATTAAAATGGAATTTCAAGAAAGCAAAGCCAGGACACCATGACAAGTTTGATGCGTTCTGGGAGGGGCCATTCGAAATTATTTCAGAAAAGTAATTCAATGCCTTCCAGTTAAAATATCAAGATGGATGGATTCTACCCATCACAGTGAATGCTTTTCACCTAAAATTGTATTTCGAGTAAAAGCTACAGATCACCATTATATGTACAGTATATTATAAGTTTGGATTTTTGTAAATATTTCCCTTTTTACGGCCTAATAAGAATCATTTTTTACGGACTAGCGGGGTTCGATATTTTGAATGAAATATGGAGGGAAAAATTCAAATTTTCAAAAATTTGGGGCTGCCGCGTGATCGCCTGAAAATTCAGCAAGAAGGGATGAATAAAGAGAAAGTTTCAAAATATGTTGTGTGCTCCTCAAGATATTTCCAAAAAATTTCCACCGCCAAATGTTTTTAAAGAAACCACGTGCCAGAATTCCAGTGGGAGAAGATAATTAATTTGTTAGTTAGCATATTTTTGGGCATGGGATAATTTTGAGTCCCCAAGTGGGTTTTTAATGAGTCGACGAGCTTTTTTAGGAGTTTCCTAAGAAATATGGCAAGAACAAAAACCGAAGAAAGACATACAAAATCAAATCAACCAACCATCATTTAATGCATTAATTTTGCATGTCCTCCTAGGTGATATAAAATTAAATTCAAAGATTCAGAGAGGAATTTCATCATTTGCAAACTTGCTCAAGGCTCTTGGAGAAGAAAAGAAGAAGGGGATTGTCTTTGTGATGCTTGAGAAGCCAGAAGTCTTGCCAGCCACTGTTATACCATTGCACTGTAGTGTAGTGAGGAAAGAATTGAGAAGTAATCAGAGGAGGTTCAAAATCTACATACCTGATAATTTGTAATGGCTCCAAAGAAGGTGAAAGACCAGGCAACATCTACCTCATCATTCCCTAATACTTCGGTAGTGAAAATAAGGGAAGAAAATAGTGCTAGTTTTATTGACAGAGACTCCCAGATTACAGATACGATAATAACATGGAAGGACTCGACAGAGATTCGGAGCAATATAAAGAATCGAGTAGCAACTGAGGTTTCTGCGTCTTATCCTTCAACGTTTGCATACCATTATTTCTTGTACTAGTATGTATATATTCTTGTCCATATCTGCCCAGATCTGGTAAGGGCAATTGCAAATTTCTATGATGAAAAAGGGAGAAAAATTAGGGATTTTTCAGGGAAGGTCCTTTTTCTTCTGTCCAAAGATGCTTTTGTTTATGCTTTCATTGTGGGTCATGTTCCCCCCTTAGAACCTAATAAATTTGACCCCTTAGAACAAGCTACATATTTTGGCTCATCCGAAAAGGTGAGGGGTTTCCTAGACACCCAGCTAAAAGATCTTCCAGAAGGGGAAAATCCACCAAAACTCCCAATTGACAGGGCAAATTTTAAAAACCCTGAACTATATTCCATCTTGGCCATGATTGCAGGACTAAAAAATGATGAAAAGGTTCATAAATAGCAGGTGGCTATAGCAGAGTGTTTGTCGAACCCCAAAATGTATGATTTGGATGTTATGAGCAGGAGTGTGAGACCTATTTTCTTTGACTGGCCTGGGTTCCTAAGTGCAGAAATTCATGAGGATTTGGTAGCATTGAAGGCAGGCACCCAGTTTTCTTTTAGATACACTTCATATTTGGTATGGTTATTCTTTTATTTCATGTCTCAAGAGTTAGCTTTCATTTCAAAGAATGATAAGAATGAAAATGGAGAAATGTTTCCAGTATATGAATGGACTAATGTGTTATACAATTCTGAATCGTATTATGATTTCAATAGGGAATTTTTGGGCCCTGCACTAAAAATCGTGTATGGGCAAATAACAAGATTGACCCCCAAAGCGGAAAATGTATTACAAACCAAGTTTGCAGAGGATGGGGATTGGTTTATCCTAACACAAGGAGTGTGTATCAGATTATATGGGTTTACAGATAAACCCTTTTTACTTCCCCATTATGTGACTGATAGAATCTTTGCCTTAGAATATGTAAGGCAAACAAAAATCATTAATGTCAAATTCAGGACTGGAATTGGAAAAACTAGTACCTGTAATATGCCCTTTAGTTTTGAAGGGATTACTATTTCAAGTAAGGGGCAGAATGAATAGATAGCAGAGTATTTAAGAAAATTGGGTCTTATCGAGATCCCTCAAAGATGGAAATATGACCCCATAAGCAGGTTCACTGAGAGACAGTCCATTTTGAACAAAACACATAAAAAAGAATTTCATGTTAAAATCAAGGATGATATTGAGGAAAATAGGAATAACACAAAAGATGTACCATTGGAGTGGCACATAGAGAATATGGAGCCTTTGCCTCCTTGGCATGACTTTTATGAAGTAATTGTTCAATTTGACCCAGAAAATAAAAAAGGCTCATTAGTTGACAGAGAAAAAAATCACCTAGATTTAGAAGAACAGGCCAGATTGGGATGTTGCAAAAATTTGGGAATGGTGGGTAATGAGAGTTCAAAAAAATTTTATTTCATCAAGATATCCCACCAAAATTGACCATCTATTCGAAACTCGATATGCTGAACACCATGACTCCTGGGGAGGAACTTTCCCTGTTAGAATTCCTCCAAGCATAGGATGTGGTCATTATTCTGCTCCGGAAGTGTCTCAGCCACCTAAGAAATCCTAGCAGCCTAAAGCTGATAAGGGAAAAGCAATTACAGAGGCTCATAATATTCCCCTTGTTCAGACCAAACTTAGGACATCTAAGAAAATTTTGATAGAAGATGTCTTTACTGAAGAATAATGAAAGACTTATAGTTCGAATGCCACCCAAATGATGTTGAAAATGGGCTATGATGGAAAAGGGCTGGGCAAAGAAGGACAGGGGAGAAGTGAACCTATTCTAGTCCATCAAAGAGAGAAGCATCTATTGCTTGGGACAAATACCATGGCATCTAGACATCATTCCTCAAAGGTTGTAAAATTTGTTCCACTTGCAGACTCGGGTATAGAATCTGATGAACCCATGGCAGAAAGAATGAGGAAATTGAAAATGATGGCGGATAGGAGAAAAGACAAGTGTATTATTCAAACCTTGTCTAGTGATCAAGAGCCTCAAGATATAGAGGACAACTCAGGGAAAGAGACTCAGGAAGGCGAACCAGCCCATACAACTGAAGGAAACACCGATGTAGATGCTCAGAACATTGAGAATGAAACTTCACAGAAGGAAGTTCCACATGGCCCAGCCAGTTCGGCTCAAGAGAGCCAAAATAATGAAAACAAAAAACAAATTTTGGTTAAAAATGATATCTTGATGGTAGAAGAGCAGCAGGAGAAACAAGTTATAAACTTAGACAAAAGTGATGAAGAAAATGGAACTCTTGATGCAAAAAAAATGTAGAGTGAAGAAATTGCCGTCAGTGAACATGAAGGAGAAGAAGGACACCAACAACCAGCCCAACTAGAAATAGAAATGGCAGCATCTTCCCAGAGTCTGCTAAATATTAGGTCCGTAGTTGCTCCCATTCCATTTCTCCCTAGCATTGACATCCCAACGACTGGAGTTACAACTTCTCAAGGTACTGAGTCACAGTCCACCATGGCCAAGATTGAAAATCTAAAAAGGGTGAGTAGGAATTCTTTAGATTGGTGGACTTCACATGTAGCTAGAGACTCTAAAGCACTGGATACTGTAAAAGAAATCATTGCTTTAGATCCAGCCAATACGCAGAGAAAGAAGTTGAAGTTAACTCCCATTACCAAGAAATCAAAGGGAGAAATGACTATGGAAGATTACCAGGTAGAAGAGATAAATGAAGATATATCTCAACTTCCTATGCAAGATGAGTGGGTGAAAGCCCAAGCACATTTTGGGACCATTTACTTATAGGGCAGACACTATCAAGAAATGTTTTTGAAGGAAAAAGAGAAGAGGAAGGAATTAGAGGCTATAGTGAAAGAGCAGAAAATAGTAGAGAAGGCTCTTACTTTAGAGGCTAAAAAATGGGAGGGTAAATTCAGTGCTACGGCCAGTGAAGTGGAAAAATGTAAAGAAAATTTGAGTATAGCAGAAGCTTAGATTCAGGCATTAAATACATAGATACAACATCTACAACAACAGTTGGTCGAACAACAAAATGCCCCTTCTGGATTTTCAAAAGATAAAGTAAAGAGCATGAGGAAGGAATTGTTAAAAGATTTGTTGTTTTTAGTATTAAAGGCTAAACTTGTATTGTTGTATTTTGCTAAAGTAAAGGAAGCTATCGAAGAAGTAAAACAAGAATTTGAGGCTGTCGAAGCATTTTTATTAAATAGAGAAGATGCGGCCACTAAAATTTAGATTTTTTTGAAAAAGATGCCAGGAAGCATGGAAGGCAAGCTCATAAGCGAATCCTGGTCTCAAGCTAAAATAGCAGCAAAGAACTTCTTTAGGAAATTTAAATTGATAGCGCAGGGAAATAAGTTTATGCACGAGCTTGAGGATGAAGCGAAAGGGTTGCTCCAAAATCTTGATTTGGCTATCCAAATGGGCTTCCTTACCTCTAGGATGAATATTCAAAAGTTTTGAAGGAAGAAGTCCTTTCGACATCAATAAAAGTTTTGTTGAAGATGAAACAAACATCGACAGCTGGCAGGAACCTGTAGGAGAAAAGCAGGTCATGGAAATGATCCATAGGTTAACACAGATTAAAACCTGTTTACAAGAACTAATTTTAAAACAAAAGATCATTTCCTATGATAAAGTGGAAGAATTGCAGTATGTCTATCAACTTTTCATCAATTCTTTTGATCTAGAAGACGAAGACTAGAATCAAGTGTGCGAAACTTATCAAGAGATAATTGCATCCATGGACAAAATCAGAAGATCTAAACGTCAGGGGCAGCAGCCAGTAGCCAGAGCTAGGACCAGCTCCCAGAATTGAATTTTTTGTGTTCTTCAGACAAAGGTTAGGTCCCTAAGCAGTAAAAGAAAGGTTTTGATAAGGTAAAAATCACCTATATTCCAAAGTGCATTCTTTTTCTTTTATCTTTGTTTTTCCACTCGAAATTTTACTTTTTGCAACTGTGTTGGTGACTCCATTTCCCAATGGATGAAGGCCTAGTCCCTATTTTTACGAGCAAAAATTCCCCCGAAATATGCCAAGAATGTTAGTCAAAAAGTGACTAACTACAAAAAAATAGCTGATGCACCTTTTTGCATATTTTCCAAGAAGACCGAAGTGGCCCATATGCTAAACATCAAAGAAAAATCAAAACACCACAAGGAGGAAAAAGTGTTGCGATATCGTGACATGTTGCATTTTCGCGGTCCAAAGCAAAGAGAAAGAGCAAGGAGGAAAAAGTGTCACGATATCGCGACATGTTGCATTTTTGCGGTCCAAAGCAAAAAGAAATAGCAAGGAGGAAAAAGTGTCGCGATATCGCGACATGTTGAATTTTCGCTGTCCAAAGCAAAGAGAAATAGCAAGGAGGAAAAAGTGTCGCTATATCGTGACATGTTACATTTTTCGCGGTCGAAAGCAAATGGAAAGAGCAAGGAGGAAAAAGTGTCACGATATCACGACATGTTGCATTTTCCCCATCCAAAGAAAAGGGAAAGAGCAAGGAGGAAAAAGTGTCGTGATATCGCGACATGTTGCATTTTCACGGCCAAAAGAGAAGAAAAATAACAAGAAAGAAAAAGTGTCACGATATCGTGACATGTATTTTTACGGTCCAAAGAGAAGAGAAAGAACAAAAAGGAAAAAGTGTCGCGATATCGCGACATGTTACATTTTCATGGCTAAGAGCAAAAAAATGGAGCAAAGAGGAAAAAGTGTCGCGATATCGCGACATGTTGCATTTTCGTGACTCAAAAAGGGGAGGCAGGCAGAGAAAAAAAAGTGTCACGATTTTGCGACATGTCCAATTTTTTCCAAGGAAACAAAGTATATTTTTGGCAACTGGGGACATGCACTGACATGGGGTGCTGATTTTTGAAGAATGGTCAGTTTATTATAACCTGGCAGGTCCGCTGGATGATTGCAGAATAGCAGGCTCATCTAAAATTAGCCAGAAGGAAATCTATCCAATCTGTGGGAAATCCATTGTATATTATTACAAACTACAGACAATTACTTGTAATTGATTGAAGAAATTAAATGTACGTAGTATAAGATACTCTTTTTAGGGTATAAATAGGAGTGAGTCAACCATGAAAAAATTTCGGCTCTTGGACGTTTACAAGCTTGATGTACATGTACTGGATTACAAGCAATAAAAGATTTCTTCTTCTGGATTCTGAAACTTCTGTGTGCAAGTGTATGTATCTGGTGTTTTAACTTTTATTCATTCAAAGTTTTATAATGTATTTTTTCTGAAATCTGGAATGTGCATGTATAAACCTTGTTTCTAGAGTTGAACATTAAAGAAATTTACATGTATTTATATGAACATCTAAAATCCGCACTCAGGAATTCATGTTTTCTATAAGAAGATATAAAGAAAACTCTAAAAATAGTGATCTGCATCATCAATGTTTGTTGTTGTCTAATCTGTACCGTGAGAAAAGTTCTAGCTTAGGCTATATTTCCCTTATCTCTTGTTCCCTTTTTCTCTAAAAACTCAAAGGAACCAGCCTTCTCTGGAGACTAGATAGATGACCTCAAGCAAGATCTATCTATTCAATGTTGGCAAATTCTAAGGCGCAACACTATTAATCGAAGGCAGATTTTGTTCCAACAGTCCCCTCAGGATTGGAGCAGTAATCAATTTATATTTTATAATTGCAAAGGCTTCCTGACATGCTTTAGTCCAGTTAAATTCAATTTATTTTCTTAAGAGCTTAAGCATAGGAGACACAGTTTTTTTGAAATCCTTAATGAATATTCGGTAGTATCCTGCATACCCTAAAAATATTCTTACCTCTATTTGAGTTTTTTGAGGTTGAAAGGACTTAATAACCTACCTTAAAACTTTCTTCAAATATGTTATGTCCTAAAAAAATTCCTTTCCTCATCATCATGAAACACTTTTCATGACTTAGAGAAATGTTTTGCTCTACGCACCTAGCAAGGAATTTTTATAAATTTTCTAGAGTTTCTTCAAATGTGTCACCATAGACTATCAAGTCATCCATGTAAACTTCTACACATTCATTAATCATATTAGAAAAAATAGCAAGAACAACTCTCTGGAATGTAGCAGGTGCATTACATAATCCAAAGGGTGAAACTTTATAAGCATAATTTCCTATGGGACATGTAAAAGTGGTCTTTTATTGATCTTCCTCGTCTATTGAGAGCTGATTATATCTTCTAAATCCATCCAAGAAACAAAACCAACTAGAGTTTCAAGGACTTGATCTATAAAATACAATGGGAAACAATCCTTATTTGTCACTTTATTTAGTTCTATGTAGTCTACACATATTCTCCATTTACCATTCTTTTTAGGAATGATCACCAATGGTGAAACCCATTGACTATCAGATATAGGGTATATAAATCCCATGTTTAAGAGCTTAACAATTTCTTCCTAGACTATGTCCTTCATAGCTGGATTTAATCTCCTTTGAGGTTGTCTCACTGGGTGACAACCTTCTTGAATGAAAATACGATGAGTACAAATACTTGGATGTATCCCTTTCATGTCCTCGTAATTCCATGCAAATGTTGTCCAATGTTTCTTTAATACTTCTATCAGTTGTGATTCTTGAATATTTGTAAGCTCATTGCTTATATTTAAAACTTTTCTTGATGTGATATCTATTTGTTTATAATTGTTATCTATACTCATTATTTCATGTTTAAAAGTGTTTAGTTGATAATTGTAAGGGACCATCTGATGAGGGTTACTCGTGCTTGCTTCACCATTAGTCATGGAAACTTCATTAGTACCTTGTTCCTCATCAAGAAGTGAAGCTAAAGGCCCTTCAATTTCTTGTTGAAAACATTCTCCTAGCATATTGATTGATAAATTTTGCAGATCATCTAAGTCTTCAGGAGAATCATACCACAATTGTTTTGAAAATTCATTGTCTTTTATTGATTTAGGAAATAAGCTAAGATTTTTAGTATACTTACCATTTGAAATAGTCATATTCCTAGATCTACAACTAATATAAGCATAAGTTATTGCAATCCATGGTCTTCCTAATATCAAGGGGTGTCCCCCTAACTTTTTCTTTGGTTGTAAGACTATAAAGTCTACAGGGTATTCCCATGAACTTACGAAAACTATAATATCTTCTGGTTTAATGGTAGATCTATCTACAAGTTGAAGCACTATAGAGGTTGGTTGAATCATGTGTACCCCTAAAAATTCTATTGTTTTCTTTGTCATGACATTTATGGTAGCCCCTAAGTCTACTAAGACATTATGCAAGGCTGTCCTACCAATGTGAATTGTGAGTATAGGTACTCCAAGGTCTGTGTATTTTGGTAACAACTTCTCACCAATCATGATTTCAGATAGTTGCCCTATAACTTGAATAGTCCTAGGTTCATTCCTCTTTCTCCTTTGTGAATTTGTTATATTCTTTACCAATTTGGAGTAGATGGGAATATCTTTAATAGCCTGTAAAAGAGGAATTCTAATAGAGACATTTTCCAATTCTTGAAGAAAATCAAAAGCTAGTTTAGATGGTTCTTTTGGTATAGCTAGTATTTCAGGAAATGAAGCTCTTATTTATTTTTGAGAAATCTAAACCTCTTTCTGTTGATCCAACACTTCTTTTGGGAGAATTTATATTCCTTCCTCACATTTATCATCTTGTCCTTTTTCTTTGCTCAAATTTTTGGTAGGTTCTTCAAGTTCTGTGAGGGTAGCTCTATGATCTTCCAATACTTTTCCATATCTTAATTGAATTTGTTGACAGGGCATTATAGATATTGAACATGCCTCATTTATTTCATAGACCTATTGAGTGTTTTTATTATTATTGGGGTTAGGCATAGGTTGAGCTTGTAAAGATGGTTGTTTAGGGGGATTGTTGTTTGGAGGTGGAAGGAGTCTATTTTGAGGCTGGTTTTGAGGTACTTGTCCCCTAAATTGATTTTGAAAGTTTTGTTGTTGGGGCTGCCCTTGAGACCAGCTTGGTCCTATATGATTGTATTGGCCATTCATATTCCAACTAGATGTGTTTTGATTTTGGCCTACCATCCATGGAGGTGAATTTCCATATGAATTGGGCATGAATTGTGTCCAAGGAGGCATGTTCCAATATTGATTATATTGATTCCAGTTTGACCAATTTGGAGCATTCGACCAATAATTAGGTCTCTGTTGGTTGGAATAATTAGATTTTGACCAATTGGGTGGACCATTAAATGGACCATTCCTTCTTTGAGCTATAAAGTAGACATCTTCTACCTCTTCGACCTCAGGCTCTTTGATAGCAGTTTTGATAGCTGAGATATATTTGCAATTTTTAGTATTATGGTTTTTGTCATAGATTTTGCAACATGCAAAAATGTTGGAAATATTTGTAACATTCAAAGGGAATTCCCTTAGATTATGTTTCTTTTTGCATCTATGACAATATATCTCTTCAATGTTTTGCTCCTTTGGTTTCTTATCCATGAGGTCAAGGGATGATGTCAATGTGCTTAATAAATCGATTTTGATATTTTCTAGCATATTACCGATTTCAGCTCGTGTTACTCCTCCTCATGATGATGGGTATTTATTACTTCTTAATGGTTTGTTTCTTGAGTAGTTTTTACAAAGATTTATGATCTCTCCTAATCCCATCTGATGGATATCTCCCTTTGCCATAAGGTTTAGTATGTCTAAGACATCTTCCTTAAGCCCTTTTAGAAAAAGTTATTTCTGAACTTCCTCATCCAACTCAATGTTTACTCTTGATCCCACAAACTGGAATCTCTCGAGGTAGTCCTCAAGGGATTCATCATATTTTTTATTCATACGAAACAACTCTGCTTTCTTATCCCAAACCCTACAATAGTCTTGGTATATTTCAAGGAATATGTCTTTTAATCCTTGTTCTCCATCCCATCGGTTGCAAATATTTTTCCCTAGACCCATGAACCATCTCAAGGTTGCATCCTTGAGTGTAGAATGGAATAGCCTTAGTTTTTTCTCATTTGTGGTGTAAAAGTAAGCCTGGAACACCACTTCAAATTCAAAGAGGAAGGCATCAGGATCCTCATGTGGTTTCCCATGGAAAGTAGGCAAAATAGCAACAGAGACCGATTTTGGTTCTCTTGTTAGCCTATCTTTGAAAGAAGGAATTGGGAAGGCAAAAGTATTTCTTTGTCCACCCCCCCTTTGATTTTCTACTTCTCCTTGATCATTAGTCCTTTGCCTTTGGTTTCTATTTACTTCTCCTTGTTCACTACCTTGATCAACCATGATTGAATATAAGATTTCAAGAATTGGTTCAGGTATAGGTTTGGTAAAGATAGACGAGGGATCGATATGATCATCAAACTTTGGTTTAGGTAATAAATATGATTCGGGATCTTGTTCTAGGATTTCAATTTGCTTGGTTGATGTAGAATCTAAAGATGCAGTTTTAGTTTCTTTTTCCTTAGAAGTTTTAGGCTTCTCACTAAAGTCTCTTTGGAGATTTTTATCTAGCTTTTTGATTTTGATAAACATTCTCTTAGAGTCCCTAGGTCTACTCATTAATTTTCT
Organism: Wollemia nobilis; assembly: GCA_028583015.1. Lineage (NCBI taxonomy): Eukaryota > Viridiplantae > Streptophyta > Pinopsida > Araucariales > Araucariaceae > Wollemia > Wollemia nobilis. The sequence goes on from JAQPPZ010002499.1 coordinate 5,300,866, forward strand.
AGTTTTTGACTTTCTACTCTTCCTTGAATAGTCTATGAATATCATTGATAGGTTCGAGTTTTTTGGGAGTCATATAATGCTCTTCTTCAAATTCAAAGTTGTTTGTTACTAATTGGATCAATTGAACAAGGAAAGCTTGTGTTGGAATAGGGTTGGGATTTCCAAATTGTAGCTCATAGCGTAAATCTTGACACAGTTATCCAAAGTGCACAACTCTAGGTATCTTGTGATATTTCTTGCTATATTCTAGGGCTACTTCCATTTTTTCTATGTCTACAAGGAAGTTGTGAATGATGAGGGAGTCCTCAAAATATTGATTCCAAGGGTAAATTATTGGATTTACCGATGCTCTCCTATCCCAAAGCCAATGCTCACAACTCCTTCCAAGATCTAGATAAGGTGAATAGTAGTCTGGTCCTAGAGTTTTTGCTATGTCAATTCTTTTGATCTTTTCCAACTCGTTTGATCTCTCCTTAATAATGTCCAAATGTTCACACAAACACTCCCACTCTTTACTAGATGTTTGGTGTTGTTTTTCAAAAAAAAGGTTAACTTCTTGTTCAATTAGTAATTTTCTAAGGTCTATAAGTGCAGACTGTTGTAGACTATTTTCCACCATCTAGCAATATTTTCTTTTACCTCTTCCTTCTCTTTTTTTTTTTTGGTTTTGTTTGGGTTCTGATTGGTTTCTATTTTTGTTTTTTTATGACCAATTCAAAATAGTCCTACTATTGTCAGGTTTAGGTACAACTCATAACAAATGAATTTATAGCTATCCTTATCACAACAGGAAAAATAAAATAAAATTTCTATTTTTTTGAGCAATCCTGCTATAACTAAAACTAGGTGTGACTCACGGTCTATGAATCCATACAGCCAATTTTAGTATAACAAGAAAATAAATGAAATATTGCTTTGAAAAGTAAATTTGCTGGAAATGAAATTACTGAAAGTAAAAGGTTATTTTGCTATCACTTCTTTGATTATTTAGGAACTTTTTTCACTATGATTGTGTCACTCAATCATACTTACTTCCTATTTCTATAGGGGAACCCAGACCAAAGAAAATAATAGCAATCACCCAAAGCTTGGAAAATTTGTAGGAAATAAAATCTTAACTATGAAAGCAGTAAAATGATTCCTCAAGAGAAAAGAACCTGGCAACGTCGAACAAAGGGGCTTGTTGGGACCATATCGTGCCACTCTGACTCGTATGCACACCAAGGACTCATACGTACCTCTTTCCACATACAAGTAAGCCTCTCTTCTTGCACAGCCAAACAACCTTTCTGATTAACAATTACGACACTACTCTCCCCAACAACGGTGCCAAAAATGTCTAGTTGTAGTTGCTTACATTTAATTTTATCAATCCAGGGCAATCAAGGTTAGATTTAAAGAGTAGAAATCCAATATAGATTGTACCATGATAATTAATTCTTAAGCTTGATTCAGATCTCTTTTTAGTCTCAGGTTTTGCAAAAAAATAATAATTGCAGTAAACAAAAATTATGCAAAAATTGAAATAATATGCAATAAATTAAATATGATATTTACCTAACAATGATGATTTTACCTATTGGTGAGGATCCTCATGCAAATAGTTAGTTTTGATTATCTATTTTTACTTTATGCTCTATGAAAATGTAATTTAATTTATTTTATAATTCTAAAGTTAATTTTACGTACTAACTATTTCTAACCTATTACAAGGGCGAGAGAATAGGGACTGACTGTAGGAGTGGGTCCTGCCTCCTAGAGGATAGTGTAAGTCTTTCTCCCCTAAACTATTTTATCTCAGTAACTAATATGCATAATTACTACTAACATTATTCTATTCTATGAATGCAGGGAAAATACAATTGTGATTACATAAAGGAAATCATGCAGTAATTGACACAATAAATGATACAATTACCATAAAAAGTGCTGCTTTATTACTAGAAATTCAGGTGTACATAGTTGCACGTTTCTTCAAAAATTTTACAGATTCATTCCAACATTATTTTCATTAGATGATTAGACCTTTTCAAAGGTCTCCCCTTGTAATATATAATATGACTTGGACAATTCTGAATAAAATTCCTCCACATATTTTCCATGTGGCTTTGTTGGCTCGATAATGCGACAACTATGTACCTAACAGAAATAATCTAAACTGACATAATTTCCTAATCCTACTTGGACTTAATCATAACCTAAGTGGTCCAAGTGGTAATTTATGAACGAACATAAAAAAATACATCTAATTTGAATATTTCACAAGATATAACAATATAACTATATGCCCCTTTATTCACGGGAAGGACATAACAATCTTGCATTGGAATCTAGACAACCTAACAACATACTAATTATACAATTTTATAAAACAACTTTACAACAACTTCAATAATCATAATTTCCTCATGCATAATATTTGACAAGTCAACCAACTATGCTGACTGGAATCATTTTGTAACATATGCTACCATGTAAGGGTGCCATGTTGTCACTGATGTGGCATGCAGTGCGTTGGTAAATTGACTTGGTCAAATATTTCCATAACTCTTGGTGGTAGATATCTTGGGCCAGTATTCAATAGCTATATTTGGTAACATACTTCAACAACTATGTTCTATAACATATTTTAGCCATTGTTTCCTGTAACCCGCGTCTACAACCTTCTTTATTCATCGTTTTTACATCTATCTTTTCTCATGTTCAGAGTCTGGTTTGAACCTTGTGTTGTTGCATCATACGCCTGTGAAATGTCCTTCAATGTTTTCCTATCCAATCATACATATCTTGCACATATTTCATGTAAAATCCATACATTAATCAATTTAATCCACATTCATCATTTTAACTGATAATTCACATAAATAACTGAAATAATCATTAAAATTCATTACATTCATGATTTAAAGATAGAAATCAAATAATATATCACAAATAATATATGCTAAATAAACACTCATCAATTTTTGCACCATAGATCAATGATAAGATTAAATCCTAAAATAAGAAAGGTCTATGGTAGATAGAAGTGGATCTTAGGAGGTGGCTTGGTTCCCTAGTTTCCTTAGAAATATTGATATTTAAAAAATACATAAACATAGTCTTAGTCTTATCACTTTTATTCCCCCCAATATAAAAGTGAGAAGAGAAAAGAGGAAGGGAAAAGGGATCTTGCCTTTATCCTCCTTATTTTTTCCCTCTTCATATTTTTTGTGAACCCCATGTGAACACCACAATGGTTTCCAAAATTTCCTTTATTTCCTAGCTAAACCTTAATCAAGATAAAATTAACCTCACTTTAATCAAGACCACTTAATTTTTTTTGTGTAGTTAGACTACATCAATCAAAAGTAACAAGAACATAACCAAGGGCTAGTCCTATTGGAAATAGTAAACGATCCTCTGAGTGACCATAGTATAATCCACTAATCTATATTAGGTATATTGTGAGCCTAGAATACTAGCTTCCCACAGGATATTACACATACTTATGCTTAGTGAGGAGTATATCACAATGGGCTAGTGGGCATAATAAGGAGAATTTCTATTACTACTCATGTAATTCCTTGGGCCATATATCTAGAGGATCACTTCCATGTATTGTTGACTACCCATGTACCAAATATCTCTCATGTACTAATGGGTATATATCGAGTGGTTAAGTATATAGGGACCTTTAGTATATTTGAAGGCCCTTGAGGTATATATATTAGTTTAGTATTTCGAGGGAAGGCAATATAAGGAGATCAAAAATATATTCTATCTCTTCATTTTTTAATCAATTATATAAATACAAACATTATATATTTATTCTCCCATATCTCCAAACTATAGTCAAGCAATGCTATGTTACATGTAGTGTTTCTCATCAACTAGCTATTAATTTTGATCCCTTGGCTAATTCTCAAGAGAATCAAACCACATTTGAAAATATCCTTTATGAATAAGAATATGAGGGATCCCCTCCATAAAATTCCTTGTCCCATGTACATTATTATTAGGGGAAGGTATTATTTAATTCCTTTAATCATATGGATGATTTCCTCCATAGATATAAAAATGGTATAGCAACTATGTTCAATAAAATTAGTGACCCCCTAACCACTTCTTACAAGGAAGGTTCTCTCTTAAATCACCCATGGTAGCCAAATTCTAACTCTCTAGATACTAATCAAGTGGAAACCTATCCTTAAACATTAACCTTAATGCATCTACTTCTAACTATGCTACCTATACTACTTCAATCATCATCACACTTATGGATGGTAAGGAACAAAATACCCCATCATATTTGGACAATCACTCATACCTTCCTCCTATTAAGGAATTGTTATGCATTGACATGAGTTTCCTCACTTCTCAACAAGTAGGTATGAGTGGACATAATTTATATTTCTCCACCTTATCATCTTTGTATCAATAATCCTCCTCCTATGCCAAGTGTAAATGTAGGTTTTTCTTAAAATGTCATTCTAGAAATACTTCATCTTGCATCTTCAATTCCTTTTATCTCAAATGGCTTACGAATGAGGTGTATAATTTTGACTTCAATATCATATGCTCCAATGTATCAATATCATCCTTTCATTAACGATAAATGTGCTCTCATCCAATATGACACACCTTATATGCCATCGAATATATTTTCTTCTAAACTTCAAACCTTAACCTCTCAATTAGAGTAGCTAAAAAAATGGCCTTGATATAAGGGTATTCATCCAATCATAAGTACTCTTATGATGAATTGTATAATTAAACTTTAGATCCTATTATGTCTGGTCATCCCTTTCCTACTAACTTTAAAATGCCAAAGTTTCAATTATACAAAGAAAAAGAGGATCCTATAAATCATCTTAGGATTTTCCAAATTTTCTAGAGCAACATTGAATATGATGAGATGTTGCTGCTCAAAATATTCACCAAGATCATTAGTGGATTTACTCTAGAGTGATATTACCATATACCTAGGCATACTCTTAATATCTTCAAGGACCTTGTCAAGTTGTTTGTCCAATAATTATTTATTTGCATTAAGTATAAGGTCATAGTTACTGATCTATATAATGTCAAGTAGGCCAAATATGATAATTTCATATATTTCCTAGCTATGTGGTGAGCCTTAGTGGGAAGGATCCAAAATTCTTCCTATAAAGGGACCTCTTGGAAATTTTCATAGGAAACCTCCATGAAAAATCCACAACTTTCCATCCTGATCTACTTCTTCTTGGTGAATTCGGGTACTCTATCATTTTTCAATGTCACCCTCAAATTGCTATTCTACGACATGTTTTGTGTTTTTGGACCAATCTGCTAGACTATTATTTTGCTCACTCACTCAATGTCACTCTATCATTTATAGCATCCTTTGTGATTTTATCCATATCTGAAGTTGATCTATGTTTCACCCACTTCCCACCACTTCTCTAGAGCATCGAATAATATTTTATAGCTCATTTCATTCATTTCAACCATAGATCTATGAGTGCTAATTTACTCTACCATTGTCAGGACTATTTTTGTGATTCTCCACCCATAACTACATTTTTTGGAAATACCTATGAAGTTCAATAGTAAATATCAAATATTATCCTAAGGTTAGCCCATTGTTTGGTATGTATTCCTCATCTTTGGCTATCTTATTTCCTGGTGATTTTATTTTCAGTGACTCATCCTCTTTCGATGGTCACATTAGTTTTCTAGCAGGTGTGTGTTCATCATTTTCACAACCCTTACAGTGGGTTTTATCATATATTTATTATGTAGGGAAGTTTTTGATCTTTATATTTTTTGTCACCCCTATAAGGAAATATCCAACGTAAGCTAGCTATCCTTGCTCTAAACTAGCTACTCCTTGCCCTATCTATCATTGTTACTTCTTGACATTTGTCACCTTGCTTATCGTGTTCCATTTAGATATCTACCTCACTGGCTATGTCCTCACACATTAGTCATGTCCCATATACTATCTCGTATCACGTGTCACTTATTGCATACATTCATTACCTCTCAACCTTTTTGCATCACCATCACCATGTGCTACCTTATCATCTGTGTGCCTTGCTTTTTAGGTGTCGCCTCATCATATATGCACCTTGATTTTTGGTATTTATTGTTGACTATCCCTTCAATTTTCTCTTCATAGTACCCCACCTGCTTGTCACTTCATCCTATTAGCAATATCAGTCTTGCCACGTGTGTTGTTTGTTCATCTATTCCAGTATTTTGCTAAGCTGATTTTTGCACTGATGTCTAATTTCGATCTAACTATTGGTAGTCTACCCATGGGAATAGTCATTCACCCTTCACCTAATACATTAGAAGTTGTTGTTGCACTGACATAAAAATTGGTTTCCATGGTTCAACCTTATCTGTTAGTCATTGCTTGCATCAACCTCATATTTCTCAGCTAGTCATTGACCATTGGTTGTTGCACATCAAACCACATTTTTGCATAGGATATTGCAAATTTTACTTTCACAAGGCCATCATTTTTCTGAGTATTACCTCATATATACTTTTTGGAAATCTTGTTTCGATATCTAGCCATCCACAGTGGTAAGTTTTTCATTTTCTATTATTTAGTCTCTTGAATTATATTCCAAAGATTCCCTTGTTAAACGAGCCTGCATTTTTACCCTGTGATCATCATTTCTTGCATTTTTAGTTTTATTCCTGGCTCGCACCAAACATATGGCTACCAAAATGGCCTTAGATGAAATTTTTTATGAAGTTACTACCCAAATCCATTCTTTGGTTGACATCAATAATGATATCAAACTATAGTCCTCAGCATCTCATACTTCGTATGCCAAATGTGAAGTTCAAATTTACGAAGGCTCCTAAGATCCTGCTATCCTCAATACTTGGATACTCAATATGGAGACTTATTTTGAGTTTATTAAAAACTTGAATGATTATAAGGTTCCATTTTACAAACTTGAATGCCACAAAACACAAAAAAACCTATTCTCACGTGGGATGAATTGGTCAAAGCTTTGAAGGCCACTTTTTATCCATCCACTTATAATGTTGACTTACAAATTTAGTGGATCCACATTTTATAAGGACATAATCAATCAGTATAGGATTATGTGTATCAATTCAACCATTTATATATTTTTCTTTACATTACTAATCTTGTAGATTCCCTCATTCTTAAGTGTAAAAGTGGGTTTCTTGCACACTTTTATCATGATTTGAAATATACTCCTTGCACTACTATTGATAATATGTTCAATCAAGCACAACTTGTGGGGGAGAATTTTGTTGCACAAAATCAAGGATATCACTACTCTTCTAGTGGTTCCACACAAGTGTCTCATCCACAACAACAGGGATGTCCATAGCACTAGGTACAAAAGAAAAAATCTCATTTATCTCCTTCTTCTACTAGTCATACCTCTAATAAATTCCTTACTTCTAAGCATACCTTTCATGCTTCTTCTTCTTCTTCTTCTCATTATAAGAATAAAAAATTATATTGATATTGTAAAAATAAAGGGTATGATAAATTTGGTTGTCCCAATCACATAAGTCTAAGAACAAGACTTTACTTGTACAGTCTAATGAGATAACATGTGATAAACCCATAAATACTATGGATGAGGGATATATTTATGATGCAACTAAATAATTTCACATTGATGAACCATCATTCCACCACAGCTAATCGTGATACTTTTTTCATCACACATGCACATTTGCTTCATAATTTTGATATTGATCGTATCACTGATAATGGATTGTAAGATAATTTAATTGCAAATTCTATTTTTGATAGGCTTAATCTTCCCACAAAACCAAATCTTCACCCTTTATATATTGGGTGGAAGGATAGCAACACCACTTCAAAGATGTCACACGCATTCACTATTGCATTTGCTTTTGGTCCTAAGTTCAAATATGAGGTTACTTGTGATGTGACCCCCATGGATTGTTGTGGATTATTGCTTGGTAAGCCATATCAGTATGACATGCGCATGCAACATATGATGCTTATAATAACACTTACACACTACAACAAAATAATAAGCATTATTTCATTGAATCTACTAAGCACACAACTAATATTTTGCTTACTTGCTACCAAGCCAAAAAAGCTTCCAATCAAGCACAAGCCCTTGCACTCATATTCAGAAAAATAACACTCATAAACACAAACATATAAGTCAAAAAAACCCACAAAACTTGATCAAATATTGCACAAATATGAATATATTTTTGAGGATCCCACTTCTTTACCTCCTAAAGGGAGTATTAATCATAGAATTGATATTATTCCAACAACACCTTTGCCTAATGCGCCCATCTACAGGAAATCCATTTTGCAATATGATGAAATTAAAAAATAGCTTTAGGACCTGTTAACTAAGGGGTTCATAAAACCTAACATTTCTCCTTGTGCTTCTCCTATTCTTCTTGTTCTAAAAAAGGATGGCACTTGGTGATTTTGTATTGATTGTCTAACACTCAATAAAATCACTATAAAAAATAGATATTTGCTACCCCATATTGATGATATCTTAGATGAAATTCAAGATGCTAAGTTTTATAGTAAAATTGATATTCATAGTGGATACCATTAGGTCTGCATTCAGGCTAAAGATACATGGAAAATAACTTTCAATATTAATATGGTTTTGTTTGAGTGGCTTGTTATGCATTTTGGTGTCATTAATGCTCCTGCTACTTTTATGAGTTTGATGAATGAATTTTTTCGTGAGTGCTTGGATATATATGAAATTATATATCTTGATGATATTATGATATTTTCTTCTACTTGGCAAGCACATTTGCATCATATTGAGCACATTCTTTCCATTCTTCAAAAGAATCAATTGTATGCAAATTTTCCTAAGTGTTATTTTGAGCAAACATCAATTTCATACCATGGCTTCATCATCAATTCCAACGACATTCAGGTTGATCCTATAAAATTATAAGTTCTCCTCAATTGACCTTCTCCCACAAACATCACTAAATTACAAAGTTTTTTTGGACTCGAAAACTTCTACCACAAATTCATACCATGATATTCCATCGTTGCTACCCCATTACATTCCTTAACTAAGACAAAATTTGTTTTCATTGGACTCTTGATCATACCTATTATTTTATCACTATAAAATATAAGCTTTGTTATGCTCTTGTTTTAGCCATTTCTAACCTTAACAACCTTTTGAAATTGAAACTGATGCCTCTCATTTTTTTATGAAATAAAATAGTCATCACATAGCTTATCATTCTGAGTCATTTTCCACATCCAAGAAAAACTATTCCATGTATGATAAGGAACTTTATGCCTTAGTCCAAGCTATAAAATATTGGTATCATTACCTCTTAGGAAAATAAAATATTGTCCACACTGATCATTTGCCTTTGTAGTTTCTTCAATTACAAACAAAAATCTAAGAGGTACAACACATGAAATGGGATTCCTATATTTAGCAATTTTACTTAGTCATCAAGTAAAAAAAGGGTAGTCAAAATTCTATTGGTGATTGTCTCAATTGATCTTCTACTCATGCTTTAATAATTGTCACTACCTATCATTTGGTTTTTCATTCTTGGTATTACGATTATCCTCATGACCATGAATTTGAATAAGTTTATTAATATCTATAGCATCCTTCTTCCTCAAACTTGATCCCTTTTTAGGACTATCATCTTAAGGAGGGTTTGTTTTACCGTCTTGACAAACTTTGTGTCCCCCATGAGAATAGACAATCCCTTATGAAGGAGGCTCATTCTACCCTTTATGGTGGTCATTTTTGTAAACATACGACTCATAATCATTTGTGAAGATTATTTTATTGGTCACACATGCAACATGATGTTTTACGATACTTGAAACAATGTATCCTTTGTAGTCAGTCTAAGCCAGAAAGCTACAATTTTGGTCTAAGTATGCCCTTACCCATTGCCTCACGTCCTTAGGAAATTATTTCTATGGATCTTGTTAGTGTTTTTTCTATGACTGTCTATCAACATGATTGTATCTTTTTCATAATTGGTTGTTTCAGTAATATGGCTAAGTTCATTTCTTGTCATAAAACCAGTTTCGCTACCAACTTAGCCCAAATGTTCTTTGATGTCATCTAGAATTCTTTTGGTCTTTCCATCAATATTGTGTCTAATAATGATTCTTGTTTTTCGATTACTTTTGGTGTTCTTGGTAAAAATATGAGGAGTGTCCTTTAATTTTTCCACATCCTTTCATCATAGTTCGATGATCAAACAAAATTCATCAACCATACACTTATCCAAAGTCTTCACATATTTCATCATTCATCTTCGTCTAAGTGTAACTTATACACTTATACAAGATGATTCTAATTCATATTGAGCATGTGTACAATAGGTATGTCCATTCATCCATAGGTCATTCCCTCTTTGAAGTGTGTTTAGGTTTTCAACCTCTTACTCCATATGAGTTACCCTTGTCACTTCCATCTCCTGTCATAGTCCACATGAACAAAGAACAAGATAGAGCTCACTCTTTCATTCAACACTTGCAGTAGCTCCAGTCAAAGGTTGTTCACATTTTGTAAAATACATAACAATAGTAGAAGTAGGCCATGGACTGTCATCATGTTTCACATTCTTTTTAGGCTAGAGATAGATTTTGGTTGTATCTTGAACACCATAGATATTCATACAAGGTACATAGCAATATTAAACCTCTTCATTATGGGCCTTACACTATCATCCAACAGGTGTTCGAGAATGCTATTCATTTGATCTAACAACACACTTGGGCATCCATGATATTGTTAATTTTGAATTACTCTAGCTATACCATAAGTCCACTTTGGAAAGTGCACCAATCATTAGTCATCTTGTAGATGTTGTACCTAACTTTTGGCTTCCATTGGAGGAGGATCATATTTTTGACACTAGGACCCATCACACACGTCAAGGTTCTTCCACTTCCTACCTTTTTGGTCATCGTGGATAGCTTCCACATCAATCTCGTTGGCTTCCTCATAGCCATATGTTTCATGGATTCCCTTCTATTTTAAGCACATTGGGATCCAATGCTTCTATGATAGGGAGGAATGATAGGGATTAGTGTATTACCATTACTTGTAATAAGTCGATAAATTATATTTATGACCACTTGTTTTATTTAATTGTTAGTTGTAATGGATAAGGGTTGTAACCGTCAACATTTAATACAACCTTATCTAATTGAAAGCTTTGTAATACCTATTTATAGGCATCTTCTGGTAATGCAAATCAGTTTTTGATCATTCACTCCTTTCGTGTCTGTTGTAAATTTGTGTCCACATCAAATAATATATGAGAAAATTAATATGTATATCAAGGCCTATATAATAAATAAAATAATATTTATTTATATACTAAAATATTAATGTAAATTCTAAATCATTCATGAACTATTCATGAAGAAAAATGATAATATTAATTTCTCAAAATGCATACAAGATTTATTCCAAATTGGATCTCTTACACCTCTCCTTGATTGTATTTGATATTCATAATTTCCTCCTATTGGTGTATTACCTCCATAATATAGCCATAATAATATGAATCTTCACATACTTGACTATTCCTCTCCATAAACCAAGTCTCATGACTCTTGGTTTATCATCTTGCCACTTGCATACATTATTACCACTTGAATATACAAAATTTGCACACATATACGTGAATATTACACTTCTACATGCATTCCTAATATATAACACATGTACACATCCTCACATTACATATTTTCACTCTTACATACTTGTACACATTCTCTCTTACATGACACTTGTGCATTTCCTGCACATTGACACTTACATAAAAGAGAAAATATAAATCACACTCTAAACTATAGAATATTTAAAATTGTACCATTAATTTACCTTGGGGTACATTAGCATGTACCAAATAATATAATATATCTCAGCATTACCATCCTGATGATCATGGCTAGTTGTCCCTTGATTTCTTAGATCTAAAGAACCTAGAAGTGTTGCATGATCACCCTCAATTGGAATATGAATTTCATATCCTAATTAAGGAAACTACCAACATTATTATCAAGACTCATAAACATCCCAAAGTCTTAAAATTAGAAAAAAAACTGACCCTATCTAAGCATAGTAACTACCCAAAGTGATATTTTTGCATTGTCCTATGTTGTCATGTTGGATTAACTACAAAGTCAGCTACATGCCTCTAGAAAAGCTTTATCTCACTATAGTGTTTATTTCTCAAAATCTCAGTTATTACATGTTTAGCCACAAAACCTTTGTTATCATAGGGGTTGATCCCTTGTGCTACCCAATGTCAAAATCCCATCTCTCAAGGTGAACCATTAAATGGGTTATGGCCCTTAGTGAATTCAAACTAAAATATATCATCCAAATATCACTAAAATGTTAGGTCATCATTGACCAAATAGCAACAACACCCTTAGAAGCTAGTCATCGTTTGGTCATATATTCTCCATACAAATTAGTTTTCACCATAGAATTGGATCACTATGATTCCATGATACTATACTTCGATGGTGCTTAAATATCTTAGTTATACATCAGTAGCAACATATACCTTTATTTTTAAAAATTTAGTTCTCCTATACTAATAGGACAACAAAATATAAATATATCATCCTATGACTATGTATCCCTAACCTTATAGATTAGTATCCTCTCTATATTTGGAGTTTTCTAGCTCATAGTTAACCAAGTCAACAATGTTTATTAAATGAAAGATAATAAGTTTAATCCAGACATAGATATCATTTATAAGCTCATGTATTCTTTTGATAAAATTATTGTTGATGTCATCCCTCAATCTAGAAATCACCACATGGATTCTATGGCTATAACTGCATCCCTTATCCCCTTAGACTTGGATGACAAATAAACCTTAATTATCATTTAACAAGTTAGGAATCCTATAACCTTATAGTCTAGCTAGCTTCCCGTAGAGGTATTATTTGTAGACATGTCCTCTCCCTTTAATATTTGGCATAATGATATCCTTGCTTTTCTTAGGTCTAATATGTTGTTTGATTATTTGAACCATAATAAGCATAAGAACCTGAAACAATGAGCTTGTTGTTATGTCATTATTGATAATATGTTGTACTATAAATCCTTTGATGGTATCCTTTTTAGATGTATGTCCCATGAATTCCAAGTAGTCATCAATAAGGTCCATGATGGATCTTATGGTGGTCACTTTAGTGACATTACCATCTCAAATAAATTCCTATAGATGAGTTACTATTGATCCTCCATGGAAAAATACTATCGTGGATACATCAAGAAGTATGATAAGTGTCAAAAACATGGTAAAATTTCCATGCTCCATATCTAGATCTCCAACCTTTGATGTCTCTATGATATTTTTAGATTTAAGGAGTAGACATATGAGAAGATAAAGTTGGTATCATCTAAGAGACATAATTTTATTATCATGGATACCAAATACTTCATAAAGTGGGTTAAAGCCATGTTGATATCCTTAGCCACTATAGTGCAAGTCTCTATGTTTATATTAACCAAATACTCTACCATTTTGACATATTTTTTATGATAATGTTATAAAATTAAACACCCTTCAAGAACAAGGATTTTTAGAAAATTTCAGTATAAAATATAATATAAATGGTCAATTCCTTATTATTATCAATGCAATGGCCAAGTTAAAGCTTCTAATAATACTTTTATTAAAATCCTTAAGAAGCTCATCAACAAAAATAGATAATATTGACATATTCAACTTTACCTTGCTTTGTGAGCATATCACACTAGTGTTTGAACCTCCATTAGTGCAACAAACTATGATTTAGTTTATGGTATTGAATTTGTCTTCCTATTTGAATTGGATGTACCTTCCTTATAGCAGGATGTGTAAGGAAGGCACCTCCAATATTGTCTTGCTTGCCTTAGCCATTTGGAGCTAGATGATGAAAAGTGGATCCATGCCTTAGAAAACCTATGGGTGTACCAAAAAGGTACAACATTGGTGATCTCATTATCAAGGAGAAAAAATATACCAATGCCAAAGCTAAGCTAAAAGGTAAGTGTGAGCCTAATTGGATAGGTCCACTCATCATCACTACCAAGTTTAGTTTCGGAGCTTACTGCCTGGCTACATTTGATAGAAAATAATTGAAAGAACCTATTAACAACATGCATCTTAGGAAATACTAAATGTAATTATGTATTATATATTCATTGCATTTATTATTATTATTGCCTACTTGCATGGATGCCTATTCTCATACTTCCTTGTATTCATGTGTTTGTCTCTACTTGTATTACTTGGTTGTATAATGAGTTAGGTATCTATGATGATATAAATGATGATCCTAGTTAAGATAATTCATCCTTGCATTGCACTTTCACTAAGTGACTAATGTGAGTGGATCCTCCTAGTTCTTATCTTTCATGAACTAAATCAACATTCATGCAATCTATATTTCTTTGTCAAACTAAATCAAGATAAAAAAAATACATCTTTGTCATTTCAAATCCATCAACCTCAATCCATAAATCTTATACAATCCATCCCTATCAACATTTATCTCTCAATTTCAACCTCTCTCATCATCACTATCAATTTAAATCATGTTATCCTAATCCATTTATCTTGATAAATCCATCCTTATCATACTTGGTCAATCTATCATTTTTCAGAACAAATATGTTTTTTATCATCTTAAGTCAAAATTTTCAAAGTAATTTAGATCAACCTATCCCTATCAATGTAACTCAATCTATCATTATCAATTTGAATAAACTTATCCCTAGAAATTTGAATCCAAATATCTTTATCAAATTGAATTAATCTATCTCTATAAATCAATCCAACTTAGTCCATATTTACCAATTTACATCATCCTATCAGTCATCAATCTATTGCTTCATCAATAAAAAATAATATTCCTCTTTATCAACTTAATTCAATTTATCTTGATTAGTCTATCAATCTAAATTATCAATCTATCGTCTATATTTATCATTTATCTCTATCTAGCTCAATCTAATTTATATTGAAATCAAATCTTCAATATCCTCCAAACTATAACTTCCATGCCATATGATGAATACTATGAAGTTTATAGTTATTGCAAATCTAATCACATCAAATTATTTTGTCTCATTCCCAGCTACATGACAAGTACTATAAGCCTTAATAGGTGATAATAGCCCCATCAATATTATCTTTTGTTGTTTTTCTACCTAACATCTTATGTGTGGGGGAAACTAACCCACAACAAAATATCTCCCTATTTGGGGGTATCATCTACTATCATGCTAATCAAGCATACATCTTATATAACACTTCCCTATAAGGCAACTTAGATCATAGGTCAATGTAGTAACCTAACAAGTTTCCTATGGCTAATGAGCTAATCATATCTTTCCAAACATTCTATGCCTAATAAATGAATCAAATAATCAACACATCCTTTAAATAGGAACTTAAAGATAATGCAATCATCATAGGTTCTTCCTTAAAGTAATTACATATCATCATATCATCAAAATACCCTCTAAGTACTTGCTTAGAGGTAATCATTTATTAAATTATAAACACATAAAATATCTCCTTTGAGCATTTGATTAAAGGTAATTGTGTTCATCAAAGTGTTCTTTGGGCACTTGCTCAAAGCTAATCATGTTTATAAAAAAAATTATTTGGGTGCTTGCTCAAAGGTAATCAGTTTATCAAAAATATCCTTTGGGTGCTCACTTAAAAGTAATCAATTTATCAAACATATTTAGGTAGTCACTTAAAGGTAATCAACTTGTCAAAAATATCCTTTGGGTGCTCACTCAAAGGTCATCAATATATCAAAAAGGTCCTTTGGATGTTTTCTCAAAAGTAATCAATTTCTCAAATTTTCCTTTAAGCTCATGCTTAAAGGTAATCAATATCAAATATTATCATTTATGGTCATGCTTAAATTTAATATATCGTAAAATTTATCCTTGAAGTTCATGCTTGAAGGTAATCAATATAAAAAATTATCCTTTAAGTTTATGCTTAAAGGTAATAGATCTAAAAAATTATCCTTTAAGTTCATACTTAAAGGTAATCAATTTTATAAATGTTCTTTAAGGTAACATTAAAATTTAATCACTTACAAAAATATACTTTAAGGTAATACTTAAAGATAATGAATTTTAAAAAAATTAAATTAAATTAAAAACTTAAAGGTAATTGATTACAAAATATGCTCTTTTATGCACATTTGTATATCTCATGAAAGCAAATCTATCACCATTTAAGTTCTCATATAATAATTAGGGTAAGAGGCCATAACTTAATGGTGAATATCTTTGTATGTAGCTATATATTTATATTTTATAAAAATGACCTTTAAGTTAAAACACTTAATCAATTTTCAAAGAAAGAAAAACTTTTGGCAGCATTGGTGTCTTTCATCCTTTCATTCTTTCCATTCATTTATTTTCATATTCCATCTTTCATATATTTATATAATATTCTTTAAACCATCCTTAATTCAACATCAACCATCAATTATCAATCAAATATCTAATCAACTATCATATCAACCAAACCTCTTATTTTATCTAATCAAACCCAAATCCTTTTCCATATTAATCTACTTTTGAACACTTACCTCTTGTGGATTATAGCCAAATCAAATTTCCTTAGTTCAACATGATTTTCCATTCAAAACTTGAGAGGACACACCAAGGAAATGCAATGTTCAATACTATCTGAAATGCAATCCTTAATATCATTTTAATCAATATTCACATCCTTCATCAACCTTCAGCACCAATGAAAAATTGAGGTATCTATGTCATTTTTTGATGTATTTATCTTATAAAAAATACATCAATAAGGGTTAAAATATATACACCCAAATTTTCATACTTTAGTCCACCATAACTCCCATCCACAAGCCTTCTAATCAACTTAATTGAATCCATATTCTTCATACCAAAATTTGCAACACTTAGTGATCCAAAAGTAATGATATATTTGGGTTATTAATATCCATCTCAAATATTCACAAAAGAGCTTTCCAATGATTATATATGCCTATAATATTATAATGATCAATGCATCAGATTGCAAGAAAAAACACCTAGGTTTTTTTGACCTTTTCCCACCAAAAGCCAACATTTTAAAAAATTTCAAAATTTTGATGCCAAAGTTAGCCTCATAGCATATTTAAACCAAAACCCTAAATCTAAAATCCTATATAAAATCACCCTTTGGAATGGCCTAGAGTATATTGCAAGAGATTGAGAAAAATATTGTAATAAATTGCAAAAAATATTGTAAATATATTGCAAAATCCATTGCAAGAGATCACAAAAAAAATTGCAAGAGATATCAAAAACCATTGCAAGAGATCACAAAAAATATTGTAAAAATATTGCAAAAATATTGTTAAAAGGAAAATAAAAAAAGACAAGCAATTTATCTAAGAAGAAAAATAATTTTTAGAAGAGATCCATATATTGTTGGAATTACTTTGCAGTAAACTTGTTTGGTGAACCTACATCCTTTTATTTTTCTAGAAATTTATAGCAAGCATCAAATCAACATCAAATAATCATCCAATAATTAAAAAGCATATTTCAACAATCCTCCACTAGAAAAAGTGTATCCTATGGTCTTGGGTTGTGTCTATTCTCCCCTTTTTTGCATTTATTCAACATTTGTCTTTTAGCATTTGTTATCCTTTTTTAATTTTTATTTTTTTATCCTTTTGTCTCAATAAATTGTTAGAATATTAATGTGTACTTTGTCTGTGAATGTTATGATATGTGTCCTTGAAACTTGTCATGTTCTCATATAGACCTCATGCCTATATATTGTAACTCATTCTTGTATCAATATTAGATTATCTCTTTCATTACTATCATTTGGTATCAGAGCCCAGATGCTCTCCTGCCCTTGTGAGTTTGAGGGGTGATTTCCCTCATGGAAATCCCCCCTCATATTTTTCCCTCATATTTTTTAGTCCCCAATTTTTTTTTTTTCTGAATGCTGAGGGAGTATGCTCTCCATAATTGATGGAATAGAAACTAGAAGTTGAAATATTAATGGCTGCCAATTTTTTTAGAGTGATTTATTGTGATATATCTATCCGTAGAAGTAATTTCTCCATGGAAAAATGAAAAACGGGATACACTCGTTTGGTAGATCTGTTGAGAGGTCATGTTTTCAGGTTTAATGTATCTGTTTTTTTGGGATCATTCTATTTTTTGTCATTTAGTTTCTATTATGTTTTTTCTTTAATAGACATAAGATTTGGCCTGCACCATATTTTTCATCATAACTTCATTGGTTTATGACATTGGTAAATCTATATTTTGTTTACATTCTTATGGTAGATTGATGTTAATTGTTCAGTCGAGGATGCCATCCTAGTAGTGAAACTTGAGGAGAATTCTCAGATCCGAGTTCTGAGTTGTGGTGTACGCGTGGCCCCCAATTCACAATGTGGTGATGTTATAAGCAATAAAAAGTGTATGAAGAATAAGTGGTTGACCATTTCTTGAGTGGTACTTTCACTGTGCTAGTGTTGCATTCTATTCATACCATAAGCACAGGCAACATATTTTTGTAGTACTAAATCATTTGGTATTGTTCAATATTGCTTACAATGATAGAGAAGCTCGACGTCATGCTGTGAATTACTTATCGACCTTTTTTTGATGTGTTTGGTGTTTTCTGTGTGAAGATTTGTCTCTACAAACTTTCTAAAGTTGTATGTTCCATTTTTTAGGACTCTCTATTTTATGATCAATGGAGAAAAAACAACGAAGTATTCGTCACATTGCATCTATTTGATGTTGAGGCCCTGAAAATGAAATCAAAATGATTTTTTGTTTCCCTAAAATATATTGTGCTCACTCATGGCGACGTCCAGATCTAACTCAGTGTGACTATGGTGCCTTGCTCACATAGGTTTGAATCTTCCTATTCTATAGACACATGTAATCTGATGGGAGGAAAACAAATGTTTGACAAAGATAGCACAGGAGCGAGAATGGATTCCCACCACTAATCGAATATTAGATGAAGTTTACGTCTTTGTTCACACTATAAAATTTTGAAGGTAGGGCAGTGCAAGGCTCATATTGGATACTTTTTTAACTGGTTTTTTGTGAGTTGTTGAAGGGATTCAAACCATGGCCCAAGGAGGAAATATAACTGATAATATGAAGTGGTTTGATTTGTAGAAGGATACAAATTTAATACTCCTAATGATGAAACTAAAGATCTATTTATGAAATGTATTTATTACATGGTGGATACCAGTTTCTCATGTTCGACGACCTCCCTGACAATATATTTAGCTATGGATATGTTTTCTACTCAAAAACTAGGATCATCATTTTTTTGACTATTTTGTGGATCACTCGGTACCAAGAGCATGGTTTGATTGATTTACCCATTGAAACTACACCACCGTCGCTACATTCCTGAACATGTAATCTAACGTCCCTGTACTGGTCATGTTCCCTATCTATGGGGTTTGCATGGATGTTTTAGATATTATTTCATAGATCACCTCCTATAATAAGCAGATATATTGTGTGGAAATGACGTGTGTATGTTACTATCGTGGACTACCTAAAACTAGTCATTCTATGTATTTTTTCTAGCAAGCCCATATTTGGCGGTCATCTATTTTCCGATTTTTTTCAATGAAGATCAACTACTCCATGTACCCTCCATTTTTTCTTTGCCCGGTGAACAGAGTTGAAGATGAGTCTCTCATGCTGAAGATGCCTAGGAAACCAATTAGCTTGTTCATGCTCCTTGCTGTTTGAACATTCAAAAAATATTTTCATACCAGTTTGTCACACACACTCCCACTTATCTATTTTTGTTCCTAGTTATGTCTAGTGCTATGCATGTTGTTGATGCCCAGTTGTGGGCATTAATGCTTCTGTCAAAAGGTATCCAGTGGTCTATTTTTCTTTCTTGACTTTGGACTTGTTAAATATAGGAGGACGCACCCCGCAACACCAAAGCAGTGTCCGATGCATAGAAGGAGCACCATGTAGTATGCATTATCCACTGCATTACATGCGGGTTTCCCACACTTATTATGGATTATTTTCTAAAATATTTTTTTGTTAAAGTTACATTGTGTTAGCCTACCAGTTATGTTCAGTCATGTATTTTTGGGCCCAAAATTGGAAGGCCTACATGGCCGCTTTATTGTAGTTTTTTTAAATTCAAAATATGATGGCCCACATGGCACTAATAATTTCCCCTGTGAGGGAAAACTGAAGTTTACTGTAGAGTGCGATGTTAGGGATATTTTATTCTTGATGTTTATTTGTTGCCTAGAGAGGTATGTTGTTTTTTCTCATGGATGGAGGACCTATTGAGATCCGACTATAGTCTTGTTTATAGTCATTGAAAATAATTCTTCAAGCTAGACCTAATGGTGGGGTTCATTTTTAGTTTTGAGAATATTTTCTATGATTTTTTGGGCTCAAATATTATTGTATTCTATAGTGCATTTTTTATTGAACTCGACACTCTATGTAAGTGGACCTAGTATCTAGTATTCTCCTCTATCATACTTAGCGGATGCAATGTCTAGTTACCCATGTATTTTGGTAATATGAGGTGATTACCATAAAGACAATTACCAATTTTGAAGACTACAAAAATAGAAATTTTAGAAGCTTCTATTTTTTCTTCTTCCTTCTCCAAATTTGGATTCTCTATGGCTCACATTATTTTGTATCTTGAGTGCATTTTCGATAGAGACCAACACTCTTACATGGCTCATATTATTTTGTATTAAGGTACATTTTGAGTAGAGACCGACACCTTATAGATTGAAATTTCACCATGAGGGGGGATGATATTCATGGTGAACCTAGTCAATGACCTACGAGAGGCAACATACCTATAGGATGACCTATAGAGGCAACAGACCCAGCAAAAATTGGGGTTTGATTATCAAAGTAAAAAATTCATCATCTTTGCTAAGACATGACAAACCACTCTACACTGATCATAATTTTATTTTATTTCTATTTTGTAATATTTTGATAGGTTCTATGAAAGTTTGAGCAAGGAGCTAGTGATACTTCTACAAGTTGATGTCATTTATTCCCCTATAACAAAATTGGGTATTTTTTATCTTGTATTTTGTTTTTTTCTATTTTAGGGTTTGACATCCATTTATTCTTTGTAGTAAGTAGGGTTTTTTATTTTCATTTTTTGATTGATTATCAAAAGAAAAAGTTTGAAACCTATTTTAGTTGTGATAAAAATAGGGGAAAATTGAATCATTCTTTTATAGGTATTGAAATAAAAATTGCATTTAGCTTGCATTTTAGAAAAACTACTTGTTGCACCTTTCTTGTCTAAAAAATGAATAAGGAATCATTTTTTACCAAAAGGGCATCATTTAGTCTTAGGTTTATGTTTGTTTCATTTCTACTTGTGCATTATATATCATATTAAATCCCAAAATAAATAAAAAATGTTTGTGCTAGATAGAAGTGGATCTTAGGAGGAAATTTGGTTCCTTGGTCTCCTTAGAAACATAGATGTTTGTAAAAATACACACTAAACATATTCTTAGTGTTATCACTTTTATTCCCCCTAGTATCGAAGTGAGAAAAGGAAAGAGGAGAGGCATTGTGATCTCCCCCTCTTATTTCTTCTTTTTTACTATCTCACAATATATGACCAATAAATAATCCTTATTATTGTAGTTTAAAATGTGTCATCCCTATTTATCTTTATTTGTAGAAATACTATGATATATACATATATTAAACTTTAGTATTAAGATACAATATTGGATTTATGTTATACATATTTTTAAAAAGATATAAATAAAGTGATAATATTACTATAGTTATCAATACAATTATTGGTTATTAAATTGAGATATCATTATGGTATAAGATAATATTAATGTGACTTTTTAAGATATAAAAAATAGTGTTAGTGCAATGTCATTTATAGTTTTTTGTTTATCATTTATTATGTTATAATATTTCATGCATAATATATAAAAATATTATTATTTGTGTAAGAGTGAATTTTATTTATCTTTGAAATATTTTATTAAAATTGGAAGAGTATGAAAGATAGTGATATATAGAAGAGTTAAAAATGTTTTGTGTATACTAATTGGTAAGAATGTTATGTATTGGTTTATTTAGGTTTAGGTTACAAGTAATTTTTAAGAAAAGATATGCACATTTCTATACATGAATAATATGCTAATCACAAATTATTCATCATCTTAGATGTAATCATTCACTACTTGCATGTCAAACACTAAATAATACCAAGGTATCTTAAATTGGATAGTGAAATTATAAAGTTGTAACATGTATTCATGAATTTGCTATTTTTATTTCATTAATTATAGTATTATCTCATAAGCTAGTTTTTTCATCACCAAACATTTCAAATAAGTCGTAAAGTAACATCTTGCATAGATGTCATTAGGGATAAATCAGGTTATTTTATTATTTTTGTATGACATTCAAAATCATATGCATGCAAGTGAAGTAGAAAATAAATAGTCATTGGGTAACTATATTTACTAGGTCTTATGAATCAAGTTATCTAGAGCTCTTTATATAATATGGATTTTGATATGTACATGGTATGGATAATGACCAACAAATTAATTTTTTTCATGATTCTCTTATTTATTTATAGATATACAAGGATTGACCATTATGTCATTTATACATATGTTAAATATGCTTTTGTTTCATGGAAACGTATTTTTAATCTCTCCATTTGTAGGGTATAATAGATTTGTTAAATTCAAGTATAAATCCTTTTAAAATCAAAATAATACAGGTAATATATTCACTTGTAATTTGACTATCTTACAACATGAGTAGTAACTTCTATATCCACTCAAAATATTCCTTTACAATAGTAATGTATAAATATTCTATGGCCCTCCACTCATGATTAATGCAGTAAAATATATTGAAATTCACGATGTGTTGGATTTGTGGTTGAATCTATTCTAGGTTGATGTTGTGAACACTAATAAGATTTATTGATCTTAACTTTAATAATTTTTTTTTTTTTATTATCTTAACTTTAATAATTTGGACATATACAAATATTGATTTATTTTTTAACTCTTTATTAACTAGAGATACTCCTTCCACTACATATCAATTGTAAAAATTTGTTAATTGTGGTATCAATGTGTCTACTTGATGGAGGAATTTCATCTATACTATTAATATCATGTTACTTATGATTCTATTATTGGTGAATTCATCTTATTAGTAAAAAAAATTGATACAAACTAATGTACAAAAAACTATTATAACTTATATATTTGCATACATGCCTTATTTATTTGTAAATTCATCTCCTTGTTGAAATAAATCCTTGATCCTATAATATATACAAAATAATAGGTGAATGGGAGTATAAATAATACCCACAATACAAGGAATAATTTCTAATAATATTTAAATATACATTTTAGTGAATAAATTATAGCACATATATTATCCCTCTAGGTGAAAAGGATCTATGACATAAATATTAACACATCATATAGACAAGTTCATCCATCATCAAAAATGATAGATTTACACTATTCAACATCACCCATGAAGTATGTATTATCAATTTTATACTTGCCTTTAATTCTCAAGCAAAGGGGAAGAGAAAACTAGGGCATTAGTTGGGTAGCCAAAGAGATTTTTGGTTACTATGGATTTGAAGACAAGATTACTGCCCCAGGAGGGCCCAATGGGGACACCTTTGGATCCTCTTTTAGAGATACATAGTTCTTTTGCAGATTTTTTAAAGGATAAATCTCCATCAGATACTGAAGAAGCATAAAAACAATGCATAAAAAATGCTCTTTGGGCTACTAGAAATAGATCAACATCTCAACGAGTTAATGGATGCTTGCCACAGTTAGAATCAATGGAAAATATTGTCATTGAGAAAAGTATGGTTGAAGAAATAGTTTTATATAGAGCCAATCATAATTTGATCTATAAATTCATAGGTATTCACCCCACCCTGAATTTTTTGCATTGGGTCTGGCAAAACTAGGAGCCTCTTGGTGAGTATTCTTTGTGGTTTATTAGCAATGGATATTTTATTGTTATTTTTTCTTCACTTGCTGATAGAAATAGGGCTTTCAAATCAGAAAAGAGGAATCATGGTCTAGTAGGATTATTTGTTCAACCCTAGAGAGTGGGATTTGATCCTCGAATGGAACCCACTGCTATCCTAGTTTTGATCCATTTGTATGAACTTCCAATGGATTTTTGGAGTGAGTACGTATTAGAAATTATTAGCAATTCCTTTAGAATATATTTGGGTGTTTCTAAAGATACAATGGAAGGAAACACAACTGTTTATGCAATATTATGTGTGGAAATGGATATTAGCCAACATTTTCTAGTAGATGTGGAACTCGAACTTGCAAGACTATCTTGGATTCAAAAACTAGAATATGAGACATTGCCCTTCAGATGTAGAGTTAACCATAAATATGGGCATTTGGATTGATCTTTCCAAAATAATATGATCATAAAAATGGAGGCTCCTATGGGAATGTCAAATATTACTAAGGAGGGTAAGTAAAAAATTAACAAAGAAGCAACCAATATTTCTCGAGGTAAAGAAGCACATGGATATGGTTTTTAACAGCCCAAAATAAGGAGAAGGAAAACGAAAAAATAAGGTAAAGAGTAAACCCAACTCAAGCCCTACAATAGGTATGAGATCTTTAAGACACTAATGGACTAAGAAGAATAACAATTCATGTAAGGAGTGGATTAGAATAATAAAAATAATAAAAACCATGTTCAAGCCCCTCTTTCATCTCCCCCATCATAGAGTAGGTAATTGAGTGTAGTGAGTTACCACAATCAAAGAGTGTAGGGGTATTTATAGTGCATAACCAAGGGCAACCGATAATTAAGGATCTCATCATGGGCATAGTAAAAAATAACAGATAAAGGCCAACTCTAGGGATAACTCAGGTGGAAAAGAGATAAAAAAATAGCAGCTCTCAAGGAGTGTAGAAAATAAAATAAGGAATTGATAGCAGTTCAAGGAGATAAAATAATTACTATAGTATCGGTGAGGCCAATATATTTTTACTACTTTCAAGGTAATCAATTATTATACAATCATGGAATGTTAGGGGTTTAAACAGTAGAACCCATAAATCTGTTGTTCGAAGACTCTTAGAAAAATGTAAAATAGATTTTTTTCTTATCAAGGAGACAAAAATATCATTGGATATTATGTGTAAAACAATAAATAGACTTTGTAGGGGTGTTGGTCATATGGAAGTGGCTACCCAAGGGGTCTTGGGGGGGATAGTTACTTTTTGGAACTCTCTTGAATGGACTGCAATAGAAAATATAGCTTAGAGGGGTGTTCTCACATCACATTTTAGGAACAATGTCATAGCTGAACATGTTTTAATCACAAATTTTTATGGGGCTTAAAAACTAGATGGTCAGATGCATCAATGGAAATTTGTGCATAACATGAGAGTCTCAAGGGAAGAGTTATATTGGATTATTTCTAGGGATTTCAATGCTAACTTATCCTCTAGAGATCAGGAATGGGGAGACCCAATTTTTGACCCAAGGGATCAACTTATGATTTCCCAAGTCCAGGCATTATACTTGGTGTATAATAAGTGCCCTGGAACCAATTACACTTGGACTAATAAGAGAAGGGAGCCATATAGGAGGAAGCTAAAGTTAGACTATTTTTTGGTTTTAGAGGAGGCATTTATAAAATGGAATATAAAATTTTAGATTTTGGAGGGTCTAGTTTCAAATCACTCTCCTATTTTACTGGAAGGGGGGATCAAGACATTGCAACATCACAAACCATTTAAATTTGAAAACTTTTGGTTACAAAAAGAGGAACTTTGAAAGAAAATTCCACAATGGTGGGAAGAAGGCCATCCAGCATATGGGACATAAATGTTTAGAATCCACAAACAACTTTATTATGTCAAATATCAACTGAAATAATAGGTCCAAAGAGCTCCATTGGCGGTCAGATGGGACGAGGTTCAAAACCACTTTATGGAAGGAACAATTATAGAGCATCTCAAAGAAGAGGATGATGCACTGCGTAAAGCGGTTGCGGACATTGAAAACCAAGAGGATACCTATTGGAAACAGAGAGCAATAACCACTTGTTTATTAGAAGGTGATAAAAAATACCAAATTTTCCATTGATCTGTTTGTGCTAGGAGATAGAAAAACAATATGGAATCTCTTCAAGATGAAAATGGACACTCCTTTGATACAATTCCAGGTATGCATTTCCATTCAATGGATTATTTTTCTAAACTAATTAAGGAAATCATGGTGCAAGAGGAAGAGGCTCAAAAATAAATTCTTGTTGTCATACCCTCTGTTATCTCCAAAGAAGAAAATCAGCCCCTACTTAAACCCATTTATAGAGAGGAACTAATGAATGTAGTCCTTGGAATGAGCACTAGAAAAACACCAGGTCCAAATGGCTTTCCAATTGAGTTTTTTCAGGCCTTTTGGGACAACTTGGAGGAGGATGTAATGGATATTATAGAGGAGTACAAAGGTAGTAAAATAATTCTTAAAGCATTAAATCATAATTTCATTGCCTTAATTCTAAAATAGGAGGAGGGGATGCATATTTTAGATTATAGACCTATTGCCTTATACAATGTCATATAAAATACTCACAAAGGTAATGGTTGAGTGGCTAAAACCTCTTCTACATAGCATTATATCCTTGGAACAAGGGGGTTTTGTAGAGGGTAGGTAGATCTTGGATGGTGTGGTTCTAGCTCAAGAGGTAATCCATTCAATCCAAACATCTGGTAATAGAGGAATATTCATAAAATTGGATGTCTAAAGAACACAAGCTTATACTAAGAGGGGGGTGAACAATATAAGACCACTTTTTGCTTTTCTTTCCAATCAATATTATGTAATATAAATATAGAAATATCAATAGCAGTAATCAAAGCAATGCACAAATCACCACACACAATAGAGATACCAATTTAACGTGGTTCACCTAATGTGGGCTACTCCACGGAGAAAATATTTCATAAAAAATTTCTCAATCAATATCTTGGGAACCCTTTCCCTATTAGAATGTTTATGGATATATATCCAAAGGAGACACTAATCCCCTAATCAAGTTTGTGGATATCTATCCATAGGAGAACCCCTTTCTCCTTAGATCTGACTAGTGATATTCTAGAAGAAATGTTGCCCCCACTGCTTTGTTTAATGGATCTCTATCCACTAAAGACACTTGTCCTCACTACCCTGGATAATGGATATCTATCCACTGGATACTTTCATCCTCTATACTCTATCACCTCCAAAGATCTATCTCAAATCTACACTAAACATTGTCCTTTGGTCTAGCACAAATCTGCTCAATCTCTATATTTGGTCTAGCATAAACTTGTCCTCAAATATGCACCAAACTCTATCCTTGAATCTATACTAAACACAGTACTTAAGTCTAGCACAAATCTATCCTCAATCTCTATCCTTTGATCTACACTAAACATAGTCCTTAGATATAGCACAAATCTGTCCTCAATATTTGTACTTAAGCCTTAACAAAAGGCTTGACTTAATCTCAAATCAACTCCACTAGATCTACCCCAAAACTTAACTCAAGGTTTGAAAAAATCAATCAATAAAATTTTCTCTAAAGCCTTCTCAAAGACTTGTCTCAAATATTCCTTGTAAACTTTCACAAAATCTCACACTAATTTTTCCACAAGTCATCTCTAGAACTTGTCCAAATTTTCTCTACAAGTCCTCACTAGAACTTATCCAAATCTGCTCTCAATCTGTATTGTAAGCTTCCACAAAATCTTACACAAATTTGTCCACAAGTCTTCTCAAATACTTGCCTTAAATCTGCTCAACAAGTCCACACTAGAACTTGTCCAATCTCATAGAAACATAAAGAGAATTTTTAGAGACTGAATATGCTTCACATTCATCACAATGCTCAATCACTTTCAATCACTCTTTTAGAAACATATAGAGAATTGTTAGAGACTCAATATGCTTCACATTCACCTCAATGTTCAATCACTTTCAATCACTCTTTTTAGAAACATATAGAGAATTGTTATAGACTCAATATGCTTCACACTTACAAACTATCAATCACTTTCAATATTTATTGTATTATATAAACATATAGAGAATTGTTAGAGACTCAATATGTTTCACACTCATTATACTCAATCTCTTTCTCAAATAAATTCAGAATATAGAATAATTTATTTCATAAAACTTGAGTTGTCACTTCACACATCCACTTGACTAGGCTCAACCAACTCTACTCAACCAATCACTCAATAAAATAATCCTTACAAACCCTTGTCCAAGCATATGAACACTCACTCAAAATTTTTCCAACAATGCTTATCAACCAATCTCACATAACAATGATACTCATGTTCTTTCCAAACCCTAGTTCAAGTTCTTCACTCAACTAATGGCTTCAACAACAATGCTTATCAAACAAGGTTTTATCAACAACTCTTTTATTCCATAAAACCTTGAAGCATTACACTCAATAATGCTTATAAAACAATCTTCACATATAGCTCAACAACTCAATAAGGAAACCTAATTAAGTCATTTTCACTCCAAAGTTATTTTTCCAAAAAACCAACCAATCAACTCAATCAAGGAAGAATATGCCCATACCTTTGTTTGATGTTAAAGTGCCTTTAGAAAACCTATCTCATTCACAATTAAACTTTTGCCAACCTTAAATTGATTATATGATAGAAATATTCTTCATAAACATTACATAAAGTAATAGCATCCACATACACCTTATAACTCCCTCTTTATTCAAACAATATTTTACTTTGAAAATATACCTCAAATGAAGATATCTCTCAATAATTAAATCATATCAATCCTTATTCCAATTATTTAATTATACAAGAATAACAATATAAATTATCCCAATGACACCTTTTCACTACAACTAATAATTTCTATCAATGTAAATGATAAACCCTAAACACAAATTTCATTAATAATATTTTCAACATCTCCTCAACCTTAGTGTCTTTTGATAAATAAAAGGCTTGCCAAAATTTAGAACATACCTTTAATTTTTGGTATTGGTTGTACACACCTCTTTGACTTGTGTACATTTCATACTGATACTAATAATGCATCTGCACCTATTCCTTTTGGCTAGTTGTGGTTGGGCTTCGTTCTACCTTGGTTGCTACATATTTCAACACTGTTGCACCCTCAAATGACTGTAGCACTCTCACACAATGACCGAACTCTCACATGACTGTTGCACTCTCACATAATTGCTACACTCTCACAAATGTAGCACCTTCTTTCCACTACTACAATTTTACTTAATTATTGTGCTTCTTCCAATGCAGGCCCTTCTCACAAATGTAGCACCTTCTAACTACCACTCTCCTTCCAATGCAACCCCTTCATAAACGTTGCACTAATTTCCATGCTTATTCCAAAGCATTCGCTTAAAATTCCTCAACAGGGAGATGCCAAGCACACAAAACCATACAACTAATCTCAAGTCTTCCTCATGCAAAAATGAATTGCTATTCTTACCCACACAATAGAACCAAAGCTCATTGATCTCGCTTGCAATAATATTAAAAAAATATTCACTAAATTTGCATTTATTCTCATCATATCACAATTGCATTGGTGCTAAAACCAAGGAAAACTTTGTGTTTATTTGCATTATTTGATGGTAAATCATACGTCGGCACCCTCATTATCATTTTATTTTCATTCATGGAGAACATATTCAATATAGACGTTGACGCTTTGCTTCAACCCTAATGTGTGCCCACAAAGGTTTACCAAAAATAATTAAAGATTATTTTCCTTTTATTTAAAGTTAAGAAATTAAACCTCAACCTTTGATTTCCTTTGATTTTAAATAAAAACCTTTCTAATTGTTCATCTTGGTTTTAATAAAAAACCTTTTTCAATTATGTTTCATATACTATTAAAAATAAGTATTATGAAGCTCTTTTGTCAATCCATGGTTTTAATAAAAACCTTATGCTTCACATAATATTAAAAATAAATATTATGAAGCTCTTTTAACTTTTTGACATAAACGGTGGTTCATTATTTGACATCAATGAAAACTTCACTTCTTGAAATAAATGACAACTTCACTTATTGACATCAATGATAATTGTATGGACTCAAAATGTCCAACAATATCTCCCTTTTTCATTGATGGTAACCCAATAACTTTTTACCATTTCTTTGACTTTTTATTTTGCTCCCCCTGGGAAATTGCTCCCTCTATCTCAATGTTCTCTTCTTAAACCAAATATCTCTCCCTTACTCAAATCTCTCCCCCTTTGACATAAATGGCAAAGGATCACCTTTGGGGCTTGGGGTTAAGAATGAGTCTCTTAGATTAGATCTTCCCCCATCTCCTCTTGAGGTGGTTAATTCTAGGGTGGGAGTATTTTTACTCGTAGAAAGCGTTATTTACCTTTATCCTATTTCCTTTTCATATGATCCTTCTGATTTCTTTGACTATTCCTATGTATGTCCCTGTCCATGTCCATATTCCTATTCTTGTTCATATCCATATTCCTATTTCTATTCCTGTTCCTGTTCATGCTTGATTCTAGAATATTTGTTCTACACCACTTTGTTGTGTGCCCATCATTATTGCACTTATAACACTTAATATTATTATTCTTTGGAGGTCCAAATATCTTAGGATTTATCCTAGTGAAGCCATATCCCTTTCTTTCATGAACCCTACAATTCATTGCCTTGTGATCAAACTGATTACATGAGTAGCAATACCCATGGAAATTTTATTTCTTCCCATATTTGTCTTTCATGTGTCCTACACTGTGAAGCCATGTGCCCACATATATGACATGAGAAACATCTTCCATTAAATTTTTCTTGTATTGAACTCATCGGTCTCTTAGTCTCTCTTAACCTATTCTTATTGTTGTTCCATATGTTTCTCCTTTGTGCTTTTTTTCTTCTCTTATTGAACTTTCTGTTGTCCAACTCATCCTCAGAAATCTCACTTTATCTTACATTGTCTTATTCTGAAGTTTCTTCTTATTCTAAAGTTTCTTCTTCTTCAGAACTTGAGGTTGAATCTTCTTATTATTTCTTTTGATCTTGTTCAAAACCAAGACCTATTTTATTTATTGACCTTCTTTGTACCTTGATCATCTTATTCATAATATTTGAACTCTTCCCAAACTTGTGTAGATTATCCTTGAATTTTTCTAGATATTCCCTTAGTAGGGCTACTTCTTGTTCTGACCTTTCACATTCTAAGACTTTTACTTCTAAATTATCTTTGAACTTCTTTGACTTAGCCATTGACTTGTTTAGATCCTCTATAAGATTTCTTCTCTCTTCATCACATTCTTGAAACTGAAACATAATTTTAGAGTTTTTCTTTCTTACCTTCTTTACTGTATCAAGAGCATAAATAAGTTCCACCTTAATATCAAATCCTTCTTTTTTGATTCTTCCTCTATTTGTTTGCCTTTGTCTACATATTCATTTTATTTTGACTTGTCTACTATAGGATCATATTCTTCTTCTTCTAGTGCCATTAGATTATTATCTTCTGGTTAGGGTTATGCACAAGCGTGAAATATCATAAATTGGCTCTATTTAGGATTTTTAAAATTTTTAAAAGGCTAATTTTGGATCCTTTCACTAGGACCCATTCGCTCGAAATTTATGGGGTGGAAGTTTTTTCAGGGTAAATTTGCCTACCATTGATAATCATGAATCTAACTTTATTTTAATTTGCCAACCTTAAATTACATATGATTTTGATTTTGTCACCCAATTCGCCTTCAAATTATAAATGATTTTATATTTCCCACCCAAATCGCCTTAAAATTATAAATGATTTTATTTTTCTTGCCCAAATCGCCTCATATACTACCCATATATATATTGTACTGAGTATCGATAAACATACATCAAAAATACTCTAACTCAAAAATAGCTCTGAAACAATGAAAAACTTGATAAGGTTGCAGATGAGTGACTGTCAAAATAAATCGATTGATTATTGAGGATTTTCAATCGATGTAATACGATCGGTTGCAGAGTCATGTATTTCGATATAAGTTGATCGGTTGTAGAGTCGTGTTTGTCGGCATGAGCTAATCGGTTGCATAGTCATGTCTATCGGCATAAGCTGTTCAGTTGCAGAGCCATGTTGATCGGTGTAAGCCGATTAGTTGCATAGTTGTATCATCGATATAAGTCGATCAATTACAGATCTGTGTTTGTATCTGATCTTCATGGATGCAACAAATTATCATAGCTATAATAAATTTTCATGGCTACAACCTATCAGCATGGCCCCAATAGATAGTCATGGTTGTAACCGATCATCATGGTTGTAATTGATTATCATGGTTGCAACTGATCATCATGGCTACAACTGATCGTTATGGTTGCAACTGATCATCATGACTGCAACTGATCATCATAGCTACAATCGATCATCATGGCTACAACTGATCGTCATGGTTGTAACCGATCGTCATGGCTACAACCGATCATCATAACTACAATCGATCATAATGAATGCAACCTATCGGTATGCCATTGGTCGTCATGTCGGCCTAAAGTCTTTCATAATGGTCTAAAGCTTTTAATTATGTCATACATTTTTAGATTTTGCAAACGATATTCATAGCCCCCAACATAGAAAAATTCACCACGGTTTGAAATTTTTTTGAGACAAATTAATGAAATTCGCCACGGTTTAAAATTTTTTGGAGACAAATAAATGTAATTTGCCATGTATACTTCTACAAATTTTGTTGGGATTCTAAGACAATTCACCTTGATTTTATAAATATATTTTAGATTTGACCCATTATGCATAACCTTGCTTCTGGTCCTTCAAGTGCATCCTCATATTCAACATAACTTAAACTAAAACCATTCTTTGTACAACTATCTTCAAGATGTCCAAAATTACCACATCTAAAACACTTGAGAATTATTTGTGACCTTTTCTTAACTTTTTTTTCTTCAATCATAAATAGGACTTCATATTTATCATTACTTGAAGAACTAGCATCACTATCACTTGAGTACTTAATTGCCTTATCTGCATAGTAGCTCCTATTTTGTCTTTGAAAGAACTTCTTTCCTTATTTTCTTTGTCCATCCTTGCCTTTCTTTTTATACCTATATATGTATGATTCCCTATTCTTGTGATCCTATTTTTCTTCATATATGTTGTTTCTAGCTTCTTGATAATCAGTTGCATAGTGGCCATACTTTCCATAATTGAAACATCTAATAGATTTTGCATCTTTGAATCTTCTTGAATCCTTATTCTTTCTACCATAATTAGCTTCTTCATCACTGGATGACTCATTGCTCGATTCTGAATTCTTACTATTTATCTTATTAATTGATTTAAAGGCTACTTCTTTTTAGGGATTAGGTTATTTTGTTCTTAAATCAAAATTTGTAAGAATACCAAGCAACATATCTCTTGTCAAATAATCACCATCCTTTTCTTCTTCTATAGATGAAATATTTTCACTAAACCTTTGTTGGAAGAGACCTTAAGATCTTATCACAAACATCTGATTCATCTACATTAAGTCCAAGTCCTTGCATAGCATTAAAAACCTCATCTACCCAAAGTAGATAAGAACTAATGTATTCCTCATTTTTCATTCTTAATTCTTCAAATTGTCTTTTGATATTTCATATATTTGCCTTTTTGACACTTTTATCTCCTTCATATATTATTTGCAACTTATCCCAAATTCCTTTTGCATATTTACAATGCATAACTTTTATTGATTATGTTCTATGCAAACCTATCAAAAGTGTATTCATTTCTTTTGAATTATAATGTTTTAGAAGCTTTCCTTCCTTATATGTAGGTGGATCAACTGGTGGTATGTATCCATTTTTAAGTACTTCCCAGATTTTATTGCCAAGTGCCATCAGGTGAATCTTCATTCTCATACTCCAATATATATAATCACTTCCATAAAAATTTGGTGTTGAATTATCTAAAGAAACATTATTAGAATCCATTGTGTTCTTTGAAAGATTTTCCTTCAAGTTGTTAAACTCTTCCAAAGGAACCCACTCTGATACCAATTGAAGAACATAAGCTTATACTGAGAGGGGGGGTGAACAGTATAAGATCACTTTTTACTTTTCTTTCCAATCAATATTATGCAATGTAAATATATAAATATCACATAAGTAATCAAATCAATGCATAAATCACCACACACAATAGAGACACCAATTTAACATGGTTCATCCAATGTGGGCTACTCTACGGAGAAAATATTTCACTAAAATTTTCTCAATCAATCTATTGGTAATCCTTTACCTATTACAATGTTTATGGATATATATCCAAAGGAGACACCAATCCCCTAATCAAGTTTGTGGATCTCTATCCATAGGAGAAATCCTTTCTCCTTAGCTCTAACTAGTGATCTTCTAGAAGAACTATTAGCCCCACTACTTTGGCTAATGGATCTCTATCCACTGAAGATACCTATCCTCACTACCCTGGCTAATGGATCTCTATCCATTAGATAATATCATTCTCTATACTCTGTCACCTCCAAATATCTATCTCAAATTTGCACTAAATGAAGTCCTTCGATCTAGCACAAATATGCTCAATCTTTATCTCTAGTCTGACACAAACCTGTCCTCAAATCTACACCAAAATTTGTCCTTGAATTTGTACTAAACATAGTTCTTTGATCTATAACAAATATATCCTCAATCTCTATCCTCTGATCTACATTAAACATAGTCCTTCAGTATAGCACAAATATGTCCTCAATATTTGTCCTCAAGCCTTAACAAAAGGCTTGACTTAATCTCAAATCAACTCTATTAGATCTACCCCAAACCTTAACTCAAGGTTTGAAAAAATTAATCAATCAACTCTACTCTCAAGTCTTCTCAAAGACTTGTCTTAAATCTACCTTGTAATCTTTCACAAAATCTCACACTAATTTGTCCACAAGTCCTCTCCAGAACTTGTCCAAATATGCTCTATAATTTCGCACTATAACTTATCCAAATCTGCTCTCAATATGTATTGTAAGCTTTCATAAAATCTTACCCAAATATATCCACAAGTCTTCTCAAAGACTTGCCTTAAATATGCTCAACAAGTCCACACTAGAACTTATCCAATCTCATAGAAACATAAAGAGAATTGTTAGAGACTCAATATGCTTCACATTCATCACAATGCTCAATCACTTTTAATCACTCTTTTAGAAACATATAGAGAATTGTTAGAGACTCAATATGCTTCACATTCACATCAATGGTCAATCACTTTCAATCACTCTTTTTAGAAACATATAGAGAATTTTTAGAGACTCAATATACTTCACACTTACAAACTCTCAATCACTTTCAATATTTCTTTTATTACAAAAAAATATAGAGAATTGTTAGAGACTCAATATGTTTCACACTCATAAAAACTCAACCTCTTTCTCAAATCAATTCAAAATATAGAATAATTTATTTTTTAGAACTTGAGTTATCACTTCACACATCCACTTGACTAGGCTCAACCAACTCTACTCAACCAATCACTCAATTAAATAATCCTTA
The DNA here is from genome assembly GCA_028583015.1 of Wollemia nobilis. Lineage (NCBI taxonomy): Eukaryota > Viridiplantae > Streptophyta > Pinopsida > Araucariales > Araucariaceae > Wollemia > Wollemia nobilis. The sequence continues at coordinate 5,336,532 of JAQPPZ010002499.1, forward strand.
CTTACAAACCCTAGTCTAAGCATATGAACACTCACTTAAAATGTTTCCAACAATACTTATCAACCAATCTCACATAACAATGATACTCATGTTATTTCCAAACCCTAGTTCAAGTTCTTCACTCAACCAATGGCTTCAACAACAATGCTTATCAAACAAGGTTTTATCAATAACTCTTTTATTCTAGAAAACCTTGAAGCATTACACTCAACAATGCTTATAAAACAATCTTCACATATAGCTCAACAACTCAATAAGGAAACCTAATTAAGTCCTTTTCACTCCACTTTTTTTTTTTTCAAAAAATCAACCAACCAACTCAATCAAGGAAGAATATGCCCATACCTTTGTTTGATGTTAAAGTGCCTTTAGAAAACCTGTCTCATTCACAATTAAACATTTTCCAACGTTAAAGTGATTAGATGATAGAAATATTCTTCATAAACATTACATAAAGTAATAGCATCCACATACACCTTATAACTCCCTCTTTATTCAAACAACATTTTACTTTGAAACTATACCTAAAATGAAGATATCTCTCACTAATTAAACAACCTCAATCCTTATTCCAAGTATTTAATTATACAAGAATAATAATATAAATTATCCCAATGACACCTTTTCACTCCAACTAATAATTTCTATCAATGTAAATGATAAATCCTAAACACAACTTTCATTAATAATATTTTCAACTTCTCCTCAACCTTAGCACCTTTTGATAAATCAAAGGCTTGCCAAACTTTAGAACATACCTTTAATTTTTGGTATTGGTTGTACACACCTCTCTGACTTGTGTATGTTTCACACTAAGACTAGTAATGCATCTACGTCTATTCCTTTTGGCTGGTTGCATTTGGGCTTCGTTCTACCTTATTTTCTATGTCTTTCAACACTATTGCACCCTCAAATTACTGCAACACTCTCACACAACTGTCATGCTCTCACATGACTGCTACACTCTCACACAATTGCTACGCTCTCACAAACATAGCACCTTCTTTCCACTATTGCACTTTTACTTAACTATTGTGCTTTTTCCAATGTAGCCCCTTCTAAAAAATATAGCACCTTCTAAATGCCATGTTCCTTCCAATGCAACCCCTTCACAAATACATTTATTATTGCACTTCTTCCAAAGCATTCACTTAAAATTCCTCAAAAAGGAGACGCCAAGCACAATGAACCATACAATGAATCTCAAGTCTTCCTCATGCCAAATCGGCTCACTATTTTTAACCACACAACAAAACCAAGGCTCACTGATCTTGCTTGTAATAATATTTAGAAAATATTCATCGAATTCACATTTATTCTCATCAGATTGTAATTGCATTGGTGCCAAAACCAAGGAAAACATTATGTGTTTATATGCATGATTTTATGGTAAATCATATGTTGGCACCATCATTATCATTTTATTTTCATGCATGGAGAATATATTCAATATAGACGTCAGTGCTTTGCTTCAACCCTAACGTGTGCCCACAAAGGTTTACCAAAAATAATTAAATATTATTTTCCTTTTCTTTAAGGTTTAAAAATTAAATGTCCACCTTTGCTTTCCTTTGATTTTAAATAAAACCTTTTAAATTGCTCATATTGGTTTTAATAAAAAACCTTTTTGAATTAAGCTTCATATACTATTAAAAATAAGTATTATGAAGCTCTTTTACCAATCCATGGTTTTAATAAAAACCTTATGCTTCACATAATATTAAAAATAAATATTATGAAGCTCTTTTGAATTTTTGACATCAACGGTGGTTCATTCCTTGACATCAATGACAACTTCACTTCTTGACATAAATGACAACTTCACTTCTTGACATCAATGACAATTTTATGGACTCAAAATATTCAACAATGTCAAAGGCTTATGATAGGGTGGGGTGGAGCTTCTTGTCAAATATGATGGTAGCCTTTGGTTTCTTTCAATATTGGATAGAATGGGTTAAGAGCTGTGTTTCTACTTTGATATACTCAGTGTTAATCTAGGGTCTTCCCTTGCAATTGTTTGGAGCTACTCAAGGCCTTCGTCAAGGAGATCCTTGTTCTTCCTATATTTTTCTCATATTTGCTGAAGGTTTGGGTAGATTCATCTTGAGGAGAAGACAACAAGGTTTTCTAATAGGTATCAATGTGGGTGAGGAAGTTTTAACTAACCTATAGTTTATGGATGACACATGATTGGTGGAAGTGGCCATCTTCAGGGAAGCAAGAATGATTAGAGATACACTTAATGTCTACCTTAGGGCTACAAACCAAGTCATCAATGATAAAAAGTCCAAATTGGTATTTTTCAATCTTGATCAAAGGCTTCAGGACATAATTTTAGATATCTTAGGATTCACAAGCACTTCTCTCCTAGTGATATACTTGGGGGTCCCTTTGCATTTTAAAAAAACTAAAAATAAATATCTGGAGGAATATTTTGGACTATATCAAGGAAAGCATTAATCATTGGTCTCACAAATGGTTAAGCTATATTGTTAGATTAACTTTTTTATAGTCAATCATTTAGACCATGCCAATTTATAAATTTTCTATCCTTGCTACCCCACATACCATATGGAAAGAGTTGGACAATATGGATAGAAAATTTTTATGGGAAGGAATAAAAGAGAGAGGAAATGTGCCTTAGTAGGTTTGGAGAAAGTAAGCCAACCCAAGGTAAAAGGAGGTTTGGGACTGAGAAGATCAAAGTTAAATAATACAACTTTGATTGGGAATCTTGAATAGAGGTGGATTTCCCAACCAACTTCTTTATTCAATAGAATCTTAACTAGTAAATATTTGGGACAGGTAAACCCAAATGAGGTGGGTCATTTCTCTTTGTATGGTAATGGATCCTTAGTGTGACAGGCTCTTAATTTAGGATCTCAAGTAGTAAAATATGGATTATTTTGGAAAGTGGTGAGAGGGGAGAAGGTATGATTTTGTATAGATTCATGGGATCAATATCCACCTATCATTGTTGAATAACTTGAATTACAAGAAATAAAAATAGTTGTGGAAACCAGGGGTTGGTTCCAAATTTAAATTTATTTCAATACTAGTTATCTAGGGAATTATAAGTTTAAGTAGTTTAAGAAATTGTATGAGTGCCCAATTTCAATCCCTTCGAATTTGACACACATCATGACTAAAATCTTTGCAGAAATATTTCTCACTGGTAGAGATAAGGAGGATGAAATAGCTTGGGTCTATTGAAGCCTTGGTGTCTACACAGAGAAATATGGATATGATAATATCCTTCTAGAACCTCCTCATGCATATCAGGTTGAGGATTAAAGAAATATTTGGCAGTCCAAGGGTTGACCAAAAGTAAACCTTTTTGTCTGGAAATTCATGCATAATGGAATTCTTACTTTTGATAATATCAAATGTAGGGGAATAATTGGTCCATATCAATGTGTTTTATGATACAAGAGTAAGGAAATAGCTGATCACTTGATGTTTGAGTGCCCATTCATGCACCAGATCTAGGAGAGATGATTTTTATATTATAAAATTTGAGTTAATGGTGATTTAAATCGAATTAATATTTGAGAAATATGGAAGAGGGGTATATTTAAATATAAATCTCTTTGTATTGGTTGGGATATTGGATTAAACTTCATTTGGTGGAAAGTGTGGTTGGAGAGAAATGGAAATTTTTTAGAGAAACCTTTTCTTCTTTAGATGGAGTTTGGCAGGTCATTTGGAGCAAAGTCATAGAAATTGTGGCAGTGTATGCTAAAGAGGAAACTCAGGTTATTATAGGGAAAATGGAGAAGGAAGTTGAAGTGCAAGAGGGGTAGGGTAGAGCTAGTTGGAAACAACCCTAGAAGTTTGGATTAAAATTAATATTGATGGAGTTGCAAAATGCAATCCGGGTAGATCTAGAATTGGAGTGGTTTTCCGAAATCATGTTGGAACAATGGTCTAGTGGGAACTACAAGGCTTGGGAAGATTCACAAACAATGAAGTGGAAGCATTAGCTATCAAATCTACTTATATTTGGGTAGTAAAACAAGGTTATAGGAGGATAATCCAAGAATCATATTCTCAAATAATGGTTGGAGCTCTAGATTGCATGAGAAACTTTGCTTTGAATACATGGAGGTTGAGGATTCTTCTCACTCAAATTAAGAAATTGTGGAGGGAATTAGATGATGTGATTCTATTTTATGTGAGTAGACATCTAAATAAAGTTGCAGACTTCTTGGCTAAGATGGGCACTAAGAAGAAGGTAGGGGTTCAGTGGTACAGTGACATGGCTATTGAGGATGAGATGATTAGGTAGGTTGGTGAGCAAATCCAGTGTTTAGCTAATTTGGACAACCATTCCAAAAATATGGTTTAGGTGATTTTTTCTCCAAAGTATATTGCACAAAAATAAAGTGATCAACAAAATACAAATAAATTATGGATGGATGAATGAATGTGATTGGGATAAAATAAAAGAACTAATTGTTAGACTATAGTAACATCATAAAGTTAATTTTATATAGTTCTACATTTTATTTTCTCCTCCATTCCATATGATGTTGTTTGAAATATCAGAATTTAATTTCAAGAGTTATTTAGTTAGAAGTTTCCATTATTTCAATGGTTTGTATGGGATTCTTCTCAATGGGATCATCATGTAATAAAAACTTTATATGTACTTGTGTATTCTTGAAAGATGTATGAATATGAATATGACTAATATTATTTCTTTGGTTTCACTTGGTATCAGAGGTAAAATCTTGTGCCTAAACTAGAGAGGAATTCATTGAGAGTAGAGTTTGTATTTTTCGATAATGCATCTTTTAAAATTATGTTTGCCCATGGTGGATCTCATTGAGACCAAGATAATATAAGGTGAGTTCCCCTAGTAGATCTCATCAAGACCAAATCGATAGAAGGTGCTATATAATATATTAATTCATGTTGTCCCTAAAAAGGTTATTTGGCATGTTTTTTTGTTAGAAAATATTTACCACAAGTTGATAATCTGTTATAGGTTGATGGATACATTCATACCAAAATATACCTTTTATTTTTAAGAGGAGAGTGTTCACTAAAGACCGTATTTTACTTTTGTTCCTTGCGTATTGAGCCAAAAAATACATTAGCATAAGGAATGCATATTGGAAAACATCTAAGATATGTTCTATAAAAGCAAGTTTTTCAAACTATGAAGTGGCTTAAGTGTTGAACCTATGAAGTGGCCTAAGTGCTATAATTTTATGCTTGAGAAGTGTTCTTTAAAATATTTTTTTAACTAATGAAAGACATGAGCACTTCACCCATGAAATGGTTATATTGTTGCAAGTTTACACATGAGAGTAATTTTTTAAAAGCATTTTTAACCTAAGAAGTGGTAACGCCTATAAGAAAATAGTGCTCATATCAATGATCAAGGTGAAAGTTTTAGTTGAAAAGTAATTGTTGGAAATATGAGCAAGTTTTGTTGTCATTGATGTCAAGAAGATGATGACCAAGTTTTATTGTCATCCATGTATTCATGTCCGAGTTTCATTATCAAGGTTGATGTCCAAGTTTTGTTAATGTCCTCTAGTGGTTTTTTCAAAAAGGCAAAGAAGTAGGTTTAAATGAAAAATAATATTATAATATTTAATATTATAATATTTTAGGATACAGGTTGGGTTTAAGCAAAACAAGGGCCAAGGATTTATCACATTTTAAATCTCGTAAAAACCTAAGTGGTATATATATATTTTTTTGATTGGTTGAAAGGGTGTTGAAAGGTCCCTGAACCTTGTACAAAGTAGTCGTGGGCCTCCGAAGAGGGAGGCAAAGGGGAAGAATGGCGGCAACAGAACAAGAAAGCCTGAAAAAAGCAGGGGCTACCTAAGGTAGAGGCACCCAGAGGAACCAACTAGAAGAACTTTTTTGCATGTTTTCCAAGAAGACCGAAGTGGCCCAAATGCTAAAGATCAAAGAAAAAGCAAAACACCACAAGGAGAAAAGTGTCACGATATCGCGACATGTTGCATTTTCATGGTCCAAAGCAAAGGGAGAAAGCAAGGAGGAAAAAGTGTCGTGATATCGTGACATGTTGCATTGTCGCGGCCAAAGGAGGAAAAAGTGTTGCGATATTGTGACATGTTGCATCGTCGCGGCCAAAGGAGAAAAAGTGTCACGATATCGCGACATGTTGCAACATCACGGCCAAAAGAGAAAAAGTGTCACGATATTGCGACATGTTGCATCGTCGTGGCAAAAAGAGAAAAAGTGTCACAATATCACGACATGTTGCATCATCGAGGCCAAAGGAGAAAAAGTGTCACGATATCATGACATGTTGCATCGTCGAGGCCAAAGGAGAAAAAGTGTCGCGATATCGCGACATGTTGCATCATCACGACCAAAGGAGAAAAAGTGTCGCGATATCACGACATGTTGCAACTTCATGGCCAAAAGAGAAAAAGCATCATGATATCACGACATGTTGCATCGTCGCGGCCAAAGGAGAAAAAGTGTCGTGAAATCGCGACAAGTTGCATCGGCACGGCCAAAGGAGGAAGAAGTGTCGCGATATCGCGTCATGTTGCATTTTCGCAGCCAAAAGAGAAAAGTGTCGCGATATCGTGACATGTTGCATTTTCACGGCCAAAGGATAAGAAAGAAAAAGTGTCGTGAAATCGCGACATGTTGCATCATCGCGGCCAAAGGAGAAAAAGTGGTAGATTTTGAGGACTAAGGTTTAAATTATTTAATTTTAAATATTTTAACCCTAAGGTTAAAATTTAAAATTAAATAATAATAATTCAAGGCGCTAAAGTTTAAAATATAAAATTCAAAATTAATTTCGAATTCCAAATATCCGTCGACGTGGTGAAGCGCATTGCATACAATATAAATAGGGTAAATTTTTTGTTTCAAAAATCATCCATGCGATTAATGCCCAAGCGACCTAAGGAATTCGAGCGCCGAGGAGGAAGTAATTTCGCATGTGTTTTAAAATGTGATTGGGCAGAGATAAAGGACAAGGTGAAGTGGAGCACGAAAATAAACCTGAAGTGTCTCAGGTAGCATAGGTGGCAGCCAAGGGATGCATTAAGGCATTCGTGGAATGCGAGATCGCGGGTTCGATCCTTGCGATCACCTTTTGCTGAAGGGAAAGCATTTCATTTTGTGCTAAGCGAAAGGGCAAGGTTGATAAGCGACAGGGCGCACTTTTGTTTTCTGTGAGGGCACGTAGCCCAAGCGGTGGATGTGCTAGGCGCTAAGGTGCTTGGAGAGGCAAGGTGGGGTGTTCGAATCTCGTCGAATGCAATTTTTTTGAGGTGGCATTAAAACAAGGTATGCGCTTATGGTTTAATTTTTAAAGGTTTTAAATGTGCGAAAATTGCATTGCGTGAAGTTTACAAAGGAGGTTTGAAAGTTTGTTAAGAGGGAGATATAAGTTTTATAAAATTAAAATATTATATTTTGATTTTGATGGTTAGAGTTTAGTAGGAGTGATAAGGTATTCAAAGGACATTATATTTTATTTTGAAATAAAGTTTTATTGTGTTAATTATTTGAGAGGAGTAATAAGGTGCATAAGGGAAATTAATTGTGGAAGTGAGTTATTTAATTTTTGCTAATCATTTTTGAAGTGTGGATATTATAAGGTGTAATTGAGATTTAATGTTTTGTATGGTAAAATATTTTGAGGGAATATTTGAATGAAAATTTTGAGAAGGTTTTTGCTATCTAACCTTTGAGATTGGCAAAGAGGTTGATTGTGATTGAGACAGGTTTTGAGGTCAAATCTTCTTCAAAACAAAAGGTATGGGCATATCATCCTTGTGAGTGAAATATTGTTGAATGTTGTGAAGTGCAAGTTGGAGTGAAAAGGTTTTGTTTGATAAGCATTGTTGGAAATGATTGAGTGAGTTTTCACATGCATGATTGGTGAATGTTTGTGAGGACAATTGAGTGTGAAATTGAGAACTATCTTGAACTAGGGTTTGTGCAAGATCATGAGTATCATTGTTATGTGAGATTGTTTGATAAGCATTATTGGAAATATTTGAGTAAGCTTTCATGTGCTTGATTAGGGTTTGTGAAATATCATGAGTATCATTGTTATGTGAATTTGGAATCATCTTGAGTCAAGGTTGAGTTCCATAGTGAGAGTTGTTGGAAGCATTGTGAAACACTTGGTTAGGGCTTGTAAGCAAGTTGTGTTTCATTGAGTGAATGGTTGAGTGAAATTGGATGAGCATTATTGATTGAAAGCATTGGAGTGGTAGTTCAAGTTCTGTGAAACAAATTGTTCTCTATTCTAAATTGATTTGAAAAAGAGTTTGAAAGTGATAGAGTGATTTGTGAGTGTGAAACATATTGAGTCTCTTACCATTCTCTATATGTTTCTGTGGTTAAACAAAATTTTGAGTGAAATTTGTTTGTGTGATTGAAGAGGTTTTCTGAAAGAGATTAAGTTGAGTTTTGTGAGTGTGAAACATATTGAGTCTCTAACCATTCTCTATATGTTTCTGAGGTTAAACAAGATTTTGAGTGAAACTTGTTTGAGTGATTGAAGAAGTTTTCTGAAAGAGATTGAGTTGATTTTTGTATGCAAGTTTTGCAATTGATTTGAATAAGATTTTGTGAAAGCTTGTGAGATGATTTGAGTAAGTCCTAGAGTGGACTTAAGGATAGAGTTGAGGAAGATTTTGTGAAATCTTAAGGATATATTTGTGTGAGATTTTATGGAAGCTTACAATCAGATTTGAGGTAAGTCTTAGTGAAGACTTGAGAGTAGATTGAGAAAGTTCTAGAGAGGACTTGATAAGAATATTTGAGATAAGTATTTGAGAAGACTTAAGAGCAGAGTTGATTGATTGATTTGTTCAAAGCTTTGAGTTAAGGCTTGGGGTAGATCTAGAAGAGTTGATTTGTGATTAGATCAAGCTTTATGTTAAGGCTTGAGGACATATTTGAGGATAGATTTTGGTAGATTGAGAATTTGACAAATTTGAGATAGATATTGAGAAGATTTATGCTAGACCAAAGGACTATTTTAGTACATATTTGAGACAGAGATTGAGCATATTTGTGCTAGATTGAAGGACTATGTTTAGTGTAAATTTGAGATAGATATTGAGCAGATTTATGCTAGACACCAAGGACATGTTTAGTCAATTTGAGATAGAGATTGACATTTTTATTAGATTTGAGATAGAGCTAAGAGTAAGCTTTGGAGGTGATAGAGCAGAGGATAGTAGTCTCCAGTGGATAGAGATCCATAAGCTAGGGTAGTGAGGACAAGTATTCTAAGTGAGGATAGAGGTCTTCAGTGGAGAGAGATCCACAAGCCAATGCAGTGGAGGTAGTAGTCTTCTAGAGGATCACCAACTAGAGCAAAGGAGAAGGAGTTCTCCTATGGATAGATATCCATAAACCAACTAAGGGGATTAGTGTCTCCTATGGATAGGTATCCATAAACTTGATTAGGGTATTGGTGTCTCCTTTGGATAGAGGTCCATAAACATTGTAATAGGGAAGGATTCCCAAGATATTTGTTGAGAAAATTTTAGTGAAATATTTTCTCTATGGAGTAGCCCACATTGGGTGAACCACATTAAATTGGTGTCTCTATTGTGTATGGTGATTTGTACATTGCTTTGATTACTATTGTTGATATTGCCATTGATATATTGGATAATATTGTTTGAGAAAAGAAAAGTAAAAAGTGGTCTTATAATGTTCACCCCCTCTTAGTATAAGCTTGTGTTCTTCAATTGGTATCAGAGCAGGTTCCTTCGAAAGAGTTTAATAACTTGAAGGAAAATCTTACAAGAACACAGATGGATTCTCAAAATGGATCTTCAGGGAATTCGACACCATTGTTCGATGGGAACAATTATGCACTTTGGAGTATGAGAATGAAGATTCATCTAATGGCACTTGGAAATGAAATATGGCAAGCAATTGAGGATGGATACATACCACCAGCTACTCCACCTACAGATAAATATGGTAAGCTCCTACAACTGAATAATTCAAAGGCAATGAATGGAATTTTAAAGGGTTTGCGTGAAATAGAGTTTATAAAGGTTATGCATTGCACATCAGCAAAGGAAATTTGGGATAAGTTGAAAGGTATATATGAAGGAGACAAAAAGGTCAAAAGGGTAAAGTTGCAAAATTACAAGAGAACATTTGAAGACCTAAAGATGAAGGATGAGGAAAACATTGTTGCATACCTACTTCATGTGGATGAGGTTGTTAACTCCATGCAAGGACTTGGGCTTAAAGTTGAAGAAATAGATGTTTGTGATAAGATTTTAAGGTCACTCCCAAAAAGGTATAGTGAAAATATTTTAATTATAGAAGAGTCAAAATATATTGAAATTTTGACAAGGGATGAATTACATGGAATTATCCCAATTTTTGAGATGAGAATAAAAGAAGAACTCTATTTCCCAAAAAAGAAGAGCAATCAAAGTTAAAAAAAAGAAAAAGGGTTAGGAGAGTAAAATCAAAGAAATTAATAAACAATGATGAAGAAGAAATAATAGGTAGAAGGAAGGAGGAAGAAAAGAAAGAAAAAATAAAATAAATAGTTTATTTTATTAAATATGGTCACTATGCAACTGATTTTCTAGAAGCTAGAAATAGTAGTGAAGATGAGAAACAGGATCATAAGAATAGGGAAATAGGAAAACACAGGTATCAAAAGAAAAATAGGGATGGACAAGGCAAGCAAGGAAAGAAGTTTTTCCAAAGGCATAAGAAGAGTTTTTATGCAGAAAAGGTAGGTAAGAGTTCAAGTGATAGTGATGGAAGATCCTCAGATAATGAAGAAGAAGAAATTCTATTTTTGGTAGAAGAAAAAGAAGATGTTAAGAAAAAGGTAAAAAGGGCACCAATAATTCTCAAGTGTTTTAGATGTGGTAACTTTGGTCATCTTGAAGATAGTTGTACAAGGAATGGATTCAGTTTTAGTGAAGATGAATATGAAGATGCTCTTGAAGGTCCAAAAGAAGAAAGTCTTCTTATGGCAATAGAAGAAGAAGGAAGTGCTCCTATTGGAAAGGAATCAGAAAGGAATGAAGATGATCCTAAAGGCAAAGATATAGAGGAAGAATCAAAAAAAGGAGAAGTTGATCTTGAGGGTGAGCTTATTTCTGCCCTTGATGCATTAAGAAAGGTAAGAAAGTAGAACTCAAAACTCAAGCTTCAATTTCAAGAATGTGATGAAGAGAAAGGAAATCTTATAGAAGATCTAACCAACTCAATAGCTAAGACAAGGAGATTTAAAGAGAAGTTAGAAGCAAAGGTTTTAGAATGTGAGAGATTAGAGCATGAGGTAGCTTCACTAAGGAAGGAAGTAAAAGAGTCTAAAGATAAGCTACACAAGTTTGGGAGAAGCTCAAAGAACTTGGATAATATTATCAAGGTACAAAGATCTTCATCAAACAAGACAAGACTTGGTTTTGAATAGGAACAAAGAGAACAAGGAGAGGAGTCAATATCAAGCTCCAAAGAAGAAGAAGCTTCAGAAGAAGAGAGTGTAAGAGAAAGTGAGACTTATGAGGATGAGTTGGACAATAGAAATTTCAACAAGAGAAGGAACAATGCACAAATGAGGAATAGATGGAACAAGAAACAACACAAGGTAGAAGAGACTAAGAGACCAATGGGGTCAAGGCAAGGTATTTTCAATGGATGATGCTTCTCATATCATAGGTTTGGGCACAAGGCTACATAGTGTAGGACACATGAAATATAGGAATATGGAAATTTTAAAAATAGGCATCTCTTTCAAGGGTATTGCTACTCTTATAATCAGTTTGGTCACAAGGCAGTAAATTGTAGGGTTCATGATAAGAATGGATATGGCTTCACCAGGAGAAACTTCAAGATATTTGCACCTTCAAGGAACCACAACATTAAGTGTTATAAGTGCAATAATGTTGGGCATATAGCCAAGTGGTGTAGAGCAGAACTTCCAAAGACAAGCAGGAACAAGAATATTCAGAGGAATCAGAAGGATTAGTTGAGGAAGAAGGTGGACAAAGGTAAAGATCAGTGTATGCTGGGAGTAGAGATACTCCCACCCCAAAATTAACCACCTCAAGAGAGGAGGTGGGGGAGGGGCTAAGCTAAGAGTCTCATTCTTAGCCCCAAGCCCCAAAGGTGGCCCTTTGCCATTGATGTCAAAGGGGGAGAGATTTGAGTTAGGGGAGAGCATTCATAGGGGAGCAATTTCTCAGGGGAGAGAACAGAAAGAGGTAAAGGAAATGGTAAAAGGAAAATGGGTTGCCATCAATGACAAAGGGGGAGATTGTTGGAAATATGAGCAAGTTTTGTTGTCATTGATGTCAAGAAGATGATGACCAAGTTTTATTGTCATCCATGTATTCATGTCCGAGTTTCAGAGGTTGATGTCCGAGTTTCGTTAATGTCCTCCAGTGGTTTTTCCAAAAAGGCAAAGAAGCAGGTTTAAATGAAAAATAATATTATAATATTTAATATTAGAATATAGGTTGGGTTTAAGAAAAATGAGGGCCAAGGAGTTATCACATTTTAAATCTTCCTAAAAACCCATGTGGTAGATTTTGAGGACTAAGGTTTAAATTATTTAATTTTAAATATTTTAACCATAAGGTTAAAATTTAAAATTAAATAATAATAATTTAAGGTGCTAAAGTTTAAAATATAAAATTTAAAATTATTTCGAATTCCAAATATCCACCGACGTGGTGAAGCACATTGCATACAATATAAATAGGGTAAAGTTTTTATTTCAAAATTTATCCATGCGATTAATGCCCAAGTGACCTAAGTAATTCGAGCGCCGAGGAAGAAGTAATATTCGCATGTGTTTTAAAATGTGATTGGGTAGAGATAAAGGACAAGGTGAAGTGGAGCACAAAAATAAACCTAAAGCACTAGGTAGCATAGGTGGCAGCCAAGGGCTATGTTAAGGCATTCGTGGAACATGAGATCATGGGTTCGATCCACGCGGTCACCTTTTGCTGAAGGGAAGTGTTTCATTTTTGTGCTAAGCAGAAGGGCAAGGTTGATAAGTGACAAGGTGCACTTTTGATTTTTGTGAGGGCACGTAGCCCAAGCGGTGGATGTGCTAGGTGCTAAGGTGCTTGGAGAGGCAAGGTGGGGTGTTCGAATCTCGTCGAATGCAATTTTGTTGAGGTGGCATTAAAACAAGGTATGCACTTTATGGTTTAATTTTTAAAGGTTTTAAATGTGCGAAATTGTATTGCATGAAGTTTCAAAGGAGGTTTGAAAGTTTGTTGAGAGGGAGATATAAGTTTTATAAAATTAAAATATTATATTTTGATTTTGATGGTTAGAATTTAGTAGGAGTGATAAGGTATTCAAAGGACATTATATTTTATTTTGAAATAAAGTTTTATTGTGTTAATTATTTGAGAGGAGTAATAAGGTGCATGAAGGAAATCAATTGTGGAAGTGAGTTATTTAATTTTTGCTAATCATTTTTGAAGTGTGGAGATTATAAGGTGTAATTGAGATTTAATGTTTTGTATGGTGAAATATTTTGAGGGAAATATTTGAATGAAAATTTTGAGAAGGTTTTTGCTATCTAACCTTTGAGATTGGAAAAGAGGTTGATTGTGATTGAGATAGGTTTTGAGGTCAAATATTCTTCAAAACAAAAGGTATGGGCATATCTTCCTTGTGAGTGAAATATTGTTGAATGTTGTGAAGTGCAAGTTGGAGTGAAAAGGTTTTGTTTGATAAGCATTGTTGGAAATGATTGAGTGAGTTTTCACATGCATGATTGGTGAATGTTTGTGAGGACAATTGAGTGTGAAATTGAGAACTATCTTGAACTAGGGTTTGTGAAAGATCATGAGTATCATTGTTATGTGAGATTGTTTGATAAGCATTGTTGGAAATATTTGAGTAAGCTTTCATGTGCTTGATTAGGGTTTGTGAAAGATCATGAGTATCATTGTTATGTGAATTTGGAATCATCTTGAGTCAAGGTTGAGTTCCATAGTGAGAGTTGTTGGAAGCATTGTGAAACACTTGGTTAGGGTTTGTAAGCAAGTTGTGTTTCATTGAGTGAATGGTTGAGTGAAATTGGATGAGCATTATTGATTGAAAGTATTGGAGTGATAGTTCAAGTTCTATGAAACAAATTGTTCTCTATTCTAAATTGATTTGAAAAAGAGTTTGAAAGTGATAGAGTGATTTGTGAGTGTGAAACATATTGAGTCTCTTACCATTCTCTATATGTTTCTATGGTTAAACAAAATTCTGAGTGAAATTTGTTTGTGTGATTGAAGAGGTTTTCTGAAAGAGATTAAGTTGAGTTTTGTGAGTGTTTTGTGAGTGTGAAACATATTGAGTCTCTAACCATTCTCTATATATTTCTGAGGTTAAACAAGATTTTGAGTGAAACTTGTTTGAGTGATTGAAGAAGTTTTCTGAAAGAGATTGAGTTGAGTTGTGTATGCAAGTTTTGCAATTGATTTGAATAAGCTTTTGTGAAAGCTAGTGAGAAGATTTGAGTAAGTCCTAGAGTGGACTTAAGGACAGAGTTGAGGAAGATTTTGTGAAAGCTTAAGGATAGATTTGTGTGAGCTTTTGTGGAAGCTTACAATCATATTTGAGGTAAGTCTTGGTGAAGATTTTGAGCAAATTGAACAAGTTCTAGTGAGGACTTTAGATTTGAGGTAAGTCTTAGTGAAGACTTGAGAGCAGATTGAGCAAGTTCTTGAGAGGACTTGTGGATAGATTTGAGATAAGTCTTTGAGAAGACTTGAGAGCAGAGTTGATTGATTGATTTGTTCAAACTTTGTGTTAAGGTTTGGGGTAGATCTAGCAGAGTTGATTTGTGATTAGATCAAGCTTTGTGTTAAGGCTTGAGGATATATTTGAGGATTTTAATTGAGTAGATTTGTCTTTGAGATAGAGATTGAAAATTTTGCTAGACCAAGGACTATTTTAGTATTTGAGAAAATTTTTGCTAGACCGAAGGACTATGTTTAGTATATATTTGAGATAGATATTGAGCATATTTATGCTAGACCAAAGGACTATGTTTAGTGTAGATTTGAGATAGATATTGAGTAGATTTGTGCTAGATCGAAGGACTATGTTTAGTGCATATTTGAGATAGATATTGAGATTTTAATTTGAGATAAGCTGAGAGCAAGCTTTGGAGGTGATAGAGTAGAGGATAGTAGTCTCTAGTGGATAGAGTTCCATTATCCAAGGTAGTGAGGACAAGTCTTCTGAGTGAGGACATAGGTCTTCAATGGAGAGAGATCCACAAGCTAGTGTAGTGGAGGTAGTAGTCTTCTAGAGGATCACCAACCAGAGTAGAGGAGAAGGAGTTCTCCTATGGATAGAGATCCATGAACCAGCTGAGGGGATTGGTGTCTCTTATGGATAGAGATCCATGAACTTGATTAGGGGATTGGTGTCTCCTTTGGACAGAGGTCCATAAACATTGTAATAGGGAAGGATTCCCAAGATATTTGTTGAGAAAATTTTAGTGAAATATTTTCTCCATGGAGTAGCCCACATTGGGTGAACCACGTTAAATTGGTGTCTCTATTGTGTGTGGTGATTTGTGCATTGCTTTGATTACTATTGTTGATATTGCCATTGATATATTGGATAATATTGTTTGAGAAAAGAAAAGTAAAAAGTGGTCTTATACTGTTCACCCCCCTCTCAGTATAAGCTTGTGTTCTTCAAGTAATTGAGTGCTTGTGAATTCAGCATGCTTTATTGAAAGCACATGAGCACTTGTAAATTGAGCATGATTTGTTGAAAGTGCATGAGAACTACATTATTATTTATACATGGAAATCAAGTTTGAATGCTAAAGAAATTGGAATTCCTTCGGGTGTGTAAAACATGACTACAACACCTTATCCTCTTTCGCACTTTGATCCATTAAATAACATCATGTTAATATCATCCTCGAGAGGGACTAGTTCTTATTGTTAAGTTATGGAAAATATCGAACCATATAGAATCTCAATAAGTATTGGTTGATCATTGGGTAAGGGAGCTTCTACAAGTTGATCAGCTATCGCTTGACCCTTGATGGATTTTTGGCTAATGAATTTGAGATCAAATTTTATCAAAAGCATTATCCATTTTGAGGTATAGATAATGTTGTTTGCTTGATTCATAATGTAATGTAGAGGATTATCTCTAGCTATGATATAGGTAGTGTTACTTAGCATGTAATGTCTAATTTTCTTAGTGGTAAAAACCACTACTAAGCACATATTTTTTATATAAGCATATATTGTCTCATAACTCACCAATGTTTGACTAATATAATAAATCGCTTACTCCTTGTGATTTTTGTTTTTCTGAGCAAGCATTGTCCCTAGTGCAAATTTTTTTGTAAAGATATAAAGGTGAAAATGGAATCCTAGATGATATGATGTAAGAACTTGTGGTGAAGCCAAATACTTCTTTATATCATCAAAAGCCTCTTGATATTTGGTTGTCCAATAAAATATCACCTCCTTCTATAACAAGAGATTGAAAGGCCTAAATTTTTCTAAGAGTTGTGCAATAAATTGATGAATAGATTGGATCTTTCCTTGTAAACTATGCAACTCTCTCAGATTTGTTGGATCTAGCATCTCAATGATGACCTTGATCTTATCAGGATCCATCTCAATACCTCACTTGGAGACAATGAATCCTATAATTTTTCCTGATATGATACCAAATACACACTTCTTAGGATTTGACCTTACCTTATGTTCAATCAATCGATCAAAAACTTTATCTAAAACCTCAATATGCTCAATATGTGTTTTAGATTTGGCAATCATATCATTTACATAATCCTCAATGATATACATATAATTGTGGAATATGTACATCATGGCATGTTGATAAGTAGCTCCTACATTCTTAAGACCAAAAGGCATCACCCTATAACAAAATTTTCTCCAAGGTGTGGTAAATGTCATTTTGTGTTAGTCCTCAAGATTAATTTGAATCTAATTTTATCCTGAGAAATTGTACATTAATGAAAGTATTTCATGGCCTCCACAAGATTCTACCAATTGATCGATTTTGGGTAGAGTAAAATCATCCTTGGGGTATGTTTTTTTTTGTTCTCAATAGTTAGTGCATACACATACCCCCCATTTGGCTTACAAACGGATACCATGTTAGAGAGCCACTCTAGATAATCAATTGGGATTATGAAATTCACATCCAATAGTTTTTGTAGATCTTCCTTGGTAATTAATGTTATGGTTGGATGAAGTTTCCTTAGTTTCTACTTGAAAGGCTTAGCATCTCACACTAAGGTGAGGTTGTGGACCACCAAATTTGGGTCAAGACCAGGCATGCCCTTGTATGACCATGTGAATATGTCTTTCTTCCTTGTTAAGATGTCGATCGTATACTCTTTCTCTTCTACGAAAAAATATTTTGCAATTTGATGATTTATGGATTATCCACATATTGGCTAAGGTTCACATCGATAGATTCTTTGATAAGCATGTGGAAACCTTCCTCTAGCTGATGTAGAGTTGGAATGAGATGGATATCATCCTCCACATGCTCAAATGACTCAGAGGACTTCCCCTCTACTTTAGTTTAGAAAAATGAGCCAAAGAAGGATGAATGTTGTTGTGGAATGTAATCGTATGAATCTTGTAGCAAATATTTATATAGGAAATAATTTGGTGATAGATGGTGGGAATAAAATCCTATCCATGACAATAATGCTAGAATAAATCAAAATTGGCTTTGCTAGATCATGTGGGTTATGGAGTGGGGCAAACAAGTCAACAAAGATCATATTGAATTCAAGGAAATGAGGTGGTTGCAATTTGAGGAGTGATGGCTCACTCTCTCTAGGTTGCAACTAGCCTAAGTTAGATGAATGGTAGTGCTATGAGAGCATCCAATATGGTGGTGGTGGATCTGGCATAGGATGCTCACACTCCTTGTTGAAGCGAAATATGGTGTGATCTATGGGAAACATCTTAGTATAACACTCATCTCTCTCAATGGGCTCTGCAAGGGCCACATATTCTTGGGGACCATCAAATATTTGAATGATCCAATATAAGTTTACTTCCATCTATCAAAATTTCCCAAAATAATCATTGGAGATATAATCACCAAAATATTTATCGAAGATGTAACTATTTGGAATATGATTAATCATGAATGTATGCAATACAATATCTAGAAAGGCCTCATGTAAATGAGGTGTAAATTTAGGGTTCATGTACTCATCATTAGTATCATTACAATCATCACAATCATCGCTCTCCTCATCCTCTTCTTCATACTCAAGAGTGAGTTGTTGAAAGGTATGGTTGAAGGAAGAGTCTGAGGTAGAAGGTTTGTATCCTAGACTAAAGTGATCATGTACTTCTCGGTATTCATATTCAATAATATGATGTGGACCCTACTCATGTCATCCAAGTTTGTATCCTTTCTAGTTGACCTTGCAAAAATACTACAAAGGTAAATATGAGTTGGAAAGATATTCTAAATTTACATTAAAATCTTACTAGGATTCCTCATTAGGAGGAGGTGGGAAGAATCCACTCATCCATAAATGAAATTGATCCTATTTTGTCGAGAAACCATTCTGTACACTGCACCTATTGCTAAAGGTGGGTCATGTGGGTGACCATAATATTTGTCTAACTCAATAGGTGGTGTAAGTGTGATAATTTCAATGATGTACTTGCCAATACTTGAATTGGTAAGATGTACTACAAATTTGAATGGTTGGGATGATGATGATTTAGTGGATGAGGAGGGTGCTTTTGGGGTAGCTTGTGATTCAGGTGGAGGCGATGGCTCCTATATGATAGGTGAACTATCTATGAGATGATGGGTGGTGATATTTGGGGTGGATTAGGCTTTATTGCATTGTTAGTTGATGGAGTGGGTTGAGCTAAAAATATGCATGGTGCTTGTGAAGTGGGTGGTGTAGATAATCAAGTTGGTGATTGGTTATCAAGATGATCGGTTGTGGTGGAAAAATGAAATGTTGTGGAGGAGGGTTGAACAAAGTTGATGCTTATGGATGCAAAAGTAGGCAATTCCTCTGGGATGGAGGATTTTTATGAAGTGATGTTAGTGGGAGTGGTTTGGATTATGAGTGGTTGAATAAATAGGTGGGTTTATGGAAGTAGTGACTCTTAATATTTTGAGATCAAGTTGCAATATATAAAAGGTTGTGTCTTCTTGGATGCAATTAACTTGGCCCTCATGTACATATGTGAAACATTGGTGCAATGTCAAGGGCACACACTTCAATTCCTTGATCCAAGGGCATAAAATAAGTATGTTGTATTGCATCACACCTTCCAATATGTAGAATATTACATGAATGATCTTCACCCCCATAATGACTGGAAGAACTACGTTCCCCACAGTTGAGCATAAAGTGTCATTAAAGACCCTTAAGGTGAAGGTGGATGATGTAATGTGGTATTATGGTAGGTTAAGGTGTTTTATGGTATGAGTGATAATGATGTTGATGGAGTAGGTGTCAATAAGTAATCTCTTAAATGGCTTCCTATCAATATGGGTGACTATGTGCAATGGAGGATCTGGTAGATCTAATGACACACTCTTCTCCTCAAAGTCATAAAATTCTATTGAGGGCTCCATGAATTTTTGTACACTTCAAATAAAGGATTTGAAGGAATTAGGGTATTCTAATTGTACTTGGATGGATTTTAGAGTTTTCATCAATGCCTCTTGATGTGGGGGTGAATTTTGTATTAGCCCATAGATTGATAGTTTTTCTAATGTCATTTTCAAACTTTGTTTTCACCAAATACCTAGGGTGATGGTTGGGTGATATGGATTACTCGAATTATCGATGGGTGAAGGTGTAATTTATGGCCCTAGTTGTATGGGGATACTTGGTTGTGTTACGGGAGCTTGGGTTGTACAATTTTCTTGTATAGCCCCTACAAAACCTTGGTGCAGTTGAGACATATAGTTAACTTGGTTGGGAGTAACTATATAAGTTGATGCTCTCATTTCTTGTTGAATTGTCTCATGATGAGGCAAAGATTTTTTGTATATACCAAGTTTTTGATTAGGTTGGGCTAGCGGATTGTCAACTTTGATCTTTTTTGCTTCTAGTAAGTCTTGCACAATACCTTTAAATCCATGGTAATTTTTGATATCATGTCCTTTTTACCATTGATATATGTAGTATAAGTTCTCTCTATAGGCATTTGATCTTGGCTTGCTAGGGTCTTCAGGTTTAATATTTGGTAATGTGAAAAGTTGTGTTGCATACAATTTCTAAAATATAGATGAGTAGGGCTCTTGTAATGGTGTGTAATTATGTTTGGGCCTAAAGTGATGTTGTTACCTTTCCACATGTTTCATTTGATTTTGTACCTACTATGGATGTGGAAGCATTTGATAATTCAATTGTTGTAGTTGTTGTTGTTGTTGTTGGGGTTGTTGGATCTAAACTTGGGCTTGTTGATTTGGCTATGAGGGTTGGCCCAAGACCATTTTATTAACCTATGAAGGCTTGGACTGGTCATGGTTGTTCCACTATTGGTTCTTATTTTGCCATTCCTTTTTCTTAGGCTTGATATTGCCCTCTTGAATATTTATTTTCTTTATCACTTTGGCCTAGGTGAGTGCCTTATCGAATGGTATATATTGTTGTAATTGTAGCAAAAAAGATATGATATTGGCACAAATCTTCATGAACAATCTTATTAATTATGTCATGGGGAGGTAGAATGGAAATTTGATCATAACCGCCCTCCAATGGTTACCGAATTCATGGATAGATTCATCATCATATTACTTCAAACTAAGCATATTGGTCAATATGGTTTTCTTCCTAATATTTAGAGTGAATCACTCTAGGAATTAGTCCTCAAGCTACTCAAAAGTGTAAACACTCTAGTGCAATAGGTGGTTGTACATATATTGGGCTTCTCCTCCAAGTGTCTGAGGAAAAGTGTGTAGCATGAGTGCATAATTTTTTTTTATCCTAAAAACATGTGTTAACAAATCTAGTCACATGCTCTTGGGGGTCCTCATCGCCCTTAAATTTATCAAACTTTAGCATCTAAAAATTTTCTTGATAGGGTGGTTTAGGTACCGAAGCATGGATTGGATGATTGACTAGCTTCCTTAATGTGGGCTTTTGATAATGTAAACCTGGTGTCTGCATGGCAAGGCTATCAATCTAGTTTTATAGGAACTAGAACTTAGGTTCTTCCATAGGATTAAAACCCTAGTTTGCTGGTTGTTGATAATGTTGTGCATTGTAAGTGGAATATGGATGATGAAGGATGTTTGGTTGAAGTGCATGATGATATAATGGTTGATGAAAATTTTGGTATTGATGAGGTAATAGGGGTATGTTAGCATGCTAACCTGAAGAGTTCGCATACATATGATGAGGTGGGTTAGTTGTTATGGTAGCGGTTGAGGGGTGAAATACTCAAGATGGATATTTGATAAAGACATGGGCTTGATGAGAGGTTGATGGTGGGTCTTTATTAATCCTCTATAATTGTTGTTTAGGGTCAGGATTAATGCTATGATTAGCATTATGCAAAATTATTTGTTGCAGCTGCAAGAAAGCCTACTATGTAGCAATTGCGAATGATGCATGTATAGTCACATATGAAGTGGATGTCTAGGTTGGTTGTGAGACAACCAGGTCAGTAGATGTTGGTAGAGGTAGATGGAAAAAGACATTGCCACTGAATGAGGGATGATATGATGTGTGGGGTCCGTAGGGGTGGTAGATGGATTGGATGTGGGGATCTACAAAGTGACCTAAGTTGATAATTCGTAAAGAGGGTTGGTGCAGGTGATTTTATAATGAGGCAATCTAATGGGTGGTTTGCTATATGATGATGGGTGGCTATCCAGAGTAGCAATAGTTGACTCAAAAAGTGGATTTGTAAATATTTGGCTATACTGCTATGAGTGTGTGAAGGTAAACTCCTGATGTAATGATGGCATGATGCAATATGGGATGGTGAGCAGTGGAAATGATATAAAACCCATACTAGCTAAATTAAGGTACATCCTAATGGAATCCATGTCTACAAGTGTGATACGACCATCCATTGGTGTGGGTGGCTCATTATTGAGGGTCTCAGGAATAACGATATGGGTAGCCCTATGCATGATATCTTTGTCCAAAATAAGGGCACTACATTTAAGTTTTGGAATGCATTAGGAACTACACTAACTTGCCCTACCACCAAAGTGTTAGGGACCTAACTAGCCTAAGGTGGATCCATAGGGGAATACAACTAACTCTGAATTAATGCTAACTTTTTGTCCTGACCACGGGTCATTACCATATGCTAGGGTGATATGATGTGTAAGGTGCAAGTGTAGATGTATGAATGTGTGGAATAAGCATAATATAAAATAGCACTTAAATAAAACAAAAAAATAAGGTTTTTATTCCTAATTTTGCACAAAGTTTGATTTTTTTTTTAAGTTTTTGATTTTTTTTTCTAGTTTTGAATGTTTTTTATAAAAATAAAAAGCAATGTGCAAATTTTTTTCCCTAAGATGAATCGAGGAGTTCACCTATATACTCATAGTGACTAAGCCTGGTGATGAAGTCCAAACATCCATACCCACAAAAATATGGAGATGAAACCCATATCTAATTAGGGAGCATAGGTCCTACCGATCCCCACCCACCACCCTATGGGTAGCAATACACCCTCTGAAGAGGAATACATGCTATTTTCCATGGTTAGGATTCTTGGAGTCAGCTTTGGCCATGATCAAGTAATAGTATGTTGGTGGTTGGTGATGAAATCCAACCTAGAAGTGATGAATTTAGTTGTTGCCAATGTTTATGTGAGTGTGTGAGGTTTGTTTAAACTATTGTGAAATTTAAGCTATAATTCAGTTCAATTTTTATGCCTAATGCAAAAAACAAGAAATAAAGATAGCAGATAAAATCAGATCAGGGGCTGAGATGGTTTATTTTAGGTGCAATCTAGAAAATTTCTAATGTTCAAGGACAAATCATAGGTGGGTAGTTGGTTTTGATAAATCGTATTTGCATGGTTTACCAGCTGCACACAAGCATTTTGGAAATCCCAATTGCAAGTGCGTGGTTCCTGCTGAATAGTAGAACAACGTAGATCAGGCTTGAACCCCCAAAATACGCCTAAACTTATTTCTAACTTAGGCTATGTAGAATACTCAGTTTCCTAAATGGAGATGCATATCGTATTATTTTTTTTTCCTTTTATGTTTTATGAATTATTTGATTGAAAAATAGCAATATCTAGCCTAAGACCTAAATGCAAACAAGGCATACAAGACAAAGACCTCTAATTT
This sequence comes from Wollemia nobilis, assembly GCA_028583015.1. Classification (NCBI taxonomy): domain Eukaryota; kingdom Viridiplantae; phylum Streptophyta; class Pinopsida; order Araucariales; family Araucariaceae; genus Wollemia; species Wollemia nobilis. Next base: position 5,359,839 of record JAQPPZ010002499.1, read on the forward strand.
AGTTTACATGCAATTACTAAAATCAAAAAAAGAGAAAAAAAAGAAAAATGGAGATAGGGGTACAAACCTGTGTTCATTTTTTCTCTCTCCAAATCTCTCTAGCAAATTATTACTTCAAATAGGGCATTTGAGATTCAAATATGGGTTCTACTCGAGATGTGTGTAGAGCTTTGGTCATATTCTAGTATTTTGATGGTATGAATGTTTAGCCTTATTGATTTGGTTGGGTGAAGGTGCCTTTATAGGATCCTTAGGATTTTGGAGGAAAATGAAAGGTGGCAAGCCAAGATTACCAAGTGGTAATTCTAGGGTGTCAAATGGAGGGGGCAGTTAGAGTCACCCAAAGTGCCTCACTTAACTAGGGTGATGTGGCTACAAGTGGAGTGCTATGTGGAGGGTTACCCCATGTGAAGTGATAAGGAGGACAAGGGTGTATGATATGTGGTAAGGTGAGGTAGTGATGTGGCTAGGACACATGTCTAGTGGGTAGGCAGGGTATCCTATTCTGATTTTCCATATTTAATAAATCTAGAAAATAGGATAATGTGTAGTATTTTATATACCTAAGTCTAAACTTAGGCATATAAATTATTATGTAGGATTTGATGTGGGGTGCCAAATGTAATGTTGTGAATGACCATTTTTTGGTGTCTACAGCTTACATTTTTGTTAGGAAATAGGAAAACATAGTTTTAATTGTTGGAAAACAAAATACATAGAATAGATGAAAATATTATTATTAATCATAACATGAAAGATATAATATAAACTATAATCAATGAAAACAAGTAGAAGATATATAATTAATGTGAAAGGAAAACAAGTAGAATATTGCCAAAAAATAACCTGCAATTTGGAAGAGGCATCAAAAATGAGAAACTACATCGAAGACTTGATCAATGTAAGTTTGTCAAATACTTTTTATCAAAAGAAAAATAATATAAGAAGATTTTTATGAAGAGATAATAAGGGTAAATAGGAAAACTACAATTAATATAGAAATTAAAGAGGAACAAGAAGTAAAGTAGTGCATTAAAAGTTAACTAAATGGTCTAAATGAGCTATAGTAGATTATTCAAGAATTGATAGGATCTATGGATGTGTATGAAAAATCTAACATGAAGATATTACACACTGACCATAAAAAGTTAAAATAAGAGTGAATAATATTTAAAGAAGAATTGGATACAATTAAATCAACCCTTATGTCCCAAGAATGATCAACACCAAATGATCTAAAATAAGTATTACCTACAAATATTTTCTCTTTTATTCTTGCATTCTTTTGGAAATTGTGCATATATCATTATTTTATGGTTACTCCATAATCCCAATGGACAAGACTAGATAATTTTATTCCTAGTTCATAGTAGACATGAACCCCTACAAATCTGCCAAAATATTATGATTTTATCACTATATTAATATGTTGGAATATCCATAATTTGACCTTATTAGTCCAAATTTATCAATGATGAAGTGAATACGGATGCTCTTAATGTAGCCTACAAATTTAAGCCTATGGTAAGTCTTATATGTAGGCCTATATGCATATTTTTGAAAGGCTACAATTTGTTTGATATATTTACCCTTAGCGATATTAATTTTAACCACCTCTATGGTTAACCTTGATTGATATTTAATCTTCAAGTCAATTTATGTTGACTTGAGGTTAGCATTTTATTGGGGATTAGGTATCACTATAAATACCCCTAATTAATGATCCATTGCATCATTTTGTGATATGTGATCATGGGGTGCCTATCGACATCCACCCTTTATTTCTTATATTTTAGTTATATCTATATTTTTCTATATAATATCTTTATTTTTGCTCTTCTACTATTTTACATATGTTTGAGGTGAATTATTTTTCCTAATACTTTTGGGGAGTATTGTTAATTTTAATTAATCAACCTCAAATGCTATAAAATTTTGAAATGAATTTCCTTCATAGCAATAAAACCAATGAAATAAAACCATAAGCAAGAAATTATTTGAAAGATGCTCTTGAAACATGCAATAACTTTTCATCTTATAGCACAAGAAAATCTAATATTGGATAAGAAAATTTCCAAATAATTTGGTTTGGATAACTTATATGTGCCTCAAAAGCATATGCTTTGATTTTTTATTGGATAATGTGGATAAATAAACAACAACAAAAAATTCAACCTCAAAAGCTATGAAATTTTGAAATAATGTTCCTTCATAGCAAGAAAACCAATGAAGTAAAATCATAAGTAGGAAATTATTTGAAGGATGTTGTTGAAACATGCAATAATGTTTCAGTTTATAACACCAAAAATTCTAAAATTTGATAAGAAAGTTCCCAAATAATTTGGTGTGGAGAACTTAAATGTGCCTCAAATTCACATGCTTTGAATTTTTAATGAATAGTGTGGATAAAGCATAAACAAAAACAACCTCAAAAGATATGAAATTTTGAAAGAATTTTTCTTCATAGCAAGAAAACCAATGAAGTAAAATCATAACTAGGAAATTATTTGAAATATGATCTTGAAACATGCAATAAGATTTCAATTTATAGCACAAGAAAATTGAAAATTGGATAAGAAATTTTCCAAATAAAATGTTTTGGAGAACTTATATGTGCCTCAAAATCATATGCTTTGATTTTTGAATGGTCATGTGGATAAAGCATAAACAACAATGAAAAAAATTCCAAATAAAAAAATTAAGTTGAAAGGCCACAAATATTTGACATATTCTTTTCATCCAAAGTCATGAATAAGATGTGGGATATAGTAGTACAAAGTTTTCAAAAATTCAACAATAATAAATGTCTATAACAAGTTGGGCAAGGTTTTTGAATAATAACAAATAATTCTTGTTAAAAGCATAATAGCATGCATTTTGGTAAACCTGACATAATGAATAAATAAACTAGAAAATCTACAAGAATTGAAGCAAAATCAACTAGGATCATTTCTCTTTAATAAGGAAAATATCTATAAGACCAAATAAATATATATCCCTAGGAAAACAAGAAATATTCCAATGGATACAACAGGAAGATATATAATGATGGAAAGTACATCGAATAGGGTGAAAGATCCAAGGAGCCAAATTTATAAATATTGCATATTTTTTAACAAATAATCAAAAATAATGAATCACAAGACCACAAAAAGTAAATGTAAAAGATACAAATTATAAAATAATGTAATATTATCTTATATTATTATTTTACTTTATAAATATTATAGAGCATTGTTATATGCAAGCTCCAAAAACATAGTATATATAGATGCTATGATGCAAAACAAACTCTTTTTCAATAGGATATCCTCTAGAGGAATATCTTGTCAGAAATTGGAGAAACAAGAAAAAATAACCAAAATAATAGTATTACATATATTTTTTACAAAAAAGCAACCATCATATCTATACAATATGGTGTATCTTAGTTTCAAGAAACCCTTCGGTGTTTCACTTTTATTATAATATTTTCATCTTATCATTCTTTTGGAAAATTCTATTCACAACAAATGAGCTAAAATAATTAACATCCTCCAAAATGTAATAATTACATGACAACAACTAATGTAATAAATTCTAACAAACCCCTTATTACATTATTTGGTATATATATTATTTCCCTCCATGATTCTAGGGGTGGTACACTAGAATTATTCTTTGGCTCTAGATTTTCTAGCTTTGTCTCTATATCTCCACTGGGTGTGCCTTCTTGGATCAATTCTAGGTCTACCTTTGGGTCATTACCTTTGGTTCTTTGCCTTTGGGTCACCTCCAAATCCTTACCTCTAGGATTCCTTTGATTCATGATTGCCTCTATGTCACCTTTAAGTCATTTCCTATGGGTCATCATTTCCTTTGGGTTACCTCTAGGTCCTTCCCTTTGGATTATCTCTAGGTCATTATCACATTTGGATTACCTTTAGGTGAGTCTTTGGAAATACCTTTAGGTAATCACCTCTATGAAATTTCCACATATCTATAATGTTTCACTACGTATTTTTCACTATAGGTCTTCTAAGCATATATTAGATCATAAATCAAGTTTTCTAGTATTACACTACTCCATGGGAAAGCTTACAACTATGATATTTATCAACCAATAAACTTGGTCTTCTTTTGTAGAAACCATTCAACATTTCTTTTGCTTTATCCCATTCTAACACATGCATCCATCCACAATTCATATATTTTTTTGTTACTTTATATTTGTGCCAATACTTTTCTTAAGAGTGATTATTACCTCTACAAATATTACAAGAATGTAGGTTCCAACACCTAGCTATTCCATGTCCGGATCTTCCACATTGACTACGACAAATAATCCTATGAACTTATACATATGATTCTTTCTTCGTAAATTTTATGTCACTACTATTCATATCCAAGGCCTTCATTCTTTGGCCTTATATCTAGCATTATGGATATTTTCATACCTTACACATACCTTCCAAAACCTATACCATGGTATCCCAATTTTATCATTATTTTTATCCAAACCTTTGGTATTTTTTTCAAAATACACAAGTTTTTCACCATAAATTTGATCTCTGTTATTATTACCAAAAACATTCAAATACCAAGCATCATCATCACAATGACATACAAAACAATCTAAACAATTACTATCATTTTCAATTATAACAATATGGTGTTAGAGTATATTACATTATTTGGTACATGTTAATGTACCACCTTGGGTACATTACTAGACTAGAAGTTTATCTTAGGTTAAGTAGTTACTTGAGAAAGAAGTAATAAATGCACAAGTGTTAGAATGTGTAATGATGTAAATGTGCATGTATTCCACATGTACATGAGTCCTTAGAATAGGAAGAACAAGTGTCCTTAGTTAGGTGTGCATGTGCACAAGTGTCTATCATACAGAATGCACATGTGTCCTTAGGGTAGGAAAGTGAAGAGTCACATACTAGTATATATATGTGTGACCAAGCATTGTAAGGTAAATAAAGCATGCAGTGCTCATAGCATGCACTAGTACATATCAAGTTCATATTTTATTTATAGTTTTGAAAGATAACAGTGGTATAAAATCCACAAGAGAAAGAGCAAAGAAGATCAAAAGCCATCATTTTTTTAGAAGGAGGATTTCATATTTGAGAGATTTAGAGAACTAGTAAGCCAAAGAACCAATAGAGCTAGAGGAGAAACAAAAATGTAGCTTTGCACTAATTAAGGTTACACAGTTGTCAAAAGAAAGCATTCATATAAGCACATTGTCTAGAGGCTAGTTGAGGAAGACTACCATCCATAGCATTGAAGTCAATCATATTCATTAGGAGTTGATGTTTTTCAAGAAGTTGAATTGAATGGATATCGATCAATGATTCTAAAAACAAGCATAAATGTATTTGACTGTTTAAATGAAATATTGTTATGCCTACTCAAAAATCTTAGCCATGTACACACTTTCCTCTAGAGAAGCCTCTATAGGCGATATTGTGTCTTGATAGAAAATCAACTAATAAAACATGAAAAATATTTTGAAAAGTGGTGAACAATAGTAATAGTGAGAAGATAGCAATTTGTATTGCATCAACCTAAGTGATGGCAATGGGGAGGTCATGAAGGTCATGGTTTCATTATAGCATCAATTTTTTTCTTTTGGAACAATCAAGTGATCGAATAAGGGATTAAACCATAATAGTTTTAGCCTAAAAGTATTTGTTGATCTAAAAAGAGCATAACATAGCATACTTCAAAGTTATAGTGAAGAGAAACTAGGTTTTTGGACTATCTAGAACCTATATTTGTGAAGATAGTCTGTGTAGTTCATATGGACAAGGAACGATGATGTTTTTGAAAGCGTAGTTCATAGAAACAATGAATAGTAATGGTTTTAAAGTGGTAGCATCTACTTTGGAGTCCAAAATCTTGGTATAAGGAAAGACATTAGAGCCTCTCACATAGTGGAAGAAGCAGTGAACAATGAGGCATCAATAAGAGGTAATGGTTACTCTCAAACATATCAAGAGATAATTGACGTAGATATTATAATATCTATATTTTTAGGTTTAATAATAACCATTACAGAACTAAGGGAATAAACATCCATGTGGGAGAACAAATATAAATCCATTACACTCAAGTGCCAAGTGCACATTCTTCATTCAAACCATTACATTCAAGCACCAAGTAGAGATGCATCACACAAAAAGTGGATAGGTGATCAGTCAAATGTTAATTTGTGTGTGGTGTTTTTTTAAATCCTTATTCAATTGATTTTCAATCATTACCTAAAGTTAAGAACCTGGCATATAGGATGCTCATTTGATGATATTTTGGAGAAGCCATTTGATTCTTAGAAAGGAGTGTACAATAGGAAAAGAAGAACAATTATCAACCCACACATCATTAGGGAGGAACAAGAGAAGGAGGTTTGAATGGGAGCCACATAATTCTCCATTACCACACAATGTGATATTTGCTTGTGCACCCTAATTAGAAGTCCATAGACATTAGATGTTCATAAATTGAGTTTGGTTACACAATTTTGAATAGAATGCATTATAAAATAGCCATCAAGAGCACTATTGAATTGAGAGGTCAGATGTCATATGGAGTATTCGAGCGGAGAAGGTATTGGTGAATAGAGGAGAACACCACAAGCATAATATGGAAGTAAATCACCATGGTTAATGCCCAAGTGATAAGGTTAAAAACTCACATCCTTTAAACACACACTCATTAGAATGTGTAGGATCCATTATAGAAGAAGTTGTATGCACATTGAAGAGATTTAGACCACATAGCACTCTTGAAGGAAAGGTAGAAGCATCGATTTGGAATGCATAACGAGTAAATTTTCAATAATTTCAAGGGGACGACATGGTCAAATAGTACCTAAGGAGTTACATGCAGTCAAACAATGTACTCATTAGACACTAATTGGAGTAGGAATTATATTAGCATGCAGAGAGTAGCATAGTGAGATATTAGAAACTTAACCTATTGTAATGCCACATGAAGCACAAATTCATCATATTGTAGGTTTGAGAAGCCACAAAACAATGCATAATCAAGGAGTAGATACAATGCCTTTGATTGGATAACCACACAACATCCAAGAACTATTAGTTGACCATTGTAGGTTGCACAACAATTGAAGGCATTCACTAATCATTGGAGACTTGGAGACCAGAACACATTCATAGGAGTCAAAGATAAAAGCCAATCAGTGTGCACCTTTCACATTGCAAACAAGGTATTTAATATTTATTTTGATTAAGGATATGTAAGATGATTTATAAGGTTGAAATCTAGTTATTATTGCATTGAAGAAATAACCAAATACCAACCTTAGTGTATTACAAAGTAGTTAAAGGGATAAATTTTTTTCTTGAAATTCTAACATCATAATATTTACAAATAATTAAAGTAGGAGATATAAGGTCTTAGATATTGGAAAAATTAAAATATTATTTTGTAAATATATTTTCAAAAACTCTAAATATATTATCTAGGGATCCATAAGGTATTCTACTTCAAAGGAAACTTGGAAAGGAAAAAGCAAATGAAAAATAAAATAAGTAATCCAAAAATAGAAACTCAAAAGCTAGTTTTTCATGAGTTGTCATAATTAGTTGAAGAAGAAAACCTATGTCTACAAGAATAACCAATCTACATTGGATAAGACTTAGGTTTTCAAGAAGAATAAATTTACATTCAAGATGACTCACTAGAAAAAATTAAGAAACAATTGCAACTACTAAAAGGGTTCACACAAAACATGATACAAAACATTGAAAGTCAAGAGAATACATCTACAAAGATAAATAAGGTTTTGCAATCAATCATGAGAGAGGCAAAAAGTAAAAAAAAAAATAATACTAGAAGACTTTAAATTCAAAAATTGGAGAAGCAATTTAAAACTCAAAATATGCTTTCACATTACCTAATGATATAGGAAAAGTAATATACATGGCATTAATTTCTAATGAAGTTCTAAAAGACAATAATAGAATACAAGAGGACATGATAGAAGATTTTAAGAACAAGTATATTGATGAAACAAATGCTTTGAATAGTTGGGTTGGTGATATTACTAGTGAAGCATAAAAATGATATTATTCTACACTTCAAAAATACATGTAAAATGCTATTAATAATTCTGATGATTGCTATGAATATTTTGTTACTATACCTATCAATCTCTGGAGAATAATCTACAAAGAAATTATCACTCTCAATGTTTCTAAGATGAGAGAACAAGAAAAGGTTGAAGAGGTAAAGAAAAATATAGAAATTAAATATGCTTCTAATGATACAAATGACTTAAGACCTATGATGGTAGATTCATATTGCAATACCATAGAATAAAAACCATTGATGATTGATGCATGCTATGATACTAGTGATCTTATTCAAATGGATAAATATGCAAATCATGATTCTTGTCAAAATAAAAGGGAATATTGCAATGCAAGCATTGACACTAGTGATTTAGAATTCTTGACTAAGGTAGAAGAACCTATTACAAATATTGATGCTATATGCAATACAAGTGATTTAGATACAATTCATGATTACTCAAAAAAAGTTCATGTTGCTAGAATTGATGAAGGTATAGATACAGATGATGAGAGATACAGTGGTGCACAATATCATATTGAGGTTGACAAAGATAATTATAATTATTATATTGGTTATACTAGTGATTTTTGTTTAAATTTGATAATATACGAAGATACATGTTTTTAAAAATATGAACAAGGAATGCAAGAACCAATTACACCAAAAATTAGATCAAAGTATGATGATCTTGAGTAGACATTTAGACTAGAAAAAATATACAAGGAACTAAGTTTATAACAAAAAATAGTGACATCAAATCAGTAACAAAGATTGACAGGAACAATTGCTATGAAGGATAGAATGGTCAAAAGGATTTGATAATAGAAAATAGATGCAATCATTGTAACAAATATGGGCATAAAATAGAGATATGTTGGAATATCCATAGTTGTAAAATTTTTGGAGGAACCAATCATTCTCAAAGATATTGTTGGTACAAAGAAAATTATTTCTTTTATTGGATATACACAATGAAAAGAAACTTCATTAATGAGTTTTTCTCAAGTATATTTCTCAAGGTATAGAGATGGGAACAAGAAAGGTATGAACTTCTTCAACAATAGAATCAGGTGAAAACCAGTAATAGTACCAAAGTCAAAATACAAAGTCAAGCAAAACGAAGCTCAAGTAGAATATCAAGTCTAAGGTCACTTGAATAATTAAGACAAATACAAATATCCTTATTGAAGACTAAAGTCTTAAATAACCAAATAATGTAATACAAGGGGGTGTTAGAGTATATTACATCATTTGGTACATGTCAATGTACCACCTTGGGTACATTATTAGACTAGAAGTTTATATTATGTTAAGTAGTTACTTGAGGAAGAAGTAATAAATGCAAAAGTTTTATAATGTGCAATTATTTGAATGTGCATGTATACCACATGTACATGACTCCTTATAATAGGAATAACAAGTGTCCTTATTTAGGTGTGCATGTGGACAAGTATCTGTAGATTGCACATGTGTCCTTAGGGTAGGAAAGTGAATAGTCACATACTAGTATATATATGTGTGAGTAAGCATTGTAAGGTAAATAAAGCATTCATTACTCATAGCATGCACTAGTAGATATCAAGCTTTTATTTTATTTATAGCTTCAAAAGCTAACATATGGCCTTTGGTATGGCAAATACAACTATCTTCTACATAATATTTTAGAGTTCCCTTTAAAATAACTTGTATCACAAGCTATATCTTCCCTTTTTACAAGATCACATGTATCACAACAACCATATACCAGTATGGGTCTTAAATAATTAGTATCACAATTGAAATCTATATTTTGAAGAATTTCACTTGTGTCACAACAAACATATTTCAGCATGGGATTATCCTTCAACTTTTGAATTATTTCTATTTGTTTTGTACACTGCACCTCCAAAATATCAAGAGTGAATAGTGCCATGCACAAACTTCTTACTACACTTATAGACATATTCACACCATTTTCAAAGTATCCTTTATCAACTTTTTGAATATTGAATATAAACAAGACCTAAGTTTTTAAAATTCTCCACCTTCACTAGTTTTTAATGACACATAATTTTGAATTTCACCTTGTTTCTTGGTTTTTTACTATCTCATTTATTTTTTGTTTTTGATACTTCCTTGACCATGAGTACTATAGGAAAATTTTCTCTATAGTCCTGCTTCACTCTAAGCTAGACCAGTTAAAAGTGGGACTAGCCAAGACTACATGGTCAAAAGATGCTTCCTCCCTTTAGTTGAAATAGAGGGGTAGTGATACAATCTCAAGACCGTGCCAACCATTACATCTTCCATCTATGGCCATTGCTTCATTACTACCTATATCAAGCTAGTAAGGGCACCAAGGCCCATGGACTATTACTTTACATGGTCCTTTCAATCAAAGGAGCACAAACAAAGGAGGAGAGGCCACAACTGAGGCAAAAGTAGAACATGTGGTGACTATTCAGAATCCCATGAGAGAAAATAACCAGTGATCTAAGGAGAAGGTTTGCCATTGGTCAAATAATGTTCCATCCCACCCAAAGGGCACATGGCAATCACATGCACAAAATAAGAGTAGGTAAAAGGGAATTAAATAATACACACACCTATGGTTTCAAATATTGAATTTCATGACCAAGACTATCAAAACCAATCACACACCAATTGCATCCATTGCCCACCATATGCATAAGCCTACCCTTTCCACCTACACCAACATGGGAGGCCATGTCAATAGTGCAACACATTCTAGAAATAACATGATAGAAGAGTTATGGTGTAGCCACTTCAACACAATAACACAATAAAAAAGAGCCCATTCATCTACACCAATCATCTAAAAACCCAAAATCTATCAAAATTTATGTCCCTAGATCCAAAGATATTGAAGTTGATGTCACACTAGTTGTAGAAATATGTCTTGACTATAAGAACTTAGGATATCTGGAGACCTTCTATATATATCTTCAGAAGGAAAGAACTCTCCTCCCAACTAATAAATAGGCCCACTTTTTTTGTAAAAGGATCAAAAGTTGTCTCATGCGCAATACCTGGCCTTGTAGGCTCTTATATTCACCCTTATTTCCTATTGTATCAAGGGGAGCCCAAGCCTTTTCTCATGCCTAGGGAGAATTAAACCCTTTGGTCCTCATTTTATTATAATCATTTTAGTATATTAATAGAAGCCATAACTATCTCTATCCTCCTTCTCTTGGTTTTTCTTAATTATTGGTGGTGTTTTTTGCTTGGTTGTGTTCACTAGCCATAAATGATATTTTTCATGTTCAATTGCCACTTTTTGTAGTACAAAATTGGGGGTTCTTTTTAATTCTTTGGTGCATCAACTTAATAGTGTAGGAACTTATTTTTGTGTACTTATTATTTTTTCTACTTTTATTGCAATTCATTATTTTGCTACCCACACCCTAGCCTCATCTCATGGAGGTCAGTGTGCATCAAGGAGTTAAATTTTTATGAGGAGCTAGCCTTGATTAAAAACCCCAAAGGTCACCCAGTAGATAGTCCTTCTCATTCATCCTATGGTACTTCTTATTATTTTCTCTACATGATGCATGGGAATAATTGTCCCCCCCCCCCCTTCCATTAGGATGGGTGCACTCAAATATGATAATAGTTTGTTTGGCATAACCAATGAGATGAGCTTATACATGTTTTCCACTCATATTGATGTAGTTTTACTGTGACCTTGATGGAGGTCATAGTATTTCCACTTGAAAATAAGCACTCAGATAATTCACTTGGAGACACTACTTTATGGATTAGATTTAAAATATAGACTTTCATAAGTCATACAACAAAAGATAGATTGACATTTTGTTAAGGGTCTTTGTCTTATCAACTTGTTGAAGTAAAATATCCCCACTTGGTGACTTTTTTCTTAGAGGAAATATCTAGAGTTATATGAGTGGAAGACTTGTAATGAGAGCCTTTACCAAATATAATCAACAAGAAATGGTACCGCCTCTAAATTAGAGGCAAATAATGAGGAAATGATAGTGCAACATTGTAGCCATGGCCCATCAACCTTCCAATATATTTTTGGTATGGAATGATAGAGGTCCCATGATTCCACTAGTTCTACATGATACATGGGACCTGATTCCTACCTCGATGCTCAAATATCTACCATAGTTCTTGCTAGATGTTATCACCTTGATAGAAAATTTGCAACACTCAACAGGCTTATATTTTGTGCATTTTATTGAAAAGCAAGATATAACATTTAGGCTATTGGTGGTTTATTTCCAATGGAGAGCTCATGAATGGTACCTCAATCAATCAAAATTTGGGACTAGTTAGTGGATCTTCTAGTAAAGTGGTTTGGAGAGAAGGCATATGAATCATCCCTCCTAGAACAACTCACAACTATCAAGAGGGTGCCTCTAGAGACAATGGCTAATTTAAAGATATGATTCCATCAAACTTGGAAAAGGACCCTAAAGAGACGTGACCAAATTTGGGTATGGCATTCATTTATTTTATAAAAGCTTTTAATTCTAATATTACCATGATGGTCAAGTCTAAGGGTGGTAATTTAGTATTGAAGGCCTACAGGATAGTCATCCAAGTTGAGAAGGACCTAATCCTAATATGTAGACTAGCTCCTAGACCACCTCTTCTATTATTTTTCTTTATTTAGCATCCTTACCATTACTCTGTAACCATACAACCTACCACTAGTCTGAATCATCCTCCCACATATCAAGAGCAAAACTGAGCCTTCTCTCCCCTAGAATCTAGGATGAAAAAAAAACCCAAATCTATGAGAACCATATCTAATGATGTCATAGCCCTCAAAAGGTAAGCAAACATCCAAAGGTTTCCCTACCAAATTTATCTAATACCTTCCTTTCAATAGGGGATCTTGGATTTCTATTTTCCCTCAACTAGATATTATAAGCCACCTTTTTTGACCAACAAGAATCCTAGTCATTCGTGGGCCTTAACTCAACATTTAGTACTTGTATCAGACCTAGCCCACAAAATGCCTATAATATTAGCTAGGGACTTGGTCGAAACCCAAAAAAACTATGTTAAATATCCTAGTGGTTGGTACTAGCCCACTCTTGACCATCCTCCCTCTAGCTATTTTATCATAATTAAAACTTAGGATATCAAGACTTCCTCTTCCAAACATAAAGGTACCCATCCTTCTTAGTCAAAATTCCTGATGCCAAGTTAGGAACCTATCACTTAGTATTTGAACATGTCATAAATTTTTGAATTTTCAACTTTGGAGTAGACTTTCACTACTTGGTATGTAGCATAAGTATATGTTGTATCGGATTAAGTAGAACCCTCAAATGGGAGGTTGTAAATCTAATTAGGGTATAATAAAAGGGCTAAGAAATTGATCATGGAGGAGCAAGGAATGCCTAGCTTGACCAAGGCTAGGCCTCAAAGGAGAGAAGTAGATATTCATAGGACCCCTTCAACATGAATTATACCATTGAATTAAGACCATGCAATCTTGATAGTAGTAAAAACTACCCCTGAACCACCAAGGCAGCTCAATCTAACTCTGTCAAGACCACATCCAATGGCAAAAAGGACTAGGATTCCAATAATTTCAATCATTTTGAGAGAACTTTCTATCAAAACCTTCAACATGGTGGATAATTTAAGGAATTTCACCATAGCCATGCCTCTTTGGGAGGCCCTCTTTATTCCAAAATAGATGAACTTAGAAGAGGCCCTAAAGAGACAAAATGAGCCAAGTGTACAAGAGACACCCACCATGCTATAGATTTTAGAATCCAATAGGCCTATTCCCATGCCATTCTACTTGACCTTCATCTATAGAGATCAACTAATACAAAATTGACTTAGGGACTAACACTTTGATAATGTTAAGAAGGGTGATAGAAGCACTCAACCTACTACTAGAATATGTCAACAACAAGTTGGTGTATTTAGATGGCACTCCAATGCTATTTTTTAGGCAAGGCCTTTCTTTGGTGCTCCAAGCATACCCTAACTTGATGATTCATTAGGACATAATAGTAATTGATCTCCTAGCTTCATTCAAAATATGTATTTCAAGAGACTTCACCACTAAGATTGGAGGATACTTGTCACTCAACTAGACCCACATTCTACTCTAAACTAAATATAGGATCATGTTCAAAACCCCATAAAAGACCCTCAATGTGTGCCTAAAATTCCAAAAAAAATCATACAACTAGCAATGAAATAAAAGACTTTATATAAATAGCGAAAATGAAACCATAGTAATTATTGGTCACAAATCTACCTAGTTACAAAATCTATGTTTTGTGCACCCTAGACCTAGCCAACATTGAAAGTTCAAAGGAGAGAAATGTATTTTGGGCCAATCTCCAGGAGGGTTGGCTCCCTTTCTAATCTACTTTAGTTTAAATATTAGGGTAACAAGAAAGAAATAGAGAAATATGGCTATAAGTCGGAAGTGTAGGATGGGGATAGACTAACAACCAAAATTCAAATCAAGCAGTGATTAGCATATAATAGAAATGAAAGCATAGGAACTACTTACAATTTTGCAATGACAATCTCTAAAGAGCACCTCAGTATTCATTCCTTCACCCATAGAAATTAATTTTAAATGCATAATTTATACACGAAAACTAACAAAGATGAATGTAATCAAAAGTGACATACAAAAAACCATAAAATGCAATCATTCATAGAACCATAAGCCAAAATATTTTCTATTGACATAGAAAACTTGAAGTGTTTTTCTACAGAGTGTCCATCCTCCTTTGTATATGAAAATGGATTAGATTTTATATAATATTACGCCTCTTTCATTTAATTCACATGCAAAAAAAATACTGGTAGATCAAAATCTAGCATGAATAATTTCCTCCTTGGCATCAGTGATGTTCTAGTCAAAATATTCTTCATGGAAACCATGATCTAGATTTGGTGGGAGAATTACATGGGAAATAATCATGATTAAATGATTGAAATTAACCTCAGTGTCAGTGCATTGGGATTCAATGAAGTTACCCAAAAATTAGGAGCTTTGTCATTGAATTTGCTTCATCCTTGCACCTTGGAACTCCACCTTTGCTAGGAAAGTCCACTGGGTATTAATTCTATATTAAAAATAAAAATAGCAAATTTGGTGGGAAGTGCATTGGAAATTAACAAGGAGGGCATCTGATATTACAAATTCAAAGCAAAAATTCTAGAAACATAGCTTGCATTTCTTAAATAATTAAATTCCATCATTCCTCAACCCTTTTCGAGAGAATTTACGAAAATGGCACATTGTGAAGCTAAGAGTAAATGAATTTCACCCTAAAATGAGGTGAAAAGCCTTTTCAAAGCATTAATGGGTGATATTATAAAAATGGTCAATGTTCTTGTGGATTCACTCCAAAACACTCTTTTATTTTATCAAATTCTCATACCCAGGAGGAAGCGCCTTCATTTTCCTTTGAAATTGGCTTGCATTCTTTATTTCGTCAATAACTTCCTATTTTTTTTTTTTTTTAAATGTCTCCCTTATCCATGTTTGCATTCGGAATAGCGCGCCCATATTTTGAGTAGAGCAAAAAAATACTTTGAACTCAAAAAGCCACGACGTTTATTAGTTTCACCCCTCGCATGAACAAAAATTCCATGTTTTTTAATTGCAATTGGTGTCCCTGCTCTTTTAATGTTGTTTCGCCCCAAGGAGGGGCAAAAGGGAGTTTCACCCCACATTTGGGGAAAATACCCTTTTTCACATTTAAATTTTAAATTATCATGGTCTTATGCTTTTAATATTTTTTTTCACCCCAAAGAATGACAAAAATGATTTTCATCAATCCTTTGGGTAAAAAGCCTTCTTAAAATCTGCTCTGATTCGTCAACATTGGGCCCATGACGTGTTACCTTTTAAACCCTTCCTAATGCTAGTTTCACCCCAAGGAAGGATGAAAGGGAGTTTCACCCTCCCACTTGGGGTGAAAGCCCTTTTTGACTTTAACTTTTTGTATCTCCATGCTAACATAGCCACTTGCTCTTCAAAACATTGTTTAACCCAAAGAGGGGTGACAAGGATTTTCACCCCTCCTTTGGGGTGAACAAACCTTTACCCTTTGCTCATTTTACCAATGGTGGGCTTATAATAATATAGTAATTTTTAAATTAATTTTTGCCCCATAAATAAGTGACAAGGGTTTTCCCCCTCCTTTGGGGTGAACTTCCCTTTGACCACTTCGTACCTTTTTTGCTTGATGTTTCATGGGTTTGTTTATCCTCGAAACTGTCTTATGCCTTTCAACTTCATGGCATGGCAATTGTTTACCTACTTTTATTTCAAATTGATGTTCACCCCAAGGAAGGGGTAAAACTACCTTTTATGCTAATTTTGAGTGACAACACATATTTTATCTTTCCTTGTATATTTTTGAGTGATTTTGATTCTTTAGGGTTCAATCACTTATGCTACTATTTTTTCACCTTAGAGGAGGGTAAAAATGACTTCACCTCTCTCTTGGGGTAAAAACACTTCCAATTATTTTCCTATTGATGCTGCCAATGCCTTTTACTCTCCGTAAAACATCTAATCTCCATTACTTTGTTCCTTTTATCCATGACATTAATAATTTTTTTCTTTTAAAACTCCATAATTTCTTGGCATGGTGTCCATGAAAATTTAAAATAGGGAATTTGAAATAAAAAAATAACTAAAAAAAATATATAATTCATAAATATCTAAAGTGCTACATTATTCATTATACGTCACCTTTTACAATAAAACCATAAAAAAAAATTTAACGTGGCAAGATGTCAAAATTGCCAACATTTCTGGTGGTTATCGGGGTATCCAACTTGCATGGATGCAATTGAACCTAGGCTTTTATCCATTGGGCTTAGGTGTCTACTCCACTTGGTGCATCAGACTGCTTATTTTTTACTTTGATATTTTGCTCTTCGGCCTCCTTCGATGTAGCCTCTTCCTCTCCTACAAGATGCACAACTATAGCCTTGAATACTACAATGGTTTTGGATCAAGCATCTACACTAATCATATCTGGGCCATTAAGCGAATCTACAAGGTACCTGAAAGTCTCCACTTGCTCCATATAAATGTAATTCACCCACTAGCTAAGCTCCAGTAAATTGGATTCAATACGTGTAAGTTTTCTCATCAGGGGTAGCACATGGTCTTTAGTGAGAGGCTCATTCCACTCATCAATTTATAAGGCATCATCAACAAAAATTACCTATACTACTTCTAGGTCCTCCTTTGATAGAATATTCCCCTCATAAATAGTGAAACTCAAGGAAACATTATCAACTACTACATTAAAGTAGAGTATTGAAACTCTTCTCTCTTGCTTAAATACGTTGAGTAGCTTACAAGCCTCGTTAACTTGATCCAAATTAGAAAAATATTGGTGTAGTATAACTTTAGCACTTGCCCAAGCTCGAGCCATGTTGCTCATGGGATAGAATCTAAGATCTTATCTAGCCAATGCCTGCATTTGCATAGCCTTTACTAGGATGGGCTCCATATTTTCCATACTCCACTACATGTCGACCATATGATATGACTATCTATATCTCTTGAAGGTACATGAGGACCTATGTTGCATTTGTCACCATGGTTTTACAATCAACAAGCAACTAACTATGTGCCTCCTTGATCTTATCCTTGCTCAAAAAAATCACCTATGTTGCTTTCATGGCCAACTGATCCTGCAAACTTTGGAGTTGGCCTTCCAAGGCCTAGACCTATTATTCTGTTCTTTCCTTTACCTCACGGTGTACTTGAACTATCTTCTCCAAATATTTCACCTTATTATACCAAATAGTCACCTCTGACTTCATAGACTGCAACTTCACTCGATTTTTAGCAAAAATCTCCTCCAATTCAATGATCCTTGCCTCAGCCTCAAAAAAATACTTCTTATAGCGTTCACCATGTAGGTACATGGAGCTCGTATCTACTTGAATGCTCCCCATATTCTCCATATTTTCAATATTTGTAAGGTCCTCGATGATGAACTCATAAGTGTACTCACTCGTAGTCATTTCTCCTTGCAGCTTCTGGACCTAGAGGAACATTTTCACTATATGAGCCTCCATAGTGTTTGGATTAAAAGCAACTTTCTTCAATGACTTTGATAGTGCCAAAGCTTCTCTTTTTTATGGCTCTTCAACCACTATGACAAACTCAAACGAGCTTGGATTATCTTTGCTAGAATAGGTTATTCTGGTACAACCTCCATATCTAATTTGGGTAACACCTACAACTCCAAAAATAGGGTAAAGGGAAACGAGCCTATTATGGATTCAGCTCGAGGGAAGTGGAAACTAGCATAGTGGGAATGGTTGATGAAATGGAGATGGTAGTAGAAATGAAAACAAGAGGTTTGGCTATGGTCACACTCACTCAAGAAGGAACTGCAACAAAGGTTACTGGAATGGAAGATATAGGAAACAAAAATGGGTTTGAGGTAGATGCAAAAGAACTTAAAGAAAGGGAAGTATAAGAAATGGGAATAGAAGAAGAGGGAGCATTGGTGACTAGAGGCTAAGAGCAAGGAAGTGAAAGTGAGGTGGAAGGCATACCGAATGGAGGTGAAACGAAAGTGGAAACTAAAGGATGATAAATTATAGTCACCAAATACTCAAGAATAGGATAAGGGGGAGAAAATGTACCTTCAGTCTTTGATGTCATTTGAGTTGATGAGGATGAAGGTGGTTGTACCACTAGCTCCTGCTCTACCTAGCCCTTTAGCTCTACCATAATTTTATCCTCAAGATTTATAATATTAGTACTTTGGCACAATGGCTCTTTCTAGACCAAGGGTATAGCTTCTAACACTTCTATTCATTCAGTTTAAACTGTAGGAGTGTCTAAAGAAACTATTCCAATCCTCCACTTATTATAGATATTTATAATGGGTAGTTTTTATTTCTTACTTCTTGCCTTATGCTGTAGTGGCTCCTCTTGCACTTGTCTCTCTTTCTCTTCTACAAGTGGCACCTCTTTCATCATGAGTTATTCTTATTCGGTTACACTCTCCTCACTGCTGTATTTTTGAAAACTTCAAGGTACAATACCAATGAAAGTGATCAATTGATAACTAGTGTAAAACTAATCATAAATATCTGAAAACATTTCATCCATCACCAGGTCGTATGTCGACCTATTTTTCCTTCTATGGGCCCTCATAATCCACCAGTTAGTAATATTTTCTTTAGACCATTTGGGAAGCTACTCCTTCATCTGACTAAATAACCTTGGAGGAGGAATCTGATGCTTATGTACTGTACGGTTATATTCAACCTTCATCTCATAAAATTCATGCCATGGTGGGAGTGACATCATATTTTCCACGTGCCACTCCAAACCATGCCCCTCCAAATTATTTCACCACTCAATGTCTGGACTAGAGAAACAATGAAAACTCTTGGCCTTAATTAGATCCATGAAGCAACCCAAAGGATCATACTTCCACCATTGCGGTAATTCCACCATACTGATATCATAGAGAGCTTTAGTAATTAACTGATTCTAGATCACCTAGATCACCTCAATGCCTCTAAAGTGGAAAGGCATAGGGCATGTGGTTCTTTTCTCTCATCCTACCACATAAAAATCGTCGATAAAATCATGCTAGCGAACGACTTCCAATGCAAAAATGTGTTCCGTGGTAAATTATGGAAGAAGAAATGGATTTCCAGTATATTCAAAAATGCATAAAACAATACCCTACATTAGCAAAAATATATCATCCTCCTTTGGGATGATTTCTTCTCTCATTGCCATTGGTACCCTCTCATATTTACCAAAAATAAGCTCTAGGGAAGATCCCACAAACATGCGGTTAAAATTATAAAAATGATTCTTTTCTTTACAAGCTAGAAGTCCACAAATATACTGACAATCTTCTATTTTCTCTGTCAACCTGCCTAACTACTATGAAGGGAAATTTATAATACATGTGAAAGAAGAAACATCATATTAAGAATGATGTGTGCCTGAATGTTATGGTTTCTTCACTCTAAATTTTCTCTAGTTGGAAATGCATCCTCCTAGCAATATAATCATCCCAATCAAAGAAAATCAAGTTTATCCTTACCGTCATTGTAGTAGGGATTTAGAATTTGACCTAGAAAATGTATTGTACCAATACCGTTTGCCACATGTACACTATCAAATTAGTCGAGAGACCCACAATCCAAGCCACCATAGAAAATAAATCTGGGCTCTTGAAATCTGTAAATGGTTTTAGTAAAGTCGACAATTCACCATGTTGGGGCATATTTATCGACTGAGTCTCCATAAAATGTTGTAACGTTATTGTTGATTGATATTTCTCCTTCTATTCACCAAGATGCAATCTCTTAAAAACAAAAATATGAAGGAGGTTTAATCCCACAAGAAAATGCCTCTCAAACATCATCATATGAAATAGTAAATAACAATTTACCTTTTGCATTCTGGATAGCTCTAGTATAGGGGTTATAAAATCTTGAAATTGCCTCCACCAACTCTGGGTAAAAATGTACTGATGTGCAAAAATACTAGAAAAATTGAACGTGATATATGATAGTGAGAGGGCTTTCTGGAATCAACCCTTGTATGACTGCAATATCTACATCTTGGCATAATTTCTCAATGGCTTTATTTGAAATAATGCAATCTCCAACCTAAGATAGCACATCATATTATGAATCCAGGTTAATATTTTCATTTCTCCTGGCTTTTTTAGACTTATTTCCTCCCTCAACTTTTTTCTGTTCTTTCTTTGGCTCAATAGTACTCTTTGGCTCTGCAGTTTTTCTCCCCATTTTCCAAAAAATCTTGGTCACTCTAGAATTCCTACAATAAAATAACCTGATGTAGCAATGCTCCAAAAAATATATATAAAATTTTACCTCCAAGTTGTGGATGCACCAAATTTATAATTTGCACCTTCAACTACTAGATTTAATGCATGTGCTTATTTTTTGAGAAGTTGGATGAACGTGCACCTTGATTCTCTCGCCAAGCATGATTTTTCATAATTTTTTAACTTCCATTAACTTCCTTTTCACCTGAAATCTTCCTCGAACCTCGTGCTTTGGCCATATTCAATCTTAAAAAGCATATCCTAGATATCAATGGCTAGCCCCAATAATAAGAAATACCATGTGTCAATGAAGGATGCTCCCCAAGATAAAAATAAACCAATTTTTTCACCTTAGAACTTCACAATTTCGATCAGGGTGAATCGGGAAAAATTAAATCTCTCTGAGTGCACTTCGACTGAAAATATCACTTGGGTGCCCCGAAATCATTCCATGCTTGCAAAAATATCTCCTACGTGTACTTTCTTTGCTAAAACTTTTCACTGGGTAAAAATAGTCCTGCAACCTGCTTCTTCATTCAACCGATGCTCAAAAATAATCCTCCCTATTTTATTGTCAAATCCACAAGCTTGGCTGCCCTTTTAAAATAATTTTTCTTTCCCAATTTTGCTCCAAAAAGTGCCTTGCTAAAAAAGCAAGCTTGTAACCGCCACTGTTTTTTTTTGAAAAGCAATTAAAACTAATTTTGCCCCTCCTTTTTTGGAAAAATATTTTTCAAACTAGGATTATTCAAAAAGTATGAGATATTAATTTATTTTTCCTTTTTTCATTCTGGGATTTTTTCTCCAAAATAGAATTTCACCCCCCAAATAAAAAATTGCATGGTCAAATTAAACTTGGGGCGAAATTAAATCTTCCTCTTTTTTTTTTATATTTAATATTATTTTATTTTTCCTCTTATATATATATATATATATATATATATATATATATATATATATATATATTATATGCTTATTCACCCCTTTTTATCCATTAATAAAATAATTTTACCCTTTTTTGTGCACTCACTTTGCCAAAATCTATTCAAATGAGTTTCATCCAGAATTTGAAATGAGGCCTTGACACTAAGGAAAAATTAATTGTTATCACTGAGGACGTGTTTGTGGGGCGAAATCACTTGTTAGGGGTAGAATAAGATCACTCTATACCCATTTTTTGAGTGTGGTATACCGGAAAGGACACAACTTGCATTATAGATGATGTGACCTAGGTTCAATCCCAATGGTGGATGTGTATAAGAAGTATTACTCAAAAAACAAAATACCTAAAAAATAAAAGAAAATATATGTACATATATACATACTTTTTCTTCAAAAAATTTAGTGCTAATAGCCCTTCAAATAAATATCATTTATCGAAATCGGTAATTATCGACCATCCATGTCTTGAAGATAATAGGTGTTAACTAAGTTTACCCCCAAAATCTGAAATGGACCTTCCCATATAGCTTTAAACTTATGATGTTTGCTTGAATTTGCTTTATCCGCATTCCATTTTAACACAATATCTCTAACTTTGAATGCCCTTTTAGATGTCTTCTTGCTAAACCATTTATGTGTCATCCTGGCATGTTCCATGAAAACATTGTATGTCTTCTCTCTTTCTTCTTCTAAATGCAGGAGTTGTGCTAGTTTGGCACTCATGGGATAAAATTCGTCATTCTCATCAGCGAGCATCTACAAGGTTTGGAGGATAGGAAACTCAATGTGTATAGGTAAAATTGCCTCCTTACCTTACACCAGAGAATAAGGGGAATCCTTAATTAATTTCTTGACTAAGATGTGATCTTCCCATAAGGTTGGGTTCAGTAATAGATGCCACCTCCTCTTGTTGTCTCTAAGGATCCTCTTTAAAATTTTCAATAGGTTCTTATTGGTATATTTGGCCAAGCCATTCCCCTATGGTAGTAGTTAAAATATATTTTCAGATAAATGCCATACTTGTGAATTCACTAATTTTAGCACCAATGAAGGGGATCCCATTATTTGTCACAATTGCATTTGGGATACCAAAGTATGTGATTAACCCCTCCAAAATGGAGATAATTTGGACTAATTTTATTTCTTAGTTGGAATGGCCTCTGCCCATCTAGTGAAATAATTTGTTGTAATCAAAATATAATTGTGTTGGGAAGAAGAATTAGGATCAATAACCTTGATAAAGTCCAAGGCTGATTGTTGAAATGATGCTTCGAATTGTATAGGATGAAGGGATAAAGATACCTTCTTTCTTATACCAAAATATCTCTGGTAGCTATCACATATCTGATTGACTTTAAATGCATCTGCAAAGAGGGTAGGCCACAAATAGGCTGCTCTAAGGATCTTAAGTTCCATGGGACTTCTTGTATAGTTTCTACCTAATAGACCAAAGTGAAATTCCTATAGAATCTTCTATTTCTCTATCTTCTTAACACATATGAGAATGAATCCATTAATAATTTTGTGGAACAAACCACTCAGAAACAACACATACTTGAGGGCTTGCAGTTTGAATCTTATTCTTTGTGAGGAGTTGAGGTGTAACAAACATTTCCCATAGTTAAAATATTTAATAAAGTCCTCTGTCCAATCACGACCAACAAAAGCTTGATTAGTGATATTACTCTCACTTAGTATATTATCATACTTGAAATCATTTGATTGAGAAGCGGTGCTCTTGGCAAAGTTATCGACCATAAACTAGCTTAGTTGGTTGAATCTCTACATCAAATTATTGGATTTTGGAAACCCAGTTGGCTCTCTTATCACCATGTTTACCTTGAATAATTAAAATTATAACATCTAGATGAATGACATAAACAATTATCTTTCTCTACAAAATAAAGTACCAATATTTATTTAGATATTTCATAACCACATAGACTTCCTTCTCAATAAAATTATACTTCATTTTGTGCAGCTGGATGACTTGGCTCAGGAAAGCAATTGGATTTTTATCTCCATTATCTCTCTTTTGTGTGAGCATATCTACATAGATTTCTTGCTCACCCATAACATAAAGGATAAAGTCCTTTGAATAATCTAGATTGATCAAGATAAGAGCTTGGATAATTCTTTCTTTGATCTCCTGGAAAGCTCATTTCCTCTACTCTATCCACTTAAAATTTTTATTATTCTTAAGAAGCTCAATCATCAGCTTCATGAATTGGGAAAATGTCACATCCAACCTTGGAGGACTATTTTTAATGTACTATTTTTATAGTGATAGATGGTTTTAATGCTTAATATATTTGCATTGTATTTGTCAAAATAAAATGATGTTACGTTGTTTGATTGCAGGGAACATTTATTCTCGTAGGTGGAATACTGACCACCAAGATATGAGAAGGGAAATTATGACTATGAAAACTCAATAGGTAAAGCTTATATTCCTATCATCACTAGTTACCTCCCTGATGGCGGTGTTACTTGAGTATTACTCTAAAAAGTCCTACCAAATCAAAGGAAAAACGGTGATGGGAATACTGGGCACATGCATCGAGTGTTTGTATGCCATTTGTGTGTGATTTATAATTGATTTCATGATTAATTTGCATGATATTTGTTAATTGAATTTTACTTTGAAAATGCACATTAATAATGTTTTGCATTTAATTATTCTAGAAAATATTGCAAAGAATATCATGCAATTTATAATGATTTTGTGAAATCTTTAAATTGAGCAATTTTTAAAGTAAAGGATTTATTTTGTTGAGCATGCTTATTTGATCTAGTTGATCCTATTTTAGAAGGAAATTAGGTAGTTTTTTTTTTTATGAACTTGTTCAATTTATGATTGGATTAAATCATAAAAAAAAAACTACCTTGTAGATTTAAATAATCAATATTTCTTACACATGCATGGCTACTTTGGGAAGGTTGAAATGGTGGATAAGATTATTCTCTTATCTCTATGGATTTCCTTTCCATTAAAATAATATATACTAAAATAAGCTTTAACTTGGGGTGAGAAAAAGAAGATATATATATATATATATATATATATATATATAGAGAGAGAGAGAGAGAGAGAGAGAGAGAGAGAAACATATTTCTTGTCTGAAAGAAAGAAAGCTATAAATTATAATTAAGATTGAGAAAAATAGGGCTAGGTTATGTTGGAAGGAGAAGACCGGAGAAGAAGAAGAGCTTGGTTACAAGGGAAGCTTTGTTTTGCAAAAGACCCAAAATTTGAATGGATTATGAAATATAAAAAAAAACAACTATTATTTGAGGTCTATTAGATAGACAAGTAGACTATAGAATGAACAAGTGAAATCTAGTGATTAGATTAATTGAATGAACAAAGTAATGATATATTATGCATCATATGTGTTATATGAAAATTGCTATTTAATGGAATTAACTAGAAGAATGGAAGAGTATCTTCTAGTTTTGGGAAAGGATGGATTGGTGTTCATTCCTTTGGAAGAGGTATGGGACTCTTCCTTATATTTGGTGGTAATCCAAACAAATAATGGTTGGGATTATGAATTAATCCTTATTGTAAAAATATTAAATATGGATGATTATGTGATTCATGCTTGGTGATTTCTTAGAATGTGTTATACATTTGGAAAATATTTGGAGCATGATTGCATATATATTTGATTAGCATGTTTGCTTGCAATGCATTTGGTGTAAATTGCATCCGAGTTGTCCTGATCCCTTCACTATCATATCTCACTCCAAGAAGATTCAAGACAAATCAGAGGAGAACCGAACAACAAATTCTGAAGACTATACTTTATGTTTTGAGATATTCTCATTGTAATCATGAATAAGCTTGTATTGATATAGATCCAATGTAATTATGCAGGGCTGAAATAATTTATGGAAAATCAGCCATGATTTGTAATAATTTATGTATTTGATTACTAGATTTGTAAATTAGAGATAAAGTCTTCATATTGTAATATTCACCTCTAACGAATGTTAAGTGATATATGTTTTGGAAATTGATCAAGTAATGAAAATTCTTTGATTAGTATATTTTGTCAAATATATGATGTTTAATGAATGTTTATAATTTTTATCTCTTATTTATTACAATAGTGTAGAGGGAAACTTATGGAGGACCTACACCACAATACTAAACATAACCATACCATTAATCTAAGTTAATTAGAAGCAAACCAAGCACTCAATACATTTGGGAGGATGATAATCAATCACCAAATAAATAATATGGTATTCCAAGGATTATGTAATTTTAATCATGTGTAGTGATTTTGTTATCTTAGTGACCCCATCGAGAAGATGTGGGTTGGATCTAAGATCTATGAATAACCATTGTTGAGGTTATTTCATTATGATGGGTTTCCATATTCAAGGAAATCACCTATATACTGGTCTTGGTGGATAGTATGGTTAAGGGTAATTTCCCTTTTATGAGGGATGAAACCTAATGCTTTGAGCATTCTCATATCCGAGTGGTATGAGGGTTTCATAGAAGCTGATCACTTCTACTCAAGAGTGACTCTAATCAAGTCTTAATATCTCTTGATAATATTTGCCTTGATAACTTACAATAAAAATGGAATTATTCTATATTAGATCATGATTATGTACCTTTCCTCCTGAAAGATGTATTTATACAAAAAAATGTGGATAAGAGGTGGTAACAACTAGGGTTGTTACAATTGGTAGTAGAGCCCAGGCTAACTAGTAGACTCTAGCTAGATCTAGGTTAGAAAAATATTTGGGAATGAAACAAAACAACTAAAACATAAGTTTCATAACTCTAAATGATGCACACTTGGTAAGGACAAGGTCAATACTTGAGATTATTGATGTCTGAGTTCTTGTCCCCCACAAGGTAAGGACAAGGTCAAAAGTGGAAGAGCTAAGTGATGTACCTTAGATTATTTTGGGAAAATTACTCGACATCTATGTCTTTTGACTTACTTACTCATTATTCTCAAGTGTGTATGAACAAAAATAGAGTTAGTGGATTAAATTAGGGAATGAACCTAGTAGTAATAGATTACTTGATAAACTATGATGAAATCTAGTTGTCTAGGATTTCAACTACAAAAATCAGTGAACATTAATACAAATTTTTACCCCAGGTAAACATGGTGATTGTTGACAATTTTGTCACATTGCACAAGGGGTAGAAAAAAATCAAAAAATTTCTCTTTGTAAAGTGTTTTTTGTTGCTTCGAAAGTTTTTGTAAGTGTTGCAGCAATTTTGGATTTCAATGCCACCCCCTTGCACATAAAATGAAGAAGAAGAGCTTCACTGCCAAACAGGCCAAAGAAGATAGCTCTACCAAAAGAAGGAAAAAGTGTCGCGATATCATGACATGTTGCATTTTCGCGGTCGAGAGCGACAAGAGGGAGCAAGAAAGAAAAGTGTCGCGATATCGCGACATGTTGCGTTTTCGCGATCGAGAGCGACAAGAGGAGAAAAAGAAGAAAAGTGTCGTGATATCCCGAAATGTTGCATTTTCATGACTCAAAGCAAGGAGGAAGAGTAAGAAGGAAAAAGTGTCACGATATCGCAACATGTTGCATTTTCACAGCTCAAAGTGAGGAGGAAGCGCAAGAAACAAAATGTGTCGCGATATCATGACATGTTGCATTTTTGTGGCTCAGAGCGAGAAGAGGAGCAAGAAAGAAGAAGTGTCGTGATATCGCGACATGTTGCATTTTCACGACCGAGAGCGACAAGAGGAGCAAAAGAAGAAAAGTGTCGCGATATCGCGACATGTTGCATTTTCACAGCTGAAAGCAAGGAGGAAGAGCAAGAAGGAAAAAGTGTCGCGATATCGCGACATGTTGCATTTTTGCGGCTCAAAGCGAGGAGGAAGCGCAAGAAAGAAAAAGTGTCGCGATATCCTGACATGTTGCATTTTCACGGCTCAGAGCGAGAAGAGGAGAAAGAAAGAAGAAGTGTCACGATATCGCGACATGTTGCATTTTCACGGTCAAGAGCGACAAGAGGAGCAAAAGAAGAAAAGTGTCGCGATATCGCGACATGTTGCATTTTCGTGACTCAAAGCAAGGAGGAAGAGCAAGAAGGAAAAAGTGTCGCGATATCGTGACATGTTGCATTTTCGCGGATCAAAGCAAGGAGAAAGACCAAAAGAGGAAAAGCGTCGCGATATCACATGTTGCATTCTCGTGACCAAAGGAGGAAAAGTGTCGCGATATCGTGACATGTTGCATTCTCGCGACCAAAAGAGGAAAAGTGTCGCAATATCACGACATGTTGCATTTTCGTGGCCAAAAGCAACAAAAGAGGGCAAAGACAAAAATGTCATGATTTCACGACATGTCGTATTTTTGTGATGCAAGAAGAAGAACCAAGTTGAAGACATAGAAATGTCATGATATCGCGACATGTTGCTTTTTTGTGACTCAAAGGGGGCACGTGCTCCAAGCCTAGTATTTTCTTGAGACAATCAAGTGCCTCATAAATGCATTCTTACTTGCCCTGCAAGCTCGTTGCTCTTTTTTGGAAATTGGAAGTGAAGTATCAGTCCCTAAAGGAGATCCCGACAAGCATGGCGGCCACTCGAGCATTGCACCCAAAAACCAAGGACACTCAGACCGCTCATCAATGCATGTTTCTACGATTGACTCGGTCACAGTTGCCAGTTCTAGTAATGGATTTGAAAGCTCAGTCACGAGGGCCGCGAGGTGCCGACTTCTCAGATCTCAAGAGTATACTTTGCCATCCTGTGTAATAATGACTCAGAGGGTTGGGTCCTCTATAAAAACCTAGGCATTGTAATGTAGAAAGTGGGGGGAACTATCTGCTAGAAAGTTGTTGTAACTTGATGTCCTGTGATTAATACTAAAGAGCTTTGGGCTCAATTTCTCTCTTTTATGATGTCTTCTGTGCTTGATTCTATTGTCTTTCTTCATTTGTACACTGAGACTCTGAATCCTGAATCTGATGTGTGATTGGGGACTGTACCCTAAAACTTGCCTGAAGGATACATAGGAGAGGAAAAATGCTATATTGGTTTTCTTTTATGCTTCTTGGTGGGTTGTGGTTTCTATTACATTCACTTGTCCTAATCGTCTTTACTCTGAACCCTAAATTTTGATGAAAGGGAGAAGGAGAATCCCTGTGAGCTCACCCAGAGGATACATAGGAAGGTTTATGTGGCGTTTCTTTCATTTATTATTGGTGTTCCTTACTGCTATTCAAGTTGTTAGTTATTGATCATGCTTCCTATTCTCTCCCACATTAAATCACCGATCTCTCTTCCCTTACCTCTTTTTATTTCTTTCTCTAACCCTAACTCCTTTATATCTTTCCTGCATCCCTTATCTCAAAACACCAAAGTAGATTAGCATAGGAGCCGGCCTTTCTCTAGATATTGGCACGAGGGGCATCTCTTCCCTTCGGCCTTTCAATGTTGGTCCAGGTCTAGGGCACATACACTTACCCAGATCCTTTCCTAGGAATATTTGGTGACCAACAGTTTTGGCATGCCCGATGGGACTAAGGTCCCATATTTTAAGAGCAAATCTCAAACCCATCTACACCGGGTCCAATAGTTCTAACCAGTTCCCAATGTGACCCGATCAGTATCACCTTCTGAGTGGTAGTGAAAATTGATGCTCTCATTACCAAAAGACTCTTAGCATCTGGCGACTTTGTTCAACCCGAAAATCTCTAAGTCGTAAAGACCGGTACCTAAACCTATGCCTTCATGACAAAAGTACCTATGTTTTAAGGAAGCCCGAGTTGGTGAATCTCTGGCTTGCCTTCATCTGGAAAAATCACCTGGCAACTCTGACTGAGCTGAAGATCCAGATTTCTTGATTGTAGGCGCCTTTTAAATCTAAAAGAAGACATCCTAGAGGAATTAAGGTTTGGTGAGCAGCCTTGACCTCACAAGCGAAGAAAAATATGTTCACCTGGTGAATTTGACTTAGTGGTGAGAACCGTAATATATGCAGGCCACTGCTATAATGAAGAGGGTATGCTATCCCAACTGGGATGATCCTAGCTCTCTGAATCTTCAAAGTTACCATGAAATTCCTGAAAGAACCTTCGAGACATTGACAAAATACAATGGCACTGAGGGAATGGCCCGAGAGCACCTTGAAGATGTTGCTGCTTTAGCATCCCTCCATGACATAATCCATGAAGATGTCATGATCAGACTTCTGGTCCTGTATCTGGAAGGAAGGGCGCTGCAATGGTATAGACTGCTTGGACGTAAAAGCATCTGCTCATGGGATGACCTAGCAGGAATGCTTGTTAGAATATTTGATGGCTCTCAGGATCCCTTCCATCTTTTAATGTACCTCTTCACCATCACGAAATCACCTCTGGAGAGCATCACGGACTTCAATGTCTAATTCTATAGAAGTTGGAAGAGAATTCCAATGGAGATCCAACCGACGCCCACCCAAGCCCACCTCTTCTATGTTCGGGCCTTTCACCCGAACATGAGCCTCATCTTGCTGCAATCAGATGAACGAAGATTCCCTTAAATATTTGAGGAAGCAATACGAGCAGAACAACTTCTGCTCTTATTGGGAGAGTGGCAGTGGGGAGCGGCACCATAACCCTACCCAGTAATTATTGCTCCTATTTATCCTGCATAGTATTCATCATGGCAGACTCCTCATACTGAGCAGAGGCCTAAGATGTCATTTGGAGCTCAAGAGGCAAATTTCGTCCAAGGCCAATGATGGGAATATGCAAGCTTTGCCCCACCAATGAACAATATGGTTGTTTGCAGTCTCCATCAAGAGATGGGCCAAGGAGAGAAACAGACTCAAGTGGTAGAACCTGAGAACAAAGAGGGCACATTTTTGCACCCTTTTTGTATCCCAATGGATGGCACGCAAGTATTTAGCCAGGATCCATTAAACATGTCTCATCAAGAAGCTGAACCTGAAGAGATCTTGGAAGATTACTCTTTGTTGAAGGAGCCCTATTACCCCATCAGGAGGATGGAAGAACCTGTACCCAGCCCATAGTTAGTAGATTCTTCAGTATTCTGGTATTGGTTCCAGCCATCACCACGACCAGTACCCTAAGAGGCCCCTCATGTGGAAAACTTCTTAGCCACATCTTTCATCAATAGTATAGGTACTGGTAGGAGCGACAACTCACTGTGTTGCTCCTTGTTCACAACATGGACAACTTCAGGAAGAGGCTAGTCGGACTTCAAATATCAACTGAAGTTCAATTAGATCTGGTATGGACATTGCAGGTTCATCGAATAAGCACCCGAAGCTGGGTTTATGGTGGTGGCATGCCAATCATGTCACAAAATTTTGTGTAAATACTATAAATAGCCCGGCTAGTAAATAAGTGCCAAAGGCGCTAAGTGTTGCTTAGGAGCTTAGGCACAAACAAAAAAAAAATGTCGTCAGTGGATAGTCAGAGAAGAGGATAATGGGAATGACTCTGTTGCCCAATGGATAAAGGCCTGGGATCTCTGCATTCAGATGAGCTAAATGCCCCACGAGCCACCAAGA
The DNA here is from genome assembly GCA_028583015.1 of Wollemia nobilis. Lineage (NCBI taxonomy): Eukaryota > Viridiplantae > Streptophyta > Pinopsida > Araucariales > Araucariaceae > Wollemia > Wollemia nobilis. Next base: position 5,391,215 of record JAQPPZ010002499.1, read on the forward strand.
ATGTTGACAATTTTGTCACATTGCACAAGGGGTAGAAAAAAATCAAAAAATTTCTCTTTGTAAAGTGTTTTTTGTTGCTTCAAAAGTTTTTGTAAGTGTTGCAGCAATTTTGGCTTTCAATGCCACCCCCTTGCACATAAAATGAAGAAGAAGAGCTTCACTGCCAAATAGGCCAAAGAAGATAGCTCCGCCAAAAGAAGGAAAAAGTGTCACGATATCGTGACATGTTGCATTTTCGCGACCGAGAGCGACAAGAGGGAGCAAGGAAGAAAAGTGTCACGATATCGCGACATGTTGCATTTTTGTGATCGAGAGCGACAAGAGGAGCAAAATAAGAAAAGTGTCACGATATCGCGACATGTTGCATTTTCGTGACTCAAAGCAAGGAGGAAGAGCAAAGAAGGAAAAGTGTCGCGATATCGCGACATGTTGCATTTTCGCGGCTCAAAGCGAGGAGGAAGCGCAAGAAAGAAAAAGTGTCGCGATATCGTGACATGTTGCATTTTCGTGGCTCAGAGCGAGAAGAGGAGCAAGAAAGAAGAAGTGTCGCGATATCGTGACATGTTGCATTTTCGTGGCCGAGAGCGACAAGAGGAGCAAAAGAAGAAAAGTGTCACGATATCATGACATGTTGCATTTTTGCGGCTCAAAGCAAGGAGGAAGAGTAAGAAGGAAAAAGTGTCGTGATATCACGACATGTTGCATTTTCGTGGCTCAAAGCGAGGAGGAAGCGCAAGAAAGAAAAAGTGTCGCGATATCTTGACATGTTGCATTTTCGTGGCTCAGAGGGAGAAGAGTAGCAAGAAAGAAAAAGTGTCGCGATATCGCGACATGTTGCATTTTCGTGACCGAGCGTGACAAGAGGAGCAAAAGAAGAAAAGTGTCACGATATCGCGACATGTTGCGTTTTCATGGCTCAAAGCAAGGAGGAAGAGCAAGAAGGAAAAAGTGTCACGATATCGTGACATGTTGCATTTTCACGGCTCAAAGCAAGGAGAAAGACCAAAAGAGGAAAAGTGTCGCGATATCATGACATGTTGCATTCTCGTGACCAAAGGAGGAAAAGCGTCGCGATATCACGACATGTTGCATTCTCGTGACCAAAAGAGGAAAAGTGTCGCGATATCGCGACATGTTGCATTTTTGTGGCCAAAAGCAACAAAAGAGGGCAAAGACATAGAAATGTCATGATTTCGTGACATGTCGTATTTTCGCAATGCAAGAAGAAGAACCAAGCTGAAGATATAGAAATGTCACGATATCACGACATGTTGCTTTTTTGCGACTCAAAGGGGGCACGCACTCCAAACCGGGTATTTTCTTGAGATGATCAAGTGCCTCATAAATGCATTCTTACTTGCCCTGTAAGCTCGCTGCTCTTTTTTGGCAATTGGAAGAAAAGTATCAATCCCTGAAGGAGAGCCCGGTAAGCATGGAAGCCACTCGAGCATTGCACCCAGAAACCAAGGACACTCAGACCGCTCATCAATTCATGTTTTCGTAGTTGACTCGGTCATAGTTGCCAATTTTGGTAATGGATTTTAAAGCTCATTCACAAGGGCCGCGAGGTGCCGACTTCTCAGATATCAAGAATATACTTCGCCATCCTATGTAATAATGACTTAGAGGGTCGGGTCCTCTATAAAAACCCAAGCATTGTAATGTAGAAAGTGGAGGGAACTATCTGCTAGAAAGCTACTATAACTTGATGTCCTACGATTAATACTAAAGAGCTTTGGGCTCAATTTATCTCTTTTATGTTACCTTCTATGCTTGATTCTTTTGTCTTTCTTCATTTGTACACTGAGACTCTGAATCCTGAATCCGATGTGAGATTGGGGACTGTACCCTGAAACTCACCTGAAGGATACATAGGAGAGGAAAAATGCTATATTGGTTTTATTTTATGCTGTCTGGTGGGTTGTGGTTTCTGTTACATTCACTTGTCCTAATTGTATTTACTTTGAACCCTAAATTTCGATGAAAGGGAGAAGGAGAATCCCTGTGAGCTCGCCTAGAGGATACATAGGAAGGTTAATGTGGCGTTTCTTTCATTTATTCTTGGTGTTCCTTACTTCTATTCAAGTTGTTAGTTAGTGATCGTGCTTCCTGTTCTCTCCCACCTTAAATCACCGATCTCTCTTCCCTTACCCCTTTTTATTTCTTTCTCTAACCCTAACTCCTTTATCTCTTTCTTGCATCCCTTATCTCAAAACACCAAAGTAGATTTAGCATAGGAGCCAGCATTTCTTTGGAGATTGGCATGAGGGGAATCTCTTCCCTTCGGCCTTTCAATGTTGGTCTAGGTCTAGGGTGCATACACTTACCTAGATCCTTTCCTAGGCAGATTTGGTGACCAACAGTGACAAGTTTAAGAGGTAAGAGGAAAGGAACCTTACAACAAGCTAGTACCTATAGTCCTGAAGCCAAATATATAGGAAAAAGTTTTGGGAATTTATATAAAGATATGGAGAACCTTAATACCATGGTTTCTACAATGCAAAATCAAATTCAATATATTTTACAAGCTATAAATCTACAACATCACCACAACAAAAATCAAGAGATGGAAAATCCAGAGGTTGAGATTAGAGAGGATGAAGATCTCGAAGAGCATGAAAACAAGGCCCGCATGAAGAAATAAATGGGCAATGACATAAAGCATATTAAAGTGACTAAGTTCATGGGAAAAGGAGGAGAAGATGTAGCTGAATCATGGTTAGATGAACTGGAACTTCATTTTTCCATAAGAAACTACTCTGAAAACAAACACAACATTTGCTCTTTCTCATCTAGTATGAATAGGAATTGAATGGTGGAATTATTATAAAGAATAACATAAGATATCACCTAAAAATTTGAAGTGGGAAGTTTTTGTAGAAGCTTTTAAGGATAGATTTCTTACAAAGAAATTTTATTTGAATAAATTTAAGGAATTCTTTGCATTTCAAAAATGATCAAGATTTGTCGAGGAATACTATGAATAGTTTATAAGACTCCTTAAATATGTGTCATTTTATAACTAGAATAATGAGATGAAAATACACAAATTTATCCTAGGAATGAAGCCTTGATAAATTTCCAAGAGAGATAGATTGAGTTTACCAACGAAAAAAAATAAAGAAAAATGATGTATAGTGAACCAAGAGAATTTCAACCAATGCTAATTTTAGAAATGCAACTAAATACAACTATTAGAAACGAAGGATTGGTTTATGTAGTTAAATTCAAGGAAAAACAAGAGATTCCAAACGAAGAAATTATGGGAAAATTTCCACTATTGCAGGAATTTCATGATGTTTTTGTTGATGAGATACCTAGATTACCGCCTAAACGTGAATTTTATTTCACCATAGAATTGATTCTAGATACTAAACCTATCCATAGATATCCTTATAAAATGAACTCTATCGAGATGCAAGAATTGAAAGTGTAACTTCAAGAGTTGCTAGAAAATGGGTTGATAAAACCAAGTGTATTGCCTTGGAGAGCACTTGTGTTATTTGTGAAGAAGAAATATGGTTCATTAAGGTTGTGCATAGATTATAGAATGCTAAACAAGGCAACTATCAAGAATAGTTTCCCATTACCAAGAATAGAATATTTATTTGATCAAATTAAAAAAGCCACAATTTTCACAAACATTGATCTAAAATATGAATATCATCAACTGAGAATATGAGAAGAAGACAATCATAAAACCGTGTTCAAGACTAGATATGGGCACTATGAATTTATATTCTTACCATTTGGATTGACTAACGCACTAGCAGCTTTCATGAATTTGATGAATAGTGTATTCAAAAATTAGTTGGATCAATTTGTGTTGATATTCTTGGATGATATTTTGATTTATTCTCGTAATAGAGAGGAACATGATAAGCACTTGAGGATAGTGCTAGAAATTTTAAGGAAGAACCAACTCTACGGGAATTTTTCTAAATGTGAATTCTATGTTCCACAAGTGCATTACTTGGGGTATATTATATTAGTGGATGGGATCACTATTGATCCAAATAAAATAGAAGCCATTTTAAATTGGCCACCTCCAACAAATGTGATAGAAGTAATAAGATTTATGGGTTTTTTAGGATATTATAGGGGGTTTGTTAAAGTCTAGTATAAGATTTATTATTCAATAAACAACCTTTAGAAGAAAGGGAAGGAGTTTATATGGAAAAAAAGGTGTGAAGAAGAATTTAATTTGCTTAAATAGAAACTAACCTCAGCTCCTATTTTGAAGATTTTGGATCCCACAAGAAATTTTTCAGTTTGCACCGATGCCTCTTTGGAAGGGTTAGGAGGAGTCCTATCCCAATATGGTTATGTAGTAGCATATGAGTCTAGGAAACTCAAAAAGAATGATGTCAACTATGCTACTCATGATTTAGAACTTTATGCAGTTGTGCGTACCTTGAAAATTTGGCGACATTTTTTGGTTGGTAGACCATTTGAGTTAAGAATCGATCACCAGAGTTTGAAGGATATCTTCACTCAACCATTACTAAATGCTAGAAAAAGAAGGTGGATAGAGTTCTTAGCAGAATATGATTTTGGTATTTGATTATATCAAAGGAAAAGAAAATAAATTCATTGATGCGTTAAGTAGGAGGAAGCACATAGCTGCATTGACTCGTATTCATGTGGATTTAATGGGGCAAGTCAGAAAGATGCAGTATCAGGATCCTGAATGTAGTGAAATTTGGGTTAATCTAGAGTAAAACTTGAATGAAAACCAATATTATAGCATGAAATATGGACTTTTATGCTTTAGATATAGAGTAGTCATACCTAAAATGGGTTATTTGAGGATATTGCTCATGCATGAAGCTCATAATTCTCCTTATTCTACTCATCCTGGAGGAGCCAAGATGAGGTAAAATATGAAAAGGATCTTTTACTGGTCGGGCATGAAGAAAGATATTACTATTTTTGTGGCACGATGTTTACAGTTTCAGAAGGTAAAATCTAAACATCAACATCCACCAAGAAAATTGTTTTCACATGCTATACCCGCTCACAAATGGCAAGTAATATCAATGGATTTTATTGTCGGTTTGCCAAAGACAAAATATCATCATGATGCAATTTTTGTTATAGTTGATAAACTCACTAAGGTTGCACATTTTATACCAGGATGTACTACAAATGATGTTGTAGTTGTTGCCAATAAATTTGCAAAAGAAATTTTTAGGTTGTATGGATTTTCGGAGATGATTATCTCTGACAGGGATTCTAGGTTTACTTTTGAGTTTTGGCAGGATCTCCATCATGCAATTGGCACAACTTTAAATATCAGTTCTGCATACCATCCTAAAATGGATGGACAAATAGAAAGGATTAACCAAGTTCTGGAAGATATGCTATGCATGTATTGCATGGACCAAAAGTCTTGTTAGGAAGACTATTTGTATCTATTTGAATTTGCTTATAATAATAGCTACCATTCTTCCTTGAATATGGCCACTTTTGAAGATTTGTAAAGAAAAAGGTGCAAAACTTCATTATCATGGGACAATCCTGAGGATCGAGTTGTCATTGGACTAAAAATGGTCAAAATAATGGAAGATCAGCTAGGATTAATTTGTCAAACGCTTAAGGAAACCACAGATAGACATAAGAGTTATGCAAATTTTAAAAGAACCCCTAGATCTCCATAGGTGATAAAGTGTTTCTAAGGGTAAAATCTAAGAATAGTTCCACTAAATCAACAAAATTGGATCCTATATTTTTTGGTCCATTTTATATCGTGGATAAGATAAGTCTTGGAGCATATTAGCTTGACTTACCACCTAACCTATCAAAGATCCATAATACTTTTCATGTGTCCCTACTTAGGAGATATATTTCTTATCATGATCATGTGTTAGATGTTTCTAATTTACAAATGGCAGATCCGATAACCTTTGAAGTGAGACCTATGAAGATCTTGGAATTTCATTCTAAGACTATGAGGAAGTGTAATATTGATTAGTGCAAGGTCCAATGGGACCAGTATTCTAAAAATAATTCCACTTGGGAAAAAGTGGAAGATATGAAAAGACACTTTCCTTATTTATTTAATGATTCTATGTAATAATACATGTTGAATTATGGACCACTTCTACAAAGTGGAAACTATACCAAAAAATATGCTTTATTGATTGTTATGTAATAATTGCAGGAAAACACAAAGGATTGTGTTTAATCTAAGGGGGGAGTATTTCACATCCCACATTGGAGGACTACTTTTAATATGCTATTTGTGTAGTGATAGCTGGTTTTAATGCTTAATATATTTGCATTGTATTTGTCAAAATAAAATGATATTACGTTGCTTTTTATTTTTCATAGTCTTCATTGTATTTTTACCACCCTCCTTACAAATGTTTCATCCTCAAAACATATGAAGAAACCTGATAGTATGATTTGCTAAGCAATGTTAGCAATTGGTACCAATCTCGCTCAACCATCCATCCAAGTGAAACCCGATGATGCTGGTACACCATTTTGTTACTTGAGGATCCAAATATACTTCATTGGCTCCACGCTTCTGCTGCTATATTTTGATAACTTGAATGATGGGTCCACTTGTTCCTTGATGCTGATGAACCATGCTGAAAACCATGATCACTATTCTTTCTTTGCCAAACACTGCCATAGTTGGTACCCTGCTGACTACATGTAGAACCATAATATTGTTGCCTTGAACCATGCCTCCAATATTGTTTCCGCTCATGGTGGTGTGGATGGCGATATGGTGCAACCTTTACTTGATGTTCTACCTTCTTTGACTTTTCAACCTTTGGCTTCATTATTTTAAATTCTTCTACACCTTGTTCTTTCATGTTATCTTTGTTTAGTGTGTCCTTGTGCTCTTCTATCAAAGCTTCCTTGGACTCTGTTGCTGCTATCGCATTCTTGGATTCTGTTTCATGTTCTTCAATTTGTTCTTCTACAACCACTTCTTGATTTTCATTGTATCCTTGCTCCTCAAGCTGAGAAATATCCTGCAATGTTATTTCCACTGAATTAGTTACTGCTACTTCTTTCATGGACTCTGTTGCTGCTATCACCTTCTTGGATTCTGTTTCATGTTCTTCAATTTGTTCTTCTACAACCACTTCTTGATTTTCCTTGTATCCTTGCTCCTTAATCTGAGAAATATCCTGCAATGTTATCTTCTTTTTCCTGTACCATAACTTCATAAACTTCTTTTCCACATTAATGTTAATAGTACCCAAAGAGTCTAACCAAGGATAGCCAAGAACAATATCCTCCTCATCCATATCAATAGCATAGAAATCTGAATGTAAAACATATTTATCCATGGTGATCTTCAAATCTTCAAAAATCTAAAAATGCTCACCCTCTAGCTGTATGTCATTAATTTTTGTTGCTTGAACTTGCAACTTCTTAGCCAAAGCAATATTAATAAAATTAAATCTGCTACCAGGGTCAATGGAAATAATAACCTGCTCCTTTTGAATGCTTCCAGGAACCTGCAAAATAGACTTTTTAGATTCAAACAAATTCCTTTGTCCATTTTCTAATTTATCTTCTACCAAAGGTATGGTTTCCTTTGTCTGCATACCATTTTCTAATTTATCTTCTACCAAAGGTATGGTTTCCTTTGTCTGCATATTGACATCTTGTTTATCTTCCCTGACCTTTGCCTCTTTCTTCTTGAGTAATTTAATTTCTTTTTCATAGTCTTCATTTTGTTTCTTGAAAACTTCCCATTCTCCTTTTATTGTATTTCACTCATTTTGAGTTTCCTGTAGTTTCTTTTCAAGGTCTTCGATGAAATTTATTATGCGATCTACATAATATGGGTCCCATTTAATCAAGAATGCATGCTCTATTTCATCCCAAGTGTATTCATTATTCCTTTCTTCACAAAAATTTATCCACCAAAACAAAGCTTTCCCTTGAAGACATATACCAAGCATGGGTTTCCCCCATGAGACATTACAATATAGAGATCTAAAACTTTTCCACCATTCTCTAGCATCAATATCATCTTCTCCAAAAAAACTTTGGAGTACCATTGTTCATGCCCTAATGCAACTAGGGTTTTTTGATAATAAATATCATTCCCTAATGCAAACTAGGGTTTTATGGAAAAAAAATATCTTCCCACCAAGTTGAATCTAAAAATACCAAAGACAACTACATCTGCAATTTTTCTTCCAAAAAAAATAAAGTGCAACTGATTTGCTTACCCAAACTAAACAAATTGTCTTTTGAAAAATTCGCGACTTGAAAATTCGTCACTTTCCTTGTTCTAGATGGCTGACTTCAAAAGGTCGTATCTTCCTCAATACTGCTTGGATTTTGTCATATGACCACTCATTTTAAATCTCTTCAAATGCTACACAATCTTATCCAAGAATCGCCTCAATCGAAATAGCTGTCGAAAAGATATGGCTTCTGAAAGATGAGACATTTTTCCAGAAAAAATCTATGAAATTCGTCACTATCCTTATTTCGGATGACTAACTTCAAAAGGTTGTATCTCCCTCAATACTACTTGGATTCCTTCATATGACCACTCATTTTAAAGCTCTTCAAATTTTGCACAATCTGATCCAAGAATCGCTTGAATCGGATAAACTTGCGCAAAGATATGACTCCTGAAAGATGAGATGTTTTTCCAAAAAAAATTGCCCTAATTCTAGGGTTTCACACAAAAATACCCACTTTGCCAAAATCGTTGCTCTGATACCACTTGTTGCATAACTTTATTATTATTAGCATAAACCATTCACCAATATTCAGAAATATCAAATCATTCATCCACAATACATTATCCACAATAACAATCCACAAATGAGAGAGAGATAGATAATACCCTTAAGGTAGGGAAACACCAATAATAATCCTTAAGGAAGGAATAACTTCACAAGATCTCCCAAGATGAGAGGCCACTTCGTGGGCACGACGATTACATAAGATTCTTCTTCAATGATATGAATATCCTTACAATGACAAATATCTCTTCTTTATATATCCATATTCTTATTCTACTTTGGAGAGCCTACTACTAATATTATATTATATTAAAATATAATATAATATTATAATACAATCAACCTTGGGTTATGTGTGGCCCATGCCAACCCTTATACAATATAATAATATATCCCCAAATATCTATTCCTAGGTACCCTACCAAGAATACTAAAGAATAAGAAGAGCTTGGTTACAAGGGAAGCTTTGTTTTGCGGAAGGCCCATAATTTGAATGGATTATGAAAAAAAAAAAAAAAACTATGATTTGAGGTCTATTAGATAGACAAGTAGAATGAACAAGTGAAATCTAGTAATTAGATTAATTGAATGAACAAAGTAATGATATATTATGCATCATATGTGTTATAATGAAAATTGTGATTGAATGGAATTAACTAGAAGAATGGAAGAGTGTCTTCTAGTTTTGGGAAAGGATGGATTGGTGTCCATTCCTTGGGAAGAGGTATGGGACTCTTCCTTATGTTTGGTGGTAATCCAAACAAATAATGGTTGGGATTATGAATTAATCCTTATTGTAAAAATATTAAATATGGATGATTATGTGATTCATGCTTGGTGTTTTTTTTAGAATGTTTTATACATATGGCAAATGTTTGGAGCATGATTGCATATATATTTGATTAGCATGTTTGCTTGCAATGCATTTGGTATAAATTGTATCTAATTTTTCTTGATCCCTTCACTATCATATCTCACACCAAGAATATTCAAGACAAATCAAAGGAGAACAGAAAACAAATTTTGAAGACTATACTTTATGTTTTGAGATATTCTCATTGTAATCATGAATAAGCTTGTATTGATATAGATCCAATGTAATTATGCAGGGCTGAAATAATTTATGGAAAATCAGCCATGATTTGTAATACTTTATGTATTTGATTACTAGCTTTGTAAATTAGAGATAAAGTCTTCATATTGTAATATTCACCTCTAACGAATGTTAAGTGATATATGTTTTGGAAATTGATCAAGTAATGATTTTTTTTATTAGTATATTTTATCAAATATATTATGTTTAATGAATGTTTATAATTTTTATCTCTTTTTTATTACAATAGTGTAGAGGGAAACTTATGGAGGATCTACACCACAATACTAGACAGAATCATACCATTAATCTAAGTTAATTAGAAGCAAACCAAGCATTCAATACATTTGGGAGGATGATAATCAATCACCAAATAAATAAGATGGCATTCCAAGTATTATGTAATTTTAATCATGTTTACTAATTTTTTTTATCTTAGTGATCCCATCAGGAAGATGTGGGTTGGATCTAAGATCTATGAATAACCATCATTTAGGTTATTTTATTATGATGGGTTTCCATAGTCAAGGCAATCACCTATGTACTAGTCTTGGTGGACAATATGATTAAGGGTTATTTCTATTTTATGAGGGATGAAACCTAATGCTTTGAGCATTCTCATATCTGAGTGGTATGAGGGTTTCATAGAAGTTGATCAATTTTACTCAAGAGTGACTGACTAGGGTTATGCATAAGGGGTCGTCCCCAAAATATATTTATAAAAAATTGGTGAATTGGTTTCAAAATCCAAGTGAATAGTGTCCAAACACATGTAGAATGTTCACTATTATTAGGGGCAATGTTGGAAATTTAAACTTAAAATGGTCAAATTATTATAAAATTGGGGCGAATCGACCAAAAAAAAAATGCACCTAGAAATTTTTGGCTAATGGACCCTGGTCAAGGGTCCCAAATATTAGCCAATTCCAAATTTTCAAAATCCTAATTTTAGCCAATTTTGCAAAAATAGCCACTATGCATAACCTTGAGTGACTCTGATGAAGTCTCAATATCTCTTGATAATATTTGCCTTGATAACTTATAATCCAAATGGAACGATTATCTTAGATCACAATTACATACCTTACCTCCTAAAATATGTATTTATATAATAAAAAAATATGGATAAGAGGTGGTAACAACTACGGTTGTTACAGTTGGTATCAGAGCCCAGGCTAACTAGTAGACTCTAGCTAGATCTAGGTTAGCAAAAGATTTGGGCATGAAACAAAACAACTCAAACATAAGTTCCATAACTCTAAATGATGCACACTTGGTAAGGACAAGGTTAGTAATTGAGATTACTGATGTCTGAGTTATTGGCCCCCACGAATAGATCCACAACCATTTGAAAGTAGAATAGCTAAGTGAACCCTTCTTCTATGGGTTTTAAGTCGTGTACCTTATACTATTTTGGGAAAATTACTCTGCATCTATGTATTTTGAATTACTCCTTATTCTCAAGTGTGTATAAACAACAATAGAGTTAGTGGATTAAACTATAGAATGAACCTAGTAGTAATAGATTACTTGAGAAACTATGATGAAATCTAGTTGTCTAGGATTTCAAAAACGAAAATAAGTGAAAATTAATAGAAATTTTTACTCCAGGTAAACATGGCAACAAGTTTAATAGGTAAGAGGAAATGAACCTTGCAACAAGTTATTCCCAATAGTCCTGAAGTAAGATAGCTAGGAGAAAGTTCTGGGAATTTAGACAAAGATATGGAGAACCTTAATTCCATGGTTTCTACAATGCAAGATCAAATTCAATAGATTTTTCAAGCTATAAATGCACAACATCACCATAACAACAATCAGGATATGGAAAACCCATAGATTGAGATTAGAGATAATGAAGATCTTGAAGAGCATGAAAATAAGGCCTGCATAAAGAAAGAAATGAGAAATGATATAAATCATATTAAAGTGACTAAGTTCATGGGAAAATAAGGATATGTAGCTGAGTCATGGTTAGATGAACTGGAACTTCATTTTTCCATAAAATCTACTCTAAAACTAAAACAACATTTGCTATTTCTAATCTTGGAGTAATAGGAATTGACTGATGGAATGCTTATAAATAAGAACATAAGATCTCACCTAACAAGTTGAAGTGGGAAGTTTTTGTGGAAGCTTTTAAAGATAGATTCCTTACAAAGCAATTTTATTTGAATAAATTTAAGGAATTATTTACATTTCAACAAGGATCAATATCTGTGGAGGAATACTATGAACAATTTGTGAGACTCCTTAAATATGTGTCATCCTATAACCAGAATAATGAGATGAAAATATACAAATTTGTCCTAGGAATGAAGCCTTAGTAAATTTCCAAGAGAGATGAATTGAGTTTACCAACGAAGACAAATAAAGGTAAAGGATGTATAGTGAACCAAGATAATTTCAACCAATGCTAATTTCAGCAATGCAACTGAAGAAAACTATTAGAAAATGAGGATTGTTTTATGTAGTTAAACTCAAGGAAAAAGAGGAGATTACAAAGGAAGAAATTATGGGAAAATTTCCACTATTGCAGGAATTTCATGATGTTTTTTTATGAGATACTTGGATTTCCACCTAAATGTGAATACGATTTCACCATAGAATTGATGTCAGGTACTGAGCCTATCCATAGAGCTCCTTTTAGAATGAACCCATTTGATATGCAAGAATTGAAAGTGCAACTTCAAGAGTTTCTATAAAAAGGGTTGATAAAACCATGTGTATCACCTTGGGGAGTACCTATGTTATTTGTGAAGAAGAAATATGGTTCATTAAGGTTGTGCATAGATTATAGAATGCTAAATAAGGCCACTATCAAGAATAGATATCCATTGCCAAGGATAGAAGATTTATTTGATAAACTAAAAGATGCCACCATTTTCACAAAGATTGATATAAAATATGAATATCATCAACTAAGAATATGAGAAGAAGACAATCATAAAACCTCATTCAAGACTAGATATGGGCACTATGAATTTACAGTATTACAATTTACATTAACCAATGCACAAGTAGATTTCATGAATTTGATGAATAGTGTGTTCAAAAATTAGTTGGATCAATTTGTGTTGATATTCTTGGATGACATTTTTATTTATTCTCGTAATAGAGAGGAACATGATAAGCACTTGAGGATAGTGCTAGAAATTTTAAGGAAGAACCAACTCTATGGGAATTTGTCTAAATGTGAATTCTATGTTCCACAAGTGCATTGCTTGGGGCATATTATATTAGTGGATGGGATCGATGTTGATCCAAATAAAATAGAAGTCGTTTTGAATTGGCCAGCTCCAAAAAATGTGACAGAAGTAAGAAGCTTCATGGGTTTGTCAGGATATTATAGGAGGTTTTATAAAGACTACTATAAGATTACTTATTTATTAACCAACCTTCAGAAGAAAGGTAAGGAGTTTAAATGGATAGAAAAGTGTGAAAAAGAATTTAATTTTCTTAAATAGAAACTAAACTCATATCCTATTTTGAAAATTCTAGACCCCATAGGAAATTTTTCAGTTTGCATCGATGCCCCTTTGGAAGGGTTAGTAGAAGTACTATCCGAAGATGATTCGGTAGTAGCATATAAGTCTAGAAAAATAAAAAAACATGAAGTTAACTATGCTACTCATGATTTAGAACTTGTAGTTTTGCATGCCTTGAAAATTTGGCAACATTATTTGGTTGGTAGACCATTCGAGTTAAGAACTGATCACCAAAGTTTGAAGTATATCTTCACTCAACCATTACTAAATGCTAGACAAAGGTGGATAGAGTTCTTAGTAGAATATTATTTTGATATTTGATTATATCAAAGGAAAAGAAAATAAATTTACTTATGCCTTAAGTAGGAGGAAGCACATAGCTGCATTAACTTGTAGTCATGTGGATTTAATGGGGTAAGTAAAAAAGATGCAGTATTAGGATGCTGAATGTAGTGAAATTCATGTTAAGATAGATTAAAAATTGAATGAAAACCAATATTATAGCATGAAATATGGACTTTTATGCTTTAGACATCGAGTAGTCATACCTAAATGGTTGTATCTAGTTGAGTTTGCTTATGCTTTAGATTATACCAAAAGTCTCGTTGGGAAGAGTATTTGTATCTGGTTGAGTCTGCTTATAATAATAGCTATCATTATTCCTTGAAGATGGCCCCTTTCAAAGCTTTGTATTTTAGACGGTGCAGAACTCCATTATCATAGGAAAATCCTAAGGATCGGATTGTCATTGGACCAAACATTGTCAAAATAATGGAAGAGAATCTAGGACTAATTCGTCAAAGGCTCAAGGAAGCCATGGATAGACATAAGAGTTATGCAGGTTTGAAAATAACCCCTAGAGAATTTTTCATAGGTGACAGAGTGTTTCAAAGAGTAAAACCTAAGAAGAGTGCCATTAAATCAACAAATTTGGATCCTAGATTTGTTGGTCCATTTGAAATTGTGGAGAAGATAAGTCATGTAACCTATCGGCTTGACTTACCACCCAATTTATCAAATATCCATAATAATTTTCATGTATCCCTACTTAGGATATATATCGTTGATCCTAATCATGTGTTAGATGTTTCTAATTTATAGATGGTAGATCTGATAACCTTTGAAGTGAGACTTGTGAAGATCTTGGAATTTCATTCCAAGACTATGAGAAAGCGTAATTTTGAGCAGTGCAGGGTTTAGTGGGACCAATATTCTAAAAATAATTCCACTTGGAAAAAAGTGGAAGATATGAAAAGATATTTTCCTTATTTATTTAATGATGCTATGTAATAATACAGGTTGAACTATGGACCACTTATACAAAGTGGAAACTATGCCAAAAACTATGATTTATTGATTGTTATGTAATAATTGCAGGAAAACACAAAGGACTATGTTTAATATAAGTTGGTGAGTATGTCACATACCACATTGGAGGACTATTTTTAAGATGTCATTTGTGTAGTGATAGCTGGTTTTAATGCTTAATATATTTGCATTGTATTTGTCAAAATAAATGGATGTTGCATTGCTTGATTGCAGGAAGATTTATTCTCGTAGGTGGAAGACTGACCACCAAGAGATGATAAGGGAAATTATGACTATGACAACTCAAAAGGTAAATCTCATATTCCTATCATCACTAGTTACCTCCCTGATGACGGTGTTACTTGACTATTACTCTAAAAAGTCATGCCCAATCAAAGGAAAAATGGTGATGGGGGATACTGGGCACATGCATCAAGTGTTTGTATGCCATTTGTGTGTGATTTATATTTTATTTCATGATTAATTTGCATGAGATTGGTTTAATTTAATTTTACTTTGAAAATGCACATTAATAATATTTTGCATTTAATTATTCTAGAAAATATTGCAAAGAATATTGTGCAATTTATAATGATTTTGTGAAATCTTTAAATTGAGCAATTTTTAAAGTAAAGGATTTATTTTTTTGAGCATGATTATTTGATCTAGTTGATACTATTTTATGAGGAAATTATGTAGTCTATTTTTTATGAACTTGTTCAATTTATGATTGGATTAAATCATAAAAAAAAACTACCTTGTATATTTAAATAATCAATTTTTCCTACACATGCATGGCTACTTTGGGAAGGTTGAAATTTTGGATAAGATTATTCTGTTATCTCTATGGATATCCTTTCCATTAAAATAATATATATTAAAATAAGCTTTAACCTGTGGTGAGAAAAAAAATATAAAATAAAAGAAATATATATTTAGAAACATCTTTCTTGTCTGAAATAAAGAAAGCTATAAATTACCATTAAGATTGAGAAAAGTGGGGCTGGGTTATGTTGGAAGGAGAATACTGAATAAGAAGAAGATATTGGTTACAAGGGAAGCTTTGTTTTGTGAAAGGTCCAAAATTCGAATGGATTATAAAATTAAAATAAAACAACTATGATTTGAGGTATTTTAGATAGACAAGTAGAATGAAAAAAGTAATGATATATTATGCATCATATGTGTTATAATGAAAATTATGATTGAATGGAATTAACTAGAAGAATGGAAGAGTGTCTTCTAGTTTTGGGAAAGGATGGATTGGTGTCCATTCCTTGGGAAGAGGTATGGGACTCTTCCTTATGTTTGGTGGTAATCCAAACAAATAATGGTTGGGATTATGAATTAATCCTTATTGTGAAAATATTAAATATGGATGATTATGTGATTCATGCTTGGTGATTTCTTAGAATGTGTTATACATTTGGAAAATGTTTGGAGCATGATTGCATATATATTTGATTAGCATGTTTGCTTGCAATGAATTTGGCATAAATTGCATACGGGTTGTCCTGATACTTTCACTATCATCTCTCACACCAAGAAGATTCAAGATAAATCATAGGAGAACCAAACAACAAATTTTGAATACTATACTTTATGTTTTGAGATATTCTCATTGTAATCATGAATAAGCTTGTATTGATATAGATCCAATGTAATTATGTAGGGCTGAAATAATTTATGGAAAATCAGCCATGATTTGTAATACTTTATGTATTTGATTACTAGCTTTGTAAATTAGATATAAAGTCTTCATATTGTAATATTCACCTCTAACGAATGTTAAGTGATATATGTTTTGGAAATTGATCAAGTAATGTAAAATTATTTGATTAGTATAGTTTATCAAATATATGATGTTTAATGAATTTTTATAATATTTATATTTTTTTTATTACAATAGTGTAGAGGGAAACTTGTGGAGGACCAACACCACAATACTATATAGAACCATACCATTAATCTAAGTTAATTAGAAGTAAACCAAACACTCAATACATTTGAGAGGATGATAATCAATCATTAAATAAATAACATGGCATTCCAAGAATTATGTAATTTTAATCACGTGTAGTGACATTTGTTATCTTAGTGACCCCATCGGGAAGATGTGGGTTGGATCTAAGATCTATGAATAACCATTGTTGAGGTTATTTCATTATGATGGGTTTTCATTTTCAATGCAATCACCTATATACTGGTCTTGGTGGATAGTATGGTTAAGGGTGATTTCCTTTATGAGGGATGAAACCTAATGCTTTGAGCATTCTCATATTCGAGTGGTATGAGGGTGATTTCACTTCTACTCAAGAGTGACTCTGATCAAGTCTCAATATCTCTTGATAATATTTTCCTTGATAACTTGCAATCCAAATGGAATGATTATATCTCAGATCATGATTATGTACCTTACCTCCTAAAATATGTATTTATAAAAAAAATATGTGGATAAGAGGTGGTAACAACTAGGGTTGTTATAGTGAAGTCTGCAATGAACTTTCAAAAAAATTCAAAAAATGATTGTAGTTATTTTTTATTAGCTGGTAGTGGCAACTTTAAGAGAGATTCAGCTAAAGCAAGATCAATGGCTAACCCATCCTTTAAAATAACATGGCCTAGGAGTTACCCTTATTTAATAGCAAAAATTGATTTCTTGGGGTTAATGGAAATTCCAAACTCACGACATCTCTCAAAAACCTATCTCAGGTGAGAACAATGCTCTTTCCTATAATGTAAAAAATAGTCATGTCATCCAGATATATCACAATAATATGATTCAATAATTCACAAAAGGCTACATCCATTCATCTTTGGAAGGTAGCACCAGCATTTGACAGAACGAAAGGCATTTGTTGGTAGGAAAAATTTCCCCACTTGGTAGTGAACGTCATTTTGTGATGGTCTTCGTCCTTTACCCAGATTTGGTTGTAGCTAAAGAAACCATCTAGCAACAAGAATATTTTTGCTCCAACAACTACATGAAATATTTGGTCAATCTGTAGCAAAGGATAATGGTCCTTTAATGATGCATGATTCAAATTGTGGAAATCCATGCATAGGCTAATGTCTTCGTTCTTCTTCAGCATTGGGACCAAATTTGCCACTCAAGTTGAATGCTTAATAAGATATATTATTTTCACCTCTAGCATATTTAGTAATTTTGCCTTCATTAGTATTTCAATCTTTGGATTAACCGACCGTTGTTTCTGTCTAAAGGGTTTTACCCCTTCCTACAACTCGATGGTATGTTGGATCACATTTTTGTTGTAGCCTTTAAGATAATGATAGCTCTAGGAAACAATATCTAGGAACTCAAAATATAAATTCTTAATTTGTTTGAGCTCTTGTAGAGAGAAATATGTTCCAACTTTGATTATCTTTTCAAGTTCCAATATCAGCTGAATATACTCTTTCTCATCCACTTTGATTTTACACTTTTTTGCTCTATCATTTTGATAAAATAGGCTCTCAAGAGTAATCAATCCTTTTGGGATGTGATAATTTTTGATTTGGATCAAGCTATCAGATTCATCTTCCTCTAGAGTTCTTCCCTCCACACTATCGACTTATTTAATCAAAAAATTTACAATCTACTCATCATTGTTAAAAACTTTCCATTAGATATTTTTATTAGGAAATAAAGGTCTATAGATTAACCTTACAGTCTTAGGCTTTCTTACCACATGTTCAACAAGAGAGCAATTTGCACCAATGGATGCTAGAAGATCTGCATGTTTATTTTATTCTCATGAAACCACTTGAATATTTAACATGATAAATGAATCAAACAGATTCCATACCTTATTGTGATATACCTTTAGGTAGTACTACTTCAAAATGCACTTGCTAGTCACCTGGTTGACAATTAATTTAGAATATCTAAAAATCTATAGTTGTTTGATCCTGAGATTTTTTTCTTTCTTTAGGCCTAAGCATAGTGCTTCATACTTGACTGCATTGTTTGTATAGCTCCAGGTCAAATGGTATGAATATTTTTTCTAAATTCTAGAAGGAGATATAAAGACTACTCCAACTCTAGAACCATTCTTGCATATAGCACCTTCAAAGTACATCTTCCACAATTTATAAGGGGTGGAACCTAGATCATGAGAAACCTTTGCTTCAACCTTATCAAGATTAGTAATGGTGTAACAACTAATTTTGGTCTCCATCATTGTGTTGAAATCGAGCATTGAAAACTCATCCTCTAAATGAAGTTCTAGAGCTTCCTCCATTAGATCCATCTCCTCCAGTTCTTTAGTCACCATATTGACCAAATCTACAGCTTTTTCTTCTTCTTCAATATTTTCCATATGATACAAGCATTGTAAATCCATATTCTTCTCCCTTTGAATGGAATATCCAGGTGATAATAGTCTAGATACAGATAGCCTCCTAACTTGGTTGTGAAATCCCTTGATAGGCACATGCTGAAGTATGGATCCAAATATACCACAACAACTTCTTGAATAATTTTTATTTGGGGCATGCTATGTAAGACAATTAGTATATATTTGATAACCCCCACCATTTTGATAGGAGTACCATCCAAATGCATTATGCCTAGGCTGCTTCTTGTGTATTTCGTACCCTTGATTTTATAAACTACCTTTGGCATGATATTTTTTGTTATGCTAGAGTCAATCATGCAGTTGTACACAATCCAACTATCCATCCTAAGAGATAAATATAATAGAGGAGGTCTATTTTTTCCTATGACAAAAATGGGCAGTGTTTGAGCTAGCGCTATCTACATAGGTTTTTTCCTGTTATCCTTCATAAATTTCAATGATTCTTGCAATAGGTGCACTTGTCCAAGCATTTGCAGCGCATCATAGAGGCTTACCTTTGTGAGAATCCTTTTCAGTTCTTTGATAATATTGTATGACTATGTGTTGAGCTCTCTTCCTTCACTAGTAGCTTCATACTTGCTTTGATATTGTTGTGTAGCTTCTACCCTCTTATTCTTGGTCAAATATGGGTATTTGAGCTTCTCCTTCGCCTACTCTTTCATTTTTGTCTATGCTTGTGCAGTCAAATATTGCAAAGTTAATAGTTTTACTTGCAATATGTACTTCCCTAGTGTAGGCAAAATATCTTTCAACAAGACAGGTTCGTCTGCCTTAGGTGTCAATGTAGGCACTTTCACTTGAGATTGTTTTTTTTTTTTGCATCTTATTCTTAGTAGGTACCTTTAATGGCTCTATTTCAGCTGGATCTACAGTGATAGGATTTTTCCTAGATCTTGTGAGAACTAAAACTTATTCCATAGATGGGACCATGAAATTATGATCAACTTCCATGATTATGTTTACTTGACCACTAGAAGAGCTATCTGCCAATGTCTACACATAGTTCAAATGAACCATGCAAATGTCTTTGCCATGTGGGTCATTACAGGTAGAACACCAAAATGTTCTCTTTGATGGGCTGTCTTCCTCATTTGCAAGCATGGTAGTATCTCTTTCAAGAGCTTTGCTAGTATTAGCTACTTGTTCTCTAGTGATCGATGGTGGTTGAAATCTCATTGGTCTGAAATCACTTTTAGCCTACTTTTTTTATCATCGTAATTCCATTACCCATCATCCTTATGGATGAATTCACATACTATAACTCTTTCAGTACCCTATCTTGTAGATCAAGGTTTGAGGATGTTGGGGAGAAGGTAACGGTAATGCAACAGGTGGATATGGTAGTGCCAAGAATGGAACTGGGGCTGGTAATTACAGAATGGTTGTATCCAAAAGTTTAGGAATAAAAACTATCACCGTGGCTTGCGATGTACTCAGATTACATGAAGGAATTGGATACATGGGTGACATAGGCAAAGGTTGAGAAGATGCATTAGCATATAAATACTATGAAAGATCAAGGAAAATAGGCATATCCAGTTTTTACAAAAGCTTAACAATAGAAATTAGATTAGCTTCAGCCTTTTGTGTTGATGACCATACTGATGTCAAAGTTGAAATCTCAGAGGTAGTAAAAGGCTGCTTGTTCGAGAGTTGAATAGAGACCATCAGGAACCCTATGCCAAGTTTGGGTTAACCTGACATTAAAGTCCATGATTTCCTCCTACAAATGCCTTTGAATATTAGTAAAATAATGCAACAATGAGAATGGATCCACTTGTTCATTGAACCCTTTTATTAGTAGTTCAGCCAACTAGTCCTAGGTGGTAATGGTGGTAGGTTGTAGCGACCGGTACCAGTAAAGAAATTTTCCTCAAAGAGAGAGAACAAGAAATCTTCCCATTATATCATTGTTAGTGATACCATGAATTATCACCAAAGTAGCTATGTATTGAACATGCTCATAGGTTGTCTTCTAATTGGAGTAACTAACCTAGGGTGTTCTCCTAGCACTTGAATATCAAGTTCATAAAAATCAATGGGATATTCTAGATTTTTGGCCTTTGATCTTGTGATCATGAAGAAATTTTTTGCTCACTTCACGTTCAAAGGCTTCTGGGTAGAGTTGAGTTCCCAAATTTTCTAATCATGTAGTATGAAGACGAACATCAAATCTCAATACTATTGAAAGTGGAACCTTTTGAAAGTCCCACTAGGAGTGCCAAAAAATATTGGTCATGAATTCATCTAGTTATAAAATCTACGTTTTGTGCACCCTAGACCTGACCAAAATTGAAAGGCCAAAGGAGAGAAATGTCCTTCGGGAAAATATCCAGAGAGGGTTGGCTCCCTTTCTAATCTAATTTGGTTTAAATCTTAGGGTATTAGAAAAGAGATGGGGAAATATGTTTATAATCCAGAAGTGTAGGATGGGGATAGACTAACAACCAAAATTCAAATCAAGCAGTGATTAGCATACAATAAAAATGAAAGCACAAGAACTACTTACAATTTTTCAATGACAATATCCAAAGAGCACCTCAGTATTCATTCCTTCACCCATAGATATTAAGTTCAAATACAGATTTTAAACACAAAAAATAAAAGATATGAATATAATCAGAAGTGGCATAAATAAAACCATCAAATGCAACCATTTAGTGAACTTGAAGCTCTATTGATGCAAAAAACTGAAGTGTTTTTTTGTAAAGCATCCATCCTCATTTGTACATGAAAAATTATTAGCTTTTATAAAGAATTACATCTCTTTAATTTAATGCACATACAAACAAAATACTGGTAGATAAAAAAAAATGTGAATAATTTCCTCCTCAGCATCAGTGATGTTTTGGTCAAAATATTCTTCATGGAAACCATGATCTAACTTTGGTGGGAGAATTACATTGGAAATCATTATGATTAAATGATTGAAAGTAGCCTCAGCATCGATGCATTGGGATGAAGCAAAGTTTCCCAAAAATGATAAGCTTGGTCATTAAATTTGCTTTACCCTTGTACCTTGGAACTTCACCTTCGGAAGGAAAGTCCACTGGGTATTAATTCTATTTTTAAAAAATAGCAAAGTTGGTGGGTGGTGTGTTGGAAATGAACAAGGAGGGCATCTGATCTTACAAATTCAAAGTAGAAATTATAGAAACGTAGCTTGCCTTGCTTCAATAAGTAAATTCCATCATTCCTTGACCCTTTTTGAGAGAATATATGAAAATGGCATATTGGGAAACAACGACTCTGAGAGTAAATGAATTTCACCCTAAAATGAGGCAAAAAATCCTTTTTGGAACATTAATGGATGACATTAGAAATCTATTCAATGTTCTAGTGGATTCACTCCAAAATGCTCTTTTCTTTTATTATCTTCTCATATCTGAGAGGAAACACCTTTTTCTACCTTTGAAATTGGCCTACATTCTTTATTTCATCCATATATTCCTACCTTTCTCTTTTCTGAAATGTCTCCCTTATCCATGTTTGCATTTGGAATAGTGTGCTCATATTTTGAGTAGAGCAGAAAAATACTTTGAAATCGAAAAGCCACGATGTTTATTAGTTTCACCCCTCGCATGTAAAAAAATTCCATGTCTTTTAATTGCAATTGGTTCCCCTGCCTTTTAATGTTATTTCACCCCAAGGAGGGGTGAAAGGGAGTTTCGCCCCATATT
The DNA here is from genome assembly GCA_028583015.1 of Wollemia nobilis. Taxonomy (NCBI): domain Eukaryota; kingdom Viridiplantae; phylum Streptophyta; class Pinopsida; order Araucariales; family Araucariaceae; genus Wollemia; species Wollemia nobilis. Next base: position 5,413,874 of record JAQPPZ010002499.1, read on the forward strand.
TGGGGCAAAAACCCTTTTTGACCTTTAAATTTTAAATTATCGCGGTCTTATGCTTTTAATATTTTTTTTTTCCCCAAAGAAGGATGAAAAATATTTTCGCCCCTCCTTTGGGGTGAAAGCCTTCTTAAAATCTGCTTTGATTCCTCAACGTCGGGCCCATGACACGCTACCTTTTAAAATATTCCTCATGCTAGTTTCAACCCAAGGAAGGGAAAAAGAGAGTTCCACCCCCCAACTTGAAGTAAAAGTCCTTTTTGAATTTAACTTGCCAGCTCTCCATGTTGATGTAGCCACTTGCTCTTCAAAATAATGTTCAACCCAAAGAGGGGCGACAAGGATTTTCGCCCCTCCTTTGGGATGAATGAACCTTAACCCTTTGATTTTCTTACCAATGGTGGGCCCACAATCATCTAGTTATTTTAAAATTAATTTTCACCCCAAAAAGAGGTAACAAGGGTTTTCGCCCCTCCTTTGGAGCAAACTTACCTTTGACCAGTTCGTGCTTTTTTTGCTTGATGTTTCGTGGGCTTGTTTATCCTCGAAACTGTCCAGTGCCTTTCAAATTTTTGATATCGTAATTTTTTCCTGATTTTATTTCAAATTGATGTTCACCCAAAGGAAGGGGTAAAACTATCTTTTATTCTAATTTTGAGCGATAACACATATTTTACCTTTCCTTGGACATTTTTTAAGTGATTTTGATTCTTTAGGGTGCAATCACTTCTGCTACTATTTTTTCACCCCGAGGAGAGTGAAAATGACATTCGCCTCTCTTGGGGCGAACACACTTCTACTTATTTCCTACCGATGCTTCTAATGCCTTTTTCTCTCTACAAAACATCTAATCACCATTTCTCTATTCCTTTTATCCATGACATTAATTCTTTTTTCTTTTAAAACTCCATTATTTCCCGGTACAATGTCCATGAAAATTTAAAGGAGGGGATTTGAAACAAAAAAATAACTGCAATAAAATATATATTGGCAAATATCTGAAGTGCTACATTATTCATTATACTTCACCTTTTACAATAAAACCATCAACAAAATTTTAATAAGTTTTAATGTCGTAAGATGACAAAACTGCCAATAGTAATGAAACATAAATTAAAATAATGGTGTACCTTCATTGATACTAAATTTATTCCTTTTCAAAGGTTACAATAAGATCCCTCTTAGGGATGCTACCAAGTATTGATACAATTGATACAATCATAAAATATTTAGGTGTACTCTGCTAGATTTCTCTTGCACCAACAAACCGTCTTGAAGAGGTTTTTTTCATGACCTCCACAAGGGATGATAATATAAAATTCTTTCTTTCCTCTTTGTAGCAACCTGTCACCTACACACAATGAAAATAAAGATGTTAATAGCATGTATGGATAAAAAGATAAACAAAATCAATAAACAACTAAAACATGATAAATGTATGCATGAAATTAAATCTAGTTAAACTGAACTGTAAAGTAAAAAAATTGTTAAGATCTATTGAAACGGGAAATAAAAGAAAAAAATCTAAATCTAGAGGTCATCTATGTGTGATATGGTCATACCTATGGGTCATATCTAAGAGAGAAGATTGGTAACTCATGAATTTTTTCTCAAGGCTAATGTAGGGCAACTCCAAGTTTTGATCTATTGGTGTTTTCTATGGATTGGGTGCACTATGGAAGCAACTTGGTGGATTTGAATCGATCTTCAAAGCAAGTAAGCAATATTAGGTGGAAGAAAAAATTCTCACCTCTATCCCTTGGATCAATCCAACAACATGTCCTTCTTAGGGAGTCGAGACAAATAACATTTTAATTTCCACAAAAGCTGTTAGATATCTTATTAAAATTTGGTAGCACTTCATTACATGAAATTTGAGGTCTTTGTATATCTTTGAATGAAGGGTGGGTGATATTATATAGACTTCTTGGGTGGAAGCTAATAATGAAAAAACACCCTACATAAAAAAGCAGAAAGCACATGATGTGCACATTTGATTTACTTTTTATATTTAAATTAAATATATTATTTAATTTAAATATACATGTTTAAGTGAAAATGCATGATGTGCACATTTGATTTACTTTTAATATTTAAATTAAATATATTATTTAATTTAAATATACATGTTGTACTATGGATGAAATGGAAGGGGGAATGTTCCCATGGGAAGGGGCAAGTGGTTGCATAGCCTAGGTAATAATTAATCAATTATTTAATTAAATTAATACTTTGGGCAAATGATTATTTAATTTAATATTAATTAGTTTAATTAATATTAATATACTAATTAATTATGATTAATTAATTAGTATTTTTTATGCTTGATTTTGATATTGCCCATGTAAATGGTGAAAACAACTGTTTTAGCCATAGGGCTAGCCAAGGTGGGTTATATGGTCTTCAGGGAGTCCATATAGGTAGTCTCCTCAATATGATATCTTTTAGGTGTCTACAGATGCCCCTTTTTGGGATGTGTTGTGTGAAAACACAATGCAGAGCAAAAATAGATGACCCAAGTCAAATTGAGGGTTGATGATGTTTATTGATATGATCAATGTTAAATACCCTAATCATGGAAGAAACATGTATTTTTGAATCATTACTTTTGACAATTTTAAAAAGTTCCTTTTGGTAAATCTTTCAGCTAAGGGTGGACATTCGTTTAGTCCACAAGGAAATGACCTTAGGCATACCAAATAGGTAGTTGAAGAATTATCTTGTTATATTTTTAATTTAAGTTTTTTTCTTGTTATCCACCCCAAGCAAAAAGGGCATGATTATTTTTGGCAATGATTCTTGAATAAATGCAACTTACATGATTGAGTGTTTAATTATTGATTTGATTATAAATTTTATAATTAATATGACTACCCCCTCAAGCGACGAGTCGATGAGAAAATGGAAAAATGATGAAAACAATGAGTCACTTGACCAAGATGATTTGATTTGGGTATTCTAAGACTGTTACAAAAGTTGAGGGTTCATGTCCTCATTACAACCTTGATTTGATCCATTTATTACCATTTTTGGTGAGTGACCTTATGGTAATTTACTCATCCTACTAAATTGCATGGACAACCAATCCCTACAATTTCTATGTTTATAGAGTAAATCACTAGATACGAGATTCACTCAAATTTTGTATATTTGATGTGATCAAAGGGTGTAAGTGCCTTTGGAGAATTTTAATCATGACCAAAGAAAATTTTGACACATTTGGAGTCTTTTGTTTGATGTAACCAAAGGACTTAAGTGCCTTTGGATCCCTTTATTTGATGTGACCAAAGGGCTTAAGTGCCTTTGGAGCCTTTTAATGTTGATCAAAGGGAATTGGGTACCTTTGGAGCTTTTAAATTTTGATCAAAGGGTGTAAGTGCCTTTGGATCTTTTGTGATGATGTGACAAAAGGGCTTAAGAGCCTTTGGGGTTTGTTGTGATGATGTGACCAAAGGGCTTAAGGGCCTTTGGGGATTTTTGTGATGATGTGACCAAAGGACTTAAGTTCCTTTGGAGCCTTTTTGTGATGATGTGACCAAAGGTCTTAAGTACCTTTTGGAATTTTTTTTGTAATGATGTGACCAAAGGGCTTAAGTGCCTTTGGGTATTTTAATGATGACTTTGATTTTTTTTTAATCAAGTTGTTATGTATGCATTGATATAGGTATGTGTTTTGTGATGTACTAAGCACATGCAATGATGGATGCTAGATGTCTACCTAGAAATTGTAATATGTACACATAGATATATGTACTTTTGCAAAATTTGATTTTTATGTTTATATGTTAAAACATAATGAATGAATCTAAGATGTAAAACAACTTAAATAATGTATAAAAATCATGAATCAAAATGTTAACCTTTTTGTAAAAGTCATACATTTGAAATCCAACCATATGTAAGATGATAAAAATGTATATGATGGATGGATGACTAGTAAGAGGCTATAGGGAAACAACATGGTGTTCATGAGACTCAAACACACTAATTGAACAGTCAAAATATGTATATTGACTACACATGACTCTGAAATATACAAGTCTTCTAGGAAGCCCTGTGTGTATATGTGATGTTCATTAATGATGCATCATACTACCCCATTTCTAGGCAGATTTTATTCAACCCCTTACTATAATAAAGATCACCTCATTGTCATAATTATCCTAGTTTTGGACATAGTTGGATTTGACTACTAGGTAATACAAGGCATCAAAAGCTATAAAATCCACAAGATGACATTTGTATATACAAAATAAGGTCACTAATGTGATAGAAATATTGTAGCCATCCTGGGATGCACGCACCACTCTTTTTACTCTACTTGCAATGTATTAAAAACCCAAGATGAAATGGAAGACAATGAAAAGCATATAACATGGAAATAACAAATATTGATCTCTTTATTCGTATTGAAACCCAATTACATGTCGATCCCTCTTAGGGATACCCATTTTGATACAATAAGGTTACAAATAGGCAAAGAGTGCCCCTTTCACGAAGAGGTGGTGTGATTTCAAAAAGCTTCCCAGTTCTGCACATGGAAATGTATGAGGGATTACAGATGCCTCCTTCTCCAGGTTTGTTTCCTAGAGGGATCCCTTTTGCTCTCGTATGTTGCAAATTTTGTCTAATCAACCTGTGGCCCTATAAGCAATGAAAAAACAACACACGCTTATATATCCAAGAATACCTCCCTAGATGAGGTTGTTAGCAGTGGATATAACAAATGAAAGCAAGTGAGAATTAGACAAATGCTATGAATATGAACGAATGAAATGATGCTATGCTAATGATATGCTAAATAAAATAATGAATCTAATGTCTAAACCCTAAGCTAAGCCTATGGGCCACTATCCAAGATAGTGGCCGCTAAAGTGACTCTCATCCTCTTTGCTCCAAAGCTATGGATTAAAGCTTGTATCTGATGTTGAAATAATGGTTGCTATGCTCTCCAATATATCAGGGCTTCACCATACATGTGATATCCAAGGGAACTCTCCAAGTCTCAAAAGCTCTCCTCAATGACCTATCCTGATAAATTGTCTGGATAAATATGTCTTAGATAAAATATGTCTCTCATCTCTTCCAATATTGATAAAAAATATGAATCAATTCTTCGTGCTTTTAGGCTTGCACCTTTTATAGAATGAAACCCTAGGTCTATGTCCAAGCCCTAGGAATGAATTTCTCATGCGTAGTGAAAGTTAGCATGAGAAGCTTTTTGTCTTTTCTATGTTTGGAGGCCAGTTAACTGAAATCTAATTGCCAACTTGAGTCTTCTATGCAAATTGATCGTTAGCATGAGAAGCTTTTGTCCTTTGTCTATGTTTGGGGGCCAGTTAACTAAAGTCTATATGCAAACTCAAGTATCCTATGTGAACAAGTCATGAAAAGGAATTCCAAGTTACTCCCGCTCACCTTTATTACATGTAGAATGCCACTTCCACCCATGATTGGGCCTATTTGTTGGAAAAACTACTTTTATGGTTTAGCTATTGTCGTTTGCAATGACTAGGATCTGGTCGTTGTCATTTGTAGTAGCTAAGGTCTGGCCGCTCTAGGCTTGAGTAGGTAGGATCTGGCCACTCTTGGTTTGAGCGAATAGGCTTGGATGGCTTGAAAAGGCCCCAAATGAGTGGTGAGAACCACTGTTGATGCTTGGAAAATATAAGATTATGTCTTATGAATGTATCTATGTGAGCAACTCCCCTAAGCATGACATATTTTAGGTATCTATAGATACCCATTTTTGAGATGCACCGTGTGGAAAACACAACACTGAGCAAAAATGTAGACTGATTTATTTGTAGGGTGTATGGTGATCAATGGTCTGATCAAAATTGGATGGCCCAATCATGCAATATGGCATGCATCCCTTGAATTATTGCCCCAATATTTGGAGGACTTAGCTCTATGGCTTAGGCATGTTAAATTGCACTCATTCTTCAAACTCAATTAGGTAGCTTCAGCTGCTACACTAGTTTCGATCGGTAGGAGAGCTACAATTGAATATGTCATATCTGCTTATGTTCCCAAAAAATAAGAGAAATTTGTGATTGTTGTATGCAATGATTCATAGAAAGAACACAATTTTGTTATCATCGAGTGATCTTTTCTTCATTTGGTCATTGATTATGTTGAATTTTGAACTACTTCCTCACACAATGGATTGGTGAAGAAATGACAATGAATGAAGCGACAAGTCACTTGACCAATATGACTAATCTGGTTCCTTTCTAGCATTTGTTGCTTTTAATGGGTAATCCCACATCCAAGTGTGATTCTAATTTTTTATGATAATCAACAATCCCTATCCCGAGGAACGGTCCAACTATCAATAGCTTTCTTAGGGAGTTAGGATGAGTGATTCTATTTATGTTATATGGTATCACTTTGGCTTAATGTTTTTGGTATCATGGGGAATTAGGATGATCCTTTCGCACCCTTAGAGCAGTTCGACCATCTTTATTTTCTTCGGGATTGAAGGGTGGCACATTGTAATTCCAAAATGAAATGATTTTTCCCCAAGTGGCCTTATGGTAACTTTCTCATCTCATCAAAATGCATGGAGTGTGAATTGCAACAATCGTTGAGTGGATAGAGCAAGTAACTGGGTATGAGGCCTTTTTGATATTATGCTTTTATGTGATTTTTTGTTATTTTGGTCATTAAGATGACTTTAATTCATCAAAATGTGTCTCTTTAATGTTTTGTTATCCCCCCATGGGAGGATTTTTCTTTTTTTTATCTATGGAGCAAGCCGTTGTCATATCCAATGACCTCTGAGTCTTTGCCTGTGGTTGTTTTCGCCTTGAGCAGCCATGAAGTTTATGCTGCTGACGATAGTAGTGGCCAAGGAATAATTTGAAAATATAAAAAATACATTTTTAGGGTTTTGACTTGTCACTTTCATTTGCTGTCAATTCACTTTTCAGAGCTCTGGTGAGATAACGACAGTTACGATTTCTAAAGCTACCTGCATCGAGGACATGGCTGCATAGGGTGAGGCATCAGTTGTTGGAGGATTTGAAGCTTCTCAGGTATTCTTTCAAACCCTACCCTCTTTCCTACTTTTAGGTAAAACTGAACCTCACTAAGTAAATGGCAAATGAACCTCACTAAACCTGTTGATAATGGACAGAATCCATAGTTAGGCTTAGTTTAGGTTTTTAAGTGGTATGTTGGTCCTCATTTTTGTTCTTTCTATTTTTTTTTTTAATTTTATGGCCTAGGGTTCATGGGTTTACCATGTTACCTTTCGGTCACTATCTCTCAAAGCAACAAAAATTTGATTGTTGTCGCTCATAGCAGCTAAGTTTGAACCCCAACGGTCAAAAATTTGAGCATTGGGATTTGGCCACTACTGTCTCCAGCAGCCAAACTCTAGCCGCTGTAGGCAACAGTGGTTAATCCCCTTAGCCAATTTTACATAATTTTTTTCTTTTTATTAGATTTTCAATATAGTTTACTAATTTTTTTGAAATTTTGAACTACTCTTTAGCATGTGTTGCATGCCTAGGTGTATTTATTCCCCCCCTCTTTGCCCAGATTTAGGATATTGTCAGAATTTTTTTATGTTTTATTAGGATTTATACCTTAGATGCACTGTAGTTATGTTTCATTTTATTTTTCTTTGCTTAGATCCTTATTGCTCGGGCTTGAAACCTGAGGCTCATGAATGACCTCCTACCTCTTTTGGATGACACGGATTGGAGGTGGCTTAAGGATCGTAGGCTACAGTATGTTACCAGACTACCTCACATTATGTCTGACCAGGCTTACCTTACGGTTTTGGCCCATCGCTGGGACCCTCGAACTAATACCTTCTACCTCCTGACTAGCGATATGACCATCACACCAGAGGATATGTACAGGATCTTCTAGATCCATTTTGATGGGGTGACCATTGTTTCTTTAGTCACTAATAATCAGGTGGTCGTATTAACTCAAGTGTTTGGAAGGCATTATGAGGATGCTCTCAAGGACACTAGGTTTGGGGGAGTGTCTATTCACTGGTATCAAGAGTATGTTTTCACAGTGAGGCATGCAGTGTTTTTGATGGTCATCAGCAATGTCCTTATCCTAGATTGTTCAGGCTTGAGGTTCCCTTGGAACCTTCTTGCGATGGTTTAGGACCTGATGGATAGCGAGGACCCTATCAAAAATGTGTGGGGTAGGTCTCTATTGGATTAGTGTTATGACAAGTTATACCACATCCACTGGAGGGATCAAGTTAGCATCACTTACAGTTGGCTTTTGCAGATCTGGGGATGGGAGCACATTAGGGTAGATTGCCCTAAGGGGCTTCCTGTTAAGATCATAGTTATGGATAGGAGGATGTAGTGCTATGGTGCTAGATGGGCTAGAGAGAATGAGGAGCACAATATCCACACTTTTGTAGGGGATCTGACTCATTAAACTGATACTTTTATTAACACTCTAGGTTGGAGATGTCATATGGTGTCTGTATCATGAGTTTCTTTCTTGGAATGACCCTGATAGATTTACTGCTAGGATGTGGCATGAGCAATGGCTCATTGGCCACAAGGTTAACATCCAGGAGCACTTCTTCTACTCTTGAGTTCTTTTTTAGTATGGGTTGCAGCAGGATGTGCCACTAGTACCATTTATGTATAGGCACATCGAAGCTGAGAGAGACCTCCCTCCTCGATAGGTTATAGAGTTGGCTGACGAGGAGGATGCCCTAGATGTTGATCCTAGAGTGGCTGGTGGATTTATAGAGGCATTTACATGATGGTGGGGTGACCTTATGTGGCACAGTGAGGGAATTCTAGGCCAAGAGGATGATGGTGGATATGGGGTAGATCCATCAGAGTGCAAGGTTCGTGCTAGGACTGCAGTGTGGTGCTAGCGGGTAGAGTAGGTGGCAATGGAGGATCAAGATGCTCCTGAGGAGGTGAAGAAGGATATGGAGCCAAAGGAGAGAGATTTTTCTCCCAAGACACAACTACATGATGTGGAGAGTGAGCTCCAACTGGCCAAGATACAAGTACAACAGTGCAACGCCATCATAGCTCAAAGGGATAATACTATAGCTTAGTTGTCAGACCAAATACAGGATTTGTAGGCCGCTATAGGAGGAGCTAATGAGATGTAGGTTTATGTTGCTCCTCCTACTCCTGATGGTCCTTCAAGGGCAGCTCTTAAGTGTAAGATCAGTCATATACAGTATTTACCAGATGAGAGTGAAGTACATATTACTGAGGACACAACCCAAATTGCCGCTCTCTCAAGGTAGATTAGGAGGCTAGGAGCCATCCCTAAGTAGAGAGGAGCTACATGTGGGCCATAGGTCAACATGAGCTCTAAAATAGGGTAGTATTCCATCTGGCCTAGTCATGGGACACGAACTCATATAGAGAGACCAGCAGGGTCCAACTTGCACCATTCTCCTAGAGATCCATCCACAGGGGACGGTGCTGCAAGGGGCGTAGGCCTAGTATTTGATTGATGGTTCACTTGGTTTTGATTCATTTTTGAGGTCATTTAACCTATATTACTGTAGCCTATGGGCATTTTTGTATACCCATTGATACACATGCTTTTATGATATATTTGCATTATGACTCATTATGTGTATCGTTTATTGCTCATGTTTTTGTTGTTATTTTGTTTTATGATGTGATGTGATGATGACATTATGATGATTTTATTTATATGTTAGATGATAGATGATATTGTAGATGCTTATATTAATGTGTAAATGCTTATCTTATTTGATGATACGACGTGATGTATTTTGATGATGAATGATGAATTCATGATTGTATGCAAATGGATATTGCCTATATGTTTTATGATGTGCTTTATGATGTGATGGTGGACGATTAATGACTTGTTTTTGTGGATGCGATGTTATTGTTAAATGTATTTTTAATTTTGCTTTAATTGTATGTATCTAACTTATGTAATGGGATGGTATAAACGAACCTATATGCTCTAATCACTTAAAACATAAGGAATGCATATGAAATTGACAATGTTAATGGGTGATACCTCAGAAAGTAAAAAAAATAATCATGAATTTAAATAATCACTCTTATCATAAGAATTTATTAAGTATTCATATATGAGATTTAATGGTGTGTAATGTATTTTCCTGATAAATTTCTATAAATTAAAATATATAAAGTAGTCAGTGGTCGTCTATATACTATTTCTAATATATATGCGGTATCTGTCCTACTATGTTGATACCCCATAATTTATATAGTATTATAAATAAAATGATGGTGTGAATGATGATATGATTTGTTGCTATGTAAGAATTTTTGGGGCTTTTCGGAGATTCAAACACTCTAGTTACCCTATCAACAGTTGTCTACTAATTAGTCTAGACTTTTAAAAAGTAAATCTTTTACCATGGACTTGGATATTCATGATCTCTGTGTGTGCAAGTGATTGTATATTTTGAAATTGAACTCAAACATTTCCTCCGATGTCAATCGAGATTCTTTCATCCCATTGCTAATATCAGGGATTCTCAAGTGTTCATCTTGTCCTAAGTTGGACTTAGTTGGACTATACCACTAGGCAATATTGGGTTACCTAAGCTAGCTCATCCACATTCAAACATTGGTCTACATAAATGCATGAAGCAATTGTGGTAGACATATCGTCATGCATAAGTATCTCTCCTTCTGATTTTGTACAATGCTGAGAATTCTAGGGATTCAAGCTTTATTCATGTATTTTCTTCCTTTTGGCTTTGGATATTTGCTCATATGCAATGATGAAAATCATTGTTTATTTTTGATTGATTTTTTTTTGAGTGAGCATTTTTGTGATGATAATCACTGTTTATTTTTCTCATATGTAGTGATGAAAATCACTGTTTATTTTTTATTGATTTTTCTTTGAGCGATGTTTCTTGGAACCTCTGATTTGTGTATTGGATCATTGCTTTGAAATATGGACTATATGCTTGGATTTTTGAATATGTACTTTTCTTCGGGTTTTTTCTTATTTTGATTTAAGCAAGGGATTTGGATAGAGAAAAGCTTGTCCTTTTACCAATTTTCAACATATTTAAACTAGTTGCATAGGGGGATAAGCAAGGAAAATCCTTTTCACTTAAGGTAACCTAGACCGCTTTGTAGCGTTCATCTTTTCCTTTTACCAACTAGGATTTTAGTGTTTCAATTAGTGATGGGATCTTGAATATCCAAGGCATTGTCACAGCTAGACCTTACCTTCTACTAACCAAGATGGTTTTCCACAAAAGTTGATAAGATCACTAGTTGTGGTTGATTAACCAAAAATCCTTAGTATATTATGTATAGCAATAAATAATGGTTGTGTTGAAAAATATAATTACACACATGTGTTGGTGGAGGTATGGATTTGAATGATTTGTGTGACGAACTTTGGTATCACTTTTAAGGTTCTCATGACATATGCAATGTAATGGATATGAAAATGCAATGCAATTATGTGGATGCAAGATGTGAGATCCAATTGTTTTTGTATTTTTTATTTTTATGTTGTTTTTGTATTATTATTATTTTTTTATTTTACCAAAGGGCTTAATGTGCCTTTGGGGCTTTTTATTTTGACCAAGTGGCATGAATTACCCTTGGAGCCTTTTGAATCGATGTTGACCAAGCAGTTTGCATACCCTTGGAGCTTTTTGAATTGATTTTCACCAAGCAACTTGAAAGTCCTTGGAGCCTTTAATTGTATTTTGAATTTTTGTGTTTTTGACCTATTTGATTTTCTTTGTTTGTTTTGACATATTTGAATGTTTTTTTTTTTGACATATTTGAATGTTTTTGTGTTTTTGAAATATTTAAATGTTTTTGTTTTTTGACATATTTGAATGTTTTTTTTTTTTTTGACATATTTGAATGTTTTTGTTTTTTTGACATATTTGAATGTTTTTGTGTTTTTGACATATTTGAATGTTTTTATTTTTTTATGTGTAGAATACCTTTAAGTGAATGATATTGATAGGTTCATGTTCCTCAACACCATCTAATGATATAAGGCGATATGCTTCAGGCCAAACTCTCTGTGAAATCATGTACGGGCCTATCCAATTTACCGTTAACTTGTCTCGCAGATGTGGCGGTAGATTCAAATTTTGTTGGTTTTATTTGAGCACTAGATCTCCAACCTTGAATTCCCTTAAGTGGACTTTACTATTGTAGGCTCACGGAAGGTGATATTGGTAAACACGAAGATGCTCTAAATCATTGACTCGACGTTCATCAAGGAGCATCAACTGATCAAGATGGCCTTACCGTGCAACATCATCATCTATGAAGTCCTTTAATGTTATTCGTAGAGTTGGAATTTCTAAATCTAGTGGCATGATGGCCTTAGTGCCATTCACTAGTGAAAATGGTGTTGCCCCAGTGGGCATCCGTATACTAGTCCTGTATGCCCATAGTGCAAGAGACAACTGTATGTGCCAATCCTTGTTATTTTTTGCACTGTATTCCTCAATATGGAGACTATTATTTTGTTTGAGGCTTCTTCTTGCCCGTTTCCTTGTGGATAATAAGGCATTGAAAAATTGTGTTGAATATGGTATTTGTTTATTAAATCATGCACATTTTTGTTCTTGAAATATGGCCCATTATCTGATATCATCTTCGAAGGGACCCCAAAATGACATGATATTGTGGAGTATAAACTCCACAATACTTGGTCTAGTTGTTGATGTTAAGGGGATCACTTCTACCCATTTAGTGAAATATTATGTGGTTGTTATGATGAATTTATGTCGGCCTGAGTATGAGGGTGAGATCTTCCCAATCAAGTCTAGTCCCCACTAAGAGAATGACCATGCTGCCTCGATGGGTTGTAAGGCTTGTGATGGTAAGTGTGTTAGATTTGCATGGTGTTGGCTATTAATGCATTTATTGACATACTCGTAGTAGTCCTTTTCCATGGTGGGCCAATAGTAACCCATTCTCAAGATGCACTTAATGATGGCCATGCCACTGAAATGTGATGGGCTATCATTAAGCACATCATTAATTCTCAATGAATTTGTCAATCCAGGGTGGTGTCCAAGGCTATTTACGAGAGAAAGTTCAAGCAGGGTTGTAGTTCAGTTCATTTGGAAGTAGCAGGTCTTATTGGTGGAATTGATTGTGTGGGGGTTTTGTGTCACTTCTACCCCTAAATTGCATAAATTGAACTTTAATCTATTTGCAAGAATGAAAACTAATTGCTAATTGCATAAATGAAACCCTAGTTACAGTTGCAAGAATGAAATCTAATTAAATTACAGAATTTAAACTCTATATATAGTTGCAAAATTGAAAGTATATTTATATTGAAATGAAGCATAAAAACTAGATCCTGTCAATGCTCTGTAACAGAAGGTCATCAATCTTCTATGCAGGGTTTTGACAGCAAAAACAAGAATGTAGGGAAATTACAAAAAACTTGTAAATTGCTGGAAATGGAAATTTGCAGTGAATTGAAAAGTTGTTGGGAATGAAAATAATAACCAGATCTACCATTAATGATATCACAAAAACATTATGAACAATAATTAAACAACTAGGAATGTTAGTTGTGCAAAAGAATGAAAATGACAAGTTCACAACTTATTATGCTACAGCAAAATCAAAATAAAACCTGTCTGTCAGTCCTCCTCCTAGGTTTGGAAGTGGCCAGCCTCCTTTCTCAGAAGAAGGTTTTAATTCTTCTTTAAGTCTTACTCACACTCAGACATAACAAAATAAATGGAATGAAACTACATTTTTATTACTTCAAAAACATAATTACAATTCTGCTGAAATCTATTACAAGTTTGAAATTACTATTCTATGATCTCCCTATTTATTTTCTATCTCCTCTATCTAATCTAATAACTCAACGTGGATGGGAGATATCTTTTATAGATACCTAAAATCTAATTACAAATAGAAAATATGCTATTCTTGATATCCTACAAAATTTCCTAGGTTTATCCTAGAAGAGGATCAATTTGATCTTTTCCATAAATGGTGGCTTTGGAAGGCAAGGATAGCAAAATTAGATGAGATATATTTTAACTTAACTTTCTCAACCTTATTATCCCCTTTTCCACCTCCAAAATTCAGTCAACAAGTCAAAAAGTGCTTTCTTTTCTCATTCTGAACAAACTATGTTCATTTCGAAGACATTGTGTTCATTCTGGAGACACTATGTTCATTCCGAAGACACTGTGTTCATTCCGAAGATCTTTAGAATGACCAACTGTGTTGACTCCAAATGGTTTTGGCTACATTTCTTAGGTGGATTAGCCCTAAGGATAATATTGCAATAGTCTTCATTCTTCCTTGGATGTGAATTCCATGCCTTGCCATTCATTGGCAGCTGGCTAGAATTTATATGGAAAAACCAGTTTATTGTTGTACAGTAATAAGTCTTTGTACTATTTGCTAAATTTATAGAAACTAATGCTTAATGATCATAAAAATAAGACTAATGAAGTGTTTCTATCAACCTAAGCATGACAAGATAACTTAAAACTATTCAATAACTATTAAAAATAATAATATAATGTCCTTAACACTTCAATCATGCAAACAGTTAATACACAACATATTAAATCAACTTAACTAGCATATAAGATAATTCAAAAGAGTGTTAAGCAGTTTTAACTATTTAAAACATGCTATAAATGAGGCTTATCTAGGCCTCATCAAAATTCCCTCCACATGTGTCGTCATGAGCTTACAAAATTTCCCAGGATGCTTCCTGGGGCTCAAGACAATGGATTAATACTCTATCATATCCTCGTCTATAGAGGATTTTTCCTAGAAATATGTATCCAATTTACCGTTAATTTGTCTCACAGATGTGGCAGTAGATTCGAATTTTATTGATTTTAATTGAGCACTAGATCTCCAACCTTGAATTCCCTTAAGTGGACTTTGCTATTGTAGGCTCACGCAAGGCGATATTGGTAAATGCGAAGATGCTCTAAAGCATTGACTCGATGTTCATCAAGGAGCATCAACTGATCAAGATGGCCTTACCGTGCGACATCATCGTCTATGAAGTCCTTTAATGCTATTTGTAGAGTTGGAATTTCTAAATCTAGTGGCATGATGGCCTCAGTGCCATTCACTAGTGAAAACGATGTTGCCCCAGTGGACATCCGTATACTAGTCTTGTATGACCATAGTGCAAGAGGCAACTGTATGTGCCAATCCTTGTTATTTTTTGCACCGTATTCCTCAATATGGAGACTATTATTTTTTTTGAGGCTTTTGCTTGTCCATTTCCTTGTGGATAATAAGGCATTGAAAAATTGCATTGAATATGGTATTTGTTCATTAAATCATGCACATTTTTGTTCTTGAAAGATGGCCCATTATCTAATATCATATTCGAAGGGACCCCAAAATGACTTATGATATTGTGGAGTATAAACTCCACAATACTTGGTCTAGTTGTTGATGTTAAGGGGATCACTTCCACCCATTTAGTGAAATATTATGTGGTTGTTATGATGAATTTATGTCGACCTGAGGATGAGGGTGATATCTTCCCAATCAAGTCTAGTCCCCACAAAGAGAATGGCCATGCTGCCTAGATGGGTTGTAAGGCTTGTGATGGTCAGTGTGTTAGATTTGCATGGTGTTGGCTATTAATGCATTTATTGACATACTTGTAGTAGTTCTTTTCCATGGTGGGCAAATAGTAACCCATTCTCAAGATGCACTTAAAGATGGCCATGCCACTGAAATGTGATGGGCTGTCATTAAGCACATCATTAATTCTCAATGAATTTGTCAATCCAAGGTGGTGTCCAAGGCTATTTATGAGAGAAAGTTCAAGCAAGGTTGTAGTTCAGTTCATTTGGAAGCAATAGGTCTTATTGGTGGAATTGATTGTGTGGGGGTTTTGTGTCACTTCTACCCCTAAATTGTAGAAATTGAACTTTAATCTATTTTCAAGAATGAAAACTAATTGCTAATTGCATAAATGAAACCCTAGTTACAGTTGCAAGAATGAAATCTAATTAAATTGCAGATTTGAAACTCTAGTTATAGTTGCAAAATTGAAAGTCTATTTAATATTGCAATAATTGAAATGAAGCATTAAAACTAGATCTTTTCAATGCTCTATAACAAAAGGTCGTCAATCTTCTATGCAGGGTTTTGACAGCAAAAACAAGAATGTAGGGAAATTACAGAAAACTTGTAAATTGCTGAAAATGGAAATTTGCAGTGAATTGGAAAGTTGCTGGGAATGAAAATAATAACCAGATATACCATTAATGATATCACAAAAACATTATGAACAATAATTAAACAACTAGGAATGTTAGCTATGCAAAAGAATAAAAATGACAAGTTCACAACTTATTCTGCTACAGCAAAATCAGAATAAAACCTGTCTGTCAGTCCTCCTCCTAGGTCTGGAAGTGGCCAGCCTCCTTTCTCTGAAGAAGGTTTGAATTCTTCTTTAATTATTACTCACACTCAACATAACAAAATAAATGGAATGAAACTACATTTTTATTGCTTCAGAAACATAATTACAATTCTGCTGAAATCTATTACAGGTCTAAAATTACTATTCTATGATCTCTCTATTTATTTTATATCTCCTCTATCTAATATAATAGCTCAACCTGTATGGGAGCTATCTTTTATAGATGCCTAAAATCTAATTATAAATAGAAAATATGTTATTCCTGATATCCTGCAGAATTTCCTGGGTTTATCCTAGAAGAGGATCAATTTGATCTTTTCCATAAATGGTGGCTTTGGATGGCAAGGACGAAAAAATTAGATGGGAGATATTTTCCCTTAACTTTCTCAACTTTATTATCCCCTTTTCCACCTCCAAAATTCAGTCAACAAGTCAAAATTTGCTTTCTTTTCTCATTCCGAAGAAACTGTGTTCATTCTGAAGACATTGTGTTCATTCCGGAGACACTATGTTCATTTCAAAGACACTGTGTTCATTTCGAAGATCTTTAGAATGACCAACTATGTTGAATCCAAATGGTTTTGGCTGCATTTCTCAGGTGGATTAGCCCTCAAGATCATATTGCAATAGTCTTCATTCTTCCTTGGATGTGAATTCCATGCCTTGCCATTCATTGGCAGCTGGCTGGAATTTATATGGAAAAACCAGTTTTCTGTTGCATAGTAATAAGTCTTTGTACTATTTGCTAAATTTAGAGAAAATAATGCTTAATGATCATCAAAATAATACTACTGAAGTGTTTTTGTCAACCTAAGCATGACAAGATACCATAAAACTATACAAGAATTGTTAAAAATCAGAATATAATGTCCTTAACACTTCAATCATGCAAACAGTTAATACACAACATATTAAATCAACTTAACTAGCATATAAGATAATTCACAAGAGTGTTAGGTAGTTTTAACTATTTAAAACACGCTATAAATGAGGCTTATCCAGACCTCATCAAAATTCCCTCCACATGTGTCGTCATGAGCTTACAAAATTTCCTAGGATTCTTCCTGGGGCTCAAGACAATGGATTAATACTCCATCATATCCTTGTCTATAGAGGATTTCTCCTAGAAAGATGTATCCAATTTACCGTTAACTTGTCTCGCAGATGTGGCAGTAGATTCAACTTTTGTTGGTTTTATTTGAGCACTAGATCTCCAACCTTGAATTCCCTTAAGTGGACTTTACTATTATAAGCTCACGCAAGGCGATATTGGTAAATGCAAAGATGCTCTAAAGCATTGACTCGACGTTCATCAAGGAGCATCAACTGATCAAGATGGCCTAACTGTGCGACATCATCATCTATGAAGTCCTTTAATGCTATTCGTAGAGTTGGAATTTCCAAATCTAGTGGCATGATGGCCTTAGTGCCATTCACTAGTGAAAACGGTGTTGCCCCAGTGGGCATCCGTATACTAGTCCTGTATGACCATAGTGCAAGAGGTAACTATATGTGCCAATCCTTGTTATTTTTTGCACCGTATTCCTCAATATGAAGACTATTATTTTGTTTGATGCTTCTACTTTCCCATTTCCTTGTGGATAATAAGGCATTGAAAAATTGTTCTGAATATGGTATTTGTTCATTAAATCATGCACATTTTTGTTCTTGAAAGATGGCCCATTATCTGATATCATCTTCGAAGGGACCCCAAAATGACATATGATATTGTGGAGTATAAAATCCACAATACTTGGTCTAGTTGTTGGTGTTAAGGGGATCACTTCCACCCATTTAGTGAAATATTATGTGGTTGTTATGATGAATTTATGTCGGCCTAAGGATGAGGGTGAGATCTTCCCCATCAAGTCTAGTCCCCACTAAGAGAATGGCCATGCTGCCTAGATGGGTTGTAAGGCTTGTGATGGTAAGTGTGTTAGATTTGCATGGTGTTGGCTATTAATGCATTTATTGACATACTCGTAGTAGTCCTTTTCCATGGTGGGCCAATAGTAACCCATTCTCAAGATGCACTTAATTATGGCCATGCCACTGAAATGTGATGGGATGTCGTTAAGCACATCATTAATTCTCAATGAATTTGTCAATCCAGGGTGGTGTCCAAGGCTATTTACGAGAGAAAGTTCAAGCAGGGGTGTAGTTCAGTTCATTTGGAAGCAGCAGGTCTTATTGGTGGAATTGATTGTGTGGGGGTTTTGTGTCACTTCTACCCCTAAATTGCATAAATTGAACTTTAATCTATTTTCAAGAATGAAAACTAATTGCTAATTGCGGAAATGAAACCCTAGTTACAGTTGCAAGAATGAAATCTAATTAAATTGCAGAATTGAAACTCTAGTTATAGTTGCAGAATTGAAAGTCTATTTAATCTTGCAATAATTGAAATGAAGCATAAAAACTAGATCCTATCAATGCTCTGTAATAGAAGGTCGTCAATCTTCTGTGCAGGGTTTTGACAGCAAAAACAAGAATGCAGGGAAATTACAGAAAACTTGTAAATTGCTGGAAATGGAAATTTGCAGTGAATTGGAAAGTTGTTGGGAATGAAAAGAATAACCAGATCTACCACTAATCATATCACAAAAACATTATGAACAAGAATTAAACAACTAGGAATGTTAGCTGTGCAAAAGAATGAAAATGACAAGTTCACAACTTATTCTGCTGTAGCAAAATCAAAATAAAACCTGTCTGTCAGTCCTCCTCCTAGGTCTGGAAGTGGCCAGCCTCCTTTCTCAGAAGAAGGTTTGAATTCTTCTTTAAGTCTTACTCACACTCAGACATAACAAAATAAATGGAATGAAACTGCACTTTTATTGCTTCAGAAACATAATTACAATTCTCATTGAAATCTATTACATGTCTGAAATCACTATTCTATTATCTCCCTATTTATTTTCTATCTCCTCTTATCTAATATAATAGCTCAACCTAGATGGGAGCTATCTTTTATAGATGCCTAAAATCTAATTACAAACAGAAAATATGTTGTTCCTGATATCCTGCAGAATTTCCTGGGTTTATCCTAGAAGAGGATCAATTTGATCTTTTCCATAAATGGTGGCTTTGGACGGCAAGGACGGCAAAGTTAGATGGGAGATATTTTCCCTTAACTTTCTCAACCTTCTTATCCCCTTTTCCACCGCCAAAATTCAGTCAACAAGTCAAAAAGTGCTTTCTTTTCTCATTCCGAAGAAACTGTGTTCATTTCGAAGACATTGTGTTCATTCCGGAGACATTGTGTTCATTTCGAAGACACTGTGTTCATTTCGAAGATCTTTAGAATGACCAACTGTGTTGACTCCAAATGGTTTTGGCTGCATTTCTCAGGTGGATTAGCCCTCAGGATCAGATTGCAATAGTCTTCATTCTTCCTTGGATGTGAATTCCATGCCTTGCCATTCATTGGCAGCTGGCTGGAATTTATATGGAAAAACCAGTTTTTTGCTGCACAGTAATAAGTCTTTGTACTATTTGCTGAATTTAGAGAAACTAATGCTTAATGATCATCAAAATAAGACTAGTGAAGTGCTGTTGTCAACCTAAGCATGACAAGATAACATAAAACTATACAAGAACTGTTAAAAATCAGAATATAATGTCCTTAACACTTCAATCATGCAAACAGTTAATACACAACATATTAAATCAACTTAACTAGCATATAAGATAATTCACAAGAGTTTTAGGCAGTTTTAACTATTTAAAACATGCTATAAATGAGGCTTATCCAGGCCTCATCATTCCCCCCAACTTATATTAATGCATGCCCTCATGCATTGCAGTAGGCTATGGAGTCACAAATGTCCATACTCATATTCCATGTTTCATAGAACAATTTAGTGCCTCGTGTAATTTCTCATGAAGGTTTTTGAGTCATTCTTCAAACTGATCATCTCGGTTGGGAATACTCTTCAAAATAGGAGGGAACCAGAGTAATGATGGTTGGAGGCCCGAATCTGAGACCTACCCAATAATGTTGCATAAAGGTATTTCTCTGGATTGAGAAGGCAATGCCTCAGAATGGAAGGGCACTGCTTCAAAGTGGAGGGGCACTACTTCAGAATGAGCACCTGTGTCTTCATATTCCCTAGATAATCCAAGTAGTAACTGAACCAAATCCTCCTCTTTATCTGATGTAGTTGATTGTTCGTCAACTTGTGACAACCTGCTTTTTAGTTTCTCCACTTTCTGCTATAATTCTCTAATTTTCTTTTCATGTTTTTCAATAACATCTTTTCTTTCCTCAATCCATCTCATTTGTATTTTTATAACACTCTTGGCTGCTCTCAGTTGTTTTGTGATGTCCACCTCCTCTTCTTCGTTCGACTCAGAACCTAATACTGACAAATCAACTGTAGTTTGTTGCTCAACAATGATCTCATCCTCTGCTTCAGACCCCTACTCCTGTACAAGAGGTTCCATGAAATTATCTATGATTACATCCAAATTCTCAGTGGCTTGTTGCACTTCTATGACATCAGGGCTATCCTGTCTGGTCTTCTCTTCAATCATTTGTTCTTTTATCTCTTTTTGTTGGAGTCTTGCAGACCTCCTAGTCCTTAATGTATATTTTCTCTTCTTGCCCTGTTTTCTTGTGGTAACAGGGGCTGTAGGGATAGCTTCAAGCTCTTCACTGGGAACTTCACTCTCCTATTCTGACAGATAAATAACATCTTTAGAAAAATGAACCCTCTTCTATTTTATTTTTTTGTTGTCAGTTTTAGCCCTTCTCTTCTTAGTCTATGAGGTTGATGGTTCTAGAGAAAAATGCTTTGTTGCTTTTGCTTGGTGTGTTTCCTTCTCTGCAATAGCATTTTTTTTTTAGCCTTTTCTTCTTCCTCGTAGCATATTTTTTTATAGCAACATCTTGTATCCTCTTCTCCTTCATCTTCTTCTTCAAAAACTACATTAGTCGGGGTAGAATAAAACCTATTAAAGCTTCTAAGGTTTCCCATAAAATGATGTTGGCACACCAGTTTAATAAGACCATGATGATGAGGGCTCCTTTTTTTCCTCTTGATAATGTTTTGCCATGCTCTGTAGTTCTCGGTGCAGGTATGCTGGAAAATTCACTCTAAATTTAGGTTGTTGCCTACCATGCCTGAGGTGGTTTAAAATTTTGAAATGATGCCCTGACAAAATTACATACTACCCTTCACAGGTTGAAAAATCTGGTAACCCATGTGGTTACGTTATTCCAGGGTTCTTGTAGGCTGGCCCTTTTTTCATTTTTCACTTCATTTCTCTGTTTTGATGCTGAGAAGACTGCTCTCTTCTGCTGCTAGGTCACTGATTTCTGGTTTCTACAGAATTACAGGGTTTGCTCTTGTTCTTCTTCAGAAAGAACTTTTAATTTTTTTTTACTTTTCCTTGTAATCATTAGCAAATATGTCTTCAGAAAGAAAATATGGCACACTTCCTTATTCTGTGCTCTGAACACCTGGCCATCAATCATTGGACATCCTTGCCATCAAATTTTCTTTACTATTTTTAGCTCGTCCATTCTGCATGCAAATTTTCCCACATGAGTGGTTATTAGCAATGAATGGTGGTGGCATGTTTGTTGGTTATTTTCCCTGTGATTCTCGTACTTCCTCGATGGGTGCAAAATATGAGATGAATCTAACCGCAAGCCAGCTGACATGTGTCAATGATCACATGGAGTAAAAAATTCTACTGACTATGTCTTTTTCTCCCTCCTTGGATGCCACATGGAAACAGACTATTAAATCTTCATTCTAAAGATTATGTTTCATTCTGAAGACTAAGTTGGGCATTTAATCCGAAGATAACCTCATTCTGAAGATAAACCTTCATTCAAGATAAACCTTCATTCTGAACCTTCATACACACCTTCATTCCGAAGACAAACCTTCATTCTGAAGACAAACCTTCATTCCAAAGACAAACCTTCATTTCGAAGACAAACCTTCATTCCGAAGACAAACCTTCATTCTAAAGAAAAACCTTCATTCTGAAGACAAAGGCTTCATTCCGAAGATACCACGGTTATTGAAGATACAACAGTCATTCTGAAGACATAGCAGAAACCAACATTTTTCTCTTTCTCCAAGCATGTTTTGTTTATGCCAACTCTTATGAACACTTTTATACTAATGGTTAATTGTCATATACTATATATCAAATATTTACAATGAGAAAAGTGCAAGAAACATATATACCTGGTTAAAACAAGTTAATGCAAGTTTTGAAAGATGATTGCTTCTGTTGATATTCTACTGAGGCTTCCTGCAACACTTCAAAAACAAGTGCAGTTGGTGAATTTGTACAATGGTGACTCAGAAATTTCAAGGTTATGCATGCCAGAAAACTGGTTTTCATGCATACCAACTCAGTAGTGCCTTAGAAAAGGTTTTCACTGCTGAGTTATTCATTTTTCTCTCTTTTTTTTTTTCTTGGTTTCCTTTTTTTTTCTCTCCTTTTCTCTCTTTTTTCTTGATTCTGATTATGCCCATGAAGGATTTCATGATTTCCCTGAAATCATGCCCATGAAGGAATTCATAATCAGAATTTATTCATCTTTTTGTTTTCTACTTTTTTTGATTTTTTTTTTTTTCTTTTAAGATTCAAAGATATGATCATTTGGAATCTTCATCAGAAGAAGAAGCCTCTTCTATCAAATGTAACTGTGTGAAATACCGAGCAAATTCCACCTTTGTTAGTGGTTTATGGTACAACTGTAAAAGATGTCCATTCACCACTAATATCCTCCTTAAATCATCAACTAAAGAAAGTTGAACAACTTCATTCTCAAACTCCCCTGGTTCATCCTTGCTGCTCTTAATGTGATCATCATGCCACATTTTCCATTTTTGTTGAGTGAACTCTATTTGGTGAAGTGCTTCCAACCAAAGTTCATCAAATGCATTCAACTGCAAAATTTGTTTTTTTTTGTACCTGCAACAACTCAATGCCAACTGCTAAAGATGCATAAAATGTTAGTAAAGCATTAGGATGTTGCACCAATATATCAAACAAATTTGCTCCCTGGTTTTTAGTCAACCAACTATTGTTGTTCAAAGGTTGTTTTGGTCTGTATTTCAGCTTTGTTTTGTACCAGAGCTGATTTGAATTGGTTCTTGGAGAAACATTTTTATTTACAACAATGGAGGCCAAAACTAAAGTATTCTTTTCATTTTCCTTATGTGTTCTAAGAAACTGTGGGCTTTCTGTACAATCATACTTAGGTGTAATAAGTTTACCTGAAAGCAAGTTAACTAATTTTCCACCTTTTTGTATGGTTTTAGGATATACTTTCTTTTTTTTCTTGGTTTGCTAAAACACATTTCTTGAACAATCCTATTAATGATTGGTACAACTTGAGGTAAAGGGATTGTAACAGTTAAATGTTCTAATTCCTTTATCAAATCTGATTGTGAAGATGTTATTTTTGATATCTCAGAATGTTCAAAATATGATACTTTATTTGATGAGGTATCTTGTTCTTCTTGATGTTGTTTTAGTGTGGATTTGTTTTCATGTTCATTCTTTTTAACTTCACTTTCTACACTGATAAGTGGAATAGGTTCAAGCAAATGGTTCACCCGAACACAACTGAGTTTTAACACAGTCACTAACATTTATTAGGGTTGTATTTTTTGATTCAACCACAGAGACAGGGGTTACCTGTTTAACATGATTTGGACTCGACCACAGGTTGAGTTGAAAACAGAGGTTGTTTTAATTTTTGTTGTTGTTGTCCATGATAGAAATTATGGATATAATTAGGCAACAAATTTGATTTTTGTTTTTGACAATGTTGCTGCCCTTTGTACAGATTTTGATGTTGTACCCATTGATATCCCTATAATTTTGGCTGCAACCATGGTGGATGTTGTTGATTCCATTGTTGTTGCATCCATCCATGTTGAGACCATGCTTGGGAGTATGCCCATGGTGGTTGACTCCAACATTGTTGAAGTGGACCTGAAGCAGACCATGGCATATACCAAGGATTATTTCCCCAATGTGCAAGAAATTGAGAAGCATTCTCGATATGGAAATTTATGAAAATTATTCCCTTGTCCTTGTCCTACAAAATTGGTTTTTTTCATAGGTTGAGACTATTTTTCAAAGACACTTGTAAGTTCTGGCAATAAACTACACCGATCCGTGGGGTGTCCTAATTGACAAATGCTACATGTAGCAGGTATAAATATTTTGTTCAAAGGACAATCATGAAGAGAGTGTTGCTTTTTACATTCTGAACAATAGATGGCTGAAGATTCAGTAGATTCATTTTTTTCATCTAATGTTCTATCATGTACTAAAATATCAGCCTCTTTCATGCATTCTTTCAAATCATGTTTTTCATTACCAATTCTGTGTTTTCTATGCCTTGAATGAGAGTAATTTTTATAGAGTTTAATAATTTCCTGAAATTTAAGTGCATTTGTATCTCCTCTTCCCAAGATATCCAATGCATCCCTAGATTCATCTTGTAGTCCCCTTAAGAATATGACTTTGCAAATTTCAGGTTCAACACTTCCACATCTCTTATGAACAAAAGAAAATCTGTCTAGATAATCTTCTAAGATTTCATTTTCCTCTTGTTTCATTGTAAGAATTTCATCATTTTGATTCTTGACTTGACAATATTCTTGGTATCTCTCCAAGAATATGTTTTCCATCTCATCCCAAGTTCTAATTGAGTCAGGTGCTAAGGTGATAAACCATCGTAGAGCTAACTCTTTAAGAGTGGAAGGAAATAGTTTGAGCTTTTGATTGTCATTAGTGTAATCATGAGCTTGACATACAATTTTAAACTCAAACAAAAACATATCAGGATCTTCGGATGTAATTCCCTTGAAAGTTGGTAATACTGCAAGTGAAATGACCTTCATGGGAGCATTTTGATTAAGATCTAGTTGGATGGGATTTTGAAAAGTTCTGGCAGGTGCACTAGTTGCACTAGGGTGGAGCACATTGTTGGCTCTACCTTGATTCTCTTGTGAGCCTTCCATTGTAGGTTCCCAAAAACAATTATAAATCTTGTCAAATTTTCCTGATTGTATGGATTTGTCAAGAGAAAATGGTGTTGAACTACTTAATTTTCCTCCTTGTAATGATTTCTCAAAGGATCTTGCAATGCTGGAAGTGGATGATTGGGATTCTTTGAAAATTCCAACATTTTTGGAAATAAAAAATTTAGACATTTTTGACATAATTTCAACCTCTTGTGAAATTTTTCTTCTTGTGGTTTCTTGCTTATTTCCTAAATGGACTCGAAATACAATTTACCAATAACAATTACTTATACCAGTCATTACATTCAGATTTTACTCTAAAATTCACAACTTAGCATATTTAATAATTATTGGACTGCTTTTCACCTTCTAACAACACCGTGTTCCCCGGAAATGGCGCCAAAATGATGGGCTGTCGTTAAGCACATCATTAATTCTCAATGAATTTGTCAATCCAGGGTGGTGTCCAAGGCTATTTACGAGAGAAAGTTCAAGCAAGGTTGTAGTTCAGTTCATTTGGAAGCAGCAGGTCTTATTGGTGGAATTGATTGTGTGGGGGTTTTGTGTCACTTCTACCCCTAAATTGCATAAATTGAACTTTAATCTATTTGCAAGAATGAAAACTAATTGCTAATTGCAGAAATGAAACCCTAGTTACAGTTGCAAGAATGAAATCTAATTAAATTGCAGAATTGAAACTCTAGTTATAGTTGCAGAATTGAAAGTCTATTTAATCTTGCAATAATTGAAATGAAGCATAAAAACTAGATCCTATCAATGCTCTGTAATAGAAGGTCGTCAATCTTCTGTGCAGGGTTTTGACAGCAAAAACAAGAATGCAGGGAAATTACAAAAAACTTGTAAATTGCTGGAAATGGAAATTTGTAGTGAATTGGAAAGTTGCTGGGAATGAAAAGAATAACCAGATCTACCACTAATCATATCACAAAAACATTATGAACAAGAATTAAACAACTAGGAATGTTAGTTGTGCAAAAGAATGAAAATGACAAGTTCACAACTTATTCTGCTACAGCAAAATCAGAATAAAACCTGTCTGTCAGTCCTCCTCCTAGGTCTGGAAGTGGCCAGCCTCCTTTCTCAGAAGAAGGTTTGAATTCTTCTTTAAGTCTTACTCACACTCAGACATAACAAAATAAATGGAATGAAACCGCACTTTTATTGCTTCAGAAACATAATTACAATTCTGCTGAAATCTGTTACAGGTCTGAAATCACTATTCTATTATCTCCCTATTTATTTTCTATCTCCTCTATCTAATATAATAGCTCAACCTAGATGGGAGCTATCTTTTATAGATGCCTAAAATCTAATTACAAACATAAAATATGTTGTTCCTGATATCCTGCAGAATTTCCTGGGTTTATCCTAGAAGAGGATCAATTTGATCTTTTCCATAAATGGTGGCTTTGGATGGCAAGGACGACAAAGTTAGATGGGAGATATTTTCCCTTAACTTTCTCAACCTTATTATCCCCTTTTCCACCGCCAAAATTCAGTCAACAAGTCAAAAAGTGCTTTCTTTTCTCATTCCGAAGAAACTGTGTTCATTTCGAAGACATTGTGTTCATTCCGGAGACACTGTGTTCATTCCAGACACACTATGTTCATTTCGAAGACACCGTGTTCATTTCGAAGATCTTTAGAATGACCAACTGTGTTGACTCCAAATGGTTTTGGCTGCATTTCTCAGGTGGATTAGCCCTCAGGATCAGATTGCAATAGTCTTCATTCTTCCTTGGATGTGAATTCCATGCCTTGCCATTCATTGGCAGCTGGCTAGAATTTATATGGAAAAACCAGTTTTTTGTTGTACAGTAATAAGTCTTTGTACTATTTGCTGAATTTAGAGAAACTAATGCTTAATGATCATCAAAATAAGACTAGTGAAGTGTTGTTGTCAACCTAAGCATGACAAGATAACATAAAACTATACAAGAACTGTTAAAAATCAGAATATAATGTCCTTAACACTTCAATCATGCAAACAGTTAATACACAACATATTAAATCAACTTAACTAGCATATAAGATAATTCACAAGAGTTTTAGGCAGTTTTAACTATTTAAAACATGCTATAAATGAGGCTTATCCAGGCCTCATCAAAATGCCCTCCACATGTGCCGTCATGAGCTTACAAAATTTCCCAGGATGCTTCCTGGGGCTTAAGACAATGGATTAATACTCCATCATATCCTCGTCTATAGAGGATTTCTCCTAGAAATATGTATCTTGTTGCTTTCTATTTGAACGTTCACCTTTCAGTATGCGACAAACCTTGAGTTACTATTCCAATTTTTAGGAAGTCTCAAATTTGGGAAAGCCAATCCTGATAAGCCATGGCTTCTATAGAAAATACAACTTGCTTTTTCTACATTCCCAAGCTCGTGAACATGGATTGAGGAACAAATCTATGGTGAATAGTTTCATAACACTCCATAGTTCCTTGGGAGATCAAATACCCCCAAGGTGTCGTTTGCAAGAAATCTCTGTCTATGAAGGACCAATCCTGATTTGGCTCAATGTTGATCATGTTGACTGATTATTGATTGTTAAAAGCTTCACGGTGTATTGTTAAGTGTGAAAACACTTTCACATGAATGGTTGTAAAATCAGTAGGTGGATTTTTAGGGATTAATGATCCCAAAGAGGCCATGGTGTCTGCAAATCTATTTGACATATGAAGGATTGCATCGATTTCATACCATTCTAGTCGGGCTAGGTAGGTGTCAACAAGTTCCTTGTAAGCCTTTAGGAGTGGGCATCTGCATTGGAATAGTCCTTTGACCTGGTTTACTATGATCAAGGAGTCACAAAAAATATTCAATATTTTAATGCCCATTGCTATGGTTGTTTGGAGTCACAGGATCAATGCTTCATATTTTGTGTTGTTGTTCGTGCAAGGGAAGTCTAGTTTGAATGATAAGGGCAATGGAATACCCTACGGTGTGATGAAGATAATCCCTACTCCATCCCCTTGTTCACACTTCGAACCATCGAAGAACAATGACATATCTCTTTTTTTCTTAGGTTCTTCGAGTTCTGGCAAATCTGATAATGCAAAGACCGCATCATTAGGCAATTCTATAGTGAGAGGCTTGTTATTCTGAAGAGGCACCTCTGCTAATTGATCTACTATGACTTTTCCCTTGATGGGCTTTTGGATTATGAACTCTAGATCAAATTTTGTTAATAGAATGATTCACTTTGTGGTATGTGTATTATGATATGTTTTGGTCATCATGTACTAGAAAGGATTTTGTTTTGATATGATGTAGGTCATATGGCTCAACATGTAGTGTCGCAACTTTCAAGTTGCAAGCTGCTAAACATAATTTTTCGACATACGCATGTCCTAGCTCATAACTCACTAAGGTGCGACTAATGTAATATATGGCTTGCACTTTGTCTTGTGCATTCTTTTGGGCTAACATGGTGCCCAATGAAAAATTAGTAGCCGGTATATATAGTAAAAACGGTATGTCTGGCCTTGGTGGGGCCAATACTAGTAGTGTGGCCAAATAAGTTTTGATCTCTACAAATTCTTGATGGCATTATTCATCCCAATGAAATGGAACCTCCTTGTGTAGCAACCTATTTATAGGTTGACATTTGTCTAATAATTGCGCGATGAATCTTTTGATGGATGATATCTTGTTTTGTAGGCTCCTCAACTCCCTAATGTTGGTAGGGGTAGCTATTTCTAATATAGCCTTTACCTTTGTAGGATATACTTCGATGCCTTTCTTGGAAATTATGAATCCCAAAAGCTTGCTAGAAGTTACGCCAAATACGCACTTCTTAGGATTCAATTGGACATTGTGTCCTATGAGGTGATCAAAGACTAGTCTGAGGACTTCAGCATGCTCTTACCACAATAGGGACTTGGCCAATAATTCATCCATGTAATCCTCTAATATCTTATGCATATAGTCATGTAATATGTAATTCATGGCCCGTGGATATGTGGCACCAACATTTTTGAGACCGAATGACATCACTTTATAACAGAATGTTCTCCATGGAGTAAATAAAGTAGTTTTATGTTGATATTCGAGCTTAATCCAGATCTGGTTGTATACAGAATCACCATCCATTAGGGAGATCATTTCATGACCTACGGTTGCATCTAGAAGAGCATCTATGTTTAACAATAGGAATTAATCCTTTGGTGTTGCCCTATTTAAATCTCTGAAGTCCGTGTAGATACGAACTTTTTCATCGGGTTTCCCCATGGGTACCATGTTTGACACCCACTCAAGGTAGTCTATAGGAACTTTGAATACTGCATCCAGTAGTTTTTGTAATTCTTTCTTCACCATAAAAGCGATGGTTGGATGCATTTTCCTCAAATTTTGCTTGACTGGCTTCTTCCTGGGATCCAATGAAAGGTTGTGAATGACTAACTTTGGATCTATCCTTGGCATATCTTTGTAAGTCCAAGCAAAAATATTTGGCCTCTCTTTGAGGAGATTAATTAGGATGGCTTGTTCCTCTAGAGATAGAAATTCTCTGAACTTGACTTTCCTTGGTTGGGTAGGATCATCACTAATGTCCACCTCAAAATTTACCTCTATATCTATATGTGACCCATCCTCTAGTTGATGAGGCATGGGTATCAAATGAATGTCATCAAAAAAATTTACAGGACCTACTGACTTAGGTTCCAAACCAACATGGAAGATGTCATATGCACAACCTGATGCAAAATGGAATGACTATAACATCTCTTCATTGGGGAAGAGGTCTTCAGGCTCTATGGGTGAATTAGTGCAATCACAATCAATAACCTCTATATCAATATGCAATAATTTGGTAGGATCTGTCATATTATGAAGTGGAGTGGGTAAATAAATGCAGATCATGTTTATGGATGGGATGAAATCTCCAGGACCACATGGGTGCAATATTATCTCATGGGTTTTCCTTCCATACTTACGATGAGGCTTCGAAGGAATAGGAATTTATGGATCTGGCCCATGAGTAGGGCGGATAATAGGATCATTGGGATCTAATCGCTCTATGAATGTAGGTATAGGGGGATTGACCATCTGGTGAATTGCAGCTAAGTCAATAGGTCTTCCCAAAAATCATAGGTGAGGGTCTATAGCAAGGAGTGCCACCTCTCTCTACTAGCTCATTGACTTGCCACAAGTGGCGAGGCCCAAGACAAGCCATATTGGTCTCATCCTCAAATTCATCATCGCTTATCCAAAAACTATTAGCATTTGTATGCAACCCTAAGACAAGGGGCTCATGCCTTGGCCCCAAGTAGGCCATCTCTTTTTCATCTTTATTTTCTTCATCACTTATGGATAATCCATTTGCATTTGTCTCTTGCCCCAAAGTCAAGGGTTGATGGCTCAAGCCTAAGTAGGCTCTTTCTGTCGAGTCTTCTAATTCATAGTCACTTTCATCTGATGTATACCCACTCTCATTGTGTATGGACCATGTAAATCCTTGTAAATAGCGAAGCCCCTAGTAGGCTAAGCCAAGTGCCTCATCATCACTTGCTTCATATCCATTATCCTCATCCCATGAGTTGTACCCTGTTGGGTTGGAATCAATTGAGATATTTGGATGATAAATTTACGATGGTGGTACGTTCACCGTGGCCACTTGTCTATTGCTCAAATTTCCTGTTCTTAGGGGGTGATAAGGAATAAAATCAATGTCTTCTCCTAACCCTAATCTTAATATGTCCAATGATGATGCAAGAGAGTCATCTCAACCTCCGATATAATAGCCTAATCCAAACCTATTGGAGGGAAGATGATATTGTGGCTTGTATGGCTGCCTGCACCCCTGCTCATATATACCAAGGCCATGGCCATGCCAATGGCAATGATCAAAGTAGCTTAGATCAAACTCAAGATTAGAGAGGTAAAAAACATTAATCATGAATAATTCATCACTATCCTCTTCTATGTCTGAAGACTTATGGGCACAGTCTAGGCCATCATAGACAAAATTGGTTTGGTTGGGAGGGATTCCAAGTGGAACCACTGTTCCCACTAGCAGCATCAAGTCCTTAGGTCTTCCCATGTCTTGATCAGAATTAATTATAGGCATAAAGGTAATGTTATACATAAGGTACTCATCCTATGCTTGTGCTTACCAAGTGCATTGATGCATGCGATGTTGATGACCCTACGGATGATACTGGTGAAGCGGGGTGGTAATAATTATCTTTGTATTGATCTTGAAGATCTTATTCTTCCATAGGAATTGGAATTTTAGCAATGGCTATGTTTGAAACTTCCTTGGGTCTTTCTTCTTTGAATAAGGGTGCCTTTAGCTTCTGATTGTCTTTTGGTTTTGACGTTGGCGGTACTTTAGAAGCATTGACTATTTTGAGTGCACCAAGAGGTGTTGATGTGCATGGGTCTTTTCTTACCCTTTTGTCCTTGTTATCCATTTGTGTGGTTGGATATGAAGGTGCTCTATATAGGTGGGTAGAATAAATTACAAATTCTCCCAGAATGTCCACCTGATGGACGTATTTAAAAGGCTCTTCATCGGCCAGAACCACATAGACCTTATATTCATGTACATACTTGACACACTGGTGCAAGATCGAAGGCACACACTTTATGGCCCTTATCCAAGGATGCCCTAAGAGGATTTTGTACTGCATAGGTCCTTCCAATACAAAAATGTCATAGGGATGGTATTGTGCCCCACCTTGATGGGTAGGACTATCGTTCCCATAGTATTACATAAAGCATCATTAAAATCTCTTAATGTGTAAGCTCCTGGAACGATATTGGACTTGGATATTTTGAGGTGCTTTATTTTTGTTGTTGTAATGATGTTTATTGATGAACTTATATCAACAAAGACCCTCTTGAAAGGTAAGCCATTGATTGTCACCATAATGTTTAGCGGAAGGTTTGGTAAGGTAGCAGGTACTATCTTAATCTCATAATCATATAATTGAATTATAGGTTCCTGACATTCTTGTACTTGTCTCACAAAGTGAGTGAATGCATTCACATTTTGTGGTTGGAGCTCAATTGTCCTTAAAATATCCATTAGAATCTCCCTATGCTTTGGGTACTGTTGTATGAGCTCATAGATGGATAACTTAGCTAGAGTCATTTGTAGGTTTTGCTCCAATCTACTTCGGATAATTACCACATGTCGTGTTGGTGGACCTGGAAGGTTGTCATACCTCTGCCTAGGTGCAACTAGGAAGTTCATGGGAGTTGCAAGAGGTTGCGGTTGACCATACCACCTAGTCCTTGTTTCTATGTTAATACTATCAACCATACCAACACATCTATGGGTAGGTATATCGGCTTGAACCTAATTTACTTGGACCCCTTGATATTTAGGGGCCTCATGATTGGGCAACAGGTTTCTGTATATACCCATGTCTCTGTTATCAAGAGCCAGTGAGTTGTCAACTTTGAGTTCTCCTGCCTTAATCATATTTTGCACTTGATGCTTAAAACAAATGCAAACCTCAATGTCATGCCTTAGTATACTGTGATAAGGGTAAAATTGATCTTCCCTATATCCTTTTAGCTTAGGGTGGTTGGGATATATAATAGGTATATCAGGAAATCTGATCCTCTTGGCCTCACTCAACTGATTAAATATTGATTGCATTGATTTTTTCAGAGGCGTGAAATAGTGAGGCAGCTTGCATTCTTTGTTTCGCCCCTGATTATTCCTTTGGTCGTAATTGGCTGGTAGGGGATGTGCTTGATAGTTCTAGGGTTGTTGTGCACCCCCATCCGTGGGTGTAGTCAATATGACTTGATTGATTATAGCAAGGTTTCCCTGCTTCTATTTGTACTTGTCATTCTTACCATTCTTGTTCCACTCTTTTTTGTTTTAGAGTTTAATGGTTTCATCATCTACTTTTATGTCTTTGATGAGCTTGCCCTATGTTAAGGCTTCCTCAAATGAAGGATACTACTGAAGTTGTAGCAAGAGGGAGATGTGTTTAGAGCAAATTTTTGTGAACTTGCAAATTATCTCTTCTATGGGAATGGAGAATTATAATTTTGCCATGACTTTTCTCCATCTATTCCCATAATCCATTACTGGCTCATCATCATACTGTTTCAAGTTGGCCAGGTTTGAAAGGTTCACCTTCTTCTTGGAACCAAAGGAGAAACACTTTAAGAATACATTTACTAGTTGTTCAAATTTGGTTATGCTATGCTTAGGTAGTTTGTTGAACCATCGAGTGGCAGCACCTAAAAATGTCATTATGAATGTCCTTAGCATGAGAGCGCCGTTGTCTTCAAGAAGAAAATATGAGTTGATAAAATTGGTGATTTGCTCTTGTGCATCCTCTTCAACTTTAAATTTTTCTAACCTAGGCATCTCAAAGTGGTTAGGATATGGAGGGCTAGGTATTTATGGGCACAATGGTTGGTTGTGTATTTTTCTTAATGTTGGCGAGTTCCCGGCTGCCTCTTGTTTCTCAAAGGCTTTCATCTTTTCAGCAAGCTTTCATGTCATGTCAGCACATGTGGAGGGAATTTCAGTGGCATGGCCATCGTTAAGCACATCTTGAGAATGGATTACTATTGGCCCACCATGGAAAAGGACTACTATGAGTATGTCAAGAAATGCATTAAGTGCCAACACCATGCAAATCTAATGCACTTACCATCGTAAGCCTTGCAACCCATCCAGGCAGCATAGCCATTCTCACAGTAGGGACTAGAGTTGATTGGGAATATCTCACCCCCATCCTCAGGTCGACACACATTCATCATAACAACCACATAATATTTCACTAAATGGGTGGAAGTGATCCCCTTAACATCAACAATTGGACCAAGGATTGTGGAGTTTATACTCCACAATATCATAAGTAATTTTGGGGTCCCTTCAAAGATAATATCAGATAAGAGGCCATATTTCAAGAACAAAAATGTGAGTGCTTTAATGAAAATATATCATATTCAACATAGTTTTTCAATGCCTTATAATCCGTAAGAAAACGAACAAGCAGAAACCTCAGACAAAACAATAGTCTCCATAATGAGGAAGATGGTGCAAGAAAATCACAAGGATTGGCACATACAGTTACCTCTTACACTATGGGCATACATGACTATTATATGGATGCCCACTAGGACAACAAAATTTTCACTAGTGTATGGCACTGAGGCCATCATGCCACTAGAGTTGGAAATTCCAACTCTACGAATAGCATTAAAGGACTTCATAGATGATGATATCATGCGACAATACCGCCTTGATCAGTTGATGCTCCTTGATGAATGTCGAGTGAATGCTTTAGAGCATCTTCATGTTTACCAATATCACCTTGTGCGAGCCTACAATAGTAAAGTCCACTTAAGGGAATTCAAGGTTGGAGATCTAGTTCTCAAAGAAAACCAACAAAATTTGAATCTATCACCGCATGTGCGAGACAAGTTTGCGATAAATTGGATAGGCCCGTACATGATTTCACAGAGAGTTGGACCTGGAGCATATCACCTTATATCATTAGATGGTGTTGAGGAACTTGAACCTCTCAATATCATTCACTTAAAAGCATTCTATACATAAAAAAAAAACAAAAACATTCAAATATGTTAAAAAACAAAAACATTCAAATATGTCAAAAAAATAAAAATATTCAAATATGTCAAAAAAATAAAAACATTCAAATATGTCAAAAACATAAAAACATTCAAATATGTCAAAAAATAAAAACATTCAAATATGTCAAAAAACAAAAAAAATCAAATATGTCAAAAAACAAAAGCATTCAAATATGTCAAAAAAACAAAAAAATAAAATAGGTCAAAAACACAAACAAATCATAAAAACACAAAAATTAAAAATACAATCAAAGGATCCATGGACATTCAAGTCTCTTGGTCAAAATCAATTCAAAAAGCTCCAAGGGTATACAAACCGCTTGGTCAACATCAATTCAAAAGGCTCCAAGGGTATACAAACCGCTTGGTCAACTCCAATAAAAAATGCTCCAAGGGTAATTCATGCCACTTGGTCAAAATAAAAAAGCCCCAAAGGCACATTAAGCCCTTTGGTCAAATAAATAATAATGATAATAATACAAAAACAACATAAAAATAAAAAATACAAAAACAATTGCATCTCACATCTTGCATCCACATAATTGCATTGCATTTTCATATCCATTACATTGCATATGTCATGAGAACCTTAAAAGTGATACCAAATTTCATCACACAAATCATTCAAATCCATACCTCCACCAACACGTGTGTAATAATGTTTTTCAACACAACCATTATTTATTGCTATACATAATATACTAAGGTTTTTTGGTTAATCAACCACAACTAGTGATCTTATCAACTTTTGTGGAAAACCATCTTGGTTAGTAGAAGGTAAGGTCTAGCTATGATAATGCCTTGGATATTCAAGATCCCATCACTAATTGAAACACTAAAATCCTAGTTGGTACAAGGAAAAGATGAAATCTACAAAGCGGTCTAGGTTACCTTAAGTAAAAAGGATTTTCCTTACTTATCCCCCTGTGCAACCAGTTTAAATATGTTGAGAATTGGTAAAAGGACAAGCTTTTCCCTATCCAAATCCCTTGCTTAAATCAAAATAAGCAAAAACCCGAAGAAAAGTACATATTCAAAAATCCAAGCATATAGTCCATATTTCAAAGCAATGATCCGATACACAAATCAGAGATTCCAAGAAACCTCGCTCAAAGAAAAATCAAGAAAAAATAAACAGTGATTTTCATCACTACATATGAGAAAAATAAACAGTGATTATCATCACAAAAATTCTCACTCAAAAAAAAAATCAATAAAAAATAAACAGTGATTTTCATCATTGCATATGAGCAAATATCCAAAGCCAAAAGGAAGAAAATACATGAATAAAGCTTGAATCCCCGGAATTCTTAGCATTGTACAAAATTAGGAGAGATATTTATGCATGACGATATGTCTACCACAATTGCTTCATGCATTTATGTAGACCAATGTTTGAATGTGGATGAGCTAGCATAGGTAACCCAATATTGCCTAGTGGTATAGTCCAACTAAATCCAACTTAGGATGAGACGAAAACTTGAGAATCCATGATCTTAGAAATGGGCTGAAAGAATCATGCCTGACATCGAAGGAAATGCTTGAGTTCTATCTCAAAATATACAATCACTTGCACACACACAAATCATGAATATCCAGGTCCATGGTAAAAACCTTACTTTTCAAAAGTCTAGACTAGTAAGTAGATAGCTATTGATAGGGTAACTAGAGTGTTTGAATCTCCGAAAAGCCCCAAAATTTCTTACATAGCAACAAATCATATGATAATTCACACCATCACTTTCTTTATAAGATTCTATAAATTAGGGGGTATCAACATAGTAGGACAGATACCGCATATATATTAGAAATAGTATATAAACGAACACTTACTACTTTATATCTTTTAATTTACAGAAACTTATCAAGAAAATGCATTACACACCATTACTTCTCATATATGAATACTTAATAAATTCTTATGATAAGAGTGATTATTTAAATTCATGATTATTATTTTTACTTTCTAAGGTATCACCAATTAATATTGTCAATGTCATATGCATTCCTTATGTTTTAAGTGATTAGAGCATACAGGTTCGTTTATACCATCCCATAACATAAGTTATATGCATACAATTAAAGCAAAATTAAACATGCATTTAACAATAACATCACATCCACAAACACAAGTCATTAATCATCCACCATCACATCATAAGGCACATCATAAAACATATAGGCAATATCCATTTGCATACAATCATGAATTCATCATTCATCATCAAAATACATCATGGTGTATCATCAAATCATATAAGCATCTACAATATCATCCATCGTCTAACATATACATCAAATCATCATAACGTCATCATCACATCACATCATAAAACAAAATAACAACAAAAACATGAGCAATAAACGATACACAAAATGAGTAATAATAAAAAGATATCATAAAATCATGTGTTTCAATGGGTATACAAAAATACCCATAGGCTACAGTCATATAGGTTAGCCGACCTCGAAATGAATCCAAACCAAGTGAACCATCAATCGAATACTAGGCATGTGCCCCTGCAGCACCGCATCCTATGGATGGATCTCTGGTAGAATGGTGCGAGCTAGACCATATTGGTCTCTTTGTATGAGTCTGGGCCCCATGACCAGGTTGGATGGAATACTACCCTACTCTAGAGCTCCTACTGACCTATCACCCACCTATAGCTCCTCTCTCCTTAGGGATGGCTCCTAACCTCCTAATCTGCCTTGAGAGAGCGGCAATCTGGGTTGCATCCTCAATAATTTATACATCACTATCATCCAAAAAAACTTGTAGATGACTAATATCTCCCTCAAGAGCTACCCTCGAAGGACCCTCAAGAGTATGAGGAGCAAAAACAACCTGCATCCAGGTAGCTCCTCCCATAGCAGCCTACAAAGCCTGTATCTAGTCTGATAGTTGAGCTATAGTAGTATCCCTCTGAGCTATGATGGTACTGCATTGTTATACCTATATCTTGGCTAACTAGAGCTCAACCTCCACATCATGTAGTTATGCCTTGAGAGGATAATTTGTCTCCTCCAGCTCCATATCCTCCTCTACCTCCTCAAGAGAATCCTACTTCTCCATTGCTACCTGCTCTGCCTTTTGGCCCCATGTCATAGTCTTAGTATGAAACATGCACCTTGATGGATCTGTCCCATCTTTGCCATCATCCTCTTGACCCAGACTACCCTCATCATACCACATCAGGTCATCCCACCATCATGCAAATACCTCTATAACTCCACTAGCCACTCCAAGATCAATAGCTGGGGCATCCTCCTTGTCAGATAACTCTGTAACCTATCAGGGAGGGAGGTCTCTCTCTGCTTCAATGCGCCTATATAAAAATGGTACTAGTGGTACATCCTACTACAACCCATACTAACAAAGAACCTGAGAGTAGAAGAAGTACACCTAGATGTTAAACTTGTGGTCAATGAGCCATTTCTCACACCGCGTCCTAGTAGTATAGTTTTCAGAGTCATCCCAAGTAGGACACTCATGATACAGGCACCATATGACATCTCTAGGCCGTAGTCCATTAAATGTATTAGTATAATGAGTTAGCTCCCTTGAAAAATTTTGGCTCTTGAACTCCTTGCTCTCTCTAGCCCATCTTGCACCATAGTACTGCATCCTCCTGTCCACAACTATGATCTTAATAGGAAACCCCTTAGGGTGATCTACCCTAATGTGCTCCCATTCCCATATCTACAAAAGCCAACTACAAGTGATGCTGACCCGACCCCTCTGGTGGTGTGGTATAGCTCATCGTAACATTGATCCAATAGAGAACTACCCCATGAATATCTGATAAGCTCCTTACTATCCATCAGGTCTTAAACCATCGCAAGGAGGTTCCAAGGGAACCTCAAGCCTAAACAATCTAGGATAAGGACATTGTTGATGACCATCAGCAACATCACATGCCTTGCCATGAAAACATGCTCCTGATACCAGTGGATGATAGACACTCCCCCAGACCTAGTTGTCGTGAGAGCATCCTCAGAATGCCTTTCGAACACCTGAGTTAATATGGCCACCTGATCATTAGTGGTTGAATAAACAATAGCCACCCCATCAAAAGGGCATGAAAGATTTTGTACACATCCTCTAGCATGATGGTCATATCGTAAATCAAGAGGTGGAAGGTATTAGTCTGAGGGTCCCAGCAATGGGCCAAAGTCATAAGGTAAGCTTGGTACGATATAATGTGAGGTAGTCTGGTAACATACTGGAGCCCGTGAGCCTTAAGCCACCTCCAATCTATGTCATCCAGAAGAGGTAGGATGTCATTCATGATCCCCGGGTCATGAGCTCGAGCAGTAAGGATCTAAGTAAAGTAAAAGAAAATGAAACATAACTACAATGCATCTAAGGCATAAATCCTAATAAAACATAAAAAAAATTGACACTCTCCCAACTATGAGCAAAGTGGGGGGGTAAATACACCTAGGAATGCAACACATGCTAAAGAGTAGTTCAAAATTTCAAAAAAATTATTAAACTATCTCGAAAATCCAATAAAAAGCAAAAAATTGTGCAAAATTGGCTAAGGGGATTAGTCGTTGTCACCTACAGCATCCATAGTCTAGCTACTAGAGACAGTAGTGGCCAAATCCCAACGGTCAAATTTTTTATCATTGGGGTTCAAACATAGTCACTTTGAGTGACAGCAGACAAATTTTTGCTGCTCTAAGCGACAGCGGCCGAAAGGTAACATGGAAAACCCGTGAACCCTAGGCCATAAAATTCAAAAAAATTAGAAAGAACAAAAATTGGGACCAACACACTACTTAAAAACTAAACAAAGCCTAACTACAAATTTTTTTCATTACCAATAGGTTTATTTAGGTTCATTTACCATTTACTTAGTGAGTTTTAGTTTTACCCAAAAGCAAGAAAGAGGGTAGGGTTTAAAAGAATACCCGAGAAGCTTCAGCTCCTCCAACAGTTGATGCCTCACCCTATGTAGCCATGTCCTCAATGTAGGTAGCTTCAAAAATTGCAATTGTTGTTGTCTCAACAGAGCTCTAAAAAGTGAATTGATAGCAAATGAAAGTGATAGGTCAAAATCCTAAAAACGCATTTTTTTTATATTTTCAAATCATGCCTTGGCCGCTGCTGGTGTCAGCGGCCCAAACTTCATGGTCGCTCAAGGCAAAAACAGCCACAGGCAGAGACTTAGAGGTCATTGGACCTGACAGCGGCCTACTCCATAGATAAAAACAAGAAAAATTCTTCCATGGGAGGATAACACAACATTAAAGAAACACATTTTGATGAATTAAAGTCATCTTAATGACCAAAATAACAAAAAAATCACATAAAAGCATAATCTCAAGCAGGCCTCATACCCAGTTACTTGTTCTATCCACTCGACGAATGCAGTGATTCACACTCCATGCATTTCAATGAGATGAGCAAGTTACTATAAGGCCGCTTGGGGAAAAAGCATTTCATTTTAGAATTACGATGCACCACCCTTCAATTCCGAAGAAGATCAAGATGGTCATACTGCTCCATGGGTGCGAAAGGATCATCCTAATTCCCCATGGTACCAAAAACATTAAGCCAAAGTTATACCATATGAACATAAATAGAATCACTCATCCTAACTCCCTAAGAAACCTATTGATAGGTGGACCGTTCCTCAGGATAGGGATAGATGATTATCATAAAAAATTAGAATCACACTTGGATGTGCGATTGTCGATTAAATGCA
Organism: Wollemia nobilis; assembly: GCA_028583015.1. Classification (NCBI taxonomy): domain Eukaryota; kingdom Viridiplantae; phylum Streptophyta; class Pinopsida; order Araucariales; family Araucariaceae; genus Wollemia; species Wollemia nobilis. The sequence continues at coordinate 5,454,600 of JAQPPZ010002499.1, forward strand.
ACAAATGCTAGAAAGGAACCAGATTAGTCATATTGGTCAAGTGACTTGTCGCTTCATTCATTGTCATTTCTTCACCAATCCATTGTGTGAGGAAGTAGTTCAAAACTTCAACATAATCATAATCAAATCAACAAAATATCACTCGATCATAACAAAATCATGTTCATCCTACAAATCATTGCATACAAAAATAAAAAAATTCTCTAGTTTGCTGGGAATGTAAGAAGACATGACATATTCAATTGTAGCTCTCCTACCGGTAGAAACTATTATAGCATTTGAAGCTACCCGATTGAGTTTGAGGAATGAGTATAATTTAACATGCCCAATCCACTAAGCTAAGTCCTCTGAATGTTGGTAAAATGATTCAAGGGATGCGTGACATCTTGCATTATTGGGCCATCCAGTGTTGATTAGACCATTGATCACCATACACCCTACAAATAGATCAGTCTACGTTTTTGCTTAGCATTGTGTTTTCCACACAACACGTCATAAAAAGGGGCATCTATAGACACCTAAAATGTGTCATGCTTAAGGGATCTGCTCACATAGACACATTCATAAGATCAGATGATATAATCTTGGACTTTCCAAGCATCAAAAGTGGTTCTCACCACTCATTTGGGGCCTTTTCAAGCCATCCAAGCCTAGCTTCTCAAGCCAAGAGTGGCCATATCCTAGCCGCTCAAGCCTAGAGCAGCCAAACCTTAGCCACTATAGACAACAATGGCCATATCTTAGTTACTATCATCTGCAGTGACTAAGATATTAGCTTCTACAGATGACAATGACCAGATCTTAGCCCCTGTTGTCTGCAGTGACTAAGATCTGGCCACTGTTGTCTATAGTGGCTAAGGTTTGGCCGCTATAGGCTTGAGTGGCTAGGATTTGGCTGCTCTTGGTTTGAGTGGCTAGGCTTGGATGGCTTGAAAAGGCCCCAAATGAGTGGTGAGAACCATTGTTGATGATTATAAAGTCCAATATTATGTCATCTAATCTTATGAATGCATCTATAATATCATCTTCCCTAAGCATGACACGTTTTAGGTGTCTACAAATACCCCTTTTTGTGATGCATTGTGTGGAAAACACAACACTGAGCAAAAATGTATACTGATCTATTTGTAGGGTGTATGGTGGTCAATGGTCTGATCAAAACTAGATGTCCCAATCATGCAAGATGGCATGCATCCCTTGAATCATTACATCAACATTTTGAGTACTTAGCTCAGTGGCTTGGGCATGTTAAATTGCACTCATTCCTCAAACTCAATCAGGTAGCTTCAGCTACTACAATAGTTTTGATCGATAAGAGAGCTACAATTGAATATGTCATGTCTACTTACATTCCCAAAAAATAAGGGAAAAGGAAGACATATCATAAAAAGGAGCATATGTAGACACCTAAAACGTGTCATGCTTAGGGAAGCTGCTCACATAAACACATTCATAAGATCAGATGATATATTATTGGACTTTCCAAGAATCAATAGTGGTTCTCACCACTCATTTGGGGTCTTTTCAAGTCATCCAAGCCTAGCTACTCAAGCCAAGAGTGGTCAGATCCTATCCACTCAAGCCTTGAGCAGCCAAACCTTAGCCATTGCAAACGATAGTGGCCAAATCTTAGTCACCGTAGATGACAGCAGCTAAATCATAAAAGCAATTTTACTGACAAATAGACCTAATCACAGGTGGAAGTGGTAGTCTGAATGCAATAAAGGTGAGTGAGAGTAACTTGGATTTCCTTTTCACAACAAGTTCACATATGAGACTTTATTTTGCATTTATACTTTAGTTAACTGGTCCCCAAACATAGACAAATGACAAAAGCTTCTCATGCTAATGACCAGTTTGCATAGAAGACTCAATTTGGTAGTTAGATTTTAGTTAATTGGCCTCCAAACATAGAAAAGACAAAAAGTTTCTCATGCTAACTCTCACTATGCATGAGAAGTTCATTCCTAGGCCTTGGACATAGACCTAGGATTTCACACTATAAAAGGTGCAAGCCTAAGAGCACAAAGAATCGATCCATATTTTTTATCAATATTGGAAGAGAGGAGAGACATATTTTATCTAAGAGATCTTTATCCAGACAATTTATCAGGACAGGTCATTGAGGAGAGCTTTCAAGACTTGGAGAGTTCCCTTGGAGATCACGTGTATGATGAAGCCCTAACATATTGGAGAGCATAGCAACCATTATTTCAACATAGGATACAAGCTTTGATCCATATCTTTGGAGCAAAGAGGACGAGAGTCATTTTAGCGGCTGCTATCTTGGACAGTGGCCTATAGGCTTAGCTTAGATTTTAGACATTTGATTCATTATTTTGTTTAGCATATTATTAGCATAGCATCATTTCATTTGTTCACATTCATAGTGTTAGTCTAATTTGCACTTGCTTTCATTTGTTATATCCACTACTAACAACCTCATCCGATGAGGTATTCTCAGAAATCTAAGTGTGTGTTGTTGTTTCATTGCTTACAGGGCCACGGGTTGATTGGACAAAATCTACAACATACGAGAGCAAAAGGGATACCTGTAGGAAATAGGCATGGAGAAGGAGGTATCTGTAAGACCTCATACATTTTTGTGTGAAACTAGGAAGCTTTTTGAAAGTGCACCACCTCTTCATGAAAGGGGCACTCTTTGCCTATTTGTAACCTTATTGTATCGAAATGGATATCCCTAAGAGGGACCGACATGTAATCGGGTTTCAATACAAATAAAGAGATCAATATTTATTATTTTTGTGTTATATGCTTTTCATTGTCTTCCATTTCATCTTAGGTTTTTAATACATTGCAAGTAGCATAAAAAGAGTGGTGTGTGCATCTCGGGGTCGCTATAGATGACGATCACGGTGGGACATGTGACAAAAAAACTGCTTTTGTCCCACCATGATCGCCATCTGTAGTGACCCTGGGATGCATGCATCGTTCTTTTTACACTAATTGCAATGTATTAAAAACCTAATATGAAATGGAAGACAATGAAAAACATATAACATGGAAATAACAAAGATGGATTTCTGTATTCGTAATCGGTTACATGTCGGTCCCTCTTAGGGATACCCATTTTAATACTATAAGGTTACAAATAGGTAAAGAGTGCCCCTTTCACGAAGAGGTGGTGCACTTTCAAAAAGCTTCCCGGTTCTGCACATGAAAATATATGAGGGCTTAAAGATGCCTCCTTCTCTAAGCCTATTTCCTAGAGGGATCATCTTTGCTCTCGTATGTTGCATATTTTGTTTGATCAACTTGTGGCCCTGTAAGCAATGAAACAACAACACACACTTAGATGTCCGAGAATAACTCCCCGGATGAGGTTTTTAGAAGTGGATATAACAAATGAAAGCAAAGTGCAAATTAGACTAATACTATGAATGTGAACGAATGAAATGATGCTATGATAATGATATGCTAAAAAAAATAATGAATCTAATATCTAAACCCATTTGGTCATGGGGTCTTACCATTTGGTATTAGAACAAATATATCAAATGGTCAACAGAGGAATATATCATGATACCAACCTAATTTTGCTGCTTAATCTCACCCACCTACGTCAAGTCACATCAGTGCATGCATATAAAATTCAATTCCAGGATATCACCAATCGCATCATAGGGTTGGACGAATTAGTTCTCATAAGCGGTTTCATCAATGGATTAAAAGAAGAAACTAGAGTGGTGGTCATGATGTACACTCCTCGCACTCTACAGGAAGCCATTGGATTAGCCTTGTTAGCTGAAGATAAATTTAATGTTCAACGTCAACACAGGGAGCAACCTATTGACAAATCATCATTCCTGCCCACTATCCTAAAAACTAAACCCTTGCCAGTTAAGTACCTTAGCTTGCAAGAAATGGAGGAGCGACGAGCGAAAGACCTTTGTTGTACTTGTGATGAGCAATTTGGGCCTCATCATCATTGTGCTACACCAACATTGTATTTATTAAATTTAGATGATCCTTTTCCCTCCATAGGGGCCAAATATGAGATAGATGTACAATTGTTGAATGTAGTTGATTCCTATCGTTCCATAGAGGGAGAAGGTGAGGTAGATGTGCAAGACATGAGCAAAGCACCTGATCACAACAATGAAGGTAAAGATATCGATGTACAAGAAGTGACCAATGAAGGCCAGTCATACACTCTAACAAGACTACACACAAGTTCTTCACAAATAGTGAGTTCTCACCACATGGTAAAACCTATCCGAAAACAAGCTAGAAAGATGACTACACACTCATTTTTCATTAACCCTCTTAGGGAACAACAGGAAGATGCAAAAGTGTTACCATCACTTTTGATGCATCATTTTGAAGTGTTTGAGGAACCCCAAGGGTTGCCCTCCCATCATCATCATGATTTTCCTAAAGAATATTCTACTATTGTTCTTGTCAACCCCCCGCTAATGCTTCATCCTTCTCGATATCCCTGCCTACAGAAGGATGACATTAAAAGAGTCCAAGAACTTACGCAAATTCTTCTTGGAAAACAAAGGACAAAGCTTCTCACTTCGAGCTTTGAGGACAAAGCTCTTTTTAAGGAGGGTGGCATGTTAGGATCCTCAATCCTAACATTATTAGTTAGTATTATTTAGTATTATTAATCATTTAATTATTATATTATTAACTCATAAAGTGAACCATCACAACCTTTCATAACATGAATCATCATGTCTCTTCACCAACATAGCTTTAGGGTAGATATATATATTACGTTGGACATCCATATCAAATCATTAAATAAGAAGAATAAGAATCATATATTCCAAGGAGGGAGCCCCCTATAGTGGCAAAGCGATTACAAGGGAGCTCCCTTTGAGTGGCCTGCGATTACATTTACATTAATTTGTTAATAATTTTAGAGTAAGACCTTGGGGTCTTACCATAAGCCTATAGGCCACTGTCCAAGACAGCGACCACTAAAGTGACTCTCGTCCTCTATGTTCCAAAGCTATGGATCAAAGCTTGCATCCAATGTTGAAATAATGGTTTCTATGCTCTCCAATATGTCAGGGCTTCGTCATACACGTGATATCCAAGGGAACTCTCCAAGTCTCAAAATCTCTCCTCAATGACCTATCCTGATAAATTGTCTGGATAAAGATCTCTTAGATAAAACATGTCTCTCCTCTCTTCCAATAGTGATAAAAAATATGGATCGATCCTTGGTGCTCTTAGGCTTGCACATTTTATAGTGTGAAATCCTAGATCTATGTCCAAGCCATAGGAATGAATTTCTCATGCATAGTGAGAGTTAGCATGAGAAGATTTTTGTCTTTTCTATGTTTAGAGGCCAATTAACTAAAATATAACTACCAACTTGAGTCTTCTATTCAAATTGATCATTAGCATGAGAAGCTTTTGTCCTTTGTCTATGTTTGGGGGCCACTTAACTAAATTTCAAATGCAAACTCAAGTCTCATATGTGAACTGGTTGTGAAAAGGAATGCAAAGTTACTCCCGCTAACCTTTATTGCATGCATATGACCACTTTTGCCCATGATTAGGTATGTTTGTCGGTAATACTAATTTTATGGTTTAGCCGCTGTCATCTATAGTGACTAATATCTGGTCGCTGTCATCTATGGGGGCTAAGTTCTGGCCGCTCTAGGCTTGAGCGGCTAGGATATGGCCACTCCTGGCTTGAGCGGCTAGGCTTGGATGGCTTGAAAAGGCCCCAAACAAGTGGTGAGAACCACTATTGATGCTTGGAAAATCCAATATTATGTCATCTAATCTTATGAATGTGTCTATGTGAGTAGCTCCCCTAAGCATGAAATGTTTTAAGTGTCTACACATATCACCATGTGTAAGACTCATCCATTGTCAAGCAGGTTTCATTCAATCTATTGTTTTAATGGAGACTGCCCCATGACTTTTGAATCCTAATGATTCTATGGATTCAAGCTCATTACCCCCTTCTTTTCTTTTGATTGTTTAGGATACTTTCTCATTTGATGAGGGGCAAGGGAATTTATTTGCTTAGTGGTTAAAACCACTTTTTTTTTTGTGAGGAGGGGAGGATACTTGATAATTTTTGTGGAGCAAGGGATTTTATTGCTTTGGATAGGGGGATATTGTCCTTTTGTCAAGTCTTAGCATTCTAGATCATACACATAATAATATGAGCAAGGGAAACCTTTTGCTCAAGGGGTAAGGTCTACTTTGTATTTTCATCCTTCCTTGGTCAAAACATGGATTTTAATGTGTGGATTTGTGTTTGAGAATTTGAGATATACAAGGTACTATCAAAGAAAAACCCTACATTCTAAAATCCAAGATAGCTTTCTACAAAATCTAAAAGGAAAACTAGGAATGGTTGAATGATCAAAAACCCTAGTGAAAATCTTATAGCAACTTATTGGTTGTGTTAAAAAACATAGTTACTCATAAATGGGAATGTGGATGGTAGTGATATATGGGATGTGGGGTTTTCCCTATGATCTTTTGCAAACTAAAATGTGTATGTAAAATACTCAGTGGCCATCTAAACATCATTGGTATCTACCCTATCTTATGAGGATCACTTAATAAGAAAAATCTCGTAAGGAAAATGATAAATAATGATGATTGAAAAAGGTTAGTTAATAAATATGACAAATGTATAGGTGTGGTGTCATACCCTAGCATGCAAGAAAAAAACAAGTCCTAATGCTAATGCAATGAAAGAACATTCCTAAGGAAAGTGAACAAATGTAGTGGCATGAAATGCATGATGGAATATAATGCAAATGAGAATGTACTATTTTTTTGTGTTTTTGTATTTTTTTTAATGTTTTTGTGGTTTTGGGTTGAATTCAGATTTTTTTTGACCAAATAGCTTAAGTACCTTTGGTAATTTTTGTGAATTTACCAATGGGCTTAAGTTCCTTTGGAGCTTTTTGTGAATTGACCAAAGGGCTTAAGTGCCTTTGGATATTTTGTGAATTGATCAAAAGGCTTAAGTGCCTTTGGAGCTTTTTATGAATTGACCAAAGGGCTTAAGTTCCTTTGGAGATTTTTTTGAATTGACCAAAGGGCTTAAGTGCCTTTGGATATTTTTGTAAACTAAGCTTTACGCATGAAATACCCATAGGTGGAGGATGTTGAGAGGTTCAGGCTCCTCAACACCCTCAAGAGACACTAACCTATATGTCTCTGACTCTATCTTCTGTGTGATGATAAATGGGCCTAAACAGTTTGCTATGAATTTTTCTAGTAAGTGCGACGGTAAGTTGGAGTTTTGTTGATTTTATTTAAGCATGAGATCCCCAAATTTAAATTCCCTAATATGGAATTTCATATCATAATATCACTTAAGGTGATCTTGATAAACATGGAGGTGCTTGAGAGCATTAACACGTCATTCTTCAATAAGGTTCAATTGATCAAAGCATTTTTATCACACAATATAATCATTGGTAAACTCTTGAAGTGATATACGCAATGAAGGAATCTCTAATTCCATGGGCATAATGGCCTCAGTGCCACATACTACCAAAAAAGGAGTTTCCCTAGTGGGCATCCTAATGCTAGTTTTATAAGCCCATAATGCAAAAGGTAGTTGAAGATGTCAATATATATGATTATCCTTGATGGTTTTTTTAAGAATGGCAATAATTATTTTTTTTTATGCCTCTTCTTTCCTATTGGCTTACGGATAATAGGGCGTAGAAAAGTTGTGCTAAATTTTATACTTTGCAGTCAACGCTCACACATATTTATTCTTGAAAGGATGCCCATTATCCAAGATAACCTTTTATGGAATACCAAACAACATATGATATTATGGAGTATGAACTCCACAATTCATGGTCTTGTCATAGTGGTAAGAGGGATTACTTCTACCAATTTGGTAAAGTACTCTATGGTCGTAAGATAAATGTGTGATGGCTAGAATATGAGGGTGATATTTTTCCAATTAAATCAAAACACCACTGCAAAAAAGGCCACACTGTCTGAATCAATTGCAAGGCCTGAGAAGGTACATGCAAAAGATTAGCATGATGTTGATATTTCATGCACTTCTTGATAGAGACACAACAATATTTCTCTATAGTAGGCCAATAATAGCCCATTCAAAGGATGCACTTAGCGATAGCTATACCGTTAAAATGGACATCACAAGTACCATTTTGAGCTTATGAAACTACCCAAGCAGATTCATGGGGCTCTAGACAATGAAGGAGAATACCAATGTAGCCTCGACGATATAAGATGTCTCCTAGAAAGATATATTTTGTCACTTTTTGCTTTAATGTTCATTTTGTGGTATGCGACAGTCCAAAGGGGATACTACCAAGCTTTAGGAAGTATTTTATTTGAGTGAGCCAATCTTGATATTGCTCCATCTTGCCTCAAAGAACTTCTTGCACCCTTTAATATTTATCCTGCATAAATTTTGGTTGGGATACAACCTTAATATGGATCATTGTGTTATTCTCAAAAGGACTATTTTGGATCAAAGACCTCCAATAAGTATGGTTTAGAAAGTCATGTATGCAAAAGAACTATTCTTGGTACAACCCAATATGCATGTGGATAACTTTATCATAATTTAAAGCCTCACAAAAAATCATTGATTACGAAAGCATTTTGGTATGGTTAGTTATGATGTCATCCAAAGGGTTCTATGGAATTAAGGATCCTAAATAATCCATAGTAACCACAAAATTATTGGAAGAGTGAGGGATACCTTGATGTTATACCATTCCAATTTAGCTAAGAACTTATCCACAAGGGCTTTGTAAGACTGCAATATTGGACACCTACATTAATATATCTCTTTTACTTGATTGACAATGAGTAAGGAATCATCGAAGATATTTAACTTATTGATTTTCATAGTGATAGCCACTTGAAGGCCTAAAATGAGAACCTCATATTCAACATTATTATTGGTGCATGAGAAATCAAGTTTAAATGTTAAGGGTATAGGTCCCCTTACGATGTGAAGAACACAATTCTTGTGCCACACCCTTTCTCACACTTAGAACCATTAAAGAACAAAGTTATATCAGCTTGATTTTTTAGTTCTTTTGTTTCTGGTGAGTTGGATAATGCAAAAACTACATCGTCAGGCAACTCGATGGTAAGAGGTTGATTGTCCTAAATAGGAGCCTCTGCTAGTTTATCAATAATTACTTAACCTTTAATGTATTTTTAACTTATGAACTTGAGATAAAATTTTATCAATAGCATGATCCACTTTGTGGTATGACTATTATGATATGTTCAAAGCATCATGTACCGCAAAGGGTTTTCCTTAGATATGATATATGTTGTTTTATTGAGCATGTAATAGTGTAGATTATTAGTGGCAAATACCACTATGAGGTAAATCTTCTCAACGTATGCATACTTAAACTCATAGCTCACCAAGGTGTGACTAAAGTAATAAATAGCTTATTCCTTATTTTCTTCATTCTTTTGCACCAACATGGTCCCTAAAGAAATGTTAATAGCTGAAATATACAATAAAAATGGTACACCTAGTTGAGGTGGAGCTAAAACTAGTGAGGACACCAAGTATTTCTTGATCTCATCAAAGTATTTTTAACACTCATCATCCCATTTGAATGGGAATCCCTTGTATAGTAGTAAATTCATGGGTCGAAATTTATCCGACAATTGCGCTATAAAGCATTTGATGGGTGCTACATTTCCTTGTAAGCTACGAAGCTCCTTAATATTTGTAGAGGAAAGCATTTTGAGTATTACCTTGAATTTTGTGGGATCGAATTTAATACCTTTCTTTAAGACTATAAAACCCAAGATTTATCTAGATTTAACTACAAAAACACACTTCATAGGGTTAAGTCTAACATTATGTTCGATGAGGCGACCAAAGATCATGTAATCCTCTAGTATTTTGTGCATGTAGCCATGGAAGATGTATGTCATGGCTCACTGATATGTGACACCAGAATTTTTGAGACCAAATGGCATGACTTTGTAACAAATTTTTTTCTAAGGAGTGGTAAAGGTTATCTTAGGTTTATCTTTAGGATTGAATTGAGTATGATTATAGCCATAGAAACCATCCATGAGGGATAACATCTCATGTCTTGTATTTGCATCAACTAGAGTGTCAATTATAAGAAGGGGGAATTCATCCTTAAGGTTTGATTTGTTGAAATCTCAAAAATCTATGCATATGTGAATCCTCCCATCAGGTTTTCTTATGGGTATCACATTGGAAACCCATGGAGGATAATTGATGTGTTGGATGAATTTGGTATCCAAAATTTTTTATAATTCATATTTTACCACTAAGCCTATTGTTGGATGTATTTTTTGAAGTTTTTTCTTGATTGGTTTTATGTTTGGGTTGAGCGTAAGGTTGTGCATGACCAAATTCAAGTTGAGACCCAGCATGTCTTTATACGACCAAGAAAAATTCTTTCTTCTCTACCAATATATTTGTGTAAATGGCTTGCTCTTCAAGGGATAAATTTTCTCCTAATTTCATGTATTTATGAGCCTCGGGATCAGTGCTAATATATGTATCAATTGTTTTCTTTTTTGACATGTGGGATCCCTCCTCAAGCTAGTGAGGCATAGGGATCAAGTGGATGTTAGATGCATTTAAATAATCTATCATATCTAGTTTGATATCATCTTGAAAAACATATTTGTATGGTTCTTGCGATAAATAAAATGATTGTAATATTTCTTTGCAATGGAAGAACTCTTCAGGTGATGAAGACAATGCAACGTGATCAAAATCAATGGCCTCATGGTTGAGGTGTAAGGGTTTCAAAGGATCACTAGGATTATAAAGAGGTGTGGTCAAATCAATGGAAACCATATTTTTGGATGGATAGTTTTCATTCATGGAGGGGAAGAGCCTATCAAATATGGGTGGCTCTATATGTATCAGATGTGGCTCAGGTGGAAATGGGATGACTAGATCAAGCCTATGAGGATTCAATATGATTGGATTTTCTAGGGGTAGAAGCTACCTCCAAATGGGTTGGTGCATAGGAAAAGCCCTAAGATATAGCTCATCCATGTTTAAAGGAATGAATATTATCCTTTCATTGTTATTTTTCCAAATATGGCAAGGACCTAGATATATCAGTTTTTTTGTCCTCATACTCTTTTCATGCCTCACTAAAAGAATTAGGAGGTTACTGGCTATGATGAGGACCTAGATAAGCTAGTTTTGTTTCATCCTCATATTCCTCTAAAGTAATGGATATTGCATAAAACTCATGATAAGAAGAATCCATGGACATGTCATCATGATCTTGAGTGAATCCACCACCTTCTTCAAACCAATCATTCTCAAGGTCATTGGCTTGGCCAAACTCATATTGCTTATTGGTCTCTTCTTTTGTATCAGATATCCAACCACTTGTGTGCTCTTTATTAGAGGATGAAAGAGAGTTTATGCAAACCTGATTTCTAATCCACTACATGTGGGTAGGACCTAGATATGCTAATTTTGTCTCATCCCCATACTCTTCTAATGCTTTACTAGTAGATTAAATAGGCTCAAATGCAACCATTATTATGGGGAGATGATATCCTAGTAGATGAAAGTAGCATGGATCAAAATATTTATTTTCATTGATCTCATCTCCAAAACCTAAGGTTAGGCATTGGAGGGAGTCTACAAGGATTTCATATGACATATGCATGGAATACCCTAAGCCAAATTTATCTATAGGGAGTTGATACTATGGATGGTAAGGTGTTTGAAGACCCTATTAGTACTGACCAAGATCATTCTCATGCCAATGGTAGTGATGAAAATACCATAAGGTAAATTTAAGGTTTGATAGATAACTAATGTTCCTTGTAAATGGCTCATCATCATCCACCATCATAGGTGACAAACTTGTGGAATCATAAAGTCCCTCATAAATGAAGTTTATGTGGTTTGGGGGAACCACAAATGGTATGATGGTACTTATGGATAGTTATGGCAAATGAGGCCTACCCATGTCTTGCACAAATTAAATAAGCATAGTGAATACTATATTTTGTACTAGATACTCGACAAGTTTGAGATTAGCCAAATGAACCATAATTTGTGTTAGGTTGGATTATTATGATGGGGGTGTGGCTTGGACTAACTCATCCATAGTAGCAAATGATTATTTCACAATCATAGGAGTTGTATCATATTCTACTTATATGGTGGAAATGGAGGGAGGAATCTCTTCCATTGGCTCCTTCAACTTTCTCTTGCTTGAGGGATTCGAGGAGGAAGAAGGGATATCAAGAGAAACCAATGGCAATGGTGGAGATGGAGATGATTTTATGGTTGAATGTGGAGTTGGATTTATAATATTTATGGGATAATTTTATCTAATATCCATATGTATGGATGGAATTATAGACTCCTATGGGTGGGGCACCACATTACAATACTTGAAGGGCTCAATATCGACATGAACCATATGGACTTGTTCTTCATGTGCATACTTGATACACTCATGCAAAATTGATGGTACATACTTCATGTCTCACATCCAAGGCCTTCCAAGAAATATATTGTATTGCATTACACCCTCCAAGACATGGCATAATGTAGAAATAGTCTTTAGCCCAACCTGAATAGGAAGAACTATTGTTCCAATGGTGAAACATAAAGCATCATTGAATGCTCGAAGGGTGAATGTAGATGCTATGCCATGCGATGTTGGAAGGTTGAGGTGCTCTAGTACATTAGTGGATATAATATTTATTTATTAACCTATGTTGATCAAACCCACTTCTATATAATGTGATTCACACTAGCAATGATGTGCAGTGCATGATCTTGCCTGATAGTGGGAGTTGGCTTGATCTCATGATCATGAAATATAATGATAAGCTCCTTGTACTTTTGAATGTACCCCACAAAATTAATGAATGAGTGGGGATATTGGGGTTGTAATTCAACTAAATTTAGAATCTCCGTTAGAGCTTCTCGATGTGATTGTAGTTGTTTTATTAGATCATACATGGAGAGTCTAGTCGATACCATCTGTAGACTTTGAGTAAGTCTACTTCTAAGTGTCACCACTAGGCAAGATGGAGGACCTTGGATAGGGTTTAATGGTGGCAATGGTTGTGATGTGGAAGGAATATTTATTGGACCTGCAAGTGGTGCATCCTTATTTGGATACCTCCTATTCTATGCCATAATATTAATCATCTTTTAAAACCCTTGATTGGATGGGGTTGTATGGATTTCATTACCTATTGTATTTTAACTATCAGCACCTCGTACCCATATGTTGATTGTTTTCTATGAGAGGATTATCAATTTGAATTTTGTTCTTATAAAGTATATCCTATTCTATGTTTTTAAATGTGATACATGAATGAATATCATTACCATTTCCTCGAATGATAAGGGTAGTATAAGTCTTCCTTATACCACTTAGGTTTGGTATTATTAGGATTTATGGGGTGGATTTCTAGCAAGTTGATAGCCTTGGCCTCACATAATCGATTAAAAAATGACACCAAAGACTCAGGTAATGATGTATAATTATGATTTTGATGGTGTTATTTCCTTTACCCTTAATTTTTTTTAGGCCTATTATACTCTGCAGGAGGAGATAGGGCCTAATAATTGTCTTTTTGTGGTGGATTTGGTCTTCTATTTTTATAAAATTCAATACAACCTGATTAACCATTGAGGTTTTCTATTGAGCAGGGTTGCGCTTTGGATTTTTATTCCATTTATTATTTCAAAGTTTAATTTCCCTTTCTTAAATATTGATATACTCTATGACCTTAGCATGAGCCAGATCTTTCTCAAATGTTTGATATTTCTGGAGTTGTAACAAAAATGAGATCTATTTTGAACAACTTTATGTGAAAAATCAAGTAAGTTCTATCATAGGAAAGGCAAAAGGTAAAATTGAAATGACCACTCACCACCTATTTCCATAGTCCAAGACTAGTTCCTCATCAAACTGGTAAATATGGTATAAATCATTAAAGGTAACTTTTTTCTTTACAATGAATGAAAATAATTCCATGAATGCATCTTCCAACTATTCAAAGCTATGAATTTTGCACCTTGGAAAGTGATTGAACCACTCCAGGGTTGGTCTCGAGAGAGTTATAAAGAAATTTCTCAGCAACAAGGCATCATTATTTTGAATTCGAAAGCATAGGATCATGAAACTAGTGAAGAACACAATCTTATACTGATAGGGGGGAGGTGAACAGTATAAGAAAACTTTTTACTTTATTTCCAAATCAATATCAATTAATGTCCTTAATTGCAATAACCAAATATAGCAGTGTGTATTAATAAATCAGATAGCAGTATTAAGCAAGAGCACAAGTCACCACACACAATTGATACACAAGATTTAATGTGGTTCCTCCAATGTGGGGTACTCCACCAGATAATATCCTTATAATATTTCACACAGAAATAAGGATCCTTATCCAATACAATGATTTCTTTGATCTTCTCAAAGCTAGGCAACAACAAGTTCACATAGAACTTGTCCAAATATGAATAACAAGCTCACATAGAACTTGTACAAAATTGAATGACAAGGTCACACAGAACTTGTCCAAAATTGAATAACAAGCTCACATAGAACTTATCCAAAACTGCTCCAACAATCTCACCAAGAACTTGTCCAAATATGATCTAGCAACCTCACCAAGAACTTGCCCAAAATCTGATCCAACAAGCTCACCAAGAACTTGTTCAAATCTTCTCTAAAAATCTCACCAAGAACTTGCCCAAATATGCTCTAACAATATTATCAAGAACTTGTTCAAATATGCTCTAGCAATCTCACCAAGAACTTGCCCAAATCTGCTCTAGCAAGCTCACCAAAAACTTTCTCAAATATGCTCTAGCAAGCTCACCAAGAACTTGCTCAAATATGTCCACAAATATTTCCCAAAACTATCCACAAAGTTGTCCCAAAACTATTCACAAAGGCCTTCTCAAAGGCTCAATCAATCATGCTCAAGTAGCACTCAAATCTCATCCACAAATCTATCAAGGGAAAGCTCAAATATGAACTCAACAATGAATGGCAATGTACTCTTCAATGTATGAAAACAATGATCGACAATGATCTCCCCTCAACTCAACTCAAATCAACTAATAGAAGCATAAAGATAATTTTTAGAGACTCAATATGTTCTAAGCTCAATATTCAACTCAACTCAACTCAAATCAATCTCAACTCAACTCAATTCAACTCATAGAATCATAAAGAGAATTGTTAGAGACTCAATATGTTCTAATCTCACTCTCAACTCAAATCAATCTCAACTCAACCAATCACCATAAGGGACTACTATTTCTCACAAACACCCTAGTCCAAGCATGTATCAACCAACTCAAATGTTTCCAACAATGTTCAACCACAAATATTACATAAAAATGATACTCATGTTCTTTTCAAGTTCTTTCACAGCCAATGGGCTTCAACAACTATGCTTATAAAACAAGGTTCAAACACAACTCTCAAACCAGAAAACCTTGAAGCATTTAACCAATCACTTTCGAAAAGGAAACCACAATCAATCATTTTCACTCCAATGATATTTCTTAAATCAACCACCATAACCAATCAATAGGAGAATGTGCCCATACCTTTTTGATGCCAAGAAGTTGTCCACAAAATCTGCCACACTAAATACAACTTTCCTTTCCAATATCAATAAGGATTAGTGGACTTCAAATAATAATCACAAGATAAGCATAACTCAATTTACACCTTTTTACTCCAACTTAATAAACACATCCACCAAAGTCCTTTTTAATAAAACCCTTATCAAAAATAATAATCAACAAGGCTCTCAAAAATATTTTATAACAATTCCTTATTTCTCCTAAATCTTAATTTTTTAATTTCATGAATATCAAATTAAATCAACAACTCATCTGTTGAGCAAGGTGCAGCAAAAGCAGTGCAAAAGGATTGTAATTGTTGTCAACACAGACAGAGTGATGCAGTTGAAGCAGTTCAGAGGTCGGTCAGATCAAGTGCAAAAAATCTCAAGAAAAACAGAGGGGACCCAGATCCAAAAATTTGCAGAAAAAGACAAGGAAGAAAACTGTCGCGATATCGCGACATGGTTCCTGTCGCGATTTCGCGACATACCGGAGGAGAGAGAAAATCCATAAGAAAATGTCACGATTTCGCGACATATCCGAGGAGAGAGAAAAAGCACGCCAAAATGTCGCGATTTCGCGACATGTCTGAGGAGAGAGAAGATGCAAGTAAGATTGTCGCGATTTCGTGACATGTCTGAGGAGAGAGAAGATGCAAGTAAGATTGTCGCGATTTCTCGACATGGCTGAGGAGAGAGAAGGCGCAAGCAAAATGGTCACGATTTCCGACATATCGGAGGAGAGAGAATGTGCAAGGAAAAATGTCACGATTTCGCGACATGCTGGAAGGAAAGAAGCCAAATCGAGAAACTGTCGCGATTTCACGACAAGTTTGAAGCAAAGGCACCAAGGATGAAAAATGTCACGATTTCGCGACACATCGGAGGAGAGAGAAAGTTGATGAAGAAGTTGTAGCGATTTCGCTACATGTCTGAGTTTCGCCAGCATAAGCAAAGAAAAAGCCCAAGTAAGAAAAGCGTAGCGATTTCGCTACATGGTCAAAGTGCAAGGCAGAAAGATGTAGCGATTTCGCTACAGGTTGAAAGTGCAAGATAAAATGGTGTAGCGATTTCGCTACAAGTTGAAAGTGCAAGGTAAAATGGTGTAGCGATTTCGCTACAAGTTGAAAGTGCAAGGTAAATTGGTGTAGCGATTTCGCTACAAGTTGAAAGTGCAAGGTAAAATGGTGTAGCGATTTCGCTACAGGTTGAAAGTGCATAGTGCGGAGGTGTAGCGATTTCGCTACAGGTTGAAAGTGCATAATGCGAAGGTGTAGCGATTTCGCTATAGGTTAGAAACACATGTTGGAAAGGTGTAGCGATATCGCTACACGTTGGAGTTTCAATAGCAAGCAGAAAAGAAAAAAATTCTAAGGTAACAATGATGTAGCGATTTCGCTACATGTAAGGTTTTTCGCGATTGCATGGAGTAAAATTGTACGGATGCCAGAAGCGTCGCGATTTCGGGGAGGTGAATGAACGAAAGATGAACGAAGAGCCATTGCAAGCCAGAAACGTCGCGATTTCTCGCGACATCTTTGAAGATGACGTCAAAAGTCTAAAAATTGTCGCGATATCGCGACAAGTTGCCGGAAAAGCCGTTGAAGCCTAAGCGTCGCGATTTCGCGACACCTTAGCGGATGACGTCAGCAAGACAGAAAATGTCACGATTTCACGACATGTTTCCAGAGAAGCCTCATGAAGCCAGAAACGTCGCGATTTCGTGACATCTTAGAGGATGACGTCAACAATACCAAAAATGTCGCGATATCGCGACAAGTTGCCAGAGAAGCCTCAGGAAGCCGACAGTGTCGCGATATCGCGACAAAGTTGAGGATGACGTCGAAAGCAGAAAACGTCGCGATATCGCGACAGGTAATGTTTTGGCGAGAAAAGGTCAAAGACACATGCATTGTGACAGGTGTCAAAAGGCGCCAGTTACAAAAAGTTAACCAGAATATCAAGATCTGCAGTTAACTGGAGTTACAAGTGAGAGTTTCAAGACAAGTGCATTTAAGAAAAGAACGTCATTGGAGGCCGTGATACAAAGATGACCGGGAAAGGTGGCAGTCACAAAGGGAAGCCACGGAACAAAACATTAAAGATAGAACAACTCGTCACAGGGTTGAGTATACCGAGAATCAATTACAGAGATTTTTTTTGTTGTGTATATCAAGAAGATATAGTCGAGTGCAGAAGTAAAATGTAACACAGAACTCAAAAATGGAGAGCACCGAGATACGCAGTAAAAGGTGCTCGTAACACACGTAAAAAGGTTGTCGAAAAAAGGCCGTCAGAATGTACAGAGAAGAATGTCAGAACTGGATATAAAGAAAGCGGCTAAATGGTAGAACGTGTCGTAGAGGGTTTGACACATTGTTCGTAGCCGAAGATGCATGAAAAGTTGGAGGGAAAGTTGAACCGTTCGAAATCGAGCCGTTCGAAGAAATCAAGCATAAAAGGATCGAGTTGGCATAGTGACAAGGTTACTGCGACTGTGTTTTTATTGTGCATTTTAAAAGGTCTCAGTAAGTAAGGGTGCTGTAAGAAAACAACCTTGGATAAAAACCTGCAATTCCATTGAATATTCAAGAGAAAGGTTTTATATTATAAAAGAAGATTTTGAGTCTCTAACAATTCTCTCTATGCTTCGTGGAGATTTTTGTATGTGCTATAGACCAGTAAGGGTCTTGCAAAAGAGAAGGCATTTTTATGTCCATTTTATCTTGCAAAATAGAAATCCAAGTTGGTGCTTGGATAAAGGGGTTGGTGCTCCTATCTCATTGCAGCAGATAAATCAGGGGTTGGTGCTCCTTCCAGTGGGTGCCGGTAAACAATTGTAAATATTGAATCCTTGCAAAGACCGGATTTGGATTGAAGTCCAAACAGTCATTCTTTGAGGAGTAGCCACATCGGTGAACCTCGTAAAATTTTGTGTTGTGTGATGCTCTTGTGTGATACTTGCATTATCTAGTTTCAAGCTTGCATCATTAGTTTTAAAAGTTGCAGATTTAAGTTTTTAAGTAGTTACACTGATTCACCCCCCCTCTCAGTGTCATTGTGAGAATATCAATTGGTATCGTGAGCCGTGCACCCGCACAAGCTTAATCAGCCTAAGGTGTTGTTGGGAGATATACAATGCCCGGTGGTGAAGGTTTTTCTTCTAAAAAAGCTCCTCTGTTCGATGGAACAAACTATTCTTTCTGGAGGCTCGTAATGCAGACCTATCTCTGTGCATTAGGTTATGACATTTGGGAATCTGTTGAAAATGGATACACCACTCCCACTGTTCCTCCAACAGATGCGGCTGAAAAGAAAAAGTTTGAAAACAACTCGAAAGCCAAGAATGCTATTATGTGTGGATTGGTCGACAATGAGTTGATACGCATCATGAACTGCAAATCTGCTAAAGACATATGGGACAAACCGCAAAGCATTCATGAAGGAGACAACAAAATCAAGGAAGCTAAGCCGCAAACACATCGTGCCTCAGCTCAAGCATTAAAGATGACCGATGATGAGAACATAGAAGCTTACATGCCGAGAGTAAACGGAATCATCAATGCAATAAGAGGACTCGGGGGAAGAAATGGAAGATGTCGTTGTTGTGAAGAAGGTACCGAGAACTCTCAACAAAAGGTTTGATGCAAAGGTTTCTCGCCATAGAAGAAGCAAAAGATTTAAATTTTTTCAGTATGGATGAAATGCATGGTTCTCTAACAGCTTATGAAATGAGGATTGGACAAACTAAGCCCTCTGACAGAGAAGCAGCCTTCCAAGCACGTAAAAATGTAAAATCTAAACAAGAGTCAGAGGAAGAAGAATCTGCAGATGAAAATGAAGCAAACTTTGTTAGGAAATTAGTAAAGGGAAAAGGAAAGTACAGAGGTAAGTTGTCGTTCAAATGTTTTAACTGTGGAGGCATCGGGCACTTTGCAAAGAAAATGCCCAATGAAGGAGAAAAATAAAAATGATGAAGGAACATATCCGTAAAGAAAAGTCTGGAAAAAGAAACCGCAGTTTAGAAAAAGAAACTTCAAGAAGAAGAGTTTCATTTCCTAGAATATCGATTCTTTTGAAGACATTTCCAGTGAGGAATCATAAGAAGAAACTGGTGAAGCCCTATTCATGGTGTTTGAAGAACAAACAACCGAGGAAACACAGGAGTGTGAAGAAAAATTAGAAGATGAGGCCGAGATAGATCCGGAAGGTGAGTTAATTGTCCGCTCTTGAAGAGTTAAGTGCGTAAAGGAAAAGAAATAAAAAGATTACAAGAAAATTTGAGGAGGCCAAGGAATGTAATAATAAGTTTGAAAGTACAAACCGAAGAATACAAGAAAAGGTCTCGAAGATGTTGAAGCTCAACTGACCGTGAAAATAAATGAGAGCAATAAACCGGAAGAGGAAATAGTTGGATTAAGGTCGCAGCTAGAAGAAATGAATCGGAAACTGAGCTGTCATCAAAAATTTGAAGACAGTTCTGAGAAACTGAACAAAATGTTGAATAATCAAAGGCCCACTGGTATCAAGTTTGGCTTGGGCTTTGATGAAGGAGAAACCTCAAAGGACTCAAAGGTTGTAATAGTAGATCCAGTAAATAATAAAGACAAGATTAGAGTTGATCAAGATAAACTGTATCATGCAAAAGAAAACAACAAATCCAAGCTCGAAAGGAGTGCCGCAAATGATGGATTCACCAAAGTCTCTCATCAAAGAAGAAGAAGACCCATGGCTCCTACCTCCACATGGCAACATCCATTTCCCGTGTACACTCGCTCCTTTTCTCGGTTATTGTTTTAAGTGCAATGCATATGGTCATAAAATTTCTAGTTGTAGATATAATATAGAACAAAGAAATTTCACTAGCAGAAATAATTTTTCACCTCTGATAGATTATGCTGTAGAATGTTATAACTGCCATAACTTCGGCCATATTGCAAGGAATTGTCGTAGCTCTTTTGCAGGAAATAAATACCAGGGAAGAAAGTTTCGATCAACTGGATCAACACGTAACAAAAAATTTCCCGAAAAACTCGTCACAGCACAATGAAAGGGAGAAGGTGAAGAAAGTAACCAGATCTGCTGTCAAAACTTAATGGAAAGAAAAGGGACAACCGAAGAAAGACAAAGAATCCCCGATCGTTCAAACAGCTCTCAAAGCACGTAATAAATCTGCTCCCCGGATTCTAGACAAGTGGATGCTCCAAATCACATGACAGGAGACAAACAGAAGTTTGATAAGCAGCAGACATACGAAGGTGGTTCTGTGAAATTCGGAAACAATGATGGAGCAAAGATAGTGGGTAAAGGATCGGTTAAGTTAAGTGACGGTAAAATCAACTCAAAGGAAGTTCTTTTTGTGGTAGGACTGAAACATAACCTACTGAGTGTAAGTCAGATTTGTGACAGAGGTCATGAAGTAATTTTCAAGAAGGAGGGCTGTGAAGTAAGAAAGACAACAAATGGAAAGTTAATAGCCACTGGACTGAGAACTTCTAGAAATTTGTATACTCTCTCGGAGACTTCAGAGGGAGCTTGCTTAGTTGGACAGGAAGAAGAAAACTGGCTGTGGCATAAAAGACTCGGTCACATAAGCTTTGATAATCTGGTAAAAATCAGCTCGAAAAGAGCAGTAAGAGACATACCCACTATTGGCAAACCATCAAACAACATTTGTGAGTCATGCCAAAAGGGGAAGCAAACCAGATCTACCTTCAAAGCAAAAGAGTACTTCACAAGCAAGCCACTAGAACTGATTCACACTGATTTGTGTGGTCCCATGAGGATAGAAAGCATAAATGGATACAAATATTTTATGCCGTGTATTGATGATTTTTCCATAATGACATGGGTACTCTTTCTGAAACAGAGTCGAAGCCTTTGAGATGTTTAAAACCTTCAAAAATCTTGTTGAAAATCAATCCGGAAAAAGAATTAAATGTTTGAGATCTGATAGAGGAGGAGAGTTTATTTCAAATGAGTTTGCTGAATTCTGTGAAAAACATGGAATAAGAAGACAGTTCTCAGCAATAAGAACACCTCAACATAATGGAGTAGTTGAAAGAAAGAACAGAATCGTGCAGGAAATGGCAAGAACCATGTTAACAGAGAGCAAAATTGCCGACGGATTCTGGAAAGAGGCCGCTCATACTGCAGTCTACATTCGTAATAGATGTATGTTGAGGCCGCATGAAAACAAAACACCATATGAACTGTGGTTTGGCAAAAAGGCTACAGCAAAGTACTTCAAAGTGTTCGGAAGCAAGTGTTACATTAAAAGAACTAAAAGCAATCTTGGCAAGTTTGAAGACAGAGCTGATGAAGGAATATTCCTTGGGTACTCAACTAAAAGCAAAGCCTATACATGCTACAACAAAAGACTTAAGAAAATAGTGGAGAGTGCGGATGTGAAGGTTGATGAAGGCAGGAAACAAGAAATCAGCAATAATGAAAACTACCCAACCTATGAAGAATTTATTGAAGAAGATGAAGATCAAGAAAAAGAAGAGAGACAGAAATCAGATTCAGAGGACTTAGAAAGAGATGAAAATAGAAAATACATAACGTGCAGTTGCGCAGAAAAATCATCCCAAAGAGCAGATTATTGGGGACCCTACAAGTTGGCATTCGGACAAGAAGAAGAGTAGTAAATAACTATTCTCTCGTTATCCAAGATTGAGCCCAAGAATATTATTGAAGCAAGCACGGATGAAAGCTGGATGGAAGCAGTAAATGAAGAACTAGATCAAATTGAGAAAAACAAAACCTGGGAATTAGTACCAAGGCCCGAAAATAAAAACATAATTGGTACTAAATGGATATTTAGAAACAAACTGAATGAAGATGGACAGTGGTAAGGAATAAAGCAAGATTAGTCTGTAAGGGATATGCCCAAGTTGAGGGGATTGATTTTGAAGAAACTTTTGCACCCGTGGCCAGACTTGAAGCAATAAGACTGTTTTTGGCTTTAGCTGTTCATAAGAACTTCAAGGTTTATCAGATGGATGTAAAATCAGCATTTCGAATGGAAATCTTGAAGAAGAAGTCTATATTGAACAACTCTGATGGTTTTCAACTTTGTGATAATCCCGACTTTGTTTGCAAGTCGAAGAAAGCATTGTATGGCTTGAAACAAGCACCTAGAGCTTGGTATGCAAGGTTGGACAACTATCTCACTAAGCAAGGATTCAAGAAAGGTATGGTGGATAGCAATTTATATGTGAAAACTGAAAATGGCAATTTCATTGTTCTAGTTGTTTATGTAGATGATATAATTTTTGGGAGTAGCAATGATGAATCATGCAAAGACATAGCAAACAAAATGCATAAAGAGTTTGAAATGTCTATGATAGGTGAACTTTCATATTTCCTTGGATTACAAGTTAATCAAACCGAAAAGGGGATCTTTATTTCTCAAATTAAATATGTGAAAGAAATGCTGAAAAAGTTCACTATGGAAGATAGTAAGCCAATGAGCACCCCCATGACAACAAGCCGCAAGTTGAGCAAGGATGATAAATCTCCGGATGTTGATCAAACAATGTACAGATCAATGATTGGGAGCCCGTCGTATTTGGATGTACCACTAGACCGGATATCTTACAAGTCGTTTGCATGGTTGCAAGATTTCAGAGCTAGCCCAAAAGAGACTCATGTGACAGCAGTGAAAAGGATTTTTAGGTATCTCAAAGGTACTATGGAGTATGGGCTGTGGTATCCAAAAGGAAAAGACTTCACTCTCTTTGCATACTCTGATGCTGATTGGGCAGGATGCATTGATGACAAAAAAGTACAAGTGGAGGAGCATTCTTTCTTGGAAACAAATTGGTTGCATGGCACAGTAAGAAGCAAGAATCAGTCTCTTTATCCACAGCCGAGGCCGAATACATTGCAGCTACTACATGTTGTACACAAATACTATGGATGAGACAAACATTGAAAGATCTAGGTATTCACTTCAATGAGCCCATTTCAGTCAAATGTGACAACACTAGTGCAATCAACATTTCAAAGAATCCGGTCATGCATTCCCGCACCAAGCATATTGCAATCCGGTATCACTTCTTGAAGGATAAGGTTGCAGTAAGGAGAGGTTAGATTGGAGTTTGTTCCCACTACAGAGCAAGTAGCAGACATATTCACCAAACCTTTACCAAAGGAAGTATTTGAATACCTTCGAAAAAAGTTGGGAGTAGTCACACTTCCCAAGCACTGACTAGCTATGGGAAATACATTCTCAGGGGGAGCATTCAAGTTATTTATGCCTGAGAATGTTGTGCATAGACTCAGGGGGAGTCTGCAGCAGCCCTTTGGCATTATTGGCAAAGGGGGAGAAGAATTTGAGCTAGGCTACAAAGTGTTGCCAACAATTCCAAAGGGGGAGATTGTTGAGCAAGGTGCAGCAAAAGCAAGGCAAAAGGATTGTAATTGTTGTCAACACATACAGAGTGATGCAATTGAAGCAGCTCGGAGGTCACGATCAAGTGCAAAAATCTCAAGAAAAACAGAAGGGACCCAGATCCAAAAATTTGCAGAAAAAGACAAGGAAGAAAACTGTCGCGATATCGCGACATGGTTCCTGTCGCGATTTCGCGACATACCGGAGGAGAGAGAAAATCCATAAGAAAATGTCACGATTTCGTGACATATCCGAGGAGAGAGAAAAAGCACGCCAAAATGTCACGATTTCGCGACATGTCTGAGGAGAGAGAAGATGCAAGTAAGATTGTCGCGATTTCGCGACATGTCTGAGGAGAGAGAAGATGCAAGTAAGATTGTCGCGATTTCGCGACATGGCTGAGGAGAGAGAAGGTGCAAGAAAAATGGTCACGATTTCATGACATATCGGAGGAGAGAGAATGTGCAAGGAAAAATGTCACGATTTCGCGACATGCTGGAAGGAACGAAGCCAAATCGAGAAACTGTCACGATTTCACGACAAGTTTGAAGCAAAGGCACCAAGGATGAAAAATGTCACGATTTCGTGACACATCGGAGGAGAGAGAAAGTTGATGAAGAAGTTGTAGCGATTTCGCTACATGTCTGAGTTTCGCCAGCATAAGCAAAGAAAAAGCCCAAGTAAGAAAAGTGTAGCGATTTCGCTACATGGTCAAAGTGCAAGGCAGAAAGATGTAGCGATTTTCACTTGTAAAGTGCAGATAAATGTGTAGCGATTTCGCTACATGGTCAAAGTGCAAGGTAAATTGGTGTAGCGATTTCGCTACAAGTTGAAAGTGCAAGGTAAATTGGTGTAGCGATTTCGCTACAAGTTGAAAGTGCAAGGTAAAAAGGTGTAGCGATTTCGCTACAGGTGGAAAGTGCATAGTGCGGAGGTGTAGCGATTTCGCTACAAGTTGAAAGTGCATAATGCGAAGGTGTAGCGATTTCGCTACAGGTTAGAAACACATGTTGGAAAGGTGTAGCGATATCGCTACACGTTGGAGTTTCAATAGCAAGCATAAAAGAAAAATTCTAAGGCAACAATGATGTAGCGATTTCGCTACATGTAAGGTTTTTCGCGGCTGCATGGAGTAAAATTGTACGGATGCCAGAAGCGTCGCGATTTCGCGACAGGTGAACAAGGTGTTGGGAACCGGGACACGACAGGATGAACGAAGAGCCATTGCAAGCCGAAAACGTCACGATTTCGCGACATCTTTGAAGATGACGTCAGCAAGTCAAAAATTGTCGCGATATCGCGACAAGTTGCTGGAAAAGCCGTTGCAAGCCGAAAGCTGTCGCGATTTCGTGACACCTTAGCGGATGACGTCAGCAAGACAGAAAATGTCACGATTTCATGACATGTTTCCAGAGAAGCCTCATGAAGCCAGAAACGTCGCGATTTCGCGACATCTTAGAGGATGACGTCAAACAATACCAAAAATGTCGCGATATCGCGACAAGTTGCCAGAGAAGCCTCAGGAAGCCGACAGTGTCGCGATATCGCGACAAAGTTGAGGATGACGTCAAGAAGCGGAAAACGTCGCGATATCACGACAGGTAATGTTTTGGCGAGAAAAAGTCAAAGACACATGCATTGTGACAGGTGTCAAAAGGCGCCAGTTACGAAAAGTTAACCGTAATATCAAGATCTGCAGTTAACTGGAGTTACAAGTGAGAGTTTCAAGACAAAGGCATTTAAGAAAAGAACGGTTGTTGCAGTGGCCGTGATACAAAGATGACTGGGAAAGGTGGCGGTTACATAGGGAAGCTACGGAACTAAACATTAAAGATAGAACAGCTGTCACGGGGTTTAGTATACCGAGAATCAATTACAAAGATTTTTTTTAAGTTGTGTATATCAAGAAGATATAGTCGAGTGCATAAGTAAAATGTAACACAGAACTCAAAAAGGGAAAGCACCGAGATACGCAGTAAAAGGTGTCAGAACACACAGAAAAATGTTGTCAGAAAAAGGCCATCATAATGTACAGAGAAGAATGTCAGAACTGGACAGAAAGAAAGCGGCTAAATGGCGTAACGTGTCAGAGAGGGTTTGACACATTGTTCGTAGCCGAAGATGCATGAAAAGTTGGAGGGAAAGTTGAACCGTTCGAAATCGAGCCGTTCGAAGAAATCAAGCATAAAAGGATCGAGTTGGCATAGTGACAAGGTTACTGCGACTGTGTTTTTATTGTGCATTTTAAAAGGTCTCAGTAAGTAAGGGTGTTGTAAGAAAACAGCCTTGGATAAAAACCTGCAATTCCATTGAATATTCAAGAGAAAGGTTTTAGATTAGAAAAGAAGATATTGAGTCTCTAACAATTCTCTCTATGCTTCTGTGAGATTTTTGTATGTGCTATAGACCAGTAAGGGTCTTGCAAAAGAGAAGGCATTTTTATGTCCATTTTATCTTGCAAAATAGAAATCCAAGTTGGTGCTTGGATAAAGGGGTTGGTGCTCCTATCTGTTGCAAGCAGATAAATCGTGGGTTGGTGCTCCTTCCAAAGGGTGCTCGGTAAACAATTGTAAATATTGAATCCTTGCAAAGACTCGGATTTGGATTGAAGTCCAAACAAGTCATTCTTTGAGGAGTAGCCACATCGGTGAACCTCGTAAAATTCTGTGTTGTGTGATGCTCTTGTGTGATACTTGCATTATCTAGTTTCAAGCTTGCATCATTAGTTTTAAAAGTTGCAGATTTAAGTTTTTAAGTAGTTACACTGATTCACCCCCCCCCTCTCAGTGTCGAATATCATCATCCACCTCTGAAATAATAATCATAGCCCTTATAAAAATAAAGTTTAATTAAAAACTTTAATTATTACTTAACCACCTTATAACTCCTATCCTAGGGCATCAACAAAATTAATTTGAGCAAAACATAATTACCTCATCAAGGGGATTCGAACCCCCAAATTGCACACATTGCTAGCACCTTATCCACGGCTAAGGTTGCCACACGAGCTAGCTGCTCGTTTGAAAGGAAAAAACATGACGTACCTTAAGTCCTTCCTCGCTTCCATGCAAACCAAAAGCGCTTTGAGTGCTTTCCTTCCAATGCATTCGAATGCAGTCAAGGAGATTCAAACCTTGACGTAAAGCACTGCCACACACTTTAACAAAAAGCAAATTTCCAATGCGCCACTCTACCCACAATGTCTTGGGATTTCGACCAACCTTGGATTTATTCATTGTCTCTCTTTTTAAAAAAAAAATTCGCACGAGCTCTCTTCGGATGCTTAACCAACGATTAACACAAGCAAGGATTAATTTCAAATGAACCTTAGGATCCCCCTTTATATATTCTTCTCCTCATTTTTGATGACATCGATGCATTATTGATTTTCCCTCTTCTTTAGACGTCGGTGCTAACTTTAATTTTAAAATTAAAATTTAAACTAAATATTTAAAATTAAATATCTCCATCACTGGGGCATCTTTTTTGATGAAACGAAAGGCCAACTTGGGTTTTAAGAAAAACCTATTTCAAATATGCCATCCATGGTTTTAAATAAAACCTTTTATTTTTCCTACCTTGGTTTTCACAAAACCTTGATTTTATCCATGCTTTCCAAGATATCATTTGCCCATCAAAACTCAATGTGATCCATATGACATCAATGATTCATGTGACATCAATGACAACATAAAATATCTCAAATTGCCAACAACTAGTGACATACTCCTATGCATCATCATCCCATTTAAACTTATCTAACCTAGAAATTTCAAAATGCTTTGGATATGGGATAAAAGGATGTAGCGGTTTATTGCAATGCTAATTCAATATGATTTTCTTGTAACACGTTCCTAAAGTTTGTTTTTCCAATGATTGAATGTACTCAATGAGCACCTCATAAGCTTCATAATAAATTATCTCATCTCCTTACATTTTCTCTCGAAGAGAGGGAGGAGGAAGATGCATAATTGGGTGAGGTGGTTGATTATGGTCATCAACCATATTCTCATAATGCAACTCAGGGTACCCCTAATATTAATACTCTAAGCCAAAGTCCTCATAGGCTTCATGATCCTATTGAGAACTATTGATTTTATGCTATAGGGGCCTATGTTATTGAGGAGGTGCACGAGGAGGATGGTTATGATTGGGTCTAGGTGGTATTTTCCATTTGTATGTCATGCCCTTTTCATATATTTGCTTCCTATAGGTACTTGGTGTGGGAACCGCCTCATGCATGGCCTTTTATAAATTTTCTTGGTACACCATATGTCCTTGCAATCTCTACTAACTCAATTTATATTGCTCATCCAAGCAATGTTTATCCAACCGTAGTTGGTTCAACATCGCTTATTTCTCAACATTCTCCCTAAGGACCTAATCTAACTAGTCAGTTGTATGGGGTTGATTGACCTTTGTCTTAATACAAAAAATCTTTGCTTGCTATATAGCCCTAGAAGTTATTTATCTCCCATGATCGAGGGAAGCTGTGTTAATTGGGTATTCAAGATTATATGTAAGCTTGACGTACTCAAGTGGTGTAGAGGCACAACTTGCTTGCATGGAATAATCTTCTTGGGGATTATGGGGACCATAAAAATCATTTTCTTCCTCATTAACTAGGACTGTATGAGCTGACATGGGTGTTCAAGAAAGATAGTGAGTGCCATACCTGTCTAATAAGGTATATTATAAAATCATCCATATATGATAAAGAGGTATGATCATCCAACCTCGTCCATGATGTGTACTCCTAATATTTTCTACCTAGTATATAGGGCAAGTCAAAATGTGAACTCACAACACCATCCTACTAGGACCCTATCCATGTTGAAGGGTGTATCTATGTGAATCATGGAAAATATTTTGACCTTGGAGGTCATTATTGCAATCATATCAAAAATCGACAAATGCATCTTGAATGTGGATCTCCCCCAAGTTAGACTCTCTATAACTAATATGCCATTCAATATAGTTAAATTATTAGGATTGAAGTGGAGGTGTTCCATACCTCCTTGATAGTTTTTTGTGACACTAGCCCTTGATCGAGCTTGGCTATGCGTAGTTACCATGGTCTTGATTACCCAAACAAACAACAAAGAAACACACAATCAAACAATGTGATTATCTCATTTAAGTTTTATTTGTGAATCCCTATAATTATTTGAGTATGTTTTGATGTTTTTTTGTTGGTTCTCTTTTTCTCTTTATCATTTTTTTTGTTGATGATATTGACTCAGTTTAATATTTTCACCTGTATGCTCTCACACAATGACTTGATGATGAATCCCAAGCCATGAAATCCACAGAGGCTTGGTGATGAAATCCAAACCTAATGAGGGAGCCTAGGTCCTACTAGTCCTCACCTTATGATAGTTCTTGGATTGGCCTTGGCCAAAAATGGGGTATGAAGTAACAACATACAAGCCAACAAGGTGGATATGAAAGCCATAGTCGCTGGTCTTGATCAATGGTTTGTGATAAAATCTAACTCATTGATGTTAAAATGGGATGTGGTGGGGGGTTCATTTTATTCAAGGAAAATAAAATCAAAGAGCAATTGATGAATTTTTTACTAATGCATAAATAACGTTTTATATTCAAATCCTAAGTAAAATTATGTTTAAATTTTAGAAATCTATAAATGTAGGATTCTAAATGAGTATCTTGTAAACAAGCAGCAAGTAAGCAGTGCAAATAATTAATAGATATAGGTCATCCTATAGAGGGAATGTTATCGATAGGGGTCATTTGAAATAGAGATGGCCTCCAACAAAGGTTATCTATGATAGACACGATCTCTGACAAGGGTAACCTGGACTAGAGATAGTCTTAGACAAAAATCCAAAACTCTACTTTTCTCTACTTCCTTTTTTGTAGTCAACACAAAAAATTCTGCAATTTTATTTTTTCTCAAATCACAGAGAAATAGATCAGGCGCACTTACCGTGAAAGCCTACATTTAACAATGTTCCAGTTTTCTATCATTTCTAATTTTTTATCTAAGGTCGGTAATCTACAAACAAGAAAATAGACAACAATTAGCAGAATTCTTGAAAAATAGGGACAACAACCCACCGTGATTGTCACTAAAATACTAAAAAAATCCATACACCCAACAATGAAATAAAAGACTTGAAATAAATAGCAAAAATGCAACCACAGTAATGAAACATAAATTAAAATAATGGTGTCCCTTTATTGATATTAAATCTATTCTTTTTCAAAGGTTACAATAAGATCCCTCTTAAGGATGCTACCAAGTCTTGATACAATTAATACAATCATAAAATCTTTAGGTGTACTTTGCTGGATTTCTCTCGCACCCATAATCATCTTGAAGAGGGTTTCTTAGTGATCTTCGCAAGGGATGATAATATCAAATTTTTTCTTTCCTCTTTGTAGAAACATGTTACCTACACACAATGAAAATGAACATGTTAATAATATGTGTAGATGAAAATATATACAAAAGCGATAAACAACTGAAACATGATAAATGTATTCATGAAGTTAGATCTAATTAAACTAAACTATAAAGTAAGAAAACTATTAATATTTACTAGAATAGGAAATAAAATAAATAGATATAAATCTAGAGGTCGTCTATTTGTGGGATGGTCGTACCTATGGGCTGTATCTAAGCGAGACAACCACTAACTTGTGGATATTTTCTTGAGGCCGATGTGGGGTGACTCCATGTTTTGATTTGTTGGTATTTTTGGTGGATTGGGTGCACTATGGCAGTGGCTTGGTGTATCTAAAATAGTCTTCAAAGCAAGTAAGCAAGGTTGGGTAGAAAAAATAAATGCTCACTTCTATCCCTTGGAGTAATCTGGCAACATGGCCTTCTTAGGGAGTCAAGATGAATAGCACTTCAATTTCCACAAAAGCTATTAGATCTCTGCCCAAAATTTTGCAGCACTTTGTTACCTAAAATTTGAGAGCTTTGTATATCTTTGAATGAAGGGTGGGTGCTATTATATAGACTTCTTGGGTGGAAGCTAATAATGGAAAAAGTACCATGCATGAAAAAGCAGAGAGGCAGTCCACATTAAAAAAAGAAGATGTTTATCTCTAGAATTCCATGTAATTGTTTTCTTTTTTTCCATGTATAAAAGCAAAGAGGCGGTCCGCATTAAAAAATGTATATTTTATTTAATTTAAATATATGATATGCACATTTGATTTGCTTTTTATACACAAATTAAATATATTATTTTATTTAAATATATATTTATAAGTGAAAGTGCATGATGTGCACATTTGATTTAATTTTTATATTTATATAAAAAAATATTATTTACTTTTAATATACATTTTTAAGGTCCGAGGTGTAGACCAATTGGTTCATCCAAACCCCATAAGGGCACGGAGGTCCAAGGTTCAAATCTCGGGCCTCACCAAACTGAACGCTTGTACCTTTCCTGGTGCTTTCAGTGGCGTAAAAGGTTTAAAATGATTGTGGCATGGTGGTTATAGGGGTGGACTATGTGAAAGATCTATGTGGGGGCTTCTAGGGTGGACAACGCAGAATACTGTGGCGGCCATAAAAGCTAAACAAACTGCCTAGATTCGTGGCGGCTACCGATGCCACCATGTAAATTTAAAAAAATATATATACATTTTTAAGTGAAAGTGCATGATGTGCACATTTGATTTATTTTTTATATTTAAATTAAATATATTATTTAATTTAAATATACATGTTTAAGTGAAAGTGCATGATGTGCACATTTGATTTGCTTTTTATATTTAAATTAAATATATTATTTAATTTAAATATACATGTTTAAGTGTGCATATTTGATTTGTCTTTCTATATTTAAATTAAATATATTATTTACTTTAAATATACATGTTGTACTGCGGATGACATGGAAGGGGGAATGTTCCCATGGGAAGGGGCAAGTGGTTGCATAGCCTAGGTAATAATTAATCAATTATTTAATAAATTAATTAATTAATACTTTGGAAAAATGATTATTTAATTTAATATTAATTAGTTTAATTAATATTAATATACTAATTAATTACGATTAATTAATTAGTATTTTATATGCTTGATTTTGGTATTGCCCATTTAAGTGGTGAAAACCATTGTTTTAGCCCTAAGGCTACCCAAGGTGGGTCATATGGTCTTCAGGGAGTCCATATAGGTAGTCTCCTCAATATGACGTGTTTTAGGTGTCTATAGTAACACATGGAGAAAATGTCTTTTAGGAAGGAAAGAAAAGAGTAGGCCTACCTAGTGGAAGAAGAACTATCAATATCTGACTACATAATCGACAAGATGCACCCATACATTCTTGATGACTACCTAGAAGAATGGGCATATAAGACATGGAGGCCAAACACAACCAAAGTCGTCACCTTTACATTAATATTATTACATTTTAATGCTAGTTTAACATTAGATAATCAAAGAGGGAAGCATCATTAGAAAATAGAGAATGTCAAAGACCTAAGAGCATCGAAGAGCAAAGTGCATGAGTGCAAAGCTACCTAAGAGAGAGAAAAATGTATGCATGAGAAGGGAAGTGCTAGAGGTGTTTTGAGGAGTATGTATAAATTTTACCATTTCCTAACATAACACATTAAATCTTGTAGATAACATTTGCATCAAAGATAATTATGGAAGGAGAGACACCCTAACAAATGTCTAAAGGAAGCACCATTGTTGAAGGTAAAATATTTGTTCTCTGAATTATGTGGATATTTAGGTGTGCATTTATTTGGAGAAGAATTAATTTAAGAGGGTGAATTCATTTTTTTATTATTGAAATATATAAGACATTGATTAATTGAATTACATGGAGTGATAAGAAGAACAAATTGAATAATGGATTGATTAGGAGATATAAGAAGAAAGTTAATTAAAATTTAAAGAAATAAATTTATTGAATTATTGAATTAATGATTAAATAAATTGATTTGAATAATAAAGGAATGAATTGATTTGATGAATTAATTTAATGAAATTGATTTGAAGAACTGAATTGAATTGTTTTTTTTACATGGTCGAATCGGTAGCCGCCATGAATCCGGGCAAGCTGTTTGGCTTTTTATGGCCACCATAATATTCTTCATTGTTCACCTCGAAATCCATCATATAGATCTTTGTGCAATCCACCCCTATAATCACCATGCCATGATCATTTTTGAACCTTTTACACCGCTAAAAAAACTAGGAAAGAAACAAGAATTCAGTTCGATGATGAAGAATTGAAAATTTTTTTTTTTTTGAATTTACATGATGGAATCGATAGCTGCCATGAATTTGGGCAGGTTGTCCAGCTTTTTATTGTTGCCACAGTATTCTACGTTGTTTGCCCCAGAAGCCGCCACACAGATCTTCGCGCAATCCGCCCCTATAACCACCATGCCACAATCATTTTAAACCTTTTACACCGTTGAAAGCACAAGGAAATGGATAAGCGTTCAGTCCGACGAGGCCCGAGATTTGAACCTTGGACCTCGACCCCCTTATGGGGTTTGGATAAACCAATTGGTCTACACCTCAGACCTATGAAGAATTGAATTGTTGAAAGGGAGATATAAGAAGAAAAAATAAATTTTTTAATTGATTAATAACTTAAATACTTGAAGAAATTGATTTGATGGATGATGGAAATAAATTAAGATTGGAGAAATTGATTTAATGATTGATTTGAAGAATTGAATTTAATTGGGAGATATAAGAAGAAATAATTTTATCGAAATTGAATTGATTAAAAGAATTTATTTGAAATTTGAAATTAAAATTTTGATATTTGAAATTAGATTGATGAAAGAAATTAATTAAAATTGAATATTGGCTTATTGAAGAAGAAAATCGAAAGGAGATAAGAAGAAGAAATTAATTAAATTGAAGGAATTTGAAATTGGAAATTGAATAAATAAATTAGAATTATGAAGAATAAAATGATGGGAGTTATAACAAGCTAAATAACAAGAATATTATTTGAATTGCAGAAAGAAAAATTGGAGAATAAAATTGAGGTAAAATTTGAAGAAAGAAAATTGAAGTTGAAAATTTAATTGAAGAAAATCTGGGAAGTAATAAGGAATTCTATATTAAAGGAAATTAATTTGAAGAATTTTGTGTGAACAAAAGAAGATCACAAAATTATTTTAAGCCCTTAAAGATAAGTCAAGAGAAAAAAATTGGATGTGTAATTGTTACATTCTATTATTCGTAAGTATGATAGGCACAAGGAATAACATAAATGGACATATTCAAAACCAGAGGTTGAAGGAGTGCCAAAGTCAAAGCTGAAGAACGAAGACAAGAGTTAGAGATTTAAGGCAAAATACCTTCATACCAAATAATGTAATACAAGGGTGTTAAGGTTTTTTAAGCCTTAATATTACCACAAATATCACATGTTATGAATCATAGGATCAAATATATAGCTACAATATAATAAGGTCAAAATAATGATAAAAGTGGAATAATATCAGAAAATTAATATGTATAATAAGGCTTATAATAAATAAAATAACATTCAATAATATGCAGCAATATGAATGTAAATAGCCTTAATCAAACATGTACTAAGCATGCAATATAACTTACAATATTAATTGCTCAAAATGTATACAAGCTTTATTGCTTCACTTTCTCTTACAATGATAATGATCGTGATGCTTGTGATACTTCTTATCCTTGTGATACACTTCCTCCATCTCTCTATATGTCTATATATGGAGTATTACCTCCATAATAGTGTGACTCTTTGGATACTTGACTATAACTCTCCATATGCCAAGTCTCATGACTCTTGGCTTGACTACTTGACACTTGCATACTTGATGAACATTTGACACTATAACATATGCACACATTTACATGACTTCAACTTATATAACTTGCACACTCTAACCTAAGACATGAAGAACACAAGCTTATATGACTTGAACTATCATTTCATGCATCCACTTGAATAGGCTCAATCAACTCTACTCAACCAATCACTCAATTAAATAATTCTTTCTCACAAACCCTAGTTCAAGCATATGAACACTCACTCAAATGTTTCCAACAATGCTTATCAACCAATCTCACATAATAATGATACTCATGTTCTTTGCAAACCCTAGTTCAATTTCTTTACTCAACCAATCACTTCAACAACAATGCTTATAAACAATCTTCACATAACAATGATACTCATGATCTTTGCAAACCCTAGTTCAAGTTCACTCAACTTAATCACTTCAACAACAATGCTTATAAAACAAGGTTTTATCAACAACTCTCAATTCCAAAAAACCTTGAAGCATTAATTAAAAACACACTCAACAAGAAAAACCTTAACCAAATCCTTTTCACTCCAAATTAGTATTCACAACATTCAACAATCACTCATTAGGAATAATATGCCCATACCTTTTGTTTGATGTAGAAGTGCCCTTGGAAAACCTATATAAATCATAATTTCCTTATTTCCAATTTCAATGGTTAGATGACAAAAATCTCAGTCATAACACTTTCTTAAATATTCCTTAGACACAAAAATACTCAAAACTCAATTTTGCCTTATTTCTCCCAACCATAACATCATACATGAAAATAATAATTCCTTGGATACACCTTATAAACTCCAACTTAATATAATATCCAACACCACACAATGCATACCTTTTGCTTCCTCCAAAAGGGGTTTCGGCATGATTCGATCCATCGTCTCCCCAAGCCTAAGCGCCTTAGCGCTTGGGATTCCATCGAGTGGGATAGTGATGCCCACGTGAAGGAAGAAACGCTTCCTTCACCTTATGCCTTAGTACATTATTTATTTCCACAAAAATCACAAGGCTCACTCTTTGCTTGTACGCAGCATGATTCACAAGGTTCGCATGTATTAAAAATCAAAGGTATGGTATTTTTTGTAAAGGTGGGATGATCCCCCTTTTTATACATGTTTTTGGAATTTTGCTCCCACGTCAGCGCTTGGAATTCGAATTTCAAAAATTCAAATTATAATTTGATAGCCCACCTTAGGGTTATAAAAATTAATATAAACTAACCTATAATTAATATTAAAATTAATTGATAATTAATTTAAATAAGTTAAGTAAATTAAATTATAAATTAATTTATAATAAAAATTATATTAATTAATTTATAATTAAGTTAAAACTTCCCTTTATAATATAAAATTATTATAATATTATTCACTTGGGCTCCTTCTTTGTACTTTGAATCATATATGACTTTTTGGATCTGGGTCTTGATTAACTGAACTTGAACCATCTTTTCGCACTTACTAGAGAACCTGAAACTGATGCTGCTTACTAAAACTGCCACTGACTGGTGATGAAAGCCTATCATCAATGATCACTAACTCTTAACATCAATGACAACTCATCTACTCAAAAATATCCAACAATATCCCCTTTGTCATTGATTGTAACCCATATTCTTTTTACCAAAACTTGACCTTTTTCCTGTTCTGCTCCCCCTAGGAAACTGCTCCCCCTAACTCAATGCTCTTTCCTTAAACCAAATCTCTCACCTTACTCAAATATCTCCTCCTTTGACATCAATGGCAAAGGGTCACCTTTGGGGCTTGGGGCTAAGAATGAGTCTCTTAGCTTATCCCCTCCCCCACCTCCTCTTGAGGTGGTTAATTTTGGGGTGGGAGTATTTCTACTCCCAAAAAATATTATTGTTTACCTTTGTCCTATTTCCTTATAATCTAATCCTTATGATTCCTTTGACTATTCATGTTCATGTCCATGTTTTTTTTCCTATCCATATTCATGTTCATGTTCATGTCCATGTTCTTGTTCTTGTTCTTGTCCATATTCTTGTTCTTGTTCTTGTTCCTGTCCATATTCCTGTTTCTATTCATATCCATATTCATGTTCCTATTCTTGTTTTGGTTCATACTTGATTCTGGAATGTCTGCTCTACACCACTTTGTTGCATGTCCATCATTATTGCACTTATAACACTTAATGTTATTATTCCTTGGAGGTACAAATATCTTGGGATTTCTCCTGGTGAAGCCATATCTGTTCCTATCATGAACCCTACAAATCATTGCCTTGTGACCAAAATGATTACATGAGTAGCAATACCCATGGAAAAGCTATCTATTTTTGAAGTTCCCATACTATTGTCTTTCATGTGTCCTGCACTGTGAAGCCATGTGCCTAAATCTATGACATGAGAAACATTTTCCATTGAAATTTCCTTGTCTTGACCTCATTGGTCTCTTAGTCTCTTTTTCTCTATGTTGGTTGTTCCATCTATTTCATTTTTGTACATTGTACCTTTCCTTGTTGAAATTTCTATTGGCCAACTCATCCTCATAAGTCTCACTTTATCTTACACTATCTTCTTCTAAAGTTTCTTCTTATTCAAAACTTGAGGTTCACTATTCTTCTTATTTCTTTTGAGCTTTTTCAAAACCAAGACCTATTTTGTTTGTTGATCTTATTTGTACCTTCATAATCTTATCTACAATATTTGAGCTCTTCTCAAACTCGTGTAGCTTGTCCTTATACTTTTCTAAATATTCCTTTAGTAGGGCTACTTCGTGTTCTAACTTTTCACATTCTAATACCTTTTCTTCTAACTTATCCATGAACTTCTTTGTCTTAGTCATTGACTTGTTTCTATCCTCTATAATATTTCCTCTCTCTTCATCACATTATTGAAATTTAATCTCAAGTTGAGTGTTTTGTTTTCTTACCTTCTTTAAATTTTTAAGACCATAGATTAGCTCTCCCTCAAGATCAACTCCTTTTTTTTATTCTTCCTCTATTTGTTTACCTTTGTCAACATCTTCATTCTTTTTTGACTTGTCTTCTATAGGATCACCTTCTTATTCTCCTAGTACCATTAGAATATTCTCCTTTGGTCCTTAAAATGCATCCTCATACTCATCATCACTAAAACTAAAACCATTCCTTGTACAACTATCTTCAAGATGTCCAAAATTACCACATCTGAAACACTTGAGTAGCTCTTATTAACCTCTTCTTTTTTTCAATTAGAAATAGAACTTCATATTTATCATTATTTGAGAAACTATTATCACTATCACTTGAGTACTTTCTTGCCTTGTCTACATAGTAGCTCCTCTTTTGTATTTGAAAGAACTTATTTCATTGTTTACCTTGCTCATACTTGCATTTCTTTTGGTACCTATATGTTTCTGATTCTCTATTCCTGTGATCCTATTTTTCTTCATCATTATTATTTTTAGCTTCTTGAAAATCAGTTGCATAGTGACCATACTTTCCACAATTGAAACATCTAACATATTTTGCATATTTAAATCTTCTTGAATCCTTATTCCTTCTACCATAATTATCTTCTTCATCACTAGATGACTCATTGCTTAATTATGAGTTCTTACCCTTTGTTTTCTTAATTGCTTTGAAGGTTGCTTCCTTCCAGTGATTAGGTTCCTCTTTTGTTCTCAACTCAAAAGTTGTATGAATATCAAGTAACATATCTCTTATCAAAGAATCACCATCTTTTCATTCTTATATAGTAGAAATATTTTCACTAAATCTTTTTTAAATAGATCTTAAGACCTTATCACAAACATCCGATTCTTCAACATTAAGTCCAAGTCCTTGCATAGCATTAACAACCTCATCAACTTAAAAGTACTAATGTTTTTCTCATCCTTAATTCTTAACTCTTAAAATTGTCCTTTGAGATTCCGCATATTTACTTTTTTGACACTTTTATCTCCTTCATATATGCTTTGCAACTTATCCAAATTCCTTTTGCATCTTTAAAATGCATAACTTTTATGGATTTTGTTCTATGCAAACCTCTCAAAATTGCATTTATTTATTTTGAATTGTAATGTTGTAGAAGCTTACCTTCCTTGTTCGTAGGTGGATCAACTGGTGCTATGTATCCATTTTCAACTCCTCAAATTTTATTGCCAAGTTCCATCAGGTTAATCTTCATTCTCATACTCCAAAATATATAATCACTTTCATAAAATATTGGTGTTGAATTATCTAAGGATAATTTCTTAGAATCTATTATGTTATTGAAATATTTTCCATCAAGCTGTTAAACTCTTCCGAGGGAACCCACTCTGATACCAATTGAAGAACATAAGCTTAAACTAAGAGGGGGTGAACAGTATAAAACCACTTTTTACTTTTATTTTCCAATCAATATTATGCAATGTATAGATAGCAATATCAATAGAATCAATCAAATTAATGCACAAATCACCACACATAATAGAGACAACAATTTTATGTGGTTCATCCAATGTGGACTACTCCACGGAGAAAATATTTCACTAAAATTTTCTCAAGAAATCTCTTGGGAATACTTTCCCTATTACAATGTTTATGGACATCTATCCAAAGGAGACACTAATTCCCTAATCAAGTTTGTGGATATCTATCCATAGGAGAACTCATTTCTCCTCTTGCTCTGGCTAG
Source organism: Wollemia nobilis (assembly GCA_028583015.1). Lineage (NCBI taxonomy): Eukaryota > Viridiplantae > Streptophyta > Pinopsida > Araucariales > Araucariaceae > Wollemia > Wollemia nobilis. The sequence goes on from JAQPPZ010002499.1 coordinate 5,494,039, forward strand.
TGATCTTCTAAAAGAACTGTTGCCCCCATTGATCTGGCTAATGGATATCTATCCACTGAAGGCACATATCCTCACTGCCCTGGCTTATGGATCTCTATCCATTGGATATTTTTGTTCTCTATACTCTGTCACCTTCAAAGCTCTATCTTAAATCTACACTAAACGCAGTCCTTCGGTCTAGCACAAATCTTCTCAATCTCTATCTCTGGTCTGGCACAAACTTGTCCTCAAATCTACATCAAACTCTATTCTTAAATCTGTACTAAACACAGTCCTTCGGTCTAGCATAAATCTATCCTCAATCTCTATCCACAACTATTTCTTAACCTCTTCTTTTTTCAATCAAAAATAGGACTTCATCTTTATCATTATCTGAGAAACTATTATCACTATCACTTGAGTACTTACTTGCCTTGTCTGCATAGTAGCTCCTCTTTTGTCTTTGAAAGATCTTCTTTCCTTGCCTACCTTGTCCATCCTTGTCTTTCTTTTGGTACCTGTTGGTCATCAAATCTACCCAGGAAAGGATTTGGGTAAGTGTATGCACCCTAGACCTGGATCAACATTGAAAGGCCGAAGAGAAGAGATGCCCCTCGTGCCAATCTTCGGAGAAAGGTCGGCTCCTATACTACACTACTTTGGTTTTTTAAGATAAGGGTGCAGGAAGAAATAAAAGAGTAAGGGAAGATATTTATGTAGTTTAATGGTGGGAAAGAACCAGAAGCATGATTGCTATCCAATAGCTTGAAATAGCAGCAAGAAACACCAAGAATATAAAAAAATTAACACAATATTAACTTTCCTATGTATCCTCTAGATGAATTCCAGGATTCCCCTTCCCCTTTAACTGAAATTCAGAGTTCATAGTGATGGCGATTAGGAAAAGTGAACATAACAAAAACACTATCCACAAGCCGCATAAAAGAAAGCCTCTACAATATTTTCCTCCCCTATGTATCCTTTGAGAAAATTTTAGGGTTCAGTCCCCAATCGCATACCTAAATCCAGGATTCAGAATTACAGTATACAAATGAAGAAATATGAAAGAAATAAATACAGAAGGTAGCATACAAGAGAGAAATAGAGTCCAAATCTCTTTAGTATTAATCATAGGAATACAAGTTACAACAAATTTCTAGCAAAAAATTCCCCCCCTTTTTACATTACAATGCCTAGGTTTTTATAGAGGACCCGACCCTATGAGCCATAATTGCACAAAATGGAGGAGTACACCCTCAAAACCTGAGAAGTCGGCTCCTCACGGCCCTCGTGACTGAGCTCTCAAATCTGTTACCAAAATTGGAAACTACGATCGGGTCAGCCATGGAAACTTGCATTAATGAGCCGTCTGAGCATCCTTGGCTTTTGGGTGTAATACTCAAGTGGCCGCCATGCTTTTAGGGCTCTTCTTCAGAGACTGATACTTCATTTCCAATTGCCAAAAATGCGTAGCTAGTTTTTCGAGCACATAAAAATGCATTTATGAGGCACTTGATCACCTCGATAAAATACCCAGCTTGGAGCGTGTGCCCTTGAAGTGCTTCGCTAGTTCTTCATTTGCAACTTCACTTCGCAATGGACTTGTGCCAAAGCAGATTCTCCTTGATTTGCACTTCACATGGTGGAGCTTCATAAAATAGCTTCGGGGGTGATGAGGGCTGAAGCATATCTCCTTCGCAATATGGGCTCTTCATTACTACTTCACTGGAAGATGTGCCAAAACTACTTCACCGATGAACTATTAAAATGCTTCTCTACGATCTTCCTTCAAAATTGTGGTTCGGGAGGATTTTGGCTGAAGTGCATTCTTACCTTCAAAAAATGCTTTGACTGCTTCCACTTTTGGGGAAAGTACTTCGCACAAAGGTTTGCCAAAGCAGATGCTTCACAACGACTTTCAGTGAAGTAGAAATGGTTTGCTGGTAGGAAGGCCCGAAGTAGGTACTTCGGTGGTTTTTCGGTGAAGTGTTTTCAACGTTGCACTCCTTCAAATCCTGCTTCGCAAGTTTCTTTCCCGAAGTAGCCTTTTGAAGTGCTTCGGGCTTGAAGTAGTTTTCATTCTTCTTCCCTTGTACTTTTCTTCGACAACACCACTTCACAAGATTTTTGCCTGAAGTACCTGCTGGAGATGCTTCGGGCACGAAGTACCTATTGGAGATGCTTCAGGCCTAAAGTAGAAATGGTTCACTGGAGGGAAAGCACCAAGTAGGTGCTTCGGTGATTTCTTGGTGAAGTATTTTTCAATGTTGCGCTCCTTTGAATCCTGCTTCGCAATTTTCTTGGATGAAGTAGATTTTGAAGTGCTTCAAGCCCGAAGTAGTTTTCTTACGTGCCTTAGCAAACTCGGACCACGATCTCTCTTCGACGAAGCTATTCTCTTGAAATACCGCTTTGCAAAATTTTTTCTTGAAGTATCTGCTGGAAATGCTTTAGGTGCAAAGTTCCTTTTACGCCTTCTTTGAATTCTTTTTTCGGCAACACCGCTTCGCAACGCTTTCACCTGAAGTAACTATTTGAGGGACTTTGGGCCTGAAGTAGTTTTTATCCTTAGCGATTTATTTCGGTGAAGCTATCTTCCTTAGCTTGTTAGATAGCGAAGCTATTTCTTCTTCATTTTATGTACAAATGGGGTGGTAGGGAAAGCCAAAATTGCTACAATGCTTTAAAATGTTGTTTCTAAAAAAAACAAGGGAACAAATTCATGAAATTAAAAGAAATACTTTACAAAAAAATCAAATTTTCCACCCCATTGTGCAATGTGAAAAAATTGTCAACATTATTGGTGGCTCATGGGGCAATGATCTCATCTCGATGGGAGAACCATCAGCCTTGATCCATTGGGCCAAAGTTACCTCCAGACCCTTCTCCCTTTTCAATCTCCTGGGGTGCTTCCATGGCTTGTTCTTCTTCTTCTTCTTCTTTTGATTCCTCTGGTGTGGCTTCCTACTGTGGCGATGGGGCAAGGCGATCGTGGATGCACTTCATGGTTCGATGAACATGAGCCCAGGCACCCTTTGAGAAAGACTCTTGATATCACAATGCTTTCATCAAAACACAGAACAAATCTATCTACCCGATATCAGCATGTTTGGCTCTAGTGTATAGATCATTCAGGTAGGTTGCAATCTTGTAGTGTCTCAGAATGAAATCTATGACCTACCCTTCTGTTATTGGCTCCTCCCATTCATCTATCTTTGAGATGTCACCTTCAAAACAAAGCCATGCTAGCTTAAGCTCTTCCTTGGTCAGAAGGTTCCCATTATCATTCGTGAAGCTCGAGAAACCTAAGGAAGAGAGATCCTAGAAATAGCCTAGTGATGTGTGCTGCTCATTCTCAAACATGTCTAGGAGGTCTTTTACCTTTTGTGCCTTCCTCACCTTGGAAAAGAAGGCACGAACTGTGGCTTGGGCCGTGGACCAATCCCTAGCCGTTTGACTCATTGCAACAACCTGCAAGTCCTGATATTTCATGCTTTGGACATCAAAGGCTAATTTGAGTTGGCCTCTATATTTCTGAGTGACCTCATCTATGATTGGCCCTCCTTCGCCAACGACACACTGTGCTTTAGTAATATAGGTCAAAATTGATAGGGCACTGGAGGCCCGGGATCTAAAATTTTTTAGCAAGTGTGAGCGGATTTATTTGATCCTGCCTCTGTCAAATAGCTCCAAGCTTTCTTTTTTGTGCAACTCTGCTGCAACTGCAAAATCTTGCTTTTAACTTCCTTGGCCTTTAGATCATTCTTGACCTGTATCTGTGTTTGGTTCTGAGCTGTACACTACAGTTGTAGTATTTGCTATTTTAGGGCATGTGTTTCCTTTTTCATCAGCTTACTCTGCTTCTCTAAATCCTTTAGCTTGGAGTGGATTCTAGCTAGCTCTTCTTCCAACTTGATGTTGGCATTTTCTGCTTCAAATCTATGTTGATTAGCGATTTTTGCATGCGCACAAAAAGTTTTAATCCTGACGTGTATGGATTCAGATTCATTATCAACATTCAAATGTTCCAGGTCCTTGGATTTGTCTTGGTAGTCATAGTCCACTGGATTCATTTCATCCAGGGGCTTCTGGACCTTGGGGATCTTTTTTAATTTATGCAACTTCCTAGCCTTCAAATCGAAGATAGCGCATTTTTCAACTTGGTCCAGAGAGTGCCCTCTCTTCTTCCTCGCCTCCTTCAACATTTTTTCTATATTTTGTCGAGCTAGGAGTAGCTTCTCGGCTAGAGGGTGTTCCTTAATTAAGGACATATCTGATTCAAATGAGGCTGGATCTCCAACCAAAGGGGTGAAAAGATACAAAGAATGAATGGGGGATGCCTCATCAGAAGGTTCGATGACAGGTATACTAGGAGTCCTAGCAAGTGCAACAATGCCATGTGAGGCAAGGGAATGAAGAACGGGGTTCGGCATTGGGGCACTGCCTTCGGCCTGGCTAAGGTCCAAAGGATCGGTGGTGTAGGAAGGCAAAGTGGTAGCAACAGACTTGTCCCGGCCTGATGACTCGAGTGGAGTGGGGCTAACGGGATCGGTGGTAAGATGCAACGCGTGAGGAGGCGACTGACTTTGTGATGGAGGGGGAGATTGATGAGAATCTTTGGTCGAGACTACAGTGGACATGTGAGATACCAAAGCAAAGGGTGGAGAGTGCGTACCTATGTGCCCTTCTGGCAGAGCAGCCGTGGTGACTTCTTATGTGATAGGCTCCTGCTCCTTTTGGGCTTCGGCACTCTTGACCCCCATGACTTCTACTTCAGGGTCTCCCTCTTCTTGGAGGAGTTCCTCCACATTAATGATGTCTATATCTAGGATTGTCTCTGCACTTGGTGGCATCGCATCTTCAACATTTGCTTCAGCCGAGCCTGATGCAGGTTGTCTGACATGAGCACTTGAGAGCTTCGTGCGGGATCGCTTTAGGTGGCTCGAAGGTGCTTGAATTTGCTCTTGCATATTTCTTTTCTTCCTCTCCAATGGTTGCTCCAACTCTTCGACACTTGTGTCATGTATTTCCAATGGTCCCTATAGTAGTGCCTCTGGTGTAGCTTCGGCTTCTTTCTCTTCTTCTTGCTCTGAAGCATCGTAAACTCCTCTTGGGCTTTCACCCGATCTTGGGGTAGCTGGAAGAACAAAGTTAGTGAATGATATGGACTTCCAAGTTTCAACATTGGCTTCATAAAGAATTGCGAAGTATTTATCCATTGTCAAAAGTCCATAGGAATTCATATTTTGGCGATGGACTCTCATTATCCACCACTCCCGAAGTTTTTATTTGCCCCAATTCTTTAATTCTTCTTTCAAATCATTTTTTGCCTTTCTCAAAAATGTGGAGTCTGGGGTTGGGAAGGAATGCTGGTCCGGGTCAAACTCAATCTCCATGGGGTAAAATTCATGTCAGGGAGGCAATGTCCTCATCATTTCTACATGCCACTCTAGATCCTTCTCATTGGGATTATTTATTTGCTCCACAATTTCAGGGTGGGGGCAAACATGAAAGTTCTTGAATTTTAAGTGATCCCTCATCACTCCCAAGGGATCATAGAGCCATTGTTGAGGAATTTGGAGCAGGCCAAAATTGGCAAGATTTTCCTCTAGGAATGCATTTTGCTTTAAGGCAAATACTTCAATTACCCCCATCTTGAAGGGGAAGTCATAGGTATGTGCCCATTTTCGACCATGGCCATAGATGGCATTTGTTACATCGCTCTGTCGAGTGACCTCCAATGCAAATTGGTACTCGAAGGGGAAAACAGGGAGCAGGAAGGGCTTTCCTATAAATCCAAATAGGTGAATCACTAGTCCCTATGTTAACTAAAAAACATCTCCCTTATTCTCCATTACCACTCTATCTCTCAAACTGAGGGGCACCCGAGGGCAAGAACCTTTCAACAAATGCATGGCGGGTCCCAAAAACTATTGGTTAAAAGAATAATAAGACTCTATCCTCAATAGGAGGGGAGTCCACTGGTACACAAGCAGAGGATTTCCATCCTTGTCGCTCGAAGAAATGGCAATGTGGGGGAATTGCTTATGTACATGGTAGAAAAATAACCAAACAAGGAAAGAACAGGGTGTGAAGTACTGGCCCATCATCGAATTCTTCATGTTGGTGAGCCGTGTATGCAAGGTTTGGGCCACCCATTCTACCCAATCGAAGAAAACTGGGTTGGTATTTGGTCTTGAAGCATCAGGGGCATAGAATTCCCCTCTCAAAATACATTCGGCCAAGGACACCTGCCAGGGTTGCACCGAAGCATCTGTAGATAGGCCTGCCACCCATGCAATGATAGAGAAAATATCGATGTTCTTGAAGGCCACAAGGGGTAGAGGAATTTGGGGCAGCTTGCCTGAAGGGAGCCCACTTTTGAGGTTCTTGCACAAAAATTTCAATATGAAGTTGTTGGAGGTGAACCTCTCCATCTGTTCGCTCAGAATGATGTTGCAAACGGAATAGCCCTTGGGCGGACCTTGTTGTGGTGCGAAGGCTGCTTGTACATCTTCCTTTAGAATTGAAAATAACTTATGGCCTATAGCATCCAACACTTGCCTGGAGGCAGGCTGGTAGTTCTGCATAATGGCACAGATTAATTCTGGATAGTGGTGAGCAGGCAAGGTCAAATACCAGTAAATTTGAGAATAATATGTAGCAGCCCTCTTATTCTCTGGGGTGAGTCTACTTATCATAAACTCAATAGTGCATTGGAGGTCAGACACACCTTTAGAGAGCTCTGTGTCTCTAATTTTCTCCCACCCATCAATTGGTGGTTCTTCAAGCTATTCCTCTTCAGAGTCGTCTCCTTCTTCCATCGGCTACTTTTTTAGGCGAGGGGTGAGATTGATCTTCTTAGGCGTATGCTTTTTCTCTTCCTTGCCCTTATTTATTTTTTTGGGGCTTATTACTTCTGGCTCCTTTCATTTCTCCTTAGATTTTTTCTTTCCCATTGTGAAAATAGTGATGGCAGAGTCCTTGATACAGAGGGTTTCGATGCAAAGGTCTTTGATGCAAAGGGCAGGAGAATTGCAGAGTAACCGAATGCTCTTAGTCTTGCATGAACTAATGAATGAATAACCTTCTCTCTGCTAGGGCCTCGCATTTTATCTCCTTAAAATGCAACCACCTAAATTTATGGCACCTACCAAAATTAAATTTACACCTCGAACGGAGGAAGTCACCATGCCTTTTGATTGATTCTACAACAGCGTAGTACGTAGGGCCACATGCTTTGATTATTATGCCTTGCATTGGAGACACAACCTGCTGCCACCTTGTACCTGGGCATGAGCTTTTCTCTTAACTGAAAAACCTAGGGATGTGCTCCACCACATTTGCATTAAATTCATTCACTTTGAACTCTTTTCAAGGTTACTGTCAACACGTTCTTCGAGACACATTTTAAATGCTTCCACTTCGACGAAGTTGAAATCAACATTGAAAATGCTTCACGGTGAACTTTTGGTGTGGGTTGTTTTTCAACGCTTCGGGCCTGAAGTAGTTCTTTCTCACCGCGTCACCTTTTTTCTTCGTGGAATACTGAACCCCCTTGAAGCTTGTCTTCTTGGAAAATACTTCACAAAATTTCTACCTGAAGTAGCTACTTGAAATGCTTCGAGTGCGAAGTTCTTTTCATTCCTACCTTTCCCTTTGGTAACGCCTTTGGTATTTCGAGGATATTTTGAAAGCCAAAGTGCTTTGCTGTGAAGCATCTTGCGTCAGTTGCTTCACACTAAAATTTTCCGAAGTTTGTTCCTCTTGGAAAATGGTTCACTGGATTTTCTTTGAAAACTGCTTCGCTCATACTCCTTTTGCGAAGCATTTTTCATGCCTTAGTTTTGATTTTTGTTTAACCTTTTGAGGGTAAAGTGCTTCACTGTGAACCTTATTGCAACTGCTGCTTCACATCAAAAGTCCCCGAATGAGATTCTGGAGTATAAAAATTAGCTTTTGCAATCTCGAAACATGATGTATATACACAAACAAAAGGTTATATACAAAAGTACATACACATTTTTTTTTTTTTGTTTCACCTCAGCGATGAAAAGTCTTCAGATGAAGAACATTAATAGAAATTGGTAATACCTAGCCATATGCATCTTTGAGGATGAAAGAGTTGGCCGAATTCACCTTCATGATTTTGAATGATCCATCCCAAAAAGCATCCAGCTTGTCATGATTTCCAGGCTTGGCCTTCCAGGAGTCCCACTTCCATACCAGATCTCCCACTTTGAATGTGCGATTGGATGATTTTTTCTTGAACCAATCTCGGGTGACCTAAGCATGTTTAGCGAAGCTCTGGTAAGCCTTCTCATGGTCTTCCTCCAACTGTAGTAGCTGAGCCAACCGGTTTTCCATTGAATTAACTCCTTCTTCTTCTAACAGCTACAACGCAGGGATCTCTACATGGGTAGGTAATGTTGCCTCCTTACCGTAGACCAGGGCGTAAGGTGAAGTCTTGATCGACTTCTTGATAGAAATCTGACCGGCCCACAAGGCCCGATCTAGAAGAAGATGCCAAGTTCTTTTGTTCATCTCTATGAGCTTTCTTAACACCTTCAACAAGGTTTTGTTGGTGGATTCTGCAAATTTGTTGCCCTGTGGATAGTAATTGTAGGATACTTTATGATATATCCCATATCGATAGAAGAACTCATTGATTTTGGAACCTGTGAAGCCAGGACCATTGTCCATGATGATTGCTTCTAGAATGCTAAATCGTATAATCAATCCCTTTAGGAAAGTGATGACAGTCTCTTGATCTGCATTCTTCGTGGGAACTGCTTCGGCCCATCAAAGCATTTTTTCTTTGGCCGGTGAACTTCTAACACTGTTCACATTTGCGATAGACTGCAAAGGCATCAAAGAAGAGTGTGGTCCAATAATAACCTGCCTTGATGATTTTCAGCGTCGTCGTTCTCCCTACGAAGTGACCCCCAGATAATCCTGAATGGAATTCTCCTAGGATTCTCCTTTTATCATCATATTTTATGCACCTAAGAAGGACGCCATCAATGTTTCTAAAAAATAGGCCTTCGGGGCACAAGGTATATCAAGAGGACCACATCCTGAAATGCCTTCACTGTGAAGCATTTAGATGTGAAGGACATCTGCCAGTGTTGAATTATTCGACCATTTCACTGACCTAGTCTTTCTCGCCTTCTTCCTGGTTTGCGAAGCATCCTTCTGCTGGTGAGTCATCCCACTGAGATTTTGTAACTTCGGTCGCTACACTCTTCCCTAGTTCTTGACATAATGCATGATCGTGAACCAATTTTGTGGGTTTGATCTCGATGTCGAACTCTTGTATCTTGCTGACCCAACCGGCTCTTTTACTACCCAATTCTCCTTGGATGATGAAATTGCGCACATCGGGGTGGATGACGAAGACTGTAACCCACTTTGGGATATGAACTACTTGAATTTCCTAAGATACTTCATTACTGCATGCACCTACCTTTCTATGAAATTATATTTTTCTTCATGAGGGTTTACCACTTGGCTTAGAAATGCGATGGGGCACTCTTTGCCATCTTCCCTCTTTTGTGTTAAGAATGCAACATAGCTCTCAAGTTCTCCTATAGCACATAGGATGAAGTCCCAATTGTAGTCAGGGTTGGTCAGGACCGGTGCTTGAGCAATTTGGGCTTTCATTTCTTTGAATGCTTCTTTTCTCTCCTTCATCCAGATGAATTCTGCACCTTTCTTCAAAATTTCAAATATCGGCTTGATGACCTGGGCAAAATCTGGGACAAAATTCCTCACAAAGTTGATCTGGCCAAAGAAATATTGAACTCCTTTCTTGTCTACTGGGAGTGAGAGATTCATTAGAGCCTCAGCTCTGTCAAGATCTACAGCAAGACCCTTCTCTGATATCGTATGTCCTAGCAACTTCCCTTCGCTGACTGCAGATATGGACTTCTTCGGATTGATTGAAATGCCAAATTCTCGACACTTTTCAAAAATCTATTGTAAGTGTAAGGGGTGATCCTCCCTTCTTCGGGATAATACGGTCATGTCATCTAGATAGATAACAATAACCTTATTCAAGAGTTCACCAAAATCTAGATCCATTGCCCTCTAAAAAGTGGCTCCCACATTCGAAAGGCCGAATGGCATTCGCTGGTAAACAAATGTGTCCCACTTGGTCGTGAATGTGGTTTTATGCTGGTCTTCATCCCTGAACTAGATTTGATTGTATCCAGAGAAACCATCAAGTAGGAAGAAGCGTTGAGCTCCATCCACTGAATGCAAGATCTGATCAATCTACGGGATAGGGTAGTGATCTCTAAGAGAAGCCTGGTTCAGGTTGCAAAAATCCATGCATAATTGTATATCTCCATTATTATTTCTAACTGGGACTAGATTCGCTACCCAAGAAGAATGCTTGATGGGATAAATTATCTTTACCTCAAGCATTTTCAAGATTTCGACCTTCATCAAGACTTAGATCTTCGGATTGATAGGCCTTTGCTTCTATCGAAAATGTTTGACCCCTTCCTGCAAATCAATTGTATGCTGGATCAGTTGTCGATCATATCCCTTCAAATTTTGATAAGACCAAGCCACTGTGTCAAGATACTTTCTGCATAGAGATCGTATCTGCTCTAGTTCCTCTGAAGTGCAATTTGTTCTGACTTTTATTTCTTTCCCAAGTTCAAGTTCTAAATATTGATATTGCTTTGCATTATCTTTGATCCTGTGAGAAACTGCTCGATCATTCTAATCAAAGAGGCTTTCAAGAGTGATTAATCCCTTGGGAACATGATTATTCTTCAATTGGACTAGCCCTTCATATTCTTCTTTGTCAGGGCTTCTGCTCTCAACTGTGGCTACTTCTTGAATCATGAAATTCACAATATGCTCATCACTATCAAAGACTTGCCAATGTAGATCTATTTCTGGGATAGAGGGCCTGTAAATCATCCTCAAAACCTTAGGTTTATGCACCATGTCTTCTGCTGGAGAATACTTGGCTGCGATGGATGCTAGAACATTGACATGTCGATTCTTTTCTCTTGGAATAGACTGCAGATTGAGAGATTCAAACTAGTCGAGCAAGTCCCATACCCTATTTTGGTATGACTTGAGATAGTGCTTCTTTGAAGTGCACTTTTTTGTGACTTGATTGCATACCAATTCAGAATCTCCAAAAATTTGGAGATTCTTTATGCCCAAATTTTTTGCTTTCTTGAGTCCTAGGCATAATGCTTCATATTTTGCTGCATTTTTGGTGCAACTCCACACCAACCGGTAACAATACTCCTTCTACTCTCCAGAAGGTGATACTAAAATAATCCCTACCCTGATGCCATTTTTGCATCAAGCGCCATCGAAGAATAGTTTCCATAGTCCTTCGACGAAGACCTTATCTTCTGACTTGATGTGTTTCTCAGGTTTGGCAATGGCATAACATCCCATCTTAGTTTCTATCATGGCATTAAATTCTACCAATTAAAACTCATCTTCACAACTTAACTATGTGAGAGACTCCTCAACCAGATCCACCTGCTCTATTCCTTCCACTATCGCATGCATAGGATCGCTACTTTCTCCTTCAGACATATTCTTTACGAGGAAGGTAGAAGGCTTCTTGTTGTAAATTTTAATATTCTTCCCTTTGAATGGAATCTCCAAGTGTGAGTAATCCATAGATAGATATACACCCAGCTTCGTCGTAAATTATCTCGACAAGCGCATGCTAAAGTAAGGCTCAAGGTCGATGACCACTACCTCTTGTATAACTGTGATCTGAGGCATTTTGTGTAGTCGAATAGGGATTTCCTTGATCACCCCTATAGTATTCACAGGGGTACCATCCAACTGGAGTACACCATGACTACTTCGTGTATATTCCATTCCTATCTCTCCGCACACTACCTTCGGCATGACTGTCGTCGTGGCCCCAAAGTCAATCATACAGTTGTGTACCATGTACCCTTCCATTTGTGGAGACATGTAGAATAGCGGTGGCCTATTATTCTCTATAATGGATGTGGATAGGGTTTGCACTAGGGCAAGTGATGCTACCTTTCTTGTTTTGGTTATCTTCAACAATTCTTGCAACAGGTCCACTTGTCTAGGTAGTTGCAGTGCGTCATACAGACTGATTTTGGCTAGAATCCTCTTCAGCTCATCTACAATGTTGTACGCCAAGGAATTGGGTACCTCAAGTTCCTTTCTTGGCTCATATATGGTGCAATACTATTTTGTAGCTTCGACCCTTTATCACTTAGTCAGCGAAGGAAGCTTGAGCTTCTCTCTAGCTTGCTCCTTTGTTTCCACCTACGATGGATTTACAAGGGCCTGTTGGATTTTCTCTTTGCCTGGTATAGGATGTCAAGCTTCATTCAGGGTCAGAGGAGGTTTCTATCCTTTTTCATGGCAAGCATGCACCTTTAAAGGAGCCATTTGAGTAGCATCCACCTCTATCGACCTCTTTCCTCCTCTGGTAAGGACTACAACTGGCTCTTCTTCACCAATTACCAGGTTCTGATCCAATTGCCTGATGACATTGACTTGATCGCCATGACTACTGCTCGCCAGAATTTGTACATAGTGTTGGTGCAGCATGCAGGTATTCTCTTCATGAGGGTCATTACACGTGGAGCACCAATGTATATAATCGGAAGTGCTCGAGGCTTCATCTATTACAACATTTCTTTCCGAAGCTCTTCCTTGTTGGACCACTTGATCTTTAGTAAGCACAGGTGTAGGATAAGATCTTGGTAGAAACTCTTGTTGTGCTTGCTTCTTCTTCATAATGGTCATGTCGTTGGATAGGGTCTCCACTATGGAGTTCAGGGACTGAACTTCTTGCAATATTTTGGCTTACATGTCTTCGGATTTTGGAATCAGTGGCAATGGAGCCATTGTTGGTACTAGAGGAAGGGCAGGGTGTTGAAGTGGTGCTGGAAATACAAGGAATGCCAAAGTGACCGTGGGTTACGGAGTCAAAAAAGTGGGAAAATGAATTTTTGGAGCAATGATTTGAGATACAATAGGATTCAATTTCCAAGATGAGATCGGGAGTGCAGGGGTTGTAGATATTTGCGAAGTTACTGCGCTTGCATACTGGGATTGATAGAAATCAAGAAGTATGGGCATCAGCATCATTTGGGGAAGCTTACCCATAGCTATTAGATCCATCTCTGCTTTCTGGGCCAACTCATATAACTCTGGTAAGGTATTGATATTCGAATACTTCACCATTACATTGATATCAGGATTGAAAGCCCGAAGAAAATAGTATGCTATAACTTTGTCAGTTGGCCTAATTCCAACTGGTATTCTTTGCCAAATTTGAGCAAACCTAACATTGAAGTCGGCAATCTCTTCTTGTGGAATTCTCTAGATCGTTGTGAACTGGTGCAGGAGAGAGGTCAGGTCGGCGGACTCATTGAAGCTTCGCATCAACTACTCGACTAACTGGTCCCATCCCGTAATAGTACCAAGTGGTAAAGATCTATACCAGTAGAGTATTTTTCTCTAATATATAGAACCAGAAGCTTTACCATAACGTGCTCTTCTATGATGTCATGGATCGTCGCTAGAGAAACTATGTCCTGGATGTGCTCCAGAGCAGTCTTCCCAGTTCCATCGAACATTGGGATATTATTTATAGTAGTAGGAGACACTTGCCCTTGTCCCGGCTAGATTTAGCGAACTTGAAGAGTTCCATGCTAGAAATAATTTGGGCGATGATTGTTGCTGCTACTGCTGCATTTGTTGTTGTTGTTTCTGTGCCATATTTATGACTAGACTTTGAGAGACAAGAATCCCCAAAGCTCCTCCTTGGTTGCTAATAGGATGTCTGGTAGGAATGGAGGCACTAGGATGCTTCAGTGAGTTGGGAGGATTAGGAGGAAAGCTAGTCGTTGTGCTATTAGAAGTTAGGCCATGTTCATCAATAGCGGCCTCTTGCAAGGATATTCCATGTAACAGAGACTTGGGGGTGACCAACCTAGATCGTTCCCCAAAGGCTTCAATATCAAGCTCAAAGAACTCAATTTCCTCTCCTCTATTCCTAACTCTCCATATTGTTTGCATGAAGGCACAGACTTCGGTACCAGTATTTACGACTAAAAGATTCTCGAGTAAGACAGAGTTGCCAGATGCTAAGAGTCTTTTGGTAATGAGAGCATCGGTTATCACTACTACTCACAAGGTGAGACTGACCGTGTCCCACCGGGCATGCCAAAAATTGTTGGTCATAAAATCTACCCAAGAAAGGATTTGGGTAAGTGTATGCGCCCTAGACCTGGACCAACATTGAAAGGTCGAAGGGAAGAGATGCCCCTCGTGCCAATCTCCGGAGAAATGTCGGATCCTATGCTACACTACTTTGGTGTTTTAAGATAAGGGTGCAAGAAAGAAATAAAAGAGTAAGGGAAGATATTTCAGTAGTTTAATGGTGGGAAAGAACCAGAAGCACAATTGCTAGCCAATAGCTTGAAATAGTAGCAAGAAACACCAAGAATATAACAAAATGAACACAATATTAACTTTCCTATGTATCCTCTAGACGAATTCCAGGATTCCCCTTCCCTTTTCATTGAAATTCAGAGTTCAGAGTAACGACGATTAGGAAAAGTGAATATAACAGAAACACTATCCACATGCAACATAAAAGAAAGCCTCTACAACATTTTCCTCCCCTATGTATCCTTTGAGAAAATTTTAGGGTTCAGTCCCCAATCGCATACCTAAATCTAGGATTTAGAATTACAATATACAAATGAAGAAATATGAAATAAATAAATGCAGAAGGTAGCATACAAGAGAGAAATAGAGTCCAAAGCTCTTTAGTATTAATCGCAAGAATACAAGTTATAGCAGCTTTCTAGCAAAAATTTACCCCCCCTTTTTACATTACAATGCCTAGGTTTTTATAGAGGACCCGACCCTCTGAGACATAATTGCACAAAATGGAGGAGTACACCCTCAACACCTGAGAATTCGGCTCCTCACGACCCTCATGACTGAGCTCTCAAATATGTTACCAAAACTGGAAACTATGACTGGGTCAGCCGTGGAAACTTGCATTAATGAGCCGTCTGAGCGTCCTTGGCTTTTGGGTGCAATACTCGAGTGGCCACCATGCTTGTCGGGCTCTTCTTCAAAGACTGATACTTCGTTTCCAATTGCCAAAAATGCACAGCTAGTTTTTCGGGCACGTAAAAATGCATTTATGAGGCACTTGATCTCTTCAATAAAATACTTGGCTTGGAGTGCATGCCCTCGAAGTGCTTCACTAGTTCTTCGTTCGCAACTTCGCTTCACTATGGACTTGTGCTGAAGCAAATTCTCCTTGATTTGCACTTTGCATGGTGGAGCTTCACAAAACAACTTTGAGGGTGATAAGGGCTGAAGCAGATCTCCTTCGCAAGATGGGTTCTTCATTACTGCTTCACCGAAAGATGTGCCAAAACTACTTCGCTGATGAACTGTTAAAATGCTTCGTCGCGATCTTCCTTCAAAATTGTGGTTTGGGAGGATTTTGGCCGAAGCGCATTCTTACCTTCAAAAAATGCTTTGACTACTTCCACTTCAGGGGAAAGTACTTCACACAAAGGTTTTCCGAAGCAGATGCTTCGCAACGACTTTCAACGAAGTAGAAATGGTTCACTGGCGGGAATGCTTGAAGTAGGTACTTCGGTGGTTTTTTGGCAAAGTGTTTTCAATGTTGCACTCCTTCAAATCCTGCTTCGCAAGTTTCTTGCCCGAAGTAGCCTTTTGAAGTGCTTCGGGCGCGAAGTAGTTTTCATTCTTCTTCCATTTTATTTTTCTTCGGCAAAACCACTTCGCAAGATTTTCACCCAAAGTACCTACTGGAGATGCTTCGGGCCCAAAGTAGAAATGGTTCACTGGAGGGAAGGCCCGAAGTAGGTGCTTCGGCGATTTCTTGGCAAAGTATTTTTCAATGCTGCACTCCTTTGAATCCCGCTTCACAAGTTTCCTGGCCGAAGTAGCTTTTGAAGTGCTTCGAGCCCGAAGTAGTTTTCTTACATGCCTTAGCAAACTCAGACCGCGATCTCTCTTCGACGAAGCTATTCTCTTGAAATACCGCTTCACAAAATTTTTGCCCGAAGTAGTTGCTAGAAATGCTTCGGGTGCGAAGCTCCTTTTACGCCTTCTTTGAATTCTTTCTTAGATAATGCCGCTTCGCAAGGCTTTCGCCCAAAGTAACTGTTTGAAGGACTTCGGGCCCGAAGTAGTTTTCATCCTTAGCGATTTCTTTCGACAAAGCTATCTTCCTTAGCTTGTTAGGCAGCAAAGCTCTTTCTTCTTCATTTTATGTACAAAGGGGGTGGCAGGGAAATCCAAAACTACTACAATTCTTGAAAATGTTGTTTCTAAAAAAAGCAAGGGAACAAATTCATGAAATTAAAAGAAATACTTTACAAAAAAAATCAATTTTTCCACCCCATTGTGCAATGTGACAAACTTGTCAACAGTACCTGTATTTGTTTGATTCTCTGTTCCTGTGATCCTATTTTTCTTCATCATTATTATTTTTAGCTTCTTGAAAATCTGTTGCATAGTGACCATACTTTTCACAATTGAAACATCTAACATATTTTACATCTTTAAATATTCTTGAATCCTTATTCCTTCTGCCATAATTATCTTCTTCATCACTAGATGAATCATTGCTTAATTATGACTTCTTACCCTTTTTTTTCTTAATTTATTTGAAGTTTGCTTCCTTCCGGTGATTAGGTTCCTCTTTTTTTCTCAACTCAAAAGATGTAATAATATCAAGTAACATATCTCTTATCAAAGAATCACCATATTTTAATTCTTCTATAGAAAAAATATTTTCACTAAATCCTTTTGGAAGAGATCTTAAGACCTTATCACAAACATATGATTCTTCAACATTAAGTCCAAGTCCTTGCATAGCATTAACAACCTCATCAACTTGAAATTACTAATTTTTTCCTCATCCTTCATTCTTAACTCTTCAAATTTTCCTTTGAAATTACGTATATTTACTTTTTTGACACTTTTATCTCCTTCATATATGCTTTGCAACTTATCCCAAATTCCTTTTGTATCTTTACAATGCATAAATTTTATGGATTTTGTTCTATGTAAACCTCTCAAAATTGCATTCATTTCTTTTGAATTGTAATGTTGTAGAAGCTTACCTTCCTTGTATGTAGGTGGATCAACTGGTGGTATGTATCCATTTTCAACTCCTTCCCAAATTTTATTGCCAAGTGCCATAAGGTGAATCTTCATTCTCATACTCCAAAATATATAATCACTTCCATAAAATATTAGTGTTGAATTATTTGAGGATAATTTCTTAGAATCCATTATGTTCTTGAAAGATTTTCCATCAAGTTGTTAAACTCTTCCAAAGGAACCTAATCTAATACCAATTGAAGAACATAAGCTTAAACTGAGAGGGGGGGTGAACAGTATAAGACCACTTTTTACTTTTCTTTCACAATCAATATTATGCAATGTATAGATAGCAATATCAATAAAAGTAATCAAAGTAATGCACAAATCACCACACACAATAGAGACACCAATTTTATGTGGTTCATCTAATGTGGACTACTCCACGGAGAAAATATTTCAATAAAATTTTCTCAATCAATCTCTTGGGAATACTTTCCCTATTACAATATTTATGGACCTATTTATAAAGGAGAAATGAATACCCTAATCAAGTTTGTGGATATCTATCCACAGTTGAATTCCTTTCTCCTCTTGCTCTAGTTGGTGATCTTCTAGAAGAATTTTTGCCTCCATTGCTCTGGCTAATGGATCTCTATCCACTAAAGACACATGTCCTCACTGCCTTGGCTTATGGAACTCTATCCATTGGATATTTTCGTTCTCTGTACTTTGTCACCTTCAAAGCTCTATCTAAAATCTACACTAAACACAGTCCTTTGGTCTAGCACAAATCTTCTCAATCTCTATCTCTGGTCTGGCACAAACCTGTCCTCAAATCTACATCAAACTTTGTTCTCAAATTTGTACTAAACACAATCCTTTGGTCTAGCACAAATCTATCCTTAATCTCTATCCTCTGATCTATACTAAACATAGTCTTTCGTTCTAGCACAAATATGTCATCAATCTCTATCATCAACCCTTAACATAAATCTTGACTTAATCTCAAATCAACTCTGCTAGATCTTCCACAAACCTTAACTCAAGGTTTGAACAAATAAATCAATCAACTCTACTCTCAAGCCTTCTCAAATACTTATCTCAAATTTTTCTTGTAAGCTTCCACAAAATCTCACACTTATCTATCCACAAGTCTTCTCAAGAACTTATCCAATCTACTCTCAACAAGCCCTCACTATAACTTGTCTAAATATGATCAATAAGTCCTCACTATAACTTATTCAAATCTTCTCTCGATCTGTATTGTAAGCTTCCACAAAAACTCACACAAATCTGTCCATAATTCTTCTCAAATACTTACCTTAAATCTACTCAACAAGTCCACACTAGAACTTGTCCAATCTCATAGAAACATAAAGAGAATTGTTAGAGACTCAATATGCTTCACATTCATCACAATGCTCAATCACTTTCAATCACTCTTTTAGAAACATATAGAGAATTGTTAGAGACTCAATATGCTTCACATTTACCTTAATGCTCAATCACTTTACATCACTCTTTTAGAAACATACATAGAATTGTTAGAGACTAAATATGTTTCACACTCACAAACTCTCAATCACTTTCAATCTCTCTTTTATCACAGAAACATATAGATAATTGTTAGAGACTCAATATGTTTCACACTCATCAACACTCAACCTCTTTCTCATATCAATTCAGAATATAGAACAATTTGTTTCATATAAATTGAATTATCACTTCACACATCCACTTGACTAGGCTCAATCAACTCTACTCAACCAATCACTCAATGAAATAATCCTTGATCATTAATCCTAGTTCAAGCATATGAATACTCACTCAAATGTTTCCAACAATACTTATCAATCAATCTCAGATAACAATAATACTCATGTTCTTTGCAAACCCTAGTTCAAATTCTTCACTCAACCAATCACTTCAACAACAATGCTTATAAATAATCTTCACATAACAATGATACTCATGATATTTGTAAACCCTAGCTCAAGTTCACTCAACTTAATCACTGCAACAACAATGCTTATAAAATAAGGTTTTATCAACAACTCTAAATTCCAAAAAACCTTGAAGCATTAATTAAAAACACACTCAACAAGAAAAACCTTAACCAAATCCTTTTCACTCCAACTTAGTATTCACAATATTCAACAATCACTCACTAGGAAGAATATGCCCATACCTTTTGTTTGATATAGAAGTGCCTAGGAAAACCTGTCTAAATCACAATTTTCCTCTTTACAATTTCAATGGTTAGATGACAAAAATCTCACTCTTAACACTTTCTCAAATATTCCTTAGACACAAAAAATCTCAAAACTCAATTATGTCTTATTTCTCCCAACCATAAAATCATACATGAAAATAATAATTCCTTGGATACACCTTATAATATCCAACTTAAAATAATATCCAACACCACACAACTTCCTAAAACACCTTACTACCCTTTCCAAATACTAAGGTAAATAACACCAAAAAATTAATTTTGCATAACCCTTATAGCTCCCCTAACAACCTTACAAACCAAATAAAATGCAAAAATTAATTTTCAAATGCTTAACTAACCCTTCCAAAATTTTTGACGCTAAATTTCAATGCATACCTTTTGCTTCCCCCAAAAGGGGTTTTGGTGTGATTTGATCCATCATCTCCCCAAGCCTAAGCATCTTAGTGCTTGGGAGTCCACCGAGTGGGCTAGTGATGCCCATGTGAAGGAAGAAATACTTCCTTCACCTTATGCCTTAGTACGTCATTGAATTCCATGAAAATCACAACACTCACTCTTTGCTTGGATGCAACACGATTTGCAAGGTTTGCATGTATTAAAAATCAAAGGCATGGTAATTTTTCTAAGGTGGGATGATCCCCCTTTTTATACATGTTTTTGGAATTTTGCTCCCACGTCGGTGCTTGGAATTCGAATTTCAAAAATTCAAATTATAATTTGATAGCCCACCTTAGGGTTATAAAAATTAATATAAACTAACCTATAATTAATAATAAAAATTATTTATAATTAATTTAAAATACATAAGTAAATTAAATTAAAAATTAATTTATAATAAAAATTATATTAATTAATTTATAATTAATTTAAAACTTCTCTTTATAATATTATAAAAATATTATAATATTATTCACTTGGGCTCCTTCTTTGCACTTTGAACCATATCTGACTTTCTAGAACTAGGTCTTGATTAACTGAAATTGGGCCATATTTTTGCACTTACTGGAGAACATGAAACTAATGTTGCCTACTAAAACTACCACTAACTGGTGGTGAAAGCCTATCATCAATGATCACTCACTCTTGACATCAATGACAACTTATCTACTCAAAAATGTCCAACAACACACTTGTGCATCATCTTTACATTACATATTTGTTCTTATATACACAAGACACTTGTACACATAGACTTAACTTACACATGCACAGTAACTGACATGACAATTGTGCATTTCCTATACATTACAAATTTACATAAAACTTTTACATTAGCATACACCAAATAATGTAATATACTCTAAATTACAAATTTACTTGCACATTTCATGCTAATGTACCATGAAGGTAACATGGGGGTACATTAGCATATACCAAATAATGTAATATACTCCAACAAGGTTCTTCAAAGTATTATATTATTTGTTACCTTGAGTACCTTTGTAAATATTTATATTAGGGTGTGTTTAATATTTAATTTTATAGTATATATCAAGTTAGTAGGTGTGAGTATGTGTCATGTAATTAAGTGTGTGAGGTATCTAGTTATCAAGTGGAGTTATGAGTGTGAAGTGTCAATATTACAAGTAGGGAGTTATGTGTAATCATGAGAGATTTTATCTTTATGTAATATGTGAGATTCATTATGTAAGAGAAGAATGTGAAGATTCGAGTTCTCTCATGAGCTTGATGAGATAAAATTCCAAGAGTCATGTAACATGAAGAGTCTCATGTATCTTTATATTGGAGATAGCCATGTAATATATAACTCAAATAAGCTTTGCTTTATGTATTGCTTGAGTTTTATCAATAAATATTTTAGTGTGATTTATGTGATATTGATGTTCATTTGATATACTGATTGTTATTGATGATATTGATGTGATATTTTTTATTCTCAAAATTGCTTAACCTGTGAAGCATGGTGATATTTTGGTAATAGAAATATTGAGGAAAAACAAGATATTAGAAAGGAATCAATTAATTATTTCAAATATATTTTATCATATGCTAGGAATGGTAAGTAGGCTTAAGGTAAGATTTTGCAAAATATTTCATCAATCATCATACAATAACATAATGAATGTATGATAAGGAATATCTCTATAGAGGATCGACATGAGGTAGTTTTATCTGTTTTTCATAATAAGGCACGTAGCCTCGCTGAATTTTCTACAATTTTATTTCAAAAATTTTGGGATATGTTGAAGAGTGATATGTTGGATATGATTGAAGAAACCCAAAAGAGAAGACTATAATAAGTGAGATCAATACCACCTCTATTGCATTAGTTTCCATGAATTGTGAGATGAAATGCTTTAATAAGTTTACTCTAATAATACTTTGTAATATGATTTATAATATCATTTCAATAATTACAGTAAACAAATTGAAAATTATTATAGATTGTGTTATCTTATAGGAACAAGGTGGTTTAGCTTATTATAAGCAACTACTTGAAATTCTAATAATTGAATAGGAAGCCATACATTCTCTTCATTCCATAACAAAATATAGGTATACTTATGAAACTAGATATGAACAAAGCATTTAATAGGGTTTTCTGGAGTTTTCTACATGATATTCTAATCAATTTTGGTGTGAATGAATTAGATGTTGTTATAGCACTCCAAAATATTTTAGTTTGATCAATGGATACTTTTAACCATCTAATGGACTCATCCAATGTGACCCACTATCTCCTTATATATTTATTGTTCTTGTGGAGGCATTAGGGAGATATTTCTCAAAGTAAAAAATTGAAGGAAAAAAGAAAGGTATCTAGGTTTCAAAAAATGGTCCTTTTGAATATCATATCTAATTTATTGATGATAATTTTATTTTGGTCATCCTTCAGTTAGTGAATCGGTGAATTTTAAATAAATATTATCATGCTATGAGAAAGTTGTTGGATAGTTGGTTAGCACTACAAAATCAGTTGATGGAACTCCTATTGTTAAGCTTGATATGAGTAACATTTAGACCGGCATTGAAGATTTGGAAAAAATAGGACTAATTTTTTGGTTCGTGGGTTTTCGTCCGAGCCTATCTGCTTTCAAAGTATGGGCTGCAAAAAGTTGGAAAACCAAAGGTGAGTTACAAATATCTATTTATCCAAATGGTTATTTTCTTGTTTTATTTGCTAATAATGAATATAGAGAGAAAATGTTTCAAGGGGGTCCCTAGTTTTTTGGAAGGGCAGGGATTTTCATGAAGCCTTGACATACTAAATTTAAATCCGAAGAAGAGATGCCTTCTATAGCTCCCGTGTGGGTTAGACTCTTTGGCCTCCCTATTTAATTTTAGAATCCTACTATTTTTTCTTCAATTGGAAACTCTTTAGGAACTTTTATGATGACTGTTGATTGTACTCAAAATTTTGAACATATTATTTATGCTCGGATTTGTGTTTTAATGGATTTTGAAAAACCCCTACCTAAAAATATCACTTTACAATTTAGGGAAGACACTTGGGAGCAAGTAGTGGACTATGAGAACATTCCTTTTCGTTATAGAATTTGCCATGAATATGTTCATTTGGCTAGTTCTTGCCCAAATAAAATTCCTGATCAAAAGAAAGAAGATATAAACTCAACATGTTTCCAAATGCCTAAGAAGAAGAACACTCAGAAAAAACCAGTTATGAAGGATCAATCAAAGTCATCTGCTAATATGTTTGAAATCCTTTCCACAAATGATGTCCCGAGTGAGTAAGAGGAAATAATGGAAACAAAAATCTTAGAAACATAATTTAAATATGAAAGGAAGAAATCAGAGACAAACCAACAAATAAAAGTTTTTCAACAGGAAAAAAAGGGAGAAAATTTACACAAGAAAAACAATATTTTAAATGTCAAAACTTCAAATAATACAGGTCCCAATATAGACTATGTTGAACCCTCTAGTAAAATTTTGGTTGTGTACGAGAATTCTTCAAGGTTATAAGCCATCTCAGATTCAATTGGAGTAAGTCAAGAAATAGGGAAAAAAAACTGAAGATGGATTCTAATTAAAAAACAGGTCGCAAGACCAATCAATATCATATGGTAAAATAAGGTGAAAATCTTGTAGAGGAATGTAATATTAATGCCCTCCCTAATTTTTTAGCCTTGGTGTTAATGGAGATCATCACTTGGAATATTAGAGGACTCAAAGGGAGTCTTCAAAACAAAATGAAATTAGAAAAATGATTTAGATAAATCATCCACATCTTGTTTTCCTTCAAGAAATGAAGATGTCAATGGAGGATATGGACTCAATTGCCAGTAAAATTTGGCTAGCTGGAAAAGTGGTTTCCCTCAGTTCCCAGGGGACTTCTAGTGGAATTGCTTGTCTTTGGGACCCAAAAGAGGTAGTTATTCACCATATGGTTGGAAGTTGGGGTCTGTTGGCTATAGCTATTCAAAGTAGACATTCCAACCAAATTATGCTCTGCATTATTGTTTATGCTCCGACTACTTTGGAAGAAAAAAGAAGACAGTGGAAGGATATAACTCATATTATCTCTCATTTTCTTGAAGCTTGGATATTGATCGGAGGAGATTTCAATACCATCCTCTCTCTAGATGATAAAATGGGGGGAAATAGAAATTTGGATAAAAGCACTAACCTCATGAGTGAATATATTACAAACCTCCATATTGTGGACATCCAACCAGATAATGGCCTTATGACTTGGTCTAAAAGAAGGCAAGGCTTAGCTTGTATAATGGAGAGATTGGATAGGTTTTTGCTCTCTAAAAATTTCTTAATCTATGGTCACATTCCTAAAGTGAAGACTCTTAACAATGTTGGTTCGGATCACTGGCTAGTCATGGTGGAAATGTGGAAAACCAATGTGAGTTTCTCTCCTTTTCATTTTCAATTAATGTGGCTCGGAGACAGTTCCTTTAGACCTCATGTGCAACAATGGTGGAAGGAAGGTAAGCCTAGGCATGGGACTAAGATGTTCTATTTTGCCAAAATACTGCAATACATTAAATCTAAGAGCAAGACTTAGAATTGGAAGGATTTTGGGGATGTTCATAAAAAAAACATGAAGTTATTTCTCAAATTGAAAATTTGAATAAGAAAATTCATTTAGATGGCCTCAAAGAGAATAGAAGTGCATATGAAATTAAACTCACAACTCAGTTAGAGGAATGGAAAAAAAGAGAACTCTTATGGAAGCAAAAATCTAGAATTCAATGGCTCAAAGAAGGAGATCGAAACACAAATTTCTTCCACAAATCTCTTCTAGCTCAAATATCTCACAACTTTATTTCTTCCCTGAAATCAAATTATGGAGATGTTGTCTATACTTGGGATGGCATGAAATCTATTATTTTTCATTACTTTTCCAATATTTTTGCTGCTACTCCTCTTGAATCAACTTCTCAACAAAATATTCTTCAAGAAATCCCTTCTCTTATCACTTATGAGGAGAACTCTATTTTGACTGCTCTTATTACTATCAATGAGCTTTAACAGGTAGTTTTTAAAATGCAAAAATGGAAAACCCTAGGTCCTGATGGTTTTCCCATTGAGTTCTACCAAGAGTTCTAGGATATCCTTCATGCTGATTTATTAGAGGTGGTGGAAGAATCCAGGAAATACAAAGAAATTTTGAAGGTTATCAATAAAACATATTACTCTTGTTCCAAAAGCTTAAGAGGTTGATCATATCTCAGCTTTTAGACCTATTTCTTTATGTAATTTTCTTCTCAAAATCATTACTAAAATTATGGCTGAAATGTTGAAGCCTCTTTTGCATAAGATTATTTCCCTTGAGCAAGGGGGTTATGTGAAAGGATGTCAAATAAAAGATGAGATAGTTCTTTCTTAGGAATCCATCCATTCCATGGATATGCAAAAATCTCCTTCCATGTTCATTCGGTTAGACTTATCCAAAGCTTATGACAGAGTGGATTAGCACTTTCTTATCAAAGTTTTGAGGTAATTTGGTTTCTCTAAGGATTGGATAGATTGGATTATGGGTATCTCTTCAGTTTCCTACTTAGTTCTTGTCAATGGAAGGCCTTCTCAATTGTTCCCTACTTCCAGAGGTATTAGGCAAGGTGACCCACTTTCCCCTTATTTATTCATCATTCTTGCTGAATGCGTGGGTAGGACTATAACCAAAAATATGGAAAACAAAACCCTTGAGGGAGTTACTATTGCTCATGGAGCTAGACCTATCTCTCATATTCATTTTGTGGATGACTCTACACTTTTAGTTAAAGCTACAGTTAAAGAAGCTTCTAATATTAAGCAAATCATTAGTTGTTTTTCTAAGGCTACTGGGCAGTTGATCAATGAAGACAAATCTAAAGTTATTTTCTTTTACTACTCTACCATACAAGAATCCATGGTCTTGGATAAATTAATATATAAGAAGACCTCCCTTTCAATCACTTATTTATGTATTCCCATCAATATTCAAATGTAGAAAAATAAATATTGGAATTGGTTGTTGGACAAAGTCAAGAAGAAAATTGGAAAGTGGACCAACAGGTGGCTTTCTTTTGGGGTTAGAATCACCTTGGTAAAATCAGTCCTTCAAGCTATTCCTATTTATGTATCTTCCATGTTGAATATCCCAAAGGTTGTTCTTCGAGAACTAGATCAAATTAGTCATTGATTCCTTTGGAGTGGTACTAAGGAGAAAAGAAAATGGGCCTTGGTGAAATGAGACACTTTATGTCTTCCTAAGAATGAAGGGGGGTTAGGATTTCGGTCTTCTATTAATAACAACAAAGCTTTATTTGCTAAATTATATTGGAGGATGTTGCATAACCCCAATGCTCTTTGTGCCAATAATCTTTGTGCTAAATATATTGAGAACAAAAGTCTTGAAGACCTTATTCGCTATAAACTTCCCACAAAAGGTTCTCCCATTTTAGCAGTTCTTAATACTGGTGAGGATTTGATAAAATATATATTTTTTGGATCATTCATAATGGTCAATAGGTAAATTTTTGGACAGATTCTTGGGATAGTCACAAGCCTTTGATAACCCAGTTTCCTAATTGGAGGCCTTGGATGGAGGAGCTTCACCGAGCTAACTGGATAAATGTGGCTAATTATTGTCGGTACCATGCGGGTAATTCAAAGGTTGGTAGATATTGGATCCCTATTGAGGACTGGCCTATTCAAATCCCAAAAAGGTAAATACAAGATATCCAAGGCATCCTTCATATGAGATCTCTCTCTTGGTCCCATGAAAAATATTGTTTTGAATGGAACAACACTACTAAGGGTGAGTATTTAGTTGCTCAAGGTTATTTGACCTTATGCCATAATAATACCAACCAATATTCTGACATATTTTCTCAGTTGTGGGCTCAAAAGCTCTAGCCTAAGATGAGGTTCTTTACTTGGCTTTTATTGCATCGTAGGGTTCTTACTTGTGAGCAACTTATGAAGCATGGTTTTCATGGCCCTTTTAGATGTGAGATGTGTGAAGAGAATGTAGAAAATCTCAGCCATATTTTTATTGAGTGTACTTTAGCCTTTGAGCTATGGAGGAGAATGGCCACTTTACTTGGATTATAGTGGTCCATTTTTTTTTACTTTTGAACATCTTTGGAGGGATTGGCCTAATCAAGAGGGTGTTGATCATTTTATTAGGCAGTTATTTTGGATGGGTTCTACGATTCTTATTTGGAATATATGGAATGAAAGGAAAAATCATATTTTTAATCGAGATACGAAGGATATTCACTATATTTGGAAAAATACCATAGCCAACTTAGTTGAATAGTCCATCAACTCCTTAATCACCCCCAAAACTCCCACCAAATATGGGATCAAGTGATGCAAATATTGAATATTAAATCTTCTAAGGGCAACCAACTTAAAGGGAATGTGAGTATTTTTAATATGGATAGGACAAGAAATTAACAACCTCCTCCTAAGGATTTTGGAAAAGTCAATATTGATGGAACCTCTAGAGGGAACCCTGGAAAAGCCAGTGTGGGAGGAATTGGTAGACTTTCAGATGGCCCCCTAGTTTTTACTTTTGCTGAGAATTTGGGTATTCTTTCCAATAACCTTGCTGATGGGTATGGTATCCTTAGAGGCCTTCAAGAGGCTACTAAGGTTGGATGGGAAAAGGTGTTAGTTGAGTCTGACTCTCAATTCATGATTAATCTTTTGAAGACTCTTTCTAATAATCATAAGGTTGATTGGAGAATAAAAAGAATTATTGAAAAGATTCAATTAATCCAGATGGGATTTTTGAAAGTTGATTACAATCATGTGGTCAGAGATCAAAACAAGAGTGTTGATACTTTAGCTAATTGGGCTTTGGACAAAGGTGATCTTACTTGTTATGACCACCCTCCTAGATGGTGGGCTTCACAAATTAGGGAAGCTCTTATTTCTATCATTTCTTTGGATGGCTCCAGTTCTAAAGGTACCCAGTTTCTTCTTGCTTTATTTTTGCTTCTCTTGGTTCGTTTAGGTTATTTTAGTTCCAAAACTCAAACTATTCTTTCTTTTGTTTCCTCTGTTGATTCTTGCCTTAAAAGTCTTCTAGTCTAGAAAGGTCATTGTTATGTTCAATTTTTTTTCTTTTTTTGTTTAGTTTTTTAAGGTGTGTATGTTCTTTTATTTTGTTTTATTTTTGTGTTCTTTGTGTTGTTTTTTGTTGTTCTTGTGATTTTATTTCATTGTGTTTTTTTTTTTGTTATTGTTCTTCTATTTTTGTTGTTCTTGTTCTTGTGTTTCTGTTTGTTTGAGTTAATTCATGTTTTTATGTGTGAGTGTTTTCTATGTTTTTTGTTTTTGTTTATTGTCTATTGTTGGTTGTTTTTTATTTTTATTTTTATTTTATTTTTTTAATTTTTTAGGTTTTGGTTGTGTTTATTTTTCATGTTTTTTTTTGTTATGTCTTTGTAGTATTCTGTTGTTTTTGTCTTGTTTGTGTTTTGTTATTTTGTTCTTCTATTTTTTCTATGTGGTTCGTGTTGTGGTTTTTTTTATCTTATTGTGTGTGTTTGGTTGTGCTTTTCTTTTTGACACACTCAAGGAGCATGTTTTTTATTTTATTTTATTATTTTTATTGTTATTTATTTATTTATTTATTTTAATTATTTTTGTGTGTTTGTTTGCTTCTTGAGTATGTCAAAGGTGGTAGGCCAGGTCCGAGTCCTGGGTGTTTTTGGCGGAATGGATACCCCTGCCTCCTTGGGTCTTACCCAAAGTGGCATCCCTTCTGGGATGTTTTCCATAAAAAAAAAAAAAAAAAAGATACAACATATGAAATTTAATAAAATTCAAAGGGTTTCCCTTTGAAAAGGTGGTGAGGAATAATTTAGGTTTCCTCTTTGTAATTGGGATAGGGTTTTCAAAGGAAAGAATATTGGTGGGGTAATCTTGCAAGATTTTTGAATCGTGAGTTTGGAATTAGGGGTAAAATGTGGATGGAGATTATTAAAATATTAAGGAATTAGTTGGGGGAAATGGTATTTTGAAAATATGTAGGTTTTCTTGATGGAAAAAATTAATTAGGCACCTAAAATATTTCCAAAATAATACTTCATATCAGATAGTTTAGAATTGATCAAGAAATATATTAGATGGCTAGTTACTGGGGGTATTCGATACTTTTTTTGATCCAATATTTGGTTGAAACCTTATCCTTTTATCTTTTATTCAAAATGGAAGTAGCTGGTTTGGGCATGTCTTACTTGTAAAGTTCCAAAGGTAGAAGTTTATACTAATGTTAATGATAACTCAAGATCATCTATATCTATTAAGAACCTAGTTAAAGGAGATGAACTCAAACAAATAAAAAATAAGCTTCAAAATATTCTTCAATAGTTATGTTTACCCATTTTTATGTGGAAGGATGGGCTAGTTTGGAATATATGAAAATATGGTGGATACTTAGTCAAGTTGAGATATGGGATTTTGACTAATTGCAATTTCCTATTTCTAATGATTTTCCTTAGAAGATTGTTTGGACACTTGAGGCCCAACATTCCTTTGGTTAGTAGTTCAAAGTATGATTTTTACAAGGGTGAGTATACAAAGAAGAGGATATGATAGACTTTTCAAGTGTATCTTATGTTAGAAGGATCTGGATATATTAGATCATTTACTCTTTTAGTATCCCTTTGATTACATAATTTGGGGCTACGTTTTCAAAAATAAGAATATATTAGATAGATCCATTAAAATTGAAAGAGTTGATCAAATGTGAGATTATTTTTTAAAGCTAAAGTATTATGTATTTTATGGAGGACTGGTCCTACCATCATCTATTAGAATTTATGGTTTGAAAATAATAATAGAACTTCAAAAATAATTTTCAAAATCATGCCCAAGTTTGAAACTATATTATTGTTGCTCTTACAGAGTGTTTATAGACATGGTGTTTATGATGGAAAGTCTCAATTGTCGAAAAATAGTTTCTAGCCTATTGGTTATATGATTTGGATACATTAAAGGGGCATATGTGCTAATGGAGTTAACACAAAGGATTTGTTTCAATTTGTGGTAAAATAGAAATGTCTCAAAAATGGGTTAATAAAAATTATTTTTTATGTTGCTTCCAAAAGAAATCTAGGAAAATGTGGTAGGAGTGTTTTTTTTTAAATAATGAAGGAAAAAATATCCTCACTCAAAATCATATTAAACTTCATCTAACAATTATGCAAAATCTAGGGAACTTCTTATAGGGATCAAAATAGTAATTAAAAAATGATGGAGATATATTTTAATTGAAGGGAATTTATAAACTATCATAAATGCTTTCAAAAAAAATGGATGAGAGGATTGGATAAAAATTAACATTATTGCTAATATTCATGAACTATTGTTGGAGGAAATCTCTTAAAATTGTGAGCATATCTATAGAGAAGAAAATTGTAGCATATAATATAGACAATCATGAAGACGTAATATATTAAGGAAGATGAAGAATATATTTAACAGAATAGGCAATAGAGAATATCCTTTACAAAAATACAAGTTATATATGGTCTAATTTAATTGGCAACAATTAATTGAATTGACAACAAATGTAATATTTTGTTATTTTCATTGGAGTGGCTCCAAATATAAACCATAGATAATTATTAAAAAATGATAGTGAGTGAAACATTCCAATAGCTAAACATCTAAATATAAAATTAGATGTAGACACATATTTGGTATTTTTTACCTTGAAACAATAAAAAATATTGCATTCCAATCCTAATGTAAGACATAAAGAGTTGAATGAAATACAAAATGATCAAAATAAATATTTTTAACTTAAATACAATGAAATAATTAAGACATCAATTAATTTTTATCATATTGAGCATATATAACTATATTGATTTCATGGTTTGTATATGTTGTGGTATGGTGTCCATTTAATGTCATAAGTTATGGTGTCTTTTAATTACATAATTACGAGGACAATTAAATACTATGGTATACTATGATATCTTATAATTATAAAAATACAATAATAACTACGTATTATTATAAGTAAATCTAAAACATAAATATAATAACTTAATTTATTTAATTTAGTGTCTTATCGAGTGCAAAAATTATTTATGTTCTTATTTGATACTATGCCAATGTTAATACGATGATGTTTGATGATATCATCATATCACCAAAATTAATCCTATTTCCAAAAATGAAGAAAGGACCATAGTCACCACATTCTAATAAGATGATATTCAAAATAAAAAATATTATCAAAGAAAATACTAGGAAGACAAATGCAAGATACCTATCAAAGAGACTAAAGAGCTATAAAATACATTTCAAGTTTTGATAAGTTTTTTAAATATACATATAAAATATATTTTTTTATCAAAATGAATTTTTGCAAAGATTTGAAGTTTTCATATAAACTCTTATTAAAAATTTTAAAATATAACATCTGCACTTTATAATTTGTATTGAGATTTATTTTTAAAAAATTTGACAAACATATTTGTAATACTTTTATGAAAACTTTATATGTTAAAGTTTCAAGTTTCTTAAAAACTAAAAAATAAATTTAAAAAAAACAAACTTTATAAGCCTTTTATAAAAACTCTTATAAAATAAGTTAAAAATTAAGAATATTCCTTCCTGCTTTAGTCAAGATTTAATTTTTTTTAAATGAATCTTCGTCTGGCCGGTGCCGCCATGTCCTAGCATGGGTGTGGATGAAAACAGGTGGACCCCAACCCCTCCTTACGTGATCTTCTCTGCTGGAATTTCACGTCAATTCTTTCACTTTGCCGACAAATAACAATGAGATATTGTAGCGGCTGTGCCGACATATAGAGAATCAGATATTATAGCCGATACCATAAGCTGTAGCTAAGGTTATCCTGAAATATATTGGACGGTGCAAGGTGCTAAAGGTGGGAGATATTATTATTGTTGTTGTTGGTGAAAAGATGGACCAGGTCCCAAAACTAGCTTTTTTTTAATATAATTAATGTGAATGATGAGTATGATCTTGTCATCTTTAAAGTATATGTTGTTTTGGTCACCGTAGAAATTGACTATATAATATTTAAATCAGCATATGGTTTATCAAAGCGAGGAGATAAGTAAGACTTATCTTTCCTTTAAAAGAATCATGATAAAAAAATAACTTTAAATACTCAGTCCTAATGATTGCCTCGGGATTGATGAACTTGTTCCCAAGTGATCTAAAATGTTAGATTTCTAGTCCAAGAGGATTGAGGAATATCATCCACATGGAATGATATGGTGGCATGATTATCTTTACTAGATTTTATTATGGAAGGTGATTAGGATTGAGTTTTTAAGGAATGATTTGTTTGTTCAAAATTTTAAGATGTTTTTTATGTATTAAATAAGACTAGAGTTCAAGGAGGAAGATTTTGGTCAAGTTATCTTCAAGTTGTTAAAGTAAATTAAAAGAATCCTTAGCCTTGGTCTCCAATTAGATTATTAGAGGAGGTATTTCGGGTGGTATAATTCTCTTTGCACGAAGGATCAAAGGAGGTCTTGAAGGTTGATCAGATGATTGATTTTTTTCTTGTTATCTAATCACAAAACAGATGTGAGAGATATGATTAGAAGAATTGAGTGTCCCTACCATCCCTTGACTTAGAGGTGACATATTCCTATAATGAACATTGTTCACTATGTTTTGATTTTGATTATAAGTAGATAGCAAATTTGGAAGATTTGAGATCTAGATTAGAAGAAGGTTGGGAGTTAGGGCCCTTGAGAATAATTAGGTCATTGTTGATGAGGTCTTGGACCACATTCTTGAAGCCCATGAATCGATCAATGGCATGTTCATTGATATGGTTGAAGGCACATTGTTTGTTGGGATGGAACCATAGAGTCTTTTCCATTCTAAGTTCTATAGGTTTGACGGATGGGAGCTCTATCATTTGGGCTACGAGGAGCTACGAGGAGAATGGATAAAATATTCTCATCCAAGTGGAAGTACCTCCTTTTGGGTTTCTATTGTTGAGACTTCCCTAAGATAAGCTTTTGAAGGTTTGTAATAGCAATTACATTATTGGCATGGTGCAAGTCCATGACTACATTACCTACAACGTGTTTTTACTTGTACTATCCCTTTGGCTTAGAGGAAGATATTTATTCCTCTTTATTGGACATAGTCTACATTTGACGAGGGTAGTCTCTACTCTCTTGGCCATCTTGATTGCATCATCAAAGGAAGACCCATTGGCTATCTCTAAGTAGAATGTTAGTTGCTCATTAAGATCTCATATGAAGATGTCCAATAGATCCCTAGGTGAAGGGATGTATTGTAATATTTCCACTAAGGCTCACCATATTACTAAAAAGTTGGCAAAATTCTTGTCTTTTAATTGTTTAAGTTGATATAGGTTACTAATGGTGATATTTTCTTCAATATAGATGGAGAACTACTTAACAAACATCTTGAAAAGGTCCCTAACTAAATATTTTTAAGGAATGCCTTGGTATCTAGTAGTACCATTCCAAGGTAGGGTCACTCAGACTCTTAGGGAATATTGTAAGTAGCAACAGTTTGCATATGTAGTGTCTCTACAAGAAATCTTAAATAGCCTAATACAATTAATAGGATCCTTTTTCCTTTTATACATCTAAAACTTGGGTATTTTAAAGTTAGACAAAAAGGGATAACAAGCTACATAGGGATCTACAGGTTGGGTTCACAAGTCATCATACAAGTACTTGTGTCTAGATGATAACCCATGCATAACTTCTATTTGCTATTTCAATTGCTCTAATTGAGTGGTCTTGAGGTTTAATAGAAATGGGATTTGATGACACAAAAGACATATGTTGAAGGATAGAAAATATTTGTTGATGATTGATGAAATAAGGTTGGTATACAAGGGCATACAACATTGAAACTAGCATCATACAATTGGTTCCTAAGAGATTTGAGATAAAGGGATTGGATATTTGGTTATGGTATATAGTGGGGTTAGATATTTATTCCAACCCTATCCCCATTATTGTGGGGTTAGAATGATGACCATAGAACAAATTGTTAGAGGACTAGAGGTTCAAAATCTTCATGGTACACCTTGATTGAAAGTGTGATTGATACCTACTTGTTGAGGTGCAAGACAACTAACATTGTGCTATAACAAATCCATAAGCGTAGGAATAGATAATTGATACACCAATGGAGGTGGGATCATTTGTTTTCTATCATCCATTGATGTGGTGATAACAAGTGGATTTGAATTTATGAAGTGAGATATTGATGAATTGATGTTTGTGCTTATGGACTCAAACACTGGGTATATTTTATGGATCAATAAGGGATTAGAGTTAGGTTTTTGGGTATGATCCAACAATGTGTCACCCCCTATAGAAACATCTTGGATTTTGCATCCTTTTTTAAGGAAGGCTTCTATGTGTTCCTTATGTTTTTGCAAGAAACAGGCCCTATGATTAGTAGATTTAAATATCAATCATCCATCTTCTTCATGGTTAGGGATTAAGGAACCTCGAGGGGGTGAATCCTCTTCTTATTGATTGAAGTTAGGGTCCTTAAGGTTAGGATGTTCATTATGATCCTCTACATAGGTATCATGAATAGTAGCTAACTAATGAGCAATGTTATGAGTCTAGTAGTGTTTCTCATCCATAGGTTTGGAGTAGGAGAGAAAGGGGCTTGCTTAATGTTTTATTTGTTCATAGTTGAATAGAGAAGAAATAGAAGATATTTTTGAAACCTTATATCTCCTTCCCTTAATATATCTAATCTAACCTATAGACCTTAGAGGCCTACCTATATACCTAATTACTCTATATATACCTATTGGTACGTGTTAGATAACCTATACATGGAACACCAATAATATATGGAAGTAACCTCCTAGACATGTGTCCCAATATAGTACATGAGGGGTAATAATGTATGTCCTTATGACTCCCATTACCCCATTGCATTATTTTCCTCACTAGGGTTAAGTATGTGCAAGACCCTACATGGATGACCAAACCAAACTCACTATATATCAGATATATCTTAGTGATTCATATGATAGTTACTCAAAGGACCATAGACAATCCATAATAGGACTAGCTTTTGGTTAGGTTCTATTTGTATTTAATGTGTGCTAACTACACAAATAGATTTTGTGATATTGCTTAAGGTTTAACAAATTTTAGTCTTTGGTTAAGTCAGGCTTGGGCAAGGAAGAATTTTTTGGAAAATCCAATCGTGTTAATGTTATCTTACCAAAATGTAAATTCATTGGAAGTTGTAAGGGCCTTTGACTTGGCCCATAGGATCTGACACATTGGTTCCCTGGTTCCTACAGGGTAATGGATCTATGACATCTCACCTTGATAATAAGGGTAATCATAAGCCTAAGTTCTATTTTTGTTAAATTAATTCAAGAACACCTATATTTCTCCATAAGATCTTTCTTTGATTATTTTAACTTTTATTTAATCCCATCTTAACTACAAATGCATCAAAGAAGTGAAGCAAAGAAGACCTATAAACTTAATGCTTTTTTATTTCTATAAATACTATAAAGGATGTTTTTTTAGATTGAGAGTTAAGAAATATGTAGCCAAACAAATCTACATGTAGTTTAGCATTTAATGGATGCAAGACTGGATGGACCCCTAACACTATTAAATAATGATCTATTCTCCCCTTTTTCTCTTATTTTTTAATCAATGAATCAGAAACAAGAGAATAATAGATAAAAGCATAGAGTAAATAGAAAGCAATTTGTTTAATCTAGAATGATAAATACAAGATCAAAACCTTTTACCTATATTTACCTTAATGATAGAAGTGTTGGTGGGAAGGTGGAAGCACTACTCGTGCTATCACTAGTTGATGGTGCTTTTATTGAAGAATTATTATTTTTTAAAACCAAAAATACAAATAGAAAGCAACTAATTAGTAGCAGAGGGATCTACCTAGATTAGCAGAGAGTAAAAAACTCCATTGATCATCACTAGGCCCTCAGCCAACAAATAAAATAGAATAGATGCTAAAGTTGAAATGATGATTGTTTAGATTAGTGGCAAAAGTGCCACTAGGGACTGATAGCACCATTGGTGCTTCTAGCATTTGATGGAATTTTCACTCCTTGATGATAGACTAATACTGCAAACCTACAATACCTTTGCCTATAGGTATGACAAAAAGAGTCTTTTGAAGGAAGGTTGTTTGATTTACATAATGGTTTCAATAATAAAAATCCGTACTAGGAGCATGCAAGGATTATGATGAAGATAGCAGATTAAAGTAGAAAAAGAAATACAATTATAATAAAATTGATAGTCAAATAATAACAACTAAAATATTATTGAACAAAAATAGTATTAGTATCCTATGATAAAATATAGTAAGATAAGGATGATAATTATCAAATAAATACAATTAAGCAAAGTTGATTGATGTAAAAACCTATAACTATGATAATAGACAAAATGAGAACAATCAAAATAGATGTCAGATGAAAGTAAAGTTAGGTAAAAATAGTAGATCAGAAGTGACAAGTTAATGTTGGAACAAATAATCCAATTTTAGGATTATATTGTAAATTCACCTAAGTATAAAGGTGAATAATAAAATTAGGTATCTAGGCTTTAATATAAATTAAATAGATAGGTATTTAATTTATATTTATTAATATGTATATATACCTAGGTTAGACTAATATATATTAAGGTATATGGATAAAATAAATATATACCTATATTTATTTTATCCTACACATTAATATTATTATTCCTACAATTACTAAATTAAAATAATTCCAATATCTAGTCTAACTCTAGTCAACTCAAAGTGAAAGGTGACATGGCATGAGATTTGAGTGGCATTATATTTGAGTGTGGTGGCATGTGTGGTGCACATAATGACATGTTATATGAGTGTGGTGGCACATGTTATGGAGGTTTTCTTCCATGGCTATTTTCCAATGGAAGGATAGCCCACACTATACATTTGGGCTAAACGTCTTGTGTTGTATGAGCTAATTGTGTGAGCTAACAATATTTACTATTGTTTACTTGAGACATTGGTGATTTGCATCAATCACATTTGAAGAAAAGACTTGTATATTTTTTTGAAGATAATATAAAACCGGAGATAAGATATTGGCCATGGTATTTTCCCTTTACAAGGTTTTCCACGTAACTTTGGTGTCTTTTATGTGGTTTGTTTTATTTCTATATTACCTTACATTTTTTAAATTTAATAAATTTTATGCTTTTGTGTAATATATACTTGACATACTAATAATTTGTTGTTTGATTTTATCTTAATCTATTGCATTTGGGGGAGGGGGGCGGGGGTGTTTGCTTACTTCCTCCCCTTCATTTGGTATCAGACCCGAAGTTCATCTCTGGTGAGTTTATCTCTGGGGGTTTTCTTACTTCCTCCCCTTTATTCTTTTTAAAGTTATGTTACCATTAAATCTAATATTTATCTTTTGTATAAATTTAACGTTATATTCTTTTTTTTTGTAAGTTGTGTGTGGTTTATATTGGGGGCCACTCCCATTACATTGCTCTCATTACATTTCTAACAAGTTAATTAAAGCATATTGAACTTTACCTTTCGATCAAAGATATTCTCCATTTACCTTTCTATCAATCTCTATCTTCCTCAAACTACTAAGTGTCCACAATCAACTCATTTTTTATCAAATGTCTTCTAAATTTTAAATTCTACCAAGATGAAATTCAATCACTAATGGCTAAAATATTTTTTGCCCAACTTCTATATCTATAAATATCTTGTCTATAACAACCTCACAATTTTTAATACCTTTTTTAGGATTCTTATCCATTTCCCTAATATTCAAAGATATTATTTTTATTTTTATTTTTTTATTATTATTTGTGGGTTTAGCCCCACTTCTTGTTAGCACTTGTGATATTTGCTTTTGTTTTCCCATATCAATATCCCTCTAGGTTTTTTTTCTCTTTGTTTTTGTTTCTTGGGTCTTCCCCTCAATGTTAGATTCGATTTACAAACCCCCCTTCATTGAGTTTTTTTAAAAGATAATTTTTATTTATATATTTAAATGAAAACCCTTCTATTTTTTTAAATGATAATATATATATATATATATATATATATATATATATATATATATATCTAAGAGGGTTTGTTTTATTTTAATTTTAAAAATCAAAGAAAATGTTCTTTTTATTTATATATTTAAATGATCTCCATTTAAATATTGTATTAAATTTAAAAATTTTTATATTTAATAAGTTGTTAATTTATTTAGAAAGTTTTTTTTTTATGCAATCCACATTATGGTAGGTCGCACGGTTGGCCAATGTTAGGCCTTGGTTTGTGCATTGATGGCTTGATAGAATATCTATAGCAACTAGGGTGGAAGCCCAATAATTGCCAATTGGTAGCCAAGTGGCGACTAGACGACAATCGATAACGACCCATTGGTAGCACAATATGTTGGCCAACAACAGCCCTTGAGGTTGCGTGGGGTGACAAGGAGGGCCTCGAGCCTTCCCCACGCCCATTATTTTTTAATAATAAAATAATATTTAAAAAGGGAGGGTGGCATGCCTATGGGGCCACCCCCCTATTTTTTATCTCCCCCTATTTTTTAATTTTTAAAATTAAAGGTATTTGAATATGTTTTTTTGGCAAAATAAGTTGTAGTTTATTCTTATGTTTTGCAAAATTACTTCTACAATCATACTAACATGTTTGTGCTTTCATTCATGGCCTCTAACAATATTGCTAGCTTTACCCCTAAGCATATTCTTGAAGGGATTACATATCGTATTTGGGAGCCTAGGATGAGGGCAATATACCAAGCGAGGAAAATTTGGAAGATCATGAACAAGGAGGAGCCACATATGGAAGAGCACTTGAACCTTAAAATGTAAAAAATTAACAAGCCCTTTCAAGGTTATTTAGGGGTTGTAAGTGATTACATATTAGTGCATATTTCTATTTTTTCTTTTGTATATGAAGCATGGAATGAGTTAAAAACCATGGGTAGAAAATTTTCCTTCTTTCAAAATTCTTTAACATAAAAATATCATGTGAAGAATCGGTTATAATATACTCAACTAATATGAGGAGAATTAGGACACAACTACTTGCATGTAGTTGTGAATGGGTGAATGAAAATCTCTTATGCTTCATTGTACATAGAAATCTCACTAAAAAGTTCAAGAACTTTGTAAATATCCTCAATACAATATTTGATCAATAAAAAAATCTACCTGCACTAGTGGAGCTCTCCAACCTACTTGTTCAAACATGAAGAAACCATCAAGCTACAAGAAGTTACAAAGGTAACTGAAGGTAAGGACCCTAACTCTACTTTTATTGCCTTGAATGTTCATAAAGGTAATAAACCTAGAAAGTGGAACAAAGGCAAGAACTTTAAAGGTAAGAATCAAAATAGTTCTTCAAAACCTAATTTTGAGAAGAAATCAAAGAGTAATAATCCTAAATTTAATGGTAATTATAACTTTTTGTGGTATTTTTGACCACAAATAAAATGATTGTTACAAGAAGAAGGCAGCCTCCAAAAACACAAAGAGCAATAAATAAGGTAAGGAAATTAATAATGTTACTTTAGTTCATGCATTGACTTCCATTCATGATAAAATAGACCATAATTCTTGGATTATTGATTTAAGATGCACTAATCATATGACTAATTCTAAGTCATATTTTACTTCATTAAACTTAGATTACAATGATGTAGTTACTATTGGGGACAATTCCCAAATTGTTGTAGAAGGAATTGATAATGTTAATATAGGTAAATAAATATATAATGATGTTTTGTTTATTCCTAAACTTGCAACTAACCTACTTTCTATAATACAATTAGCTTCTCAAAGAAGGAGGTTTCAGTTTTGTTACAATAGGTACATCATCAAAAAAAATTATGGGAGATATTTTTGGAGAAGGTATGCTTTCCAACAACTTGTATGTATTCTCTTCACGTCAAATTTCAGGTAAACATTGCCTTGTCATGTATGTTGAAAATAATTCTAAATTATGGCATAATAGATTAGGATATCTAAACTATAGAAGTATGATTGATA
Organism: Wollemia nobilis; assembly: GCA_028583015.1. Taxonomy (NCBI): domain Eukaryota; kingdom Viridiplantae; phylum Streptophyta; class Pinopsida; order Araucariales; family Araucariaceae; genus Wollemia; species Wollemia nobilis. The sequence goes on from JAQPPZ010002499.1 coordinate 5,533,907, forward strand.
TGTTTAATAAAAACATGGTAATTGGTCTTTTTAAAATTGAAGTTGATGGAGGACTTTGTGAGGCTTGCATTTTATCCAATCCACCTAGGACTAAGTTTGGTGAAACTTTTTTTAAATCTCCTTATAGATTGCAATTAGTCCATTATGACTTTATGAGTCCATTTCAAGTTAAATCATTAAGTGGATGTTTATATTCTTTAACTTTTATTAATGATTTTTCAAGGTACACATGGACTTTTTGAAAAACAAGTCTCAAGTATTTGAATATTTCAAATTTTTTAAGGCACTTGTTGAAAATGAAATCTCTTCCTCCATAAAATTCTTAAGGATTGATAATGGAGGAGAGTATGTGAGTAATGATTTTAACTCTTATTGTCTTGAAATGGGCATTTCAAGACAATTCACATGCCCATATTCACCCCAACAAAATGGGGTTGCTGAGAGGAAAAATAGGTCCATTATAAATATGGTAAGGACTTTCCTTCAAAATTTACCTAATTTCTTATGGGTTGAATGTTTTTTTACTTCTTTATATTTGCTTAATAGGTGTTCCACTAAGGCACCAAATGGAGTCACTCCAATTGAGGCTTGGTTTCAAAGGAAACCATCAATTAAGCATTTCAGAGTAATTGGGTGCATTGCTTATGCACATCATAATAATTCAAATGATATTAGAAATAGGTGATAGATCCTTGTAATGTATGTTAATAGTTTATGATAATAAATCAAAAGGATATAGATTATGTAACCCTAATAGAATAGAGATGTCATATTTGATGAGTCTACTTTATATAAATCTAGTTATTTTAGTATTGATGAAAATTCTCCTTTTGAAAATCATACTAAGAGACAAAAATGGTTAGATCAAACAACCAAAGACTCTCCATTTTATTAAATGTACAAATATAGAACTAGAATCCAAACATCAAGTATAACCTTAATGGCTAAAATTCAAAATTTGAATGAACCTCAAACCTATAATCAAGCTAAAAATGATCCAAATTGGATCAAAGCTATGGAACAAGAATTCAATTATCTTATCAAAAATGATACTTGGGATTTAGTCCCAAGGCCTTCTAAGAGATATGTAATAGGTTGTAAATGGGTATTTAGACTTAAGTTAAATTCAGGCTAGATTAGTAGCAAAAGATTTCTCACAAAAGTATGGAGTAGATTATGAGGAAATTTTTTCTCTAGTTACTAAAATGACTATAATTATATTAATAATAGCATTAGCTACCACTTTAAATTGGAAAATTTATCAACTAGATGTAAAGAGTGCATTTATTAATGGCAACTTAGATGTTCAGATTTATATGGATCAATCTCAAGGTTTTGACAACCTAGAAAATCCAAATGTGTTTGTAGATTAAATAAATCCCTATATGGACTTAAGAAAGATCTAAGATATTGGTATGATAAGGTTTCCAAGTATTTTTCTTCAATTGGCTTTAACAAGTGTTATTCTAATCCAAAATTGTATATTTTTAGGAAAAATAATAGCATTACTATCATTTTTCTATATGTAGATGATTTGTTTTTAACAAGAATTAATGAATGTATACTTGAAATATATAAAAAAACTATTACTAAATAGATTTGAAATGATTGAAATTGGTTTGTTGCATTACTATTTAGGATTTCAAATCTACCAACACTCCCATAAGATTATAATTTCTCAATCTAAGTATATATTAAAAATCTTGCAAAGGTTTAAAAATATTTTAAACTTGTAGATAAAACTCAATATAGACAACTTATAGGTAGTTTACTCTATCTTACTATTTCTAGGCCTTATATTGCTTATGATATTAATGTGATGGCTAAAATTATGCATAATCCATATGATTATCATCTTAATGTTGTTTATAGAATACTTAAATATCTAAGTGGAACTACTAATTTAGCATTGGAATATTTAAGTAATTCTCATGTAAATTTGTTTGGTTATTGTGATAGTGACTATGCTATGGATAATGTTGAAAGAAAATCCACAAGTGGATATTATTTCTCCTTGGGATCAGGTGTGATCTCTTAGTGTAGTAAGAAACAACCAACCATAGCACTCTCCTCAATTGAGGCTGAGTATAGAAGTGCTACTCTAGCATGTCAAGAAGCCATTTGGCTTCAAAGACTACTAACAAAAATTGGGTTTAACAACAATAAATCTATCACAATATTTTTTGATAACCAATCTTCAATAGCTTTAGCAAAGAATCATGTTATGCATCAAAGGATAAAACACATTGAGATTCAAGCACACTTCATTAGGGATAAGGTATTATATGGGATAATTAAACTCATATATTGCCCCACAAATGAGAACATTTATGATATTTTCACAAAACCATTAGTAGAATCTAAATTTTCTTACTTTAGAAGTAAACTAGGCCTAAAAGAATTGCCCTCAAGGGGGAGTAATGCATAATATTGTGTGATGTCAATTCTTTTAAGTATTTTTTAAGGTTTTGTGAATTCCATGTTGATGGATGTTATCTTTTTTCCATGTTGATGGAATATGTGTGTGCCATTTATTTTTCCATGTTGATAGATATTATTTATTCATGTTGATGGAATATGTGTGTGTGCCACTTGTTTATCCATGTTGATGGATGTTATATATATGCCACTCATTATTGATGTTTTTCCATGTTGATGGTAATATTATTTACATGCCATATTTTATATATATGATATTTATTTATCCATGTTGATGGATGTTTTTTTCATGTTGATGGAATATGTATGCCACTTGTTTATCCATGTTGATGGATGCTATTTTTCCATGTTGATGGAATATGTATGCCATTTTTTTATCCATGTTGATGGATGTTATATTTTCCATGTTGATGGAATATATATACCACTTATTATTGATGTTTTTCCATGTTGATGGAAACCTTATTTACATAACATATTTTATATATATGACATTTTTTTATATATTGAAATTATTGCCAAATTCATATTAGCCAAAATCTAAAGGGAACAAATACAATATAAATGTAGACCATGGTCTAGGATCCTATATCTAGGCTTGAATACCTAACAACATCAGAACCATGATAGAATTCCCTCTATTAGGAAGAAAGTAAAAATAGGTGCATTCACAAGGTCGTGCAGAGCACCCATCACTAGAAATAAGTACACCAAAGACCACACACAAACCCACACTACTGTATTACAACATGAGGCTATGAAGTACCAATACAGAGAAGAGTTGAGAAAGAATATGACATTCAGGGCATGGAACTACAAGCATTGGAAGTAAAAAATCACACAAATTATCCCTTGGTGATCCATGTTAAAATTTGAGATATCTCCAATGGTTGTTATGGGGATGAAAAAACAAGTCATCACCAAGACTCTAAAAATATGTGCTAACATAAAATTGAATGACTAGAGATTTTTGGGTTGCTCCCTCTAATGGTAAGCCTGCATATTATCTGCTGAGAAGAGACTACTGCACTCTGCTAAAACAAAAACTACAAGGGAGAAGCCATGCTATAAAAACATCTGCTAAGGAGATGACTCTAAGTGAGTCTACTCCACCTCATGCTACATTGAGAATCTAATATAAGGACTGGAATGAGTGTTGTTGGCTTCTAATTCCACTTGATACAAATACTTCATTTAAGTGTGCCTAATTATGCATCACTGAGCTATGTTGCTCAATTAATTCACCTACCATATTTTGTAATCTATAAATACCATTTGGTCTATGAGCTAAGATATCACAGATACACCTCTTTAAAGTTATTATTTCTTATCGTAGTGCTTTCTCCTTATGGGTGTAACCTATTGACTTAGCCTACAACTGACATTTTACAATAGCAAAGATGTTAGCTACTAAGATATTAGAGATATTTTCTTGATCAATTTCAAAAATATATTTGCATCGAGTCTTCCACATATGAAAGATGATAGCTGCCCTAGTAATGGAGAGAAGAATTTTTTTATTGGGCATCATATTGATCCCCAATAAGGTTTGATCCTTTTTCATAGGTAGTAGTAAGGGATAAAGCAACTAATGTGTTTCACACCAAATACGATGGGTACGAGCACAGTTCCAAAATAGATGTTGTATTGTCTCTTCCAAACCACAAAAAGTGCAATCACCTTGCCATTGGCCCATCCATTTTAGCCTGCTTTGAGTAGGTAGAACTTGAAGGACTACATTCCAAAGAACAATCTGGAACTTTCCTTGAGTTGAGGCAGAGTTGATAAGCTTGAAGGTTCTTGCCCAAGTGGTCAAACTGAGCTCTAAGTTTCATTTTTTATTGAGAATATTTGTAAAATATTGATAGGTCATAGGAAGCACGGCTTGGTACCAAAACTTAAGGACTAGCTACACAAATTCATGATTATCAAACCATTTCCAATGATACCAACAAGGACTAGCTTCTAGTGGAGAAGATAGAGGTTGGAGCGCTTAGGAGGCAATGGAAAGAATTTACATAATCACTGCTTTATCAGTAGGATAGAGGAAAAATTTTGACTAAATTTGATTTCAATTTTTTCATGAGGACTGAGAAAAATCCCAAATGTCACCCACCAAAATTATTCCCCTTTTGAAGAGATGCCTAGCAAGAAACTAGGGACTCATACCAAGAGGTTGTGCATCAAGGGTGAGGAGGGGTGACCACCATAATTTGTGTTGGAGGAAATTTGTGGGGCCTTGCTTTTGATATGTCGACCATGAAATAAATTGATTTACTTGTTGCCATGCTTTCCAAATCCCTTTGATAATATTACAACCTTCTATAGAGAAATAAGGGCCTTGTAAAAGAATTTCAATATTTTAGCACATGAGTGTAGTATTCTTAGAGGAGGAGGTGATTTATAAGGTCTATAAATGATCTCCAAAGTCTCAAAATCAACTTGCCCAAATTGTACAGCTTGTACGATTTGTCTTATGCAATGTTAATTTACCAAAAACAACTTGTACAATCACCAAATCGTATAGTTGTATGATCCAAATCATACAAAATTATAGCTTATACAATTTTACACTTAACCAATCCATAAAAAATAGTTTTGTAACCTGAATCGATCAGTTTTGTAATATATTTCTTCGAAAAACAAATTTTCCTTATTTGGAAGGTTTTGTCTTGCATTTTTATTACCAAATAAGGTAAACGACCACTTGTACAATTTGGTACAACCTATGTACATTTTGTACGAACCCTTGCTGCAAATTATACTTAGATTCACCAACATGCACAACCATTCTCTTCAAGACAATTTTTGGGATGTTTTCTTATGGCAATTGCTCACTTTCCTTCCAACATGCAAACCCTAATTCAATGGCAATGAATTATAATCATCAAGGGCATTTTAAGAAACTGTACAATTACCTAGAAATGTATTTGTATAGCCATAATTCATTATGCAATCATTTCATATCCTCACACCAGGTCGTAGGAACATCAATAGCCATTTCCATTGTTATCCTATCAATCTAACATAGCAATTTGGTCATTCAATCACAGAATCTGCAACATGCAATAATAGAAATCACACAAGTGGAAACCACAAATGTGGAATCAAGAATTTCTACTATTATATTTTTTTTTACAATACATCCATCATCATTGATCACAACAATGGACTCAACAACAATAGACATCAATAATGAACAATATGCAATTCTATCATGAACAATCAATAACTCCATGAATGAACAAACCACTAAAAAATTGAATGAGGGGCTATATAATGCATGCCTAGGTTGTTCTAAAGTGGTTTTTGAGACATCACATTACATACAACTACCATCCCGAATTATCTCAAAACAATTAATTACAAGGTTTTACTAAGTCTAATTTAATTTTTATCAAATTCATCCCAAATGCACATTTCACCTAATTTCATTGGCATTTCAAGTTGTACATTTGCAAACCTTGTACATTTACACATACTTGTATATTTTTAAACTTGTACATTTTAATTAAAATTCAACAAAACTGAACAAAATTATGCAAATCTAAAAATCATTTCTTCTTCTTCTGAGAGGTGGATTTGTTGCCTACATCTGCCCTTCCCTTTAAATCAGTTAGTGTCCTCACTGACTCAGTATTCTTGGTCTGGAATGATGATTCTTGGTGGTATTCATCAAGCTGAATATGAAGAGCAGCACGTTCATCCTTCAATCAAGTTACGTATTGACTGACTTCTAGGGCTTTTAACTTGTATTCATTAGCCTTTTCTTCTACAGTAGCTAGAAATGCAGCTAGCTCCTTCTCATGCTTAGATGCTTCCTTGCACAACTTCTCTATCAACATGGCTTTTGTTTTGGTACTATAGATAATTCCTCATTATTTTACATAATGACCTATAGGTTTTGATGAATATCAACTTCACAATATGCAATACGCTCATCCTTAACCTTCAGAAAAGCCTTATGATCCATAATGATCTCATTTTAGTGTTTGGTATCATTTACCATATCCTTGAGCTTACGATTCTTCTCCTATAGTTGTTTCTTCATTGTCTTCAACTAATTTTTATGTTTGACCAATTATTCATTTTGTGTTGTCAGTTGTGCTTCTAACTACTTCATGTACTCTTTCACTTGTTGAATCACAATTTGCTTCTCCCATTCTTGTGATTGTAGTTTATCTTCATAGGTCTTCTTGATGTCATTTCATTCATCTTGTGCTATTTTCAACCTTTCCTCAACCTCGATATTGTTGCATACTAGTTCTTCTTCCATTGCAGCCATTTCCTTTTTAGTAGCTTCCACTTCTTCCTATTGTGCTTCTTTCACATGATAAATATATTCAATACCCAAGCTAATCCACTCGATTCGATATGTTAGGAAATTCAATTTTCTTAGGATGAAGGCCAATTTTGAAGGTACTCTTCAAAATTTTGTAATTGGTGTATTCAATGAACAAGTATGACAGGTTGCCTTATCCAAGTACACTCGTGGAAACTCATGGTAATTGATCTTCACTCCCTCTGGTAAATAATCTCTTCCTAAAATCATAGTTACCTGTCCCTTGGGTAACAACTATGGGTGTTGTGCATGAATCTGCACTTGATGAGTGTCATTATTGTCATCATTTAATTTTTATAACTGTCAAATCCAGGGCAGTGTCCAAGGTTGTCTTTGATAGTAAGTTTTGGTAAATTATAGTTTAAGCAATTAGGTTACAAGCTTATTTGGTGGAATAGATGTTTTTTGGGTCTTTCAAGGTCACTTTAATCCTAAATTACAAAAATAAAACTATTTTAACTTTACATAATTAAAATTACAGAAATTGAACCTGTTGGCATTTTTGCCACATTTATTATTATTATTAATTATGCATGCTTAAGCTGTGGCCCAATGCAGTTTTGTGAGTTTCGAGAATTAAATGCAGTCCAAAATTAAATACTTTGAGGATTTCCAATGCATTCAAGGTCAAAGAAGCACCCAGGCCACCAAAATTGAAGGATTTATTAGTTCGAAGCTGTTGTTTGTGGATTGAGTCAATGGTTTCATGCATATTTTAAAAAAACAATTTAATGAAGGTGGTTCTTCGAAGCTGACATGTAAATTGCATTCAATTTTGTGGGTCTCCAAGGCTGCAATTAAGGGGATCATGTGCATAATTTCCAATGCATAATTGTAGATCACAAGGAAGTCGATTTCAAATATTTAATGCTGCAAAGAGGACGGCCCTCTATAAAAACCAATGTAAGCTTCATTTGAAAGTGTGGTTGGGAAAAATTCTCTGCTAGAGACTGGAGATGCATTTGCAGGAATAACAGAGTTGGCTTCTAATTTGTCAAGCGGTTGCATGGGTGATTTCCTTTTTGTTCTATTGCATTTCTAATAGCATTTGTATTTCTTCATGGTCATGTTGCATTTAAATTCTACATATTGGATTTATGTACTGCCGTGAGAGTATGATTTCTGGAATGTAGTCTTGGAGGGTTTTCCTGCATACATCGTGCAAAGGTTTAAGTTAATAATTTTTATTACTTGCTGTTGTTGCATTTTTAAGTTTCCTGCTGCTATTTTCCCGGTCTTATAACTTTGGCCTGTGGCCATATTTCCCATTTCTTTTCGCAACTTTTAAATCTCTTTCCTGTAACCCTTATCTTAAAACCAGATTTTAGAGTAGTGAAGGGAACCAGCCCACTCTGGAGATTGGTCTGGGAGCCATTTCTTGCTTCCAGCCTTTCAATGTTGGCCAGGTCTAGGGTGCACTTGTAAAATCCTTTCTTGTGGCAGATTTTGGACCAACAGTTTTTGGCACGCTCGGTGGGACAGACTTCTTCTGTCTCACAAAAATCCACATTTATTTTAACACCCGGAGGTCTCAAGATTTTGATGAGCTGTCTTGACCTCATAGCGGAGATTTGTAAGTTCATCTGGTGACTTTGCTGAGTTGAAGATCTGTTCGTGGACGCCTGTTTTTTTTTTTAATTTAAAGAATGTTCATCTGGAGACTCTGACTTAATGGCGATAGCCGTGATCCCGCAGAACACTGCTACAAAGGCGAGGGTTTTTTCTAGATGGGATGATCCTGGCCCTCTGAATCTCCAAGTTCGGCATGAAATTCCCGAAGGTGCCCTGAAGAACCTAGCAAAATATGATGGTACCGAAGGCATGGCTCTGGCACATGTTGAAGACATTGCTATTCTGTCCATGATCCATGTCATAGAACATGAAGATGTCATGATCCGACTTCTGGTTCAGTCTTTGGAAGGAAGAGCATTACAGTGGTACAGACTGCTCAAGCGTCGAAGCATCAGCTCATGGGATGATCTCGCGGGAGCACTAATCAGAAGATTTGACGAAGATCCCTTTTACAGTTCTTTGGATCTCTATCAGTTTTTCATGTACATCAAGAGAGCACCTCAAGAGAGCATCACGGATTTCAATGTCCGATTCTTGAGAAGCTGGAAGAGAATTCCAGAGAAGATCCAACCATCACCCACCCAGGCCCACCTCTTCTATGTTCGAGCTTTCCATCCTGACATAGGCCTCCTGCTGCTGCAATCAGGTGAACAAAGGTTCCCGCAAATCTTTGAGGAAGCAGTGCGAGCGGAAAAACTTTTGCTCTTATCAGGAAAATTACCGTGGGGAGAAACTCCATTACTTTCTTCGATAGTTGCTGCTCCTGTCCATCCCGTGCAATATGTTTCATGCCAGATCCCTTATACTGTACAGAAACCTGAGATGCCGTTGTGTGGAGCTCAAGGGACAGATCTCATCCAAAGCCAAGGATTGGCAATGAACAAGATGGTTGCTTGCAGTTTTCATAAGGATATGGATTCAGAGGATATAAGCAAAGAAGAAGAACAGACTCAAGTGGCGAAAGAACATGAAGAAGGCATAGTTGTGCAAGTCACGCAAGCATGTAGTCAGAACCTGTTAAATATGTTAGATCAACAGGTGGAGTCTGAAGAGATCCTGAAGAAGGAACTGTTGCTGGACAATTCCTGTGATCGGATCCAGGAGTTGGAGGAACCTGTTTTCAGTCCACAGTCAGAGAACTTTTCAAGATGGTGGGGTTTCTTTTCTGCATTATTTGTCAGTTGTGTAGGTCCTGGCATGTATGATAACTTGCCAGTGTCTGAAATATGGAGAACTTCAGGAAGAAGCCAGCCCAATTTCAAGGACCGACTTAAGTATGATCAAATCTGGTCGGGACACTGCAGATTTATCGGATAACCCTCTGAGACCGGGTTTGTGGTGATGACATGCCAATCATGTCGTAAACTTATGTATATAGTATAAAAAAAAAAAACAAAAAAAAATAGAAAAGAGAAGAGAAAAAAAAAAAAGAGGTATTGTTTTTATTTGTTCATCTCGGCTCTTTTTGCATGCGAGCCGTAGGTGCTTGTTTTTCTTTTGTTTTTCTCCTCCCAATAGTTGGTGGCTTTCTAGCACTTTCTTCTTTTCCCTTCCCTTTTTCTTTCCTTCCTTTCTTCATCTTCCTCCTTCTTCTTCTTTTTCTTTTGTAGTAAAAAAAAAAAACAAGCCACGGCTGTTGTTTCTTTTCCCCATTTCTATTATTCCCGTCCCTTCTTATCCCTTTCTTCTAAGTTATGTCATTTTACGCATTTATTTACAGTTCAGTTCATTTTAATTCCACAGCCTTCATATTTCCATTTCCATTCCATTAGTTCATTTACTTTCATTCCATTTCCATTGCAGCCGGTAGTACAGCCGCATTCTGCTACTGTGTTCACCGTATCACTTTCACCCATTTCATCACTCTATTATATTACCATTCCATTTGCAGTCACCGCTTGCGCAATCGCAAGATCTCACTCCATCCTCCCACTCCATTTGTTTCATGACCAGTTATGTGCAGGTTCTTGTAGTTTCAGCTTTTTAGCAGAAGAGTATTGCAACAGTTCACTAAGATGTATCATCGCAACCAGCTTTTTGTTCTGATATGACTCTGTGCCCAATGGATTCAGGCCTGGATTCTTGCATACAGCGAGCTGTATACCCCGCGAGCCGCCAAGAATGTTGGCATTTTTGCCACATTTATTGTTATTATTAATTATGCATGCTTAAGCTGTGGCCCAATGCAGTTTTGTGAGTTTTGAGAATTAAATGCAGTCCAAAATTAAATACTTTGAGGATTTCCAATGCATTCAAGGTCAAAGAAGCACCCAGGCCACCAAAATTGAAGGATTTATTAGTTCGAAGCTGCTGTTCGTGGATTGAGTCAATGGTTTCATGCATATTTTAAAAAAACAATTTAATGAAGGTGGTTCTTCGAAGCTGACATGTAAATTGCATTCAATTTTGTGGGTCTCCAAGGCTGCAATTAAGGGGATCGTGTGCATAATTTCCAATGCATAATTGTAGATCACAAGGAAGTCGGTTTCAAATATTTAATGCTGCAAAGAGGACGACCCTCTATAAAAACCAATGTAAGCTTCATTTGAAAGTGTGGTTGGGAAAAATTCTCTGCTAGAGACTGGAGATGCATTTGCAGGAATAACAGAGTTGGCTTCTAATTTTTCAAGCGGTTGCATGGGTGATTTCCTTTCTGTTCTATTGCATTTCTAATAGCATTTGTATTTCTTCATGGCGGTTGCATTTAAATTCTGCATATTGGATTTATGTACTGCCGTGAGAGTATGATTTCTGGAATGTAGTTTTGGAGGGTTTTCCTGCATACATCGTGCGAAGGTTTAAGTTAATAATTTTTATTACTTGCTGTTGTTGCATTTTTAAGTTTCCTGCTGCTATTTTCCCGGTCTCATAACTTCGGCCTGTGGCCATATTTCCCATTTCTTTCCGCAACTTTTAAATCTCTTTCCTGTAACCCTTATCTTAAAACCAAATTTTAGAGTAGTGAAGGGAACCAGCCCACTCTAGAGATTGGTCTGGGAGCCATTTCTTGCTTCCAGCCTTTCAATGTTGGCCGGGTCTAGGGTGCACTTGTAAAATCCTTTCCTGTGGCAGATTTTGGACCAACAGAACCTTTAAGCTATAGTTGTAGAAAATTAACATTTCTAAACTATAGTTGTAGACATGAATATTTTCAAAATTGAAAGACCTATTTAATCTTACTAATGGAAATAAATTGGAAAGTAAAATGCTAAAATTTAAATCATCTATAATTAACCATTTTGAAATTCACAATGCTGGAAACTGTTAAAAAATACTACAAAAACTTGTTAAAAAATGTTGCTAGAAAACTGTTAAAAATTGCTACAAAAATTATTTTATAGAAAATAGGAGTATTCAAAACATATTTAAAAAAAGGGTCAAGCGGTTGCAAATATTCCACACAAATCGTACTTTAAAAAGTCAATTGAATTATGCTAAACAGAGGTTTGTACTATTGCACAGATTAAAGCAATAATTTGATAGAAATGATGCAAAAATAGAATTTATCAAAAACCTACACTTTTTGCTCCTTCCTTCTAGTCCTTAGAGTGGTTCCTTACTCCTAGGTCTAGAGGGAAGAATTTTTACTCCAATACTAATAACTAATCAGTCATACACTCACTATTTTACACATTAAAAAATTGTATTTTATTTAAATTTAAAACATAATGGTTACAAAAGACTTATTCTACTTATGACTTATTAACTTCTAACTGGACTCTAGCTCAAAAAATAATATAGCATCCTATTTATAATAATTTTCTACATGAATGTTTGCAAACACTAAATTAATCCTCTATGCTAGTTATCCTTGATTTGCCTAATTTATTGTAGGAGACCTAGTCTATATTAAGTCACAAATCTGCTACAACATCTTATTCGCATCCTCCAACTAGTAGAAACGGGTAAAAATAGCCTAGGATAGTTTTCTACACCTCTCTTTACCTTATTCTTCTTCACTCCTCCCAAAATGGATGTATTTTTTCCTTTTCTGTCGAAACAGTTCAATTCTGCCCTTCATTTTGAAGCAGCTCCGAAATATAAGGCAGAGAAATAGGAGTGTACTATTATCGCTAATTCCAATTAAGTGGGAGCATATTCAAATATGCAACTAGTATTTTCTTTCCCTTTTAGACATATTACAACCATTTACATGTGCCTCCTTTGACCTGGTATGAGACTTCCTTAATAATTGCACAAAACTAGTTTTTGTATGTTGTTTCTAGATGTTCCTACAATTTCACCTTTATGTCTCGTTGCTCTTGTTTCGACTGCATGGAAGTGCTTCTAGGTGGATCAGGAGTCTTCCTAAATCTTCCCTAACAGTTTTACATCATTTCTATTCACTATTATTGACCAATTCCATGCCTCCATTTATTATGACAGGTGGTTGGAATTTGTATGAGGTTGCAATTGTAATTGGAATGTCCTATTTTCATCACAATGGTGGATATCGCACCAAATCATCTTACCAGTTTGTATTTACAGTAGGAAAAAATTCAAATTATCTTATGCAACCACAAATCACAACACACTTTATTGGATACCAAATTCATTATACAATTTTCACTAACAATCATGCAAAAACAAAGTAAAAATATTGAAAAATAGTCAAAATAGGGTACAGTGCTCCTATATATTAAATCATGCAAACACTTATCAAATAATGCATTCTAATCACATAATTGGCATAAAATAATATCGCATTTTATTTTAAGGTAGTATTTATATGTTCAAAATATGACAAATATGAGGCATATTTGGGCCTCATCATTCCCCCCAACTTGACCTAATGCATGCCCTCATGCATTTTGGTGGGCCACATGCACTAAGGTCCAAATCCTAGTACCAGATTCCCCAATTTATTAATTTTCTAATATAGTATTCTTTGCACTATTTCAGCTTCATTAGGCATTTCCAAAACTCAATTAGGTTGTGGATCAGAATCAAAGTAATATGACACATGAGTGATAATAATGGGTGGTCTAAATCTTAAGCCTATCCACTAATGTTTAAATTTCAGGATTATCTACATTATTGCCTCTACCCTCCTATGTGACCATAACAGGTTAGTACGTGACATTGGCTCCCTTTTCTACAAGGAGATAGGCAATTCTCCCCATCTAACTTTGCAAGCTAACAAGGCATTTGTAAAATAAAATGTGCAAAACTACTAAAAACAAACCATGTTGTCCTTTATATTTTTAAAATAAGTGCTTTTGATATCCAGGTTGTTCATCATTTTGAAATGTTTATTTGTCAATGCTTTGTGATTGGGTTGAATATGCCTTAACAACAATCCAAGCTCCAACTCTATTTCCTTATTCTTCCTTTTCTCCTGATCCCAATACAATTGATTGTTCAAAGTGGAGACAAAGGATTGGAGTTGTATGTCCCCTATGTAGATATGGGGTAAAAACTATACATCCTCTGGCATGACATACTTGTGCAAGAAAAACTCACAAAACATATTTTTTTGCTCTTCAAGGCTATGTAAATAGGCCTTTAGAAAATCAGGGGCAATATTCAAGTCATAAGTTAACCCTGAGAAAATACGCATTACCTACCACCTGAAAAAGTAGTCTCTGAAGATCAAGCTGTGAATCCTAGCAGACCTTCTACATTGTATCAGATCTTTTACAATCTGGTATAATTTTTGCACCTTTTCTTTCAAATTAGTATTTTCTATAGTCTGTGTTTCATTCTACATTTTCAAGGATTTCAGTGTTGCAATGCATGATTCTAGGATTTGGCAAAATGACATCCACCTTGTAATATCTTCATTATAATTTTCTAGTGGGATCATATCAAGTGGATGCACTATTGATGAAAATATATGCTCAAAAAACAAGTCAACTTGAACTTTTATTTTTATTTTTTTCACCTTAGAAATAGAACTATCAATATTTTTATTTAGATATGCTTGAGGTGATGTACTTACTTGTGGTGGGATGATATAAGCTTCAAGGACCTCACTCTCTAATGTGCCTTTCTCTTTCTACTATGCTAGAGTGGTTTTAGGGCATTCAACATGATTTTTGGACGTTTTGGAGCTGCTCCAAAATGAGACTATGTTTCTGTAGGATGTTCTAGAGCTGACCTATGATGTTTTGGAGCTACGTGCCTCCTTTGCAAAATTTTACTGTAGATTTTACTGTGGGTCCATATCTAGGGTATATAAGCCTTTCATGGCATCAATAATCCCTTATCCATCCCCTTTTTTAGATGTTGTTTCTTATCTTGTATGTTGTTGTGTTATTGTAGCAGTAATTAAAATGAAAATGTCAGGTGCATTTTCTAGATTATCCTCTTTAGGTTTATGAGGCAGTTGTGGGGTATCGGCTTGTATTTCTTCTTTTGGAATCTACCCTACTAATTCAAGTAGAATTTCTACCACGTCCTTGCCAAGAATTTGAATTTACGAGCAGTGCCTCAAATGGTACCAGTATTATTCTCAGCTCTTCTATTTCATTCAATAATTGGTCAATATATTAGTATTTCTCCTTAGTTGTTGCTTCACCTTTTTCAATCCATGTTTATTGATTTTTTATGATCATCTTGGTAGCTTTTACATGGTCATCTAGCTCATATTATTTATACTTTTTAGTTTTTGAAGAATAGGTAAGTAGGTCCATAGCAGGTGGTGGACTTGGCTCTGCAACCTCTCCAACCTCTGTAAATGATTCATGTTCCTGATTAAAGGATTATGGAAACATAATTTCCTATTCCTAGGCTAGATTTTCCTCAGTCACTTTTTATTCATCCTTCTAGAGTATCAGTTTTCTCCTTTTCTTGTGACTGGTTGATGGTGAAGGCATGATTTCAATAGTTGTAGCTATACTTTATTTTCTTTATTTTAGACTCCTTCTCAGAGGAGGGGTTGAAGGTGGTTGAGTTGGAATTTAAACCTCTATTTCTTCAACCTGCTCCTCTACAACAGAATATCCTTGTAATTTGGAAGATCTCCTTAACTACCTTGTACTTGTTTCTCCCCTAGTTTACTTAGTGCTTTTAGATTTTTTTCTTGTAGACTTCACTAAAAAATCAGTCTTCTTCACAAAAAGTCACTTTCTTAGTTTTCCTCTGCTTTGTAGTTTTAGATTCAACTTTCCTTTTTCTCTATGCTCTAGTCTTGGCAGTTGGTGGACTAGGAGGGGATGAGGGGATTCCTTCAGATTCAAGGGTAACCCTCTCATCTGCATTATTTTTAGGTTTACCTATCCCATCTGCTATTTCATCAGAGGTTTTTGCTCTTACTGCATCTTCCTCCTCTGCTTCTTTCTTGGGTTCTTCTTCCTCCTCTTCTTGCCTAGGTTCCTCTTCCATAAAATTTTATTCATTCCAAGGGGCAAAGGACCTGTTGAAACTCTAATATTTTTTGTTGAAATGATATCTGTAAATAAGCTTTATGAGCCCATAGTGTCTAGGGGATCCCTTGCCCTGTTGGTACCTCTTGGCCATATTGTGCAGTTCTTTATGCAGATATAGAGGGATATTGATTTTTACCTCTAGGCATTGGTTACCATGCCTCAAGTATTTGATGATTTTCATATGATGACCTAACAGTACAACATACTGCCTCTCACAGGTTAAGAATTTAATTACTCGAACTGCAACTTCATCCCAAGTTTTTTGTATTCTAACTCTTTTTACCCCTTTACAAATGTTATTGTTCATTTGCATAACAGGTTGTACATCCCCTTCTTCAAAAAATGTCTTAACTACTTTTGAGAGTGTGTTTCTACTAGTTCTAGTGATTTCTAATCCTTGCAAAGGTAATTCAATAATTTGGCTTAAGACCAAGGGGGTTACCTCTATTCTCATGTTGTTGATGGTTTCCCTGTTGTCTTGGAGAGTACGAAAAATTTTTACTGCCAACCCCTCCAAATCGTTGTTGAATTTCTCCAAAAACATCATTAACCCTACTCGTTGAAAAATCTGCACCATCTCAGGATAATTTTGAAATTCCTCTAGGTTATCTAGCTTTACTTTGTTTTTCTACCCCATGTTATCTCTAAATTGTGTCAAGTTTATCTACAAATTCTCAGACTCTGGTTACTATTGTCCAATGGTTTCATTCTGGAAAGCTTAATTCTGCAACACAATATTCTTCAGAGACGTTGTAGTGGTTCAATTCGATGCTTCTCAAACATTGGTGATTACGAAGATTGGTAATGAGTATCTTAGAAATACATGATTTAGACCTAGATGGTGGTGTAGAACACACCAAAATTTCATGCAACTGCTAGACACATGGTGAACACTATTTCATTGGATGTTTGAAATTTTGATTTCACATACAAATGAAGTATGGTGGGTTGGTAAATCTCCAGATTATGACTCATGTGCATAAAAATTACCAACTAATGTGGACGATCAAATTTTAACCAACTCATACATTATTTCAAAAAATATAGATGTCCCCCTCTTTGGTTCGTGTGATTGCGCATGTCAAAGTACCTAGATCACATGGGTCCAGATTAGGTGATGAAAACCAGGTATGTTTGTATGAAGGAAAACACATTAGATGATACCCTATTGATCACTGCCATGTATGCCTAAAAAATCATGCCCAAATTCACGAGGTTTTATGGCTTGCATCACGTGGATATATTTTTTATTTTTCAAACGTGCGCACCAACCAGTTTTAAATTATTTCGCACGTGTGTGCCAACCAGATTTGGAATTTTTGCATTATCGCACAATTTTAAATTTCAATCTTTGTTCTGGAGCTATTTTTTCTTTGCATACAAACGACATAATATGAAATTTCATTTTGGAGCTGTTCTTTGTTTCAAAGCTCTATGTTATTTTCCTCATTCATTCATCCAGAATGTGTAGTTTTTCATTCTAAAGCTCTATGTTTTTCCTGCATATATACAACCAGAACTATTTTTTCATTCCAAAGCTATGTTTCATTCTAGAGATCTATATTTTCTCTATGACTGGACCTGAATTTCTTGTTCAACCAAGGGCAGAATAGGGTAATTTTTGGTGTTTTAGAGAGAATATATATTTTTACTTGCTTGGTTTATAAATTATTTATGCCAAACATGGATTATCATACAATACATGCTAAATGCCTATTATGACAAAATGTAATAAACACATACCTAGCTGTCCTGAAAATTTATCATGCACTTTTCAAATTGTTGCTTTTGATGATTGTTAGCTGAGCATCTGGAATAAAAATAAAGCATATGTGCAGTTGGTGATATTTATACAATGGTGGAACAATGATGGATAGATAAAAAATACAAACATACAGGAAACCAGTTTTCATGTAAGTCTTAATTCAATAGCACCTTTGAAAAGGTTTTCACTATTGAATTATTCTCTTCTTTTTTCATTCATTTTTTTCTCTTTTCTTCACATATATATTTTTTTCTTTTTTTTTTGGTTGTACCCATGAATAAATTTCACAATTTCCTCAAAAAATTTCCCAATGAAGGAATTCACAATCAATATTATTTCCTTTTTTTTTTGTTTTCTTTTTTTCTATTTTTTTTGTTTCCAATTTTTTTAAAAATCATGCTGAATATGTGTCAAAAGAGAGTGTCTCTTCTTTTACATGTACTTACAATTGTGCAATCTTCTTTAAAAAATATTCTTTAGTCAATGGCTTAAGGTATACCTGAAGGTGATGTCCATTGACCACTAATTTTCTCATTGAATTATCGATGGGAGAAATACGGACTACTCCATTATTGAACACTTCTTCAATCACGTATGGCCCAAGACATCTTGTTTGTAGCTTTCCAGGAAAATCCTCATATCAAGAATCAAACAAAAATTTCCAAAATCTTTGCTCTAACTTCCTTTGTTGAATGTGACTATCATGCCACAACTTCTTTTGTTGTTGTATCACCTTCATTTGGTGCAATGCATCCAACCGAAGTTCATCTAATGCATTCAATTATAGGATTATATCCATTTGTACCTGTGATAAGCCAATACCAACTTCCAAATATGTACGAAGTGTTAGTAACTCAAATTCAATAGGAAGAAGAGGTTTCTTACCATAAACTAGTTCGTAAGGTGTGAAACCCATGGTGGATTTCCATGTTGTATTGTATACCCAAAATACTTGTGGTAATTTATTAAACCAATTTCTCCTATGTGAGTCTACTATTTTGGTCAAAATTATTTCTAACTCCCTATTTTTTACCTCAACCTGACCATTTTCTTGTGGGTGATAGGGTGATGATTTTCTATGCCTAATTTCATAGAGTTTAGTAAAATATTCAATTACCTTTGATGAAAATTAGGGCCCATGATCTATGGTGATAGATCGTGGAGCTCTAAATCTCTGAAAATTTTGAGTCTAAATAAAATAAACAACATTCTCTTCACGGGCATGCTTAAAGGCATGCACCTCAACCCACTTAGTCACATAATCAGTGCATACCAAGATATACACCTTTCCTTGATATGGTGGGTCGATGGGTCCCACAAAATCTAACCCCCATTTCTCAAATGGTTCTAAAAACACTTGAGGCTGTAGAGGTATTTCATTTGTATGTGTGGGTTTCCCCATTCTCTGACATGCATCACAATGGTAAATGTACCTTTTTACATATTTATGAAGAGATGGCCAAGAATAACCAATGCCTAAAATTTTTTGAACTATGCTTTTTACTAAATAATTTCCTCCTAATGGTTCATCATGATAAGCATGGAGGATATAATACACATCATTATTTTGAATGCATTTGTGTAAAACATGGTCAGGACCACACTTGAAAAGTAGACCTTTTATCCATTTTAAAGATGAAATTTGTCTTACCAATTGCTTCTTTTGTTTAGAAGTTAAATAAGAAGGAATTTTTCCTGTTACCAAAAAGTTAGTTGTTTTTGCAAACCAAGGTGATTATACTAATATAGCAAACACTTGATCAGTATGGATGAATACTTTATATCCAGTGATATAGTTATGTAATTTATTAATGACATACACTAATGCTAAAAATTCCTTTTCAGTAGTAGTATAATTTTTTTCTACTCCAGTCAAGTTTTTACTTATGCAGTAGATGGCATAATATTCCCCATATTCTATATTCTCTAATGCTACTCCAATTGCAGTATAGAGGCATCAGTTTGGATATGAAATGGCAACTCCCAATTAGGACCTCGTAACACAGGTGGAGTAGTTAGCTTTTCTTTCAAAGAATCAAAATATTCTTGGTATTTTTTAGTCCAATTAAATTCAAAATATTTGGTCAAAAATGCAAACATAGGGTTTGCTATTGTACTAAAATTTAGAATGAATCTGCGATAAAAGACAATGTGTCCTAGAAAAATCTTGACATAAGTTTAGGTTTTGGGAGGAGGAAGGTTCTTGATGATTTTAACCTTATTAGGATCAACCTTGATCCCATTATAAGAAATGTGGTGACTAATAACAATCCCTTCCTCCATCATCATAAATTATTTATCAATATTTAAGGATAGATGGTAAGTTTCACAGTGAGTTATAACCTTATCAATATGTTCTAAAGTAAAGTCAAAGGTTTCTCCACAAACTATAAAATCATCCATATATATTTCTACGTTTTCAATGGTCAAATCAAAAAAATAGCCAAAACTACTCATTGGAAAGTTTATGGGGCATTACATAGTCCAAAGGGTAAAACCCTATAAGAAAAAGTTCCCCATGGGCAAGTAAATATGGTTTTATCCTAGTCTTCAGGTAAAACTTGTATCTAGTTATACCCACTGAAACCATCAAAAAAATAGAAATACTTCTTCCTTGCAAGTGTATCTAACACCCGATCCATGAATGGTAATGGAAAATGGTATCTGTGTGACTTTGTTTAGCTCTCGGTAGTCTACACATACTCTTAGTTTTCCATTTTTCTTTGGTACGATAACCAATGGAGAGACCCATCAACTATCTAAAATTGGATATATTAATCTAACCTCCAAGAGTTTTTCTATTTCTTCCTTAACAATATCTCTTAGAGCAAGATTCAATCGTCTTTAGGGCTATCTCACAGGTTTGACATCTATTGTGGCTACCCCACAACGTACCCAAAAATTGGGGACCCATATTTTTGCATATTTTCCAAGAAGACCGAAGTGGCCCATATGCTAAAGATCAAAGAAAAAGCAAAACACCGCAAGGAGAAAAAAGTGTCGCGATATCGTGACATGTTGCATTTTTGCGGTCCAAAGCAAAGAGAAAAAGCAAGGAGAAAAAGTGTCATGATATCGCGACATGTTGCATTTTCACGGTCCAAAGCAAAGAGAAAAAGCAAGGAGAAAAAGTGTCGCGATATCGTGACATGTTGCATTTTCGCGGCCAAAAGAGAAGAGAAAGAACAAGAAAGAAAAGTGTCGTGATATCGTGACATGTTGCATTTTCATGACCAAAAGAGAAGAAAGAAAAGTGTCGCGATATCATGACATGTTGCATTTTCATGACCAAAAGAGAAGAAAGAAAAGTGTCGCAATATCATGACATGTTGCATTTTTGCGGCCAAAATAGAAGAAAGAAAAGGAAATAAAAAGTGTCGCGATATCGCGACATGTTGCATTTTTGCGGCCGAAAGAACAAGAAAGAAAAAGTGTCGTGATATCGCGACATGTTGCATTTTCATGGCTAAAAGCAACAAAAGAGAGCGAGGAGGCAAAAGTGTCGCAATATCGTGACATGTTGCATTTTCGTGGCCAAGAGCAACAGAAGAAAGAAAAAGGGTCGCGATATCACGACATGTTACATTTTTGTGGCTAAAAGCAACAAAAGAGAGTGAGGAGGCAAAAGTGTCGCGATATCATGACATGTTGCATTTTCATGGCTAAAATCAACAAAAGAGAGCGAGGAGGCAAAAGTGTCACGATATCGCGACATGTTGCATTTTTGTGGCCAAGAGCAACAGAAGAAAGAAAAGTGTCACGATATCGCGACATGTTACATTTTCATGGCTAAAAGCAATAAAAGGCAGGTAAAGAAACAAAAGTGTCATGATACACGACATGTTGCATTCTCGCGACTCAAAAGGGGTAGGCCAACAGAGATACAAGAGTGTCACGATATCTCGAAATGTTGGATTTTTGCCAAGGTAATAGAGTAGTGCACAATGCGTCTGATATTAATGATGAACACCATGATAGTGAAACTGAAGACTGCATAGTGACGTGGACACATAAGGACAAAATCCAATGAATAAGACAAAACGTTACATAAGGAATATTTAATGATTTGAAATCATTTAAGATGGTCGTTACACATGGAAGGAAGCGGATGCATGCCCATGTGGAGAAAAGGAAGCGTTTTTTTTTAAATCAAACGAAAAGTGAAGAAAACCAAACAGAGGAAGCCAAACCATGGGAATGAAACGAAGGGCCACAAAATAGAAATGAAAAGATTTTTTTGAAACCAAAACACATGCATGCACAAGGGAAGGTGAAACGAACAACCATTGGAAAATGAAACGAAAAGCTTCCTAAAAATTTTAAATACGCCAGGCAAGGATGTTTTGAGGGGTTGGAAACTGCTGCAAGCGAGTTGCGAGTTTGAAGGCAAGAGGGCCATTTTGGACCAGTTTGGGCTGTTTTTCTTCCATGGACTAGTTTGGGAAAACCAAAAATTTCTGTTATTGTAAAATGACAAATTTTTAATACAGAAAAATTTAGAAAGTTGCATCTTATGGACAAGAAAGGAGGAGCCATTTTTTGCATGCAAGATTAAATATTTATCTTTTCCCCTTTTCAGATTTTAGGCTTGTAAATGGATTTTATGCAAATTTTTTGGTTGCTTCATGCGAATGTTTAAATCTGAAAACCTCATTTAAAACCCTAGGAGCCAGCACTTAGCTTATCCGAATTGTTCTTGTTTTGCAAGTCCAATAGGTTAGGTTGCATGCATGGAAACTTCACATCTTCGGTTTTGTCAAAATAGGATATCATCATACTGAATGCATTTTATTTTCAGTTTTTTGCATTTCATTTTCATTTTTCTGCATTTTATTTTCCAAAAATTTTAACTTTATTTTTTAATTTTCATACATTAAAATAAACATTTAAAAAATGTCAAAATCCAAAAAATAATTTCACCATTGCGTAGGTTACACTACAGAATTCCAATACGCATTTTAAAATTTCATTTTTGGAGTTGTTTAGTATTTTTAAAACTTCAGCGAAGTTGTTTTATTGCAGATTTTAAAAAATTCGAAAATAGAAAATTTCCATTTTAAGGTCAAATTTCATTTTTTCAGTTTTGTTTTGCACTCATGAGCCTATGATGACATTCCCTTCACGAAAATTACAATTTCATTGAAGGAGTTATGTTTTATGGCATTTTCACAAATTTCCATTTTGAGCCTAAAATTACCCTCTCTTCATAAAAATTCTAATTTTACGAAAGAGGGATAATTTGAGTACTACATCATGGTCATATGAGGGCCAACTCACATTCATTTTATTTTTGTTCAATGAACAATCACTGAAGTTTCATGGTAAAATAAACCAACATTGCCCCTTGTTTACAGTTACTTACAATCACTAAGGTGTTGCAAGCATTTAAATTGAATATCTTTATTTGAGATTACTAATACACATATGTAAATGCTAATATAGCGGAGAACTTGGAGAAGTTGGTCGTTTACCTTCTTTGCAAGAGGGGATTTGGAACCCAAATCCTAAGGGAGAGTGTACTTTCACAATTGGGTGAAAATACCACTCAACATTTTGGCGCTAGAAGGAGGGCATGAATTGTTATGCATTGTTCTAACGCTTTTGATTGTTCATACAGGAATAATGTGTTTTGATTTGATTTTGAAAAAATTTGGTCTTGACTAACGAGGTTGTCTCCGTGCAATTACTTTCATTTGATTTTAATGGATACATCTCTTGGTTGATGCTAACATGATTATTCATACGTTACATGTTTGATATTTGCTAGTCATTTCATGCTTATTTGTAAGGAATTATTTTGTCTAAAATGTATTTGTTTTCGGTATTATGCTCTTCACTTGCGTGTAATGTGATCTTGTGAATCAGAAATCCTACAACACTAGGAGTATGCTCTTCACTTGCGCATATGCGATCTGGTGAATCAAAAACTAATTTACATTTTTAGAATATTGCTTTGTCATGGTTCCTTCTTTTATTCATGACTAACAAATTGGTTTTGAAGTTATTATTTGAGTTCATTAATGGCTACCACTGCAGGAACGTGGTATGGGATACATGGTAATCCTTTGAACATTAGTGGAGATTCTCATGATTTACCCAAGAATGTAGAAAAACGTTTGCCCAAATTTAAAACATAATGGTCCAACATTAGCCGAGGAACATATTCAAGCCTATGTGGATATCCTAGTTAGATGGAATGTTGAACATGAGGATGTGGCATGTAGAATTTTTCCTAGAACCCTAGATGAGGTGGTATATGATTGGTACATCAATTTACCCACTAGTTCTATTACATCTTGGACTCAATTGAAAGATGAGTTTATCAATCAATTTAGGTTGCTCATTGATCCTCTCACGATATATCAACAATTTACTTCTTGCAAAAGAAAACCTAATGAGCCAGTGAGAAGTTTCAACATGAGGTTTCAAAAGCTTTATGCGAGATTAATTTCTCCCTATACTATTAAGGAAAGTGGTGCTCTTCAAATATACTTTCGAGCATTGGATCCATTATTTGCCATATTTGTTAGGATGAATCCCTTGGTTACTGATCTTGCATCGGCCTACATAGAAGCTATGATTGTAGATCAAAAATTGAGGCCATAAGGTTATGGAATGAAGCAATCAACTATGGTAGGACAACTAGGGGCTTGCAATCAAACCTCGATGGTAAATCAAGCGTGGGCACAAAAAAATTTGATATCAAATTTTTTTCCCTACAATCAACTTTATCCTACCATACCAACTTATGCTCCCACATGTGCTTATACAAGTACTTCCATCCATCCAACTATGCCCCAATTAGAGAATCATGTGGTCACTCATGGACCCATTACAACAAATGTTCAAGCTTTGTCTGTGGATATCAATGCAACTAATCCTACTACTTCTACCACTCAAACCAAAGAGTTCACATCAAAAGTAAAAGAGAAAAATAAATTGGTTAAGAAGGTATGTAGGCATGTTCCACCACAAAAACGAGCACGTCGATGTATGCATCCAAATAATCCTAGGAATAAAATTCATAATACCAATCTTAATGATGTTTCATGTTATTATGCTTCTTCAAGTGATACAAGAGATTTTGAGGTGACTTACGTTGAAGTAAATACCTATTCGAAATGTCTTGAAGAGCATGAATATTTTTGAGAAGAAATTCTATGGATGGGTAACAAGAAGTTGGAATCAAATGATCACCATCTTGTTTTGGAAAATAAATATCCAGAATCATTACCCAAAAAGGAGGATTTGGATGAATAAACTTATGTGGATATGATTTGGTCAGATGTACTTGCAAAGTATTAGAGCAACTATATGAAACGAAATTCAAAAATCGATCCCATTATAGAAGCTCCTAAGCCATCACAAGTGGCTAAAAATGAATTTGAAATAAAATCAACAAATGAAGTTGAAGACATAATCGAATTTCACCACTTGTTCTCGAAAGACACTTTGGATGATGTTCTCGAAAGTGATGACCAAGAGGATCCACACCTTCCAAATTGTGATAAAATTGAATCACGGTTTACAAATTTGGATTATGATAGCTTTGCCAATTTGAATTCAAGAGATAACCCACTTTTGGAAATAACTGGACCATCTAAGGAAGGTGAAGATGAATTGGATGAGAAACATGTTGATGAATCAGAATATGAAGAAGTACTGGAGTGTCACAACTTGAAATTGGAAGATGATTACTATGATTCGTGGAAGAAATGGGAAGAATATTATCAATATAAATATTCTAACAAACTTGTTGTGTCAATTAATATGCAGGATAACTCAATTGCTTCCTCACATGAGGATACTATAAATCTTGTACAATTTGAGAAAGTTTTGGAAGAGGAATTTGAATCTCATAAAATTTTGGAACATGATAAGGATTCTACAACCATGAATCAAGAAAGAGAGTCACTTGCTTTAGATTCCTTTGAAGGAAAAGAAATTGAAAATCTTGATCCACTTACTTGTGCTATAATGATTATGCCATTTCAAAATGAGAAAATTACAAAACCTAAATCATTTGAATTTGATATCATTGATGATCCAATTGAAAATCTCATGTTACCCAAAACAACCCAAGTGATTGATCATGGAAATGTGTTAGTTAACCCACCCCTAGATAGACAATACTTATGGTTTGAAAGGGATGGACATATTTTCAATTGGGTACCTAAGTTTGGTGCCTTTGATAAACAAGTCATGGAGAAAGAACAAGTGCTACATGATGATGAAATGCCATTGAAGGTGAATGAAGAACAAGGATTAATTTCTAACCACACCTTTGATAACATTACTTTAACGAATGAAAAGGAGCTTGATGCACTTAAATTGCTAAATCAAATTCATCAACAATTAATTCTTGATCCTAGGATAAAAACTTCTAATGATCCCTATTTAGTAAATATCCTAGATTCTTGTAAATTGTTGCACAATCTTGTTTGGCCTAAGAACATGGAAAATGAATTGGCTTTGAAATTTTTAAAAATAGGCTCTTGCTTACAAAATTTCATTTTGGATAAAGAAAGCCTAGTTCTAAATCATGAATGGAATTATGAAATTTGCACATTAAAGAATAGACAAGAAAGAATTGAAAATCAACCATTGTCTAATCAATTTGGTAATTTGAATCTCACCTATGAGAATACTAATGGAATTAAATCTAATTGGTGGGGTGAGAGAGGAAAGTTGAATTTGGTTGCATGATTTGGTCTAGTCTTGTTCTTGTTTTATTCCTTCCACATTTGGCATGTGTATCATGTCATATGTCTTTTAAAGAATTCTAATTAGGTTTGGTATCCGGGAAAATGATAATCCAAACTTTGCACCATCTTGTATTATATTTTACATTTGTATATAGTCTTTGGTTTTTGGTTTTGGTTTGTGTTTTCAAGTTCTTTTTTTGGGATTGTGTTTTGGGTTTGGTTTTAAGTTTTGTGTGTTGGTCCTTTGGACACTTTTGGTTTGTATTATGTCCTTATGTCCTTATGAATGTTGTTTGAGAAAGAAAAGTGAGATGTCAACTTATGTCCTTATGAATGTTGACTAAGACTAAGAGAATATGAAACATCAAAGTTGTATTGCAGAAAGATCCACGAGTATCACAAACCCATTAAAGAATATCGTTTGGAACTTGTGATGCATGAAGTTGTTAGTTTTACACATTATGGTAAAGTAGGTGGTATACTCCATCCACATTTCAAAAAGAGTAATGCATTCATCCATATCTCATGTTACATTCGACATTGCATATACATTTCAAATACAATCATTGAAAAGGTGTCAAATCCTCTTAGGGTTATTACATAACATATATTAAAAGGATCCTAAGGTTGGGAACTGATGCCCGAACTATCTTGAACCAAGCACATTCTATACATGTTAAATAGGATCTTGAGAAAAATGGTCAAAACCATACTTGGAAGAAAAGGTGAGGCGAAAGGAGTGTTTCATTTTTGTCCTATCATGCAACATAATCCTTAAAGCAGTGGTTTTTACCACTCCTATAGTGCTTAAAGCCTAAAATCAGAGTAGTAAGGATAGGGTTAAATCCCCATCGAACTTAGGTTGAGGATCCAATTCCCCAAAGCTCTGATTTGATCTTCATGGAGTAGTAAGGATAGGATCTAATTCTCATCTCGCTTAGGTTAAGAATCTGATTCCCCAAAGATTCTATTTTGCCTCCATCACACTTTAAGAAATTAAAAGCGCGATCTACAATCAATAACTTGAATTTCCAAAGCAAATATTTTTCATTCTACTTGTATTGCATCATTGATATTGGATTGGAAGGATCGTACTACATGTCCCTTGCAAGGATGGGTAGTCATCCCCAAGGTTCAATAAATCAAAAGTAAAGTCAAATCCTGGATTATGGGGTTGATCTCCATCGGTGCTATAGATGCTTGACTGGAAGTGGAGTATGCTCATGCGTGGCAACATGTCTTGTCTAAAAGCAAGACCATTGACTGCTCAAAAAGACAGGCTAGCCTAACAGTTTCATCCATAACAGGTTAAATCATTTTGTTCAAGATGAGGTAATGAACTCCAGATCAGAGTAGTAAGGATAGGGTTAAATTCCCATCTCTCTTAGGTTGGGAATCCTATTCCCCAAAGCTTTAATTTCACTTACACTTACACATGGGTTCAAGATGGTAGTGACACATAACCAACTTTGGGATCTAGTAAATTAATTTAGTATACTCATATTTGGTCCTAAGAGGATTTGACAGTTTTAATATGTTTGTTCATGGTACTAGAAATTTTGAGCCTTTGCAAAGCTTGTTATATCTCTAGCATCTTCACCATGCATTAAATCCTAAAGGAATCATCCATAATTTCTCATACACACGAATCATAAGTGAAAATGACAATGGAAATTTGAACGAGTTTCAAACAATAGGGAATGAAGCACATTGCACACACCGAGATGATGCTTAATAATTCTAATACTTCATGTATTTCTTGTCTAGTTTCACTCTTGGGATATTTTATGACACTTGTGTTTGAGTTTTGAAGGTGTTCAGGTTGAGTTCTCACCAAAATGCTTAAGAGCATTTCCCAGTAGAGTCGCCATTTGTTGTGGCTGCCCCACAACATACCCCAAAATTGGGGACCCACAATGTTGCAAATTTTCCAAGAAGACCGAAGTGGCCCATATGCTAAAGATCAAAGAAAAAGCAAAACACCGCAAGGAAAAAAAAGTGTCGCGATATCGCAACATGTTGCATTTTCGCGGTCCAAAGCAAAGAGAAAAATCAAGGAGAAAAAGTGTCGTGATATCGCAACATCTTGCATTTTCATGGTCCAAAGTAAAGAGAAAAAGCAAGGAGAAAAAGTGTCACGATATTGCGACATGTTGCATTTTCATGGCCAAAAGAGAAGAGAAAGAACAAGAAAGAAAAGTGTCGTGATATCGTGACATGTTGCATTTTCACGACCAAAAGAGAAGAAAGAAAAGTGTCGCGATATCGCGACATGTTGCATTTTTGTGACCAAAAGAGAAGAAAGAAAAGTGTCGCGATATCGTGACATGTTGCATTTTCACGGCCAAAAGAGAAGAAAGAAAAAGTGTCGCGATATCGCGACATGTTGCATTTTCGTGGCCGAAAGAACAAGAAAGAAAAAGTGTCGCGATATCGCGACATGTTGCATTTTCGTGGCCGAAAGAACAAGAAAGAAAAAGTGTCGCGATATCACGACATGTTGCATTTTCATGGCTAAAAGCAACAAAAGAGAGCGAGGAGGCAAAAGTGTCATGATATCACAACATGTTACATTTTCATGGTCAAGAGCAACAGTGGAAAGAAAAAGTGTCGCGATATCGTGACATGTTACATTTTCGTGGCTAAAAGCAACAAAAGGTAGGTAAAGAAACAAAAGTGTCACGTTATCACAACATGTTGCATTCTCACGACTCAAAAGGGGTAGGCCGGTAGAGAGACAAGAGTGTCGCGATATAGCAACATGTTGGATTTTCGCCAAGGGAACAGAGTAGTGCACAGTGCGTCTGAAATTAGTGATGAACACCAGGATAGTGAAACTTAACACTGCATAGTGACGAGGACACAAAGATAAAATCCAATGAATAAGACAAAATGTTACATAAGGAATATTTAATGATTTGAAATCATTTAAGATGGTCGTTACACATGGAAGGAAGTGGACGCATGCCCATGTGGAGAAAAGGAAGCATTTTTTTTTTAAATCAAATGAAAAGTGAAGAAAACCAAACAGAGGAAGCCAAACCATGGGAATGAAATGAAGGGCCACAAAATAGAAATGAAAAGCTTTTTTTGGAAACCAAAACACATGCATGCACAAGGGAAGGTTAAACGAACATCAATTAGAAAATGAAACGAAAAGCTTCCTAAAAATTTTAAATACACCAGGCAAGGATGTTTTGAGGGGTTGGAAACTATTGCAAGCAGAGTTGCGGGTTTGAAGGCAAGAGGGCCATTCTGGACCTGTTTGGGCTGTTTTTCTTCCATGGACTAGTTTGGGAAACCAGAAATTTATGTTATTGTAAAATGACAAATTTTTAATACAAAAAATTTTAGAAAGTTGCATCTTATGGACAAGAAAGGAGGAGCCATTTTCTGCATGCAAGATTAAATGTTTATCTTTTCCCCTTTTCAGATTTTAGGCTTGTAAATGGAGTTTATGCAAATTTTTTGGTTGCTTCATGCGAATGTTTAAATCTGAAAACCTCATTTAAAACCCTAGGAGCCAGCACTTAGCTTATCCGGATTGTGCTTGTTTTGCAAGTCCAATAGGTTAGGTTGCATGCATGGATGCTAGCATAAATTAGTATTCCATTCATTGGCATGTTAAAAGAAGCGCTCGTAGGCGCTCTCCAATTCTGGTGTCTAACCACCTAGGTGGTTAGAACAGTTTGTAACCACATGTATTTTCTATATCAGAAGATTAATGAGAAGATAACAATTGCTTCGTAATTTCATTATGGTACCAGAGCCACGGAGACAAGACGCAGACCAGACAGAGGACAGACCGGGACTGACGCAGACGCAGAACAGACGGGACTGACCAGACAGAGGACAAACCAGACCGACGAGACGACCGGAGGATGACGAGAGACGACCGAGACAAGCAAAGCAGACCAGACGGGACTGACGCAGACGCAAGAGTGACGCAGAGACCAGATGGGACTGACAACAGACCGGACTGACGAAGACGCAGAGACCAGACGGGACTGACAACAGACCGGACTGACACCGACGCAGACAGGACTGACGACAGAGGGAGCAGGCTTCGCGGATCGGGGCGGTTCGACGGAGGCAAAAGGAGGGGGGGTGGTTGCCCGAAGGCAACCGAATCTCCTATGTTCGTTGCGGGACATAAAAATTGTTCCACAGTGGCCGCATCGGCCATGTGGGACTAATATTTTTTTTCTACTCGCCCAGTCCCTACGCCTCTAATATCTCCTCGTGCCTGTTTCATTCCGTTGGGGTCGCTGGCTCCAGTGGTATTTGCGCTCGCTGTTTACCCGAAGGTTACGGGTTCCAGTCCCGACAATGTTTTTTTTTACGCTCTACGCGCTCTTGTGACGGCGGCACAGTTTTTTGACGCCCTCTGTACATTGTGACGGCGGCGCAGCAGTTTTGACGCCCTGCGCGCCCTTGTGACGGCGGAGACGACATTTTGACGCCCTGAATGCCGTTATGACGGTGGAGAAGGGGTTTTTTGACGCCCTGCCGTGCATTTGACACCTTCACATGGTGATTTGACGCCTATAACACTTGGTTTAGGTATTTTTTTCCCATCTTGTCTCATTTGCAAATCAAAGGGGGGGGAGATCTCAGTTTCTTCACATTATTCATTTGCAAAGTTAACAGATAAAGGGGGGAAATCAACTTTATAGGAGATAAAATTTGTGGGCATTTATGATTGTTTTTTTTGCATTTAAATATTCTGTTTTCTTGCATTCACAATCATAAATTAAACAAAAGTATAAGACCCCAAATTTATACCCTATTTGTGCAATTTATTGCACGACGAGCGTTCGGTATTTGAGATACCTCTGGTCCACACTTACAGGTAATCCTGTCGTGCTTTGGACTACTGTATTCGCCGCCTAATATAGCTGCAACAACGACGTCTGAGCTTGTTCTCTATAAATCATCGGGGAGAAATAAGGCAACCTTGGTTTTTTGTTTTTTTTCCACTTCATACCCACATCGTGATTGTTGTTAGGCGTAAATCCTGATGAAAGTTTTTTTTTCCAAAGTGTTTAGGGGAAGTTACGCCCCACGCATGCGGAATAAAACTTTCTATGGTAGGTGTCATTAACAACACGATGCCCTTTCAGTATCGCCTATGTTCAATATATTGTGCTTCTCATATGTACTTATAGTCTCCCTCACGTAAGGGCGAGTACATATTGAGTAGTATATTGTTCATATATACCTATAGTTTCCCTCACGTAAGGGCGGGTATATGTTGAATGGTTACAATATAAATATCTGGCAGGTATAAAGAAAGGGAGACCAATTGGTGATATAAGGAACTTTCATAATGGCCACCATTCATAAGTATCTTTCAGACTCACAATTGTTGAAAGGTCCTAACTTTGTTCCATGGAAGACAAAGATGAAAGCCATACTTCAGTTGGAAGATTTATGGGATGTAGTGACTGGCACTGAAACACGTCCTACATCACCAGGAACAGATCAAGATGCTTGGGATAAAAAAGACAAGAAGAGTTTTGTATTTATCTTACTTGCTACTACAGATGAGGTGCAGCCTCATATTTGTGATGCAAAAACTAGTAAGATAGCCTGGGATGCCTTGCTCACAATTTTTGAAGGCAAGAATCAATCTTCTATCCTTCATCTTCAAACTCAACTACATAATCTCAGTATGAGTTCTGGAGAAACAGTTGACATATTCCTATGCAGAGTGGCAGATTTGAAAGCAAAATTGAATGCTATGGGAAAACCTGTGGATGATGATGTCTTGAATTCCGTTATCTTGAGAGCATTACCAAGTTCCTACAAGATGTTGATCACCTCTCTCAATGTTTCCGGTAGACAAGTCTCATTTGTGGAACTGGTAAACTTGCTTCGGATCGAGGAGGCAACTCGGGTCCAGAAAGATGACATGCCAGATAATGCTCTCTCCACTCAGCAAAGTGGTAAACAGCAAGGCCAGTTTCAAAAAGGAGGTGCTTCTTCCAAAGGAAAAGGGAAGCAATCTCAACAAAAAGATACAAAATATTGCAAAATTTGTGACATGAATAACCATGACACCAACAGATGTTGGTTCAAAAACAAGCAACCAAATGAGAGAGGTTCCCACAAGAAGGGCAAAAATAAGAAAAAATACAATAAGCATAAACAATCTAAAGGCCATGTAGCTTATGCTGAATCCAACTCAGAGTCACCTTCTCCTGATTCCGATTTAGATTCTGACTCTGAAAGAGCACACAAGGTGCTCATGACTCATACTTCGTCTTCTCAGATAGATGATGTATGGTATATTGACTCAGGAGCTAGCAAACACATGACTGGGGATAAATCATGGTTTAATACTTTTGTGGAGAAAGAGGGTAAGCCAGTCACAATTGTTGATAATCAGGTATATCAAGTAAAAGGAGAAGGGGATATTTCTGTGTCTCTTCCTGATGGTAATTGTCAAATTGAAAAAGTTCTCTATGTTCCAGGCTTAGCAAATAATCTACTTTCAGTCACTCAAATGTTGGATAGAAACATGGAAGTCGTGTTTCGAGTTGTCAATGGCAAGAAGAGATGTTTTATCACACATTGTGGTAAACATGTTGCCACCGGATCTTACAAACATGGCTTGTTTATTCTCGATGCTATTTCCACTCCCCATGTTGCTTTGGCTGCAACTACAAAGGAGGCCACCTCTCTCTGGCATCGACGGTATGGGCATCTCAGTTCTGGATATTTGCTTGAATTACACAAATATGGGATGGTGAAAGGTCTTCCGCCCCTCTCATCTATCTTGCCGGTTTGCTCGGATTGCTTAGCAGGGAAGCAACATCGAGTGCCATTTGAAGCAAGCTCGTCTCGAGCTGCAAAACCTTTAGAGCTGGTACATACCGATCTGTGTGGTCCTATGCCAACCAGCTATGGTGGGAAAAAGTATTTTCAACTATTCGTTGATGATTACTCACGAAAGATGTGGGTTTTCTTCCTTCAGTTGAAATCAGAAGCACTTCTCACCTTCCAACAGTTTAAGAAGCTTGTTGAGAAGGAATCAGGATGTTTGATAAAAACCCTCCGCTCAGATCGAGGGGGGGAATACACCTCTAAAGATTTTTTAGAGTTCCTTAAAGAACATGGGATAAAAAGACAACTGACTACAGCCTATACACCTCAGCAGAACGGAGTTGCAGAAAGAAGAAATCGTTCCATTATGGAAATGGTTCGATGTATGCTAAAAGGAGCACATCTTGAGGATCAATATTGGGCAGAAGCAATAAACACAGCGTCATACCTATTAAATAGAGCACCCACTCGTGCTCTACAAGGGAAGACTCCACAAGAAGCATGGAGTGATAAGAAACCTTCCATTTCTCATCTGAAGGTGTTTGGGTGTAAAGCATTCATGCACATTCCAAAACAGAAAAGAAGGAAGCTGGATGAGAAAACCCTGCCATGTATTTTTCTTGGCTATGATGAGTACTCAAAAGGTTATCGATTGATTGATCCTAAGACCAAGAAGACACATGTGAGTAGAGATGTTGTATTTGATGAAGCTCCTACATCAAAAGACACATCAACAATTGTATACATAGATGATACAGAACCTAAAAAGGAAGTTCAACTTCCAAAGTCAACACAAAAAGTTCCAAAATGGTATACTAGCACTTTGAGAGATGCTAAGTTGAACTCCTTTCCAGATCTATCTCTTGATAGGCCATGTACTCGCAGTATGACACAACAGAAGAGAGCAGAAGCATCTACTTCAGAGGTTGACGAGCTTTGTCAACACTTTGATGATTTGTCAGTGAGTACCAAATATGACAGGGAAGAAGATGAGGATGAAGAAAAACTTTATATGTCTACATTAAATACAAATGAACCCACAACGGTTAAATCTGCCCTTAATCAACCACAGTGGAAACAGGCTATGGATGTAGAACATAACTCTCTTCTTAAGAATAATACTTGGAAACTAGTCAATCTGCCAACAGGAAAGAAACCCATCGGCTGCAAATGGGTATTCAAAGTAAAGTATAAGGCAGATGGATCTATTGATAAGCATAAAGCCCGGCTTGTTGCAAAGGGATATGCTCAGAAAGAAGGCATAGATTATGAAGAGACTTTTGCCCCTACTGCAAAAATGACTACCATTAGAGTACTTTGTGCCATGGGAGCTCAGTTTGGGTGGAAATTGCATCAGATGGATGTTAAAAGTGCCTTCTTGAATGGTGACTTACAAGAAGAAGTATACATGACTCAACCAGAAGGATATGAGGTTGAGGGGCAAGAACAAAAAGTGTGCAAGTTGATCAAATCTTTGTATGGTTTAAAACAAGCTCCTCGGGCATGGTATATCAAGATAGACAGTCACCTTGTGCAGCATGGTTTTATTAGAAGTCCTTCAGATGCAAATCTCTATATTAAGAAAAATGGTTCTGATATAGTGATTCTTGTACTTTATGTTGACGATCTGATCATCACTGGAAGCTCAGAAAAAATGATTGATTTAGTAAAAGATGACTTGAAGCAATCTTTTGATATGACAGATCTAGGACTTCTACACTATTGTCTTGGCTTAGAAATTACTCAACAAAAGTTCCATATTAGAGTAACACAGAAAAAATATGCCAAGACTTTAGTAGAAAAATATCGGATGACTAATTGTAAGTCAAAAGCAACTCCCATGGAGCAAGGACTTAAGTTATCCCGATATGATGAGTCACCTCAGGTAGATGGTACTCTCTATCGCCAGTTGATTGGGAGTCTCCTATATCTGACAAATACCAGACCAGATCTCAGTTTTGCTGTAGGATATCTTTCAAGGTTCATGCAAGAGCCTAAAGTGAGTCAACTGGAAAGCAACAAAAAGAGTTCTTCATTATGTTCACGGTACTACAAATTATGGTCTGGAATATAGACAGAATAATAAATTTTTCTTACTGGGCTACACAGACTCAGATTATCTTTGGATCCCTTGATGATCGTAAATCCACCTCCGGATATGTTTTCCATCTCGGATCTGGACCTATCTCATGGCACAGTAAGAAGCAGCATGTGGTTGCTTTATCTTCTACAGAAGCAGAATATCGTGCAGCCAGTGAAGCAATCTGTGAGATCATGTGGTTAAGTCGCATTCTTACAGACATGGGCCTTCCAAAGAATCTTCCTCTTCATCTGTATTGCGACAACCAAGGTGTTTTGAATCTTGTAAAAAATCCAATTTTTCATGAACGTACCAAACATGTTGATACAAGATGTCATTTTATACGAGATGAAGTTCCAAAGCACCATATCCAACTTCACTACATTCCTACTGATGCTCAAGTTGCAGATATCTTTACCAAAGCACTTGGACGCATCAAATTTGAAAAGTTTCGGAATACAATTGGGATTTGCCAATAATGTAATAAGGGGGGATGTTAGCATAAATTAGTATTCCATTCATTGGCATGTTAAAAGAAGCGCTCGTAGGCGCTCTCCAATTCTGGTGTCTAACCACCCAGGTGGTTAGAACAGTTTGTAACCACATGTATTTTCTATATCAGAAGATTAATGAGAAGATAACAATTGCTTCGTAATTTCATTATGGAAACCTCACATCTTCGGTTTTGTCGAAATAGGATAGCATCATACTAAATGCATTTTATTTTTAGTTTTCTGCATTTCATTTTCATTTTTCTGCATTTTATTTTCTAGAAATTTTAACTTTATTTTTTAATTTTTAGACATTAAAATAAACATTTAAAAAATGTCAAAATCCAAAATATAATTTCACCATTGCATAGGTTATACTACAGAATTCCAATACGCATTTTAAAATTTCATTTTCGGAGTTGTTTAGTATTTTTAAAAATTCACCGAAGTTGTTGTTTTATTGCAGATTTTAAAAAATTCGAAAATAGAAAATTTCCATTTTAAGGTCAAATTTCATTTTTTTAGTTTTGTTTTGCACTCATGAGCCTATGATGACATTCCCTTCATGAAAATTCCAATTTCATTGAAGGAGTTATGTTTTATGGCATTTTCACAAATTTCCATTTTGAGCCTAAAATTACCCTCTTCATAAAAATTCTAATTTTACGAAAGAGGGATATTTTGAGTACTACATCATGGTCATATGAGGGCCAACTCACATTCGTTTTATTTTGGTTCAATGAACAATCATCGAAGTTTCATGGTAAAATAAACCAGCATTGCCCCTTGTTTACAGTTACTTACAATCACTAAGATGTTCCAAGCATTTAAATTGAATATCTTTATTTGAGAATATGCAAATGCTAATATAGCGGAGAACTTGGAGAAGTTGGTTGTTTACCTTCTTTGCAAGAGGGGATTTGGAACCCAAATCCTAAGGAAGAGTGTATTTTCATAATTGGGCGAAAATACCATTCAACATTTTGGCGCTAGAAGGAGGGGCATGAATTGCTATGCATTGTTCTAACGCTTTTGATTGTTCATACAGGAATAATGTGTTTTGATTTTATTTTGAAAAAATTTGGTCTTGACTTATGAGGTTGTCTCCATGCAATTACTTTCATTTGATTTTAATGGATACATCTCTTGGTTGATGCTAACATGATTATTCATACGTTACATGTTTGATATTTGCTAGTCCTTTCATGCTTATTTGTAAGGAATTATTTTGTCTAAAATGTATTTGTTGTCGGTATTATGCTCTTCACTTGCGTGTAATGTGATCTTGTGAATTAGAAAGCCTATAACACTAGGAGTATGCTCTTCACTTACGCATATGTGATCTGGTGAATCAGAAACTAATTTACATTTTTAGAATATTGCTTTGTCATGGTTCCTTCTTTTATTCATGACTAACAAATTGGTTTTGAAGTTATTATTTGAGTTTCATTAATGGCTACCACTACAGGAATGTGGTATGGGATACATGGTAATCCTTTGAACATTAGTGGAGATTCTCATGATTTACCCAAGAATGTAGAAAAACGTTTGCCCAAATTTAAACACAATGGTCCAACATTAACCAAGGAACATATTCAAGCCTATGTGGATATCCTAGTTAGATGGAATGTCGAACATGAGGATGTGGCATGTAGAATTTTTCCTGGAACCCTAGATGAGGTGGCATATGATTGGTATATCAATTTACCCATTGGTTTTATTACATCTTGGACTCAATTGAAAGACGAGTTTATCAATCAATTTAGGTTGCTCATTGATCCTCTCACGATATATCAACAATTTACTTCTTGCAAAATAGAACCTAATGAGCCAGTGAGAAGTTTCAACATGAGGTTTCGAAAGCTTTATGCGAGATTAATTTCTCCCTATACTATTAAGGAAAGTGGTGCTCTTCAAATATACTTTTGAGCATTGGATCCATTATTTGCCATATTTGTTAGGATGAATCCCTTGGTTACTGATATTGCATCGACCTACACAGAAGCTATGATTGTAGATCAACAATTGAGGCCACAAGGTTATGGAATGAAGCAATCAACTATGGTAGGACACTAGGGGCTTGCAATCAAACCTCGATGGTAAATCAAGCGTGGGCACAAAAAAATTCGATATCAAATTTTTTTCCCTACAATCAACTTTATCCTACCATACCAACTTATGCTCCCACATGTGCTTATACAAGTACTTCCATCCATCCAACTATGCCCCAATTAGAGAATCATGTGGTCACTCATGGAACCATTACAACAAATGTTCAAGCTTTGTCCGTGGATATCAATGCAACTAATCCTACTACTTCTACCACTCAACCCAAAGAGTTCGCATCAGAAGTAAAAGAGCAAAAGAAAGTGGTTAAGAAGGTATGTAGGCATGTTCCACCACAAAAATGAGCACGTCAATGTATGCATCCAAATAATCCTAGGAAGAAAATTCATAATACCAATATTAATGATGTTTCATGTTATTATGCTTCTTCAAGTGATACAAGAGATTTTGAGGTGACTTACATTGAAGTAAATACCTATTCGAAATGTCTTGAAGAGCATGAATATTTTGGAGAAGAAATTCTATGGATGGGTAACAAGAAGTTGGAATCAAATGATCACCATCTTGTTTTGGAAAATAAATATCCAGAATCATTACCCAAAAAGGAGGATTTGGATGAACAAACTTATGTGGATATGATTTGGTCAGATGTACTTGCAAAGGATTGGAGCAACTATATGACATAGAATTCAAAAATCGATCCCATTATAGAAGCTCCTAAGCCATCACAAGTGGCTGAAAATGAATTTGAAATAAAATCAACAAATGAAGTTGAAGACATAATCGAATTTCACCACTTGTTCTCGAAAGACACTTTGGATGATGTTCTTGAAAGTGATGACCAAGAGGATCCACACCTTCCAAATTGTGATAAAATTGAATCATGGGTTACAAATTTGGATTATGATAGCTTTACCAATTTTATTTCAAGAGATAACCCACTTTTGGAAATAATTGGACCATCTAAGGAAGGTGAAGATGAATTGGATGAGAAACATGTTGATGAATCAGAATATGAAGAAGAAGTACTTGAGTGTCACAACTTGAAATTGGAAGATGATTACTATGATTCGTGGAAGAAATGGGAAGAATATTATCAATATAAATCTTCTAACAAACTTGTTGTGTCAATTAATATGCAGGATAACTCAATTGCTTCCTCACATGAGGATACTATAAATCTTGTACAATTTGAGAAATTTTTGGAAGAGGAATTTGAATCTCATCAAATTTTGGAACATGATAAGGATTCTACAACCATGAATCAAGAAAGAGAGTCACTTGCTTTAGATTCCTTTGAAGGAAAATAAATTGAAAATCTTGATCCACTTACTTGTGCTATAATGATTATGCCATTTCAAAATGAGAAAATTACAAAACCTAAATCATTTGGATCCAATTGAAAATCTCATGTTACC
Organism: Wollemia nobilis; assembly: GCA_028583015.1. Lineage (NCBI taxonomy): Eukaryota > Viridiplantae > Streptophyta > Pinopsida > Araucariales > Araucariaceae > Wollemia > Wollemia nobilis. Next base: position 5,572,984 of record JAQPPZ010002499.1, read on the forward strand.
CAAAACAACCCAAGTGATTGATCATGGAAATGTGTTATTTAACCCACCCCTAGATAGACAAGACTTATGGTTTGAAAGGGATGGACATATTTTCAATTGGGTACCTAAGTTTGGTTCCTTTGATAAACAAGTCATGGAGAAAGAACAAGTGCTACATGATGATGAAATGCCATTGTAGGTGAATGAAGAACAAGGATTAATTTCTAACCACACCTTTGATAACATTACTTTAACGAATGAAAAGGAGCTTGATGCACTTAAATTGCTAAATCAAATTCATCAACAATTAATTCTTGAACCTAGGATAAAAACTTCTAATGATCCCCATTTAGTAAATATCCTAGATACTTGTAAATTGTTGCACAATCTTGTTTGGCCTAAGAACATGGAAAATGAATTGGCTTTGAAATTTTTAAAAATAAGCTCTTGCTTACAAAATTTCATTTTGGATAAAGAAAGCCTAGTTCTAAATCATGAATGGAATTATGAAATTTTCACCTTAAAGAATAGACAAGAAAGAATTGAAAATCAACCATCGTCTAATCAATTTGGTAATTTGAATCTCACCTATGATAATACTAATGGAACTAAATCTAATTGGTGGGGTGAGAGAGGAAAGTTGAAGTTGGTTGTATGATTTGGTCTAGTCTTGTTCTTGTTTTATTCCTTCCATATTTGGCATTTAAATTGAATATCTTTATTTGAGATTACTAATACACATATGCAAATGCTAATATAGCGGAGACCTTGGAGAATTTGGTCGTTTACCTTCTTTGCAAGAGGGGGTTTGGAACCTAAATCCTAAGGGAGAGTGTACTTTCACAATTGGGTGAAAATACCACTCAACAACATCTTTAGTATATATCCTAAGAGTGTATACATCAAGATGAATTCCTGACATATATTTATAGTCCCAAGCAAAGTCTTTAACATGTTTCAAAACAACAAATATTTTTTTTTCTTGTTCATCGGTCAACCAACTATTAATGTTCAAAAACATTCCTAGTTTTACTTCAATTTATTTTATCCATGGGTGGATAGAATTAAATCCCTCATATTTTTTTACTAAAGAGTTTAGTGGATAGTGGTGTGGTTTAAGAGAATGAAAAACTCTTTTTTCTCTACCAATAGTAATCCCTGATGGAACCAACTCTTGCATAGGACAATGGAAAGAGGAAAGAAGTTTATGATGCCATCCATGTGGCAATGTAAAGTGACTTTCCTACAATGGAATAGATGATAGGTGTTCAGATGTATGTCCTTCATCATTCCATAACAAGCGATGAATAGTGATTAGTTCATCCTCAAGTCCTTGTTCATGTAGTGTATCCACTAGGATAGTTTCTTTTTCAAAAATCTCTCTCTCACATGAGTTTATCTCTTCAATATGTTCTTTTACTACCACTGTGACTAATATGGAAACAATTTCTTCCTTTTATTCATTAGAATCAGGATACCATAACTGACCTAAAATTTTTGTTGAAGGTTTTGGAGGTGGATATAGAAAAATATTTTTCAAATCAATTCCATTGGAAATAATCATTTCTCTTGATCTATAGTCTATGAAAGTAGTTGAAGTAGCAAGCCAAGGTCTACCCAAGATAATTGGATATCCATTTATAGAATTATGAGATTTTAATACCAAAAGATAAATAGGATATTTCCATGAGGAAACTGTTATAGGAATATCTTCAATAATTTCTTCTAGTTTGGCAACAGATCCATCAACCATTTCCAAAATAGTAGATGTAGGATGCAGATTGTTTAACTGTAATTTTTGCATTGTGTCTTTGGTCATTACGTTAATAGCTACTCCTAAATCAACCAAGACATTAGAAATTTGCATTGATCCAATAGTTATGGTGACAACTGGACTTCTTGGGTCACTATACTTTGGTGGGACAAGCTTCCTAGAAAGTAGGTCAGCCAATTGTGTTTGTCTTTGATATCTTTGCTTCCCTTGATATGATGGATATTTTTGTCCTCAGCTTTGTACATGAGGTTGGGTTTGCATCCAAGGTGGATTGGCCTAGTTCCATGATGGATTCATCCATCCATAATATGACCAATCTTGAGGATATGTCCAAGGGGGATGATTCCAAGACTGTTGGGGTGGTTCTGAATAATTTTGGCAATTTGAGTTATTTTATGTTTTCATTGATGTCACATGGATCACATTGAGTTTTGGTGGCCAAATGATATTTTGGAAAGCATTGATAAATACAGGGTTTTTGTGAAAACCAAGGCAGGCAAAATAAAAGGTTTTATTTAAAACCATGGATGGCAGATTTGAATTGGGTTTTTCTTAAAACCCAATTTGGCCTTTTGTTTCATCGAAAAAGGTACCCCGATGATGGATATATTTAATTTTTCATATTTAGTTTAAATTTTAATTATTTAAAATTTAAATTTAAAATTAAATATGCAATATTTTTTCCGATGTCATCGAAAATAAGGAGGCTATATAAAGAGGATACCTAAGGTTCATAAACCTATGCTTTCTCATTGTTAATAATCATTGGCTAAGCATTTGAATTGAGCTCGTGCGAAAATCTTTTAGAAAGTAGAAGCAGCGAATAAACCAAGGTTGGTCGAAGTTAAAAGTCATCGTGGGCAGAGTGGCGCATTGGCAGTTGGCTTTTGGATAAGGTGTGTGGCAGCACAAATGTCAAGGTTTCGAATCCCCTTGACTACGTTCGGAAGGTGTTGGAAGAAAAGTGCTCGAAGAACTTTTGATTTGCAAAAAGGGAGGAAAGGTTTTAAGGCAAGTTGTGCCTTTTCCTTTCGAATGAGTGGCTAGCTCGTGTGGCAACCTTAGCTACGACTAAGGCATTCCTGGTGTGGGCAAGTCGAGGGTTTGAATCCCCTTGAGGAGGTAAATATGTTTTTTCTCTAATTAATTTTGTTAAGCCCTAAGTTGGAGTTATAAGGTGGTTAGGAATAATTAAAGTTTTTAATTAAACTTTGTTTTTATAAGGGCTGTGATTATTATTTCAAAGGTGGATGAGTTGTTGATTTAATTTGATGTTCATGAAATTGAGAATTAAGATTTAGGAGAAATAAGGAGTTGTTATAAAATAATTTATGAGAGGTTTATTGATTATTATTTTTTGATGAGGGTTTTTATTAAAAGGACTTTGGTGGATGTGTTTATATGATTGAAGTGAAAATGATTGATTGTGGTTTCCTTTTCAAAAGTGATTGGTTGAATGCTTCAAGGTTTTCTGGTTTAAGAATTATGTTTAAACCTTTTTTTATAAGCATAGTTGTTGAATCCCATTGGTTATGTAAATAACTTGAAAAGAATATGAGTATCATTGTTATGTGAGGCTTATGGCTGAGCATTTTTGGAAACATTTGAGTTGGTTGATACATGCTTGGACTAGGGTTTTGTGAGAAATACTTGTCCCTTGTGGTGATTGGTTGAGTTGAGTTGATTGAGCCTAGTCAAGTAATTGAGTGGTGTGATTGTTCAAGTTCCATGAAACAAACTATTCTATAATTTTGATTTGAGTTGAGATTGGGATTTGAGTATAGAACATATTGAGTCTCTAACAATTCTCTTTATGCTTCTATGAGATTGATGAGTTGTGATTGATTTGAGTTGAGATTGGGATTTGAGTATAGAACATATTGAGTCTCTAAAAATTCTCTTTATACTTCTATGAGATTGATGAGTTGAGAAAGATATTGGATTTGAGTGTAGAACATATTGAGTCTCTAACAATTATCTTTATGATTCTATGAGATTGATTTGAGTTGAGATCATTGTGGATCATAGTTGTCATCCTTTGAAGAGTGTATTATCATTCATTGTTGAGTTCATATTTAAGCCTTGCCTTTGATTTGTGGATGATATTTGAGTACTACTGGAGCATGATTGATTGAGCCTTTGAGAAGGCCTTTGGGATAGATTTCTGGACATATTTGTGGCAGTTTTTGTATGATTGATAGAGCCTTTGAGAAGGCTATGTGGACAAATTTTGGAAAAAAATTTATGGATAATTTTAGACAGATTTGTGGACATATTTGGGATAGATTTTGATGAGGTTCTAAGTGAGCCTATTGAGAAGAGTTGAGCAAGTTCTTGGTGATCTTTTTGGAGCATATTTGATCAAGTTCTTGGTGAGCTTGCTAGAGCAGATTTGGATAAGTTCTTAGTGAGCTTGTTGGAGTAGATTTGGACAATTTCTATGTTATCTTTTTATTTCCTAGCTTTGAGCAAATCAAAGAATTTTGGACAATTTCTGTGTGAGCTTGTTGAGCAGTTTTGGACAAGTTTTGTGTGAGCTTGTTATGAAGTTTTGGATAAGTTCTATGTGAGCTTGTTATTGCCTAGCTTTGAGTGAATCAAAGAAATCATTGTATTGGAAAAGGATCCTTATTTCTGTGTGAAATATTATAAGGAGATTATCTTGTGGAGTACCCACATTGAGGGAACGACATTAAATCTTGTGTCTCAATTGTGTATGGTGACTTGTACTATTTCTTACTATTGTTATCTAAGTTATTAATGCACACTGCTATATTTGGTTATTGCAATTAAGGACATTAATTGATATTGGTTTGAAAAAAATTAAAAAGTGGTCTTATACTGTTCACCCTCCCCTCTCAGTATAAGCTTGTGTTCTTCAATTGGTATCAGAGCGGGTTCCTTCAAAAAATCTAACAGCTTGAGGGTAGATTCTATAAGAACACATATGGTTTCACAGAATGGATCATATACAAATAAGGCTCCATTGTTTTATGGTAACAATTATTCTTTTTAGAGCATGAGGATGAAGAAATACTTGATATCACAAGGATATGAGGTATGGAAAATGGTTGAAAAAGAGTATAGGGTTGAAGGTGATCTCGAGGTAGATAAGACTATTAGGAAATTAGTTGAGATAAATGCAAGAGCAATGAATTGTATTTTGAGTGGGCTACGAGAGATATATTTTGCAAAGGTTATGGTATGTAATTCAACTAATGATATGTGGACCAAGTTGTGGAATACTTATGGAGGAGATTCTAAGGTAAAGTTGGAAAAACTACAAACTCGTAGAAAAAAAAATTAAGGAATTGAAAATGGAAGATTCTGATGATATTGCAATGTTTTTACTTCGATTTGATGAGATTACTAACACCATGAGAGGTCTAGGATTTGAGATGAAAGAATCATAAGTTACTCAAAATGTTTTGATATCACTTCCCATGAAATATGATTCTAAGGTTTCAACAATAGAAGAAACAATGGATATCAACAAGCTAACAATAGAAGAATTGCAAGGAACTCTCATAGCTTATGAGATGAGGGTAAGTAAGCATTATGTTCCAATAAAAGGTATTATATTCAAGGCTTCAAATAAAGAGAAAGGAAAAGTTTCAGAAACAAGTAGATGTTCATATAATTATGAGGAAGCTAACTTCATCAAAAGGAATAAGGACTCAAGGAATTTTAGGGATATAAGGAAAGTCAGATGCTACAAGTATGGTGATCTTGGTCACTATGCATACAAGTGTCCACAAAAATAAAACAGTGATGATGAAAAATAGCGTCACATAAGAAAAGAAGATGGAAAGCATAAGCATGACAAAGATTACAGATACAAGAAAAACAAGTATGAGAAGAAGAAATTTTTTCGTAAGGCAAAGAAATCTTACTACATTGTAGAAGCAAGTGATAGCTCAGATCATAGTGATAGAGACAAATCAGATGATGAAAAGGAAGAACATACATTCCTAGGAATATATGATGAAATAGAATAGTGCTTTGTGTGTGGTCAAAGAGATCACAAATCAGGATATTACAATGGTTTCAGTGATAGTGAAGATGAGATGACACATCAAGGAAATAAGCATGGTCAAAGAAATCTTGAGAGTTTGTTTGCTATATAAGATTTTAATAGTATCAGTGACAATGAAGATAAAGAATTCTCACTTTTGGTAATAGAAAATAAGAGGATAAGCCAAGAAAAAAAAATCAAAAGTCAAAAGGCTAAAAGAAGAATACAAGAATCTTGAAAATAATATTCGAATAGATGTCAAAATTAGAGAAGAACTACTACAGACAATCAGTAATCTCAGATAAGAGCTTCAAAATGCAAAAATAATAGAAGAAAGTATGAATGAAGAACTAAGGGTAATAATATAAAGACATGACACATTAGATGAAAAGGTTAGAAAAGGAGTGGAAACTTATTTTAAAGGTGTATCCTATTTCCAAGAAAAGTTGCACTCAAAAGGAAAGAAAGTTCTAAAATATGAAAGAAAGGAAGCACCTAAGTGTTATGAAGAAAGTTCCAAATTTCCTATGGCTCCAATATTCAGTTTGGATTTTGTTTTGAGATAGGTGAATCAAGTTCAAAAGGAAAAGAAATACTTGAAAAGAAAAACAAGGAAGAAAATAAGGAAGAGGGTTTAGATACTACAAAGAAAGTTCAAGAATGCAATCAAAAGTTGAAGATGATCATAGGAATAATGGTCAAGAAAGGTATGAGGAACCAAGGCATGAAAAAAGGGCTTTTCAAGGACATTGTTTTTCTTGTAATGGATTTGGACACATGGCTATACACTACAGGGTCTATGGATCAAAGAAGTTTGATTTTCCTAGAAGGAACATCAAAGGAAGAAGGTATGGTTTTCAGGGACATTTCTTCTCATGTAACAGGAATGGTCATAGAGCTTCTCAGTGCAAAGGAAATGAGCAACATGATTTTTATTTTAGAGCTAAACAATTCAGAATTCATGGTCATAATGGTCATGAAAACAAAACTTCACAATACAGGGTTTAGGAAAGGAATGGATATGGAAATTATTTAAAGAAAATTTTCAGGATATGGGCACCATATAAAGGCTACCATATCAAGTGTTTTAACTGCAATAACTTTGGACATAGTGCAAAATGGTGTAGGACTCAATTCCAAACAAGTTCAAGGCAATAAGGTCAAACAGGTTCAATGCAAGAAGATCAAGAGAAGGATATCATAAAAACATGGAAGGAAGTTGATAAAGGAAAGAAACAATGTAATATGGGAGTAAAAGTACTCCCATCCCAAAATTAATCATCTCAAGAGAGAAGGTGGTGAAGGGGCTATGCTTAAAAGTCATCTTTTAGCCCCATAGGTGTCCCTTTTGCCATTGATGTCAAAGGGAGAGATATTTGAGTAAGGGGGAGAGCATTGAGTTAGGGGAAGCAACCTCCAAAGAGAGCATTGAGTTAGGTGATCAACCTCCATAGAGAGTATTGAGTCAGGGGGAGCAGCTTTGATTCTCAGAGATGGATTTTGCAGTGATTGTGGTTTTTGCATTAGAGGTGTTTCCATCAATGACAAAGGGGGAGATTGTTGGAAATTTGAGTTATTTCATGTTGTCATTGATGTCACATGGATCATTGATGTCACATGGATCACATTGAGTTTTGGTGGCCAAATGTTATTTTGGAAAGCATTGATAAATATTGGGTTTTTATGAAAACCAAGGCAGGCAAAAAAGGTTTTATTTAAAACCATGGATGGTAAATTTGAATTGGGTTTTTCTTAAAACCCAAGTTGGCCTTTTGTTTCATAAAAAAGGTACCCCGATGATGGAGATATTTAATTTTTAATATTTAGTTTAAATTTTAATTATTTAAAATTAAAAATGCAATGTTTTTTCCAGTGTCATTGAAAATAATGAGGCTATATAAATGGGATACCTAAGGTTCAAAAACCTATGCTTGCTCATGGTTAATAATCATTGGCTAAGCATCTAAATTGAGCTCGTGCAAAAATATTTTAGAAAGCAGAAGCAGCGAATAAACCAAGATTCGTCGAAGTCCAAAGTCATTGTGGGCAGAGTGGCGCATTGGCAGTTGGATTTTGGCTAAGGTGTGTGGCAGCACAAATGTCAAGGTATCAAATCCCCTTGATTACGTTCAGTAGGCATTGGAAGAAAAGTGCTCGAAGTGCTTTTGATTTGCGAAAAGGGAGGAAAGGTTTTAAGGCACGTTGTGCCTTTCCCTTTCGAATGAGCAACTAGCTCATGTGGCAACCTTAGCCATGACTAAGGCACTCAAGGTGTGGGCAAGTCGAGGGTTTGAATCCCCTTGAGGAGGTAAATACATTTTTTATCTAATTAATTTTGTTAAGCCCTAAGTTGGAGTTATAAGGTGGTTAGGAATAATTAAATTTTTTAATTAAACTTTGTTTTTATAAGGGTTGTGATTATTATTTCAAAGGTGGATGAGTTGTTGATTTAATTTGATGTTCATGAAATTGAGAATTAAGATTTTGGAGAAATAAGGAGTTGTTATAAAATAATTTTTGATAGGTTTATTGATTATTATTTTTTGATAAGGGTTTTTATTAAAAGGACTTTGGTGGATGTGTTTATATCATTGGAGTGAAAAGGATTGATTGTGGTTTCCTTTTCGAAAGTGGTTGGTTGAATGCTTCAAGGTTTTCTGGTTTAAGAATTGTGTTTAAACCTTATTTTATAAGCATAGTTGTTGAAGCCCATTGGTTATGTAAAGAACTTGAAAATAACATGAGTATCATTGTTATGTGAGGTTTGTGGTTGAGCATTGTTGGAAACATTTGAGTTGGTTGATACATGCTTGGACTAGGATTTTGTGAGAAATACTTGTCCCTTGTGGTGATTGGTTGAGTTGAGTTGATTGATCCTAGTCAAGTAATTGAGTGGTGTGATTGTTCAAGTTCCATGAAACAAACTATTCTATAATTCTGATTTGAGTTGAGATTGGGATTTGAGTATAGAACATATTGAGTCTCTAACAATTCTCTTTATGCTTCTATGAGATTGATGAGTTGTGATTGATTTGAGTTGAGATTGGGATTTGAGTATAGAAAATATCGAGTCTCTAACAATTCTCTTTATGATTCTATAAGATTGATGAGTTGAGAAAGATATTGGATTTGAGTATAGAACATATTGAGTCTCTAAAAATTCTCTTTATGCTTTTATGAGATTGATTTGAGTTAAGATCATTGTGGATCATAGTTGACATCCTTTGAAGAGTTTATTATCATTCATTGTTGAGTTCATATTTAAGCCTTGCCTTTGATTTGTGGATGATATTTGAGTACTACTTGAGCATGGTTGATTGAGCCTTTGAGAAGGCCTTTGGGATAGATTTCTGGTAGTTTATGTATGATTGATTGAGCCTTTGAGAAGGCTTTGTGGATAGTTTTTGGGACAGCTTTGTGGAAAATTTTAGAAAAATTTGTAGATAGATTTGGGACAGATATTGATGAAGTTCTGAGTGAGCCTATTGAGCAGAGTTGAGCAAGTTCTTGGTGAGCTTGTTGCAGCAGATTTGAGTATGTTCTTGGAGATCTTGCTAGAGAATATTTGGACAAGTTTTTAGTGAGCTTGTTGGAGCAAATTTGGACAAGTTCTGTGTGAGCTTGTTATTGCCTAGCTTTGAGTAGATCAAAGAAATTTGGACAAGTTCTATGTGAGCTTGTTGAGTAGTTTTGGACAAGTTCTATGTGAGCTTGTTGTGCAGTTTTGGACAATTTCTGTGTGAGATTGTTATTGCCTAGCTTTGAGCAGATCAAAGAAATCATTGTATTGGATAAGATCCTTATTTTTGTGTGAAAAATTATAAGAAGATAATCTTGTGGAGTACCCCACATTGGGGGAACCACATTAAATCTTGTGTCTCAATTGTGTATGGTGACATGTACTCTTGCTTACTATTGCTATCTGATTTATTAATGCACACTGCTATATTTGGTTATTGCAATTAAGGACATTAATTGATATTGGTTTGGAAAGAAATTAAAAAGTGGTCTTATACTATTCACTCCCCCCTCTTAGTATAAGCTTGTGTTATTCAAATAACCCCATGGTATATTCCAAGGATTCTATCCCTAATTTATAGGAAAACATGGGGCATATTGGTATTGAAAAAAATATCCCCCCTATTTTTGCCTAAGAAAATTGAGTTCCTCAGCCTGTGTTTCTCGTACATTTCTAAGTTGTGGAAGAAAATATTATGACCAATATTGAGGAGATATCCAAGGAGGATGATTCCAAGACTGTTGGGGTGGTTCTAAATAACCCCATGGCATATTCCAAGGATTTTGTCCCTAATTTATAGGAAAACATGGGGTATGTTGGTATTGCAAAAAATATCCCCCCTATTTTTGCCTAAGAAAATTGAGTTCCTTAGCCTATGTTTATCAATGATATGTTCCTTTGAACAAATGCTACAAATAGTTGAAATAGAGGTTTTGTTCAAGGAACAGTCTTGCAGAGTGTGCTTATTTCTGCATCTTAGGTAGTAAATACCTAGGGGTGGTGTGGAGTTGGATTTTGTATTTCTCTCCCCTAATGTGGTATTTATTTTCTCAAGAATATCAGTTTTTATGTTGGCCATTTCCTCCATTAGATCTTTAATTTCACTACTATTAGTACTTCACTTTTGTCTTATTTGTCTTATGAAAGAGTAATTGTTGACAATTTTGTCACATTGCACAAGGGGTAGAAAAAAGAAATCAAAATTTTGTACAGTCTCTCTTTTGTAAAGTATTTCTTTAAATTCATGAATTTGTTCCCTTGCTTTTAGAAACAACATTTTCAAGTGTTGCAGCAATTTTGGCTTTCCCTGCCACCCCCCTTGTACATAAAAAGGAAGAAGAAAGAGCTTCGCTGCTGAATAAGCTAAGGAAGATAGCTTCGCAAAGGAAATCACTAAGGATGGGATCTACTTCGGCCCCGAAGCACTTCAAGAAGCTACTTCGGGAGAAAATCTTGCGAAGTGGCGTTGCCGAAGAAGAATTCAGAAAAAGAGCTTCGCACCCGAAGCATTTCCAGAAGCTACTTCGGGCAAAAGTTTTGCGAAGCGGCATTCAAGCGGCAGCTTCGCCGAAGGAAAATCGCGGTCCGAATTGGCTAAGGCAAGAAAACTACTTCGGCCCCGAAGTCCCTCAAACAGTTACTTCGGGTGAAAGTTTTGCGAAGCGATGTTGTCGAAGCAAAATGCAAAGGTAGAGGGATGAAAACTACTTCGGGTCCGAAGCACTTCAAAATGATACTTCGGGCAAGAAACTTGCGAAGCGGAAATTGAAAAGGGCAAACATTGAAAATACTTCGCCAAAAGGCCATCGAAGCACTCACTTCGGGCCTTCCCACCAGCGAACCATTTCTACTTCGCCAAAAGTCATTGTGAAGCATCTGCTTCAGCAAACCTTCGTGCGAAGTACTTTCACCCGAAGTAGAAGCAGTCGAAACATTTAGAAGGCAAGAATGAGCTTCGGCCAAAATACCCCCGAACCATAGTTTTGAAGAAGGATCACCGTGAAGCATTTTTAAGCTCATCAGCGAAGTATCTACTTTGGGCGAAGGCCTCACCGAAGCAGTTTTGGCACAGCGAAGTAGCGAGAAGTGAAGACCCCATCTTGAGGAAGAAATCTACTTCGGCTCTCACCACCCCCGAAGCTGTTTTGCGAAGCTCCACCATGCGAAGTGCAAATCAAGGAGAATCTGCTTTGGCTCGAGTCCATTGCAAAGTGAAGTGCGAATGAAAATTCAGCGAAGCGCTTCAAAAGGCACGCGCTCCAAGCCGGGTATTTTCCCGAGGTGATCAAGTGCCTCATAAATACATTTTTTCATGCCCGACAAGCCCGCTGTTCATTTTTAGCAATTGGAAATGAAGTATCAGTCCATGATGGAGAGCCCGGCGAGCATGGCGGCCACTCGAGCACCGCACCCGGAGACCAAGGACATCCAGATGGCTCATTAATGCGTCTTTCCCCGGTTGACCCGATCATAGTTGCTAGTTTTGGTAACAGAATTGAGAGCTCAGTCACGAGAGCCGCAAGAGCCGACTTCTCAACTTTCGAGGATGTACTCCTCCATTTTGTGTAATTATGGCTCAGAGGGTCGGGTCCTCTATAAAAACCTAGGCATTGTAATGAAAAAGGGGGGAACTTTCTGCTAGAAAGCTGTTGTAACTTGATGTCCTACGATTAATACTAAAGAGCTTTGGGCTCAATTTCTCTCTTTTATGTTGCCTTCTGTGTTTATTTCTTTTGTCTTTCTTCATTTGCATACTGTGACTCTGAATCCTGAATTCGATGTGCGATTGGGGACTGTACCCTAAAATTTTCTCGAAGGATACATAGGAGAGGAAAAATGCTATATTGGTTTTCTTTTATGTTGCCTGGTGGGTTGTGGTTTCTGTTATATTCGCTTGTCCTAATCGTCGTTACTCTGAACCCTAAATTTTGATGAAAGGGAGAAGGAGAATCCTGGAGCTCTCCCAGAGGATACATAGGAAGGTTAATGTGGTGTTTCTTTCATTTATTCTTGGTGTTCTTTGCTGCTATTCAAGTTGTTAGTTAGTGATCGTGCTTCCTGTTCTCTCCCACTTTAAATTATCGATCTCTCTTCCCTTACCCTTTTTTATTTCTTTCTCTAACCCTAACTCTTTTTATCTCTTTCCTGCATCCCTTATCTCAAAACACCAAAGTAGTTTAGCATAGGAGCCGGCCTTTCTCCGAAGATTGGCACGAGGGGCATCTCTTCCCTTCGGCCTTTCAATGTTGGTCCAGGTCTAGGGCGCATACATTTACCCAAATCCTTTCCTAGGCAGATTTGATGACCAACAGTTTCTGGCACGCCCGATGGGACCAAGGTCCCATATTTTAAGAACACGAATCTCAAACCCGTCTCCACCGGGGCCAATAGTTCTAACCAGTTCTCGGTGTGACCCAATCAGTCTCACCTGACTAGTGGTAGTGAGAACCGATGCTCTCATTACCGAAAGACTCTTAGCATCTGGCGACTCTGTTTTACCCGAGAATATTTAAGTCGTAAAGACCAGTACCAAAGTCTGTGCCTTCATGCAAACGAGATGGAGAGTTAGGAATAGAGGAGAGGAAACCGAGTTCTTTGAGCTAGATATCGACGCCTTTGGGGAGCGATCAAGGTTGGTCACCCCCGAGTCACTATTACGTGGAACATCCTCGCAAGAGGCTGCTGTTGACGAACAAGGCCTAACTTTTGATAGCACAACATCTAGTTTTCCTCCCAATCCTCCCAACTCACCGAAGCATCCTAGTGCCTCCATTCCTATTAGTCATCCTATTAGCAATCAAGGAGGAGCTTCGGGGATTCCTGTTTCTCAAAATCCAGGAGCAAGTATGGCACAAAAACAACAACAACAACAAATGCAACAGCAACCACCACCCAAGTTGTTCCCAGCATGGGATTCTTTGTCACCGCTAAATCTAGCGGGACAAGGGCAAGTGCCGCCTATTGCTATAAAGAAGATCCCAACGTTCGATGGAACTGGGAAGACTGCTCTGGAGCACATCCAGGACATAATCTCTCTGGCGGCGATCCACGACATCACAGAGGAGCGAGTTATGGTAAAGCTTCTGGTTCTTTCCCTTAGAGGAAAACTCCTCTACTGGTATAGATCTTTACCACCCGGTACTATTACGGGATGGGACCAATTAGTCGGGCAGTTGATGCGAAGCTTCAATGAGTCCTCCGATCCTACCTCTCTCCTGCATCAGTTCACTTCAATCCAGAGACATCCACAAGAAGAGATCGTAGACTTCAATGTTAGGTTCGCTCGAACCTGGCAGAGAGTACCAGTTGGACTTCGGCCAACCGACGAAGCTGCAACATACTATTTCCTTCGGGCTTTCAACCCTGATATCAGTATCATGGTAAGATATTCTAACATCAATACTTTTCTCGAGTTGTATGAGTTAGCCAAGAGGGCAAAAATGGATTTGATAGCTATGGGCAAGCTCCCCCAAAGGATGTCGATGCCCATACTTCCCGAATTCCCTCAATCCCAGTATGCGAGCACGGCCGCTTCGCAGATCTCTGTAACCCCTACATACCCGATCTCATCTTGGAACCCGAATCCTATTGTGTCTCAAATCACCGCTCCACAAATTCATTTTCCCACATTTTCAACTTCGCAGCCCACTGTCACTTTGGCATTCCCCCCCCCCCCGCCCTACCTCCAATACCGACGATGGCTTCATTGCCACTCGTTCCAAAAGTCGATGATATGCAAGCTAAAATTCTGCAAGAGATGCAGTCTCTGAACTCCATAGTTCAGACGTTGTCCAACGACATGACCATTGTGAAGAAGAAGCAAGCGCAACAAGAATTTCTATCGAGAAGGTCTTATCCTACGCCTGCGCTTACCAAAGACCAAGCAGTCCAGCAAGGGAAGGCTTCGACGAGAAATGTTACGATTGATGAAGCTCCGAGCACTTTCGATTATGTATATTGGTGCTCTACGTGCAATGATCCGCATGAAGAGAATACCTGCATGCTGCACCAACACTATGTACAAACGTTGGCGAGTAGTAGTCATGGCGGTCAAGTCAACGTCATCAAGAAAATGAGTCAGAACCTGGCGATTGGCGAAGAAGAGCCGGTTGTAGTGCTTACCAGAGGAGGAAAGAAGGCGATAGAAGTGGATGCTACTCAGATGGCTCCCTTGAAAGTGCACGCTCGACCCGAGAAGGGACAATCATCTTCTTCGGCCCCGAACGAAGCTCCTCCGCCTGCATCGATCAAAGAAAAAGCTCAAAAGGCCTCTGCCGAACCACCTCAAGCAGAAACCAAAGAGCAGGCTAGGGAAAAGCTCAAGTTTCCTTCACTGACTAAGCGACAAAGAGTTGAAGCTATGGAGCAGTATCACACCAGATATGAGCCGAGAAAGGAACCCGAGGTGCTCAGTTCCCTGGCATACAACATTGTAGAGGAGTTAAAGAGGATTCCAGCCAAGATCAGCTTGTACGATGCACTGCAACTACCTGGACAAGTGGACCTGCTGCAAGAATCATTGAAGATGACTAAAGCAAAAAAGGTAGCACCGCTTACTCTTGTGCAGACCCTATCCACATCTATTACGGGGAAGAATAGACCACCTCCGTTCTACCTGTCTCTACAGATGGAAGGGTATATTGTACATAATTGTATGATCGACTCTGGGGCCGCGACAACAGTCATGCCGAGAGCAGTCTACGAAGAAATAGGGATGGAATATACGTGAAGCAGCCAAGGCGTACTCCAGTTGGATGGTACCCCAGTGAAGACTATAGGAGTGATCAAAGACATTCCTATTCGACTACATAAGATGCCTCAGATCACGGTCATACAAGAGGTAGTGGTCGTCGACCTAGAGCCATACTTCAGCATGTGCTTGTCAAGGGAATTCATAGCAAAGCTGGGTGGATATCTGTCTATGGATTACTCTCATCTGGAGATTCCATTCAAAGGAAAGAAGGTGAAGATCTACAATGAAAAGCCTTCTTCCTTCCTTGTGCAGAAGATGTCCGAAGAAGAGAGAAGCGATCCAGTGAATGCAATAGTGGAGGAAGTAGAGCAGGTGGACCTGGTCGAGGAGTCTCTTGCGCAACTAAGTTATGAAGATGAGTTCTCATTGGCAGACTTTAATGCCATGGTAGAGACCGAGATAGGATGTTATGCGATCGCCAAGCCTGAGAAACACACCCAACCAGAGAATAGAACAAGTGCCCAAGAAGGACTATGGAAGTTGTTCTTCGATGGCACCCGATGTAAAAATGGTGTTGGGGCAAGGATTCTTCTAGTTTCACCATCCGGAGAGCAAAAGGAGTATTGCTACCGGTTGATATGGAGCTGCACCAACAATGCAGTAGAATATGAAGCATTATGCCTAGGACTCAAGAAAGCTGACAAGTTAGGCATAAAGCACCTCCAAATCTTTGGAGATTCTGAACTGGTATGCAACCAGGTCACAAACAGGTGCACTTCAAAGAAGCATTATCTAAAGTCATACCGCAATAGGGTATGGGACCTATGTGACCAGTTCGAGTCTCTCAATCTGCAGTTTATCCCATGAGAAAAGAATCGACATGCTGATGTTCTAGCATCCATCGCAGCCAAGTACTCTCCAATAGAAGACATGGTGCACAAGCCCAAAGCTGTGAGGATGATCTATAGACCCTCTATCCTGGACAGAGACCTACATTGGCAAGTCTTTGACAATGATGAGCAGATTGTAAATTTCATGATTCAAGAAGCCGCCATAGTCGAAGACAGAAGCCCTGACAAAGAAGAATATGAAGGGCTGGTTCAATTGAAGAATAACCACGTTCCCAAGGGACTGATCACTCTTGAAAGCCTCTTTGATCAGAATGATCGAGCACTCTCTCACATGATCAAAGTCAATGAAAAGCAGTATCAAGATTTAGAGCTTGAACCTGGAAAAGCAATAAAAGTTGGAACCGATTGCACTTCGAAAGAGATAAAATCCAAAAATATTCCCGACATAATTGCTTGGTCTTATCAAGACCCTAGAGGATACGATCGACGACTGATCCAGCATACAATTGAATTACAGGGAAGGGGTCAAACCCTTTCGACAAAAGCAAAGGCCGGTTAACCCGAAGATCGAGGTCCTGATGAAGGCCAAACTCCTAAAAATGCTCGAGGCGAAGATCATTTATCCCATCAAGCATTCTTCTTGGGTAGCGAACCTAGTCCCCATCAGAAAAAAGAATGGAGATATACGGTTATGCGTGGACTTTCGCAACCTGAACCAGGCTTCTCTCAAGGACCACTATCCTCTTTCGCAAATCGATCAGATCTTGCACTCGATGGCTAGAGCTCAACGCTTCTCCCTGCTCGATGGTTTCTCTGGATACAATCAGATCTGGGTCAGGAACGAAGACCAGCATAAAACAACGTTCACCACCAAGTGGGGGACATTTGCTTACCAGCGAATGCCATTTGGCCTTTCGAATGTTGGTGCCACTTTCCAGAGGGTGATGGATCTAGCTTTTGGTGAGCTTCTGAATAAGGTTATCGTCATCTATCTAGATGACATGACCATTTTCTCCCGAAGAAGGGAGGATCACCCTGTACACCTACAACAAATTTTTGAAAAATGTCGAGAGTTTGGCATCTCAATCAATCCGAAGAAGTCCATATTCGTAGTCAGTGAAGGAAAGTTGTTGGGACATGCGATATCAGAAAAGGGCCTCGCTGTAGATCCCGATAGAGCCGAGGCTCTAACGAAGCTCCCACTCCCAGCAGACAAGAAAGGACTTCAATATTTCTTCGGCCAGATCAACTTCGTGAGGAAGTTTGTCCCCGATTTCGCCCAAGTCATCAAGCCGATGTCCAAACTTTTGAAGAAGGGCACCGAATTCATCTAGACGGAAGAGAGAAAGGAGGCATTCGAAGAGATTAAGGCCCGAATCGCTCAGGCGCCGGTCTTGATCAACCCTGACTACAGTCGAGATTTTATCCTGTATGCCATAGGGGAACCCGAGAGCTATGCTGCGGTCCTGACACAAAAGGGGGAAGACGGTGAAGAGCGTCCCATCACATTTCTGAGCCAGGTGATCAATCCCCATGAAGAGAAATACAATTTCATAGAACGTCAGGTGCATGCAGTAATGAAGTCTCTCAAGAAGTTCAAGCAGTTCATCTCCCAAAGTCGGGTTACGGTCTTTGTCATTCACCCCGACGTGCGCAATTTCATCATCCAAGGAGAATTGGGAAGCAAGAGAGCCGGTTGGGTGAACAAGATACAAGAATTTGACATTGAGATCAAGCCCACAAAACTGGTTCACGATCACGCATTGTGTCAAGAACTGGCGAAGAGCGCAGCGACCGAAGCGACATAATCTCAATGGGATGACTCGCCAGCCGAAGGATGCTTCGTAAACCAGGAAGAGGATGAGAAGGACTGGGTCAGTGAGATAATCGAGTACTTCAACACCGATAGATGTCCTTCACATCTAAATGCTTCACAGCGAAGGCATTTTAGGATGCGGTCCTCCCGATATACTTTGCGCCCGAAGGCCTATTTTTTAGAAACATTGATGGTGTCCTTCTCAAGTGCATAAAAGATGATGATAAAAGAAGAGTCCTGGGAGAATTCCATTCAAGATTATCTGGAGGTCACTTCATAGGAAGAACAATGACACTAAAGATAATCAAGGCGGGTTATTATTGGCCCACACTCTTCGTCGATGCCTTCGCCGTCTGTCGTAGATGTGAGCAGTGTCAGAAGTTCACCGACCAAAGCAGAAATGCTTCGATGCCTCTCTGACCGATACAAGTTGAATCACCCTTTCAACAATGGGGGTTGGATTTCATAGGGGTCATATCATCGAACTCCTCCACGGGACATAAGTTCATCCTGACTGCAACTGACTACTTCACCAGGTGGGCCGAAGCGATCCCTACGAAGCATGCGGACCAAGAGACTGTAATCGCCTTCCTAGAAGGTTTGATCACCAGGTTCGGCATTCCCGAAGCAATTATTACGGACAATGGTCCCGATTTTTTAGGTGCCAAAATCAATGATTTCTTCTACAAACATGGGATATATCATAAAGTCTCCTCCAACTACTATCCACAGGGCAATGGATTGGCAGAATCCACCAACAAGACTTTGTTGAGGGTGCTGAGAAAGCTTATAGAGACAAACAAAAGGACTTGGCATCTTCTGCTAGATCGGGCCTTGTGGGCCGATCGAATTTCAGTCAAGAAGTCAATCAAGACTTCACCCTATGCCCTGGTCTACGGTAAGGAGGCCATCTTACCTACCCATATAGAGATCCCTGCATTGCAGCTGCTAGAAGAAGATGGAGTTAGTCCAATGGAAAATAGATTAGCTCAGCTGTTGCAGCTAGAGGAAGATCGCGAGGAAGCCTACCAGAACTTCGCTAAGCATGCTCAGGTCACCCAAGATTGGTTCAAGAAAAAATCATCCAATCGCACATTCAAAGTGGGAGATCTGGTATGGAAGTGGGACTCCTGGAAAGCCAAGCCTGGGAATCATGACAAGTTGGATGCCTTCTGGGATGGGCCGTTCAAAATTGTGAAGGTGAACTCGGCCAACTCTTTCATCCTCAAAGATGCAGATGGCCAGGTCTTGCCGATCTCTGTCAATGGTCTTCATCTGAAGACTTTTCATCGCTGAGGTAAAACTCATGCAAAAAAAAAAAAAAATGTGTATGTACTCTTGTATATATCTTTTTTCATTTGTGTATATACATCTTGTTTTGAGATTGCAAAAGCTAAGTGGTACAAAATCTCCTTCGGGGACTTTCAATGCGAAGTAGTGGTTGCAAGGAGGTTCGCAGCGAAGCACTTTACCCTCAAAAGGGGCCGAACCAAAATTTAAACAAAGGCACGAAAAGAGCTTCGCACCCGAAGCATTTCAAGAGGCTACTTCGGGCAGAAGTTTTGCGAAGTAGATTTTAAAAGAGCCCTCGCGAAGCAGTTTCGAAGCAAAGTTTGGCAAAGCTGTTTCCAAAGAAAACAAGCTTCGATAGGTGATATTCGCAAAGCAAAGTGGCAGCATGGCAAAAGAGAAGTACTTCGGGCCCGAAGTGTCGAAAAGCAGCCCGCACCAAAGGTTCACCGTGAAGCATTTTCAATGCTGATTTCAACTTCGTCGAACCAATAACGTGCGAGACGGGAGAATTTAAAATGTGCCTCGAAGAACGTGCAGACAGCAACCGTGAAAAGAGTTCAAAGCGGGTGAATTTAAGGCAAAAAGTGGTGGAGCACATCCCGAGGCGATTCGGTTAGGAGAAAAGCTCACGCCCAGGTACGAGGTGGCAGCAGGTTGCTTCTCCAATACAAGGCATAATCATCAAAGCATGTGGCCCCGCGTACCACGTCGTTGCAGAGCCAATCAAAGGACACGATGACCTCCTCCGTCCGAGGTGTAAATTTAATTTTAGTAGGTGCCATAAATTCAGGTGGTTGCCTTTTAAGGCTATAAAACGTGAAGCTCTAGCAAGGAGGAGGTTATTTATCCATCAGTTCATGCTAGACTAAGAGCCTTCGGTTACTCTGCAATTCTCCTGCCCTTTGCATCTAAGCCCTTCACATCAAAGCCCTCTGTATCAAGGACTCTGCCGCCATCATTTTCAACATGGGGAAGAAAAACTCCAAAGAGAAGGGGAAAGAGCCCGAAGTTGCAGGCCCTAAAAAAACAAAGAAGGGCAAAGAAGAGAAAAAGCATACTCCAAAGAAGATAAATCTCACCCCTCACCCTAAAAAGTAGCCGATAGAAGAAGGAGATGACTCTGAGGAGGAGCAGCTTGTAGAACCACCAATCGATGGGTGGGAGAAAATTAGAGACACGGAGCTCTCTAAGGGTGTGTCCGACCTCCGACGCACTATTGAGTTTATGGTGAGCAGACTCACCCCAGAGAATAAGAGGGTTGCTGCCTATTATTCTCAAATTTATTGGTATTTGACCCCGCCTGCTCACCACTGTCCAGAGTTAATCTATGCTATCACGTAGAACTACCAGCCTGCATCCAGGCAAGTGTTGGACGCTTCAGGTCATAAATTGTTTTCCATTCTAAAGGAAGATGTACAAGCAACCTTCGCGCCACTGCAAGGTCCGCCCAAGGGCTATTCCATTTGCAACGTCATTCTGAGCGAACAGATGGAGAGGTTCACATCCAACAACTACATATTGAAATTCCTACGCGAGAACCTCAAAAGCGGGCTCCCTTCAAACAAGCTACCCCAGATGCCTTTACCCTTGGCGGCCTTCAAGAACACCGATATTTTCTCCATCATTGCATGGGTGGCGGGCCTGTCGACAGATGCTTCGGTGCAACCCTGGCAGGTGTCTTTGGCCGAATGTATTTCAAGAGGGGAATTCTATGCCCCTGATGCTTCAAGACCAAGTACAAACCCAATTTTCTTTGATTGGGCAGAATGGGTGGCCCGAACCTTCCATACACAGTTCACCAATATGAAGAATTCGGCGATAGGCCAGTACTTCGCACCCTGTTCTTTCCTTGTCTGGTTGTTTTTCTACCAAGTACATAAGCGATTCCCCCATATCACCATTTCTCCAAGCGGCGAGGATGGAAATCCTCTGTCGGTGTACCAGTGGACTCCCCTCCTATTGAGGACAGAGTCCTATTATTCTTTTAATCAACAATTTTTGGGACCCGCTATGCATTTGTTGAAGGGTTCTTGCCCTCGGGTGCCCCTCAGTTTGAGAGATAGAGTGGTGCAGGAGAAGAAGGGAGATGTTTTCCAATTGACACAGGGACTGGTGATTCGCCTTTTTGGCTTCACAGGGAAACCCTTCCTGCTACCAGTCTACCCCTCCGAGTACCAGTTCGCACTGGAGGTCGCTCGACAGAGCGACGCAACCAACGCCGTCTATGGCCATGGTCAAAAATGGGCACATACCTGTGACTTCCCCTTCAGGATGGGAGTAATTGAAGTCTTTGCCTTAAAATAGAACATTTTCCTGGAGGAAAAGCTTGCCAATTTTGGCCTACTCCAGATTCCTCAGCAATGGCTCTATGATCCCTTGGGAGTAATGAGGGATCACTTAAAATTCAAGAATTTCCACATCTGCCCCCACCCTAAAATTGTGGAACAAAGGAATAATCCCAATGGGAAGGATCTGGAGTGGCATTTGGAGAGAATGAGGACATTGCCTCCCTGGCATGAGTTCTACCCCATGGAGGTCGAGTTTGACCCTGACCAGTACCCCCTCCCAACTCCAAGCTCCACATTTTGGAGAAAGGCAAAGGATGATTTAAAGGAGGAATTGAAGAATTGGAGTGAGGAAAAATTAAGGGAGTGGTGGATAATGAGAGTCCATCGCCAGAAGATGAATTCTTATGGACTCTTGGCAGCAGATAAAGACTTCGCAATTCTTTATGAAGCCAATGTTGAAACTTGGAAGTCCATATCCTTCGCTGACTTTGTTCCTCCAGCTACCCCAGGATCGGGCGAAAGCCCAAGAGGAGCTGACGATGCTTCGGAGCAAGAAGAAGAGGAAGAAACCGAAGCTACACCAAAGGCACTACCACAAGGACCATCGAAAAGCCATGACACAAGCACCGAAGAGGCAGAGCAACCATTGGAGAGGAGGAAAAGAAAGAGGCAAGAACAAATTCAAGTGCCTCCGAGCCACCCAAAGTGACCCCGCACAAAGCTCGCAAGTGCTCCTGTCGGACCACCTATATCAAGCCCGACCGAAGCAAATGTTGAAGATGCGGGGCCACCAAGTGCCGAGACGGTCCCAGACATAGACGTCATTGATGTGGAGGAACTCCTCCAACAAGAGGGAGACCCCGAAGTAGAAGTTGTGGAGGTTGGGAGTGCCGAAGCCCAAAAGGAGCAAGAGCCTATCATGCAAGAAGTCACTACGACCGCTCTGCCTAAAGGGCACGCAGGTAAGCATTCTCCACCCTTTGCCTTAGTCTCTCACATGTCTACCATGGTCTCGACCAAGTCTCCCCATCAGTCTCCCCTTCCCTCACAAAGTCAGTCACCTCCTCACGCATTGCCTCTTGTCACCGATCCCATTAGCCCCACTCCACTCGAGTCACCAGGCCGGGACAAGTCCGTTGCCACCACTTCGCCGAACCCTGTTCCTCATTCACCTACCTCACATGGCATTGTTGCACTCGCTGGGACTCCTAGTACACCTATCGCCGAACCTGCTGGTGAGGCATCCCCCATTCATTCTTTGTATTTGTTTACCCCTTCAGCTGGAGATCCAACCTTATTTGAGTCAAAACTCTCCATGATAAAGGAACGCCCTCTTGCCGAGAAGCTACTCCTAGCTCGGAAAAATACAAAAAAAATGTTGAAGGAGGCGAGGAAGAAGAGAGGGCGCTCTCTGGCCCAGATTGAAAAATGTGTTGTCTTCGATTTGAAGGCTGGAAAGCTGCATAAGGTGAAGAAGGTCCCTAAGGTCCAGAAGCCTCTGGATGAAATGACTCCAGTAGATTACGACTATCAGGAGAAGACCAAGGACCTGGAGCACCTGAACATAGACAATGAGTCTACGTCTATGCATGTCGAGATTGAGACTTTTCGAGCGCACGCAAACATCGCTAATCAGCGTAGGTTCGAAGCAGAGAGCGCCAACATCAAGTTGGAAGAGGAGCTAGCTAGAATCTGCTCCAAGCTGGAGGATTCAGAGGAGCAGTGTAAGCTGATGAAAAAGGAAACGCATGCCCTCAAACAACAAATACTACAACTGCAGTGTTCAGCTGAGCACCAAGCATAGAGGCAGGCCAAAAATGAGTTGAAGGCCAAGGACCTTGAAAGCAAAATCTTGCAGACACAGTAGCAGTTGTTCGAAAAGGCAAACCTGGAGCTGTTTGATAGAGGCAGAATCAAGGAGATTCGCTCGCACTTGCTCAAAAATTTTAGGTCTCGGGCCTCCAGTGCCCTATCAATTTTGATCTACACCACCGAAGCACAGCATGCCACTATCGAAGGAAGGCCAATCATCGATGAGATTACTCAGAAAGCTAGAGGCCGACTCAAATTAGCTTTCGATGTCCAAAGCGGTAAATATCAAGACTTGCAGGTCCCTGCGATGAGTCGGATAGCTAGAGATTGGTCTACAGCTAAGGCCATAGTTCATGCCTTCTTCTCCAAGGTGAGGAAAGCGCAGAAGGCGAAGGTCCTCCTGGATGTGTTCGAGGATGAGCAACGTGCATCGATGGGCTATTTCCAAGATCTCTCTTCCTTGGGTTTCCCGAGCTTCACGGATGATGATGGGAACCTTCTGACCAAGGAAGAGATTAAGCCGACATGGCTCCATTTTGAAGGTGACGTCTCAGAAATAGATGAATGGGCAGAGCCTATAATAGAAAAATAGGTCACAGATTTCATTCTGAGATACTGCAAGATCGCGGCCTGCCTGAACGATCTGTATACCAGGGCCCAACATGCTGATATCGGGCAGATCGATCGGTTTCACGTTTTAGTCAAGGCACTGCAAGATCAAGAGCCTTTTTCGAAGGGTGCCTGGGCTCATGTCCGCCGAACCATGAGAAAAATCCATGATCGCCTTGCCCCATCGCCGCAACATGAAGCCACGCCAGAGGAAGCCACGCCAGAAGAAGAAGCAGAAGAAGAAGGCGAAGAAGAAGAGGAGGGAGAACAAGCTGTGGAAGCACCCCCAGAGGTGGAAAAAGGAGAAGGGTCTGGAGGTGACTCTGGCCCAATGGATCAAAGTTGAGGGTTCTCTCATCGAGACGAGCTCGTTGCCCCGCGAGCCGCCAAGAATGTTGACAATTTTGTCACATTGCACAAGGGGTAGAAAAAGAAATCAAAATTTTGTACAGTCTCTCTTTTGTAAAGTATTTCTTTAAATTCATGAATTTGTTCCCTTGCTTTTAGAAACAACATTTTCAAGTGTTGCAGCAATTTTGGCTTTCCTTGCCACCCCCCTTGTACATAAAAAAGAAGAAGAAAGAGCTTCGCTGCCGAATAAGCTAAGGAAGATAGCTTCGCAAAGGAAATCACTAAGGATGGGATCTACTTCGGCCTCGAAGCACTTCAAGAAGCTACTTCGGGTGAAAATCTTGCGAAGTGGCATTGCCGAAGAAGAATTCAAAAAAAGAGCTTCGCACCCGAAGCATTTCCAGAAGCTACTTCGGGCAAAAGTTTTGCGAAGCGGCATTCAAGCGATAGCTTCATCGAAGGAAAATCGTGGTCCGAATTGGCTAAGGCAAGAAAACTACTTCGGCCTCGAAGTCCCTCAAACAGTTACTTCGGGTGAAAGTTTTGTGAAGTGATGTTGCCGAAGCAAAATGCAAAGGTAGAGGGATGAAAACTACTTTGGGTCCGAAGCACTTCAAAATGATACTTCGGGCAAGAAACTTGCGAAGCGGAAATTGAAAAGGGCAAACATTGAAAATACTTCGCCAAAAGGCCGCCGAAGCACTCACTTCGGGCCTTCCCACCAGTGAACCATTTCTACTTCGCCAAAAGTCGTTGCGAAGCATCTGCTTCGGCAAACCTTCGTGCGAAGTACTTTCACCCGAAGTAGAAGCAGTCGAAACATTTTGAAGGCAAGAATGAGCTTCGACCAAAATACCCCCGAACCGTAGTTTTGAAGAAGGATCGCGACGAAGCATTTTTAAGCTCATCAACGAAGTATCTACTTCGGGCGAAGGCCTCACCGAAGCAGTTTTGGCACAGCGAAGTAGCGAGAAGTGAAGACCCCATCTTGAGGAAGAAATCTACTTCGGCTCTCACCACCCCCAAAGCTGTTTTGCGAAGCTCCATCATGCGAAGTGCAAATCAAGGAGAATCTGCTTCGGCTCGAGTCCATTGCGAAGCGAAGTGCGAATGAAAATTCAGCGAAGCGCTTCAAAAGGCACGCGCTCCAAGCCGGGTATTTTCTCGAGGTGATCAAGTGCCTCATAAATACATTTTTTCGTGCCCGACAAGCCCGTTGTTCATTTTTAGCAATTGGAAATGAAGTATCAGTCCATGATGGAGAGCCCGACGAGCATGGCGGCCACTCGAGCACCGCACCCAGAGACCAAGGACATCCAGGCGGCTCATTAATGCATCTTTCCCCGGTTGACCCGGTCGTAGCTGCTAGTTTTGGTAACAGAATTGAGAGCTCAGTCACGAGAGCCGCAAGAGCCGACTTCTCAACTTTCGAGGATGTACTCCTCCATTTTGTGTAATTATGGCTCAGAGGGTCGGGTCCTCTATAAAAACCCAGGCATTGTAATGAAAAAGGGGGGGAACTTTTTGCTAGAAAGCTGTTGTAACTTGATGTCCTGCGATTAATACTAAAGAGCTTTGGGCTCAATTTCTCTCTTTTATGCTGCCTTCTGTGTTTATTTCTTTTGTCTTTCTTCATTTGCATACTGTGACTCTGAATCCTGAATTCGGTGTGCGATTGGGGACTGTACCCTAAAATTTTCCCGAAGGATACATAGGAGAGGAAAAATGCTATATTGGTTTTCTTTTATGCTGCCTGGTGGGTTGTGGTTTCTGTTATATTCGCTTGTCCTAATCGTCGTTACTCTGAACCCTGAATTTCGATGAAAGGGAGAAGGAGAATCCTGGAGCTCTCCCAGAGGATACATAGGAAGGTTAATGTGGCATTTCTTTCATTTATTCTTGGTGTTCTTTGCTGCTATTCAAGTTGTTAGTTAGTGATCGTGCTTCCTGTTCTCTCCCACTTTAAATTATCGATCTCTCTTCCCTTACCCCTTTTTATTTCTTTCTCTAACCCTAACTCTTTTTATCTCTTTCCCACATCCTTACTCTATTTATCTCTTTCCTGCATCCCTTATCTCAAAACACCAAAGTAGTTTAGCATAGGAGCCGACCTTTCTCCGGATATTGGCACGAGGGGCATCTCTTCCCTTCGGCCTTTCAATGTTGGTCCAGGTCTAGGGCGCATACATTTACCCAAATCCTTTCCTAGGCAGATTTGATGACCAACGAGTAATTTCTACATAATTCTAAAATCTCTTCAATTTCAAGGGTACTCACATCTCCCTTGCCCATTAAATTCAATACTTCCTTGGAATCATCTTGTAATATCTCAAAAATATGGCCTTACATATTTTTGGTTCTACAGGCCCATATCTCTTTTGTATAAAAGCAAACCCATCAATATAATCTTCTAAATTGTCATCCTCTTCTTGTTCTATTTGGGAAAACTCATATTTTCTATTTCTTACCCTATAATACTCTTGGTATTTATCCAATAATTCACTCTCCATTTGTTTCCAAGTTCAAATTGATTCAGGTTCTAGACTCATAAACTAGTGTAAAGATGCATCTTTGAGTGTAGAAGGAAACACTTTAAGATTTTGGTTGTCATTTACATAATCATAATTATGACACACAACTTTCAACCCAAGCAAGAATTGGTCAAGATATTTTGATACTACCCCCCTAAATTTTAGAAGTACTGAAGGTGAGATTGTTTTCATAGGAGAATTCTATGTAGGATTTAATCGAATGGGGTATTCGAAAGTCCTATAAGGATGATTACCTGCTTGATTATGGATATTATTGTCTCTATATTTATTTTGCATATCTACCATGCTATCGTTCCAACACCTGGTATAGGTTTTTTTAAATTATCTTTATGGTATGAATACAAAAGGAGTAGGTGGAGGAGTACTAGTAGATGGTTCCTCTAATATATCTTATTTAGGGGATCTTATACTTCATGATGATGGAGTTGATGGTCTTATTTTAAATACATTATGAAGTTCAAATGTAGTAAATTCACCACCTTGGTGTGAGTATCACCTACTTGTGACAGGTAAGGGGTTATACTTGATGAATATTCCTTTCTCATCCCTTAACCTATTCATTCATGCTTGTTTTCTAAATATTTTGAAATGTAATTTTCAATTTTTGCAACTGTTCTCATGCAAGTTATTATTTTTAAGATTTTAACTTTAAAGTTCACAACTTTCACAATAGCAATTGGTTTGATTGTGTGGCCTACTAAAAACACCTATGTTCCCTATAAACGGTGCTAGAAATGATGAGTGTCGTTATTATCATCATTTAATTTTTATAATTATCAAATCCATGGTGGTTTCCAAGGTTATTTGCAATAGTAAGTTTTGGCAAATTACAGTTCAAGCAATTGGGTTACAAGATTATTTGGTGAAACATATTTCTTTTGGGTCTATCAAGGTAACTTTAATCTTAAATTGTATAAATAAAATTATTTTAACTTTACAAAATTGAAATTGCAGAAATTGAACCTGTAAGCTACAGTTGCAAAAAATTGACAATTCTAAACTACAATTGCAGAATTAAAAATTTGTAAAAATGAAAGGCCTATTTACTCTTGATAATGAAAACAACTTGCAAAGGAAAATGCTAAAATTAAAATCATCTATAATTAACCATGCTGAAAATTGTCAAAAAATGTTGCAAAAACTTTTTAGAAAAATGTAAGAACCAATAACAATCTCTACATGCTCAACGAAATAAAAAGGGAAAAATGTCTTCTATATCAAGGAGAAGAAATTTGGTTGTGGCATAAAATTTTGTGTCATTTGAACTTTGACAACATGGTAAGGATAAGAAAAAAAACAAATTGTCTGAGATCTACCAAAGATAAAAAGACCTTCAAATACAATTTGTGCATAGTGTCAATATGGAAAGCAGACAAGATCAAGTTTCAATGAAAAATAATATTCCTCTTCCAAAGTTTTAGAATTGATTCATAATGATTTATGTGGTCCTATGAGAACCAAAATCCTGCAATGTGAAAGCTACTTCATGTTGTTCATAGATGATTATTCTAGAATGACTTGGGTTATTTTTCTAAAAGAAAAATTAGATGCATTTGAGCATTTCAAAGTATTCAAATAAATGGTAGAAAATGAAATAGGAAATAAGATCAAGTGTTCACGATAATATAGAGGAGGGGAATTCATCTCTACATAATTCATCAAGTTTTGTGCAGAACATGGAATCAGAAAAGAATACTCAGAAGCCAGGACTCCTCAACAAAATATAGTAGTAGAAAGAAAGAATAGAACTCTTGAGAATATGGCTAGAGCAATGCTAAATGAATCAAGAATCTCATATGGGTTTTGGAAGGAAGTAATCAATATAGCAGTCTATGTTATGAATAGAGCTCAAGTTAGAACAAAGTAACATAAGACTCCATATGATTTTTGGAAAGGAAGACCCCCCACAGTAAACTACTTCAGAATTTTTGGTAGTAAGTGTTATATCAAAAGAGACGATAAGGACTTGGGCAAGTTTGATCCTAGATGCAATGAAGGTATTTTTCTTGGATACTCTACAAAGAGTAAGGGCTACAGATGCTACAATAAAAGAACACATACCATGGTGGAAAGTATAAATGTTATATTTGATGAAAGAACAGGAATAAATGAGCCATCTCAGGAAGATTTCTTGAAGAAGAAGAAAGGTGTCGGGAAGAAATGGGTGAAGGTTCAGATGAAGAAGATTTGCATAATATACCTTCCAAAATATCATCAAGATATATTCAAAAAAATCATCCAGAGGACTTGATCATTGGCAGCCCTGATGTAAGACGAATAAGAAGAGGAATCATAGGCTCAACAGAACAAGAAAATGTCTCACTTCTATCCAAGATAGAACTAAAGTATTTCAGAGAGGAAGAAAGTGATGAATGTTGGATTAAAGCAATGAAGGAAGAACTATATCATATTGAAAAAATTAAGACTTGGGATTTAGTTCCAGGACCAAAGAAAAAAATGTAACTGGTACTAAATGGGTCTACAGGAACAAAATAAATGAATATTGTCAAGTAATCAGAAACAATGCAATATTGGTGTGTAAAGTATATGCACAAGTAGAAGGAATTGATTTTGATGACACCTTTGCACCAGTTGCAATATTGGAAGCTATACGGATGTTTCTGGCACTTTCAAGCTATGGGAATTTCAAAGTATATCAGATGGGTGTCAAATCAGCATTTCTAAATGGTCACTTAGAAGAAGAAGTTTACATTGAACAACCAGATGGGTTTAATCAAGCAGATAAGCCAAAATTATATATGCATATTGAAAAAGGCTCTTTATGGCTTAAATAAATCTCCTAGAGCATGGTATTCAAGACTGGATAAATATCTTCGAGATCAAGGTTTCAAAAATGGAACAGTTGATAGCAATATGTATATTAAAAATAAGGGAAATGATTTTATGATTGTGGAATTTTATGTGGATGATATTATTTTTGGGGGTAGCAATGACAGAATGTGTCAAGAATTTGCAAGAAACATGACTAATGAGTTTGAAATGTCTATGCTTGGTGAATTAACCTTTTTCCTTGAACTACAGATTTCACAATTAGAAAAAGGGATATTTCTTTCATAAACAAAGTATATAAAAGAGATGTTGAAGAAATTCAAAATGGAATATAGTAAGCCAGTTAGCACTCCAATGGTTACAAGATGCAAACTAAGCAAAGATGATGAATCTCCTTATGCAAATCAAACTCTAGATATATATATATATATATGATTGGTAGCATGTTATATGTTACAGCCACAAGACTAGATATAATACAAGCATTTTGTTTAGTGGGAATATTTCAAGAAGTTCCAAAAGAATCACATGTGATAGCAGTGAAAAGAATACTTAGATATCTCAAAGGAACAATGGAATATGGTCTATGGTATCCTAGAAGCAATAAGTTCACTCTCACAACATACACAGATGCAGATTGGGCAGGAAATATTGATGATAGAAAAAGCACAAGTGGAGGAGCATTCTTTCTTGGTGATTGTCTATTTTCTTGGCTAAGAAAGAAACAACCATAAGTTTCACTTTCCAAAACAGAGGCATAATATATTGCAACAACAACATGTTGTTCACAAGTATTATGGATGAAACAGACTCTCAAATATTTCAACATAAAACATGATCATCCCATTCCTATTCTATGTGATAATACTAGTGCTATAAGTATCTCGAAGAATCCAGTAATGCATGCCAGAACAAAGCACATTCCAATCAAGTATCACTTTTTAAGAGAACAGGTTACAGAGCAACAAGTAAGATTGGAATATGTTCCTACAAAATATCATATTGCAAACATATTTAAAAAACCATTACCAAGAGAAATGTTTGAGTATTGTAGAGAATAGCTGGGAGTAAAAGTACTCCCACCCCAAAATTAATCACCTCAAGAGAGAAGGTGGTGAGGGGGCTAAACTTAAGAGTCATATATTTTAGCCCCATATGTGTCCATTTTGCCATTGATGTCAAAAGGAGAGAGATTTGAGTAAGGGGGAGAGCATTGAGTTAGGGGGAGAAACCTCCAAGGATAGCATTCAAAAAGTGGGAGCAGCCTCCAAAGAGAGTATTGAGTTAGGGAGAGCAGCCTCCATAGAGAGTATTGAGTCAAGGGGAGCAGCTTTGATTCTCAGAGATGGTTTTTGCAGTGATTGTGGTGATTTGCATTAGAGGTGTTGCCATCAATGACAAAGGGGAAGATTGTTGAAAATTTGAGTTATTTTATGTTGTCATTGATGTCACATGGATCATTGATGTCACATTGATCACATTGAGTTTTGGTGGCAAAAGCACTTCATAAATAATCATTTATGATATTTTGGAGAGCATGGATATATATAGGGTTTTTGTGAAAACCAAGGTAGACAAAATAAAAGGTTTTATTTAAAACCATGGATGGAATATTTGAAATGGATTTTTTAAAATCCAAGTTGGCTTTTCATTTCATCAAAAAATGTGCCCCGGTGATGGAGATATTTAATTTTAAATATTTATTTTAAATTTTAAATTATTTAAAATTTAAATTTTAATTTTAAAATTAAAAATAAAAGTAATCCACCGACGTCGTTGAATATGAGGGAGAAAACTATATAAAAGGGTGTCTAATTTTTATTAATCCTTAGCTTGCGCTCGTGAGTTAACATGATTGTTGGAAAGTGAAAAGAGCTCGTGCAAAAAGAGGGTTAAGTGATGGAAGCGAAGAATAAATCGGACAGCGTGTGAAACCCTAGTCACCTTGGGCAATGTGGCACATTGGCAATTGGCTTTTGGATAAGGCAAGTGGAAAAATGAACGTCAAGGTTTTGAATCCCCTTGGCTATGTTAGAAGGCGTTGGAAGAAAGAGCGCACGAAGCATTTTTGGTTTGCATGAGAGGGAGGAGTGTTTTGAAGCACATGGTGTCTTTTCCTCCCAAATGAGCCTGTAGCTCATACGGTAGCTTGGCCACGGTTAAGGCGCTAAGAAAGGAGGCATCAAGGGATCGAATCCCATCAAGGACAAAGGCAAGTTAATATTTTTTTTTATATTTTTTTTTTCTAAAGTTGCCCTAGGAGAAATAAGGGTTGTGATGCACTTTAGGAAAAAGAGAGAATTTTTGTGATTTTCCTTTTGTAAGTATATCATATTATATATCATTGGAAATCTTATTTCAAGGGATATTTGATTAACATGCTTAAAGGGAGAAATAAGGTGTGTGTAAAGAGACATTTCTGATTTTGTAAAGGGGTTCAAAAGTGAAGGTTGCTTTATTTTTTTTCAAAGGGGATTAATTATGTCATGAGGGAACATGGTGTATTTTATTGAGTAGGAGTAGTAAGGTGTTATTTGGATATTATTATTGTGTTATTAATAAAAATATCTAACGCTTATTGAAATTTGAAAAAGAAAGTTTGTTGAGTTTGGCAGATTTAGCGGACAACTAATAAGGCATCAAAAAGGTATGAGCAATATTCTCCATTGACTTTGTTTATGGTGGTTGATTTCTGAAATATCATTGGAGAGAAAAGGATTGATTGTGGTTTCCTTTTCGAAAGTGGTTGGTTGAATGCTTCAAGGTTTTCTGGTTTGAGAGTTGTGATTAAACCTTGTTTTATAAGCATTGTTGTTGAAGCCTATTGCTTGTACAAAGAACTTGAACTTGAGTTAGAGGAGAACATGAGTATCATTGTTATGTGAGAGTTATTGTTGAGTATTGTTGGAAACATTTTGAGTTGATTGATTCATGCTTGAACTAGGGTTTGTGAGAAAAAGTTGTTCCTTAAGGTGATTGGTTGAGTTGAGTTTATTGAGCCTAGTCAAGTGATTGTGAGAAGTGGTTGTTCAAGTTCCATGAAACAAACTTCTATATTCTGATTTGAGTTGAGTTTGAGTTGAGAAAGAAATTGAGTTTGTGAATAGAACATATTGAGTCTCTAACAATTCTCTTTATGCTTCTATAAGATTGAGATGAGTTGAGATTGACTTGATTTGAGTTGAGTTGAGATTGATTTGAGTTGAGATCATTGTGGATCATTGTTGTCATCCATTGAAGAGTGTATTGTCATTCATTGTTGAGTTCATCATTGAGCCTTGCCTTCATTATTTATGGATAGGATTTGAGTGCTACTTGAGCATGATTGATTGAGCCTTTGAGAAGGCTTTTGGGACAGATTTCTAGATATATTTGAGGCAGATTTTGAGCATGATTAATTGAGCCTTTGAGAAGGCTTTTGGGATAGATTTTTGGACAGATTTGAGGCAGCTTTTGTGCATGATTTTTTGAGACTTTGAGAAGGATTTTGGGATAGATTTCTAGACATATTTTAGGTATATTTTGTGCATGATTGATTGAGCCTTTGAGAAGGCTTTTGGGATAGATTTTTGGACAGATTTGGGACAGATTTGAGCAAGTTCTTTGTGAGCTTGCTAAGCAGATTTGAGCAAGTTTTTGGTGAGCTTGTTGGAGCAGATTTTGAGCAAGTTCTTGGTGAGCTTGCTAAGCAGATTTGAGCAAGTTCTTGGTGAGGTTATTGGAGTAGATTTGAGCAAGTTCTTGGTGATCTTGTTGGATCATATTTTGAGTAGGTTATTTGTGAGCTTGCTAAAGTAGATCAGTGGATTGAATACCAGAGTAGATTAGTGGATTGCCTACCTGAGCAGATCAAGATTCCCTAGCTGAATAGATCAATGGATTACCTAGCTAAGTAGATCAGTGGATAGCCTAGCTTTAAGTAGATCAAAGTAATCATTTGTATTGGGATAAGGATCCCTATTTCTTTATGAAATATTATAAGGATATTATCTTATGTACTATCCCACATTGGGGGAACCATGTTAAATATTGTGTCTCAATTGTGTGTGGTGATTTGTGCTCTTGCTTACTATTGTTATCTATGTCATTAATACACACTACTATATTTGGTTATTACAATTAAGGACACTAATTGATATTGGTTTGGAAAGGAAGTAAAAAGTGGGAACTATACTGTTCACCCCACCTCTCAGTATAAGCTTGTGTTCTTCAACATCAACCTACGATATTGTGATGGGTAAACAGTGTGCCTTTATCGAAGGCAACTCCAAAAAAATATAAGGCTAAGAAGGGCACAAAATAACCAATACCTCCAATGTAGAAAGAAGTCAAAACTAGATATGATGAAGATGTTCATCCTAGGAGGAAAATAAGAAGATAGTTAGAATCTACAAAAACAACATGCACAGGACCAACCCCTGTAGGAGAAACCAACCTCTTGTGAATGGGATGAGAGAATAGAATGCCAATCTAGTCCTGTAAATATTCTAACACACATGAAATAGGAGAGATAGAAGAATCTCGTGTAGAAGGAGCAACCCATGTTGGTGCACGAGGAAGGGTACTTAGACTCAAAAGGGTTAGATTTGCTAAATTTTAATATACCTGGTATGGAAGAAGTGGGAGGAGTAATGGGATCTCTGACATTGCTTCAAACCATGAATTTCAATTTTTTGAATTCATCCAAATATTTGGTAGGAAAAAAATGGTACCATCGACACCGAAAGCAAAAGCAGTTGTGGAAGTTTCATTTGAGGAACCCAAAGGAACAAATAAAATTAATATTATCATGAGAGGTGGTAACAACCAACGGGAGCATGCAAGTATGCATCCACCATAGGAAGAGTTTACTCCAAATAAGATAGTTGCATCACTAAGGGGAGTGCAATAGAACCCATAGGAGGAAGGATCGATGAAAATATAATAAGAGGACTCAACTAACACACAAGAGGAAGTCCAAGGACTATTAATAGAGCAACCATCTCTATAGAAGACCATTAATGTTGAGGAGAATAGATCACCTAAATAAGTAGAGACAAACAAGGCAGTAGGGCATATTCTACTAAAAGAAGAAAAATGAGTTAATGCGATCAAATAAGTTAGAGGAAGTCCAAATCCATAGGAAGAGGAAGAGAAATAACATACCCCACCATAATACAATAATGTAGGGCTTCGTACAAGATTTTTAGTTAAAGTACCTATATTTGGTATTGCGGAGGATGAGGGTGAAAATACTAATGACTAGGTGGAGCACTTCTTTGGAAAAGCTAGTGAAATATTTGTCAGTGCTAGGTTACAATTTTTTATTGGTGGTATTGGACAGTTGAAACAGTGGAGGGAGCAAACCTTCACTGAATTGGAGAATATTATGGAGTGAGTGTGCAATAAATATTGTACCAGGCAAATATCACTGATGAGGCCCAAAAATATCTCATATTTGTCATATTTTGAACATCTAAATATTGCCTTAAAATCATATTTGATATTATTTTATGCCAATTATGTTATTAGAATGCATTATTTGTTAAGTGTTTACATGATTTAATGTATAGGAGCACTGTACCCTGTTTTGACTATTTTTCAACATTTTTTACTTTATTTTTGCATGATTGTTAGTGAAAAGTGTATAATGAATTTGGTAGAAAATAAAGTGTGTTGTGATTTATGGTTGAATAAGATAATTTGAATGTTTTCCCACTCTAAAAACAAACTAATAATATGATTTGGTGCTAGATCCACCATTCTGATGAAAAATAGGACATTCCAGGTACAGTTGCAACCTCATACAAATTCCAACCACCTATCATAATAAAGGGAGGCATAGAATTGGTCAATAGTAGTGAATGGAAATTATAGAAAAATGTTAAGGAAGATTTAGGAAGACTCCTGATCCACCTGGTAGCACTTCCACATGGTCCAAATGAGAGCAAAAGACACAAAGGCAAAACTGTAGGAACATCTGCAAATAACATACAAAAACCAGTTTTGTGCAACTATTAAGGAAGTCCCATACCAGGTCAAAGGAGGGATGTGTAAATGATTGTAATATGTATGAAAGGGCAAGAAAAGACTATTTTCACATTTGAACATTCTCCCACTCAATCAGAATTAGCGGTAACAATACACTCCCATTACTTTACCTTATATTTTTGGAATAAAGGGTAAAATTGAACTATTTCTACATAAAAGGAAAAAATACATCCATTTCGGGAGGAGTGAAGAAGAATAAGGTAAATACAAGTGTAACAAATTATCCTAGGCCATTTTGACCCATTTCTACAAATTGGATGATGCGAATAATATGTTGCAGCAGATTTGTGTCTTAATATAGACTAGGTCTTCTACAATAAAGTAGGCAAATCAAGGATAGTCATCATAGAGGATTAATTTAGTGTTTGCAAACATTCGTGAAGAAAAGTATTATAAATATTAACCCTTATTGGTTGAACTAGATTCCAGTTAGAATTCAATAAGTCATAAGCAAAATAAGTCTTTTGTAACCGTTATCATTCATTGTTGAGTTCATATTTAAGCCTTGCCTATGATTTGTGGGTGAGATTTGAGTACTACTTGAGCATGATTGATTGAGCCTTTGAGAAGACATTTGGGATAGACTTTTGGATAGATTTGTGGTAGTTTGTGTATGATTGATTAAGTCTTTGAGAAGGCTTTGTGGATAGTTTTTGGGACAGCTTTGTGGATAGTTTTAGACAAATTTGTGGACAGATTTGGGACAGATTTTTATGAGGTTCTGAGTGAGCCTATTGAGCAGATTTGAGCAAGTTCTTGGTGAGCTTGTTGGAGTAGATTTGAGTAAGTTCTTGGTGAGCTTACTAGAGCATATTTGGACAAGTTCTTAGTGATCTTGTTGGAGCATATTTGGACAAGTTCTGTGTGAGCTTGTTATTGCCTAGCTTTGAGTAGATCAAAGAAATTTGGACAAGTTCTATGTGAGCTTGTTGAGCAATTTTGGACAAGTTCTGTGTGAGATTGTTATGCAGTTTTGGACAAGTTCTGTGTGGGCTTGTTATTGCTTATCTTTGAGAAAATCAAAGAAATCATTGTATTGGATAAGGATCCTTATTTTTGTGTGAAATATTATAAGGAGATTATCTTGTGGAGTACCCCACATTGGGGGAACCATGTTAAATATTGTGTCTCAATTGTGTATGGTGACTTGTACTCTTGCTTACTATTTCTATCTGAGTTATTAATGCACACTGTTATATTTGGTTATTGCAATTAAGGACATTAATTGATATTGGTTTGGAAATAAAGTAAAAAGTGGTCTTATATTGTTCACCCCTCCCCGTCTCAGTATAAGCTTGTGTTCTTCAAATAACCCCATGGTATATTCCAAGGATTTTATCCCTAATTTATAAGAAAACATGGGGCATATTGGTATTGCAAAAAATATCCCCTTATTTTTTCCTAAGAAAATTGAGTTCCTCAACCTATGTTTCTTGGATATTTCTAAGTTGTGGAAGTAAATATTATGACCAATCTTGAGGAGATGTTCAAGGAGGATGATTCCAAGATTGTTGGGGTGGTTCTGAATAACCCCGTGGCATATTCTAAGGATTTTTCCCCTAATTTATAGGAAAACATGGGGTATGTTGGTATTGCAAAAAATATCCCCCTATTTTTGTCTAATAAAATTGTGTTCCTCGGCTTGTGTTTATCAGTGATATGTTCCTTTGAAAAAATGCTACAAATAGTTGAAATAGAGGTTTTGTTCAAGGAACAGTCTTGCAGAGTGTGCTTATTTCTGCATCTTAGGTAGTAAATAGCTAGGGGTGGTGTGGAGTTGGATTTTGTATTTCTCTCCTCTAATGTGGTATTTAATTGCACAAAAATATTAGTTTCTATGTTGGCCATTCCTCCATTAGCTCTTTAATTTCACTACTATTAGTACTTCACTTTTGTCTTCTTTGTCTTATGTAGGAGTAATTTCTATATAATTCTAAAATCTCTTCAATTTCAAGCGTACTCACATCTCCCTTGCCTATTAAATCCAATACTACCCTGGAATCATCTTGTAATCTCTCAAAAATATGGCCTTACATATTTTTGGTTCTACAGGCCTATATCTCTTTTGTATAAAAGCAAACCTATCAATATAATCTTCTAAATTCTCATCCTCTTCTTGTTTGATTTTAAAAAACTCATATTTTCTATTTCTTACCCTATAATACTCTTGGTATTTATCCAATAATTCACTCTCCATTTGTTTCCAAGTTCAGATTGATTCAGGTTCTAGACTCATAAACTAGCATAAAGATGCATCTTTGAGTGTAGAAGGAAACACTTTAAGATTTTGGTTGTCATTTACATAATCATAATTTTGACACACAACCTTCAACTCAAGCAAGAATTGATCAAGATATTTTGATACAACCCCCCTAAAGTTTAGAAGTATTGAAGGTGAGATTGTTTTCATAGGATAATTCTATGTAGGATTCAATCGAATGGGGTATTCGAAAGTCCTAGAAGGAGGATTATCTGCTTGATTATGGACATTATTATCCCTACCTTGATTTTGCATATCTGCCATGATATCGTTCCAACACCTAGTATAGGTTTTTTTAAATTTTCTTGGTGGTATGGATACAAAAGGTGCAAGTGGATGAGTACTATCATATGGTTCCTCTAATATTTCTTGTTTAGGGGATCTTATACTTCCTGATGATGGAGTTGGTGGTTTTCTTTTAAATACATCAGGAAGTTCAAATGCAGGAAATTCACCGCCTTGGCATGAGTATCATCTATTTGTGATCGGTAAGTGGTTAGACTTGATGAATATTCCATTCTCATCCCTTAACCTATTCATTCATGCTTTTTTTCTAAATATTATGAAATGTAATTTTCAATTTTTGCAACTGTTTTCATGTAAGTTATTATTTTCAATATTTTCACTTTAAAGTTCACAACTTTCACAATAGCAATTGGTTTGACTGTGTGACCTACTAACAACACCTATATTCCCTATAAACGGTGCTAAAAATGATTAGTGTCGTTATTGTCATCATTTAATTTTTATAATTATCAAATCCAGGGTGGTGTCCAAGGTTATCTACGATAGTAAGTTTTTGCAAATTACAGTTCAAGCAATTGGGTTACAAGATTATTTGGTGAAACATAATTCTTTTGGGTCTATCAATGTCACTTTAATCCTAAATTGTAGAAATGAAATTATTTTAACCTTACAAAATTGAAATTGCATAAATTGAACTTGTAATCTATAGTTGCAAAAAATTGACAATTCTAAACTATAATTGCAGAATTAA
This sequence comes from Wollemia nobilis, assembly GCA_028583015.1. Lineage (NCBI taxonomy): Eukaryota > Viridiplantae > Streptophyta > Pinopsida > Araucariales > Araucariaceae > Wollemia > Wollemia nobilis. Next base: position 5,611,613 of record JAQPPZ010002499.1, read on the forward strand.
AAATTTGTAAAATTGAAAGGCCTATTTACTCTTTATAATGAAAAAAACTTGGAAAGGAAAATGCTAAAATTAAAATCATATATAATTAACCATGCTGGAAATTGTCAAAAAATGCTGTAAAAATTGTTTAGAAAAATGTTGCTGGAAAACTTGTCAAAAATTGTTGTAGAAATAAAATTACATAAAATAGGGGTATTCAAAACATATTCAAAACAAGGGTCAACTAGTTGTAAATATTCCACATAAATCACTTTTTAAAACATCAATAGAATTATGCTAAACAGAGGTTAGTGTTGTTGCACAGATTAAAGCAAGAATTTGATAGAAATGTTGCAAAAACAAAATTTATCAAAAACCTGCATTTTTTGCTCCTTCCTTCTGATCCTCAGAGTGGACCCTTGCTCCTTAGTCCAAAGGGAAGAATTTTTACTCCAATACTAAGACCTAATCATACACTCACTATTTTACACATATAAATAAATAACACTTTATTTGAATTCAAAACGTAACTATTACAAAAGATTTATTTTGCTTATGACTTATCAAATTCTAGCTGGAATCTAGTTCAACCAATAAGGGATTTTACTATTTATAATACTTTTCTACATGAATGTTTGCAAACACTACATTAATCTTCTATGATGATTATCCCTGATTTTCCTACTTTATTGTAGGAGACCTAGTCTATATTAAGACACAAATCTACTGTAGCATATTATTCGCATCCTCCAGTTGGTAGAAATGGGTCAAAATGGCATAGGATAATTTGTTACACTTGTATTTACCTTATTCTTCTTCACTCCTCCCGAAATGGATGTAAATTTGTCTTTTTTGTAGAAATATTTCAATTCTGCCCTTTATTCCAAAAATATAAGGTAAACCAATAGGAGTGTATTTTTATCGCTAATTTTGATTGAGTGGGAGAACGTTCAAATGTGAAACTAGTATTCTCTTGCCCTTTCATACATATTACAATAATTTACACATTCCTCCTTTGACCTGGTATGGGACTTCCTCAATAGTTGCACAAAACTGGTTTTTGTATGTTATTTGTAGATGTTCCTGCAGTTTTGCCTTTGTGTCTATTTGCTCTCATTTGGACCATGTGGAAGTGCTACCAAGTGGATCAGGAGTCTTCATAAATCTTCCTTAAAATTTTCCCATAATTTCCATTCACTACTATTGACAAATTCTATGCCTCCCTTTATTATGATAGGTGGTTGGAATTTGTATGAGGTTGCAACTATACTTGGAATGTCCTGTTTTTCATCAGAATGGTGGATCTAGCACCAAATCATCTTACGAGTTTGTTTTTAGAGTGGTAAACATTCAAATTATCTTATGGAACCATAAATAACAACACACTTTATTTTCTACCAAATTCATTATACACTTTTCCCTAACAATCATGCAAAAACAGAGTAAAAAATATTGAAAAACAGTCAAAACAAGGGACAGTGCTTCGATACATTAAATCATGTAAACACTTAAAAAATAATGTATTCTAATAACATAATTTGCATAAAATAATATCAAATATGATTTTAAGGCAATATTTAGATGTTCAAAATATGAAAAATATGAGATATTTTTGGGCCTCATCAGCGATATTTTCTTGGTACGATCTTTATTGCACACCCACTCCATAATCTTCTCCAATTCAGTGAAGGTTTACTCCCTCCACTATTTCAACTATCCAATGCCACCAATACAAAATTGTAACCTAGCACTGACAAATATTTCACTAGCTTTTTGAAAGAAGTGCTCCACCTGCTCATTAGTATTTTCACCCTCATCCCTCGCAATACCAAATAGAGGTACTTCAACTAAAAATCTTGTACGAAGCCCTACATTATTTTCTTGTGGTGGGGTATGTTATTTCTCTTCCTCTTCCTATGGATTTGAACTTCCTCTAACTTATTTGATCGCACTAACTCCTTTTTCTTCTTGTAGTAGAATATGCACTACTGCCTTGTTTGTCTCTACTTATTTAGGTGATCTATTCTCCTCAACATTAATGGTCTCTTGTAGAGATGGTTGCTCTATTACCATTACTTTGACTTCCTCTTGTGGGTTATTTAAGTCCTCTTATTACATTTTCATCGATCCTTCCTCCTATGGGTTTGGTTGCACTCCCCTTAGTGATGCAACTATCTTATTTAGAGTAAACTCTTCCTGTGGTGGATACATACTTGCATGCTCGTATTGGTTGTTACCACCTCTCATGAAAATATTAATTTTATTTGTTCCCTTGGGTTCCTCAAATGAAACTTCCACCACTGCTTTTACTTTTGGTGTTGATGGTACCATTTTTTTCCTACCAAATATTTGGATGAATTCAAAAAATTGAAATTTATAGTTTGAAGCAATGTCAAAGATCCCATTACTCCTCCCACTTCTTCCATACCAGGTATATTAAAATTTAGCAAATCCAACCCTTTTGAGTCTGAGTACCCTTCCTTGGGCACCGACTAGGGTTGCTCTTTCTACATGGGATTATTTTATCTCTCCTATTTCCTATGTGTTAGAATATTTACAAGACTGGATTGACATTCTATTCTCTCCTCCCATTCACAAGAGGTTGGTTGCTCCTATAGGGGTTGTTCATGTGCCTATTGTTTTGGCAGATTCTAACTATCTTCTTATTTTACTCCTAGGATGAACATCTACATCATATTTAGTTTTGACTTCTTTCTACATTGAAGGTATTGGTTGTTTTGTGCCCTTCTTTGCCTTAGATTTTTTTGGAGTTGCCTTCGATAGAGGCGCAATATTTACCCATCATAGCATCGTAGGTTGATCTTGAATAACACAAGCTTATACTCAGAGGGAGGGGGGGTGAATAGTATAGCATCCACTTTTTACTTTCTTTCCAAACCAATATCAATTAGTGTCCTTAATTATAATAACCAAATATAGGAGTGTGTATTAATGACATAGATAGCAATAGTAAGCAAGAGCATAAATCACCACACACAATTGAGACACAAGATTTAACGTGGTTCCCTCAATGTGGGGTAGTCCACAAGATAATCTCCTTATAATATTTCATAAAGGAATATGGATCCTTATCCCAATACAAATAATTACTTTTATCTGCTCAAAGATAGGCTATCCACTGATCTGCTTAGCTGGGCAATCCACTGATCTTCTTAGCTAGACAATCCACTAATCTACTCAGCTAGGAAATCTGATGATCTGCTCAGCTAGGTAATCCACTGATCTGCTCAGCTAAGCAATCCAATGATGAACTCAACAATGAATGACAATGCACTCTTTAATGGATGACAACAATGATCCACAATGATATCAACTCAAATCAATCTCAACTCAACTCAAATCAAATTAATCTCAACTCAGCTCAATAGTATAGAAGCATAAAGAGAATTATTAGAGACTCAATATGTTCTATTCATAAACTCAATTTCTTTCTCAACTCAAACTCAACTCAAATTAAAATATAGAAGTTTGTTTCATGGAACTTGAATAACCACTTCTCACAATCACTTGACTAGGCTCAATCAACTCAACTCAACCAATCACCTTAAGGAAAAACTTTTTCTCACAAACCCTAGTTCAAGCATGAATCAATCAACTCAAAATGTTTCCAAAAATACTCAACAATAACTCTCACATAACAATGATACTCATGTTCTCCTCTAACTCAAGTTCAAGTTCTTTGTACAAGAAATGGGCTTCAACAACAATGCTTATAAAACAAGGTTTAATCACAACTCTCAAACCAGAAAACCTTGAAACATTCAACCAACCACTTTCAAAAATAAAACCACAATCAATCCTTTTCTCTCCAATGATATTTCATAAATCAGCCACCATAAACAAATTCAATGGAGAATATTGCTCATACCTTTTTGATGCCATATTAGTTGTCCACTAAATCTGCCACACTCAACAATTTTTTTTTTTAACTTTTAATAAGGATTAGATATTTTGATTAATAACACAACAATAATATCCAAATAATACCTTATTACTCCTACTCAATAAAATACACCATGTTCCCTCATGAAAGAATTAATCCCCTTTGAAAAAGAACAAAGCAACCTTCACTTTTGAACCCCTTTACAAAATCATAAATATCTCTTTACACACACCTTATTTCTCCCTCTAAGCAAGTTAATAAAATATCCCTTGAAATAAGCTTTCCAATGATATATAATATGATATACTTCCAAAAGGAAAATCACCAAAAATCTCTCTTTTTCCTAAAGTGCATCACAACCCTTATTTCTCCTAGGGCAACTTTAGAAAAATAAAATATCAAAAAAATATTAACTTGCCTTTGTCCTTGATGGGATTTGATCCCTCGATGCCTCCTTGCTCAGTGTCTTAACCGCGGCCAAGCTACCGCACGAGCTATAGGCTCGTTTGGGAGGGAAAGGCACCACGTGCTTCAAAACACTCCTCCCTCTCACGCAAACCAAAAATGCTTCGCACGCTCTTTCTTCCAATGCCTTCTAACATAGCCAAGGGGATTTGAAACCTTGATGTTCATTCTGCCACTTGCCTTACCCAAAATCCAATTGCCAATGCGCAACACTGCCCAAGGTGACTAGGGTTTCACATGCTATCCGATTTATTCTTTGCTTCCATCACTTAACCCTCTTTTTGCATGAGCTCTTTTCGCTTTCCAACAATCACATTAATTCACGAGTGCAAGATAAGGATTAATAAACCTTAGGCACCCTTTTATATAGTTTTCTCCCTCATATTTGACAATGTCAATGGATTACTTTTACTTTTAATTTTAAAATTTAAATTTAAATTTTAAATAATTTAAAATTTAAACTAAATATTTAAAATTAAATATCTCCATCATCGGGGCACCTTTTTCGATGAAATGAAAAGCCAACTTGGGTTTTAATAAAAACCCATTTCAAATTTGCCATCCATGGTTTTAAATAAAACCTTTTATTTTGCCTGCCTTGGTTTTCATAAAAACCCTATATATATCCATGCTCTCCAAAATATCATAAATGATTATTTATGAAGTGCTTTTGCCACAAAAACTCAATGTGATCCATGTGACATCAATGATCCATGTGACATCAATGACAACATAAAATAACTCAAATTGCCAACAATCTCCCCCTTTGTCATTGATGGCAACACCTCTAATGCAAATCACCACAATCACTGCAAAAGCCATCTTTGAGAATCAAAGCTACTCCCCTTGACTCAATACTCTCTATGGAGGTTGCTCCCCCTAACTCAATGCTCTCTTTGGAGGCTGCTCCCCATTTCTAAATGCTATCCTTGGAGGCCGATCCACCTAACTCAATGCTCTCCCCCTTACTAAAATCTCTCTCCATTTGACATCAATGGCAAAAGGGACACCTATGGGGCTAAAATATATGACTCTTAAGGTTAGCCTCCTCATCAGCTTCTCTCTTGAGGTGATTAATTTTGGGGTGGGAGTACTTTTACTCCTAGATTTTCTCTCAAACACTCAAATTTTTCTCTTGGTAATGGTTTTGTAAATATGTCTGCAATCTGATATTTTGTAGGAACACATTCCAATCTTACTTGTTGCTATGTAACCTGTTCTCTTAAAAAGTGATACTTGATTGGAATGTACTTTGTTCTGGCATGCATTACTAGATTCTTAAAGATACTTATAGCACTAATATTATCACACATAATAGGAATGGGATGATCATTATTTATGTTGAAATATTTGAGAGTCTGTTTCATCCATAATACCTATGAACAACATGCTGCCACTGCAATATATTCTACCTCTGTTCTGGAAAGTGACACTAATGGTTGTTTCTTGCTTAGCCAAGAAACTAGACAATCACCAAGAAAGAATGGTCCTCCACTTGTGCTTTTTCTATCATCAATATTTCCTGCCCAGTCTACATCTTTGTATGCTATGAGAGTGAACTTATTACTTCTAGGATACCATAGACCATACTCCATTGTTCCTTTGAGATATATGAGTATTCTTTTCACTACTGTCACATGTGATTCTTTTGGAGCTGCTTGAAATCTTCCCACTAAACCAACTGTATGTATTATATCTAGTATGGTGGTTGTAACATAAAATAGGCTACCAATCATAGATTTGTATAGAGTTTGATTTGCATAAGGAGATTCATCATATTTGCTTAATTTGCACCCTGTAACCATTGGAGTGCTAACTAGCTTACTATATTCCATTTTGAATGTCTTCAACATCTCTTTTATATACTTTGTTTGTGAAATAAATATCCCTTTTTCTAATTGTGAAAACTATAGTTTGAGTAAAAAGGTTAATTCATCAAGCATAGACATTTCAAACTCATTAGTCATGTTTCCTGCAAATTCTTGACACATTCTTTCATTGCTACCCCCAAAAATAATATCATCCACATAAAATTCCATAATCATAAAATCATTTCCCTTATTTTTAATATACAGATTGCTATCAACTGTTCCCTTTTTGAAACCTTGATCTCGAAGATATTTATCCAGTCTTGAATACCATGCTCTAGGAGATTTCTTTAAGCCATAAAGAGACTTTTTCAATATGCATACATAATTTTGGCTTATCTGCTTGATTAAACCCATCTGGTTGTTCAATGTAAACTTCTTCTTCTAAGTGACCATTTAGAAATGCTGATTTGACACCCATCTGATATACTTTGAAATTCCTATAGCTTGAAAGTGCTAGAAACATCTATATAGCTTACAATATTGCAACTGGTGCAAAGGTGTCATCAAAATCAATTCCTTCTACTTGTGCATATCCTTTACACACCAATCTTGTCTTGTTTTTGATGACTCGACCATATTCATTCATGTTCCTATAGACCCATTTAGTACCAATTACATTTTTTCCCTTTGGTCTTGTAACCAATTCCCAAGTCTTACTTTTTTCAATCTGATCTAGTTCTTCCTTCATTGATTTAATCCAACATTCATCACTTTATATCTCTCTAAAATCCTTTGGTTCTATCTTGGATAGTAGTGAAACATTTGCTTGTTCTGTTGAGCCTATGATTCCTCTTCTTGTCTGTCTTACATCAGGGCTACCAATGATCAAGTCCTCTGGATGATTTTTTTGAATATATATTGATGATATTTTGGGATGTATATTCTGCAAATCTTCTTGATCTGAATCTTCACCTATTTCTTCCTGACAACTTTCTTCTTCTTCAAGAATATCTTCCTGAGATGGCTCATTTATTCCTGTTCTTTCATCAAATATAACGTTTATATTTTCCACCATGGTATGTGTTCTTTTATTGTAGCATCTATAGCCCTTACTCTTTGTAGAGTATCCAAGAAAAATACCTTCATCGCATCTAGGATCAAACTTTCCCAAGTCCTTATCCTCTCTTTTGATATAACACTTACTACCAAAAATTCTGAAGTAGTTTACCGTGGGGGGTCTTCCTTTCCAAAAATAATATGGAGTCTTATTTTTCTTTTTTCTAACTTGATATCTATTCATAACATAGACTGTTGTACTAATTTCTTCCTTCCAAAACCCATATGAGATTCTTGATTCATTTAGCATTGCTCTTGCCATATTCTCAAGAGTTCTATTCTTTCTTTCTACTACTACATTTTGCTGAGGAGTCTTGGCTGCTGAGTATTCTTTTTTTATTCCATGTTCTACACAAAACATGATGAATTATATAGATATGAATTGCCCTCCTCTATCTGATCATAAACACTTGATCTTCTTTCCTATTCCATTTTCTACCATTTCTTTGAATACTTTGAAATTCTCAAATGCCTCTAATTTTTCTTTCATAAAAACAACCAAAGTCATTCTAGAATAATCATCTATGAAAAACATGAAGTAGCTTTCACATTGCAGGATTTTAGTTCTCATAGGGCCACATAAATCAGTATGAATCAATTCTAAAACTTTGGAAGAGGAATATTCTTTTGCCTTGAAACTTGATCTTGTCTGTTTTCCATACCGACACTGTGCACAAATTGTATTTGAAGGTCTTTTTATCTTTGGTAGATCTCTGAAAATTTATTTGTTGCTTATCCTTACTATGTTGTCGAAGTTCAAATGACACAACCTTGTATGCCATAACCAACTTTTTTCTTATTGAGATAGAAGATATTTTTCCATTTTTATTTTGCTGAGCATGTAGATATTGTTATTGGTTCTTTCTGCATTTGCAACAAGCTTCCCTATTTTTGTTTCCCTAATTTTGCATCCTGTAGAGGAAAATGTAATTGTGTACCCTCTATCACAAACATGACTTACACTCAATATATTGTGTTTTAGACCCTAAACATAGAGTAAACCCTATGTAGTAGTATTTCCATCATCCAAACTTAAATTTCCTCTCCCTTTGATTTTAGTTGAAGCATTATCACCAAATCTCATAGATCCACTATTGTTCCTTTGTAGAGAAATGAACTTATCCTTATACCCATTCATATGACTAGAGCACCCACTATCGATATACCATATGTTCATCCTATAACCTAGTAGAATCTGCCTTCAATCTTGTTAGTATTTATGAAGGAACCCGCTCTGATACCAATTGAATAACATAAGCTTATACTAAGAGGGGGGGTGAATAGTATAGCACCCACTTTTTACTTTCTTTCCAAACCAATATCAATTAGTGTCATTAATTGCAATAACCAAATATAGTAGTGTGCATTAATGACATAGATAGCAATAGTAAACAAGAGCACAAATCACCACACACAATTGAGACATAAGATTGAATGTGGTTCTCCCAATGTGGGGTAGTCCACAAGATAATATCCTTATAATATTTCACAAATAAATAGGGATATTTATCCCAATATAAATGATTACTTTGATCTTCTCAAAGCTAGTCTATCCACTAATCTACTCAGGTGGGAAATTCATTTATCTACTCAGGTAGGTAATCCACTAATCTGATAAGCTAGGCAATACACTAATCTTTTCATCTAGGCAATCTTGATCTACTCAGGTAGGTAATACATTGATCTGCTCAGGTAGGCAATCCACTGATCTACTTCAGCAAGCTCACCAAGAACCTGCTCAAAATCTGCTCAAGCAAGCTCACCAAGAACTTGCTAAAATCTGCTCCAAAAATCTCACCATGAACTTGCTCAAATCTACTTAGCAATCTCACCAAGAACTTGCTCAAAATATGCTCCAGCAAGCTCACCAAGAACTTTCTCAAATCTACTTAGCAATATCACAAAGAACTTGCTCAAATCTGTCCCAAATATGTCCATAAATCTATCCCAAAAGCCTTATCAAAGGCTCAATCAATCATACACAAAATCTCCCTCAAATATGTCCAAAAATCTATCCCAAAAGCATTCGAAAAGGCTCAATCAATCATGCACAAAAGTTGCCACAAATCTATCCAAATTTCTATCCCAAAAGCCTTCTCAAAGGCTCAATTAATCATGCTCAAAAGCTACCTCAAATTTGTCTAGAAATTTTTCCCAAAAGCCTTCTCAAAGGTTCAATCAATCATGCTCAAGTAGCACTCAATTCCCATCCATAAATATATGAAGGCAAGGCTCAATGATGAACTCAACAATGAATGACAATGCACTCTTTAATGGATGACAACAATGATCTCAACTCAAATCAATCTCAAATTAACTCAAATCAAATCAATCTCAACTCAGCTCAATATTATAGAAGCATAAAGAGAATTGTTAGAGACTCAATATGTTCTATTGACAAACTCAATTTATTTCTCAACTCAAACTCAACTCAAATCAGAATATAGAAGTTTGTTTCATGGAAATTGAACAACCACTTCTCACAATCACTTGACTAGGCTCAATCAACTCAACTCAACCAATCACCTTAAGGAACAAATTTTTCTCACAAACCTTAGTTCAAGCATGAATCAATCAACTAAAAATTTTTCCAACAATACTCAATAATAACTCTCATATAACAATGATACTCATGTTCTCCTCTAACTCAAGTTCAAGTTCTTCGTACAAGCAATGGGCTTCAACAACAATGCTTATAAAACAAGGTTTAATCACAACTCTCAAACCATAAAACCTTGAAGCATTCAACCAACCAATTTCAAAAAGGAAACCACAATCAATTTTTTCACTCCAATGATATTTCAGAAATCAACCACCATAAACAAAGTCAATGGAGGATATTGCTCATACCTTTTTGATGCCTTATTAGTTGTCTACTAAATCTGCCACACTCAACAAACTTTTTTTTCAACTTTTAATAAGGGTTAGATATTTTGATTAATAACACAACAATAATATCCAAATAACACCTTTGTATCGCTCCAAATTTTTTGCATCCTTACCCTCAGGCTATAGGATCCATGCCCGGAAGGGGGATGCGAGAAGGATGGGACAATACCTCGGACTGAGAGGCCCTTTGAAGGTCCCGCCTCTCGGGGGAGGGGTATAAAGGTGAATTTTCGACGGATGGTGGGTTCACCAGGAAAATTTTGAGTGGCAGTTTCCACACCTAGGTTGATAGTGAGTTTGATGTGTTCATTTTGTACTTTAATCATTCAACTCCTAGGTTTGGCCAAGATGAATCTAAACTATTCTATATGCCAATGCTGATTTAGATGAATACAAAAAATATGAATAAATGCTAAACACAGAAAATGTGCTAAATAGGACAGAACATACCTGATTCCGGATGTTTGATGAAGGTTATGAGTTTTGTAGCAGTCCAAATCGTCTCAACTTGTACGTAATCATCTGATATTTCACATAATCATCTCGAATCACAGTTGGTCATCTGAGATCAGACGAAATCATCTGAGATCTGACGAATTCATCAGACGAATTCATCAGAAACCTGCAATCACAAAAATAGATACAAAATACCAAATATGCAACTGCAGAAGCAAAGGAGAATGATAGCAATAATAGCAAACGTGCCTAAACAATGGATTCAAATAACAAACAAGAGAAATTATAGTAGATTTAATGATTGATTTTAACTTTATCATGCGGTTATGCTAAATGAGGTGAACTCCAAGATGCATAAACATAATAACTAAGATAATGTATAAAGAAATGCAGAAAAGTGATAAAGAGATGCAAACTCTAGACTTTGATTGCCCCCAATCTGGACTACAGTCGGGATCGTCTCCAATCGTACGAGATCGTCTGCGCTCCTCGACAAGATCGTCCGAAATCATCCGAAATCGCTTGCGACGATCCGAGCTAGCTTCGACTAAAAAATAGTAAAGTTCCTGCAAGAAAACACGAAATACTAAATGCAAATGATGGTGTGAGGATGCTCTGAGGTGCGTGGAAGTTCAGGGAAGTTTAAGCAGAGTTTCAGGCAGAAAGTCAGGGGGAATCAGGGGGATAAACTGAGAAAATCTTAGTTTATATAGGATTAGGGAGAGGTTAGGAGGTTGGGGATCATCCCAATCTGGGAGATCTCCAACGGGGGAATCTCCAACCTGTGCAGACGTGCTTCTGCCCAAGTTGGAGAGGTTATTGAAACAAAAGCTAATTATGAAAATTTGGTTTTGGGACAAAATCGTCTGGACGTTCTGTCCATGACGAATTCGTCAGATCTGGGACGATTTCGTCTAATCTGCGACGATATCGTCCAACGGTCAAAACAAATCCTAAAAATGGCACGAAAAATGAGGAAAGCGGGTAACAGGCGGTTAACAGGCGGTTAGCGAATTTTTTGAAGAAAATGCGTTAAAGACGAGTTCTTCCCGTTTTACGAGAAAGCAAAAATGTACTCAATTTTTTAGACGATGATTCTTGGTCGAATCGTACGACTGCTGACTATGGTGCCCCCTCCGTGTTTTTACCCAAATCGAACGTTTGAGGTAAAAACACGAAAAAGCAAAAATTAAAAAAATGTTGTTTTTAAATAAAATTAAGAAAAATAGGGTAAAACCCTAATTCATTTTTACTATTCATTTTTACTGTATATGATGTACATATATGTCTTGATATATATATGGTCTTTTTGATGATATGACTTGTGTATATGTTGTATGATGCTTTAATGTTGAATTTCGATTGATTATTGATGATTCATGTAATTATGTCTTTTTAGAAATATTATAATTTTATGTCATGTTGTAACATTTAAATGAAATAATCTGATGTAAACAATTGGTTGTTTTGGTGTGATTTGATGAAAAATAAAAAGGACTTCTAACAATAATTTCAAAGGACATTGTCGCTGTTATAGACCATTTCATGGAGTCGCCGCTCGCTCGGTCGTCAAGCTAATCCCAGTATAGAAATATTGCTAAAAGTAAAAGAATGCTTAAGAGACTGTCTTAAGACTTTGTGTTGTGATGGTGATGATGATGGTTTGTGATTTGTTTTCAGATTTTCATAAAAATAATATGCATGAGATACTAAAAGAAATATGATTTTTCTAGGCATAAATTCCTAAGTGTGATAAAATTTTGAACAATTCCTTAGGAATTATACCATCGTTGCAAAATTGAATGTTGACATAATGACATGAAATAGAATAAGTGTTCATTCATTTTTAAAGCACAATTGTGTAACATAATGATGTAAGTCATATGTTTTTATGAATTTAAAATGAATGGGAAAATAAAATTAGAACAATGGTTTGCGCTAGGCATAGAATTATAGGTATAGACTTATACCATCATCGCGAAATCCAAAGAAGAAATTGATATTTTAGTTTTATTGCATGATTGATTTTTGATTTTGAGATAAACAAAAAATAATAATATATAACTTGACTTTATTTACTAGATTTTGTAATATGTTGTTTTAAAAGAATTTTGGATTTTTTGAAAACAATGTATGTAATTGTTTTTATACTAAACAGATGTTCTGAAATAAGAATAAAATTTATTCCAAAAGAGTTGCAGAAATATTTTAAATTATCTCAAAGACAAATGTAGATTTGTAAGGAACCCTCATGTGCATATGTGAGTTCATTGCCGATCTTGATTTATCATAATGATAGAGAATCTCTCAAATACAAATGTGTGTGCAATTGTATTGTTCGTTCACCAATTTTGAGCAAGATAATTTGATACAAGTAATTTGAATTAACCAAATGAATGTTCGTTAACCATGATTTATATGCATGTAACCGTACCAGACTACTATGTAAGTTGGGTTATCAAGAGCTAGCTAATCCATAAGCCGACATAGGTCTATACAAAAGAAGGTCGCTAATGTGACGGACATATCACCATGCTAGGGATTACCCAAGGCCAAGCGGGTTGGGCACAAACCACCTGTTATGGGGCTTACCTCACAGTTTTCGAATAATTGAGAATTCCAGGGATTCAAGCTCATTCACCCTTCTTTTCTTTTCAAGGGGTAGGGAAAGGGATTTATTGCATTTTGCTTTTGCTTTTTCTCTTTTCTCTTTTTTTTTTGTATTTTTGCTTGATATTTGAGATAATGCTGAAACATTGTTGCGATGGTACAAAATGATATTTTTCTTTTTCTCATTTTCTTGGACTTTTCTTTTTCTTCCTATGCTAGGGATACTTGCTCGGATTAGCTGTAGAGCAAGGGATTTTTATTCCGGGTAGGGGTGAGCTTGTCCTTTTGTCAATTCTCAAAGATTCTAGACCATGTGCATGATAGGATAGCAGGGGAAACTTTTCGCTCAAGAAACCACTTTCTACTATGTAGCATCATATTGAATTTGCAATGAAATCATTTTAATGTGAAAAGATATACTTGGTTCAAGTAAATAACAAGATCAGTTCTCTATGCTCAAAACTTTATTTAATTCAACTGTGGACTTTGATATAAGAGAGATTAATAATCATACAAAATAAAATCAAGATATTTATTCATGTGAGTGTGAAAGTGCGGGATTCCAAATAAATGCTAATTTATCCAAAATAATTGAAAATATAACTACAATACTTCAAGAATTGACAGGTATGAAAATAAAAGATGTTTTTGAAGATTTTGATGATTTTGATGTTTTTATATTTTGATTTTGATTCATGATGGAATTGGTGGTATATACAAGATGATCTATATACACTATACAAGGTTATTTGAGTATAGCATGTCTAAGGTTGCTTCAAAATCAAAGGAGGTTTTGAAGGATAATTTGGTTGTGGTGAAGGTAAGAACAAAAGGTGATGAATAAAAGGTAGTGATAACAAAAGCTTTGTTATAATGTAGAATAATGTAGCAAAATATTTTACTTTTATATGTGTAAAATTGATCATGTTACAAAATAAAATGTCAGAAGGATAAGAAGGTTCTTCATTCTTATCACTATCTTCCAAGTCTTGATAATATGGAGGGAGCATATGTGAAAGATATGCATGGGTGTTATTTGGTAAACAAGGATGATCATATATGGATGAAGAAAAGTGATGGATAGAAGTTAATTGTGACAATGGAGAATGTATAGAACTTGATGTTTCAACCGTTAAATATTCTTCAAATGGTGTTGGGTCACCATGTATGGTAACAATTTTACTTGCAAGTTCAAACTTTAAACATTGGTGAAGAGTAGAAGGGACAACCCTCATCGTATGAATCCAAGGACTTCTGAGAAGTAGGTTGTAAGGTGAAGGGCAATATGCTACATAAAACAAAGTATCCAGGATCTTGGATCCAATATTAAGGGGAAGAATTATAGTACCTTGAGCTTCTTGAATTTCATTGTTAAAATATTTTACAATAACATTTGATTCATTAAGATCTTCTTCCTTTAATTTGAGTTTTTGGAATAATTGATAAGTGCATAAATTAAGAGAGGAGCCATTATCTACCATGATAGTTTTGACAGGTGTTTCTTTACTAGATCCTGTAATGTAAAGATAGGAGTCTTCTTGTGGAGTAGAGGAAGGAATCTCCTCATCATAGAATGAAATATGGTTAACCTCAAGAGGGCTTACACCATTAATTATGTTCTTAGGGAAAATATCATGAGGAACAAATTGTTGGCTAGGTATCTTGAACAAAGTTTCCTTATGAGAACTTTGTAATACTTCTAAAAGGGATATCTTTGCTTGAGGATTAATCACTTGTTGTTGGCTATCAAAGTGGATTTCAGATTGAGATTTTGATTCTAAAGATGAGCTTTCTATGCTTACATTCCATTTTGGATCATTCTCTAGAGCCAAAGATAGTTTTGAAGGTTGGTCAAATGAGGAATCCATCTCTTGAATATCAGATTGAGTTGATTGAACTTGAGGTTGCTCATTTGTAGTTTTTGTTACAATATTAGTAATATCATCATGATGGGACACATTAACATGCAATATTTGATTGGTTTCCTGTTGTTGATAATTGAATAGGGGTTCTTGGGAGATCCCCATGTCTTGATTGATTATTGGTATTTGTTGTGTAGGAGTTTGATTGTTTACTTGAGATTTATAATCAGTTGTAGATTGTAATTCCTTTATATTAAAAAGACCCTCATCAATCAAATCTTGAATTGCACATCTTAAATCTTTACAATTTTGTGTCATATGTCCATCTACTCTATGATATTCACAATGTAGCTCAGGTTTAAACCAATCTGCTGTGGCATCAAGTTGTCTTATGGAAGGGAGTTCAATCTTATTTGTATCAAGTAAATGCTTGAGAATTATATCCATTGGTTGATTGAGCTTTGTAAATGTACGTGATGAAGGTTTTCGAGAGGTTTTTGATAAGTGCCTTAGGAGTTCAGTCATAAAAGGACCTAATGGTTTTTTACCTCTCTTTTCTTTATTATGGGTAGAATGATGATAGGAAGATTGTGAAGTATGATGTGAGTGCATGGTAGGATTGGAAGAATAAGTATTTTCTTGTTGAAATGGATGTGTTGTATTGAAAGAAGAATATTGAAAGGGTGGAGGAGGATTGTATGTGGATTGATAGACATAATATGGATATATGGGAGAATAGATAATATCGTTATGAAGAGGATTGGAAAAGGGATTGTCCTGTTGGGGTAATGATGAAAAATGAGAAAAGTGTGATGGAGGTGATGTTGAATAGGGATGAGGTTGGTCATAATCAACAAATGTATTTGGCTGAATTCTTCCAACATTACTGATGGGCTCATATTGATTTGAGTAAAAACTCATGGTTTCTTTAGTACTTCTAAAAGTAATATTTAGTATCTACTATTTAGAATTGAATCTAAAACATACAAACTTGAAATGATGATTTTTGTTTTTGTTTTTCTTGTATACATATATATATATATATTTTTATGTTTTTTATATTTTTGAATCAGAAATATGCCTATGTTATTCACGTCGGGTTCACCAAAATGTATCGCTCCAAATTTTTTGCATCCTTACCCTCAGGCTATAGGATCCGCGCCCGGAAGGGGGATGCGAGAAGGATGGGACAATACCTCGGATTGAGAGGCCCTTTGAAGGTCCCGCCTCTCGGGGGAGGGGTATAAAGGTGAATTTTTGATGGATGGTGGGTTCACCAGGAAACTTTTGAGTGGCGCTTCCACACCTAGGTTGATAGTGAGTTTGATGTGTTCATTTTGTACTTTAATCATTCAACTCCTAGGTTTGGCCAAGATGAATCTAAACTATTCTATATGCCAATGCTGATTTAGATGAATACAAAAAATAGGAATGAATGCTAAACACAGAGAATATGCTAACTAGAACAGTACATACCTGATTTCGGATGTTTGATGAAGGTTCTGAGTTTTGTAGCAGTCCAAATCATCTCAACTTGTACGTAATCATCTGATATTTCACATAATCATCTCAAATCACAGTCGGTCGTCTGAGATCAGACGAAATCATTTGAGATCTGATGAATTCATCAAACGAATTCATCAGAAACCTGCAATCACAAAAATAGATACAAAATACCAAATATGCAACTGCAGAAGCAAAGGAGAATGATAGCAATAACAACAAACGTGCCTAAATAATGGATTCAAATAACAAACAAGAGAAATGCAGTAGATTTAATGATTGATTTTAACTTTATCATGCGGTTATGCTAAATGAGGTGAACTCCAAGATGCATAAACATAATAACTAAGATAATGTATAAAGAAATGCAGCAAACAATAAAGAGATGCAAACTCTAGACTCTGATTGCCCCCAATTTGGACTACAGTCGGGATCACCTCCAATCATACGAGATCATCTGCGCTCCTCGACAAGATCATCCGAAATCGTCCGGAATCGCTTGCGATGATCCGAGCTAGCTTTGACTGAAAAACAGTAAAGTTCCTGCAAGAAAACATGAAATACCGAATGCAAATGATAGTGTGAGGATGCTCTGAGGTGCGTAAGGAAGTTCGGGGAAGTTTAAGCGAGTTTCGAGTAGGAAATTCAAGGGTTCAATCAGGGGGATAAACTGAGAAAATCCTAGTTTATATAGGATTAGGGAGAGGTTAGGAGGTTGGGGATCATCCCAATCTGGGAGATCTCCAATGGGGGAATCTCCAACTACGCAGATGCGCTTCTGCCCAGGTTGGAGAGGTTGTTGAAACATAAGCTAATTATGAAAATTTGGTTTTGGGATGAAATCGTCTGGACGTTCTGTCCATGATGAATTCGTCAGATCTGGGATGATTTCATCTAATCTGCGATGATATTGTCCAACGGTCAAAACAAATCCTAAAAATGGCGTGGAAAACGAGGAAAGCGGGTAACAGGTGGTTAACGGGCGGTTTGAGGTTAAAATTTGAATTTTTATCTTTTTACTAAGGTTTAACTATGCCAATTTTAGGGTGCTACAACCTTATTACTCCTACTTAATAAAATACACCATGTTCCCTCATGAAAGAATTAATCCCCTTTGAAAAAGAACAAAGAAACCTTCACTTTTGAACCCCTTTACAAAATCATAAATATCTCTTTACACACACCTTATTTCTCCCTCTAAGCAAGTTAATCAAATAGCCCTTGAAATAAGATTTCCAATGATATATAATATGATATACTTCCAAAAGGAAAATCACCAGAAATCTCTCTTTTTCCTAAAGTGCATCACAACCCTTATTTCTCCTAGGGCAACTTTAGAAAAATAAATTATCAAAACTAATATTAACTTGCCTTTTTCCTTGATTGGATTCGATCCCTCGATGCCTCCTTGCTCAATGCCTTAACTGTAGCTAATATGTTGCATGAGCTACAGGCTCATTTGGGAGGGAAAGGCACCACATGCTTCAAAACACTCCTCCCTCTCACGCAAAAAAAAAATGCTTCGCGCACTCTTTCTTCCAATGCCTTCTAATGCAGATAAGGGGATTCAAAACCTTGACGTTCATTCTGCCACTTGCCTTAGCCAAAATCCAATTGCCAATGTGCCACATTGCCCAAGGTGACTATGGTTTCACACGTCATCTGATTTATTCTTCGCTTCCATCACTTAACCCTCTTTTTGCATGAGCTCTTTTTGCTTTCCAACAATCGCATTAATTCACGAGTGCAAGCTAAGGATTAATAAACCTTAGGTACCCTTTTATATATTTTTCTCCCTCATATTCGACGACGTCAACGGATTACTTTTATTTTTAATTTTAAAATTTAAATTTTAATTTTAAATAATTTAAAATTTAAACTAAATATTTAAAATTAAATATCTCCATCACCGGGGCACCTTTTTTGATGAAACGAAAAGCCAACTTGGGTTTTAAGAAAAATCCATTTCAAATATGCCATCCATAGTTTTAAATAAAATATTTTATTTTTCCTGCCTTGGTTTTCACAAAAACCCTGTATATATCCATGCTCTCCAAAATATCATAAATGATTATTTATGAAGTGCTTTTGCCCCCAAAACTCAATGTGATCCGTGTGACATCAATGATCCATGTGACATCAATGCTAATATAAAATAACTCAAATTGCGAACATATCTAGCAACAATTCTCGAGGTTGTGTCCTACCAAGAAAATAAATGCCCATTTTGAACACTATGTCTAACAAAAGAGCAATGGCATAAAAAGTCATGGAAAAGGTCTTCCTCCTAGTTATTAATAACTTTTGCATTCAATCCTCCAAATAGGTTTCCCAATCACACTTCATTCCATTATAAACACCTTCTACATACTGGGCCATCCATATTAGCATATTAGAAGCTCGTGATTCTCCTAACAAGAAAGCCATGATAATATTCATTGCACATGCCAATTCATCAATATTCAACTAACTCTGATCTATTCCATGAGTTCCAAAACTAGATATCTTGGCTGCAACAGGTGACTTCATATATGTGAGTTTTGTAATCAACCTGTGAGCCTCAATTGGATCTACCATCTTCTTCAAAATTGGATCTCCCTCCTTGGGAAATCTAAATGTTCTTCTAAATGCCTCCACCAAAAACTCCACTTTGATGTGCCTATTACCCACTCTCACAAAGGTGTAATTTGTATCAGGTTCATAGAATTAAGAGTTTACAACAAGTATTCATTGAATAATACTTTATCTTGTGGTAGGATTTGCACAATAATTCTTACATCGGCCTTCTTCAGTGTAATATTTAATGGATGTTTTACCTCATTTATTTCAACCATTTTTTGCAAAAGTCCATTGTTGGTTGTCCAAAAGTTATATCATTGATATCCACTTGCTCTTCTTCTAATTCACTGAGAAACTCATCCTGTTTATCTGGGATAGCTTCCTGATGAATTTCACTATGAAGCTCCCATTAGTGTACCCTTGGTGGCTCCATATATTCTATTCAAATTTTTAATGGTTCACTACCTCTACCACTACACCAATATCTATGATCTCTCCATGGCCTATACCCTCTCCTTCTCCAAGGATTATTACCATACCTCTCGTGTGATTGAAATCGATGTCCTTGGTCTTGAATGGGGTAAACTAAGTGAGATCCTCTAGGATGTGAATCTCTTTGGTGTAGTGGTCTTGGTGATATTTCCACCTTAGTTGCTATAATACAATTAAAATGAGCTTAGAACTCTCACTTGGAGCTCATGTTTTTGCCATCTCAAGTGGAAACCACGTTTGCACAATCTCTAGTCAACTTGGCAAATCATGACAACTCAACACAAAATTGCTCCAAAATCTGTACTACTTCTAAAATGTATAGAGACTATCAAAAATTGTACAATGCCTTAACAATTCATACATGTACATTTTGAAATTGTACAACCACTATTAAATCGTATAGCTCCACTTGAAATCGTTCAACTACACATGATTCTATATAATTGCATGAAATCATACAAATTGGGCTCCAAATCATACAATCTCATTATAAAATCATAAAATCATTCCCTAAATTTTACAAGGGTATCTCCCTTCCATAAAATCCCATAATTTTCCATACAACTACAAAGAATTTTGTATGATCACCTCTAAATTGCATAAATCAGGTCCTTAGGAGCATTAAATTCATACAATTTACCCTAAAATTGTATAATCATGCCGCCAAATTGTACATACAGCCCTAGAAAACTTCACTTGGATAAAAAACCTTGTTTTTGTCAAACAGGTATGATTTTTGGGAAACCCGTTTGCCAAAAGTGTGCAATCTTTCTTTCTAGAGCAATTTCAATGCAATTGTGCAAGTTCTCCTTCAACTGGTGCAAATTTTCTCCAAGATGAATTTTCTATAAATATGGTAGTATTGTACAAGCATTATTTTATGCTCTTCCATACATGCAAAGTCACAAAAATCATTTTGTACTTTTATGGTTGATTTCTAGCACTAGGGTTTGTCGTTTTGCCTCCTTGCAATTCTTGCACTTCACTATTTCTATAAAATCAAAACTTAGCCATAATTTTTCTATAATAATGGTTTCCTTGGATGCCTCCCTACTTCAAACCCTCATTTTAATAGCAGCTTTTCACCACCTGCAACACAATTTCTGAAAAAACTCAACTCTTTCCGTAGTAAAACCCTATCTTTGGTAGCTTTTTCTCCAAATTGGTTTACTTTTTCAAAAAAAAAATATTTTGTAGTGCAAATATGGAATGGATCATGAATAATTGCAGCAAAATTGATTAATTCAAATTCCCATATAGAATAAAGTTTTTTTTTTCCACCCTTTTTGCTCTCAAATCCTCCAAATTTCAATATTGCATGTGTATGATTTGTCAAAATGTTGTATGGTGCCTATTTTTTATTTATTTTGAAACCCTAACCTCTTCCTTCATGAAATTTCACCACCTTAGCCTCATTTGCATGTAATCTTGTCCTTTTTTATGGATAATTGACAACATATCTTCCTTGTGCATGCGATTTTATCTTTTCTCACTTTTATCCTTTTCTTTATCTTTTTTTAAATATTTTCTTTTATTTTATTTTTCTCTTTTGTTTTACTTTCTTTTATTTTCTTTTTATTTTTCTTTTTTTTTTTTCAGGATGGGCCACGGTTTCCAGTTTTCAACCACCCTCCATCTTAATTGCATCTTGAGGAATTTTCACAATTAAGATATTTTTCTATTTTTTTAAATATCCTAACAACTTACCATCATGGGAATCATACAATGACATTCACTTGTACGATCCCCTTTGTTGACTCATCGGTTGGGGGTCCCACTTCTATATTGCGAGTAATCATGTCATTAGGTGCCAACCGATCATTTGAACGATCCCTTCCTGCTTGTGGGGTTGTATCATTTACTATCCTCTCATTACCATGTGTACAATTTGGGATTGTACAATTACAATATGCAGGATTTCCTATTGGAAACACTTCATTTCATCATTCTAGTGATTAATCATGAGGTAGGGGTGATCTTACTGGTATACTATCATTTGAGTGACTCCTTTTCTTATCTCCTTGGATCAATTTAGATTCCAAACTTGGTGAATGAATCCTTTTCCATCCTTGACTTCATCTGCAAAATGTACTCATCCCCTATCACAAGTCCTCTTCATTGCATGTCTTCCATGACCTAGTGCTCTAGACACAAGACATCTTCAAACATTAAATGGGATTTCTCTACCTTAAACTAATCCTTTTCCAACTTCAATTCTTCTTGGTCCTTGTCGAATCAATGGAGGTCATCCAAGTGGGTATCTTTTGGTAAGGTTTGGTACATACCCTCTCAACTAGGGGATACCTTACAGGTTTTTGGTCTAGTTCAAATAGGCTAATGGTGTATCTCTCAACCATCTAGGAGTAGGGATTCAGATCCTCCCTCATCCTCTACCTCCTCTAGGTGAGACATTCCAACTACTCCTTCCAATATTTAGTGGACGTACTCCTCCTCCATGGCCTCACTGCTACCTTGGGGATCCTTTTTGGTTCATTCCTCCCCTTTCTTAACTGCCAGGAGTAATATCCACCAATAATATGTTGGCCAAGTGACCTTCATTTCTTTACGTTCTAGGTGAAAATTATCGAAGTGCTCGTATTCAATGATCTACATGTTGCCATCATCTTTCCTCAAAGAATATTTGTAGAGATAAGGTTGCCAAGATTTCCCTATATATTTCCAAAAATTCAGGCTCAGAATAAGAATCATTATGATCATCATCCCTTTGTTCTGACCAATTTTTTGGTAAGTTCATTATCCTTTGAAGTCTCTACACTTATCTTATTTATCATCTCAGCTATCGATAGGCTATTGCATAGGTCTTAGCGTTAGGGTGAGCATGAGGTACCTATGGTTGCCTTAAGAAATCATCACCACTACTATCTAAACTATCATCTCTTACTAACCAAGGTAACTCTCCATCACTGGATTCACTTGAGTCCTTGTGTACATTACCTTGTGGTTCAGGTGATGTAATATCTTCTTCAATTTCTCACCAAACTATCTTTGCATCTTCTTCTATCATTGGTGGGTCATTTGGTATACCACATGGTGTTTTCTGTGGTCTTTCTCCCTCACTAGTACTTGCACCCTCATGGTGTGTTGCACTTACTTGTGGTGTCACCTCATGTTCTTCTCCTTTAACTTCTAATTCTCATAACCTTGCTATCCTTTGCTCATCCAACCTTTGCATCATCTCATCCAAATCTTGGATATTTTATTCACGGAGTCTTGTAGTATGACCTTGCAATATTTCATACTCCTCTTGCAACTATTGGATCTGATGTTGCATCCTTTGTTGCAATAATCCTATCTGAGCTAACAAAGTAAGTCCAATGAGCTCTTCATCCATGGTTTCATTTTCATTTCTTTATGGAGCTTCCATATCAAAGGTATCCATCCTATCTTCATACCATACCATTAGTTGTATCCTTCACCAACCTTCTATTGGTTGAGGTAGTTCTCTATGCTCCAACTGTGGGTACACAATTCCTTGTTCTAATTGGGTTGCTAATGGTACTACTTCTTGGTTCCTTCTCTCATTTGGAGGAATCCATTCTTCATCTTCTTCTTCAATTCATTCAGTCTCATCTATGAACCTTACATGTACTCGCATCCTTCTTCTCTCATTGGGTCAAGGTACCAATTATTGTTGTTTGATGATTGGCCTTGTCTCCTCCCCTTCTGCAAATAGGCATGCAAGTCCCATGTCAGGGTCCTCCCATAATGGACCTTGAATTCTTCTTTGTGGTTTATCAGATTGAGCTTCCTCCCTTCATCTTCTTTCAATTTCCTCTCAAAGAAATAAATAAACACTGCACTTTATATGGCTTCAAATTCAAACCATTCATAGTGTTTGGCACCTCAATTCCATTCAAGTTTTGCAGTTTGACTACCCCATTATCCATCACTTCTACAACTCAAAAGGAACCAAGCCACAAGATCTTTAACTTTCTTGGCTTGATTTCCTATTTCCTATTAAATTTTAGAACTAAGTCACCTTGCTTAAGTTCTAACTTTCAAAGGTGCTTATCATGCCACAACTTCCTTCTCTTTTGGGTCACTTTGATCACCCACTATGCCATGACTCTTCTTTCATCCAACTTGATTAGTGTCGCTAGTCTTTCCTCTAGACTTTCTTGGTCACCTAAGTGATGCTCCACAGCTACCCATAAACTTGGTACCAAGAACTCTATTGGAACTACTACCTCCTGACCATACATTAACTAAAATGGTGTATGGTTTGTTATTGGTTTAAAGGTAGTATGGTATACCCAAAGAATAGATGGTAACCTTTCCTCCCAATCTAATCCTTCTATCCCATAGGTTTTGTACAAGGTTGACACTAGGACTTTGTTAGTTGCCTCCACCTACCCATTGGCTCTAGGGTAATACAAACTAGACAAGGAATACAAAATTCTAAAATCAATCATCATCTTTTTGATAATCTCATTCACAAAGAGACCTCGTCGATCACTTGTTATTTGTAGTGGGATACCAAATCTTGTAATTACTTGTTCATACAAGAATCAAGTTGTACTCTTTATCATGTTATCTGGTAGCACTCTTGCTTTGACCCATTTTATTAGGTATTCAGTAGCTACCATGATGTATCAACACTTCTACCTATGGGTAGTTTTTAATGGTCCAACAAAGTCAAATCCCAATATCTCAAATAGCTCTTAGGGTTGCGATGGATGTAAGGGCATAAAGTCTTGTTGTACTGGTTTCCCTACTCTTTCTTGAGTATCACATGCTCATACATATTCCTTTTCATAATTAAATAGCATGGGACAACGTAATCCTACTAATAGTACTTTTTGAGTAGTGGCATCTGGCCCCATGTGTCCTCCTACCAATTGTTCATGAGCTTCTCTCAATGTTGCTTTAACCTCCTCATCCATCACACATCTTCATAGGATACCATAATTACCCATTTTGTATAGCAATCCAGCTATCAACTGAAAATGTATTGACTTTATGATTGCCTTTTTCTTTTTTATTGTTGTCAAATCTTGTGGCAACTCACTTGTAGATAAGTATTGACCAATCAACTTGTACCAAGATGGAACAATATTAATTACAAATAACTAGGCATTAGGGAATTCATATGGAATCCTCATCCTTACAAGATCTCCTAATCGTATTCAATATAACTGATCTACAATCACATGCTTCTTACTAGGTTGCACTACTACTCGAAATATGAATTCTTGTAAAGTGATGAGCCACTTGTTGATCCATCCTTGTATGATTGGCTTATTTATCAAGTACAAAAAATCCTGATGATCTACATAAAAAGCAAAAGGGTTTACCAATAGGTAATATCTAAGTTTTTGTACAACATATACCATCTCTAAAGCTTCTCACTTCGTTGTACTATAATTTCTCTCCACCCGTGATAATAGGCAACTTGCAAAAAATATAGGCTAATCTATCTAGACAATCGGTTCACTTCATTTGACCAAGCTATTATTGGGCAAACTGTGGCTTCACTATCAAATGGGGTACAATATGTAACTTTTTACCCTAACTTCCCATATCCATTGCAGGATGATACTTTTGGGAAAATATGGTAGATGTTAATAGAAACCAGAGGCTTGGATCTGAAACCAGGAAGTTTTGAACTTTCAATTACAGTAAAATTTTTGTGTCAAGTGTGTAACACATTAGTTCCTATTAAATTCAATTCTGAGAAGAGTAAATATGCAGTGCTAGTCGACATGTATTCTGATGAGGCAACTTCAATGCCTATAACATTTTTTGATTTTGAGATCCCGAGAGAATGGGAGTTGAGTCTACACTCAGTGGATCCAATGAAATATTTTTTTGAGTATCAAATTGATGTAGCTGATGATAGACAAAAATCCAAAATCACATTTAATCAGCCTCCTCTATCAAGGGTAACTTCTTTGAGAATACCTCACCCATTACCTATCATCCGAAGGATTCCAAGTTTAAGAACTTATCAGTCTTAGAATCTTGTACAGAATCAGGACAGTCAGAAAGCTACTCTTCCTTCTTTAGTTTCCAGTATTCATATCCATACATCGGATCCAAATCCGAAAGTGAATGTGCAACCTATAAATAACATGCACATGATGATGTTTTCTCCTGGTTCCTCTTCTTCATTAAAATGGAATCATAAAAACAAAATCTTCCATAAAGGTGGCAAATGGCCCCTTAAAGAGAAACATTGCATAACCACTTTAGATACTGAATTACCCATAGTAAGAGTAGATGTATCTTGCATTCTTGAACATGATGTCGATGATATTGCAGATCAGTCTGAATCTATTAGACAAATGAATTACATCAACAACTGGAGTCAGTATGCTGAAAAGCATTTTGATAATATGGAAGTATATTTAGGAGAAATACAATCAGAATTACAGAAGGTAAATGAAAATCTAGCAGTAGTCAGATTATTCCAAGAAGAACAAAAAAATGCAGTAAAGTCAGACAGTAAAAAAATAAAGTCTGAGGCAAAACCAAGTATCCCTATAAAATTGGCTAAAGCATCTAAGCCAATTAACATAACTCCTACGGGTTATCAAACCCTACAAAATAAATTAGGGAAACAAAAAGAAACAGAATCATCTTCTGTTAAACCACAAATGAACATGGCCAGAGTTGAAGGAACAACACAACAGTCTAAGTTTATGTTCCCTTTCAACATAAAAGAAGGTGCATTTATTCTAAACATTGATGGCAACCCTAATCCTCAAGAGGTTATCCATATTTGGGTTAACCATTATAGCTCTCTGCAAGCAATACATAATTTTGATAACAATGCAATCATTGAGTTGTGCACCAGACACTTTGTTGGCATGGTATTACAATGGTGGGTACATGCATCAGATGAGTCCAAGATGCAGGTCTATGAACAAGGTTTACCATTACTGCATGAAGCTTTATTATTAGAATTCACCCCCAATAATGTGAATAAAGAAAAAGAAGATCAGCTTAATCTTGCATTTAAAAAATTGTATGATATGAGTAGATTTGAAGAATATGTGCAGGATTACATGAAGAAAGTTTATGAATTGAATTTACACAGAGACCAATTTATTAAAATTCAGTTCTTATCTTCTTTACCAAAAGGTCTAGGACAGTTGGTCTTAGATAAAATTGCTCAACAGGGTGTGGACATAAATACTTTGTATTTTGTTGATATAGTTGAATCAGTGCGACAGGAATGTCGTAAAATTTATTTATTTCAGAAGGTTTCCAAAACAAGCAAATCCCTTACAATAAAATAATGTTCAGGTATCGATGGTGCAGAAACCTACAAGAAACCTAGAACAGTTAGAAGAAGGTTTGTTAAGAGTAAAGGTAAGAAGTATAAGCCTTTTAAGTATTTTAGAAGACACAGACAAGCTCCTAAGAAAGACCCAAAGGATGTCTGTTGCTTTGCTTGCAAAAAGAAAGGCCACTATGCTCATTCTTGCCCATCTAAAGCTCCAAAACATGTCAGAGCATTATTTGCAGACCCAGATGTTAATACTGAATGGGAAATGTGTGAAACTGTAGAACAATTAGATTTTTGGAAACAACAGAACATTTCAGTGTTTAAATGTACAGTTGAATCAGATACTGAAAGTTCAATTTTTGATGAAGATAATGAATAGATTGATGAACAAGAATTGTAGTCCATTAATGATATGTTTATGGTATATCCTACTGATCCTACAATGCTTGAATTAGAAGATTGTAGTGACTGTGAATCTGAAATAGATGAAGATGAAATAGAGGCTCAAGAAGCCCTGTACAGGTCTTATAATAATACATCAGAGTCTTCTTCTTCTAGTTCATCTTCTGAGCAAATAAAATATGAAATAGATGTTGAATCAGATGCTCTATCTGATTACAATGAGATTCAAGCCACTCAGGCTTTACAAAAATATGATCCTTTCAAGGATCCAAAATCTTTGATGCCTCACAAAAAACTAGTAAATATTAAAAACAACAAAAATTTGTTTATCATAAATTTCCTTTAGCATCTAAAAGTGCTCAATTACAGATAAACAAAATGGTGCATTCATATCATCAGATTTTGTGTCCAATTCGGATTGCAGGAGATGGTGGTATAAATTTTTAGAAAATAGTTGCTTTCATAGATATTGGTTGTAACTTGAATTTTTGTCATGAGAAAATGGTTCAAAATTGGGTAGAATCCACAAAGGATTTCAGAGTATCAACAATGAATGGACAGAGAGGTTTGAAGTATTTTGCATTTGATATCCCTATTCAAATCTCTGGTAAAATTATATATGCTAACTTTGTGCAAATAAATGATGCAGGATATGATGTTGGTTTGGGAAGTCCATTATTAGATACTTATGGACCATACATAGTTGCTCAACATTGTTTAGTGCTGAATATTGATAATGAAAAAATTATAGTTCCAAGAATACCAACTGTGTTTCATGCTCAAAAACTAAAGGCACAATGGACTGATCCTTCTCTCGAAGATATTATCAGTCATGAACAAGCATTGGAGAAACAAAGAATTCAATAGGAGTTTTTACACTCCTTAAGTGCTTTGAATATGGATGTCAGTCCAGATAGAATACAAAAACTTGTAGAACAAATGGAAGAATGTTGTGTAGAGCATCCATTAGAGAAATGGAGCACCGAGTCCCCAATGGCTGAAATTCCTACTTTTCACAATCAGCCAATTGTTGGCAAAAGAATAGTTCTAAATAAAGAAGATGATCAAGAGGCTCAAAATCAGACACAGGAACTTTTGCAGAAAGGTTTGATTCGCCCCTCAAAATCTAACTATTCTTGTTCTGCTTTTATTGTCAAAAAAATTCAGAGCAAAAAAGAGGTAAGGCACGTATGGTTATCAATTACATTCCATTGAATGTTATCACTCAGAATATAAAATGGCCTTTACCAGACAAGCAACAATTAATTCAAAGAGTAGGACAGGGGAAGATCTTTTCAAAATTTGATTGTGTTTCTGGTTACCATCAGATTAAAATAAAACTAGAAGATATCCATAAAACAACATTCACAACACCTACAGGTTTATATGAATGGCTTGTGATGCCATTTGGGCTCAAGAATGCACCAACACAATTTTAGATGAGGATGGATAGGATTTGTCAACCTTACCATCAGTTCTTGGCCAATTACATTGATGACTTTTTGGTTTTTAGCCAGTCTCTAGCAGAACATGAGCAACATGTTCTACAATTTAAACAATTGATGTTAAAACATGGAGTAGGTCTCAGCAGAGACAAAAAGAAATTCCAAATTGTTGTAAAAGAAGTGGAATTTTTGGGTGTTCTACTTAAGGATGGTAAAATTGTAATGCAAAAACATGTTCTAGAAAAAATTGCAATGTTCCCTGACCAGCTGATTTCAAAAGACCAATGTCAACATTTTCTAGGATGTATTAACTATCTGCATGATTATTTGTAGTGTGTCTCCATGATTACAAAACCCATCAGAGACTGTATGAAAGTCGAGCCTTTCAGTTGGTCCTCTACAACAACAAAGGCAGTAGTCAATCTAAAATCTTCTTGTGAGAATTTACCGCCTTTAGAACCTGCACTCTCAAGGCCATATATTTTACAGATAGATGCAAGCAAGGAGTTTTGGGCTTGCATTCTTTTAGTTAAAAGAGATCAGACAGAGAAAATTTTAGGGTACAAATCAGGTCAGTTCCAGAAACATGAATTGAATTATTGGCCAGTAGAAAAGGAAATTTTGGCCATAATAAAAGGCATAGAAAAATATAGAACATTGTTATTGCCTGAAGACTTTATAATTCGAACTGACAGTAAAAATTTCAAATGGTTCATGGGTAAGAAAATCTTTGCCCAACTCTGTCGTGGTCGCTATGCGTGGTGGCAGACCCTCCTATCACAATATCAGTTTTCAGTTGAGTACATTTCAGGAAAGGATAATTCTCTGCCAGATGCCCTAACCAGAGAATTGGCACATATGCATATGTTTGGAGGACATCCTCAGGCATGGTAGCGTTGGCCTTTACAAACACCTACTGAAAGACAATCCTTTTGTCAAAGGATACGAGGATTCTTTCCTCAAGCATCGCAGATTAGATTTTCCATAAATTATGTGCCTTACATTGATTTTGTATATAATTTTGCAGGTCGCATTAATGTGTTTGTCAATTCAGGTCGTTGGAGTCTGTTTACTTCAGCCATGATACAACACTGTCTCAATAATGGAGTTTTGGACGATGTGATTATTCTCAAAAATTCATCTAGGGCAATGTCTATTCCTTTCTTAGATTTTTTCAATATGTTTATTTTAGATTCATCTTGGCAAAGAAATTTATTCACACATATTGTAAGAATCAATTTTACAGAGGCTCCATAGGTTTCTGTCTTTGCGGATGAAGAACAAGTTTACAGTCCAGATCCTCCTACTCCAGATCCCCCTTCGGATGCTCAACCAGAAGATTCAAACATTGATGTTGCAGTTGCTCGTATGATTCAAGACTGTACAGACTGCCAAGCATCACTAACCGGCATGTGTCGCATACATGAATATTTTGCACGTCGATAGAAATTAAATTGTACATAGACTGCTACGGTTAGACACTGACCTTCATAAATAAGGTTAAGACCATCGTTTGTTAGTTGCCATGTGTTGTGTTGTTTAGTTTTAGCTCATTGTTTATAAGCGTTGTGAGTTTAGTTTTACCTTTGTAAGTGGATTTTACTATTTCAACCACTTTTAGTGTCAAAAAAATATTAGGCCTACATGTGTTCTAATCTCTCACTTCTTCCACCCACTTTTAGTGTTGGCACATTTTACTATTTCAATCGCTTTTAGTGTTGGCACAATCTTAGGCGTACACGTGTTCTAATATCTCGCTTCTTCTCGAGATTTCTTCTCATGTAAAAATATATATAATGAGACTCGATGCTCATTCTTGTCATAAAGAATTTTATGTTTTAAGCTAAGTGCTTTCTCTGCTAGAGAGTATAGATTCTAGCCTATTCCTAAGGGAATAGTTTATACAAATTTTTATTTGCAAGTTTGAGTTCTTAAGCAGACCCTAGTGCTCCATTGGCTTTGTCCGACCTAGAATCTTTGTTCCTAGAACCAGCTAATAGTGATATTTTAGAGGAAACCCATTCGAGATGGTGAGGAAACTCCACTCTGTGAGTATTACTGTTGTTGTTCTCAAATCAAGAAGTGTTCTCTAGTTTTTATGCATTGAATCTAGTGTTTTCCAGCAACCAGAGATTAATTGCAGAGACAAGAATATTGCATCTAGATTATCAATCTAGATTTCTCTACATTGATTTGGTATCAAAGCCCTATTAGAATCCTAGAGCCTTGTGTTTATGAGTTTGAATATCAAAAGTTTAGATACTCGTATCCTCAATTTTTAACTGTAGTATTTTTTATGCTCTTGTGTACTTGTTGAAGAAAGCATTGTATAAGGTATTGAAAGTGATAAAACGACATCTGCAAGTAGCCCAATAGCAAGTCTTAGAAGCATATACAATCAAACATAGTAAATTTGTAAGTCCAGCTTAAATGGATTCTTTTGCATCTAATTCTAGTTTCGATGATACTTTGATAAATTATGGGTGTCAAATTTATGAAATAGAATTAGAAAATTCAGACATGAGTAGCTATGATCTTTCTTTGCTTATTCCTAAACTATCTAAAAATAATTATACCAACTAGACAAACAGAAAAAACTGTTACAACAATTTGAGTCTAGTTTCATTAGAAGACATTTACCTTTGAATATATACAGGCCAAAAATTAAATAGATATTCAAAAATTTTGAAAGTAATATTAAGGTCAATAGGACCAAAGCCTGTAGAAAAATATCAGTGTTTAATCCTTCTGAATTAAAGGTCCTCTCCTAGATGATATTAATTAATGTTGTAGATCAGTTTGAATCTATCAAACAAATGAATTACATCAATAACTAGAGTCAGTATGCTAAAAATAATTTTGATAATATGGAAGTATATTTATGAGAAATACAATTAAAATTAAATAAGGTAAATGAAAATCTAGCAGCAGTAAGATTATTCCAAGAAGAACAAAAAAATGCAGTAAATTCGGACAGTAAAAAAGTAAAGTCTAAGGCAAAACCAAGTATCCCTATAAAATTGGCTAAATCATCTAAGCCAATTAACATAACTCCTACAGGTTATCAAACCCTACAAAAAAAATTAATGAAATAAAAAAAATAAGAATCGTCCTTTGTTAAACCGCCAATGAAAATGGCTAGAGTTGAAGGAACAACACAACAGTCTAAGTTTATGTTCCCTTTCAACATAAAAGAAGGTGCATTTATTATAAACATTGATGGCAACCCTAATCCTCAAGAGATTATTCATATTTGGATTTAACCATTATAGTTCTCTGTAAGCAATACATAATTTTGATAACAACGCAGTCATTGAGATTTGCACCAAACATTTTGTTGGTATGGTTTTACAATGGGGGGTATATGCATCAGATGAATCCAATACGTAGGTCTATGAACAAGGTTTACCATTACTTCATGAAGCTTTATTATTAGAATTCACCCACAATAATGTGCATAAATAAAAATAAGATCAGCTTAATATTGCATTTAAAAAATTGTATGATATGAGTAGATTTGAAGAATATGTGCAGGATTACATTAAGAAAGTTTATGAATTAAATTTACACAGTTATTAGTTTATTAAAATTCAATTCTTATATTCTTTACCAAAAGGTCTAGGATAGTTGGTCTTAGATAAAATTGCTCAATAGGGTGTGGACATAAATACTTTGTATTTTGTTGATATAGTTGAATCAGTGCGACAGGAATACTGTAAAATTTATTTATTTCATAAGGTTTCCAAAACAAGAAAATCCCTTACAATAAAAGAATGTTCGGGTATTGATGGTGTAGAAACCTACAGGAAACCTAGAACAGTCAAAAGAAGGTTTGTTAAGATTAAAGGTAAGAAGTATAAGCCTTTTAAGTATTTCATAAGACATAGAAAATCTCCTAAGAAAGACCCAAAGGATATTTGTTGCTTTTCTTGCAAAAAGAAAGGCCACTATGCTCATTATTTCCCATCTAAAGCTCCAAAAATGTCAAAGCATTATTTGCAAACCCATATGTTAATAATGAATGAGAAATTTGTGAATTTGTAGAATAATTACATTTTTGGAAACAATAGAATTTTTTAGTGTTTAAATGTATAGTTGAATCTGATACTGAAAGTTCAATTTTTTATGATGATAATGAATATATTGATGAACAAGAATTGCAGTCCATTAATGATATATTTATGGTATATCCTATTGATCCTAAAATGCCTGAATTAGAATATTATAGTGACTGTGAAACTCAATCTGAAATAGATGAAGATGAATTAGAGGCTCAAGAAGACCTGTACAAATCTTATAAAAATACATCAAAGTCTTCTTCTTCTAGTTCCTCTTCTGAGCAAATGAAATATGAAATAGATGTTGAATCAGATGATTTATCTGATTATAGTAAGATTCAAGCCACTCAGGCTTTATAAAAATATGATCCTTTCAAGGGTCCAAAATCTCTAATACCTAACAAAAAACTAGTAGATATTAAAAAGCAAAAAAAAATTGTTTATCATAAATTTCCTTTAGCATCTAAAAGTGCTCAATTACAGATAAAAAAAATGGTGCATTCATATCATCAAATTTTGTGTCCAATTCGAATTGCAGGGGATGGTGGTATAAATTTTTAGAAAACAATTGCTTTCAAATATATTGGTTGTAACTTGAATTTTTGTCATGAGAAAATGGTTAAAAATTGGATAGAATCCATAAAGGATTTCAGAGTATCAACAATGAATGGACAAAGAGGTTTGAAGTATTTTGCATTTGATATCCCTATTCAAATCTCTGGTAAAATTATATATGCTAACTTTGTGCAAATAAATGATGAAGGATATGATATTGGTTTGGGAATTCCATTAATAGATATTTATGGGCCATACATAGTTGCTCAACATTGTTTAGTGATGAATATTGATAATGAAAAATTATAGTTTCAAGAATACCAATTGTGTTTCATGCTCAGAAACTAAAGGTACAATGGACTGACCCTTCTCTCAAAGATATTATCAGTCATGAACAAGAATTGGAGAAACAAAGAATTTAGCAAGAGTTTTTACACTCCTTAAGTGCTTTGAATATGGATGTCAGTCCAGAAAGAATACAAAAACTTGTAGAACAAATGGAAGAATGTTGTGTAGAGCATCCATTAGAGAAATGGAGCATCGAGTCCCCAATGGCTAAAATTTCTACTTTTCACAATCAGCCAGTTGTTGGAAAAAGAATAGTTCTAAATAAATAAAATGATCAAGAGGCTCAAAATCAAACACAAGAAATTTTGTAGAAAGTTTTGATTCGCCCCTTAGAGTCTAACTATTCTTGTTATGCTTTTATTGTTAAAAAATATTTAGAGCATAAAATATGTAAGGTACGTATGGTTATCAATTACATTCCATTGAATTTTATCACTCATAATATAAAATGGCCTTTACCAAACAAGCAAAAATTAATTCAAAGAGCAGGGCTGGGGAAAATATTTTTAAAATTTGATTATATTTTTGGTTACCATAAAATTAAAATAAAACCAGAAGATATCAATAAAACAACATTCACAATACCTAAAGGTTTATATGAATGGCTTGTGATGCCATTTAGGCTCAAGAATACACCAACACAATTTTAGATGAGGATGGATAGGATTTGTCAACCTTACCATCAGTTCTTGGCCAATTACATTGATGACTTTTTGGTTTTTAGCCAGTCTCTAGCAGAACATGAGCAGCATATTCTATAATTTAAAAAATTGATGTTAAAACATGGAGTAGGTCTCAACAAAGACAAAAATAAATTCCAAATTGTTGTAAAAGAAGTGGAATTTTTGGGTGTTCTACTTAAGGATGGTAAAATTGTAATGCAAAAACATGTTCTAGAAAAAATTGTAATGTTCCCTGACCAGTTGATTTCAAAAGACCAATGTTAGCATTTTCTAGGATGTATTAACTATCTACATGATTATTTGTAGTGTGTCTCCATGATTACAAAACCCATCAAATACTGTATGAAAGTCGAGCCTTTCAGTTGGTCCTCTACAACAATAAAGACAATAGTCAATCTAAAATATTCTTGTGAGAATTTACCACCTTTAGAACCTGCACTCTCAAGGCCATATATTTTATAGATAGATGCAAGCAAGGAGTTTTGGGCTTGCATTCTTTTAGTTAAAAGAGATCAAATAGAGAAAATTTTAGGGTACAAATCAGGTCAGTTCCAGAAACATGAATTGAATTATTAGCCAACAGAAAAGGAAATTTTGGCCATAATAAAAGGCATAGAAAAATACAGAACATTGTTATTACTTGAAGACTTTATAATTCAAACTGACAGTAAAAATTTCAAATGGTTCATGGGTAATAAAATCTCTTCCCAACTCTATCATGGTCACTATGCATGGTGGTAGACCCTCCTATCACAATATCAGTTTTTAGTTGAGTACATTTTAGGAAAGGATAATTCTCTGCCAGATGCCCTAACCAGAGAATTGGCACATATGCATATGTTTGGAGGACATCCTCATGCATGGCAGCACTGGCCTTTACAAACACCTGCTGAAAGACAATCCTTTTATCAAAGGATACGGGATTCTTTCCTCAAGCCTCATATATTAGATTTTCTACAAATTATGTGTCTTAGATTACTTTTATCTATAATTCTACAGGTCGCATTAATGTGTTTGTCAATTCAGGTCATTGGAGTTTGTTTACTTCAACCATGATACAACACTATCTCAATAATGGAGTTTTGGACGATGTGATTATTCTCTGAAATTCATCCAGGGCAATGTCTATTCCTTTCTTAGATTTTTTAATATATTTATTTTAGATTCATCTTGGCAAAGAAATTTATTCACACATATTGTAAGAATCAATTTTATAGAGGCTCCATAGGTTTCTATCTTTGTGGATGAAGAACAAGTTTACAGTCCAGATCCTCCTACTCCATAACCCCCTCCAGATGCTCAACCATAAGATTCGAACATTGATGTTGCAATTGCCCATATGATTCAAGATTGTACAGACTGCCAAGCATCACTAACTAGCATGTGCCGCATACATGAATATTTTGCACACCGATAGAAATAAAATTGTACATAGACTACTATGGTTAGACACTGACCTTCATAAATAAGGTTAAGACCATCGTTTATTAGTTACCATGTGTTGTGTTTTTTAGTTTTAGCTCATTTTTTATAAGCATCGTGAGTTTAGTTTTACCTTTGTAAGTGGATTTTACTATTTAAACCACTTTTAGTGTCGATAAAATCTTAGGCCTACACGTGTTCTAATCTCTCGATTATTCCATCCACTTTTAGTGTTGGCACATTTTACTATTCCAACCACTTTTAGTGTTGGCCCAATCTTAGGCGTACACATGTTCTAATCTCTCACTTCTTCTCAAGAGTTCTTCTCATGTAAAATCTATATAATGAGACTCGATGCTCATTTTTGTCATCGAGAATTTTATGTGTTGAGCTAATTGCTTTCTCTACTGGTGAGTATAGATTCCAACCTATTCCTAGGGGAATAGTTTCTACAAATTTTCATTTGCGAGTTTGAGTTCTTAAGCAGTCCCTAGTGCTCCACTAGCTTTGTCTAACCTAGGATCTTTGTTCCTAGAACTAGCCAATAGTGATATGTCAAAGGAAACCCATCCGAGGTGGTGAGGAAACTCCACTCTATGAGTATTACTATTGTTTTTCTCAAATCAAGAAGTGTTCTCTAGTTTTTATGCATTGAATCTAGTGTTTCCCAGCAACCAGGGATTAATTGCAGAGACAAGAATATTGCATCTAGATTCTCAAGCTAGAGTTCTCTACATTGATTTGGTATTAGAGCCCTGTTAGAATCCTAGAGCCCTGTGTTTGTGAGTTTTAATATCAAAAGTTTAGATAGTCATATCCTCAATCTTAACAATAGTAGTTGTTATGCTCTTGTGTACCTATTGAAGAAAGCGTTGTAGAAGGTATCGGTATCGATTAAACAACATCTACAAGTAGCCCAATAACAAGTCTTAGAAGCATCTACAATCAAACATAGTAAATCTGTAAGTCCAGCTTACATGGATTCTTTTGCATCTAATTCTGGTTTGGATGATACTTTGATAAATTATGGGTGTCAAATTGATGAAATAGAATAAAAAAATTCATACATGGGTAGTTATGATCTTTCTTTACTTATTCCTAAATTATCTAAAAAATAAGTATACCAACTAGACAAACAAAAGAAACTATTGAAACAATCTGAGTCTAGTTTTATTAGAAGACATTTGCCTCTGAATATATATAGGCCAAAAATTAAACAACTATTCAGAATTGTTGAAAGCAATATTAAGGTCAATAGGACCAAAGCTTGTAGAAAAATATCAGTGTTCAATCCTTCCAAATTAAAGGCCCTCTCTCAGATGAAATTATAGGGATATAATTTTATACATTTTGGAGCAATCCAAATTGTAATTACTCCATTATTCCATAAGGGTTTTCTAGGATCTACCTACTATGGTCTAGTAGACAACCGATTCACTTCATTCGACCAAGCTATTATTGGGTAAACTATGGCTTCACTATCACATGGGGTACAATATGTAACTTTTTACCCTAACTTCCCATATCCATTGCAAGATGATACTTTTGGAAAAATATGGCAGATGTTAATAGAAACCAGAGGCTTGGATCTGAAACCAAGAAGTTTTGAACTTTCAATTACAATAAAATTTTTGTGTCAAGTGTGCAACACATTAGTTCCTATTAAATTTAGTTCAAAGAAGATTAAATATGCAATGTTAGTCAACATGTGTTATTATGAGGCAAATTCAATGCCTATAACGTTTTCTAATTTTGATATTTCGAGAGAATAGGAGTTGAGTCTACACTAGTGGATCCAATAAAAACTTTTTTTGAGTATCAAATTGATGTAGTTGATGATAGATAAAAATCCAAAATCACATTTAATCAACCTCCTCTATCAAGGGAAACTTCTTTGAGAATACCTCACCCATTACCTGTCATCCAACGGAGTCCAAGTTTTAGAACTCATCAGTCTCAAAATCTTGTACAAAATCAGGATATTCAGAAAGCTACTCTTCCTTCTTCAGCTTCTAGTATTCATATCCATACATCGAATCCAAATCTTAAAGTGAATGTGCAACATATGAATAACATGCACATGATGATGTTTTCTCCTGGTTCCTCTTCTTCATTAAAATGGAATCATAAAAACATAATCTTCCATAAAGATGGCAAATGGCCCCTTCAAGAGAAATATTGCATAATCACTTTAGAAACAGAAATACCCATAGGAAGAGCAGATGTATCTTGAATTCTTGAACATGATGTTGATGATATTGCAGATCATTTTGAATCTTTCAGACAAATGAATTACATCTATAATTGGAGTCATTATGTTGAAAAGAATTTTGATAATATGAAAGTATATTTATGAGAAATACAATCAGAATTAAAGAAGGTAAATAAAAATCTAGTAGTAGTAAGATTATTGTAAGAAGAACAAAAAAATGCAGTAAAGTCAGATAGTAAAAAAGTAAAGTCTAAGGCAAAACCAAGTATCCCTATAAAATTGGTTAAAACATCTAAGCCAATTAATATAATTCCTATGGGTTATCAAACCCTACAAAATAAATTAGGGAAACAAAAAGAATTAGAATCATCATCTCTTAAATTGCCAATGAAAATAGCCAAAGTTGAAGGAATAGCACAACAGTCTAATTTTATGTTCCCTTTCAACATAAAAGAAGGTGCATTTATTCTAAATATTGATGGCAACCCTAATCCTCAAGAGATTATTCATATTTGGGTTAACCATTATAGCTCTCTGCAAGCAATACATAATTTTGATAACAATGCAATCATTGAGATTTGCACCAGATATTTTGTTGGTATGGTATTACAGTGGTGGGTACATGCATCAGATGAGTCCAAGACGCAGGTCTATGAATAAGGGTCTGCATGAAGCTTTATTATTAGAATTCACCCCAATAATGTGAATAAATAAAAATAACATCAACTTAATTTTACATTTAAAAAATTGTATGATATGAGTACATTTGAATAATATGTGCAGGATTACATGAAGAAAGTTTATGAATTGAATTTACATAGAGATCTGTTTATTAAAATTTAATTCTTATTTTCTTACCAAAAGGTGTAGGATAGTTGGTCTTAGATAAAATTGCTCAATAGGGTGTGGACATAAATACTTTGTATTTTATTGATATAGCTGAATCAGTGTGACAGGAATGTCGTAAAATTTATTTATTTTAGAAGGTTTCCAAAATAAGAAAATACCTTACAATAAAAAAATGTTTAGGTATTTATGGTATAGAAACCTATAGGAAACCTAGAACAGTTAGAAGAATGTTTGTTAAGAGTAAAGGTAAGAAGTATAAGCCTTTTAAGTATTTCATAAGACGCAGACAAGCTCCCAAGAAAGACCCAAAGGATGTTTGTTGCTTTGCTTACAAAAATAAAGGCCACTATGCTCATTCTTTCCCATATGAAGCTCTAAACATGTCAGAGCATTATTTGCAAACCCAGTTGTTAATAATGAATGGGAAATGTGTGAATCTATAGAACAATTAAATATTTGGAAATAGCAAAACTTTGTAATATTTAAATATACAGTTGAATCTGATACTAAAAGTTCAATTTTTAATGATGATAATAAACATATTGATGAACAAGAATTACATTCAATTAACAATATATTTATGGTATATTCTACTAATCCTACAATTCCTGAATTAGAATATTGTAGTGACTGTGAAACTCAATCTAAAATAGAT
This sequence comes from Wollemia nobilis, assembly GCA_028583015.1. Lineage (NCBI taxonomy): Eukaryota > Viridiplantae > Streptophyta > Pinopsida > Araucariales > Araucariaceae > Wollemia > Wollemia nobilis. The sequence goes on from JAQPPZ010002499.1 coordinate 5,651,140, forward strand.
AAAGATGAATTAGAGGCTCAGGAAGACCTGTATAGATCTTATAAAAATACATCAAAGTCTTCTTCTTTCAGTTCCTCTTCTGAGCAAATGAAAAATGAAATATATGTTGAATCAGATGCTCTATCTGATTATAGTGAGATTCAAGCCACTCTAGCTTTACAAAAATATGATCCTTTCAAGGATCCAAAATCTCTAATACCTAACAAAAAATTAGTAAATATTAAAAAGCAACAAAATTTTTTTATCATAAATTTCCTTTAGCATCTAAAAGTGTTCAATTACAGATAAACAAAATGGTGTGTTCATATCATCAGATTTTGTTTCCAATTCAGATTGCAGGGAATGGTGGCATACATTTTTAGAAAACAGTTATTTTCATAGATACTAGTTATAACTTGAATTTTTGTCATGAGAAAATGGTTAAAAATTGGGTAGAATCCACAAAGGATTTCAGAGTATCAACAATGAATGGAAAAAGAGGTTTGAAGTATTTTACATTTGATATCCCTATTAAAATCTTTGGTGAAATTATATATGCTAACTTTGTGTAAATAAATGATGTAGGATATGATGTTGGTTTGGGAATTCCATTATTAGATATTTATGGACCATACACAATTGCTTAGTATTTTTGAGAATATTGAGTTGTCATTGATGTCAAAGGATTGATATCAATAATTTTCATTGATGTCAAAAGTTTGATGTCAAAAGCTTGCATGGTATTCAAGGCAGAAATATTCTTCTAAGGTTGGACAGATATATCTCAAGCAAGAAAAGGTTTATTGTAAAGAAAAGGTTTATAATATTTATTTTTAAATATTATAAATAAGGACCAAGAGGTTAAGAGTGCTTGGGATAATGTTTTAAAATGGATTGGAACAAGGTTTAAATATTACATAAGGAGGTCAAGGTTAAGACCATGGTTTAAAAGAGAAGGCAAGTTTAAAATATTAAAAAAAAGAAAAGAGGGTTTGAAGGCCAAGGTTTTAAAAAGGGGACAATATTATAATATTTTTAATATTATAATATAAAGTTTACTTTGGCGCCAACGTCTAGAAAGAAAAATGAAATTCAAAATTATAATGCATTTCCTAAAGCGCCGATGTCATGGATAGAAGTAAAAATCCATATAAATATGGATTGAAATTATTCTTTTGACTATGCTTTTCGATTATTGCTAAAATTGAATTCTCCCTCGTGTGAAATCGTGAGTTACAAGTGACAAGGGAAGAAGACAAAAATCTAAAAGGCAAAAATTGGAGAATTTAAGGATATTACTCTTGCATGATTGTTTCTAGCCGGACGGCTAGCCCAAGCGGTAGCCTAGCTTGCACTAGGGCGTGGATGAACAGGAGGTCTCAGGGTGGATTCGTAGTAGTGGATTTTTGCATTTTGATTTGGTAGAAGAGAAAGGTTTAACAAGGTCTTCGTGTGTTGTTGTACTCATTCTAATGGCTAGCTCGAATGTCAACCTAACCTACACTAGGGCGTGGCCGAGCAAGAGGTCTCGGGGTCAATTTATAGAGATGGTTTTTTTATTTTGTGATTGCATAGAAGAAAAGTTTTTAAATTATTTTTTGTGTGCCTTTAGTTCTAGTGGGTGGTCCAGCCTAGCTGGTAGTCTAGCTTGCACTAGAGCGTGGGCTGCGTGAGATCATGCGTTCGACTCTCTTCAACGGTAGAAGTTGGTAAGGGCAAATAATTTTTTGTTTAAATTAAATTAATATTAGGGAGGCATAAGGTTTTTGTGTGGTTTTATTATGAATTATTATTTCTGGGAAGTATAAGGGCAGAGAGTATATTATCATACATTTTTTGAAAAAGGAAATTAAGGGAATATTGTTGTGTTTTCAAAGTATTATTTTGATATGCAAAAGAAAGGAGAAATAAGGTGTAAGTGTGATTTTTGATTGTATTGTATTTGGCTTTTCATAGAAAGGAGAAATAAGGTGTAATTGTGATAATTGTTATTTGTATTTTTGGCACATCATAAAAAGGGAAATTTTGAGGGTTTAGTCATTATTTAATGAGAATATTTTGATATCTAAAAGGAATTGGCTAACCTATTTTAAAGTGAAAAAGAAAGGAAATTATATTTGAGACAATTTTGAAAGCACATCATCATCAAGGCAGTTTTTAGAGGTATGTGATTTAATTCCTTCTTAAGGTAGTTGAGTTGTCATATGTTTGGAGAAATGAGTATTGATTGAGTGTGTATTTCTTTGATAGAAATTGGAAATAAAAGTGTAATATTTTGAAAGTAAATTTGATGTGCATTAGTGATTGATTGAAGATGAGAGTAATGGTGAATTATTGATTAATACCATTGAAACATATGTGCTAGGGTTTGAGAATAAGTTGTGCATTATTGTTGAATGAATTTAAAAATATACTAGCAAGGATTTGAAAGCAAACTTGTGCATTGGTTTTGAGTGATATTGGAAATGAAAATGCAAGAGTTATAGATCATATTTGTGAAGCAAATTTGTGCATCATTGTTCATGATTGATTTTGTGAGTAGATGAGAAGGACTTGTGCATTGTGATTTGTTTTGAAGTGAAGTTGCAAATTAGCAAATACCAGGTTAGTTATCAAGTGCTAGACTAGAGCTACCTTTAGAATGCAATAAATATGAGACATGTGAAAGTGACAGAATTAATTAATGTGAAGAACATATTGAGCAATTATTGGTGCATATCATTCTCTATATGTTCAAGAGGTTAAACACATTCTGGGTAGAATATGTCTAAACTACTTTAGTTGAGGAAAGCACTTTGAATAATAGATAAAGCACTTGATGAAATCATTATGCAAGATATATAAACAAGTTTTGTATACAAGATTTAGAATAGATTTTGGTATGTGTTATAAGCATGTTTGAGTATGTATTACGAGCATATTTGAGCATGTATTATGAGAATATTTGAGCATGTATTATGAGCAGATTTGAGTATGTGTTATGAGTAGATTTGAGCATGTGTTATGAGCAGATTTGAGTATGTGTTATGAGCATATTTGAGCAGGTTTTGGTGAGCAGATTTGAGCAAGCCTTTTATGTAGGCTTTGAGAATATTTGAGCAAGTCTAATGTGTAGACTTGGAGCAGATCTGAGTAGAGTTAAGAGCAGGTTTTGGTGAGAAAATTTAAGCAAGTCTAGTGTGTAGAATTGGAGTAAATATGAGTAGAGTTGTGTGTAGGCTTGGAGAATATTTGAGAAAGTATAGTGTGTAGAATTAGAGTGGATATGAGCAGAGTTGAGAGCAGGTTTTGATGAGCATATTTGAGCAAGTCTAGTGTGTAGAATTAGAGCAGATCTGAGTAGAGTAGTGTGTAGACTTGGAGTAGATTTAAGCAGAGTTGAGATCAGGTTTTGGTGAACAGATTTGATCAAGTCTAGTGTGTAGAATTGGAGCAGATCGAAGTAGATTATAGCATAGGAGATTGAGATCTCCTGTGGATAGAGGTCCATGAACCTAATCAAAGGGGATTAAGGTCTCCTATGGATATAAGTCCACAAACTTGACCATAGGATATTGGTGTCTCCTTTGGGTTGATACCCATAAACATTGTAATAGGGAATTGATTTCCAAGAGATGTGTTGAGAAAATTTATAAGAAATATTTTCTCCGTGGACGTAGCCCACATTGGGTGAACCACGTTAAATTTGTCTCTTATGTGTGTGATGATTTGTGTATTGTTTCATTTACTGCATTAATATTATTGTTGTTATCATTTGGAAAGCAAAGTAAAAGTTTGATATTATACTGTTCACCCCCCCTCTTAGTATAAGCTTGTGTTCTTTACTTTCATCCAAATTTGAAGAGCATTCTAATTGAACCCTTGGTTGGCCAACATGTCAGCTTCCTTATTTCCTTCTCTAAAGGTGTGCCTAAATTCAACACCTTCCAAATTCTTAGTGTGATGGTAAATATCTTCTATTAAATATATAATGGACCAATGGGGGAATGTTTTCTTTTAGCAATATTAATGATAAAAAGAGATTCACCTTCAATCACCACCTTCTTTAAATTCAATTTTTCCAAGAGTGTGGCCCCTTGATAAAGCACATGAGCTTCAAAAAAAAAAATTGGATTGAACACCTAAGAAGTTAGAAAAGGCCAAAAGAATAACCCCTTTGTCATCCCTGATGATTCCTCCAACCCCTACGGTGCCCTAGTTTCCCTTAGCCACCCCATAAAAGTTCCATTTTATTCAACCTTGAGGTGGAGGCTACCATTTGATAAGATATCTAGGATTGGAGGTGGGTAGACTATAAATACCTTTCATATTTAGGATACCCAGCTGACTTGTGAGCTTACCTTCATTATGGAATCATTTTTCATCTTTGATAGGGATTATGGAAACATTTTCTTTCAAGGAATTGAAAATTTTAGCTTCCACATGCAAGGGATCATTTTCAACATTTTTGAAGGCTTTGTTGTTTCTTTCGTTCCAAATACCCCAAAAAAATGTAGCAAATAGAAAGAACAACAAATTCTAAGAAAAATATTCTAAAAGGGGGCAACCCACTACAAACATAGGTCCAAAATGTTATTAGGCATGACCTAGGTAAAATTGAATTTTATGAGAAGAAAGCGAATAACTTATAAGGAGAATGGACACTCCAGAAATAAATTATTTGCATTCTCCCAAGCAACTTCACACAGATAACACCTATTATAAATGGGCAAGCCTCTATTGTGAATACTTTCAATAGTAAGGATTTTTTTTTTGAAGGCCAACCAAAAGAAGAAATGAAATTTAAGTATGAGGTGTTTGAACCATATCTTATTGGTTGGAAACCAGACCTCTTCCTCATCAAACTGAATAAAATAAGCAAATTTAATCATGAAAGGCCCTTATTATCCACTTTCCAAACAAGGAAATCAGCTAACGGGTTAATATTTAGGAAATGAATTCTGAGAATATTGGATAAAACATAAATATAGTAGCTTAATTTATTTAATTTAGTGATATATGCTAAGTTTTGTAATTTTAAGAGTTTAAACTTTTTTTTTTACTTAATGCTAAATCGATGCTATTTATATTTTTATTCTATGCTATGTTCGTGTTAGTATGATAATGTTTGATGATATGTAGTACCATCATATCACTAAAACTAATCATATTTCCAAAAATGAAGAAAGGACCATAGTCTCCACATGTTGTTTTTTAATTTTATTACATTCACATTATAATGATTAGATAAGATAATATTCAAAATAGAAAATGTTATCGAAGAAAGCACTAGGACTAAAGAGACAAATGCAAGACACCTATCAAAGATATTGAAAGAGCTATAAAAATACATTTCAAGTTTTGATAATTTTTTTCAATATACACATAAAATATATTTTTTATTAAAAATGAATTTTGCTAGGATTTGAAATTTTCATAAAAACTCTTATTCAAGATTGAAATTTATTTTTAAAATTTTGACTAACATATTTGTAATACTTTTGTGAAAAATTTATATGTTAGGGTTTCAAGTTTCTTATAAAAATAAAAATTAAGAAAAAAAAGACTTTATAAGTTTTGTTTTTCCGGAAAAAAAAAAAAAAAAAATTAAATTTTTATGACAAGTCTTTTATAGAAACTCTTATAAAATAATTTAAAAATTAAGATTATTCATTCATTCCTTAGTCATGATTTAAATTTTGTCAATATAGTTTGTGATGTATAATGTTACATCTTTAGCAAAAGAGGATAGAGGAATATTATTCACATGGAATGATATAGTAGTATGATTATTTTCAATGGATTTTAATATGGAAGTAAGAACATTAGAATTGAGGTCTTGAGGACTGATTTGTTTGTTTAAGATTTAAAGATATCTCTATGCATGAGAGATGACATAAAGAGTTTAACAAGAGAGATCTTGGTCTGGGTATCTTCAAGTTGCTAGAGCAATTCAAAAGAACCTTTAGCCTTGGTCCCTAATTAGATTATTAGAGGAGGTTCTTTGGGTGGTGTAGTTCTCTTTGCACGAAGGACCAAAGGTCTTAAAGGTTGATCAAATGATTGATGTATATTGTTGTCTAGTCACAAAACAGATGTGAGAGATATGACTATAATAATTGAGTGTCCCTACCACCCCTTGACTTGGAGGTGACACATCCCTATAATTAATATTGTCACTACGTTTTAATTTTGATTATGAGTATATAGTAAATTTGGAATATTTCAAGTTCTAGATTAGAAGGTTAGGAGTTAGGGCCACTGAGAATAATTTGTTCAATGTTGATGAGGTCTTGGACCACATTCTTGAGGCCCATGAATCGATCAATTGCATGATCATTGATATGGTGGAAGGCATATTTTTCGTTGACATGGAATCATACAACATTTTTCCTTCTAGGTTCAATAGGTTTGACGTATGAGAGATCTATAATTTGGGCTTTAAGAAGCTACACTAGAATGGAAAAAAATATGCATTCAAGTGGGAGCACCTCCTTTTGGGTTTCTATTGTTGAGACTTCCCTAAGATAAGTTTTTGAAGGTTTGTAGTATCACTTACATTGTTGGCATGGTGCGAGTCCATGACTCCATTACCTACAATGTATTTTTACTTGTATTGTCCCTTTGAGTTAGAGAAAGACATATATTCCTCTCTGTTAGACTTAGTCCATACTTGATGTTGGTATTCTCTACTCTCTTGGCCATGTTGATTGCATCATCAAAGGAATACACATTGGCTCTCTCTAAGTAGAATGTTAGTTGCTCATTGAGATTTCCTATAAAGATGTCCAATATATCCTTAGGTGAAGGGATGTATTGTAATTTTCCCACTAAGTCTCACCTTCTTACTAAAACGTTGGTAAAATTATTGTCTTTTAATTTTTCAATTTAATATAGGTCACTAATGGTGTGCCTAAAGTATGTGTTAAGATGTAAAGAGTGTTGTGTTATGTAATAAAGTATAAAAGGTGTCAAGTGTGCGTGCAAGTGTGTGTGTGGATGGTGTCAAGTGTGCAAGTGAAGAATCATAAGTGTTAGGTTTCAAGTGTGCAAGTGAAGAGTCATGTGAGATGTATCAAGATGTGAAGTAGGATATTATGTAATCATGAGTCTTTGTCATAATGTGAGGCATGTGAAAGGTTGCATCTCTCAAGAGTTTGAGGAGAGCAATAGTTAAGAGTATTGAAGAGTTTATTATGCAAATTTATATATTGGAGACAATACTCCATGTTATGTAATTTGAAGGAGTTTGTAATGATTCTTGAATATATTATTGAATGTGAGAGTTGATCATTAAAGCTTGTTATTTTTTAAAATATTAATTTGAGCTTTATGTGAATGTGATTATTTGATCCTATGAACTCTACCTATGAGATAACTATGCACATTTGTTAATAGTGGTATTAGAGTCATCTTGGCTCATATCTATGTTGGTGAGAGATTATTGGATGAGTGAATTTGGAAGAGATTTATGAAAGGATTGATAAAGAGAATGTGATATTGAATCAGAATATTAGAGGAAGCTTGCAAGAAGAAATAACATTGGTGAAGTGGACATGAGAATCTATTGGAGTGATTTGAGAAAGGAGATATTAAAAATTCTTGGAGGAAAAGTAACCAAATATTGAATGATTGAAGTTGTGAATAAGGATTTGGGGAGGGTGAGCATCATGGAGGAAGACGTAGTACATCGCATTGGAGGATAATTAAGTCATGAGCAAGTGTTTAAGGAGGTTGTTGTGAAGATAAGCTAGAGATAAGAGACATGATGAAAGAGCCATACATAGGCCAAAAGAAAGCTTATTCAATCTAGAGGAGACTAGAGAAACATACTCTAGAGGAGACCTAAGAAGAGACGCAATTTAGAGGAGATCTAAGAAGAGATATGCAATCTAGAGAAGACCTGAGAAGGAATACATAGTTAAAAGAAGATATAGTAAGGCATATGTAGTCCAAAGGAGACCAAATAAGCAATGTGTTGTGTCGTAGTTTGATAGCAAGTGAATAGTGAAGAATATACATGCAACAAATGTGAAGATTGAAGTATGAGGAAGAAAAGCATAGTAAATATTTTTCAAAGGAGACAAATATGTAGAAGGTTATTGTAACATATTTGAAATGACTAATAGAGTGCTAGAGCTATTTTTGGAACATTCACCCTAGATTGGCCAAATAAGATATTTTTTATTAGCACCATTGAAGGTAAGGTTTAAATTTTTAGAAGTTTTATTATACAAGGCACATATTTAATTTGGCATTATAAGGTGTGTTGTTTAATTTAAAAGATAATGTGTCAATTCATGGTGTTGTCGGGAGATATAAGGAATGATTTTATTAATGAAATATTGAAGTGAATGGAGAGAGACATTAATTAATTAATTCAAATTAAAGAAGAAGAACTAGAAAATTAAAGAATTGATTTGGTGACATAAGTAGTTTAACAAAAATAAAAATTAATTAAGGTTTGAAATTGGAAACTAGTTTTTTATGGCAAAGTCAAAGATCTTTCTTTTTTAATCACAACTTTTGATAGTACCAAATTTTACATCATGGAAAAATAAAATGGAGTCAATTCTCATTATTGAAGAAATTTAGAATATAGTAAATAGACAAAGGACATGCCAGAAGATGAAAGCGGAAAACAAAAATTTAAGGATGATGATGCAAAAACCCTTATGCTAATCAAATTTAGCATAACAGATGAAATTCATCCATATATAAGTGAATCAGCGACTTCAAAAGTTTCTTGGACAAAATTATGCAAAATATTTTAAGGAAAGAATGAAGTGACTAACTTGCATTTGCAATCATAATTATACTCTTTAAAAGTTCAATGTGGAGAAAGTATAGAAATTTTCCTTTGAAGGATAATAAAATTAAAAGTTAAATTACTAACTTTGGGATAAAAAGTGCAAGACAAGTTTCTTGTCCAAGTTACATTAAGAGCGCTCCTAGAGACATTCAAAAATTTAGTCACTTATCTTCAAGTGCTAAATAAGACCATATCATTTGATGAATTAGTTAATGTTCTTCAATAATATGAAGTGGAAAATCTAGTTAGAGATGAAATGACTAATAATGCTTTGATATCAAAGAAAAATGCATCAAATAATATTGCAACATCATCATAATCTCAACCTAAGTGGAGAAGAAAATATTGTCACATATGCAATAAATAATTTCATACTACAAACTATCGTAGATACAATAAAATAAATCAAATTAAAATACCATTACAAAAGTTCTATTTGAGACAATATTAGCCTCGATACACACATGTGCAACAACAACAACCAAAAGAAGAAAATAAAAAAGAAAACCTAGTTCATGAAAGTTCAAGAGAGAAAATGATGATGAAAATAAAATAAGAGCCCTTATGGGAAGGATTATAGATAATGAAGATGAAGACCAAATTGAGAATGAGTATGATAAGAATGATAATACAAATCATTCAAAAATTTCTAAAGGCACTAATGTTTTAGATAACAAAATAAAAGTAGCTAAAAAAGAGACAACATGAACAAATGAAAGGCATGGATTAAAATCAAGATCATTTTAGAATTGTAAGATTTGTGAGAAGACCAAACCAAAAATATGTCACAAAGAAAAAATTGAAATACATTATGGATGGATCAATAAATTTGAGTGGAACAAGATCATGGGCATGTTATAATGTTTTTATGGAAAAAATAAAGCCTGACAAGCAATGCAAGGAACATATTAATAGAGCAGTGTCATAACTTCAAACAATGTGAGAGCCAAAGTTGAAGGACAAATATAAGGGTTAAATAATGAAGACCAGACAAATATTGAAGGAAAATCCTGCACACTAAATAATGCAATACAAGGAGGTGCTAGAGGTATTATATTATTTGGTACATTGAATTCCATGGAGTAATATTGTAAATATTTAGATTAGAAAGTGTGTGTGTCTAAAGTATGTGTCAAGATGTAAAGAGTGTTATGTATTATGTAATAAAGTATGAAAGATATTGAGTGCAAGTGTGTGCAAGGTGTCAAGTGTGCAAGTGAAGAGTCATAAGTGTTAGGTGTCAAGTGTGCAAGTGAAGAGTCATGTGAGATGTGTCAAGATGTGAAGTAGGAGGTTATGTAATCATGAGAGTCTTTGTCATAATGTAAGGCATGTGAAATGTTGCATTTTCTAGGAATTTGAGGAGAGCAATAGTTAGGAGTGTTGAAGATTTTATTGTGCAAAGTTATATATTGGAGATAAAACTCCATGCTATGTAATCCAAAGGAGTTTGTATTGATTTTTTAATATATTATTGTATGTGAAAGCTGATGAATAAAGCTTGTTATTTTGTAAAATATTGATGTGAGATTATGTGAATGTGAGTATTCAATCCTATGAATTTTATATATGATATAATCAAACATATTTTCCAACAAGAATATGGAAGCACTGTTAGAGCTATCATTGTTTTATGGTGTTTTTATTGAGGAAACCCCACTTTTAAAACCTATAAAATAAATAGAAAGAAACTAATTTAGTAGTAGATGGATCTACCTATATTAGTAGAGAATATAGAATTCCCTTGCTCATCATCAAGCACTCGATCAAGAAATAAAAATGAAATAGATTCTAAAATTGAAATGATGATTAGAGTAGTGGAAAAACTACGACTAGGGAGTGAGAGCACTATCGATGCTTCTAGAAATTAATGGTGCTTTCACTCCTCGATGATATACTAAGACTGTAATATAGTGCCTTTACCTATAGGTATGCCATAATGAGTCTTTTAAAGGAAGGCTCTTTGACTTGCAGATCAGTTTCAATAAAAAATCCCTAACTAGGAGCATGCAAGGATTATGATGAAGATAACAGATTAAAAAATCAAAAGAAATACAATTATAATGAAATTGATAGTCAAATAGTAATAGCTAATATATTACTGAACAAAAATAAGATTAGTATTCTATAATAAAATATAATAAGATAAGGATGACAATAGTTAAACAAATAAAACTAAGAAATTTTTATTGATGTCAAAAATTATAACTATAATAATAGGGAAAATGAGAACAAGTGAACTAGATTCCAGATAAAAGTAAAGTTAGTAAAAAATAGTAGATTAGAAGTGACAAGTTAAGGGGTGAAAGGTACAATGATTTTGTTGCACCTAGGCTTGTAACCTCAAAACCCTAGTAGGTGCCCCATGCTATGGTGAAATAATGAAGGCTTGAAATCACTTGAGAGAGAGCTAATAATAGGGACCCTACCAACAACTACCCTTTCAATCCAACCAAGTTTCAATGCTACAATATTGTATGTAGAGGCTAATTATAACAAGACTTCAATGTCCAAAAGCATAGATGAGGGATGATGTTGATGATATTTTGTTATTACAAAAAGTAGGTATGAGGAGTGATTTTAATAGAACTTTGTTACTAAAAACGATACCACATGAGAGAATTTTTGGAGTTTTGTTATCAAGTATATGTTATTCAAGGTATGATTTTGGAAAAGATTCAACATCAAGAATGTGTTATTCAAGGCATGATTCTGATAGAGCTTCACCATCTAAAACTTTTCCTAATTTGGCTCACTCAAGAGTTGGTTCTATATAAAGTTGGAATTCCCCAGGGGAGTCTTCTAGAGAATGTATTAAAATTGAAAGCTAGATACATGGCACCGTCTACATAGCTTGGTGAGTTCTAGGACCATGATGCATCTAGGGTGATGATGGATGTGATTGGCATGACACAATCTAGTTTTCATGGGTATTGGGTGGCTTTCCTATCATGCTTTTTATTCTTCCATTATGATAGTCAAAAACAACAAATTTATAAGCATTGGTTGTTCTGAAGATCCAATACTAATACAAATGATCATTGTTGGAATGAATTGGAAGGAAATGACAAAATATGAAAGGCTAGTAAAAGTGTTGCTAAGAAAGTAGAAGCACCATTGGCACTACACAAAAATTTTATTTTGGAACAACAAATACTACTAGTTTGGGCTTAAAGGTGATTGACTTGATTTGGATGCTTGATTGGCTAGTTGATGAAGATGTTGGTAATTTTTAGAGATTTTATGGTTTGCTCAAAATTAGATGCCTAAAACTTCAAATTCTATAAAAAAACACTAACTTTTAAAAGATAAGTCTCATTATGAACAATGTGGAAACATATAAAATATTGATAAAGATGAAAGTCTTGGTAAAAATGGAAAAAAGTGAGAAAGCTTCTTGTTGGAGCCAAATTTGACTCAACTTTGAAACCCCCAAATTTAAATTTTTGGTTTCAATCAAACTGCTTATACTGTTGGTCATTGCTTAAAGTTGTTGTGGGTAATTCAATTTTTCATTGGTTGGTTTGATAAAGTCTAACCTTAGCCTTTTTAATAATGTGGGCTTCATTGTATAAATCAAAGTACCTCAAATGGTTAGGGAAGAAAATTTCAAATTAAAATCCCCAAGCCAAAGTTCGACCTTCCTAAATATTTTCCTTGGGCCTAAACCGATTAATAAAGTCCCTAAAATCATAAGTCGGTTAAAACATTCACCATGGTCTCAAAGTCCAAAAAACCTAAGGTTAAAATAAATATTAATTGATTAAAAGCCTAAGGGTATGCACCCCACTAAGCTAACTGGTGAGCACCTCAGATTTAATCCAAGGGCCGCGCACGATCCAGAGAAATCGGACGATAGCGCTTTAATAAAATCAAACCGAAGATAAGTCAAAAGTCAAGCATAGTCAAGAAGTAAAAAGGTTGCACCTTAGACTTAATCGGATGGAAGCGCATCGCTTGAGAAAATCTGACGGATGCGCACTCACGAAATAGTCCGAAAGATAAGTCAAAGGGTCAATAAAACTTAACCTAAGATTTAAAAATCGAGCAAGTTGTCTTCAATCTAATGGCAGCGCTTCGTCGAGGACCAAATCCAATGGACGCGCGCTCACTAAAGACTCCAAAGGTTAAACCTAAGGCTCTAATAAAGTTAAAATCCTTGCACCTTTAACAAGATCAACGACAATGCTTCATCGAGGATCAAATCAATGGTCATGCGTTGTCCAAAAAGTCAAAAGTTTAAGCATGAGTCATAATGGTCAACATTCTGATTAAGTAGTGAGTAAGTCTAAACAAATCGGACGACAGTGCTCAATCATCCATAAAATCAATGGTTGCGCATCCTCTAAAGAGTCAAAGGTTTAAAGTAAAGTCGTCATAAGTCAAATGTCAAGTTAAAATCCGAGCAAGTTCGATAGATCGGATGATCGTGTTGAACGAAGCTTAGATCAATGGTCGTGACTGCTTTGATTAAAACGAACTTTAAAATTAATATTAAAAAGGATGCGTCCCATTTGATTAATCATCGGGCTTGTTACCAAGATCGAACGACCGTGCTCGATCGATCTTAAATCTAACGGTGGCGCACTAATTAAAGATGCATTAAAGAGGGTTAAGGATCGAGAGAAATTAATTAAAGTTAATCATGATTAGCAAGGGTTTAATACATCGGCTAATTTTCCCCCTTTTGCCCTAATCATGATTAATATTATAAATGCTTGATTAAACTAACTTGCAGGTTGATTAGATCCAACGGATGCGCTTGTCTCCACTAAGATCCGATGGTCATGCCAAAATCGTAGGATGGAAGGTAAAAGGCATGGGTAAGGATAAAATTAATTGACATTAATCATGTTTAGTAAGGGTTTAATACATTGACTAATCTTCCCCCTTTTTGCCTTAATCATGATTAATAGAAAAGCAAAGGTCTATAACATCATTATCTAGCATGCATCTTGTCAGTGATCAAATGGCAACGCACAAACTAAATCGAGAATCAACGGATGTGAAGGCTTGTAACTGGAGACAAAGATCCAAAGGCTAAATAAAGACCTTTTTATAACACATGAATCGAACGACGATGGACATTGACCACCCAGATCCAACGGTGCGCATATGGGAAGATAATCAAAGGTTAATCTAAGCATTGGGTTGATTAATTTAGTCGAGGTACGTATGAATTTTTCCCATTTATTAAAGAATACGTGCATATGTATGATCCAACGGTCGTGCCTCACCACCATAAGATCCAACGATGATCGCAAAATAAAAGTAAGTGTATTTTATGATTACCATCGATTAAAACAAGTTATTAAGGTTTAACAATATAAGGATTAACATCGGATAAATATGATTAATTGAAGACCAATAAAACATGTTATTTCAAGTGTTTACATGAGACTAGGTACAATAACTATCATACAGGTTTCAGAACAACAACGGATGCGCTACACCCCAGATCAATCCAACGGTAGCGCATGATCCAAAGGTAAAACCAAATGTAAGTCTAAAATAGACGTCTGATTAATCAAATATTTAAACATTCTTAACAAGGGCATTAACACATTATTAGTCAATATCTTCATCTTGATTAAACAAATGAAAAGGTTCAAAGCATGCATATTTTGGCTATCTAACTTACAAGTTTTTAAATATTTAATAAAGCAGTACACTAAAGGTTGGTCGAGCGACCGAACGTGGTCAAAAATCTAAACCAATAGATACGAAGATATCAATAAAAATAAAATCATCATTGACTAACATATTCAAAGCTTTAGAAACTAATACTCTTGCAGGTTTAAAAGTACCAGAAACCGCCATGATGGAACCTGTGAAAATCGTGAACCAAAAAAATCGGTAAAATCACCCGCAAGAAATATTCAAAGGACCAAGCCTCCAAAGAAAGGTGATTACTTCACAGAAATACCTACAACATTATCAAGGTAGGAATCAAATAAGTGACTCATTCACAACAAGGTACACTGAAAGACATTATGAAAATCAATAGCCAAGACGGAGTCAAAATAGTACGCACAGAAGCTATGAATCCAGAAGAATACTCATGGGAGGAAAGATTCGAAGAAATCGGAGAAAATCCCATGTACAGTACCTTGTTAAGAACAAAGTAAACCAAATAAAAGATAAATCCTGATGCTCAAGCATGCCACCAGATTGTGTATATCTCACAAGAATAATGGTGTACCACAAGATAAGACTACAAAGCATAGTCACTGGCTTATAAATAAGAGACAGTAGGGAAGAGATAAGAGCATCAGTAAAGAGAAACAATGGAATACAAGGAATACAAATGTATTAAATTTTTGTTCTACAAATATTTAAGGTGAAGGATGCACGTGAAGAAAAAGCATGGTTTCGATTTTCAAAAAACCATTCAAATCCGTGCTTCGATGGAATATAGTTACCAGGGGAACACTTCGACGGAGTATAGTTATGGAAGCAAATTATAGATGTTTCCAGATCTTGTTGTCCATTCCCATATTCTTCCTACTTACCACTACCCTCCTCCTCCTGGGTATTCCTCCTTGACCATCCTGACATTTTTCCTAGTATGTCACCCTCGCCCACTACCGCTTCTTATCATTTACCCCCCGTCATTCCATCCATCAGACCCTCACCATCCTTACTTCTTCACTCTATCTCATGATCAGTGCAACTCCATTTGTTTGCCACTGGCATGCCACCCCTTGTCTTCACCATTACATCGAGCCCCCCTCCGTCCTTCATCTAATATTCATGATAACAACCCGGTCGAGCCTTAGCGACAAATCATAGTGACCGGGACAAGCAGAACAAAGAGGAAAATTATAACGATGAATCCTTAGTTTCTAGGGCCAACTAAGAGAGAAAAAATGCCAAATTAAAATAACAAAGAGCTCCCTTCAGTCCAGAGAAGAACCTTAATAGTCATTAGAGCTGCACCCACTGGACAACATCAATTTTGGAGATTCAATCAGAAGTTGCCAAGTGTACAGTCAGAAGTCAACCAAGAATAATAGAATCAAGAACCAAAAGCTATAAAAGGAAGCAGGCAAGTCTAGATTCTGCATCAAGCAATTAGAGAATAGCATTTTTGCTAAGAGGTATACTTGAGTGCCCTGTTAGTTGTGTTGTTGTATTTATTTGTGTCTATTTTCTTTTATTCATTCTTTCTTCCTCCCCTTGTTGTGCAGGATTGTATGATAGGAAAGTGTTCAAGAAGCTGAGAATATTTCCAGTCTTATTGAGCCTAGGATTCAGAGATTCTTTTGTTACCATATTGGAACAAGGAGAGTTGGAGAGACCTGTTACATTATTTGAACAGAGTCCTCTTCATTGTATTGATGTATTTCTTTAAGAAAAATAGAGTTAAAAGGCATCCCACCCACTCTGCATGTAATATTTTATGAAATCAATACAATTTTGGGTTTTATTCCTATCATTTCTTTGTCTCAGTATTGTGTGTATCTGTATAATGGGTTACATTATTTGAATGCATTATATACGTTTCTTTCATTGGTTAACTCTTGATTTTATTACGATATTCGAATGAGATTAAGAACACCAATTTTCTTCTCCCCTTCTCTCTATTTCATATTAAAATTGTTGTTAAATTGCTATAACAGCCCAATGAATCTAGGCACCGGTCTACATAAGGCATAACAGTTGGTTATTTTCATGCTTGGTCATTTTAATAAGAATACTTATAGTTTAATATAAATCTGGAGCGTGCAAATTAGAAGTTTAATTAAAGAATTGTCATTGGGGTTTCCTTACCCGTTTTGTCATCTTCTTTAGCAATATTCGAGTTTAGCAGAACATGAGGCAGGTCGACCAGAGCCTGTAATAGCTCATTGGTTTCAAACGGATTCTTGTAGCATGACAATTGATTTCCTACGGATGCAAGAATCGGTTCCAATAATTTTTTGGCACCGTTGTCGAGGAGGACTTCTTAGAAAGATTCAATTATCTTCTTAAAAGTTTTCTTCAATGATTATTTTTAATCAACGGATGACCAGTTAAAGTAAAGAACCAACGTTTTAATTTTCACTTAGTTAGAAGTTCTTTATTTTTTCCTATGTCCGTAGTTTATGTTTTGAAGTAAGTTCTTTATTTTCTTGATTTTCTTGAAATTTTGGTTTCTTGATTTTCTTGATTTTCCCCAAGAACTCACTCCTGTGAGGATGAGAGATAATATCAAGCATTCTTGATAAGAGTATACGTTGTTCTTTCTGCACCCCAGTGTTGGCGACTCTATTGGATGAACCCAGAAGAAAAATATAAAAAGGAGAGAACAGAACGTGTTGGCGAACACCAGGAGAAGTGGTAAGGAGCTATTTCTAGAACTCGAGAATCCAGAGGTATTTATACATACCCAGAAAACTCCACTTTTTAAGAATACCGTTTATAATAGTAGATTAAATTCTAGTGGTAAAAGGTACGTGAAGAAAATCCAGAATACTATTACTATTGATATTACTGTAGATGAACGTTTAAAATCAGTAGTAGAAGATATATGTGATTATCCTCATTTAAAGGTAGATAATTCATCAATCTACGTTCAAACTGCCTAGACCCATACCACCGTAGGTACTACATCTATGAAATTAAATACAACAGTAGCTATGGCTCAGGGTAATGTTCATTTGTGGAGAACTAACAGATATAGGCCTTTTGTATTACCAATAAATTTAAATGCCTTACCTAGTAAAGCTCACAAATACCTCCCTAAGTTTTTAGGAAACAAGTGCAATAATTGGAGAGGATCATATCAAAAGTTTCTTATATGCAATGGACAGTCTAGAAGTTGAACATGAAGATGTAGTATTAAGACTATTTCTGCAGACTTTAGAAAAATATGCTAGAGAATGGTTTAATTCCCTTCCTAACAATGATATCCCAGACTTCACCAAAATGGAAGAGGTGTTCCTAAAGAAGTATGGTGAAAGGAAAAATGAACAATCATTGTTAACCGAGCTAGCCACTATGAAGAAGAAAGAAAATGAGGTTGTTAGTGATTTTAACAGAAGATTTTCAAAAACAAGAAACAAAATCCCTGCCAACCTCAGGCCTAGTGATATTCAATCTATTTGTTTTTATAAGAATGCTTTTCAAGGAGAGTTTAACTATGAATTAAGGCAAGAACAAGCCACTACCATTGATGGTTGTATGGAAAAAGCAATGGATATAGAAAGAAATATGCTTGATAGTGGTAAGATGAAGCCTTATTCTTTAGAGGTTAACATGCCTGAGAGAAAACCTAAGAGAGTGGCTTTTGATATACAAAGAAGAACTGAAATTGATCCTGTGGAGAAGTTGACCAGTCAAATGATAGAAATGTTCAACAACATGAGTAACAGGTTAGCAAGAATTGAAAGAAATGGAAATAATGGTGAATCTTCACAGACAGAGCGACCACATGTTGATAACCATCCCCCATTTAAGAAAAATTACAACAAGAATTGGGGAAACAACAATGGTTTTGAAGAAGGGAATAGGAATAGGGGTAATGGGAATAACAACTGGAAAAATAGAGATTCTGATAGGGATCAGAACAATGTCCCTAACCCAATACCATCTGCCAATGTAGCTGAAGGTTTTCCCTATTTTTGCTCTACTTGTGATGCACCCCATAACCCTGATGCATGTGGAATACACCTGAGTGATCAACGTAATGTAGATATGCATGCAGAATCAGAAGAGGATATAAGAATCAATGCATGTTGGTCCATTGAAGATGAATCCAGAGAAAGGTTGTTTGAAGAAGACATGGATAAATATGCTTCAAATCATCATCCTCAGATCTTAGTGACTGAAGGAACTAAAATCTTACAAAAATCACATGAGTCAAGATATGATAAGATGAAGCAAGGGAAATTGATTCCCACTGCTCAAGAGGTTGAAGAATTAGAGGCAACCCATGTTTTAAATTTAAGGAATAGAACAGTCCCTGAAAGAACAGAGAAATTATCTACAAATGAAACAAGAAGACAAACTTTCACCAATAAAAATATCAGTAAAGAGAAAACTGATAGGAACCCTAACAAAATTACTCTTGAGGTAATAGAATCAATAGAAGAAGTTCCCAAAGAAGAAAGTAATAAACCATTGGATATAAAGAAGATAGAATTTGATGTTGGGTCAGAACTCAGTAAGCAAAAAGTTAATATCACATTTGGTGAACTTATGAAAGTTCAAACATATAGAGAACAAGTATGCAGAGCTTTTGGATTAGTAGAGCAGAAAGAAGACCCTACTTGTCATGTTGCTAGACAAAATCAACATGATACAAGATCACCATCTTCTGTCAGACCCTTCTACGTGTCATTAAGATATAATTCAGATGAAGGGGAAAGATATGTGATTCATAATTGCATGCTTGATAGTGGAGCTTCACATAATATCATGCCTAAGTTAATAGCTGACCAAATGGGATTAATCTGTACTAGAGATTCTACCCCTATTTCTGTAATGGACAGTAGACAAATTCCCTATGTAGGGGTGATAACTGGATTATTAGTTTTCCTAGACCAACACCCCAAAAAGGGCATTGTCATGGATGTAGCAGTAGTTGATGTTGACCCATTCTTCTCACTATTACTCAGTAGGCATTGGGCAGAACAACTAGGGGGATCAATACAACTAGACTGGTCTTATGCTACCATCCCCATATCAGATAAGGAGAATATAATTTTGAGAAGGGAACCATTCAACAAACACTCCGTAGAGTTAATTCAAACAGATGAAACCATGATTAACTTAGTTAACTCTATGGAAGAAAAAGGGATGGGAGTCTATTCAATATGGCACAACCCATTCCTGATGGAAGTACCAGATGCAAAGAACATGGATCCAGAAGATATGAGAATAACTGATGTTGAATCAAATCGAGTATTAACCCAAGAAATGTGGACCATGTCATTTGATGGGGCTAAATCCCAATCTGGAGCAGGTGCAGGTGTAAATTTGACTCATATTAAAGGAAATTACCTTGGTATACCTTACAGATTGCAATTTCCTTGCACAAACAATGTAGCTGAGTACGAAGCTTTACTATTAGGGCTAAGGAAAGCAAAAGAGTTAGGTATTAACTACTTAACTGTAACAGGGGATGCAAAACTTATTATACTACAAATAAAAGGTAAATATCAGACCAAGCATCCTAGACTTAAGCAATATAGAAATGCAGTACTGGAAGAAATTGATAAATTCTTGGCTTTCAATATTTCATATATTCCTAGAGAACAAAATCATGTTGTAGATCTCTTAGTTGTGAATGCCTCAGGTCTAGATCACCCAGAAATAACTACAGAGTACATGGACAGATTTCCAACTATCTCAGTCTATAAACCTTCTGTGCCAGATAACATAGTCTATCTTCAGGTCTTTCAAGATGATATAGATATTAAGGATTTTATGACTTTGCAAAATCAATATGCAGATGTCATCTATGATGAAAAAGATGAAGAAAAGTTAAAATATCAAATAGGAGAACCAATAGAAGTAATCCAGTTGAAAACTAATAGAATACCCAAAGGATTGGTGTCTCTTGAAAGCCTATTTGATGATTTTGACAAAGCCTATAAACCTATACGCAGAGAAGTGATATCTGAGGATATTAATATTGGCTCAATGAAAGAACCCAAAATAGTGAAAGTAGACATGGCACTACCTGCTAAAGAAAAAGTTGGATATATCAGTTTCCTAAAAAAGAACAAAGAACATTTTGCTTGGACCTATGAAGATCTCAAAACTTTCAAAACGGATGTGATGACACATATAATACCCTTGAAAGAAGAGGCCAAGCCTTTTAGACAAAAACAAAGAAAGTACAATCCAACTCTGCACCCAATAATGCAAAAAGAAGTTCAAAAATTGTTGGACTCCAAGATAATAAGAAAAGTCAGATTTTCCTCCTGGATATCCAACTTAGTACCAGTTAGGAAAAAGAATGGGGACATTAGACTATGCGTGGATTTTAGAAATTTAAACAAGAGCTCACTAAAAGACAATTACCCATTGCCTAACATGGAACAACTGCTGCAAGCAGTAGTAGGTTCAACTAGATTGTCCCTGTTAGATGGATTTTTAGGGTACAATCAAATTCTGATAAATCCAGAAGATAGACACAAGGCAACATTCACCACACCCTGGGGCACATTTGAATATTTAAGAATACCTTTTGGATTGATGAATGCAGGTGCTACTTTCCAAAGAGCGATGGACTTTGCTTTCAAAGGACTAATGTTCAAAATTGTAGTAGTGTACTTAGATGATATCACAGTTTTTTCTAAAAATCCAGAAGATCATTTAGAACATTTGACTGCAGTTTTTTCCCGATGCAAGGAATTTGGAATCTCTCTAAATCCAAAAAAATGCATATTTGGAACTACACAAGGAAAATTGCTAGGTCATATAGTTTCATAAAAGGGGATAAGCATTGATCCAGAAAGGATAGAAGCCATTTCTAAAATTCCCCCACCCAAGAATCTAAAAGGAGTAAGGTCATTCTTTGGCAAAATAAATTTTATCAGAAGATTTGTCCCAAATTTTGCATAAATGACCAAACCCATAAATGATATGGTGAAGAAAACTGGAGAAATAAAATGGACATTAGAAAATATGGAAACATTTAACAAGATCAAAGAAGCCATATCAACCACTCCAGCTTTAAGTTGCCCTGATTATGCAAAGGATTTTAATATCTATTCATATGCATCTGAACATTCTATTGTTGCAGTCCTTTCACAAAAAGATAATGAAAATAATGAAAGGCCAATAGCCTTTATGAGCTCAGGACTAAAAGGAGCGAATCTTAAATACACCCTGCTGGAAAAACATGCCTATGCAGTCATCCAATATTTGGAACACTTTAAAGGTATATTTGGCTCAAACAAAGTTTATTGATGTATTCCCTTTATAGCAATAAAAGATATCTTTTCTCAATCAGAGCCATTGGGAAGACCAGCAAGATGGATGGTAAAACTTTTGCAATATGATGTTGTGGCTGCTCCACAACGTACCCCAAAATTGGGGACCCACCTTTTTTGCATGTGTTCCAAGAAGACCGAAGTGGCCCATAGGCTAAAGTTCAAAGAAAAAAAGCAAAACACCACAAGGAGAAAAAGTGTCGCGATATCGCGACATGTTGCACCATCGCGGCCCAAAAAGAAAAAGTGTCGCGATATCGCGACATGTTGCACCATCGCGGCCCAAAAAGAAAAAGTGTCACGATATCGTGACATGTTGCACCATCGCGGCCAAAAAGAAAAAGTGTCGCGATATCGCGACATGTTGCACCATCGCGCCCAAAAAGAAAAAGTGTCGCGATATCGCGACATGTTGCACCATCGCGGCCAAAAAGAAAAAGTGTCGCGATATCGCGACATGTTGCACTATCGCGGCCAAAAGAGAAAAAGTGTCGCGATATCGCGACATGTTGCATCGTCAGGCCAAAAGACAAAAGTGTCGCGATATCGTGACATGTTGCATTTTCACCAAAGAAAAGAGAAGAAAAAAAGTGTCGCGATATCGCGACATGTTGCATTTTCGGCCCAAACAAGAAAAGAAGAAGAAAGAAAAGTGTCGCGATATCGCGACATGTTGCATTTTCGCGACCAAACGAGGAAAGAAAGAACAAGAAAGAAAAGTGTCGCGATATCGCGACATGTTGCGTTTTCACGGCCAAAGACAAAAAGTGTCACGATATCGCGACATGTTGCATTTTCGCAAAGGAAAAAGTGTCGCGATATCGCGACATGTTGCATTTTCGCGGCTAAAAGCAACAAAATACGGAAGGGGCCAAAAGTGTCGCGATATCGCGACATGTTACATTTTCGCGATTCAAAAGGGGCAAGCAAACAGAGAAACAAGAAGCGTCGCGATATCGCGACATGTTCCATTTTCGCCAAGGTAATGGACCTGCATAGTGACGTGGACATAAGGACAAAATCCAATGAATAAGACAAAGCGTTACATAAGGAATATTTAATGATTTGAAATCATTTAAGATGGTCGTTACACATGGAGGGAAACGGACGCAAGCCCATGTGGAGAAAACATAGCAAAGGGCCACAAAATGGAAAGCAAAGCACACGCATGCAAGGGAAGGTGAAATGAATAGTCAGGGAAGGTGAAACGAATAGCCATCGGCAAATGAAACGAACCGTCAGGGAAGGGAAACAACTGTTTTCACAAGTTTAAATACGCCATTCAAAGAGGCCAGAGGGGGAGGAACTTTTCAGAGAAGATTGTAGTAATGAAGGCAAGGCCTTAGCATTGGGTTTCTCTGGATATTTTCTTCCACATTGGACTGGTTTTTCTTCTTCCACAGAAAGGGTTGGAAACTGCTGTGAGCAGAGTTGCAGAGCTGAAGGCGAAAAGGCCATTCTGGACCTATTTGAGTTGTTTTCCTTCTACAGATTGGTTTGGGAAAACCAAAAATTTTGCTATTGTAAAATGACATATTTTTAATGCAGAAGTTTTCAGAAATTTGCATCTTGTGGGCAAGAAAGAAGGAGATTTTCTTTGCATGCTATGGATTTAATGTTTATTCTTTCATTCTTTCAGATTTCGAATTTATAGATAATGTTAATGCCATGTTTTTTGGGTTACATTAGGCGAATATTTGAAATCTGAATTTTATTTCGTACCCTAGGAACCAGCACTTAGTCTATGGGGATTGTGCTTGTTTGCAGGTCCAATAGGTTAGGTTGCATGCACGGAAACCTCACATCTTCGGTTTTGTCGTAATAGGATAGCATCATACTGGAAGCATTTTATTTTCAGTTTTCTGCATTTCATTTTCATTCTTTCTGCATTTTTATTTTATTTTCCAAAAATTTTAACTTTTCAAGGCATTAAAATAAACATTTAAAAAAATATCAAAATCCAAAAAAACAATGAACAATCACTAAAGTTTCATGATGAAATAAACCAACATTGCCCCTTGTTTACAGTTACTTGCAATCACTAAGGTGTTCCAAGCATTCAAATTGAATATCTTATATTTGAGATTACTAATACACATATGCAAATGCTAATACAGTGGAGACCTTGGAGAAGTTGTTTGTTTAACTTCTTTGCAAGAGGGGATTTGGAACCCAAATCCTAAAGGAGAGTGTACTTTCACAATCGGGTGAAAATACCACTCAACAGATTGGCGCTAGAAGGAGGGCCCGAATTGGTTTATTTCGGAGTGATTTAAATGCTATAGGGATTTAAATTTTGAATATTTCATGCCCTATTGATTATTATCTTTAGCCCTCTTTTAACAATACAACCTTGTAGTGTTAAAAGGAGGACATGAATTGCTATGCATTGTTCTAACGCTTTTTTATTGTTCATACAGGAATAATGTGTCTTGATTTGATTTAAAAAAAAAATCTTGACTAACGAGGTTGTCTCCATGCAATTACTTTCATTCGATTTTAATGGATACACCTCTTGGTTGATGCTAACATGATTATTCATACGTTACATGTTTGATATTTGCTAGTCATTTCATGCTTATTTGTAAGGAATTATTTTGTCTAAAATGTATTTGTTGTCGGTATTATGCTCTTCACCTACGCGTAATGCGATCTTGTGAATCAGAAAGCCTACAACACTAGGAGTATGCTCTTCACTTGCACATATGCGATCTAGTGAATCAGAAACTTACATTTTTAGAATACTGCTTTGTCAAGGTTCCTTCTTTCATGACTAACAAATTGGTTTTGAAGTTATTCTTTGAATTTCATTAATTGCAGGATTTTTTGTGTGTCGCAGGTCTTCTTTGAGGTATTTTCCATGGCTCTTGTAGGGTTATCATCATCGATTTTGAATCAAATGGCCCAACCTCCACCACCTCCTTGGTACGGAGCCCATAACATTCCTTTGAATATTGTAGGGGATATTCATGAGATCCCTAGGAATATAGAGAGATTTTTGCCCAAATACAAACCGGATGGCCCAAGGACCGCAGAAGAACATATTCAAGCCTATAGGGATGTTTTGATAAGATTGCAAGTTCAACATGAAGATGTGGCTTGTAGACTCTTCCCCATGAGCCTAGACCCAAGTGGCCTACGAATGGTATATTTGCTTACCTACTGGTTCCATTACGTCATGGACGCAAATGGAGAATGCTTTTGTCAACCAATTCAGGTCACCATTAGATCCCACAATCATCTATAATCAGTTCATTACATGCAAAAGAGGCCAGGGTGAGCCAATCCGAACTTTTAATCAGAGATTTCAGAAGTGCTATAATAGAGCAATTCGGCATTTTGCCATTGATCCCGCAGTAGCTTTGCAAATATATTTTGGGGCATTGGATCCTATGACGACAATGTTTGCAAGGCGAAATCCTCAAGTTACCACGCTTGCTCTAGCCTACAATGAAGCTATGACCATTGAACAACAAATGACACCACAGAGTTATGGGTTTTCCCGGATGCCTATGGTAGGACAATATGGTCCATATGGTCAAGCTCCTATGATGAATCAGATCATGGCACCGCAAATATCAGGCATAAATGCTTTGCCTTATCAACAACCATATTCATCAACACCCGCTTACGCACCCATTCCAATTCAACCAATCACATCCATTCCCCCCATTCCTTCATTTTTGCAAAATAGTCAACAGACTATGCAAGGAGCTAGTCCGGTTAATTCTCAGGCTATAGTTCCTTTCCCCAATCCAATTTCGATTCAAAGTGTGAATCCCTACGCAAATCAAGTGGCTCAAAATCCAACTCAAATGTTAAGTCAAGATCTCACCAATTACGCAAATCCTATTGGAACTAGCAATAACATAGCTCAACCAAAAGAGATTTATTCGGAGGTTGAAGAACTCAAAAATATGGTTCACAAATTGAGTAATGATTTGGTTCAAAAATAGAAGTATGAATCCCATGCCCCTCACCCAAATCAAAACTTCAACGATAGAGGGAGACAATGGAATACGAAGCCAAACAATGGGGGTGTGCCTTCCCCTATTGCTAATCAGATAGATACTTCGCAGGACCAAGTCACTCTAGTTCCATTCTTAATATTTCTGATTTTGCATGGGAAAAGGGGTGTAGATTGCATAATACAAAGGAGCATAATGAAAGGAATTGTCCCGAAATTGCTATGTATACCCATTGTCTCCAAGCTCAAGTGGATGATTTGGAACTTGTGCCAAATAAGGGTCCATCCCAACATCAACAAGGAGAGGACAACATTTTGGTGGTGGAAACTCTATATCGTCAAGAGAGTGATGACCAAGAGGAACGAAATTATTAGAAATCCACACCCTCCAAATTGTGATAAAATTGAATCATGGGTTACAAATTTGGATTATGATAGCTTTACCAATTTGAATTCAAGAAATGACCCACTTTTGGAAATAATTGGACCATCTATGGAAGGTGAAGATGAATTGGATGAGAAGCACATTGATGAATTGGAAGATGTTGAAGAAGTAGTTGAACGTCACAACTTGAACTTGGAGGATGACTACTATGATTCATGGAAGAAGTGGGAAGACTACACTCACTCCAAAACTGCTAATGAAACTTGTGTGCCAATTGATATACAAGACAACATAATCGCCTACTCAAAGGAAGATAGTACAACTCCTGTACAATTTGAGGATGTGTTGGAAGAGATACCATGGATAGTGAACAAAGAATTGGAATTAAATGACAAAGTGGTTGATCTATTGGAAGCAACGAAAGCGATTGATCATGAAGATGAGTTACTTGACATACACTTCGACCAAGAATATTTGAGGGTTGAAAAGGATGGGCATGTTTTTAATTGGGTGCCCAATTTTGGTATGTTTGATGAACAAGTAATCAATGAAGAATATGAAGACCATGAGGTAAAAGAGGGAATTGCAAATCCTCACCAAGTCTTGGTAAATGAAAATGTGAAAAAGGTAAAATCTAAACCTTTGTATCCAAACATCCAAGATTTAGGTGAAGATTTGTATAATTCAAATGATATTTATGATGAAATGCCATTGAAGGTGAATGAAGAACAAGGATTAATTTCTAACCACACCTTTGATAACATTACTTTAATGAATGAAAAGGAGCTTGATGCACTTAAATTGCTAAATCAAATTCATCAACAATTAATTCTTGAATCTAGGATAAAAATTCTTAATGATCCCCATTTAGTAAATATCCTAGATGCTTGTAAATTGTTGCACAATTTTGATTGGCCTAAGAACATGGAAAATGAATTAGCTTTGAAATTTTTAGAAATAGGCTCTTGCTTACAAAATTTCATTTTGAATAAAGAAAGCCTAGTTCTAAATCATGAATGGAATTATGAAATTTGCACCTTAAAGAATAGACAAGAAAGAATTGAAAATCAACCATTGTCTAATCAAATTGGTAATTTGAATCTCACCTATAGGAATACTAATGGAACTAAATCAAATTGGTATGGTGAGAGGGGCAAGTGGAAGTTTGTTTCTTTGTTTGGTTTGGTCTTGTTTTTGTTGGATTCCTGCAAAACTTGGTATGTGTATCACGTCATATGTCTTTTAAAGAATTCTAATCAGGTTTGGGATCCGAGAAAATGATAATCCAAATTTTTTGTACATTTGTATATACTTTTGGTTTTCGTGTTTTGGTTTTGGATTAGATCTCATTTTGGTTTTAAGTTTTGTGTGTTGGTCCTTTGGACGCTTTTGGTTTGTTAACTTAGGTCCTTATGAATGTTGACTAAGACTAGGAGAATATGAAACATCGGAATTGTATTGCAGAAAGCTCCACGAATATCGCAAACACATTAAAGAATATCGTTTGGAACTTGTGATGCAGGAAGTTGTCGGTTTTATAAATTATGGCAAAGTAGGTGGTATACTCCATCCGCATTTCAAAAGGAGCAATGCATTCATATCTCATGTACATTCCGCATTGCATATACATTCCATCTCAGCTTGCATCTTCATTTCATGTGCAATCATTGAAAAGGTGTCGAATCCTCTTAGGGTTATTACATAACATATATTAAAAGGATCCTAAGGTTGGGAACCGATGCCCGAACTATCTTGAACCAAGCACGTTCTACGCATATTAAAGAGGATCTTGAGCAAAATGGTCAAAACCATACTTGGAAGAAAAGGTGAGGCGAAAGGAGTATTTCGTGTTTGTCCTATTATGCAACATAATCCTTAAAACAGTGGTTTTCACCACTCCCATAGTGCTTAAAGCCTAAAATCAGAGTAGTAAGGATAGGGTTAAATCCTCATCGAACTTAGGTTGAGGATCCAACTCCCCAAAGCTCTGATTTGACCTTCATGGAGTAGTAAGGATAGGGTCTAATTCTCATCTCGCTTAGGTTGAGAATTCGATTCCCCAAAGCTTCTATTTTGCCCACTCAAGAACTTGAAATTCAAAAGAAAATATTTTTCATTTCTTTATTAATATTGGATTGGAAGGATCGTACTACATGTCCCTTGCAAGGATGGGTAGTCATCCCCAAGGTCCAAGAAATCAAAGTAAAGCCAAATCATGGATTATGGGGTTAATCTCCATCGGGGCTATAGACGCCTGGCTGGCAGTGGAGTATGCTCATGCGTGGCAACATGTCTTGTCTAAAAGCAAGACCACTGATTGCTCAAATGGACAGGCTAGCCTGACAGTTTCATCCATAACAAGTTAAATCATTTTGTTCAAGATGAGGTAATGAATTCCGGATCAGAGTAGTAAGGATAGGATTAAATTCCCATCTCGCTTAGGTTGGGAATCCTATTCCCCAAAGCTCTGATTTCACTTACACCTGCACATGGGTTCAAGATGGTAGTGACACATAACCAACTTTGGGATCTAGTAAATTAATCAAGTATACATATATTTGGTCCTAAGAGGGTTTGACAGTTTTAATATGTTTGTTCATGATACTAGAAGGTCTGAGCCTTTGCAAAGCAGGTTGTTATATCTCTAACATAGTTGTCATACATCAAATCCTCCACAAATCATTCATAGCCTTGCATACGAATCATAAGTGAAGCTGACAATGGAAAGTTGAATGAATTTCAAACGATAGGGAATGAAGCACATTGCACACACCGAGCTGATGCTTAATAATTCTAATGTTTCATGTATTTCTCATCTAGTTTCATTCTTGGGATATTTGCTAACGCTTGTATTTGAGTCTATGTGTTTTCAAGTTGAGTTCTCACCGAAATGCTCAGGAGCATTTCCCAGTAGAGTCGCCATTTGTTGTGGCTGCTCCACAACGTACCCCAAAATTGGGGACCCACCTTTTTTGCATGTGTTCCAAGAAGACCGAAGTGGCCCATAGGCTAAAGTTCAAAGAAAAAAAGCAAAACACCACAAGGAGAAAAAGTGTCGCGATATCGCGACATGTTGCACCATCGCGGCCCAAAAAGAAAAAGTGTCGCGATATCGCGACATGTTGCACCATCGCAGCCCAAAAAGAAAAAGTGTCACGATATCGCGACATGTTGCACCATCGCGGCCCAAAAAGAAAAAGTGTCGCGATATCGCGACATGTTGCACCATCGCAGCCCAAAAAGAAAAAGTGTCGCGATATCGCGACATGTTGCACCATCACGGCCCAAAAAGAAAAAGTGTCACGATATCGCGACATGTTGCACCATCGCGACCAAAAAAGAAAAAGTGTCACGATATCGCGACATGTTGCACCATCGCGGCCAAAAAAGAAAAGTTTCACGATATCGCGACATGTTGCACCATCACGGCCAAAAAGAAAAAGTGTCACGATATCGCGACATGTTGCACTGTCGCGGCCAAAAGACAAAAAGTGTCGCGATATCGTGACATGTTGCATTTTCATGACCAAAGCAAAGGAAAAGAGAAGAAAGAAAAGTGTCGCGATATCGCGACATGTTGCATTTTCGTGACCAAACGAGAAAAGAAAGAAGAAGAAAGAAAAGTGTCGCGATATCGCGACATGTTGCATTTTCGCGACCAAACGAGGAAAGAAAGAACAAGAAAGAAAAGTGTCGCGATATCGCGACATGTTGCATTTTCGCGGCCAAAGACAAAAAGTGTCGCGATATCGCGACATGTTGCATTTTCACGGCAAAGGAGAGAGAAAAAAGTGTCGCGATATCGCGACATGTTGCATTTTCGTGGCTAAAAGCAACAAAAGACGGAAGGGGCCAAAAGTGTCGCGATATCGCGACATGTTACATTTTCGCGATTCAAAAGGGGCAGGCAAACAGAGAAACAAGAAGTGTCGCGATATCGCGACATGTTCCATTTTCGCCAAGGTAACAGACCTGCATAGTGACGTGGACATAAGGACAAAATCCAATGAAGAAGACAAAGCGTTACATAAGGAATCTTTAATGATTTGAAATCATTTAAGATGGTCGTTACACACGGAGGGAAACGGACGCAAGCCCATGTGGAGAAAATGCAGCGAAGGGCCACAAAATGGAAAGCAAAGCACACGCATACAAGGGAAGGTGAAATGAACAGTCAGGGAAGGTGAAACGAACAGCCATTGACAAATGAAACGAACCGTCATGGAAGGAGAAACAATGTTTTCACAAGTTTAAATACGCCATTCAAAGAGGCCAGAGGGGGAGGAACTTTTCAGAGAAGATTGTAGTAATGAAGGCAAGGCCTTAGCACTAGGTTTCTCTGGATATTTTCTTCCACATTGGACTGGTTTTTCTTCTTCCATGGAAAGGGTTGGAAACTGCTGCGAGCAGAGTTGCAGAGCTGAAGGCGGAAAGGCCATTCTGGACCTGTTTGAGTTGTTTTCCTTCCATAGACTGGTTTGGGAAAACCAGAAATTCTGCTATTGTAAAATGACATATTTTTAATGCAGAAGTTTTCAGAAATTTGCATCTTGTGGGCAAGAAAGAAGGAGATTTTCTTTGCATGCTATGGATTTAATGTTTATTCTTTCATTCTTTCAGATTTCAAATTTATAGATAATGTTAATGCCATGTTTTTTGGGTTACATTAGGCGAATATTTGAAATCTGAATTTTATTTCGTACCCTAGGAACCAACACTTAGTCTATGGGGATTGTGCTTGTTTTGCAGGTCCAATAGGTTAGGTTGCATGCACGGAGACCTCACATCTTCGGTTTTGTCGGAATAGGATAGCATCATATTGGAAGCATTTTATTTTCAGTTTTCTGCATTTCATTTTCATTCTTTCTGCATTTTTTATTTTTTTATTTTCCAGAAATTTTAACTTTTCAAGGCATTAAAATAAACATTTAAAAAATATCAAAATCCAAAAAAACAATGAACAATCACTAAAGTTTCATGATGAAATAAACCAACATTGCCCCTTGTTTACGCTTACTTGCAATCACTAAGGTGTTCCAAGCATTCAAATTGAATATCTTATATTTGAGATTACTAATACACATATGCAAATGCTAATACAACGGAGACCTTGGAGAAGTTGTTTGTTTAACTTCTTTGCAAGAGGGGATTTGGAACCCAAATCCTAAAGGAGAGTGTACTTTCACAACTGGGTGAAAATACCACTCAACAATGATGTTGAATTCAAAATATTTAAAACAGTCAAAGGGCAAGGTTTAGCTAAACTGTTGGCTAACAAAGAAGAAGCAAGATCTGAAAATATTCTTACCATAGATCAGACATATGATGATAGAAGAATAAAAAATGAAGAATGTAAATGGTATGAAGAAATTTTGTCCTATCTAAAAACTCTGGAATTCCCCAAAAACATGTCAATAAACAGAATGAAGTCAGTCAAACTTCAAGCTCAAAAGTATTATATACAAAATGGAGTATTATATTGGAAACATCCTGATGGAGTATCATTAGTCTGCTTATATGAAAAAGAAGTCCCAGAAACAATTAATGAATTTCATAATGGTTTCTGTGGGGGACATTTTGCTCCAAGAGCTACAACAAATAAAATCATGAGAGCAGGATATTATTGACCATCCCTTTTTAAGGATGTATATAAATATGTAAGGAATTGTCATAACTGCCAAGTTTTTATAGGGAAAAATCATCTACCAGCTATTGTGGTTGCTCCACAACGTACCCCAAAATTGGGGACCCACCTTTTGCATAGTTTCCAAGAAGACCGAAGTGGCCCATATGCTAAAGATCAAAGAAAAATAAAAACACCGCAAGGAGAAAAAGTGTCGCGATATCGCGACATGTTGCATTTTCACGGTCCAAAGCAAAGAGACAACGCAAGGAGAAAAAAGTGTCGCGATATCGCGACATGTTGCATTTTCGCAGTCCAAAGCAAAGAGAAAGGGTAGGCAGAGAAACAAAAGTGTCGCGATATCGCGACATGTTGCATTTTTGTGGTCCAAAGCAAAGGAAAAAGTGTCGCGATATCGCGACATGTTGCATTTTCGTGACTCAAAAAGGGCAGGCAGGTAGAGAAACAAAAGTGTCGCGATATCGTGACATGTTGCATTTTTGCGACTCAAAAAGGCAGGCAGGCAAAGAAACAAAAGTGTCACGATATCGCGACATGTTGCATTTTTGCGACTCAAAAGGGGCAGGCAGGTAGAGAGACAAGAGTGTCACAATTTCGCGACATGTCCGATTTTTGCCAAGGGAACAGAGTAGTGGACAGTACGCTCGATATTAGTGATGAACACTAGGATAGTGAAACTGAAGACTGCATAGTGATGTGGACCTATAAGGAATAAATCGAAGATTGAATAAGGTAATTTGTCACATAAGGACAAAATCCAATGAATAAGACAAAATGTTACATAAGGAATCTTTAATGATTTGAAATCATTTAAGATGGTTGTTACACATGGAAGGAAGCGGACGCATGCCCATGTGGAGAAAATGAAACGTTTTTTTGAAATCAAACGAAAAGTGAAGAAAACCAAACAAAGGAAGCCAAACCATGGGAAAGAAACGAAGGGCCACAAAATAGAAACGCAAAGCTTTTTTTTTTAAACCAAAACACATGCATGCACAAGGGAAGGTGAAACGAACAGCCATTGGAAAATGAAACGAATAGCTTCCTAAATATTTTAAATACGCCAGGCAAGGATGTTTTGAGGGTGGTTGGAAACTGCTGCAAGCGAGTTGCAGATTTGAAGGCAAGAGGGCCATTCTGGACCTGTTTGGGCTGTTTTTCTTCCATGGACTGGTTTGGGAAAACCAGAAATTTTTGTTATTGTAAAATGACAAATTTTTAATACAGAAATTTTCAAAAAGTTGCATCTTATGGACAAGAAAGGAGTCGTCATTTTCTGCATGCAAGATTAAATGTTTATCTTTTCCCCTTTTCAGATTTTAGGCTTGTAAATGGAGTTTATGCAAATTTCTTGGTTGCTTCATGTGAATTTTTAAATCTGAAAACCTCATTTAAAACCCTAGGAGCCAGCACTTAGCTTATCCGGATTGTGCTTGTTTTGCAAGTCCAATAGGTTAGGTTGCATGCATGGAAACCTCACATCTTCGGTTTTGTCGAAATAGGATAGCATCATATTGAATGCATTTTATTTTCAGTTTTTTGCATTTTCTTTCAACTTTTTCTACATTTTATTTTTTCAGAAATTTTAACTTTTTTAAATTTTCAGGCATTAAAATAAACATTAAAAAAAATTCAAAATCAAAAAAAATTTCACCATTGCGTAGGTTATACTTCATACTTACAATACGCACTTTGAAATTTCATTTTCGGAGTTGTTTAGTATTTTTAAAAATTCATCGAAGTTGCTGCTATTATAGATTTTGAAAAAATCCGAAAATAGAAAAATTCCATTTTTGGGCCGAATTTCTTTTTTTAAGTTTCATGCTTCATTAATGAGCCTATGATGACATTATCTTCATGAAAATTCCAATTTCATTGAAGGTTTTATGTTTTATGGCATTTTACAAATTTCCATTTTTGGAGCCTAAAATTGCCCTCTCTTCATAAAAATTCTGATTTTACGAAAGAGGGGTAATTTGAGCATCACATTGAAATTCATTGATTCAAAGCACTTAATTGTTCATATTTATGAAAATTTAATTTCATTTAAGAGGGATAAGTTGAGGTGACATTTAAAGCCCTTACTTTAAGGCCATAAATTATTGCTTCTTTGTGAAAACCAATTTCACCAAAGAAGGATAGTTTATCTATTACATTGAGAGCTATCTTCATCTTCATGATAAGAAGCCATATTTGGACGTAATAGAGAAGATAAAATCTACCTTAAAATCCTCAAGATAAAAGGAATTAAGGCACTATATCGTGGTTATACAAGGGCCAACTCACATTTGCTTTATTTTGGTTCAATGAACAATCACTAAAGTTTCATGGTAAATAAACCAACATTGCCCCTTGTTTACAGTTACTTGCAATCACTAAGGTGTTCCAATAATTTAAATTGAATATCTTTATTTGAGATTACTAATACATATATGCAAATGCTAATATAGCAAAGACCTTGGAGAAGTTGTTTGTTTAACTTCTTTGCAAGAGGGGATTTGGAACCCAAATCCCAAAGGAGAGTATACTTTCACAATTGGGTGAAAATACCACTCAACACCAGCCATGCCCCTCAGGCCAATAATCATTGAAGCACCTTTTGCTCAATAGGGTATTGACCTGATTGGAGAGATCAAGCCTAATTCATTTGGCCAGCATAAGTGGATCATAACTGCAATAGATTACTTCACCAAGTGGGTGGAAGTTGCACCTTTGAGAACATCTACATCGGCTGTAGTCATCAGATTCAAAGAGGAAAATATTTTGACCAGGTATGGAGTTCCTAAAAAGCTTGTAACTGATAATGCTTAATATTTTGTGTCATATGAAATGGTAGAATTCTATGCTGAATATGAAATTGAATTATCTCATTCTGGTAATTATTATCCACAAGGAAATGGTCTAGATGAGTCATCAAATAAAAATGTAATAACAAGAATAAAAATTTCATTAGGCAAAAACAAAAGGGGATGGGATAGTGAACTTAAATTTGCTTTATGGGCTGATAGGTTGTCTGTTAAAAGAAATACAAACCCCCTATGAGATGTTTTATGGAGAAAAAACCCTACTGCCCCCAAAAATAGAAAAAATGGCACTTTTCCTTTTATTGCAAGATCATGAAAACCCTGATCCCATTCAGAGAAGGCTTGACCAAATTGTCTTGTTAGAAGAACAAATAAGAGAGACCCTCAATAGAATGATGGAACAAACCCAGAAAATTGTAAATTTTTTTAATAAGAAATCCAAAGGTACTCCTTTTTCTCAACGAGATATAGTCATCTATTGGGATCCTAAAAATGATAAGCATGGTGAAAAGGATAAGTTTGAACCTAAATGGATTGGCCCATACCAAATATCCCATGTTATCAGTCAGAATACTTACAAGCTACAAAATTTACAGGGAGAAATAATGGCTATCCCTATTAATCGCCAACACCTCAAAATGTACAATCCCTATTGAAGGTGTACTACAAAAAAAAAAGCATTATAAAAAAATAATAATAATAGAAAAACAAAAATCCAAAAACATAGTGGTGTATTTTGTTTATTAATTAAAGCTTCCCTTTTATTCTTGAATAATTTTGAGTTTACTGTATACATGATATCTTAGTTTGATGAGTATATCTAATTTTTAATTCCACAAAAAACAATAAAAGAAAAAAGGGAATTTATTTTAGATGTTGATGAGCTTTACAATTCTGTCAAAAATGAGTGTTTATGCAATAGTTGTTTGATATGAGATAAAACAGAAAAAAAAAAACAAAGTTGATTGAAACATCATGTCAAGCCTCACATTACAAATGATACTTAAAGTGACTTCAAAGGTCCAAAGAACTAAGTTATCTTTGAGAGGGTAGTTGAGCCAAAAATTATTACACTCATCTTTTATAGCCAGAAACTAATCCTCAACTCAGGCATACTTATTGCACAATTTGCTTATATATCCAAACACTTCTCTCACAAGAAAGAAAAATAAAAAATAAAGTAAAATTGAGTCACTGCTTGAGATATCTTGGAAAACCTCTACCGGGGCTATAGACGCTTGACTAGAAGTAGGGTAAAACTAAGATGGGATTAGAAGCAACTCCACCGAGGCTATAGATGCATGACTGGCAGTGGAGCCCTGCAAAATGGTGAAATTTTTTAAAGAGTGAAATCACATATTAGGCTTGGCTATTTTGCTCAGATATGATAAATTTTTGAAAGATTTAGAAATCCCAAAAAATAATGCACAAACACACACATGGGCAAAAATATGATGAGACAAATGGCTGTGACAAAATCTGTGTAATCATATCTTATGACTTAGCTAAAACAAGCATTACAATATTTCAAAATAAAACTCATCGATTTCTAAAATTTTCTAACCTTTGTTTCCAAATTGAATGAAAATGGATCTACAGTTTTCCATACTCTACTTGCTTTGATATCATGTTTTTAGTATATATAAAAAAAAATGAATGATGAAGAAAAGAAAGAAAAAGAGGAAGGAAGTTTTTCTGTTATACATTTCAAGTTTTGCTTAGTAGTCAAAATTTTGTTGTTTTTTGTTAAATTTTTGCAAAATAAAACTAGGATATTCTATGGTTCTCAAGTGCTTCATGTTTTCAACACATTGTCCCAGTCAGAGCCTATGTTGGAGCCAAATTTGACTCAACTTTGAAACCCCCAAATTTAAATTTTTGGTTTCAATCAAACTGCTTATACTTTTGGTCATTGCTTATAGTTGTTGTGAGTAATTCAATTTTTCATTGGTTGGTTTGATAAAGTCTAACCTTAGCCTTTTTAATAATGTGGGCTTCATTGTATAAATCAAAGTACCTCAAATAGTTAGGGAAGAAAATTTCAAATTAAATCCCCAAGTCAAAGTTCGACCTTCCTAAATATTTTCCTTGGGCCTAAACCGATAAATAAAGTCCCTAAATCATAAGTCGGTTAAAACATTCACCATGGTCTCAAAGTCCAAAAAACCTAAGGTTAAAATAAATATTAATTGATTAAAAGCCTAAGGGTATGCACCCCGCTAAGCTAACTGGTGAGCACCTTAGATTTAATCCAAGGGTCGCGCATGATCCAGAGAAATCGGACGATAACGCTTTAATAAAATCAAACCGAAGATAAGTCAAAATTCAAGCGTAGTCAAGAAGTAAAAAGGTTGCACCTTAGACTT
This sequence comes from Wollemia nobilis, assembly GCA_028583015.1. Lineage (NCBI taxonomy): Eukaryota > Viridiplantae > Streptophyta > Pinopsida > Araucariales > Araucariaceae > Wollemia > Wollemia nobilis. The sequence goes on from JAQPPZ010002499.1 coordinate 5,688,002, forward strand.
AATCGGATGGAAGCGCATCACCTGAGAAAATCTTATGGATGCGCACTCACGAAATAGTCCGAAAGATAAGTCAAAAGGTCAATAAAACTTAACCTAAGATTTAAAAATTGAGCAAGTCATCTTCAATCTAATGGCAGTGCTTCATCGAGGACCAAATCCAATGGACGCGCACTCACTAAAGACTCTAAAGGTTAAACCTAAGGCTCTAATAAAGTTAAAATCCTTGCACCTTTAACAAGATCAACAACAGTGCTTCATCGAGGATCAAATCAATGGTCGTGCGCTGTCTAAAAAGTCAAAAATTTAATGCAAGTCATGATGGTCAAAGGTTCTGATTAAGCAGTGAGTAAGTCTAAAGAATCGGATGACAGTGCTCAATCATCCATAAAATCAATGGTTGCACATCCTCTAAAGATTCAAAGGTTTAAAGTAAAGTCATCATAAGTCAAATGTCAAGTTAAAATCCGAGCAAGTCCGACAGATCGGACGATCACGCTGAACAAAGCTTAGATCAACGGTCGTGACTACTTTGATTAAAATGAACTTTAAAATTAATATTAAAAAGGACGTGTCCCATTTGATTAATCATCGGGCTTGTTACCAAGATCGAACGACCATGCTCGATCGATCTTAAATCTAATGGTGGTGCACTAATTAAAGATGCATTAAAGAGGGTTAAGGATCGGGAGAAATTAATTAAATTTAATCATGATTAGCAAGGGTTTAATACATCGGCTAATTTTCCCCCTTTTGCCCTAATCATGATTAATATTATAAATGCTTGATTAAACTAACTTGCAAGTTGATTAGATCCAACGATTGCACTTGTCTCCACTCAGATCCGACGGTCGCGCCAAAATCGTAGGATGGAAGGTAAAAGGCATGGGTAAGGACAAAATTAATTGATATTAATCATGTTTAGTAAGGGTTTAATACATTGACTAATCTTCCCCCTTTTTGCCTTAATCATGATTAATAGAAAATCAAAGGTCTATAACATCATTATCTAGCATGCATCTTGTCAGTGATCAAATGGCAGCGCACAAACTAAATCGAGAATCAACGAATGTGAAGGCCTATAACTGGCGACAAAGATCCAAAGGCTAAATAAAGACCTTTTTATAACACACAAATCGAACGACGACGGTCATTGACCACCCAGATCCAACGATGCGCATATGGGAAGATAATCAAAGGTTAATCTAAGCATTGGGTTGATTAATTTAGTCGAGGTATGTATGAATTTTTCCCATTTATTAAAGAATACGTGCATATGTATGATCCAACGGTCATGCCTCACCACCATAAGATCCAACGATGATCGCAAAAGAAAAGTAAGTGTATTTTATGATTACCATCGATTAAAACAAGTTATTAAGGTTTAACAATATAAGGATTAACATCGGATAAATATGATTAATTGAAGACCAATAAAACACGTTATTTCAAGTGTTTATATGAGAGCTAGGTACAATAACTATCATACAAGTTTCAAGACAACAACGAATGCACTACACCCCAGATCAATCCAACGATAGCGCATGATCCAAAGGTAAAACCAAATGTAAGTCTAGAATAGATGTCTGATTAATCAAAGATTTAAACATTCTTAACAAGGGCATTAACACATTATTAGTCAATATCTTCATCTTGATTAAACAAATGAAAAGGTTCAAAGCATGCATCTTTTGGCTATCTAACTTACAGGTTTTTAAATATTTAATAAAGCGGTACACTAAAGGCTGGTCGAGCGACCGAACGTGGTCAAAAATCTAAACCAATAGATACGAAGATATCAATAAAAATAAAATCATCATTGACTAACATCTTCAAAGCTTTAGAAACTAATACTCTTGCAGGTTTAAAAGTACCAGAAACCGCCATGATGGAACCTGTGAAAATCGTGAACCAAAAAAATCGGTAAAATCACCCGCAAGAAAGATTCAAAGGACCAAGCCTCCAAAGAAAGGTGATTACTTCATAGAAATACCTACAACATTATCAAGGTAGGAATCAAAGAAGTGACTCATTCACAACAAGGTACACTGAAAGACATTATGAAAATCAATAGCCAAGACGGAGTCAAAATAGTACGCACAAAAGCTATGAATCCAGAAGAATACTCATGGGAGGAAAGATTCGAAGAAATCGAAGAAAATCTCATGTACAATACCTTGTTAAGAACAAAGTAAACCAAATAAAAGACAAATCCTGACGCTCAAGCATGCCACCAGATCGTGTATATCTCACAAGAATAATGGCGTACCACAAGATAAGACTACAAAGCATAGTCACTGGCTTATAAATAAGAGACAGTAGGGAAGAGCTAAGAGCATCAGTAAAGAGAAACAATGGAATACAAGGAATACAAATGTATTAAATTTTTGTTTTACAAATACTTAAGGTGAAGGATGCGCATGAAGAAAAAGCATGGTTTCGATTTTCAGAAAACCATTCAAATCCGCGCTTCGATGGAATATAGTTACCAGGGGAACACTTCGATGGAGTATAGTTATGGAAGCAAATTATAGATGTTTCCAGATCTTGTTGTCCATTCCCATATTCTTCCTACTTACCACTACCCTCCTCCTCCTGGGTATTCCTCCTTGACCATCCTGACATTTTTCCTAGTATGTCACCCTCGCCCACTATCGCTTCTTATCATTTACCCCCCGTCATTCCATCCATCAGACCCTCACCATCCTTACTTCTTCACTCTATCTCATGATCAGTGCAACTCCATTTGTTTTCCACTAGCACGCCACCCCTTGTCTTCACCATTACATTGAGCCCCCCTCCGTCCTTCGTCTAATATTCATGATAACAACTCGGTCGAGCCTTAGTGGCAAATCATAGTGACCGGGACAAGCAGAACAAAGAGGAAAATTATAACGATGAATCCTTAGTTTCTAGGGCCAACTAAGAGAGCAAAAAGGCCAAATTAAAATAACAAAGAGCTCCCTTCAGTCTAGAGAAGAACCTTAATAGTCAGTTCAGAGCCACACCAGCTAGACAACATCAATTTTGGAGATTCAATCAGAAGCTGCCAAGTGTACAGTCAGAAGTGAACCAAGAATAACAGAATCAAGAACCAGCAGCTATAAAAGGAAGCAGGCAGGTCTGGATTCTGCATCAAGCAATTAGAGAATAGCATTTTTGCTAAGAGGTATACTTGAGTGCCCTGTTAGTTGTGTTGTATTTCTTTGTGTCTATTTTCTTTTATTCATTCTTTCTTCCTCCCCTTGTTGTGCAGGATTGTATGATAGGAAAGCGTTCAAGAAGCTGAGAATATTTCCAGTCTTATTGAGCCTAGGATTCAGAGATTCTTCTGTTACCAGATTGGAACAAGGAGAGTTGGAGAGACCTGTTACATTATTTGAACAGAGTCCTCTTCATTGTATTGATGTATTTCTTTAAGAAAAACAGAGTTAAAAGGCATCCCGTCCACTCTGCATGTAATATTTTATGAAATCAATACAATTCTAGGTTTTATTCCTGTCATTTCTTTGTCTCAGTATTGTGTGTATCTGTATAATGGGTTACATTATTTGAACGCATTATATATGTTTCTTTCGTTGGTTAACTCTTGATTTTATTACGATATTCGAATGATATTAAGAACGCCAATTTTCTTCTCCCCTTCTCTCTATTTCATATTAAAATTGTTGTTAAATTGCTATAACAACCCAATGAATCTAGGCACCGGTCTACATAAGGCATAACAATTGGTTATTTTCATGCTTGGTCATTTTAATAAAAATACTTATAGTTTAATATAAATCTAGAGCGTGCAAATTAGAAGTTTAATTAAAGAATTGTCGTTGGGGTTTCCTTACCCGTTCTGTCGTCTTCTTTAGCAATATTCGGGTTTAGCAGAACATGAGGCAGGTCGACCAGAGCTTGTAATAGCTCGTTGGTTTCAAACGGATTCTTGTAGCATGACAATTGATTTCCTACGGATGCAAGAATCGGTTCCAACAATTTCAAAAACAACAATAAAGAAAAAATGAAACTTAAAAGAATATCAATTTGAAACACCAAAAACAAATCTCATAAAAAAATAAGGCTAAACCTACAAATAAAAATAAAAAATGATAATGAATATGATATTATTAAATATTAAGGGTATGAAAAAACCCCTAAAAAATATTATTGTTATAGCGTTGAGTTTTTGCTTCTATATAAAAAGTGTATTTGAACCTCCTATTTCAATTTGCACTAATAGTTTGTTAATTACATTTCAATGATGTAAAAAATCATCCTCCTTTACCCCACTTATTATGGTTATAAAACTTTTTGAAACCTTTGAATAAGTTTATATTTTTATTATTTAGTAACAACAAATTATATAATAAACAGCCATGGACCTTCGTGTGACTGCCAGGGTCACATGCTTGTCCTATAGAGGATGCCGCCTAATCAACATAATAAAAAATCAAAGAATCTTCATCTGGCCAGTACCGCCATGTCCTAGCGTAGGTGTGGATGCAAATAGGTGGGGATAGGTGGACCCCCAATCCCACCTTACGTCATTGATCTTCTCTGTTGGAATTTCACGTCAATTCTTTCACATTGCCGACAAATAACAATCAGATATTGTGGCGCATATGCCGACATATAAAGAATCAGATATTATAGCTGTTGTTAGGTTGGCTTGTAATATGTTTGATGGTACAATAAATTGATAAGGCTTATCTCTCCCTTCAAAGAACTATAATAAAAAATAACTTTAAATACTTGGCCCTAGTTTTACTAAAGCAAAACTAAAGATGCGTGCACATTCAATTTCTAAATATAAATGCACATGCATATCTATAGTTTTTTTAAACGTGAATTTAATATTTTTTTATTATTTGATATAAAAAATTTATTTAAAAAATTTAATAAAATAAAATTAAAGACTGTAAATAATCTTTGCTCTAATAATTAAATACCTTAGGGAGGATTCCGTCTGCCTTTAAATAATAATAATTAAGTACTGTGGTGAAGCCATTGGTAAATTAAAATAAATGTTAATTTTACATAAAAGCATATTCGAAATTGGATTCCCTCGTGCTTGTGAACATAGACATTTATAATAATGCAATCATGTCGAATGCTTTCTTTTGTTGTACATTAGCAACTGGACTTTTCAGCCCACGCGAAATATTCGGCCGTCCAACATTTTTTTTTTTTGTGCAATAATTCTTCCAGCCGCCAGTCTGGCCAAAAAATATATATATATTTTTAAAAACTTTGTTTTGTCTTTTGCCGACCATGGTTTTTAAAATGATCATTATGTATTTATTTCTCCGTCATTTGACAATGTCGGCAGAGCCCTGAATGGGAAATATAATATCTTCCCCTGCGGACCACACTTTATAATGATACTATTCTTGTCATGTTCTAAGGACGTCACGAGAGATGATTGCTAGCACATGAGGAGAATTATTGCACACTTTGTTATGACAAGGTGGATAGATTTCTTCTTTTATAAGAAGGGGACCATATTTTTTTTTTGTCCGGACTAGATCAAGAGACGGATAATGTTTCCAATTCTGCGGGGTCAATTGAGTGTACTCGTCCTAATATAAGATTCGGTTTTTATGTGTGGACACACCAAAACAGGAAAAACCCACCTGTGGTTTTTTTTTCTATATGGGGTAAATTGTGCAGGCATCTATTCCATGTCTTGACTTTTCCCCACATCCCGATTCCTCTCTCAAAATACCCGTGACCTCAGAATGGGTTAACCATTATTTTTCCCTGTTGCTGACGTGGTCCATTAAGAGTTGTGATGGTGACATGTAAAGAATGATTTTTAATGGTGGTCCATTAAGAGTTGTGATGGTGACGTGTAAAGAATGATGTTTTAATGGTGGTATTACAATTTTTATTTAGAGATAAAGGTTATCCAATAGTAGGTATGGTATATAATTTTATTTTACAAGATTTTAAATTTAAATTTGTATTTAAAGTTTTAAAGTTTAATTGGATAAATAAAAAATAATGTTTTACATTTGTTTTTTTGTTGCATAGAAATCTCTATAATCCTTAGCCTGCTGGAGACAAAGTCAACGGCCACTTTCAACCAACCTATCTCAAAAATTTGAGTTAAAACATGGGTTTGTATGGTCTGGGTCCTTTCTACTAGGATTTGAATTTTGGTCTTTTGAATGAAAACTCAAAAACATACCACTATAGTATCCTCACTAAAGGGAGATATTAACGTAAAATGTGGGTTTTTTATCCCACAAATTTGAGTGAATTTTGGTCTTTTGAATGAAAACCAAAAACATACTACTATAGTATCCTCACTAGAGGGAAATATTAATGTAAAATGTGGGTTTTCTATCCCAAAATTTTGAGTTAAAGCACAGGTTCTTATGAGGGTCTCAATCCTTCATACTAGAATTTGAACTTGGGTCTCTTGAATGAAAACTCAAAAACATACCATTATAGTACCCCTCACTAGAGGAAAATATTAAGGTAAAGTATAGGTTTAGCATCCCAAAATTTTGAGTTAAAACATGGTTCGTATAAAAGGTCTTGATCCCTCTAATAGGATTTGAACTTAGGTCTCTTGAATGAAAACTCAAAAACATATATATTTTTTGTTTGATAAAACTCAATATATATATATATATATATATATATATATATATATATATATATATATATATATATATTTATTTATTTATTTATTTATTTATTGTTTGATAAAACTTAAAAACATATTACTTAGTACACTTCACTATAGAAAATTTTTTAAGATAAAATATGGGTTTTTGAAAAGAATTCTTATTCCCTTGAGGTTTGAATTTAGACCCTTAAATAAAATAAAAAAGAAACATATCACCATACTATCCTTCACATAATATAATTTTTTATAAAAATATATATTTTATATTTTTAACTCTACTTAATTTTTTAGGGACAAACATAATAGCCCAATATAATTTTTTAATTTCTATTTTGTAATCTCACTCGCCTAATTTGCGAACTTGGTCTGGTGTGAGTGAGGGTGAGAGAGTACGCAAGTGGGAAGAAGAGGACAGAGTCGCCAACTTGGATGAGACGTCGAAGAAATAGATAGAGATGAACAAGTCCAATTTTGCCAAATTACAATCCATATCATGGCTATTGTGCTTTAAGATTTTACTCATATATATTTTTTTGTATGTTAAATTTATTTAGATATATTTAAATAGTATTAGTTTAATTAATTAAAAATTTTAAATTATAAAGAGATAATATATATTTAAATTTTAATTAATGAATAATTATTAAATTTTTTTACTCAAAAAAGTTTAATTTTATATTAAGTAAATATGAAATTACATTCTTTATATGTTTCTTTGGTATTTCTTCAAAATTTCAATAGTAACCTAAAAATCATGTCATTTATACATCACAACTCTCATGCTAAGTTCTATCCTTAGGCACCTTCTCAATTTATCAAACAATATCTTTTAAATCACTAACTTTTGAATTTTTTTTGAAAAAGTTTTGTGCTTGCTTTAAGTAGAATGTATTAATCCTTTGAGAGTTCATTTGCTTCCCTATTTAATTCTCTATAATATGCCAAAACATAAAAGCTTCACTTTGATCCACAACTTCTTTTATTTGAGAAAATATGGGTTGTATAATCATGTTTTCCATCCTAAAACACCTAGCATCCAGTTTATTACCACCTACAAGTCTTCGTAAATATTGTTGTCAATATGTTTTGATACTACTATATGGGCACATGGGTATGGTTTGTTTTAATTCCATTTAATTAATTTAGAAGAAAATTTTATTATGTCATCCATTATTACAATAGTTTATTTTTATTTTTTTTTAAATTATAGAGATATTATGCATGCATACGAGGATGAGAGACCACAAGAAACATTGGTCAAATGTTGAGGGGACTCGAACCTTTGACCTTTTCACAACAAACGTCTCATATTCACCATTCCATCAAGACCTTGTGAATTTATTCTTATATTTTGCAAAAATGGACAACTTATTTTTATTAGGAGTTATTTATTTTATTGTATTAGAAGCATGTGGGAAGCACAATGTAAAAGATAAATTTACTTTAGATAATAAATTATAACTTTAATTAATAGTTTAAAAGATATTTTTGTTATAGTCTTCAAAATTGATGAGAGCAAGAAGTATGGTTATTTATTTATTGTAGAAGAACATGTCCACATTAAGCATGTAGATGCTTCGCTCAGAAGAGAATTGAAATATTGGAGACCAAAAATCTTATTATACATTCCAATGGAACCTAGTTGTTTATGGAAGATCTTCTGGTATGGGCCAAAAAGCATTGGCCTTTTGATACTAGCTTGAGGGTATTGCTTATGACAAATAATTTTTTTTTTCTCTTTTGTTGTGTTCTCTCCAAAAGCACATCAACAAGATTTAGTCGGTAGACCATGGTTTTTGTTAGATTTAGGACTTTTTCTTTGATCTTGGGTTCCAAGTTTAGAGAGAGTTATGGAAGGAGGATACTATGTGTGAGATTAGAAATGCCTTGGTTAGAACTATTTGTTTGGAAAATGAGGCATTCTCGATGGTAGAGGCTTATGTGAAACTATGCATTGATGTTTTTAAATATCCTCTCCCAAGACAATTGTCCTAGATTAGTTTAGTACAAAATAGTATCATACAATAGATTATGAGAATCTATCATTATGGTGTAGAGATTATCATTAGGTTAGTCATATTTATCGATACCACCCTATTTCTATGCCCTTACTTGAGAATGAATATGTGTGAGGTAGATCAATCCATAAACATCAAATATTGAGGGGGACTTTGCACTCTTCAACTATTGGCAATGTTTCTCATCAAGGCAACACTAATAAGCAAATGTGGTTCCCAAAGCCGCAAGGTGTAGAATTCAACCCTTCTAAGGACATTTCTATAGTGTCATTGATGATAAAACCTTAGGTTATTAATGCAAAGGTTGTAGTTAATGAGGGTCTTGAGGTGATTCTAAAAATTAAAAAAATTATGGATTCCTTAAGCACGTTCATTTAAACTATTGGATAACCTTCAAAATCCAAGAAGAAAGATCCAATGTTGGAGGAATTATAGAGAAGAGCCATGGAAGATAGAATATTTTTGGCCCAAGGGAGGGTTCTAAACCCTGCTAGCAATAAATGAGGGTCCTTTCATGGAATATCATGAGAAACAACAACTACTAAAAATATGGTTAATTTTATTAAAGCTGGAAGTTGTCATAGTTTAGGACTCAAAATTATTTAATTTGGATAGGGAAGAGGTGATTTGTGAGATCAATAAAGGTTACACTTAGGCAAAAATTGTTATAGAAGTGGTACATTAATGCTTTGGGATAAGGCTCAACCTAATGTGCAACACTTAGTAGAAACATGACTTTAGTATGTTGGTATGTTGTTGAGGTTTTGGATAGTGGTTTTGGATAGTGTTTTATTTGTATAAATATTTACACTCATCTTCTACATACCTTAAAATATCATTGTACGAAGTATGTTTTTGTCTATATTATTCACTTTATAGATTGTAAAAGGTAAAAGGTATAGTAGTTTTGAATACCTGCTAAACTATAGGCCATATGAGATGACCCTTATAGAGGATGTTATTTAACCAATATATTATCCAACCAAAATCTTGTTACAAATGTTTAGTGTACAACTCTAACCCCATTAGATTTGAACCTTGAACCTCTCATTCAAAGTTTCAAAGTATTACAGTTTGGCCCATTCAAATTGTACTATCCTCTGAGAAAGGGACTTTCATTCCATTTATGTGCTTGAGAGAAGAGGAGGTGGCCATTGAGCTCTTGTCTCTCAATAGAATTTTGAAAACCTTGTAGATTTAGATGGTTTGTGGGACCATATACCAAAGTGTAATAGATGCATTTGGTCTAATTGTAGAAGAGGCTTTGGTTATCTCAAAGAAAATTTTATCATTTCTTATTGAAGAATCCCTAGTTAACATAGGAACTTCTTTTGAATCAAAGATTCTAAGAGTTCTAAACTTTGATAACATGTCGATCAACTTGACTTGCGACCCTTTTTATGTTTGAATGCTTACCCTTTAAATTTGAACTAGTGTGACTAAGGGAGGAACAACTTCTAGCCTTGGTGTAAAAATGATGGATAGAGATAGGGGTTCCTATGGGTTCTATAGTGCACAAATTGGCTTGGAATTTTATAGGGGTGAGATTAAATACAAAGAAATTGAATCATAAAGTTGTTATAATATATTTGAATCTTTAATGTAGAAAGAGAGAGAAATGGAAGAAGTTTACACTAAAATCCAAGTAAATGGATTGAATCCCTATTAATTTGATCAAGAAAAAACTTTGTTAATGGAATTATATGATTTGTATACCAAGGAAGAAATCATTTGGAGTCAATATTCTCGTAAAACTTGACTAAAAGAATGGGATAAAAATACTTTTTTTTTCTAAAGGGTCATTATGTCAAGAAGGAATATAAAAAAATAAATCACTCACTCATTAGAGGAGATGGATTTATAACTAATATTCCAGATGATATAAATTAGAAAGAATGGGATATTTCAAGGATTTGTTCTCTACAAGGAAGGTTGATGAGCATTCTCAAGAAAAAAAAATGTATTATATTCAAAGAGTTCTTGATCAAGAGCAAAATGAATTTTCTTCTTAAGCCTTTCCTAAAATAAGAGGTAAGAAAACTAGTCTTTGATATAGGTAAAGGATAAGGCCCTAGGTCTAGATGGTTTTTCTTGGGATTTTTTTCCAACCTTTTTGGAGTATAGTGAGCACAAACATAATTGCAACTATTTAAGAATATAAGTGCTTGAAAATAACTTTGAAAAAACTTAATGCAATATTGATCACCTTTATTTCCATGTGCAATATAGTGTACAAGATTATTTCTAAGTTAAATTTAAATAAATTAAAGCATTGCCTCAAGATATTTTTTAGTCTATGTTAAGGCCTACTTTTAAATAGATTCTTGATGGTGTTATTCTTTTCCATGGGTCAAATCACTCTCTCTAATAAGAAAGGATACATGATTCTTAAATTAGATAATAGAAAGGCCTACAATAAAGTTTATTAGGTATTCTTGTTAAAAAAATTTCTTATATTGAGTTTGTAATTGGAATGGACTCGTTAGGTTGAGAAATGAATTTCTACCTTGAGCTTATCTATTTTGGTTAATGGTTTACAGTGTGGCTTCATCAAAGGCACAAGTAAAAACAATAAGGGGACCCAATTTTACCTTATTAGTTTATTATATTGGTTGAAGCTTTAGGTAGATCGGAATCAAAATAAAATAAAGGACTTAAGGATCACTTCCAATTTAGATCATATGACACATTTATAATTTGTTGATGATGCATTTCCTTTTAATGTTCCTTCCCTTTGGTAGGCTAGAAGCTATAAGCACTTTTAAACTTTTCTAAAAGAGCATCAGGATAGAAAATCAACTTACAAAAAATTAAAAGTTTTATATTTAATATCCCCACTGGTTAGGCATAATACGATAGTGAGAGAGCTAGGGTTCATATTAGGAGCCTTCCCTAGCACCTATCATAATTTTCCCTATTGTAGGGAAGGATGATGAATTCATTATGAGAACCTTTATTAGGTAGAATTTAAGATCACCTAAACTCATAGAAGAGCAAGTCCTTGACATTTATAGGATACATTCTCCTAATCCAATCAATTTTACAAGCAACATTGGTGCATTTGTTCTCCATCTTATAATTTCCTACAATTATAGTGAAGAAAATGATTGTTTTTTGTTTTTTTGATCCTTATGGAATAGAAATAGATTGACTCAATTTTTGTCTTTGGGAAGTTAGTAAATCCCCTTCTTCTAAGAAAATAAGTTAGAAAAAAGAAGATAACTTTATGCTTCTCAATCTCACCATTGGTAATAAAACCGATCTTATATACCAATTTACATCAACAATATTCTTTTCATTTGGTCAAGGGGACCAACTCCCAAGTTTAATTCTTCATGGAAGAATTATACTACTCCTACATCTCATCTTCCCATTTAGAACATTCCTTAGTCTAAGCATATGTGGTAGGATATATGGAATCATCCATCTTGATGAGCAAAACTTCAGGTGAAGAGAGATTTTGATGATGCTATCACTCTCTTATATAAACACAAGGCATGGGGTATCACTCTCTTATATAAACAAACATAAATAAGGAAATGAACCACAGTTACAAGAGGAACTAATTGATTAGAAGAATAAAAACACCAGGATGACTCTCTTATATAAATAAACCTAAATGGGGAAATGAACCACAATTGCAAAAGAAACTATTTTATTAAAAGAATAAAGGCACGGAGGATCACTCTCTTATATAGATGAACCTAAATAAGGAGATGAACCCCAATTACAAAAAAAACTAATTGATTAGAAGAATATTGATCAAAATCCAACTGACTAGAAAAATAACCATCAAAATCCAACCTTCTATAAAGAAGACTGCCAACATCCAAAAATAAAAACTAAAATAACCATCAAAATCGAAAAATCTATAAAAAAAAACCACCAACATCCAAACAAAAAAAAAAAAAAAAAAAATTAAAATAACCATGAAAATCCGACCATCTATAAAAAACACCAACATCCAAAGATAAAAGCCATGCCCGTAGAAAAACTTGAAAATGAACCTCTTCAAAATCAACTCATGATAAATGATGACATAAAGATAAGCCTTGGACTGCTCACCATAACACTAAAAATGCATCAATGACTATTCCTTTGAAGTTTGATATGCTTCTTTTTAGGGATGTGATTATTGACCAAAGTATATGCCGATTATTTGGAAAGTTTTCCCTGTCATTTGACAATGTCGGCAGCTCCGAATGGGAAATAAAATATCTTCCCCCAACAAGCTGGTTATATGCTGCTGTGGCACCTCATGGTTCCCATGTATGCGGACAACAATTTATATGATACCTTACAATAATACTCTTATTCCTGTCATGTTCCAAGGATGTCACCAGACATCACATGATGTGAATTATTGCACACTTGTTAGTTAGATTTTAGTTTTTTTAAAAAGGTTCAGGTTTAAAATGTAGTCAGTTTATTGAGAAGGGGTGAAGTTAGATGTTACTATTGTAAATTAGTTGCCCCAAATTTTAAACTTAAAAAAATAAAATTAATAAATATAATATGTAATAATATTTCCATTTCTCTATATTAAAAAATAATGGATGGGTTAATTTTTTTTCAATGAAGCGTGCTAGTTTCCAAAGGGAGGCCTACATTTCCGGACTAATCAAGAGACGGATAAGTTTCCCAATTCTGCGGGTCAATTGAATGTACTTGTCTTCCTAATATAAGATTCGGTTTTTATGTATGGACACAACAAAAACTGGAAAACCCCATGTGGTTTTTGTTTTTACCATTTGGGGTAAATTCTGCAGGGATCTATTCCATGTCTTGACTTTTCCCCGCAACCCGATTCCTCTCTCAATTATAATGCGACAAAATATCCGAGACCTCAATGAAGGATATGGCCCTATGTGTTAACCATGTTGCTGACGTGTACAGCGGAATCTAAGTAGGTGTATTGTGGTCCATTAAATAATTGTGATGGTGAATGAAGTTTTAATACAGAAAGGTAAGAATAGTTTTTAGTTTACTGGGTTTATGTAGAGGAGTTGTAGAGCAAGTGGGTAGTTGAAACTTTTTAGATGTTTAAATCTCTCACATGCTGTCTATATCCTATGTACATGAGTTACATATCAAAAATAGTTTTTAATTTTATAAGGTATAAGATATATGATAATTTTTAAAAAGATAAAGTTTATTTAGTACATGAATAGAGAAGGTTATTCAATAGTAAGTTATGGTATATAATTTTACCTTATAAGATTTTAAATTTAATCTTTTATTTAAAGTTTTAAGTTTATTTAGTTAAATAAAAATAATGTTTTAGATGTGTTTTGTTTTTTTAGTTGGTTGTATATGAAACCTTCATAATCCTTGGCCTGTTGGAGACAAAGTTAATGGACAACTACCAACCTACCTATTGTTAGGTTGTGGAGTCTAATCTCAGGTAAATATGGAAAAAACAGTTTTTTTCTCTGTTTGGTAACTAGTTGCTTTTATGCATGAAAACTTTCTAAACTGAAAAATCAATCCAGAAAAAGCCATAATTGATGGGTCTATCCTTAGTGTCTAATTCCAAAATAGAATCTATAAAATTAATAGTTGCATAGAAATAAGTGTGATTTTTTGAGTTAATTATAGCATGCTTGTTTTTTAGAATGCATGTAATTGGGTGTCCCTATTTATGTAATATCTCCGGTAGAGAGGATTGTATCTTGTTTATGGGAAAGGCATAGGATTGTGCATCTCATGTAAAGAGATCAGGAAGCTTGGTGTAGAGCTTGATGCAAGGGTGTTTGCATGTTGAATTACTATTAAAGTAATTGTGTAGAGATGCTGGTGTTTTGAAGAGGAATTTGCAGCTGGTTGTGTTGCGGGATTACTCCCTTTAGAGATTGTATTGGTGTTAATACAAAGAACTAGTGTTGGGTGAACCACATTATATGTTGTGTTTTATCTTGTCTTGCATGTTTATGTTCTTCTTATCTGATGGTTAATAGTTTCTGTTGTTAATGATTAAGTTTCTTGCATCAAGAATCCCTTTTGTTTATATAGTGAATCCTAACACCTATCTTAAAATTTTGAGTTAAAACACAGATTATATGAGGGGTCTAGGTCCTTCGTACTAGGATTTGAATTTGGATGTCTTGAATGAAAACTCAAAAATATACTATTATAGCACCCTCACTAGAAGGAAATATTAAGGTAAAATGTGGGTTTTCTATTCCAAAATTTTGGGTTGAGTTAAAACACGGGTTCGTACGAGGGGTCAAGACCCCTCGTACTAGAATTTAAACTTGGGTCTCTTGAATGAGAACTCAAAAACATATTACTATATTACCTCTCATTAGAGGAAAATATTAAAGTAGTTTTTGAAAGGAGTTCCCTTTTCATTGTATCGAGGTTTGAATTTGAGTCTCTTGAATAAAAACTAAAAAAATAGCACTACACTATTTTTCAGAAGATAAAATTTTAAATTAAAAATGTATGTATATTTTTTTAACTCTAAATTTTTCTAGACAAACATTATGGCCCGATATTTTAGTTTTTAATTTTTAATTTTTAATTTCTATTTTCTAATCTCACTCGCCCAATGTGTGGACTTGGTCTGGTGTGAATGAGGGTGAGAGAGTACGCAAGTGGGAAGAAGAGGACAAGGTCGCCAACTTGGATGAGAAATAGATAGAGATTAACATTCTCATTTTGTAATTGATTACGAAGTCTTAATTTGTATCAAATTAGAAGGTTAAATTTAATTTAATTTTTTATTGGTGATTTTTTTTTTATAATTAATATTTAGGACTGAGTATTTTTAATTTAGTTATGATTTCTTTGAGAGCTAAACTTATCAATAAGGGATTTTAACGCATTTCTATAACTTCAGACCTCTCAAATAAAGGAAGTTATTCACAATCATCTGCACACCACTCTTGCTTGGTAATATATATATATATATATATATATATATATATATATATATATATATTTGGGCATAATTTTACTTTTTATATATATTTTATGATAATTTTATTTGGTTGTATTTAAATAATTTTTTGAATGAAAAAACCTTATATTAATTAAGATTAATCATACAAAAAGGACGGATGGAATTACTACATCCCATAAACCATAAAAGCCGTTAGGTGGAGGAAATCACACCTCCCCGTAAAATCAGAGTCCAAAAAACATTACTACACACCGCCGCCAACAATCATTATACAAACATCCTAAGACATAATCATTAAACAAAGATTAAGGAGCAGGACAAAAGTTATCTGCTTCACTGACATACTGTCAGCCTCCATCCAAAGAGATAGGGGTATTTCATCATTCTTCTACATTACTGCCAACTAGAGTCTAATGAGGAGTGACAGGTGTATCGATATGGCGAACAACAACCGAAGTAGTAACAGTGTCACCCCATCCAAAAACAACGGGTCGAACATCCCACCTAGAGTTCTAGTAGGAGGAAGGACCAACTCCATCATCCAAGCGTCTGCGACACCGAGAGGGTTGGGACCAGTCTCTATCCATTGAAGAATGGGTGAAGCATCGAAAACCTCGACGGGGCCAAGAACGGTACCTCAAGGAGCTTCTCGAAAAATTGGAAGGGACATGACTAACTGTGCATGGGGCATTACCTCACTGGTTCATCACAACACAAAGGTGTTGTAGATCAATGTTCACCTTGTCCACCTGTACAAAAATTTGCATCCAGCAGTCATAAAAAACAACATTCTTGTCAGCGAAAGAAAATGTCAAAGTGGAATCAAGTTGTGTAAAAATCACCTTGCTCTTGGTTTTCCACAAATGAAAGAGAGTACTGATATTGAAAACATTCCACACTGGTTCAATATTGTTAGAAAAATCAATGGGGTCCCTAGAAGGGAAGAAGAGCGTGAGGTCATAAGAAGATTAATTAAATTTTTCAAATTTTAAGAAAAATATATATATTTAATTTTTAATAAATGGATAATTGTCAAGTTGTTGGAATCAAGCTGTGTAAAAATCACCTTGCTCCTGGTTTTCCACAAATGAAAGAGAGTACTGATACTGAAAACATTCCACACTAGTTCAATATTGTCAGAAAAATCAATGGGGTCCCCAGAAGAGAAGAAGAGCGTGAGGTCATAAGAAGATTAATTAATTTTTTCAAATTTTAAAGAAAATATATATTTAAATTTTAATAAATTGATAATTTTCAAATTGTTTTGATATTATTATATGGACATAATATAATATAATTTTTTTAAGCGAAAAACCCCTTACCCCTTACCCCTTACGGTCCGCCTTGGTTTAAGAGACCACGACCAAGGGGTTCTACACTATCAAAGTTACTCGGGAGTTGTGCCCGGCCCTGCCGCACCAACATTATCAATTGGATTTTGGGTAACCAATTCAACTTTTTAGTAGGGTGGATATTCGAACCTGGGACCTCCCTTGGAGGATTGCCCTCTCCTCTCCAACTCACCTACGACACCTGGGTGGACATAATATAATATGGGTAGGATTTATTTCAATTTCATTTAATTAATTTTTTTTTTAACACACACCCACCCCGTCACACACGCACCCACACATTCATTATTACAATAGTTTATTTTATTATTTTTATTTTTAAAATTATAGAGATGTTATGCATGCATATGAGGATGAAAGACCACAAGAGACATTGGTCAAGTGTTGAGGGGACTTGAACCCTTGATCTCTTCACAAAAAATGCCCCACATTCACCACTCCATCAAGACCTTGTGATCTTATTCTTATCTTTTGCAAAAATGGGCAACTTATTTTTATTGGGAGCTATTAATTTTATTTTATTAGAAGCATGTGGGAAGCACAATATAAAAGATAAAATTTCATATAATAATAAATTATAAATTTAATTAATGGGAGCTATTTATTTTATTTATTTTATTGAGAGCATGTGGGAAGCACAATGTAAAAGATAAATTTTCATATAATAATAAATTATAACTTTAATTAATAGTTTAATATATATTAGATACGTAGGGGAGTTGGTTACAACCACATTATTTATAGTAATTGTCATCAAGCGTAGGGTTCAAACCACAAGGGCTGCTCCCAAAAAACCAATTCCATCTCATTGTTATTGACCTGACGTAATGAGGACCATTGGTTGCTCGAGATTTATATCATCATTATCAATTTGACGTGCACGTAGAGGATTCAAAGCAGACTACTACCTTTACAAATTGGCATCTCCAAGGTTTGAACCCAAGTCTCTTATTGGTAAATGCTTGGTCAGACAAGCAATTACCAATCCACCTAGCCCTTGGGTTATTTAAAAGATATTTTTGTTATAGTCTTCAAAATGAATGAGTAAGAAGTATGGTTCTATATTTATTGTAGATGAACATGTCTACATTAAGCATTTTAGATGGTCCACTCATAAAAGAAAGGAAATATTGGAGACCAAAAATCTTATTATACAGGAACCTAGTTGTTTATGGAAGATCTTATGGAATGGACTGAAAAGCATTGGTATTTTGATACTAGCTTGAGGGTTTCGCTTATGACCAAAATTCTTTTTTCTCCAAAGACCATGGTTTTTGTCAGATTTAGACCTTTTTCTTTGATCTTGGGTTCCAAGTTTTCAAAGAGAGTTATGGAAGGAGGATACTATGTGTGATATTGGAAATGCCTTGGTTAAAACTATTTGTTTGGAAAAGAAGGAATTCTCAATGGTAGAGGCTTATGTGAACTATGCATTAATGATTTTAAATATCATCTCCCAAGACAATTATCCAGTATTAGTTTAGTACAAAATAGTATCATACAATAGATTATGAAAATCTATCGTTATGGTGTAGAGATTGTCATAAGGTTAGTCATATCTATCGATACTACCCCATTTCTAGGCCTTTACCTAGGAATGAATATGTGCGAGGCAGCTCAATCCATAAACATCAAATATTGAGGGGGACTTTGCACTCTTAAGCTCTTGGCGATGTTTCTCATAAAGGCAACACTAATAAGCAAATATAGGTCCAAAATCCCTTAGGTTTGGAATTCAACCCTTCTAAGGACATTTCTATAGTGTCATTGATTATTTTACCTTAGCTTATTAATGTAAAGGTTGTAGATAATGAGGGTCTTGAGATGATTCTAAAAAAAAAAAGTTATGGATTCCTTAAGCATATTCATTTAAACTGTTGGAGAACCTTCAAAAACCAAGATGAAATATCCAATTGTAGACACCTAAATCGTGTCATGCTTAGGGGAGCTACTCACATAGACACACTCATAAGATCATAAGACATAATATTGGACTTTCCAAGCATCAATAGTGGTTCTCACCACTCATTTGGGGCCTTTTCAAGCCATCCAAGTCTAGCCGCTCAAGCCAAGAGTGGCCAGATCCTAGCCGCTCAAGCCTAGAGTGGCCAGACCTTAGCCACTGTAGATGACAGTGGCCAGATCTTAGCCACTATAGATGATAGTGGCTAAGCCATAAGAAGAAGTTTGCCGACAAATAGGCCTAATCTCGGGTGGAAGTGGTAGTCTACATGCAATAAAGGTGAGTGGGAGTAACTTTGCATTCCTTTTCATGACCAGTTCACATAGGAGACTTGAGTTTGCATTTAAACTTTAGTTAACTGACCTCCAAGCATAAACAAAGGACAAAAGCTTCTCATGCTAACAATCAGTTCGCATAGGAGACTCAAGTGGGCAGTTAGATTTTAGTTAACTAGCCTTCAAACATAGACAATGGATAAAAGCCTCTCATGCTAACTTGCACTACGCATGAGAAATTCATTTCTAGGGCTTGGACATAGACCTAGGGTTTCACACTATAAAAGGTGCAAGCCTAAGAGCACCAAAGGATATAGAGATCAGATATTCTAGCATCAAGATATCTTTTATTGAGGAGAGCTTTCGAGACTTGGAGAGTTCTCTTTGAGATCACGTGTACGGTGAAGCCCTGATGAATTGAAGAGCATAACACCTCTTATTTCAACATCAAAATATAGGCTTTGACCCATAGCTTTGGGGCAAAGAGAGCAAGGTTTACCTTAGCGGCCGTTGTCTTGGACAGTGGCCCATAGGCTTAGCTTAGATTTTAGACATAGCTTCTTTTATTCTATTTCTTCATGTTTCCATATCATTAGCATAGATTTACATGATTTCATGGCATAGTTTCAGTATATTTCCATTAAATTATTTTATCACTAACAACCTCATCCAGGGAGGCAGTCCCGGACATCTAAGTGTGTTTTGTTATTTCAGTGATCACAGGACTACAGGTTCATCAGACAGATTAGCAACATACACGAGCAAAGGGATCCCTCTAGGAAATAGACCTAGAGAAGGAGGCATCTGTAAGCCCTCATACATTTTCATGTGTGGAACCGGGAAGCCTTTTATAAGCGCACCACCTCTTCGTGAAAGGGGCACTCTTTACCTATTTGTAACTTATTGTATCGAAATGGGTATCCCTAAGAGGGACCGACATGTAGCTGGATTTCAATATTAATAAAAAGGATCTATCTTTTGTGTTTTCTATGTTATATGCTTTATGTGGTCTTTTTATTTCATCTTCAATACAATACTGCAAGTAGAGTAAATAGCGGTGCGTGCATTCCCGGGGTCGCTACAGATGGCGATCACGGTGGGACCACCACTAATTTTTCATTTTCTACCAGAATACTAACTTAGTTTTGTGTGCAGGTCTAGCCGCTCTGAGCTACAATGGCCAAAAATTAGCCGCTCTGAGCCACAATGGCCAATAGAGACTTAGCCGCTCCTGCTAACAATGGCCAGGAACCAGCCGCTCTAGTCGACAATGGCCAGTAGTGGAGTGCAGCAGAGGTCAAAACGATGACTCTCTAAGCTGGATCAGAGGTTGGTATAGCTTCTCTGATATTTTACAACTTTCTTTTTGCTTTTGTGTGCTTAAAATAGAGAACTTAAAACACCTTTACATTCAGAAATTGAAAGAATAAAAGAAGAAGGAATCAAGCATTTTGCATATCTTAGATCTTCTTTTAAAATTTTCACTAGGCGTTGCTAGGAACAACGGCTTATGCCTAAAAATTTTGCCCTAGAATCCAATGTGCTAGACATTGTATGTTGTTTGCTTGCCTTGAGGCCTTGCAAGGAGGCCATAGTTGCACAAAATAAAGTGCGTTCATACAAATCATAGTAAGTTTATGCATCTTTCTGAAGTATTGAAATGTATTTTTGCACTTAGGCATATAGGAAAGATTCATTGCTGCTATATGATGCACTTTATGTTATGCAAGCTTAAAATGAACACCACACACGCACGTCTCATTTAAACATTGGAGAGTTGGATTTCATCACCAACCTTCAATTCAGTCCGATGACATTGGAATTCATCTCCTTCCACCGGTTTGCCCCCTAGATTCTCCTAGAAATGGATTGAAGAACTCTTTCATAGTGGCACTAAGATACTTATGTTCAAACTGTCTCCCACCATTGGAACAATCCTGTTCAGGGTGGAGAAGCTAGGCGAACCCCCCACTGGGATTTCAGTGAGTGTACCCTAGCTTCTTTTGAGAAAAATCATGTTTGGCATGGGTGTTCTTGATTTCCACTATGAATGAGTCTCCTCTTTCTAAATCCAAGCAAAACAAGAAAGCAAAGAATGAAACATCAAAATACAACAAATAGTATAGGGCACACATAATCTGTTAATCAAGATAAACATCTATGTGATATTGTTTGGATACCTCTAAAAGTGCAATCTAAAAAGACTAAGTCATAAGAAAAATGGTTAAAACAAGAAGCAAACACACTCGGTCTGACACCGAAGGGGAATCTGAGGCAACTCATACCCTTAGGCGAAGCCGTAGTAACACTGAAAGACATACCCATAAGACCATGAGACGCAGGTCCATGAGTCTGAGGGGTGATAACTCAACCATTGGGGCTTCTCCTCGAGAGACTCCAAGTAGGGAACTACACCATGGAACAAATTCACACAAACAAAAAGAAACTTCACAACCATCCTCCTCAAGGAGACATGAGGAGACCTCAAGGGCCTCCTCTAAACACACAGAAACATCTCAAAGATGAGAGGAAGCTTCAAGGGCTTCCTCCTCACATAGACACAAAGAAGGCTCTAAAACACACTCTTCACATAGAGATGAGGAGGTTGCTACATCTCCATCTTCATGGAGAAAACATGACACCACAAAACCTTCATCATCAAGAAGGCAAACAAGAGTTGAAACATCTCAACGTTCACATGAAACACTTAGAATAGATCAGCCCACTGAGGGGTAAGAAACTAGAGACACATCCAATAATAGACATCAAATAGAAGATATCCTTCAAACAAGAGGAAGGATTCCATTAGACTATGACCTCATTGGAGTAAATGGCACCCCTAGGGATCAGCCATGGAGAACAAGACAATTGGATGAGTTGGATCGGTTGCATCCGAGGCCACCTCCCAGAACCATAGCCATAGAGAATTCCACATCTAGAAGCTCATGAACTATGACTTCTAAGCCTACTTCTCAGACTGGGGGTACCTCAAGATGACCCCACAGCAAACACACAAAATTTGATCATAGAGACACTCAACAATACACTAAACAAGTCACATTAGCTAGCGAGAGTGAAGAAACAGTAGAAACCTCTGAGAGAGATCTATGAATCAAAATAGCTAGGACAAAGTTAGATAAGCAAGAGTCCTCTATGACCATGTAAGTTAATTGCATGTTATGATTAGAGAATGCCTTGTGCAGAGAACAAGAGCTTGTGGATGCTCTTGAACAAGATAAATAGAGAGAACGGTTGTTGCGCCAACATGAGCAATGTTTAAGAGAGCAAGCTGAGTAGCTAGCTCGCAACAACCAACAAACAAGTGGAAGTGACCATCAAAGAAATCAACGTGTTAACTCGCCAAGAGAGGAACGCATTAGACAAGAAAATGGCTCGCAACAAAGCCCCCCTCCAAATCATGAGAGGAACTCAACTAGGGAGGAAAGGGTAAACTTAATAGAGCCAGATCATACACGTCTTGAATCCCCTCATAGAAGGGAAGAAAGTAGAGTCAATCAAATGGATAGAGTGTTACCTCCACCGCCATCATGAGTAGGCCTGCATGAGGAGGAAATCCGTGCATCAAAGGCATTTCAAGAGCTTGCCAAAAAGATGAAAACCTTTGAAAAACAAGAGGCAGCTGGGAACTCACCAACATTGAGCAAAATACACAACCAACCATTGTGTCCATCAGTTCCTAGCCCTCCCTATCCTAAGCACTTTGAGATGCCTAGACTAGAGAAGTTTAAAGGTGAAGAAGATGCACAAGAGCATGTCACCAACTTCATCAATGCATGTTTTCATCTCGAAGAACACGATGCTCTTATGCTAAGGACATTCATCATGACATTTTTGGGCGCAACCACCCAATGGTTCAATCAACTGCCCAAACATAGCATAGCAAGCTTCGAACAACTAGTGAACGCTTTTCTAAAGCATTTCTCTTTTGGTGCTAAGAGGAAAGTGAACCTTTCAGACCTGGCCAATCTGAAATAGTATGATGATGAGCCGGTAATGGATTATGGGAATAGATGGAGAAAAATCATGGTAAAATTATCATTCTCCATTCCCACAAAAGAAATTGTTCGGATGTTCACAAAGATTTGTTCTAAACACATTTCCCTCTTGCTACAACTACAACAATATCCTTCATTTGAGGAAGCTTTGGCACAATCCAAGCTCATTGAGGAGATAAAAGTAGATGAGGGAACTATAAAACTCTGAACCAAGAAGGAGTGGAACAAGAATGATAAGAATGGCAAGTACAAACAGAAGCAGGCGAGCCCTGCTCCAGTTAATCAAGTAGTGTTGGCTACGCCTAAGGATGGGGGTGCACAACAACCATAGAATTATCAAGCACATCCCCCACCAGCCAATTATGATCAAAAGAATAATCAGGGTAGAAACAAAGAATGCAAGCCCCCTCGCTATTTTACACCATTGACAGAATCAATGCAATCAATCTTCAATCAATTGAGCGAGGTGAGAAAAATTAGATTCCCTGAAATACCTCTTATAGATCCCAACCATCCTAAGCCAAAAGGATATAGGGAAGATCAATTTTACCCGTACCATAGGATACCTGGGCATAACATTGAAGTCTATGTTGGCTTCAAACATCAGGTCCAAAACATGATCGAGGTGGGAGAACTAAAAGTGGACAACCCACTAGCCCTAGACAACAGAGATATGGGCATCTACAAAAACCCACTACCAAACCATGAAGCCCCTAGAGGGCAAGGAGCACAAGTTAATCAAGTCCAAATTGAGACACCCACCCATGGGTGTGTTGGGATGGTTGAAATTGTCAATATAGCAACCAGGACTAGACGGTATGGTCAACCACAACCTCTTGCAACTCCCATCAATGTCCCAGCTGCACCTAGGTAGAGGCAGGGGCAAGACAACCTTCCAGGTCCACCAACCCGACCTGTGGTAAACATCCAAAGTAGACTTGAGCAAAATTTACAAATGACTCCGACTAAGCTATCAATTTATGAGCTCATACAACAATCCCCAAAGCATAGGGAGACTTTGATGGAGATCTTAAGGTCAATTGAGCTTCAACCGCAAGATCCAAATGCATTCACCCATTTTGTGGGGCAAGTACAAGAATACCAAGAACCTATAATTCAATTCTATGATTATGAGATAAATATAGTATCTACTACCTTACCAGACCCTCCATTGCACATTGTGGCATCAGTTAATGATTTTCCATTTAAACGGGTCTTGATCGATACAGGTTCATCAATCAACATCATCACAACAACAACAATAGAACACCTCAAAATCCCCAAGTCCAATATCATTCTAGGAGCCTACACATTAAGAGCTTTCAATGATGCTTTATGCAATACTATGGGAATGATAGTCCTACCCATCAAGGTGGGGCATAAGACCATCCCCGTGATGTGTCATGTCTTGGAAGGGGCCATGCAATACAACATCCTCCTAGGGAGACCTTGGATCAGGGACATGAGATGTGTCCCTTCGATCTTACACCAATGTGTCAAGTATGTGCATGATAACAAAGTCTACATGGTAATGGCCGATGAGGAGCCATTCAAGTATGTTCACCAGGTGGATTTCCCAGGAGAATTTGTGATTCCATCAGCCCACCTGTCGATAGGGCCTTCATCTCCGAATGTTCAAATGGAGAGCAAAGACAAAGGGGCACAAAAGGACCCATCTGCATCAATGCCTCATCTTGCACACAAAGCCATTAATGCTTCTAGTAAACCGTTAATGCCTAAACCAAAGAATTATCAAAAGCTAAAGGCACCTATGGTTGAGAAAAATGAGCTCAAGGAAACACTAACCATAGATATTGAAGAGAGTCCAATTCCCATGGAAGAGGAAGATCATCAAGACCAAGTCGAAGATGATGACTATCATCCCGCTTCACCAGTGTCATCCGTGGGGTCATCCACCTCACATGCAACTATACACTTGGCAAGCACAGGGATAGGAGAGTATCTTGTGTAGAATATAACTTTTATGCCTATCATAGAGTCTGCACAGGACATGGGATGACCGAAAGATCTAAGACCGCCAGTGGGAATAGTGGTTTCGCTTGGAATCCCTCCCAACTAGACAAACTTCATCTACGCTGGCTTAGATTGTGCCCACAAATCTATGGATGTAGACGAGGATGATGAT
The DNA here is from genome assembly GCA_028583015.1 of Wollemia nobilis. Taxonomy (NCBI): domain Eukaryota; kingdom Viridiplantae; phylum Streptophyta; class Pinopsida; order Araucariales; family Araucariaceae; genus Wollemia; species Wollemia nobilis. The sequence continues at coordinate 5,713,298 of JAQPPZ010002499.1, forward strand.
GGGCTATTTACTATCAATGTTCGCTATCTCTCTAATCCCGAGTTTGCTCTAACCTATTTTGAGAATTGCCATTGGCATGGTTATGGTCTTGGTAGATATGAGCAGGGGCGAAGGTGGCCATTCGAGCCACAATACCAACTCCCATCTGACATATTTGGGTTAGGATATCACATCAGAGGTTGAGATGACCTTCTAGCAGCAGCATTAGATAGATTGACCTTGGGGTTAGGAGAAGACATCGATTTTATTCCTTATCACCCACCAAGTATAAGATATCTGAGCAACAGACAGGTGGCCATAGTGAACATACCACCTCCCGAGACTTATCATCCAAGATCCACAATTGATGTCACCCCAACAGGTTACAATTCATGGGATGATGAGCAAGAAGAAAATGCATATAAGGCAAATGATGATGAAGCACTAGAGGGCTTGTTCGATCATGGGCCTCACTATTTACAAAGCTTTACCTGGTCCATCCATGATGAGAGTGGGTACATATCAGATGAAAGTGACTATGAGTCAGAAGACTCAACAGAGAGAGCCTACTTAGGGGTAAGGCAATGGCCCCATGACTTTGGGGCAAGCATACTAATGCAAATGGATTCTTCATAAGTGACGAAGAGTATGAGGATGAAATAGAGATGGCCTACTTAGGGCCAAGACATGAGCCCCTTATCTTAGGGCCGCATACCAATGCTAATGGTTTCTGGATAAGTGATGATGACTTTGAGGATGATACCGAGATGGCTTATCTTGGGCCTCACCACTTGCGACAAGTCAATGAGCTAGTAGAGAGAGGCGGCACTCCATGCCATAGACCCTCATCTCCGATTTTTGGGGAGACCTATTGACCTAGTTGCCATTCATCGGATGGTCAATCCCCCTTCGCCTACATTCAGAGAGCAATTAGAGCCCAATGATCCTATTGTCTACCCTACTCATGGGCCAGATCCAAAGATTCCCATTCCTCTAGAGCCTCATCACGAGCATGGAAGGGAAACCCCTAAAACAAGATTACACCCATGTGGTCCTGGAGATTTCATCCCATCCATCAATACAATCTCCATTGATTTGACCACTCCACTTCATAACCCAATAGATCCCAATAAACCTTTGTGTCTCGACACACAGGCTATAGATTGGGATCGCACTGATTCACAAATAGAGCCTGAAGATATTTTCCCTAGTGAAGAGATATTGCAACCATTCCATTTTGCATCAAGTTGTGCATATGACGTGTTCCATACCGGTTTGGATCCTGAGACAGTAGGACCTGTAAATCCCATCGATGACATTCACTTGATACCCACGCCTCACCAGTTGGAGGATGGGTCACATATGGCTATAGAAGCAACTTTTGAGGTGGACATCAACGATGATCCTACCCAACCAAAGAAAGTCAAGTTCGAAGAAAGTCTATCTCCATAGGAACAAGCCATCTTGATTCCTCTCCTCAAAGAGAGGCCAAATATATTTGCTTGGACTTACAAAGACATGCCAGGGATAGATCCAAAGTTAGTTGTTCACAACCTTTCGTTGGATCCCGCAAAGAAGCCAATCAAGAAAAAATTGAGAAAAATGCATCCAACCATCGCTCTGATGGTGAAGAACGAATTGCAAAAACTACTTGAGGTAGTGTTCATAGTTCCTATCGACTACCCTGAATGGGTGTCAAACATGGTACCCATGGGGAAACCCGATGGAAGAGTCCGTATCTATACAGACTTTAGAGATATGAATAGGGCAACACCAAAGGATTCATTCCCATTGCCAAACATAGATGCTCTTGTAGATGCAACCGCAGGTCATGAAATGCTCTCCCTAATGGATGGTTTTTTTGGATACAACCAAATTTGGATCAAGCCTGAAGATCAACATAAAACTACTTTCATTACTCCATGGGGAACATTCTATTACAAAGTAATGCCATTTGGTCTCAAAAATGCTGGTGCCACATATCAGTGGGCCATGACATACATATTCCATGACTATATGCATAAGATCTTAGAGGATTACATGGATGACCTACTAGCCAAGTCCCTATTGTGGCAAGAGCACGCCGAAGTCCTTAGACAAATATTTGATCACCTCATTGAGCACAATGTTCGATTGAATCCTAAGAAGTGCGTATTTGGCATAACTTCTGGCAAGCTTTTGGGATTCATCATATCCAAGAGAGGCATTGAGGTCGATCCTACAAAGGTAAAGGCTATACTGGAAATGGCTGCCCCTACTAATATTAGGGAGTTGAGGAGCCTACAAGGCAAGATAGCATCCATAAAAATATTCATCATGCATAATTATCAGACAAATGCAGACCTATGAATCGGTTGCTATGCAAAGAGGTTCCCTTTCATTGGGATGAAGAATGCCATCAAGCCTTTGCAGAGATCAAAACTTATCTAGCAATGCCACCAGTTTTGGCTCCACCAAGGCCAGACACACCATTTTTATTATATATATCGGCTACTGATTTTGCATTAGGCACCATGTTAGCCCAAAAGAATGAACAAGACAAAGAGCAAGCCATATATTACATTAGCCGCACCTTGGTGAGTTATGAGCTAGGATATGCATATGTAGAAAAGTTGTGTTTAGCAGTGGTCTTTGCAACTCGAAAGTTGTGACACTACATGTTGAGCCATACGACCTATGTCATATCAAAACAAAATCCTTTGTAGTACATGATGAGTAAGACATATCATAGTACACGTACCACAAAGTGGATCATGCTATTGATAGAATTTGACCTAGAGTTCATAAGCCAAAATTCCATCAAGGGACAAGTCATAGCAGATCAATTGGTAGAGGTGCCTCTTCAGGATGACAAGCCTCTCACCATAGAATTACCTGATGATGTGGTCTTTGCATTATCAGATCTACCAGAACTCGAAGAACCTAAGAAAGAAAGAGACATGTCATTGTTCTTCAATGGTTCAAAGTGTGAACAAGGGGGCAAAGTATAGGATTGTATTTATCACACCACAGGGTGCTCCATTGCCCTTATCATTCAAACTAGACTTCCCTTGCACAAACAACAACATAGAGTATGAAGCCCTGATCTTGGGACTCCAAACAATAGTTGCAATGGGCATTAAAAGATTGAATATCTTTGGTGACTCCTTGCTCATAGTAAACCAAGTCAAAGGACTATTTCAATGCAGGTGCCCACTCCTGAAGACTTACAAGGAACTTGTTGACACCTACCTAGCCCGGATGGAATGGTATGACATCGAGGCAATCCCTCGTACGTCAAATAGATTTGTAGACACCATGGCCTCTTTGGGATCCTTAATCCCTCAGAATCCATCTATTGATTTTACAATCATCCATGTGAAAGTGCTCTCGCACTCAACAATACGTCGTGAGGCTTTTGACAATCAAGAATCAATCAACATGGTCAACATCAAACAAAATCAGGATTGGTCCTTCATAGCAAGAGATTTCTTGCAAACAACACCTTGGGGGTCTCTGATCTCCCAAGGGCATATAGAGTGTGGTGCAACCATACACCATAGAGTTATTCCTCAATCCATGTTCACTAGATCAAAAATACAAGAAGAGCAAGTTGTGTTTTCCATAGAAGTCATAGCTTATCAGGATTGGCTTTCCCAACTGAGGGATTTCTTGAAACTTGGAATAATACCTCAAGATCTATCACATACTGAAAGGCAAACATTCAAACATAAAGCAACAAGATACATCTTGCTAGGAGAAATTCTCTACAGACGAGGATATGATGGAGTGTTACTTCATTGTCTTGAGCCCCAGGAAGCATCTTGGGCAATTTTGCAAGCTCATGATGGTACATGTGGCGGTCACTTCAGTGGCATGGCCATCATTAAGCGCATCTTGAGAATGGGCTACTATTGGCCAACAATGGAAAAGGACTGTTGCGAGTATGTCAAGAAGTGCACTAAGTGCCAGCATCATGCAAACCTAACGCACTTACCATCGCAAGCCTTGCAACCCATCCAGGAAGCATGGCCATTCTCGCAATGGGGACTAGATTTGATTGGGAAGATCTCACCCCCATCCTCAGGCCGACATACATTCATCATAATAGCCATAGAATACTTCACTAAATGGGTAGAAGTGATCCCCTTAACATCAACAATTGGACCAAGGATTGCAGAGTTTATACTCCACAATATCATAAGTCATTTTGGGGTCCCTTCTAAGATAATATCAGATAATGGGCCATATTTCAAGAACAAAAATGTGTGTGCTTTAATGAACAAATATCATATTCAACACAATTTTTCAACGCCTTATTATCCGCAAGCAAACGGGCAAGAGAAGCCTCAAACAAAACAATAGTCTCCATTTTGAGGAAGACAATGCAAGACAATCACAAGGATTGGCACATGCAGTTACCTCTTGCACTATGGGCATACAGGACTAGTATACGGATGCCCACTAGGGCAACACCATTTTCACTAGTATATGGCACTAAGGCCATCATGCCGCTAGAGTTAGAAATTCCAACTCTACGCATAGCATTAAAAGACTTCATAGATGATGAGGTTGCACGACAAGGCCGCCTTGATCAGTTGATGCTTCTTGATGAATGTCGAGTCAATGCTTTAGAGCATCTTCATATTTACCAAGATCACCTTGTGCGAGCTTACAATAGTAAAGTCCAATTAAGGGAATTCAAGGTTGGAGATCTAGTGCTCAAAGAAAACCAACAGAATTTGAATCTACCGCTACATCTGTGAGATAAGTTCATGGTAAACTGGATAGGTCCATACATGATTTCATAGAGAGTTGGGCCTGGAGCATATCACCTTATATCATTGGATGGTGTTGAAGAGCCTGAACCTCTCAATATCATTCACTTAAAGGCATTTTACACATAAAATACAAAAACATTCAAATATTTCAAAATACAAAAACATTCAAATATTTCATAAAACACAAAAACATTCAAATATTTCATAAAACACAAAAACATTCAAATATTTCAAAAACACAAACAAATCATAAAAACATAAAATTTCAAAAATACAATCAAAGGCTCCAAGGGTAATTCATACCGCTTGGTCAACAATCAAATCAAAGGCTCCAAGGGTAATTCAAACCGCTTGGTCAAACATCAATTCAATCAAAGGCTCCAAGGGTAATTCATACCGCTTGGTCAAAATCAATTCAAAAGGCTCCAAGGGTAATTCAAACCACTTGGTCAAATCCCATCAAATCAAAATCTCCAAGGGTAATTCAAACCGCTTGGTCAAAATCAATAACAAAAGCCCCAAAGGCATAATAAGCCCTTTGGTCAAATTAACAAAAATACAAAAACAACATAAAATAAAAAATACAAAAATAATTGCATCTCACATCTTGCATCCACATCATTGCATTGCATTTTCATATCCACTACAATTGCATATGTCATGAGAGCCTTAAAAGTGATACCACAGTTTGTCGCACAAATCATTCAAATCCATACCTCCATTAATACATACATGTGTAATTGTGTTTTTCAACACAACCATTATTTGTTGCTATACATAATATACTAAGGTTTTTTGGTTAATCAACCACACCTAGTGATCTTATCAACTTTTGAGGAAAACAAACTTTGATTAGTAGAAGGTAAGGTCTAGCCATGATAAAGCCTTGGATATTCAAGATCCCGTCACTAATTGAAACACTAAAATCCTAGCTGGTACAAGGAAAAGATGAAAGCTGCAAAGCGGTCTAGGTTACCTTAAGCGAAAAGGATTTTCCTTGCTTATCCCCCTATGCAACCGGTTTAAAGGTGCTGAGAATTGGCAAAAGGACAAGCTTTACCCTATCCAAATCCCTTGCTTAAATAAAAATAAGAAAAATCCCAAAGCAAAGTACATATTCAAAAGGCCAAGCATACAGTCAAGATTTCAAAGCAATAATCCGATACACAAATCATATATTCAAAATTCAAAAAAAAAATCAAGCTCAAAAAAAAAAATCAATAAAAAATAAACAGTGATTTTCATCACTACATATGAGCAAAATAAATAGTGATTATCATCACTACAAAAAATCCCCGCTCAAAGAAAAAAATAAATAAAAAATAAAAAGTGATTTTCATCACTACATATGAGCAAATATCCAAAGCCAAAAAGAAGCCAAAAAGAAGGGAATAAAGCTTGAATCCCTGGAATTCTCAGCATTGTACAAAATTGGAAGGAGAAATCCTTACGCATGACGATATGTCTATTACAATTGCTTCATGCATTTGTGTAGACCAATGTTTGAATGTGGATGAGCTAGCTTAGGTAACCCAATATTGCCTAGTGGTATAGTCCAACTAAGTCCAACATAAGGATGAGATGAACACTTGAGGATCCCTGATCTTAGCAATGGGCTGAAAGAATCCCACCTGACATCGGAGGAAATGCTTGAGTTCTACCTCAAAATATACAATCACATGCACACACAGAGATCATGAAAAACCAGGTCCATGGTAAAAGCCTTACTTTTCAAAAGTCTAAGTGGTAAGTAGACAATTGTTGATAGGGTAACTAGAGTGTTTGAATCTCTGGAAAGCCCCAAAAATTCTTACATAGCAACAAATCATAACATCATTCACACCATCACATTCTTTATAAGATTCTATAAATTAGGGGGTATCAACATAGTAGGACAGATACCGCATATATATTAGAAATAGTATATAGATGGCCATTGACTACTTTATATCTTTTAATTTATAGAAACTTATTAAGAAAATACATTACACACCATTACATCTCATATATGAATACTTAATCAATTCTTATGATAAGAGTGATTATTTAAATTCATGATTATTTTTTTACTTTTTGTGGTATCACCCATTAAGATTGTCAAATGTCATATGCATTCTGTATGTTTTAAGTGATTAGAGCATACAAGTTCATTTATACCATTCCACCACATAAGTTAGATGCAATAAATTAAAGCAAAGTTAAAACATGCATTTAACAAAAACATTTGCATCCACAAACACAAATCATGAATCATCCATAAACCACATCATAAAACATGTAAGCCAATATACATTTGCATACAATCATAAATTCATCATTTATCATCAAAATACATCGCATCATATCATCAAATCATATAAGCATCTACACATCCATCTAAGCATCTTCAATACCATCTATCATCTATCAACAACCATTCATCAAAACATCATAATACCATCATCACATCATATCATAAAACAAAATAACAACAAAAACATAAGCAATAAACGATACACATAATAAGTCATAAAGCAAATATATCATAAGAGTATGTGTGTCAAGTCCATGGATATACAAAAATGCTCATGGGCTATAGTCATATAGGTCAGTCGACCTCAAAAATGGATCAAGTACCAAGTAGAGCATCAATCAAATACTGGGCCTGAGCCCCTTGCATCACCTCCTCCAGTGCCACCTCCCCCTGTGGTGGTGTCGTGAGTCGAATGATGTGAGCCTGTAGGTCTCTCTATCCGAGTTTGGGTCCATTGGCTAGGATGGGTAGAAGACTACCCCGAGGTGGAGCGCCCACTGACCTACGAACCACCCGCACCTGCTGGCTCCTTAGGGACAATCCCATGCCTCTTGAGCTGCATCTGAAGGATGGTGACATGATCCACAAGTCCTCGGATCCACTCCTCATGCTCATCCAACAAATACTGAAGTCATCCCACATCTACCCTTGAACCTGCCACTAGAACCTCCTATGGTGTAGAAGGAGGAACAACAAACTACATCCTGACATCACCACCCCCAATAGTAGCCTATAGAGCCTGTATCTATGCTGAGAGCTGCTCAATGGTAGCATCTCACCATTGTACCTAGATCTTAGTGGCCTGAAGCTCAGCCTCAACCTCATGTAGCTATGCTCTCAGAGGAGAGTCTCTCTCCTTGGGCTCTAACTCCTCCTCCTCCTCAAGAACATCAGGATCCTCCACTGCCACCTGCTCTGCTAGCTGGCCCCATACCTCAGTCCTAGCTTGGACCCTACGTCCTATCGGATCTACTCCATCACCCCCACCATCATCCTTGCACCCTAGGCTGCCGATGCCATGCCACATACAATCACCCCACCACTAAGAGTAGGCCTTTGTAACTCCCCCAACCACTGTAGGGTCAATAGTTGGGGCATCCTCCTCATCTAAAAGCTCTATGATCTATCATGGAGGTAGGTCCTTCTCTACTATGAGGTACCTATATAAGAATGGTACCAAGGGCACATCCTGCTGCAACCCATACTGACGAAGAACCCATGAGTAGAAGAAATACTCTAGAATGGTAATCTTATGGCCAATGAGCCATCGCTCGCATCATGTCCTAGAAGTAAAGCTAGTTGGATCATCCCAAGCAGGACACTCATAGTAAGGCCACCACACGACATCTCTGGCCAACAGTCTAGTAAAAGCATCAATGTAGTGGGATAACTCCCCTATGAAAGTGTGGCTCTTATGCTCCTCATGCTCTCAAGCCCATCTGGCAGCATAGCACTGTGTCTGAGCATCAATCATTATGATCTCAGTCGGAGCCCCTTAGGGTGATCTACTATAATGTGCTCCCATCCCCAAACCTGTAGGAGCAAGCTACAGGTAATGTTGACACGTCCCCACCGATGGATGTGGTACAACTCATCATAGCACTGAGCCAATAGCGATCTACCCCATGCATAGATGATAGGCTCCTCGCTATCCAATAGGTCCTGCACCATCGCCAGAAGGTTCCATGGGAACCTCAAACCCAAGAAGTCTGAGATAAGAACATTGTTGATCACCATCAACAATACGGCATGCCTCACCGTAAAGACGCCCTCCCCATGCCAATGACTGATAGACACTCCTCCAGACTTGGTGTCCTTGAGAGCATCCGCAGAGTGCCCTCTAAACACCCGAGTGAAGACAACCACCTGATCATTAGTGTCCGAAGAGGTAATGGCCACCCCATAAAATGGAATCCGAAAGATCCTATACACATCCTCCAGCATGATGGTCATCTCACCGGTCGAGAGGTGGAAGGTATTAGTCCATGGGTCCCAACGGTGGGCCAGAGCCATAAGGTAGGCCTGATCTGCCATGATGTAAGGCAGCCTGATGACATACTACAACCTCGTGAGCCTTGAACCAAGGCCAATCCATGTCATCAAAGCTAGGAAGCAAGTCAAGCAGGAGCTTCGGGTCCCGAGCCCGAGCAGTAAGGATCTAAGCAAAGCAGAAGAAAGACAAAATATAACTACAATGCATCTAAGGCATAATTCACAATAAACATGGAAAGGGTGCAAAAGAGTATGAGTTACTCTAATTCTAAGCAAAAGAACTAGATTGCACCTAACCAAAAAAATAAAAAATGTCATAAAATTAACAACAAAAACAAGAAAACAAGGCTCAAGCTTTAGCCATTGTCGCCTACAACGATCGAAACCTAGCCACTAGAGGCATAAGTGGCCAAGACCCAATGGTCAAATTTTTGACCATTGGGATTCAAGCTTGGACGCTCTGAGCGACAGCGGCCAAGGGGCGGCATGGCAAACCCATGAACCCTTGGCTAAAAACAAAAAATAAAAAAATTTGCAAAACTAACAAAATAATTTCAAAAAAATAACATAGGGAGGGAAAGCAAACAAATTAGAAAGTAAAATTTCCTATACAAGCATCAAAACTAAGCTAAGTTCAAAATACCCAAAATGGTGGTAGTAGGTGAATAATTAAAAAATTTCAAAAACCCTAAGCTAAAACCACTAGTAGAAAGCAAAATCGGGGACTAACCCACCATAGCAAAGGGGAACCTAAGCCTAATTACAGAGTTTGTTCATTGCTAGCAGATTTAGTGAGGTTCATTTTACCCATTACTTAGTGAGGTTCAGTTTTACTTAGACAAAGAAAAGAGAGCTAGGGTTTTGAAGAGAGAAATACCCGAGAAGCTTCGGCTCCTCCAGTAGCTGATGTCTTGCCCTGCGTAGCCATGTCCTCAACACCAACAAGATCCAAAGTCGCAATTGTTGCCATCACACCAGAGCTCTGAAAACGAATCTTCAATAGTGAAAATGATAGGTCAAACCCTAGAAATTGCAAATTTTATATTTCCTTAATTATGCCTTGGCCACCTCACATCAGTGGCCCAAACTTCTTGGCCGCTCAAGGCGATAGTGGCCATAGGCAGGAAATTAGAGGCCACTGGACCTAACAGCGGCCAGGTCCATAGATCAAAGTAAAGTAGTTCCTTCCATGAGGGAATAACAAAAATAGCAAATAAACACACTTTGGTGGTTTAGGACCCTCAGAGTGTTCAAAATAAAACAAAAATCACATAAAAGCACAAATCTCAGGTAGGCCTCGTACCTAGTTACTTACTCTATCAACTCAGTGATTGCAACGATTCACACTCCATGTATTTCGGTGAGATGAGTAGATAACCATAAGGCCACTTGGGGAAAAAGCATTTCATTTTGGAATTACGATGTGCCACCCTTCAAACCCAAAGAAGATCAAGATGGTTGGACTGCTCCATGGGTGCGAAGGGGTCATCCTAATTCCCCTATGATACCAAAAACATTAAGTCAAAGTGATACAATCTAAACATAAATAGAATCACTCATCCTAACTCCCTAAGAAGGCTATTGATAGTCGGACCGCTCCTTGGGATAAGGATGGATGATCATCATAAACAATTGGAATCACACTTGGATGTGGGATTGCCCATTAAAAGCAACAAATGCTAGAAAGGAACCAGATTAGTCATATTGGTCAAGCGACTTGTCGCTTCATTCATTGTCATTTCTTCACCAATTCATTGTGTGAAGAGGTAGTTCAAAACTTCAACATAATCATAATAAAAATCAACAAAATATCACTTGATCATAACAAAATCGTGTTCATCCTACGAATCATTGCATACAACAATCACAAATTTCCCTTGTTTTTTGGGAACGTAAGCAGACATGACATCTTCAATTGTAGCTCTCCTACCGGTCGAAATTGTTGTAGCAACTGAAGCTACCCGATTGAGTTTGAGGAATGAGTGCAATTTAACATGCAAAAGCCACTGAGCTAAGTCCTTAGAACATTGAGGCAATGATTCAAGGGATGCGCACCATCTTGCATGATTGGGCCATCCAACATTGATCAGACCATTGATCACCATACACCCTACAAATAGATCAGTCTACGTTTTTGCTCAACATTGTGTTTTCCACATAGCGCATCACAAAAAGGGGCATCTATAGACACCTAAATCATGTCATGCTTAGGGGAGCTACTCACATAGACACACTCATAAGATCATAAGACATAATATTGGACTTTCCAAGCATCAATAGTGGTTCTCACCACTCATTTGGGGCCTTTTCAAGCCATCCAAGTCTAGCCGCTCAAGCCAAGAGTGGCCAGATCCTAGCCACTCAAGCCTAGAGTGGCCAGACCTTAGCCACTACAGATGACAAGTGGCCAGATCTTAGCCACTGCAGAAAATAGTGGCTAAGCCATAAGAAGCAGTTTACCGACAAACAGGCCTAATCTCGAGTGGAAGTGGTAGTCTGCATGCAATAAAGGTGAGCGGGAGTAACTTTGCATTCCTTTTCATGACCAGTTCACATAGGAGACTTGAGTTTGCATTTAAAATTTAGTTAACTAACCTCCAAGCATAAACAAAGGACAAAATCTTCTCATGCTAACAATCAGTTCGCATAGGAGACTCAAGTGGGCAGTTAGATTTCAGTTAACTGGCCTTCAAACATAGACAATGGACAAAAGCCTCTCATGCTAACTTGCACTACGCATGAGAAATTCATTTCTAGGGCTTGGACATAGACCTAGGGTTTCACACTATAAAAGGTGCAAGCCTAAGAGCACCAAAAAATATAGAGAGATCAAATCTTCTAGCATCAAGATATCTTTTATTGAGGAGAGCTTTCGAGACTTGGAGAGTTCTCTTTGAGATCACGTGTACGATGAAGCCCTGACGAATTGAAGAGCATAACACCTCTTATTTCAACATCAAAATACAGGCTTTGACCCATAGCTTTGGGGCAAAGAGAGCAAGGTTTACCTTAGCGGCCGTTGTCTTGGACAGTGGCCCGTAGGCTTAGCTTAGATTTTAGACATAGCTTCTTTTATTTTGTTTCTTCATGTTTCCATATCATTAGCATAGATTTACATGATTTCATGGCATAGTTTCAGTATATTTCCATTAAATTATTTTATCACTAACAACCTCATCCGGGGAGGCAGTCCCGGACATCTAAGTGTGTTTTGTTATTTCAATGATCACAGGACTACAGGTTCATTAGATAGATTAGCAACATACACGAGCAAAGGGATCCCTCTAGGAAACAGACCTGGAGAAGGAGGCATCTGTAAGCCCTCATACATTTTTGTGTACGGAACCGAGAAGCCTTTTATAAGCGCACCACCTCTTCGCGAAAGGGGCACTCTTTACCTATTTGTAACTTATTGTATCGAAATGGGTATCCCTAAGAGGGATCGACATGTAGCTGGATTTCAATATTAATAAAAAGGATCTATCTTTTGTGTTTTCTATGTTATATGCTTTCTGTGGTCTTTTTATTTCATCTTCAATACAATACTGCAAGTAGAGTAGAGTGGTGCATGCATTCCCGGGGTCGCTACACCAATGTTGGAGGAATTATAGAGCATAGCCATGGAAGATAGAAAATTTTTGGCCTAAGAGTGTTGAGCAAGGTGCAGCAAAAGAATTGCAAAAGTATTGTCATTGTTGTCAACACAGTCAGATTGATGCAGTTGATGCGACTCAGAGGTCACCAGATCAAGTGCGTAAAGTTTCAAGGAAAACAGAGGTGACCCGTATCTCGAAACCGGCAAAAAGAGACAAGGAAGAAAACTGTCGCGATATCGCGACATGTTTTCTGTCGCGATTTCGCGACATGGTCGAGGAGAGAGAAGGCAGCAGCGAAAATGTCACGATTTCGTGACATGTCGAGTTTTCATTGAGGAGAGAGAAAATGTGTCGCGATTTCGCGACATGTCCGAGGAGAGAGAAGATGCGAGCAAAATTGTCGCGATTTCGCGACATGGCCAGAGGAGAGAGAAAGTGAAAGCTAAACTGTCACGATTTCGCGACATGCTGGCAGAGAAGGAAACAAAGGTGTAGCGATATCGCTACATGTTGAAATGAATGGAAACAAAGGTGTAGCGATATCGCTGCATGATGAAAATACATGGAACTAAGGTGTAGCGATTTCCGCTACGTGTTGAAACAAAGAGAAACTAAGGTGTAGCGATTTCGCTACATGTTGAAACAAAGAGAAACTAAGGTGTAGCGATGGCGCTACATGTTGAAACAAAGGGAAACTAAGGTGTAGCGATTTCGCTACTAGTCAAAAGTGTAGAACTGAAAGATGCAAAAATGATATTACAAGTCAAAATTTCATGAAAAGAGGCAAGGTGAAAACACAAGGCACAAAGATGTAAAAATCTCGCCATTGCATGAAGCATAGTGTCGCGATTTCGCGACATGTTCCATTTTCCGGAGTTGGCAAGCAAGTGTACGGAAGAGCAAAGTGTCACGATTTGCGTGACATGTTCCATTTTCCGGAGTTGGCAAGGAGAGTTGTACGGAAGAGCAAAGTGTCACGATTTCGCGACATGTTCTATTTCAAAGAAGAGTGTACAGAAAGTGTCACGATTTCACGACAGAGATGATGGACGGTAGTCACGATTTCCGACAGATTGATGATGACGTCGAAAGTTGAAAAGTGTCACGATTTCATGACAGGATGAAAGGAAAGCCTCGAAGCCGAAGCGTCACGATTTCACGACAAGCATTGAGGATGACGTCCAAAGTTCAAAGTGTCGCGATATCGCGACAAGATGCAGGAAAGCTTCCAAGAGCCAAAATGGTCACGATTTCGTGACATGCTTAAGGATGACGTCAGAAAGTTCTAAGTGTCGCGATATCGCGACATGAGCGGGGAAAAGCTTTCAAGGCCAAAATGGTCACGATTTCATGACAACCTTCAGGGTGACGTCGACATAAGTTAAAAGTGTCACGATATCGCGACAAGTAATAGTCTGGCAAGTAAAACCCGCAAGAGCATGCAAGGTGACACGTGTCGAAAAAAGTATACAGTTAAACGTTGACAGGTGTTGGACATGCAATGCAACAGCCAAACATGCATAATTGAAACGCATTCGAAAAGCCGAATATGAAGGATAATAAAAGCATTCGAAAGGTCGTATTTGTAGGCATTCTAATAGACGTATTTGAAGCATACAGAAAAGCCGAACATGAAGAATCGAAAAGCTTTCGAAGAATCACATATGGAGTTTTGAAAAAGCATTCGAAAAGCCGTATTCGAAGAAATTGAACAGTCAAGTGCATGAAACAAAATTGCCGTATTGCATGGTTTCAAAAGACGTATTGTAGGTTTCGAACAATAAGTGCATGGAACCGAATAACCGTATTGCATGGATTCGAACAGTCAGAGTATGTGATTCGATTGCATGCAGGATTGAAAGGTTATAAAAGAATAATCGTACAGAGAAGATGTTGTTGCTGTTAGAGAGAAATTGCTGTAAAAGGAGGGTTAGAAAAGAATCAAGAGAAAAATAAGCAGAGCCGTGAGAGTGTGTAGAGTTGGGTTAATTGCAGACCAGTCAGGGTCGTGCATAAAGTGAAGACATTTTTATGTCATTCTAAATTTATCAGAATTGCAGTCCAAGTTGGTGCTTGGTACTAGGAGTTGGTGCTCCATCTGTTGCAGCAGAAAATTACAGGGGTTGGTGCTCCTTCCAGTTGGTGCTGGTAAAGTGTTTGTAAAATTGATTTTGCAAAGACTGGATTTGGATTGGAGTCCAAGCAGTCATTTTTGAGGAGTAGCCAAATTGGTGAACCTCGGTATATTGAGTGTTGTGGTGTGCTCTCTTGTTCAAGTTGTTTTTCAGTTGTCAAGTTCTCTTTATTTCATATTAAATGCTGTAGATATAAAAATTAATAGCTACACTGATTCACCCCCCCTCTCAGTGTCATTGTGTAATCATCAATTGGTATCATAGCAAGGTTCCTTGTACAAGCTTAATCAGCTAAGGAGATCTTGGAAGAAACAATGGCAGGTGGTGAAGGATTTTCATCCAACAAAGCTCCCTTATTTGATGGAACAAATTACACCTTCTGGAAACTCGGAATGCAAACATATCTGAGTGCATTAGGATACGATATTTGGGATTCTCGTAGATAGTGGATACACAAGCACCCACTACCCCTCCAACAGATACCGCTGAGAAAAAGAAATTTGAAAACAACTCCAAAGCTAAGAATGCCATAATGTGTGGGCTTGTTGACAATGAACTAATAAGAGTCATGAGTTGTAAATCAACAAAGGACATGTGGGATAAATCGAAGAGCATCCATGAAGGAGACAAGAAGATTAAGGAAGCAAAACCGCAAACTCATCGAGCACGAGTCAAGCACCGCAAATGAATGAAGATGAAAACATAGAGACTTATATGCCGAGAGTCAACGGAATTATTAATGCAATCAGAGGACTCGGTGAAGAAATTGATGATGCAGTTGTTGTGAAAAAGGTTCTCAGAACACTTCACAAAAGATTTAACCCCAAAGTCTCTGCAATAGAAGAGGCAAAAGATCTAAACAACTTCAAAGATGGATGAGTTGCATGGTTCCCCCGACAAACATATGAAATGAGAATAGGACAAACCAAGTCTACAGACAGAGAAGCAGCTTTTAAAGCACACAAGAATGTAAAAGCTGAACATGAATCTGAGGATGAAGGAACACTGGATGAAACAGAAGCCAATTTTGTTCGGAAACTCACAAAAGGAAAAGGAAAATATAGAGGGAAGCTACCTTTTAAATGCTTCAATTGTGGAGGAGTCGGTCATTTTGCAGCCAAATGTCCAATGCAGGAGAGAACCAAAAATGGTGAAGGTTCACACCAAGAAAAAGGTGGCTGGAAGAAGAAACAAAATTTCAGAAAGAACAACTTCAAGAAGAAAAGCTTCATAACCAAGAATGTCAGCAGCTCTGAAGAAAGCACAGATGAGGAGTCCGAAGAAGAAGGAGGTGAAGCTCTGCTCATGGCACTTGAAGAAGAAAGAACAGAGGAAAATCGAGAAGGTGATGAAAATTCCAAGGATGAAGTCAAGTGTATTTGGAAGGAGAATTGGTTGCTGCACTTGAAGAGTTGAGTGCAGAAAGGAAGAAGAATAAAATTTTTTCAAAGAAATTAGAGAATGCCACAGACATAATAAACAATCTGAAAATACAGACAGAGGAATTCAAGAAAATGTCTGAAGTTCTTGATGAACAATTAACTGTAAAGACAGTTGAATGCAACAAGCTAGAGGAAGACATTGTTAAGTTAAGGATGCAAGCTAGAAGAGATGAATAGAAAATTGAACTGCTTTCATAAGTTTGAAGAAAGTACCGTAAAGCTGGATAAAATGTTAAATAACCAAAGGCCTTCTCGCATCAAATTTGGTTTAGGCTTTGATGAAGGATAATCTTCAAAGGATTCAAAGAACTTGAATATAGAACCCATAAAGAAAGAAGAAAAGATCAGGGTTGAACCATAAAAACAAAATCATGCAAAAGAAAACAATAATGCCAGATTCAAGAAGAATACCGACAAAGATGGATTCACAAAAGTCACACATCCGAGGAGGAGAAGAGTCATGGCTCCTACTTCAAACTGGCAAAGACCGGCACCCAGGTTTAATCATGCATTTTCTGGTTATTGTTTTAAATGCAATGCTTATGGCCATAAGATTTCAGATTGCAGGCATAATGTATCTCAAAGGAATTTTACCAGCAGAAATGTTTTTTCTCCTTTAATGAATTATGCAGTTGAATGTTATAATTGTCATAATTTTGGACATATTGCTAGAAACTCTAGAAGCACTTTTGCATCAAATAATTATCGGGTAGAAAATCTCAGCCAAGTGGGTTGAAACAAAACCAAAAATTTCTCGAAAAACAGGCACATGCTAATGAAAGGACAAAGGCAAAACAAGTAGCAAAATCTGCTATCAAACCGTAATGGAAAGAAAAGGAATCTTTGATTGTCCAGATCGCTTTTAAAGCTCGTAACAAATCAGCACCTTGGATACTTGGATAGTGGTTGTTCCAACCACATGACAGTGACAAGCAAAAGTTTGAGAATTTACAGAATTATGAAGGTGGTTCTGTGAAATTTGGAAATAATGATGGAGCAAAGATTGTTGGAAAGGGATCACTCAAGATCAGTGATGGCAATATAAAATCAAAAGAAGTCTTGTTTGTAATTGGCCCGAAGCATAACTTGCTAAGTGTAAGTCAAATATGTGACAGAGGTCATGATGTAATCTTCAAGAAGGAGGGTCATGAAGTAAGAAAGACAAAAAATGGAAAGTTAATAGCCACTGGACCGAGAACTTCAAGAAATCAGTATACACTTTCGTAAACCGCAGAAGGAACATGCTTGATGGGACAGAAGATGAAAACCGGCTATGGCACAAGAGGCTTGGGCATATTAGTTTTGACAATCTGGCAAAAATCAGCTCAAAAAGAGCAGCTTAGAGATATACCAAACATTGGCAAACCCGTAAATAGCATCCGTGAGTCATGCCAAAAGGGAAAACAAACCAGAGCCACTTTCAAAGCAAAAGAATACTTCACTAGCAAGCCATTAGAACTAATTCACACAGATCTATGTGGACCCATGAGAACTGAAAGCATAAATGGACACAAATATTTTATGCTGTGTATAGATGACTACTCAAGAATGACATGGGTACTATTTCTGAAACTCAAGTCAGAAGCCTTTGAGATGTTTAAAACCTTCAAAAATCTTGTTGAGAATCAATCAGAAAAAGAATTAAATGTCTAAGATCAGACAGGGAGGAGAGTTTATCTCCGAAGAATTTGTAGAATACTGTCAAAAACATGGGATAAGAAGACAATTTTCAACAACTAGGACACCTCAACAGAATGGTGTTGTAGAAAGGAAGAATAGAACAATGCAGGAAATGGCAAGGACAATGCTAGCAGAAAACAAAATAGCTAACAGATTTTGGAAAGAGGCAGCTCATACTGCAGTTTACATTCAAAACAGGTGCATGCCGAGACCACATGAAAGCAAAACAACTTATGAGTTGTGGTTTGGCGGAAAGGCAACAACAAGACATTTCAAAGTATTTGGAAGCAAGTGCTACATAAAACGGACAGAAGATAACCTCGGTAAATTTGAAGATAGAGCCGATGAAGGTATCTTTCTCGGCTACTCAACAAAAAGCAAGGCATACACATGTTACAACAAGAGGTTGAAGAAAATTGTTGAAAGTGCTGATGTGAAAGTTGATGAAGGTAGAGAACAAGAAACTACTTATCAAGAAAACTACCCTATGTATGAAGAAGTCATTGAAGGTGATGATGAAAAAGAAACAGAGAAGAATCAGAAAATTGATCCAGATAGTGTAAAAACTGAATCTGAAGAAGAAGAAAACAGGAAATTTAAAACAGGCAACTGGCAGAAAAATCATCCAAGTGAACAGATTATTGGGGATCCCACAGATGGTATTCAAACAAGAAGAACAGCAGTGAGGAACTATTCTCTGTTATCTAGTATTGAACCTAAAAATGTTGCTGAAGCAAGCACTGATGAAAGTTGGATGAAGGCAATCAATGAAGAACTAGATCAGATAGAGAAAAACAATACCTGGGAATTAGTACCTAGACCAACAAATAAAAACATAATTGGCACTAAATGGGTTTTTAGAAATAAATTGAATGAAGATGGGCAAGGTTGTCGTAAATAAGGCAAGATTGGTATGTAAAGGCTATGCTCAAAGTTGAAGGCATTGATTTTGAAGAAACTTTTGCACCGGTAGCCGTACTAGAGGCAATCGTAATGTTTCCGCATTAGCAGCTCATAAAAACTTCAAAGTATATCAAATGGATGTAAAATCAGCATTTTTGAATGGAAAACTGGAAGAAGAGGTTTACATTGAACAACCCGATGGCTTCCAACTTGGTGAAAATCCAGATTTTGTTTGCATGTTAAAGAAAGCTTTATATGGATTAAAACAGGCACCCAGAGCATGGTATGCAAGGCTGGATAATTATCTAATTAAACAAGGGTTTAAGAAAGGTTTGGTGGATAGCAACTTATATGTCAAAACAGAGAAGGGTCATCTTATTGTTCTTGTTGTTTATGTAGATGACATAATATTTGGTAGCAGCATGGATGAATACTGCAAAGACATATCAATTAAAATGAAAAAAGAATTTGAGATGTCAATGATTGGTGAACTTTCTTATTTCTTAGGACTGCAGGTCAATCAAAATGAAAAAGGCATTTTTATTTCTCAAGTTAAATATGTAAAAGAAATGCTGAAAAAGTTCACAATGGAAGACAAGAAACCGGTCAAGACTCCCATGACAACAGTCGCAAGTTGAGCATGGATGATAAATCCCCAGATGTAGATCAAACAATGTACATGTCCATGATTGGAAGCCTCATCGTATTTAATGCGCCACTAGACCAGATATATTACAAGCAGTATGTATGGTTGCAAGATTTCAGGCCAGCCCCAAAGAAACTCATGTAACAGCTGTAAAGAGGATTTTCAGATATCTCAAGGGCACTATGGATTATGGGTTGTGGTACCCAAAAGGTAAAGATTTCACTTTGATTGCATATTCTGATGCAGATTGGGCAGGATGTATTGATGACAGAAAGAGCACAAGTGGAGGAGCATTTTATCTTGGTGACAGGCTGGTAGCATGGCACAACAAGAAACAAGAATCAATATCTCTATCCACTGCAGAGGCAGAATACATTGCAGACAACAACATGTCAGTACTCAGATATTATGGATGAGACAAACGTTGAAAGATCTTGGTATTCATTTCAATGAACCAATTTCAATTAAATGTGATAACACTAGTGCTATCAACATATCCAAGAATCCAGTAATGCATTCAAGAACCAAACATATTGCAATCCGATATCATTTCTTGAAGGATAAAGTTGCAGAAGGAGAGGTTAAATTGGATTTTGTTCCAACTACAGAGCAAGTAGCCGATATATTCACAAAACCTTTGCCAAAGGAAGTATTTGAATACCTTCGAAAGAAGTTGGGAGTAGTCACACCACCCAAGCACTGACTAGCTATGGGAAACACATTCTCGTGGGGAGCATTCAAACTTTTTAAGTCTGAGAATGTTGTGCATAGACTCAGGGGGAGTCTACAACAGCCCTTTGGTATTATTGGCAAAGGGGGAGAAGAAATTAAGCAAGGTTGCAGTGTGTTGCCAACAATTCCAAAGGGGGAGATTGTTGAGCAAGGTGCAGCAAAAGAATTGCAAAAGTATTGTCATTGTTGTCAACACAGTCAGATTGATGCAGTTCAGAGGTCAGTCAGATCAAGTGCAGAAAGTTTCAAGGAAAACAGAGGTGACCCAGATTCAGAAACTGGCAAAAAGAGACAAGGAAGAAAACTGTCGCGATATCGCGACATGTTTTCTGTCGCGATTTCGCGACATGGTCGAGGAGAGAGAAGGCGCAGCCGAAAATGTCACGATTTCGTGACATGTCGAGTTTTCGTTGAGGAGAGAGAAAATGTGTCGCGATTTCGTGACAAAAGTCGAGGAGAGAGAAGATGCGAGCAAAACTGTCGCGATATCGCGACATGGCAGAGGAGAGAGAAAGTGCAAGCTAAACTGTCACGATTTCATGACATGCTGGCAGAGAAGGAAACAAAGGTGTAGCGATATCGCTACATGTTGAAATGAATGGAAACAAAGGTGTAGCGATATCGCTGCATGATGAAAATACATGGAACTAAGGTGTAGCGATTTCGCTACGTGTTGAAACAAAGAGAAACTAAGGTGTAGCGATTTCGCTACATGTTGAAACAAAGAGAAACTAAGGTGTAGCGATGGCGCTACATGTTGAAACAAAGGGAAACTAAGGTGTAGCGATTTCGCTACTAGTCAAAAGTGTAGAACCGAAAGATGCAGTAATGATATTACAAGTCAAAATTTCATGAAAAGAGGCAAGGTGAAAACACAAGGCACAAAGATGTAAAAATCTCGCCATTGCATGAAGCATAGTGTCGCGATTTCGCGCATGTTCCATTTTCCGGAGTTGGCAAGGCAAAGTCGTACGAAGAGCAAAGTGTCACGATTTCGCGACATGTTCCATTTTCGCGAGTTGGCAAGGAGAGTTGTACGAAGAACAAAGTGTCGCGATTTCGCGACATGTTCTTTTCGTGCAAAGAAGAGTGTACGAAGCAAAGTGTCACGATTTCGCGACAGGATGAATGACGGTGATTTCGACAGATGATGATGACGCAGTTGAAAAGTGTCACGATTTCGTGACAGGATGAAAGGAAAGTCCGGAAGCCGAAGCTCGCGATTTCGCGACAAAGATTGAGGATGACGTCAGCAAAAGTTCAAAGTGTCGCGATATCGCGACAAGATGCAGGGAAAGCTTCCAAGAGCCAAAACGGTCACGATTTCGCGACATGCTTAAGGATGACGTCAAAAAGTTCTAAGTGTCGCGATATCGCGACATGAGCGGGGAAAAGCTTTCAAGGCCAAAATGGTCGCGATTTCGCGACAACCTTCGAGGGTGACGTCAAGATAAGTTAAAAGTGTCGCGATATCGCGACAGTAAATGCGTAAAACCCGCAGGAGCATGCAAGGTGACACGTGTCGAAAAGCGGAGCTAAACGTTGACAGTGTTGGACATGCAATGCAACACCAAACATGCATAATTGAAACGCATTCGAAAAGCCGAATATGAAGGATAATAAAAGCATTCGAAAGGTCGTATTTGCAGGCATTCTAATGCACGTATTTGAAGCATACGAAAAATCCGAACATGAAGAATCGAAAAGCTTTCGAAGAATCACATATGGAATTTCGAAAAAGCATTCGAAAAGCCGTATTCGAAGAAATTGAACAGTCAAAGTGCATGAAACAAAATTGCCGTATCGCATGGTTTCAAAAGACGTATTGCAGGGTTTCGAATAGTCGAAGTGCATGGAACCGAATAGCCGTATTGCATGGATTCGAACAGTCAGAGTATGTGATTCGATTGCATGCAGGATTGAAAGGTTATAAAAGAATAATCGTACAGAGAAGATGTTGCTGCTGTTAGAGAGAAATTGCTGTAAAAGGAGGGTTAGAAAAGAATCAAGAGAAAAATAAGCAGAGCCGTGAGAGTGTGTAGAGTTGGGTTAATTGCAGACCAGTCAGGGTCGTGCATAAAGTGAAGACATTTTTATGTCATTCTAAATTTATCAGAATTGCAGTCCAAGTTGGTGCTTGGTACTAGGAGTTGGTGCTCCATCTATTGCAGCAGAAAATTACAGGGGTTGGTGCTCCTTCCAGTTGGTGCTGGTAAAGTGTTTGTAAAATTGATTTTGCAAAGACTGGATTTGGATTGGAGTCCAAGCAGTCATTTTTGAGGAGTAGCCAAATTGGTGAACCTCGGTATATTGAGTGTTGTGGTGTGCTCTCTTGTTCAAGTTGTTTTTCAGTTGTCAAGTTCTCTTTATTTCATATTAAATGCTGTAGATATAAAAATTAATAGCTACACTGATTCACCCCCCCTCTCAGTGTCATTGTGTAATCATCAAAGAGAGGGTTCTAAACCCTACTAGGGATAAATGAGGGTCCTTTCATGGAATCCCATGAGAAACAACAACCACTAAAAAGGTGGTTAATTTTATTAAAGTTGGAATTTGTCATAGTTTAAGACTCAAAATTATCTGATTTGGATAGGGAAGAGGCAGGGTTATGCATTACGACTATTTATCACCAAATTGGCTAAAATTAGGATTTTCAAAATTTGGAATTGGCTAATATTTGGGACCCTTGACCAGGGCCCATTAGCCAAAATTTTTTGGGTGCAATTTTTTTTGGGTCGATTTTATAATAATTTGATCATTTTAAGTTTAGATTTCCAAAATTACCCCTAATAATAGTGAACCTTCTACATGCGTTTGGACACTATTCTCTTGGATTTCGAAACTGGTTTGTGAAATTTTTATAAATACATTTTGGGGCTAACCCTTTATGCATAACCCTAGGAAGAGGTGATTGGTGAGATCAATAAAGGTTACACTTAGGTGGAAGTTGCTATGGAATATGTACTAAAGGTTACATTAATGCTTTGGAACAAGGCTCAACCTAATGTGCAACACTTAGTAGAAACATGAATTTAGTATATTGTTGAGGTTTTGGATAGTGCTTTTGGTATGTGTTTTATTTGTATAAATATTTACTCTCCTCTTCTACATACCTTAAAATATCATTGTTGGGAGTATGTTTTTGCCCATATTGTTCACTTTCCAGATTGTAAAAGGTAAAAGGTAAAGTAATTTTGAATGCCTGCTAGACCATAGACCATATGAGAGGACCCTCATAGAGGATGCTATTTACCCAATATATTATCCAACCCAACTCTTATTATAAATTTTTAGTGTACAACTCTAACCCCATTAGATTCGAACCTTGAACTTGCAATTCAAAGTTCCAAAGTATTACAGTTAGGCCCATTCAAATTGTACTATCCTCTCAAGAAGGGAATTTCATTCCATTTTACGTGCTTGAGAGAAGAGGAGGTTGTCATCAAGTTCTTGTATCTCAATGGAAATTTGAAAACCTTGTAGATTTATATGGTTTGTGGGACCATATACCAAAGTGTAATAGATGCATTTGATCCAATTGTAGAAGAGGCTTTGATTATCTCAAAGAAAAACTTGATCATTTCTTATTGAAGAGCCCCTAGTTATCATAGGAACCTTTTTTTGAATTAAATATTCTAAAAATTCTAAACTTTGATCGCATGTAAATCAACTTGACTTGTGACCTTTTTTTATGTTTGAATGCTTACCCTTTAAATTTTAACTAGTGTGACTAAGGGAGGAACAACTTCTAGCCTTGCTGTAAAATGGTGGATAGAGCTAGGGGTTCCTATGGGTTCTATAGTGCACAAATTGGCTTGGAAGTTTACACAGATAAGATTAAATACAAATAAATGGAATCATAAAGTTGTTATAACATATTTGAATCTTTAATGGAGAAATACAGAGAAATAGAAGAGGTTCAAACTAAAATCCAAGTAAATGTATTGAATCCCTATTTATTTTATCAAGAAAAAGCTTTGTTAATGGAATTACATGATTTGTATGCCAAGAAAGAAATATTTTGGAGTCAAAATTCTCATAAAAGTTGACTAAAAGAATGGGATACAAATACTATTTTTTTTCAAAGGGTCATTATGGCAAGAAGGAATATAAATAAATATCACTTACTCATTAGAGGAGATGGATTTATAACTAATATTCCAAATATTATTAAATTAGAAACAATGGGATATTTCAAGGATTTGTCTGTACAAGTAATGTTGATGAGCATGCTCAAGAAAAAAAAATGTATTATATTCAAAGAGTAATTTATCAAGAGCAAAATAATTTTTCTTCTTAAGCGTAAGAAAACTAGTCTTTGATATAGGTAAGGATAAGGCCCTAGGTCTAGATGGTTTTCCTTGGGATTTTTTTCCAACATTTTTGGAGTATAATGAGCACAAACATGATTGCAACTGTTTAAGAATATAAGTGCTTGAAAATAACTTTGAAAGAACTCAATGTAATATTGATCACCCTTATTCTAAAATAATATGAATGTGAGAGGATGGGAGATTATAGATTTATACACGACTATTTCTAAGTCAAATTCAAATAAATTAAAGCATTACCTCAAGATATTTTTTAGTCAATGCTAAGGCCTACTTTTAAATATATTCTTGATGGTGCTATTCTTTACCATGGGTCCACTCACTCTCTAAACTCTAATATGAAAGGATACATGATTCTTAAATTAGATAATAGAAAGACCTACACTAAAGTTCAATAGGTATTCTTGTTTAAAACTTTGCTTAAATTGAGTTTTTAATTGGAATGGAATCATTGGGTTGAGAAATGAATTTCTACCTTGAGCTTCTCTATTTTGGTTAATGGTTTACAATGTTGCTTCACCAAAGGGACAAGTAAAAATGATAAGGGGACCCAATTTTACCTTATTAGTTTATTATATTGGTTGAAGCTTTAGGCAGATCATTTATAAATGCAAGGAATCAAAATAAAGTAAAGGAATTAAGGATCACTTCCAATTTAGATCCTATGACACATTTATAATTTGTTGATGATGCCCTTCCTTTTAATGTTCCGTCCCTTAAGGAGGCTAGAAGCTAAAAGTGCTTTTGATTTTTTTTGAAAGAGCATCAAGATAGAAAATCAACTTGCAAAAAATTAAAAGTTTTCTATTTAATATCCCTCTAGTTAGGCATAATGCGATAGTGAGAGAGGTAAGGTTCATATTAGGAGCCTTCCCTAGCACCTATCATAATTTTCCTTATTGAAGGGAAGAATGATGAATTCATTATGGGAACCTTTATTAGGTAGAATTTAAGATCACCTAAACATGTAGAAGTGGAATTCATTGACATTTATAGGATACATTCTCCTAATCCAATCAATTTTACAAGCAACATTCGTGCATTTGTTCTCCATCTTATAATTCCCTACAATTATAGTGAAGGAAATGATTTTTTTTTTTTTTGGTTCTTATGGAATAGAAATACAAGGACTCAATTTTTGTCTTTGGGAAGTTAGTAAATTCCCTTCTTCTGAGAAAATAATTTAACAAAAGGAGGGTAACTTTATGCTTCTCAATATCACAATTGGTAATAAAACCAGCCTTATATACTAGTTTACATCAACAATATTCTTCTCATTTGATCAAGGGGACCAACTCCCAAGTTTAATACTTCATAGAAGAATTATACTATTCCTACATCTCATATTCCCATTTAGAACATCCCTTGGTCTAAATATATATGGTAGGTAATATGGAATCATCCATCTTAATAGGCAAAACTCTAGGTGGAGAGGGATTTTGATGATGCTACTACTAAAGGACATACTCCACATTATAAATAAGAGTTAAACCCCACTTGGCATAAGATAATCCATAAGAGGAGGCTTAATACGCAAGGGGGCACTACAAAAAATAATATAAGAAACTAATGAGTTGTCATATCATGGGGGTTTGAAGAAGCATCCAACACTATAACACAAGGCATGGGGGATCACTCTCTTATATAAACGAACTTAAATAAGGAAATGAACCACAATTACAAGAGGAACTAATTGATTAGAAGAATAACGGTACGCGGACCACTTTCTTATATAAATGAACTTTAATGGGGAAATGAACTACAATTGCAAAAGAAACTAATTGATTAAAAGAATAAAGGCATGGGGATCACTTTCTTATATAGATAAACTTAAATAGGAAAATGATCCACAATTACAAGAGGAACTAATTGATTAGAAGAATAATGATCAAAATCCAACTGATTAGAAGAATAACCATAAAAATCCGACCATCTATAAAAAGGACCACCAACATCCAAAGATAAAAGCCAAAATAACCATCAAAATCCAACCATCTATAAGGAGGACCGCCAACATCCAAAAATAAAAGCCAAAATAACCATCAAAATCCAACCATTTATAAAAAAGACCACCAACATCTAAAAATAAATGCCAGATTAACTATCAAAACTCAGCCATTTATAGGAACACCAATATCCAAAGATAAAAGCCATGCCCATAGGAGAGATTAATGTAATTCTCAATATAATTCAAACGAAATAGAGGGGAATCTATAAGAAGATAGGGAAGTGTACTAGAAAAACTTGAAAATGGAATTCTTCAAAATCCCTCATGATAAATGATGACAGCTTTATTGCATGGAAAAGATAAGCCTTGGAGTGCTCACCATAACACTTAAGAATGCATCAATGACTAGTGCTTTGAACTTTGATATGATTCTTTTTAGGAATGTGATTGTTGGCAAAAGTATATTCCGATTATTTGGAAAGTTTTTCCTGTCATTTGACAATGTCGGCAGCC
Organism: Wollemia nobilis; assembly: GCA_028583015.1. Taxonomy (NCBI): domain Eukaryota; kingdom Viridiplantae; phylum Streptophyta; class Pinopsida; order Araucariales; family Araucariaceae; genus Wollemia; species Wollemia nobilis. Next base: position 5,740,251 of record JAQPPZ010002499.1, read on the forward strand.
CCGAATGGGAAATAAAATATCTTCCCCCAACAAGCTGGTTATATGCTGCTGTGGCACCTCCTGGTTGCCATGTGTGCGGACCACTATGTAGATAATACCTTACAATAATATTCTCATTCTTGTCATTTTCCAAGGATGTCACCAGACATCACATGTGAATTATTGTACAGGTTTTATATGTTTATAATGGTTTGGGTTTTAGTTTTTACAAACATAAAGGTGTAAGTTAAATGATAGTAAACAAAATTGAAGACCTTCCTTTTAAAACAATAAAACTTATTAAAAAATATCCAATAATAATTGTCAAATTCTATGTGGCATTAAAAAAAAATTATTGCACACTCCTGTGACAATGTGGATAGATTTGATTTCTTTTTTTATGTTGAAGGGGGGCTACATTTCCGGACTCAATATTTTTTCCAATTCTGCGGGGTCAATTGAATGTACTTGTCTTCCTAATATAAGATTCGGTTTTCATGTATGGACACACCAAAACTGGAAAAACCCCCCTGTGGTTTTGGTTTTTGTTTTTCCATTTTGGGGTAAATTGTGCAGGCATCTATTCCATGTCTTGACTTTTCCCCGCATCCTGATTCCTCTCTCAATTATCATGCGTCAAAATACCCGTCACTTGAATGAAGGATATGGGTTAACCATTATTTTTTCCTGTTGCTGACGTGTACAGTGGAAACTAATGATGGTGACTCGTAGAGAGTGATGTTTATTTGAGAACTTGGTCTGGTGTGAGTGAGGGTGAGACAGTACGCAAATGGGAAGAAGAGGGCAGAGTCACCCAACATGGATGAGACGTAGGAGAAATAGATAGAGATGAACAAGTCCTATTTTGTTTTTGAGTTTTAAAAAAATCATGTCATGACCAATTGTACTTTATAATTTTATTTTTATTATATAAATTTTTTAATGGGAGAGTTTCTTTCAATTATATATATATATATATATATATATATATATATATAAATAAAGATGTTATAAATGCATATTAGAATCAAAGATCATTAGTTATATTGATTGGTTGATTGGTTAAGTGTTCAGGGAACTCAAACCCACATTCACCACTCCATTGTGATCTTATTCTTGTCTTGTGATCTTATTTTATTTTATCTTATTTTATTAGAAACATGTGGAAAGCACAAAGTAAAAGATAAAATTTCATTTTCATATAATAATAAATTATAACTTTAACTAATAGTTTACAAATAATTTTTTTATAGTCTTCTAAATGAATTGAGAGCAAGAAGTTTGATTGTTTATTTATTGTATAACATGTCTACATTAAGCATTTAAATGAACTGTTTTAGAAGAGAAAGGTAATGTTGGAGACCAAAAATCTTATTATATGTTTCAATGGAACTGGTTGTTTATGAAGGATCTTCTAGAATGGGCCAAAAAGCATTGGTCCTTCAATCCTAGGTTGAAGGTTTCGTTTATGACCAAGAGTTTTATTTTTTATTTTGTTATGTTCTTCTTTCTAAAAGCACATTAAGAAGCTTTGGTGGGTAGACCATGGTTTTTGTTAGATTTAAACCTTTTCTTTTGATCTTGGGTTCCAAGTTTTTAGAGAAAGTTTTAGAAGGAGGATATTGTGTTTGACATTGGAAATGCCTTGGTTAGAACTAGTTGTTTGGAAAAGGAGATCTTCTTGATGGTAGGGGTTTATGTGCAACTATGTGTTGATGATTTTAAATGTCTTATCTCCTAAGAAAATTATTTGATTTGGATAGGGAAGAGGTGATTCGTGAGATAACAAAGGTTACACTTAGGTGGAAGTTTCTATGGAAGGAGTACATGAATGCTTTGGAACAAGGCTTAACCTAATGTGCAACACTTAGTAGGTACATGACTTTGGTATGTTGGTTTGTTGTTGAGGTTTTAGATAATGCTTTTGGTATGTGTTTTAATTGTATAAATATTTATAGTTATCTTCTACGTACCTTAAAACATCATTGTTGGGAGCACATTTTTTCCCATATTATTCACTTTTCAGATTGTAGAAGGTAAAAGGTAAAGCAGTTTTGAATGTCCACTAGACCATAGGCCATATGAGATGACCTTCATAGAGGATGTTATTTACCCAATATATATTTATCCAACCAAACTTTGGTTACCAAAGTATAGTGTACAACTCTACCCCCATTAGATTTGAACCTTGAACCTCTTCTTCAAAGTTGCAAAGTCTTACAGTTAGGCCCAATCAAATTGTACTATCCTCTCAAGAAGGAACTTTCATTCCATTTTAAGTGCTTGAGAGAAGAGCAAGTGGCTATCAACCTCTTGTCTCTCAATCAAATTTTCAAAACTTTGTAGATTTAAATGGTTTATGGGACCCTATGCCAAAGTGTAATAGATGCATTTGGTCTAATTGTAGAAGAGGCTTTGGTTATCTCATAGAAAAAAAAAAATGATCATTTCTTATTGAAGAGCCCCTAGTTATCATAGAATTTTTTTCAAATCAACGACTCTAAAATTTCTAAACTTTGATCATATGTCGATCAACTTGACTTGAAACCTTTTTAATATTTGAATGCTTACCCTTAAAATTTGAACTGATACGATTAAGGGAGGAACAACTTCTAACCTTGATATAAAAGTGGTAGAACTAGGTGTTCCTATGAGTTCTCTAGTGCACAAATTGAATTGGAAGTTCATAAGAGTGAGATTAAATACAAAGAAATGAAATCACAAACTTTTTGTAACATATTTGAATCTTTAAAGGAGAAAGAGAAAGAAATGGAAGAGTTTTAGACTAAAATCCAAGTGAATGGATTGAATCCTTATTTATTTGATCAAGAGAAGCTTTGTTAAGGGATTATATGATTTTTAAGCCAAGGAACAAATATTTTGGAGTCAAAATTCTCGTAGAATTTGACTAAAATAATGGGAAAAAATATCTCATTTTTTCAAAGGGTCATTATGGCAATAAGGAATATCAAAATTTATCACTCATTCACTAGAGGAGATGGATTTATAACTAATAGTCTAGATGATATTAAATTAGAAACAATGGGATACTTCAAGTATTTGTTCTCTACAAGGAAGGTTGATGAGCATGCTCAAGAAAAAAAATTATACTCAATTCAAAGAGTACTTGATTAAGAGCAAAATGATTTTCTTATTAAACCTCTCTCAAAATAAGAGATTAGAGAACTTGTCCTTAATATAGGTAAGGATAAGGCCCTAAGTCTAGATAGTTTTCCTTGGGTTTGTTTTCCAACCTTTTTGGAGTATAGTGAGCACAAACATGATTGCAACTTTTTAAGAATATAAGTGCTTGAAAATAACTTTGGAAGAATTAAATGCAATATTGATCACCCCTCAAACAAATTGAAAAAATATTGATCACCCTTATTCTAAAATAATATGAGTGTGAGAGGATGCGAGATTATAAATTTATTTCCATGTGCAATATAGTGTACAAGATTATTTCTAAGTCAAATACAAATAGATTAAAGCATTGTCTCTTACCCAGGTGTTGTAGGTGAGTTGGAGAGGAGAGGGCAATCCTCCAAGGGAGGTCCCAAGTTCAAATCTCCACCCTACCAAAAAGTTGAATTGGGTATCCAAAATCCAATTGATAATGTTGGTGCGGGTAGGGTCGGGTGCGACTCCGGGTGAATTTGACGGTGTAGATCCCCCTGTTCGTCGTCTCTTAGACTAAGGCGACCCCGCAAGGGATTTTTTGTTTAAAAAAAAAAAACATTGTCTCAAGAGATTTTTTAGTCTATACTAAGGCCTACTTTTAAATAGATTCTTGATGGTGTTATTCTTTCCCATGGGTCAATTCATTCTCTAAACTTTAACAAGAAAGAGGAAAAATGCTTAAGTTAGATGATAGAAAGGCCTATAATAGAGTTGATTAGATATTCTTGTTGAAATTTTTGATTGAATTGAGTTTTTAATTGGAATGGACTCATTGGGTTGAGAAATAAATTTCTAGCTTTAGATTCTCCATTTTGGTTAATGGTTTACAATGTGGCTTTATCAAAGGGACAAGTAAAAATGATAAGGGCACCCAATTTTACCTTATTAGTTCATTATATTTGTTGAAGGTTTAGCTAGATCATTTATAAATGCAAGGAATCAAAATAAAATAAAGGACTTAAGGATAACTTCCAATTTAGATCCTTTCATACATTTATAAATTGTTGATGATTGCCTTCTTTTTAATGTTCCATCCCTTTGGGAGGCTAGAAGCTGAAAGTTTTTTTGAAACATTTTGAAAGAGCATCAGGATAGAAAATCAACTTACAAAAAATAAAATATTTTCTTTTTAATATCCCCCTAGTTAGGCATAATGTGATAGTGAGATAACTAGGGTTCATATTAGGAGCCTTCCATACCACCTATCATAATTTCCCCTATTTTAGGGAAGAATGATGAATTTATTATGGGAATTGTTGTCATCTCAAAATATCATGGCTTGTTAGGGCAGTGACTCAATGCACATGGAACACTCATGCCTCACATAGATCTACACAACGAGAGGCTCTATAAGAAAAGGAAAATCCTATAGGATTTTTAGTTGAGGTCAACTCCTTATTGGATTTTATCTTTGCACACTTTCAAACCTCACAGGTTTAGGTTTGTGTTTCTTGCAAGTAAGGAAAGGAAATACAAGGAAAGAAAATAATGAAAAGCATAAAAATAGGAAAGTAAATCTGCAAGAAAGTAAAACCCAAGCTATAGGGGTGATACACCAAGATCAAAGTGTAGACACCAACATCATGTAAATTGGATAAGACTACTAATACATCACATGTGCATCACATGGGCAACCCTCTAGGGTAATTTAGAGCTCCATAGCACTTTTGGGAAGGTTCCCATTAGTTTTAGGAGGTTTAGGGTCATATTATTATGACCGTCCCACCTTGGGATAGTCACATATGGTGACCATACCACCTAGGGACGGTCACTCCTAACCATCCCTAGGTGGGATGGTCCCTAAACAAACATCCCAAAAGTAAAAGGGGTAGATAAATGACAATAAATTACTGCCATATTCATTGCCCAATCACCAAAAATTGATTGGGAACCTATCATGGAGACCAAGAACTCCCAATTAGAGGCCCCAAATAGGCAACCTCTTCTACCCAATTGTGGCAAGGATTTTGACAAGTGGAAACACTTGCATTGCATGCCAAGACTTTCCCCTTTGCCCTAGATTCCCTATTTGGGCTATAAAATAGGTGCATTCACCAAATTTTAGGAAGAAGAGTTGAGGCATTTGACAATGAAGTGCTACCCAATTATACCCTCACTTTTGCCATTGCTTTTGCCCTCACATTTCCTTGAAACCCTCTTCATTTGAAGGTGCTTTCAGGGGCATCCCAAATCCACTAAATCCATTCCAAAACTGGTCATATTGGAGAGAAATTTGACCCCATTTTTTGATAACACCTTTAGGACAGTTTCAGACTAGATCCCATTGAAATTGATGATAAATTCCAAGCAGATTTGTAACTGTCCCACTTGGGGCGGTTAGCAGTAGGTGGTTGCACCTATTAGGGATGGTTAGAAAATAGTAGGGAATTTTGGTTCAATTCCACCATAGGTCATTTAAGGATGTCTATATTAGCCTTGTGGTCAATTTTGGTGAGATTTGGAGCAGTTTTGATGGTCTATTTGGAGGTTTCATTGTTGTAGGTCTAGTTGTCCCTATCAAGGATGGTCATAGTTTCTGCTAACATTTTCCTTTCATTTCCTACTTAGATCATTCCAAAATCATCTAGATAACATTATGCTTGAATTCTAGATCAATTAGAGTAGTTTTTATTTGTTATAGATAAGTTTTGTTATTGCTAGATTAATGCATTTCTATGTTTGCAAGGCTTTAAATCTATAGCGCATATGCTGTTAAATCCCTTTCAATCCCTTGTGTGTAGGTGCAGGTATAATAGATAGGAGGGAGGAGCTAAGAGGCATAGAAGGATAGGACCAAGACTAGCTCTCGAGTGTGGCATGCGAAATTAACAATATAGCACACCATTAAGTCCCCTTGGAAGGATTAGATCCTTGTATTGTATAATGTTGAAATGTATCATTTTGAGAAACCCTAAATGAGAGTGCATTTGTAACCTATTGGAATGATTTAATTATTAATACAACGAAGTATTAGACCCATTTCATTATTGTTATTCAGTCTCCATTTCATTAGTTTACTTGTTATGCTTCATTCTTCCTCTTTTGCAAAGTTTGCTTAAGCCATAGATTACATCTCATTAACAAACCCCTTAAGGCGATGTCATAAATTTTTATTCTTCACAAAGTTTCCCTCCCAACTACATGAAAAATTTAGAAGTAAATACAGTTACCACAATCTAATAGCTAGAATTTGAACACACTTCATCACACATAACCTAGAATTGAGAACATACTATAGAAATAGGATACAACGAAATTAGTCATAAATTCCATTCATGCACCAAATAATTACAAGGAATGTGATCTAAAGAGGATTGATGCTCCTTAGACATCATCTCAAGGTTCAAGTTTCACTCATACAATCGAGAAGGAGGTGAAATAAGAGCTTACATGACTAGATATGAGTCATGGAAAAGCAACTTACAATGCCTTACAATGAGTTTCATAGACCTATTTATAGACTAATAATGAGGGATTTTCCTTCCAAACTTCTACATAGAATATCTTCAAATTATTACTGTTCTATAGCCAATATCCTTCTACACCTATAGTTAGTTTTATTAAGATCTCTAAATTAGGGACCATTAATTTTGGAGACTCTTGAGCTCTTAGAGCCCTTATATGTCAAGTTTTGATACCACCACACATAACTATAGTTTTGGGGTTGGTTGTGCCATTAATCCTTTGCCCAATTTGAGAATTTGGACACCAAAACTCTCCTAGGCCTTTGCCCATTTTCTTAGGATCTATCGCTTGTTGATGTAGCTTGTATAACCTTCCTTATTGGTGTAGGCTAGTAGGTTAGGCTTACTCATGTGCTAGGAAGTTGCTACAACTACCACATGGATGACTTTGATAGGCCAGATCATAAAATTCAACTTTGGAAGCCAATGGTGAATGCTCTATTAATTATCTTTTGGATTATCTCCTTTGTATTTGTGAATAGTGACCACGTATCTTGGGTGAGGTAAGCTGTCTTTTATCCAATGATAGGTCTTCTCTGAATGCACCCCAATGCCTCCTCCTCTTGCTCCCCTAGCTGCCACATGTTTATCCCAAACTATGATAGGGATTTTTCTCCTCTTATGATCTCCTTTATTGGAAGGATTAGCATAGGCCGTTGGATGGAAAATCGATGACCTATGATCCCTGACATTCCTAAGATTCCTATTTTAGGTAGAAAAGGAGCACTGATCATTGACAAGAGATCCAATGGTCAATGCAACTTTGAATCTCATTTGCCTTCCTTTTGTGCTATGAAGTCGATGCCTACCCTTCTAACTGAAGGTGGGTTGTGCCTTTTGACTCCCCCCTTTCTACTTGTATTGCTTTTAAATGGGGAATTTTCTTGAGCAAAGTGAGACAAGAGGGAAAATTCCCTATAGTCTTAGTAGCTCCCAAATAATAAGGTAGAGGATATATTGAATAAGTTTCATGTTGGCTTCTCAATAGGGCACTACTTTGGTCTGACCATAGTAGCCAGGATTTTGAGAGTCAGATATTATTGGATGACCTTATTAGTTGATTCTTTTAAAGTTTCTAATTCTTATGACAAGTGTTAAATATTGGTTGGGAGAAGTAAAATCCATCAATGCCTCTCCAACCAATTATTGTAGAAGAACCCTTCCAACAATGGGGGTTAGATTATATTGGGATGATTAATCCAAATTCTTCTATCAAACATAATTTATACTAATAATGATGAATTATTTTACTAGATGGTTTGAAGAAAAATAAAAAAAACACACAAATCAATATACTATCATTGAATTTCTTGGAAGATTTATCACTAGACTTGGGATCCCTTTTGCGATAGTGTTTGATAATGTTGGAGCATTCATAGGGACTAAGACCATGAAATTTGTCAAAAATATGGCATATATTGGAAGGCTTCATCTAATTATTACCCACAAGACAATGTACTAGTAGAGTCCACAAATAAAAATTTAATGAAGATAATAAAGAGGAATATCGATAACAATAAGAAAAGTTGGCATTTAATGCTAAATCAAGCATTATGGGCAGATAGAATAATGGTCAAGAAGGCTATGAAGACCACACCCTATGATTTGGGTTATGGAAAAGAAGTTGCATTACCAATTCATCTTGAGTTGCCTGTCTTGAAATTTATCAACCGATAAAAATTGGAGAATACAAATTCAATTAAGAAAAGAATGGAAGAATTATTGCTATTGGAAGAAAATGAGATAAATCCTATAGTAGTTTCCATCAACATCAATCATCCATTAAGAGATGGTTTAATAAAAGGTCATCATTGAAATCATTTAGGGATGGTGATATGGTACTCAAATGATATGTAGACTGAGAAAAACTAGTAAATCATGACAAGATGATATCACTTTGGTTTAGTCCATATCTAATCTTGGGAAAGGAGGTTCTCAATGCATATGAGATTCAAGACATGGATGATTATGTTTTGTCAATTTTGGTAAACAATAAATATTTAAAGCATGATGCATAAGAGAGAGTTTATTTGAAGTGTGCATATATAAATAGTGACACGTGTAAATATAATCATAGTGGCAGTAGTGGGCATAGCATTGTTTTAGCAATAGAAGTAGATTGGGTAAGGATTATACCCAATAGCTGCTAGATTTTGAATTTATAGTAGTTTTATTGGACAAAAGCATGACAACCTTGAAAAGGGATATATGACAAAAATATTTACATATACTACTAGTTCCAAGGAAATATTTTGTCATACAAGCTGAGCATGTGCAATCCTCAACATTAAATTGATAATGGTTGTTATTTACAAACTCATCTTGCTATATAAATAGGGCTTAAGAGGTGCAATGTATGATAGAAAATTTAGCAATTAAGAGATAGAAATACTATAGAATTGTTGAAGTATTTTACATGAGATAAGAGATACACAATTACCTGTGCCTATAGATAGAAATTTCTAGTATAAAATGACATGAGGAAAGAAAGGGTAGAATGTTTAGAGGAGTACCAAGGAGCTGCAAGATGGAATAGCTAATATTCAAGACCATATCATCATAATAAAGTCAAAATTGAAAAGCTTTAGAGAAGGGTCAGAAGCAATAGGAACAAGAATGTTGCCTAGAATGTTGGAGGCTACTCCCTAGAATTCACTCTTTTCTAGATATATACCTAGGTTTGTTCACCTGTGTCTTGATCTAGTAAAAGCAATTACGAAGAATTACAACCTAGATATAGCAACGATGCATGACACAAAAGGAAACAAATTATTTTCCATCATAGAAAAAGGAATCATAAGATATTTTATAGCAAGAGGATAACCAGGTACAAGACCTAAGCATCTTGATAGAGATGAAAAAAAAGTATTTACAAAGAAATATACTCTTAAGACTTGGTTAGGAAAACAAATAGGGGAGATTCTAAATGTCTTTCCAAAAAAGTTTGTGAAACTTGAGATATTTAATAATTTTTTGTAGATAGTATTATCGATGATAGTTGTAATTCTTGGGTTCGATACTGATGCATATGTATATGATCATAAAATTTCCATTGCATATGTAGTCACCAACATACACAATTATAACCGTTAAAGTGCAAATGACCCTGCATTCTTTGATTGGGCCTATTTTTTGAGTTTCAAAATCCATAGTCAACTAGTCACTCTAAAATTAAAATAAAGTGAGTTATTTTGTTATCCATCATATTTAGCATGGTTATTTATCTTACATATAACTCTAAACATGCACGGTATTAAGCTCCAAGTAAGAGATAATGAGAAATATCAGCCTATAGTTGATTGGACCCCAGTCCTTACAGAAACTTCTCCATACCTTAAGCTTAATAGATTGTTCCTAGAACCTGCACTAGCATCCTTTTATGGTCAAATTACTCATTTGAGATTTGAAGCTATGGATAAGCTATGAGGCAAGAAGCATGAATTAGGGGACTAGAGTTTTCTAAAAAATAGCACCATTATCAGAGTGTATGGCTTCCTTAGAATCCTTTATCTCCTACCCTATTATGTCATAGACTAGGTATTTGGTATGAAACTATGCAGACAAATGGATGAAGTAGATGAAAATTTTGGATCCAAAATCAAGAAAGCCTACACTTCTCACCATCCCTTTAAATTCAAGATATAGTCATGACAAAAATGGGTGAAGCAAAGATTCTGGATGACAAGCTCAATGAAATCCAATTGTAGATAGTTCCAAACATGTGGAATTGTGATCTAGAGGGTAATTTTAAAGCCAAATTGACAAAATTAAATAACAAAACCTCAACATTTGATCATCTTCCACACCTAGATATTGATTAGTTAAAAAAAATGAAGAAGATTAGGCAATTAAAATTGGTATCAATGAGATGGAAGAATGACCTCCATGGAGGAAATGCTATGACTTCAAACATGTTTATGATATGGCAAGAAATAAGGAGCAATGGATAAACAAATAACTCATAGACAAGATTAAAGATGACCTAAAATGGAAATAGAGCAAGATTAGAGAATGGTGAATTTCACGTTGTGAATGTGATAAGCAAAATAAAGCTTTCCCCAATATTTTTAACAAGCAATTCAAAAAAGAATTTGATGCTAAATATGAAATTTGGATGGAGAAACACTAGGGAGAAATATATTTGACATTGATGATATTGAGGGATCAAGAGAAAGAGACATATTATGAAGAAGATGTCCCTCAAAAAACTCCCACTCAAGCAAGGTTCTCGGATGGTTACGAGGATTCAAAAGAAGATGTAAGCTTAGAGGACCTCCCTCTATAGATAAAATAGAAAACCTAGGCTAAGAAGGCTAGTGTACCTAAAATATTTTTGGTGATTAATCTTACCTCAAAATATAGTGAAGAAGAGCTAACAAGGTATGCCCTCCTATATGGTGGGCTTCTCAAATTAGGGAAGCTCTTCTTTCTATCATTTCTTTGGATGGCTCCAGTTCTGAAGGTACCTAGTTTCTTCTTGCTTTTTTTTTTTTGCTTCTCTTTGGTTCATTCAGTTTTTTTTAGTTCCCTAGCTTATTCTATTCTTTATTTTGTTTCCTCTATTGATTCTTGTCTTAATAGTCTTCTGGTATAGATAGGTCATTGTTATGTTCATTTTTTTTTTCTTTTTTGTTTTATTTATTTATTTAGTTTTTTAAGGTGGGTGGGTTCTTTTGTCTTGTTTTTTTTTGTGTTCTTTGTGTTGTTTTTTTTTGTGTTCTTTGTGTTGTTTTTTGTTGTTCATGTGTTTTTGTTGTTTTTTGTTTTTTTTTTTTTTATGTTTTTTGTTATTGTTCTTGTGTTTTTTCATTCTTGTTATTGGGTTTCTTTTTGTTTGTGTTATTTCATATTTTTATGTGTGAGTGTTTTCTATGTTTTTTGTTTTTGTTTATTGTCTGTTGTTGGTTGTTTTTTATTTTTATTTTTTTAATTTTTTAGGTTTTGGTTGTGTTTATTTTTCATGTTTTTTTTTGGGTTATGTCTTTGTAGTATTCTGTTGTTTTTGTCTTGTTTATGTTTTTTTATGTGGTTCTTGTGTTTTTCTATGTGGTTTGTGTTGTGGTTTCTTTTATCTTATTGTGCATGTTTGATTGTGCTCTTGTTTTTGACACACTCAAGGAGCATGTTTTTTATTTTATTTTATTATTTTTGTTGTTATCTACTTATTTTTAAATTGGTTTTGTGTGTTTGTTTGCTCCTTGAGTATGTCAAAGGTGGTAGGCCAGGTTTGAGTCCTGGGCATTTTTTGCAGAATGGATACCCCTACCTCCTTGGGTCTTACCCAAAAGTGGTATCCCTTTTGGGATGTTTTCCACAAAAAAAAAAAAAATCTAACACGGTATGTTGCAAAAGCTAAAGTAGTACAAGTAGTAGCATATACAAGAAAAGCAACTATTGCATCAAACCTAAAAAAGATAAATTCTCATCCATAATCCCATGAACATGCTTGGCATAAGAAATCTAGTGAGAGAACAAAATAGAAAAGTCATCCAAGCACTAGGAAAATAGAGACATCAAGAGTGGCTAAAAGATAACAACTAGAGCAAGAAATTCTAATAATAGAAATACAAATTGAAGATTTGATGCAATAGTTCAGGAGCCAACACTGGAAGTGAGAGGATCAGGTTTGTCTCCCTTTTTTTCCCTTTTTTTTGAAGGTGTTCCACCATTCATATAGCCTCGACTCGAGCGACCACCCATACCATATTCCCTTGCTAAAGAGGTTTTTCCCCTTCATAATTTACCATAAAAATAATTACCACTTCCCATGTATAGGAGAGCCAAACAACCCCAAAAGATGTATATATGCGAACCCCTGAAATACCATCATTGTATCATTAAATCCCCCATCTATGATTTTCTCACCTTTTAAATCTACCTTCACTTCTGCCCCTACTTCTAAGTGTAAATTATCAAAAGTATTCTCTATAATTCATAATATTTAAAAAAACACCTAAAAATAGGTAGAGTAGTAAGAACCACGAGTCAACACAAAGAAGGAAACCACTTAGACATATGATGGAGTGGATTTGATCATCATAGAATGGATCAAAGTGGTTGCATATCCTAAAGTCAAGAAGTTGGTCGTAGAAATGACAACGAAGGATTACCATATCAAGATGCAAAGGTACAACATTTCTAAGATTATCAAAATTGATACACTCAAGGAACTTCATACTAAAGTAGATACACTTTTACTCTAAAGCAATAAGACAAACATAAATCTTATGACTACAAAAGATAAGACTAAAGCCTTAGACTAGAAGTTGAATAAATATTTGAAATGTAGCCTTGGACTAAAATTTGGATAGTCTAAAAAATGAGACTCAAGACTTGAAATGTTTACTAGATAAATCTACCATTGAAGATCACATACAACAAAAGGATGAGAGGACCTAGAACTTAGAAGAGCAGTTGTAATACAAGAGCAATAATATTCAAGCACAAGAGAAATTAATGCAAGAGTTGAAGTCAAGACTCCAGAGCCAAGAAGAAATTTTGGTGGTAGTTCAATTAGAGTTGGAAAAGGAGAGAAAAAAGCCTCAGACTAGGTAATCTAAAAATAAATGCTAAAGTAATTCAAAGGCCAATATTGGATCAAGATCAAGGATGTTTCGATGAAAGATTTCCCCTTGGTCAGGAGGATAAAATACATTATAAAATTTATCCAAGATGCAAAAGGAGAATTCAATTGAGGTAGACATGAAACAATGAGTAAAGTGCAACAAGAAACTATCACACTCCATATGCTGAGAAATAAAGGGAATAGCCCCAATTAGCAAAGTGCTCAAAGAGATACCTAGGTGAGTCCAATTTTTTATTAGACTAGATCTCATAGAGGGAGGACAAATAATAAATGCCCTTCAAATAAGAACTAATAATATAAAGTTGAAAGTACAAGAGGTCATGGATCTTGGCTTCCCAATATTTTGAGATATAAATGGATGTTTTTACAATGCAAAACAACTCATCCAATGACTAGATCAACAACTCAACAACAAAAGTGACATTGATGCATTGCATAAACCTTTGGCAATAGAGAAAACCATTTCCTTCTTCCATAGGATCTCTACACTATTGTCAAAATTTGAGGAATTGATGCAAATATATGGGGACCCCTATTATAATTACTACTTTGAATTGTAGAAAGTCCTCCACAAATTCAAATGAGTATATATCCCTTCTCAAAAGGAATGAGATAAAATGTGCAAATTATTCCAACTGATAACAACTCCTTTAGTAGCTCAAGTAGTTATTCAATAAAATAAAACATATGGAGCAACAATGGAAGAAGAGCAGGAACAATCTAGTGGAATAGTTGAGACCTCAAATATGGGATAATATAGGAGGTCAACCCTTGTACATACAAACTTTAACTCTATTTTATCCTTTTTTGTTTTATTTTTGAATCCATTGTCCAATAGGATAAGGCCATATGGGTTATATGCTTCTATAAGAAGAAATTCCCCATGAGGCACAAATAGTGTGGGTAGAATAACTCCCCCACATCCATCTCCTTAGAAGGAGAGGAATTTTGCTAATAAAATATTTTGCCATTTTTGTTAGCTTTTGATGCTAAATACTTATTGAAAAAAACCACAAGGTCTAAAATGAAAATGTAATATTAAATATAAGATAATGGTAATATACAAATCGTGTAAAACTCATAAGAAACTTCTATAAATACTCACAAAACTGCCATTAATGAAAGCTCACGAAAATAGAATCTTCATACAGAAGGTGGAGATCTCAAATACTCTATGCTCCATACAAGTTCTACATTGTATCTAACTTGTACTCTACTCCACTCCACCTTGTCCTATGAAATGACAATATGCTATATGTTATACCCACACAAAGGCCAATATATAATGGGATGTGACTCTTGGTCTTCCATCTTCCTATGACTCTTCACTTTCCTATTCTGTGGAATCATGTGCACATGGACTATGATGCACATTTACATTATTGAACACTTCGCACATTATAATATTACATGTGCATTTATTACATTGCATAAAGTAAATACTCAAACCCTAATTTAAGACACACTCCTAATCTAAATATGTACCCAAGGTGGTACATTAGCATGTACCAAATAATGTAATATATTCCAACAATTTTTCTAAGGCAACTTTAGAAACTTTGTTGGACATTTGAAATAGTCATCGGATTAAGAGGAAGTCAGGTAAGGATTAGGTAAGCCTAAACATCACCATAATGCTAAAATATGCTAAGTGTAGAAAGCTACTAAATTTTTTGAGATGATGATGTCAGTAATACACATGAAAATGTTTGGCATTCAGTATAGCTAAAGCTTCCAAGGCAGAAGAATTTGTCTTTTTGTTTTTGCGTCGAACTTAAATTTTCACTAAGTATGGGACATGGCCGAAAATATAAAATGCTAATGTTAGCAAAGGCTTGATAAAATATTAGCATATAGAAGATCATGAAATAGAACCTGATGCATTATGAGATAATTTTGGCTAAGTATGGATAAGAATCCAACATTTGAAGTTATAGCAGAGCTTGTTGGATACAATAAAATTTTGGCTATGTAGCAAAGAGTGCCAGATATTTTTGGATGCTAAAGTCGCATAGGTTGCATAAAAAATTAGCATGAAAAAATAGATCCTGAGAAAACATATATTCTAAGGCATTGAACATGGCACACTGAGGATAATTTAAGGCAGAAGTTCATCCAAAACCAAACATAATTCTTTACAAAAAATTGGCTAAGTATCAAAAAGAGTCAGATGTTTTAAATTCTAATGTTATCATAAGGAGCATAACGTTTTACCAAATATGAAGTAGTGATAGATGAAGAACAATGCCCAATGGATTTCAAAATTCATGCATAAAAATACAATCAGGCAATAGGGGGTGTCTGAATTTCAAAAGGTATGAATGTCATCAAGTTAAGCTAAGAAGCTTTCAATCCAAAAATGGTCTATCTAGGTGTCAAGAAGCACTAGATATATGATAGAGCTAAGAATACCTACATCATAAAAGGATTGATTTTCGTTGAAGTTTCCAAGCATGCTCATGATAATAATTATCTATTGTCAAAAACTCTCAATAGGAAAAAACTCTCCTAATTGACACCTGTGCTAATATAACTAGACCAGTTATGAGGTAACCAGAAGTAAAATAAATCTGTCAGATAATCTAGTGGATTAGATGAAGATATTTTGGCCACCACTCTTTTAGATAAATTAAAAACAAACCATATCAATATCATGGCACTAATTCAATTGCAATAGAATAATCTATAAAGGGACACACAAGTGCTACACCAACCTGATAAACTTGCAGTCCAATATTAGAGCAATTATGCTTAGCTAATTGAATACATTGTAAAGCTATATATGTTTGCATATATATTTGAATTTAGCTCATTCAAGAGTTCAACTCTTTAGAATTTACAATTGCATATTGTATGATATTGTACTACACATTATTTTTAATAAAAATTGGATTACTATTTGGCCTTGTTGTAGCACAAAATGATACAACATGAATGTACCCCTAATTTTAAAATTTTGAAGGTCACTAGAGGTCCATAATTTTTGTGATGTTTTAATGAACAATTCAATCTCATGCTTCAGAAGTAGTAAGGCATTTCAAAATATTACAATGGATTTCAAGTCTTAATGAAGTCCTTCAGATGCCTAAATCATTCATCTTCAAGAATCATGTTAATCATACTTCATGAAACTTCTTAATCTAAAAATATCGGAAAAATATCCTTCACCATGAAGATATTAATTTTAACAAATACCATCGACCTCACTAAACCAAGCTTACACATGTTCACATTATAAGTGTAGACACCTAAAACACATCATGTCAAGGAGACTACTCATATGGGATATACTAACAGACCATATGAAATATCTTGGATATATTCTAAGGTGAGGCAGTGGTTCTAACCATTCAATTTAGGAATTTTTGCCTAGTCAGTGTTGGCCACAGCTGGCACCCACGGTTAACAAGTCTGATCATGCATCAGAGCCACGGTTAGCCTTCAATTTAAGTTTGATCTCAACTGATCCAAAATCGATTAAACGACCAAGTTGTTTGAGTTTTAAATGGTTTGGGTGTGTAATATTTTAGAAGTTTCCATTCAATTTCCCTAACCGAAGGTTCTTGATCTTGGCTTCTCCATGAATCCAAGACAAGGCCTTCCTAAGAGCTATAATACCCCCCTCCAAATTGGGGAAGAGAGAGATCGTTTTGCTAATTGTGAGCGGTGAAGCCCTGTCTAAGTGCATACTCACTTGCATCCATTGAGAGGAACACTTTTGCTGCCCAATTGGAGATCAAAATGGCACTTGAAGCCATGAAGGTCCTAGGAACATAGGAGAATCAAGAAAATCAATTGTGGACCTTCAAGCATAAATTTGAGCAATTCAACCGCAAAATTTGTCAGAGGACATTGAGGCGATCCTTGATCATCAATTTATCAAGGGGAATTGGAGATATAAGCCCAACATTAGAGAGCAAAAACATTTACAGCTCAACCATGGTTGTCAGCCGTAGTTAACAATAATTGTTGCACCAAGACCCATGGTCAGGTTTAATATCTATTTTTCCTTGTTACAACAGTAGGTTTTGTTTTCTATTGTATTAGATTAGATGAATCTAACCTAGATCAGTTTCTTAGAGACAATTATATGGTTGAATAAGTGATTTAAGACACTCCTCCTTTATTTCTTGTCATTGGGTAACTATATTAGTTATGGCTATATTTCATGCATTTTAGGGTCCTAAATGCTTAATTAGGATGTTATGTGACTAGATCTAGATTTCATTTACATGCTTTATGGCAGATTTATTATGTTTAGAACAAATTTACAACTTTGTATACTTTCTTGATTTCATGTTACCTTTAGCATCTTTTGGACAAAGTTTCATTCAAGGACTCATAAAGAGAGTTTACCTTTGATTCTAATGTGTTTCTTGTTGTTTCTTGATCACAGGGTTTTCAGGACTCCTTTGTCAATGCATTCAAGGCAACAAATGCCTCTTTACAGGAGACAAGAAGGTCATACTTGACCTGGAGCAGTTCATGTCATTCTAAAAGGTCTGTGGATTACACCTACCCTTGCAAGGGATTTCTTATGATTGTAACATTGTATCACATTGGGTATCCCTAAGAGGGATGAATTTGTAACCATAAATTGACTCAATTTTAATAAAAGACATTTCTTTTGGTTATTTCAATTTTGTCAATTGATGTATGTGCTTTATGTGATTTTAAATTGTTACTAGATTAGGTGTATGCCTTTTAGGATCATACAAAAGGTGATCATGGTGGAACCCTGCAATTTAAGCGATCTAAATTCTAACTTGCTATGTTTTTTGATAGTAGGTATCAACCACAACTAAAAATCACAGTCAACAATTGTAACTGCAGTTGACAACCATGGGAAATAGTTGTAGTCGTGCCTAACAAACGTGGTCAGGAAAAAATAAAATAGCAGTAGATAGTAGACAACATCATCAGACTTGGATTTGAGGTAGGTGCCATTTCCCTGTGTTTTCTATTCTATCTATTTTTATTGGTCAGAATGTAATAGACGGATAGGTTAAGTAAAAAATATAACAAAAAGTAGAATGGAAAATTTGTAAATGCTTTTTAGTTTTCTACTAGCCGTTTCTAGGAATAATAGATCTCTAATTGTAATTCGCCATAGTATCTAGTGGTCTAGGCCATTTCGTGTTTCTATTTTACATGCATGAGGTCCAATTAGTGGCCACTCCTTCATAGGTAGAATTGCATTCTTTGAAAAATCCTAGCATAGTTGTGCATTCTCTTAAAATAAAACGTTCTTTTTCAAAGCAAGTAGGGAAAATCATGTGAATATTTTTTGATGCATTTTATTTTTCATGTAAAGTAAAAAGAACCACACACACCATGACACACTTTAAACACTAGTGATTTGGAAGTCATATCCAACCACTAGTAGGGTTCAATGACGGTGGCAGTGATTTCTACCTATTGGTCCAACTCCTTCGATCCTTGTTACTAGACCAATACCGACTTCAAGAACCGTCATAGCCCATGCAAAATAACATGCATTCCTATTCGGAGGGGTGTATCACTGTGCACGGGTGAATTGGATGAGGACCATGAGGACCTGTGCTCCCTACCCGAGTGTGTATTTCATATCAATATTTCGGAGGGTTTATGTGACCGTGACTTTCATTTTTGATTGTTGAGCTGCGAGTATACAAGTGAAAGCCCTTAAAAAATTGAGTATATCATCAACATTTTGAAAATACGATGAGAGTTATTTTGAAAAATCATCAAACAGTTTAGGGCACATTAAAACATTAAAAGAGATAATCATCATTGTATTCTTTGTGTGTTAATAAAATTTAAATCTAGACATAGAATACACATTATGGTGGTTACATGAAGGTGCCAATCTCGAGATAGATCTGAGGTCCACACCTAAGCTTCACTTGATACACAATAGCACACTTCAGACCCTCAACCATAGAATCATCCCGAACGTCGTTCGACAAGTATTAGAGGGGATAATTCTATGCACGAGGATCCTATTGAGAATACCCCAGTTAAAGGAGGTACTAGACACTCCTCGAGACAGATAAGAGCATGGGGCTTCCCAGCATGGGGGTCCTGAACATGGTAGCATTTATCGTGATCGTACTTCATGTGCATCCATAAGATCTGCTTAGGAGTATGTCATAGAGGGATCCAGGTTGGTACCCATTTGGATTATATCTAAGGGAGGCTCAAGCCCCCCACCATATGAGTATAGATAGGTTCAATATCCATATATTCAGGGGTAAGTAGAGAGGGATGCTTCCAAGCATAGGCCCATGCAAACTCCCAATAGAAGTGAACCTTGTAGGATCACCATAGACATGTCTAAAGTTGTGTTGTGACGTCCTTCACAATGACCCTAAAATTTGGTGACCCACTTGAAATTTGAAAAAATGGTTATGAAATTATCATTGATACTCATTGTTCATGGTGGTCATCAGTATTTACTTTCGTTAGGAATGGTCTTATCAAAAGATAACAGGTTAAATTCACCTCATGATTTAAAAGACTTTGGAGTCATGCTTATGTAGTCCCTTTTTTTATGAGTTGTATTACTTGATTATGTTATGTTTGCTATTGGTTTAGTTTTGGGTAAGTCATTTGATTTTAATGAAGTGATATTAGGTTTTTTTGTCATGTTGTTGTGCCATTCTAGTTTCGTTTTTGTGTATAAAATATTCATTGTTTTGTTTTGGTTTAAATATCATGTCAATTTTGGCAACGTAACGTGTTTTTTATATTTGTCTTTATATTATTTTGTTGTATATGTGTTAGTTCATTTTGTTATTTATTTATTTATTTATTTTTTGAATTTACATGGTGGAATCGGTAGTCGCCACGAATTCGGGTAGGATGTCCAACTTTTTATGGTCGCCACAGTATTCTGCACTTTTCGCCCCAGAAACCACCACACAAATCTTCGCACAGTCCGCCCCTATAACCACCATGTCACAATCATTTAAAACCTTTTATGCCAATGAAAGCACCAAAAAAAGACAAAATTTTGTTATTTTGTTAGGTGTCTATTTGTAAGTTTATTTTTAATATTCAATTTAGTTTCTTTGGTTAACTAAGGTTTTTTATTATGTGATATAAACATTTAGGTTGTGTATTTTGTTTCATTGTTATAATGTAATTCATATTTTCTGACTTGTGTGTATTGCGTTGCAGGTCTTGTGGTCTTTGAAGTGACATCGGAAAAGGATTTCGAACCCTGAAAAATAAAGCGAAGTGGATCCCACTATTTCGGGCGAACACGAACATCAATGAGGGTCCCACCATTTCGGGTGAACATGAAGAGCAATGTGGGTCCCACGTGGTTAATCGTGAATTCTACGTAATGCTTTAAATGGGTTTTACAGTCTTCAATTTATGAAAAGGAGGTTTTTGACACGTATTTTGCTTTGGATCGATAAGATCATATAGCCCTAAAATGCCATTTCTGAGTGTTTTGAAATCACGAACGTGGAAAATATATCACTACAAGCTGAAAACGCAGTCACACACCAGAATACCATCAGTACAAATTGAAAACACAGTAGCCATATGTTAGAGCACCATAACTGAGATGTCAGAGGTATCGAAACCCACACGACATAATGAATGAGTTGGGAGGTGCAGACATAAGAAATACACGTTATATATCACCAGAAATTGAAGAATGGATCAGTTTGGAAATATAGATTTTGGACATGTTTGCTAATGCCAAGACCACATGCACAATTGTTGCTCACAGGGAAAGGACATGTTGTTGGTATAGGATAGTCATTATTTATCTGAGGAAGAAAGTATTGCTAAAAATGATCATATGGTTTTAATACAGTTATAATGAAGGTTTTAGTGACTGATTGGAATGCAACGACATATGTGGAACGTGCGTAGATGAGTTTATAGACCAAAAAAATGATGCCATGGTATAGAATGCAGGAAATAAAAGGATTCATAGGATGCTTGAAGGTCCCTGGTAGTTGCTTGTTCGAAGGTAATGCTGGACACGAAAATTAATATATAGGGTTTATCGAAAAATTCCATCGTTAAGATGTTAGATAATAATAGTCACTCAGATAAAAGGACATGTAGCAGAGAGTAAATTAGAAGTAATACGATGGTGAATGTAGGGAGAGAAAGCACAGTGTTGATCGTTTGGTTTGTTGTATAGTGGATATACGTTAGATGCATTCAGAGAATAGTTGATGATGATATCGTTAACAAATTTATGTTTATGCGTATGCTAAGGATAATAATAAAAAAATAGTTATGGAGGATATACAAATAGAATAAACTTTCATTTAAAGGAAGACATTTATAATATAAGATAACAACGTTATAAAAAGTAGCGTCAAAGTTGGAATGAAATCGAAATACAACAAAAGGAATTGATGTTATTCCAAAATTTTAAAAGATAGATCATTATTTTGGTATATGTGAAGGATATTAGGGATATTTAAGGATGAGATGAAACAAAATAAAATTCGTTACAAAACCTGTAACGAAATTGTATTCAAAACAGAACCAATGGAAGTAATGAAGAGGTATTGAAATTGTAAAGGTACGAATGAAAACAGAAGAGAGGGTCAGACATCCGATGCA
This sequence comes from Wollemia nobilis, assembly GCA_028583015.1. Classification (NCBI taxonomy): domain Eukaryota; kingdom Viridiplantae; phylum Streptophyta; class Pinopsida; order Araucariales; family Araucariaceae; genus Wollemia; species Wollemia nobilis. The sequence continues at coordinate 5,762,040 of JAQPPZ010002499.1, forward strand.
GGAAAGGAAAAAGGAAGTTGGAAAGAAGTGAAAGATATAGTCTTCATCAGGAAAGAGTAGAGGAATCATTTGTAGGAACAAAAATATATTGTAAGATTTGAAAGTTATTTTGAATATTTTTGATCCAGACTTGTGCATTTGCTATTTTTGGAGTGAATGAAATGTTCAAAGTAATTTATTAAATGTTTGTATACCTTAGAAGCTTGCACTCATTCAATACTTTTGTTGTGCGAATGCTGGTAAATATTGAGTAGGTTTTGAAGTTCTGTAGTTTGGTTACTGCTGTGAAATTTGTCCGATAGAGTAATTAGTTTAGTTTCTGAAAATCAAAACTTTTATCATTTTCTTTGATTATGTGAATTACATACACAGTAATCTAGTTAAGCTTTATAAAGTAAAGTCTCAAGAACTAGATTACATTTAAACTTATTATTTCAAATATTATTTTCAATTAATATTTGAATTAATAAAGTTAAAGGATAAATGATTATCCCAGTGTTGATTTTTCATCTCATGAGATTATAATATTGGGATTGATGTCCTTTCAGAAATTTCAAAATTGGATTCTAATATGACATAGTACCATTTTATAAAGTCCAAATAAAGAAAATATTCAATCAGAAATTTGATTTTAATTATTCATTTTAAAAAAATTCAGATTTCGAATCTCACATCTGCTCTATTAAAATATCTAATTTCATAAGTATTTTAAAGAGTAGGCATTTCAAGCATCTTAATTCAAACTTTATTACGAAGTGAAGGTTGTATAAATAGATTGAACATCATAAATCAAACTTTCTTTCATAATTGAATGGTTAAAGTGGATATGACATATATGCTATACATGATACCTATGAGATCATTTACCTAATTTCCCAGGCCCCTTGTTAACAGTATTTTGCAAACCACAGGGAGTTTTCCAAGCATTTACTTTTACATATATACATGCTTAACATTTGAAACATTTTAAGTGGAGACCTTGAAGAAACACCTATTTCTTTGCAAGAGAGAACTTAAAGTTCTAAGTTGTCGAGTGGTTTTGTGACTTGACAAAATCACACATCAACAAATTGGTGCTAGAAGGAGGGCCTGATGAAAAACTGGTAATTGGTTTCGTTTTTCATGCAATTTTTCTCAATCACATTCGTTCTTGAGTTGTTTATTATATACTTGAACATTGCAATTACATTGATTCATTTAAACGTATATTTCAAGTATTGTATCTTGATTAGTGAGATTTTGAATTAAACTAGAGTCTAAAGAAATCATCACTAGGTCTAAGTCTACTGGTTCCACAATATTCCAAAGTTTATCACCCACCAAGAGACATAGACGAAGTAAGACCCAAACTATGATTCTTCCCAATACTGCTAACGCTAGTCCAAGTGTGCTTGTTAATTCCCCACATATCAATATGGTTGCTCCACCTGCTGGAAATTTGGCATGGATGGGAAATCAGTGAAGTCCACTGAATATACCAGGTGTTGCCCATGACATGCCAAAGAGTGTGGAGAAATATTTACCAAAGTACAAGCATGATGGTACTCGAATGGCAGAAGAACACATACAGGCATACACAGATGCCATGTCCAGATTACAAGTTGAACATGAAGACGTCGCATGTAGGTTGTTTCCTCTAACCTTGGATGAGATAGCCTATGATTGGTATGTTTGCTTACCCTCTGGTTCAATAACTTCATGGGATATGCTTAAAAATGCTTTCATCACTCAATTTAAATTTGCAATTGATCCTGCTAGTGTTTATCTGCAATTTGCTTCCACTCGTAGAGAACCTAACGAACCTTTACGTATATTCAATACTAGGTTCCATAAAATGTACTCACGACTAACTGCTCCTTATAATGTTGTAGAAGATACCGTAATCCAAGTCTACTTTGGAGCTTTGGATCCATTAACGATGATGTTCGTCAGAAGAACTGGGCAGATAACGACACTCACAGGAGCGTACATGGAAGCTCTATTGGTGGAGCAACAGATGATGCCTTCGAGTTGTGGGCTTGGTCAATTACCTTCGATCGGATATCCAGGTATGCAAAATCAAATACCCATGATTAATAATGCTTTGATGAATCAAACTCCAATGTTAAACATGATTCCTCAAATACCAAATCAAATGGCTTATGCACCACAAAATAATCAAATGTTGTTAGAGAGTCATTATGCTGCACAAAAAACTAGAAATGATGCATCACAATTTAATACGTTTGGAAATGTTGCCCCAAATCAAAACTTGAATCAATTTCAGAATTTTCAAACACAACAAAACAATCCCATGTTTGCTCAAAATTTACAAAATCTACAAATGCAACAGGGTAATCCGATGTTTATGCAAAACATGCAAAATCAAACAAATTCTATGAATTCTAACCCATGGGTAAATCAAAACATGTTACATAACCAAAATTTGCCCAATGTTATGCCTCAAACAAATATTACAAATATGACACTTCATCAAAATGTGCCTAATCAGAGTTGGTTGAATCCTCAACCAAACATGCCTAATCAAAACACTCCTAGTTGGTTGAATCCAACTATTCAAAATGTTCCACCAAACCCAAATGTTGCAACTCAAAACCAAAATCAACCTGCTAATGATACTCCTGATCCAAAAAAGGTAGCAGATTTAGAAAGGATGTATCTTAAATTGAGTAATGATATGGTACAAATGCAAAAGCAAAACAATCAAAATGCACAACCTAATCGAAGATTTACCATGCAAAGACCTAAACATTTTAACACGAGACCAAATAATGGGGGTGTACCAACCCCTGTGGCTAACAATAATGGAGCTTCTAGCTCAAACTCAAAAGCCACTATTGTTAATCTTACAGAAGTAGTGTTAGATAATTGGTGTAGATTGCATGGTACAAATGAACATAATGAACTAGAATGCAATGAATTTAGTTGTGTTGCAAATTACATTCAACAGGGTTTGGATAAAATGGAGTTAGTTCCAGATAATGATGTGGATGAGGCTAGCACAAGCAAAGGTAAGAGTTCAGCTTTTGTAGTGGACATTTGTGAACTAGGTGAAATTGAAGAAGAAGAAGAAAGTGAACAAGAGGATGAGATTGTGGAAGAAGTGCATACTCTAAAACAATACAAGAAGCCAACTCATGGCTACCATTTACGGAGTAGAGGTAAAATTTATAACACATCTTCCACCCCCTTAAGAATTTGAATGTGCCACCTGATGTCAAATCTAATAACAATCCCATTCCACCACCTTTGCCTGAAAAGTCAAAGGTAACTCCGAAAAACATGCCAAAAGTTCAAGATGTTGAATCTACAAGTTATAACATTATCGAATATTTGAAGAAAACAAAGGCCAACATTAATCTTTATGATGCTTGTCAGTTACCTGAACAAAGGAAACTTTTAATGCAAAATCTAGGGTTTCAAGAAGCAAAAGAGAGCCATGACGTTACTGAGGTTAAATATTTTGCTAAAAAAGAAAAAGAAGAAGCTTTACCTTTTCTTCTAATAGTTCGAATTGCAGGAAAGAATGTACACAATTGCATGGTGGATTCAGGAGCATCAAGTAATGTAATGCCATATTCGGTTTGCCAAATATTAGGACTCACTCCTACAAAGACGAACAAAATAGTTGTCCAATTAGATAAAACAGAGGTGAATGTGGTAGGTATGTTGAAAAATATGTTCATTCAAATTGCATCAGAACCTAGAATTCAACAATACATTGATATTCAAGTTGTTGATATTTATGCTAAATATGGGTTATTGTTGAGCAGGGATTGGAGCAAGAACTTGAATGGTTATTTCTCAATAGATTTCTCACACATGTGGCTACCTTGGAAGGGAGTAGCAAATCAAATCCGGGTTGAACGAGAGCCTAGACTTAAAGAGCTCATCACGAAATACAATAAAGGAACAAATGAAATTTTGTATAGTGAAATAGAACTTGGTACATACGCCTTAGACGTGATCGAAAGAACAAGTGAGCCAGAAGCACAAGGTACATCTAATGAATCACTTGCAGAAGATAATCTTGTTTGGATATTAAAATTTGATGGATCAAGATCTAGGCAAGGTAGTGGTGTTGGGGTAGAACTCATAAGCCCCAAAGGTAAGACCTCATTTTATGCTTATCGTTTATAATTTCCTTGTACTTGCAATTTAGCAGAATATGAGGCATTGGTTTGTGGATTACAACTAGCTTTGAGTAAGGGTATCAAATGCTTAAAAGTTTTAGGAGACTCATAGCTAGTAGTTAAACAGGTTAAGGGTCAATATTCCTGCAATGATAAAAGATTAATCCATTATAGGAATAGAGTCAGAAGCCTAATTGATGAGTTTTTGGCCTTTAACATTTCTTTGATTTCTCGAAAGGGCAATCGTGTTGCAGATGCATTAGTTATTGCCGTAGGTACGCTCAATCCAATTGATAATAAAAAGCTAAAAAAATTTACGATTGAGCTCATGCCTTGTCCCTCAGTTCCGGATAATGTTAATAATTTTCAATTTTTTGAGAGTGACAGGCATATCTTTAATTTTGTAACTAACTCTGGTATTTTTGAAAACCAGGTTATCGATGAGGATGAAATATTGCAAGAGGACATCAACGAAAGTGAAGAAATGACTAAAGTCAATAATATCCCTCAAGGTATGCTCTCTTTAGAAAAACTCTTCGATATAGGTTACAAAACTAAACAATGTGACAAGATTTCTCTACCTCAAGATGCTTATGATGCTTATAATATTGGTGAGTCAGATGAATCACAAAATATTCTCATAAGTAAAGCTACTACATCTAAAGAAAAGGAAGGTATCATGCATGCTTTAAAATATTACAAAGATGTGATAGCGTGGAGTTATAAAGATCTCAAAACATATAATCAAAACATTATAACTCACACAATTCCCTTAAAGCCTGATGCAAAACCATTTAGGCAAAAACAGAGACCAGTTAACCCACTTTTAGAACCTCTTATTGAAAAAGAAGTTAAAAAGTTGTTAGATGCCAAGATCATTTTTCCAATTAGGCATTCTACATGGGTTGCTAACATTGTGCCTGTCAGAAAGAAAACTGGTGAAATTAGGTTATGCATTGACTTTAGGAATTTGAACAAAGCCTCACAGAAGGATAACTATCCATTACCATCCATAGATAGCATATTACAAATGGTAAATGGATCTGAAATGATGTCATTCCTAGATGGATATTCAGGATACAATCAGATACTCATTGATCCTAGAGATCGAATGAAAACAACTTTCACAACCAAATGGGGAACATTTGCTTATCGAAGAATGCCATTTGGGTTATTAAATGCAGGTGCCACATTTCAAAGAGCAATGGATTTTGCATTTCGAGATTTGATAGGTAAATGCATTGTTGTTTATGTCGATGATATTCTTGTATTTTCCAAAAATAGAAATGACCATGTTAGGGATTTGAGGAAGGTGTTACAAAAATGTAGAGAACATGGAATTTCTTTGAATCCTAAAAAATGCATTTTTGGCCTAACTGAAGGTAAATTATTAGGTCATGTGATTTCTAAAGATGGTATATCCATAGATCCTGAACGAATAAGTGCCATACAAAAGATTCAGCTACCAGGAAGCAAAAAAGAACTAAGATCTTTCTTTGGGAAGATTAACTTTGTGCGTAAATTTATTTTTGGTTTTGCTGAAATTGTTAACCCATTGAATAATATGATGAAGAAAAATGCTAACATGTCCTGGAGTAATGAAGCAAAGATTGCGTTCCAAAATGTGAAAGATGCAATTTCAAAGGCACCTATGTTGGTAAGCCCGAACTACAAGAAGCCCTTTTACATTTACTCATTTGCTTCAGAACATTCATTTGCCAGTGTGCTCACTCAAAAGAGTGAAGGTAATGTTGAAAATCCAATTGCATTTGTAAGTAAACCTTTCAAAGATGCAGAGGTGAGATTCTCAATTCTTGACAAACAAATGTATGCCTTATTCAAAACTGTCAAGAAATTTAGACATTATCTTTTACATAGTCAAGTATTTGCAATAGTACCTGACCCCACAGTTAAAACGATGTATTTGCAGAATGAGTTGGGTGAAAGGTGAGGAAAATGGATCTCTACATTGCAAGAGTACGATTTGGAAATTCAACCAATGAATATTGTTCGTGGTCAAGGATTATCCAAGACCCTTGCTCAAATTGATCCACAAATCAGTTGTCAACAATACACGATGGAGGAAATCACAGATGATGATTGGTATAAAGACATCGTGTACTTTCTTCTCAATGGTAAAACCCCTCCAAACTTAAATGCTACGCAAAGAAGATCTTTAAGGTTAAAATGTGCAAATTTCATGATTAAAATAGGGATCCTGTATAGAAAAAATCATGAAGGTATTTATCTTCGATGCCTTAATCAGAATGAGGCTTCACAAGTATTAGATGATTTTCATGGAAAATTTGGTACTGGGCATGGTTTCGCTAATTCTACTACACATCAAATTTTGAGAGCAGGCTATTATTGGCCTCACCTTTTTAAGAATGTACATGCTCATGTTAGACATTGTCATGTTTGTCAGGTTGCTGCCAATCGTGAGAAACATGCTTCAATGCCATTGCAACCGGTAATTGAATCAAGACCATTTGCTCAATGGGGACTCGATTTTGTAGGAGAGATCAATCCGAATTCGTCTGCACAACACAAGTACATTTTGATTGCTACTGATTATTGCACTAGATGGTCGAAAGCGATTTCTACGAAGAACTGTACTTTGGAAGTCATGGTTAAATTCTTGGAAGAGAACATTATCACCCAGTTTGGTATGCCCAATGCTATTGTTAGTGATAAAGGTTTTGCTTTCGCATCTCTTCATTTAGCAGAATGGGCTTACGACAACAAGGTAAGTTTGAAGTTCACAACGAACTACTACCCACAAGGTAATGGTCTCGCTGAATCCACTAATAAAAACTTGTTGTCAGTTATTAAGAAATTGCTTGAACTTAATCCACGTGAATGGCATTCAAAATTGAAGTTTGCATTATGGGCAGATAGGATTAGAATCAAAGAATCCATTGGAACATCGCCTTATCATTTAGTATATGGACAGGATCCACTCTTTCCCACTAATCTCAAACTTCAAACATTACAATTTATGAAGGATTACCTTGAGATAGATGACAAAGTTGAAGCCCATTTAGTGAATCTTATCAAACTTGATGAAAAACATGAGGATGCCTTACTTCATTTTAGCAAACATCAAGATGTGGTGAAACGTTGGTTTGATAAATGGGCAACTATGAAAGCCTTTAGAATCTCTGACTTGGTTTTATTGTGGGACAAAGCACATGAAAAGAAAGGGGATCACAAAAAGTTTGATAATTTGTGGTTAGGTCCATATCAAATTTCAGAAATCTTAGGTGAGAATGCATTTAGACTTAAAACTTTGAGTGGAGAAAACTTGTCGCTTCCTGTGAATGGGCGTCATCTGAAGCATTATTTTCAAGCCTAAACACAGGAAAATGAGTCTTATTTGTACATTATTGTATATACTATTTTGTCATGTGATGTGTTGATGTCATGTGTTATTGTTGTGTTGTTGTTTTTGTTGTTATGTTTGTTTTTCATATGTCTTGTTATGTTTTGTTGTGTATTGTTGAGCTTAATGATAGATTGACTTTGCCAGATCTTGTTGGAGTTTCGTGATTGAATGTGTTTCAAGTTGGCACAAGTTTTAGGTGAGTCTTCCAAAGAGTAGGGTAAAGTTACCTAGTTTGAGGACCTGTGAAACCTGGAAAAAGGGAAAATGAGGTATTGGTTTATGTCCTTATGAATGTGAACAAAGATAAAGCAAATATGAAAAATTGGAATTGTATTGTGAAAACTTCGTATCCTTGCATGCACTCGCATTTCATAAACATGTTTCATAACATTGCATACATCACCCTCGCACTCCATATTTCATATCCCATAGAAAGATCATTTATCAAATTCAAAAGGTGTTAATTGGTTTTGTTAAAAGTCATGTTGCTTTAATCAGGGGCACTTTCACAAAGGCATTTTGTACAAAATTGTAAAAGACAAAAGCTTCATGTTTGCACACCATAGTTTTGAATTCTTAAATGTTTTTAGTCACTCAACCATTTCTAGTGTGGTAGGAAACCACCAAAAAGCATGTCATATTCTCTTAGGATCATTGCACAATATACACTAAAAGGATCTTGAGATCGGGGACTGATGTTGAAATTGTCTGGAACCAAACACAGTTTACACATATTAAAACATTTTGGGTAAAATGGTCAAAACCATCCTTGGAAGAAAATGTGAGGTGAAAAGGGGCATCCTTGTCGGTCCTATCATGCAACATAGTCCATAAAACTCATTATTACCACAAATACTTGAAAACTCCAAACAAAGTCAGAGTAGTAAGGATAGGGTCAAATTCTCATCATACTTCGGTTGAGAATCCAATTCCCCAAAGCTCTGAGTCTATTTCATTCACCAATGGATCGTAAGGATTCGTACTACTCGTCTGTCAGAAGGAAGGGTAGTCATCCCCAAGGTTCAAGAAATCAAAAAGCTAAACACATCATTCACCATTGGGTCGTAAGGATTCGTACTACTCGTCTGTCAGAAGGAAGGGTAGTCGTCCCCAAGATTCAAGCAATCAAAAGCCAAATTATGGACTATGGGGTTAACCTCCACCGGAGCTATAGACGCTTGACTGGCAGTGGAGTATGCTCATGCGTGGTGACATGTCTTGTTGCAAATCAAGACCTCTGATCATTCAAACGGGTAGGCTAGCCTTGTGGTTCTTTCATAACAGGTTTAATCATTTTGGTCAAAATGAGGTAATGAACTCACTTGTGCACACACTGGTTCTGGATGATAGTAAGGTCATAACTGAGCTCTTGATCTGGTAAGGAACTCACAGCACACACATTTGGTCCTAAGAGGGTTAGATGAGTTTTAGTGTGTTTTTTTATTGTACTAGAGTGTTTGAGTCTCTGTAAAACATGTCATTCATATTCTGTCAATACATGTTTCAACTTATGTCACATCATTTTCATATCATCTTATTTTCATGAATGTCAATTTTAGGGCCCCTGATTAAAGTACGATGACAAGCATGGCCAAAACAAAGATTTACATTGAAAATGATCATTAATACATATCACCCGATCCCAACCAGCAATACATCACATCCTGCATAAATCCCTAAAATGATTCTGGTAATTCATATTTGTTTTGGTCTATTCATATTCTCTGGATACTCATCGATGCTTGTGATTCTAATATTTAGGTTTTGTGTTTTCAGAGTTTGGTTTTGAGTCCAAAATGTCCAGGGACATTTACCAGCAGAGTCGCCATTGTTGTGACGTCCTTCACAACGACCCCAAAATTTGGGGACCCACTTGAAATTTGAAAAAATTGTTATGAAATTATCATTGATACTCATTGTTCATGGTGGTCATCAGTATTCACCTTCGTTAGGAATGGTCTTATCAAAATATAATTGGTTAAATTCACCTCATGATTTAAAAGACTTTGGAGTCATGCTTATGTAGTCCCTTGTTTTATGAGTTGTATTACTCGATTATGTTATGTTTGCTATTGGTTTAGTTTTGGGTAAGTCATTTGATTTTAATGAAGTGATATTAGGTTCTTTTGTCATGTTGTTGTGCCATTCTAGTTTCCTTTTTGTATATAAAATATTCATTGTTTTGTTTTGGTTTTAAATATCATGTAAATTTTGGTAATGTAATGTGTTTTTTATGTTTGTCTTTATATTATTTCTTTGTATATGTGTTAGTTCATTTTGTTATTTTTTTAGGTGTCTATTTGTTTGTTATATGTTTTGTTCCTTTTATATATATTGTGTCATTATATGTTGTGTTTGTAAGTTTACTTTTAATATTTGATTCAGTTTATTTGGTTAACTAAGGTATTGTATTGTGTGATATAAACATTTAGGTTGTATATTTTGTTTCATTGTTATAATTTAATTCATATTTTATGACTTGTGTGTATTGCGTTGCAGGTCTTGTGGTCTTTGAAGTGATGTCGAAAAAGGATTTTGAACCTTGAAAAATAAAGTGAAGTGGGTCCCACTATTTTGGGTGAACACGAAGATCAATGGGGTTCCCACCGTTTCGAGTGAACATGAAGAGCAATGTGGGTCCCACATGGTTAATCGTGAATTCTACATAATGCTTGAAATGGGTTTTACAGTCTTCAATTTATGAAAAGGAGGTTTTTGAAATGTATTTTTTGGCAATTTGAGTTATTTTATGTTGTCATTGATGTCACATGAATCATTGATGTCATATGGATCACATTGAGTTTTGATGGGCAAATGATATTTTGGAAAGCATGGATAAAATCAGGGTTTTTGTGAAAACCAAGGTAGGCAAAATAAAAGGTTTTATTTAAAACCATGGATGGCATATTTGAAATGGGTTTTTCTTAAAACCCAGGTTGGCCTTTCGTTTCATCGAAAAAGGTGCCCCGGTGATGGAGATATTTAATTTTAAATATTTAGTTTAAATTTTAATTATTTAAAATTTAAATTTAAATTTTAAAATTAAAATTAAAGTTAGCGCCGACGTCTAAAGAAAGAGGGAAAATCAATAATGCGTCGACGTCATCAAAAATGAGGAGAAGACTATATAAAGGGGGATCCTAAGGTTCATTTGAAATTAATCCTTGCTCGTGTTAATCGTTGGCTAAGCATCCGAAGAGAGCTCGTGCGAAAATCATTTTGAAAAGGGAGACAACGAATAAATCCAAGGTTGGTCGAAAGCCCAAGACATTGTGGGCAGAGTGGCGCATTGGCAATTGGCTTTTTGTTAAGGTGTGTGGCAGCACTTTACGTCAAGGTTCGAATCTCCTTGACTGCATTCGAAGGCATTGGAAGGAAAGCGCTCGAAGCACTTTTGGTTTGCATGGAAGGGAGGAAGGACTTAAGGCACGTCGTGCCTTTTCCTTTTGAACGAGCGGCTAGCTCATGTGGCAACCTTAGCCATGGCTAAGGTGCTCGCGGTGTGTGCAAGTTGGGGGTTCGAATCCCCTTGAGGAGGTAATTACGTTTTGCTCTAATTAATTTTGTTGATGCCCTAGGATAGGAGTTATAAGGTGGTTAAGGAATAATTAAAGTTTTTAATTAAACTTTATTTTTATAAGGGCTGTGATTATTATTTCAGAGGTGGATGAGTTGTTGATTTATTTTGATATTCATGAAATTGAAAAATTAAGATTTAGGAGAAATAAGGAGTTGTTATAAAATATTTTTGAGAGCCTTATTGATTATTATTTTTGATAAGGGTTTTTATTAAAAAGGACTTTGGTGGATGTGTTTATTAAGTTGGAGTAAAAAGGTGTAAATTGAGTTATGCTTATCTTGTGATTATTATTTGAAGTCCACTAACCCTTATTGAGATTGGAAAGGAAAGTTGTGTTTAGTGTGGCAGATTTTGTGGATAACTTCTTGGCATCAAAAAGGTATGGGCACATTCTCCTATTGATTGTTTATGGTGGTTGATTTCTGAAATATCATTGGAGTGAAAAGGATTGATTGTGGTTTCCTTTTCGAAAGTGGTTGGTTGAATGCTTCAAGGTTTTCTGGTTTGAGAGTTGTGTTTAAACCTTGTTTTATAAGCATAGTTGTTGAAGCCCATTGGTTGTGAAAGAACTTGAAAAGAACATGAGTATCATTGTTATGTGAGATTTATGGTTGAGCATTGTTGGAAACATTTGAGTTGGTTGATACATGCTTGGACTAGGGTTTTTGTGAGAAAGAGTAGTCCCTTGTGGTGATTGGTTGAGTTGAGTTGATTGAGCCTAGTCAAGTGATTGTGTGAGGTGATTGGTCAAGTTCCATGAAATAAACTATTCCATAATTTTGATTTGAGTTGAGATTGAGATTAGAACATATTGAGTCTCTAACAATTCTCTTTATGCTTCTATGAGTTGACTTGAGTTGAGTTGAGATTGATTTGAGTTGAGTTGAGTTGAGATTGAGCTTAGAACATATTGAGTCTCTAACAATTCTCTTTATGCTTCTATGAGTTGATTTGAGTTGAGTTGAGTTGAGATCATTGTGGATCATTGTTGTCATCCATTGAAGAGTACATTGCCATTCATTGTTGAGTTCATCTTTGAGCTTTGCCTTGATAGATTTGTGGATGAGATTTGAGTGCTACTTGAGCATGATTGATTGAGCCTTTGAGAAGGCCTTTGTGGACAGTTTTGGGATAGCTTTGTGGACAGTTTTGGGACAACTTTGTGGATAGTTTTGGGATAGCTTTGTGGACAGTTTTGGGATAGTTTTGTGGAAATATTTGTGGATAGATTTGGGATATTTGTTTGTAATTTGGGAAAGTTCTTGGTGAGCTTGCTAGAGAAGATTTGGGCAAGTTCTTGGTGAGCTTGCTAGAGCAGATTTGGACAAGTTCTTGGTGAGCTTGTTAGAGAAAATTTGGGCAAGTTCTTGGTGAGCTTGCTAGAGCAGATTTGGGCAAGTTCTTGGTGAGATTTCTAGAGCAGATTTGGACAAGTTCTTGGTGAGCTTGTTGATTCAGATTTGGACAAGTTCTGTGTGAGCTTGTTATTCAATTTTGGACAAGTTATATGTGAGCTTGTTATTCATATTTGGACAAGTTCTATGTGAACTTGTTATTCAATTTTGGACAAGTTCTATGTGAGCTTGTTATTCATATTTGGACAAGTTCTGTGTGAACTTGTTATTGCCTAGCTTTGAGAAGATCAAAGAAATCATTGTATTGGATAAGGATCCTTATTTTTATGTGAAATATTATAAGGAGATTATCTGGTGGAGTACCCCACATTGGGGGAACCACGTTAAATCTTGTGTCTCAATTGTGTGTGGTGACTTGTGCTCTTGCTTACTACTGCTATCCGAGTTATTAATGCACACTGCTATATTTGGTTATTGCAATTAAGGACATTAATTGATATTGATTTGGAAAGAAAGTAAAAAGTGGTCTTATACTATTCACCCCCTCTCAGTATAAGCTTGTGTTCTTCAATTGGTATCAGAGCGGGTTCCTTCGAAAAGGCTAATAGCTTGAGGGTAGATTCTACTAGGTTACAGGATGGAAAAATGGTATATTGATAGTGGGTGCTCTAGTCATATGACTGGGTATAAGAATAAGTTCATTTATTTAAAAGGAAACAACAATGGATCTGTGAGATTTGGTGATAATGCTTCAGCTAAAATCAAAGGGAAAGGAACTTTAAGTTTGGATGATGGAAAGACAACTACACAAGGTGTACTCTATGTTGAGGGTCTAAAACACAACCTACTGAGTGTAAGTCAGCTTTGTGATCGAGGGTACATAGTTACTTTTTCCTCTACAGGATGCAAAATCAGGGAAACAAAAATAGGGAAGCTTGTTGCAACTGCAGAAAGAACCAATAACAATCTCTACATGTTCAGTGAAATAAAAAAGGAAAAATGTCTTCTATCTCAAGAAGAAGAGAGTTGGTTATGGCATAAAAGGTTGTGTCACTTGAACTTTGATAACATAGTAAGGATAAGCAACAAACAAATTGTCGAGAGATCTACCAAAATATAAAAATATCTTCAAATACAATTTGTGCACAAGTGTCAGTATGGAAAGCAAACAAGATCAAGTTTCAAGGCAAAAGAATATTCCTCTTCCAAGGTATTAGAATTGATTCATACTGATTTATGTGGGCCTATGAGAACTAAAAGTCTACAAGGTGAAAGCTACTTCATGTTGTTCATAGATGATTATTCTAGAATGACTTGGGTTGTTTTTCTGAAAGAGAAATCAGAGGCATTTGAGCATTTCAAAGTATTCAAAGAAATGGTAGAAAATGAAACAGGAAAGAAGATCAAGTGTTTGCGATCAGATAGAGGAGGGGAATTCATCTCTACAGAATTCATTGAGTTTTGTGCAGAACATGGAATCAGAAAAGAATATTCAGCAGCCAAGACTCCTCAACAAAATGGAGTAGTAGAAAGAAAGAATAGAACTCTTGAGAATATGGCCAGAGCAATGCTAAATGAATAAAAAATTTTAGATGGATTTTGGAAGGAAGCAATCAATACAACAATCTATGTTATGAATAGAGCTCAAGTTAGAACAAAGCAACATAAGACTCCATATGAGTTTTGGAAAGGAAGACCTCCCACGGTAAACTACTTCAGAGTTTTTGGAAGTAAGTGTTATATCAAAAGAGAGAATAAGGACTTGGGCAAGTTTGATCCTAGATGTGATGAAGGTATTTTTCTTGGATACTCTACAAAAAGTAAGGCCTACAGATGCTACAATAAAAGAACACATACCATGGTGGAAAGTATAAATGTTAGAGTTGATGAAAGAACAAGAATAAATGAGCCACCTCAGGAAGATATTCCTGAAGAAGAAGAAAGTTGTCGGGAAGAAATGGGTGAAGATTCAGATGAAGAAGATTTGCAGAATATACCTTCCAAAACTACATCAAGATATATTCAAAAAAATCATCCAGAGGACTTGATCATTGGCAGTCCTGATGTAAGACGGACAAGAAGAGGAATCATAGGCTCAACAGAACAAGCAGATGTTTCACTATTATCCAAGATAGAACCAAAGGATTTTAGAGAGGCAGAAAATGATGAATGTTGGATTAAGGCAATGAAGGAAGAACTAGATCAGATTGAAAAAAGTAAGACTTGGGAATTAGTTCCAAGACCAAAAGGAAAAAATGTAATTGGTACTAAATGGGTCTACAGGAACAAACTAAATGAAGATGGTCAAGTCATCAGAAACAAGGCAAGATTGGTGTGTAAAGGATATGCACAAGTAGAAGGAATTGATTTTGATGAGACCTTTGCACCAGTTGCAATATTGGAAGCTATACGGATGTTTTTGGCACTTTCAAGCTACAAGAATTTCAAAGTATATCAGATGGATGTCAAATCAGCTTTTCTGAATGGTCATTTAGAAGAAGAAGTTTACATTGAACAACCTGATGGGTTTAATCAAGCAGATAAGCCAGATTATGTGTGTAAATTGAAAAAGGCTCTCTATGGCTTAAAGCAAGCCCCTAGAGCATGGTATTCAAGACTGGATAAATATCTTCGAGAGCAAGGTTTTAGAAAGGGAACAGTTGATAGCAATCTGTATATTAAAAATAAGGGAAATGATTTGATGATTGTGGAAGTGTATGTGGATGATATCATTTTTGGGGGTAGCAATGATAGAATGTGTCAAGAATTTGCAAGAAACATGACTAATGAGTTTGAAATGTCTATGCTTGGTGAATTAACCTTTTTCCTCGGATTACAGATTTCACAATTAGAAAAAGGGATATTTCTTTCACAAACAAAGTATATAAAGGAGATGTTGAAGAAATTCAAAATGGAAGATAGTAAGCCAGCTAGTACTCCAATGGTCACAGGGTGTAAATTAAGCAAAGATGATGAATCTCCTGATGCAAATCAAACTCTATACAGATCTATGATTGGTAGCCTATTATATGTTACAGCCACAAGACCAGATATAATACAGGCAGTTGGTTTAGTGGGAATATTTCAAGCAGCTCCAAAAGAATCACATGTGACAGCAGTGAAAAGAATTCTTAGATATCTCAAAGGAACAATGGAGTATGGTCTATGGTATCCTAGAAGTAGTAAGTTTACTCTCACAGCCTACACAGATGCAGATTGGGCAAGAAATATTGATGATAGAAAAAGCACAAGTGGAGGAGCATTCTTTCTTGGTGATTGCCTAGTTTCTTGGCTAAGTAAGAAACAACCATCAGTGTCACTTTCCACAATAGAGGCAGAATATATTGTAGCAACATGTTGTTCACAAGTATTATGGATGAAACAGACTCTTAAATATTTCAGCATAGAACATGATCATCCCATTCCTATTATGTGTGATAATACTAGTGCTATAAGTATCTCGAAGAATCCAGTAATGCATGCCAGAACAAAGCACATTCCAATCAAGTATCACTTTTTAAGAGAACAGGTTACAGAGCAACAAGTAAGATTGGAATATGTTCCTACAAAATATCAGATTGCAGACATCTTTACAAAACCATTACCAAGAGAAGCGTTTGAGCATTTAAGAGAACAACTGGGAGTAAAGGTACTCCCACCCCAAAATTAATCACCTCAAGAGAGAAGGTGGTGAGGGGGCTATGCTTAAGAGTCATATATTTTAGCCCCATAGGTGTCCCTTTTGCCATTGATGTCAAAGGGGGAGAGATTTGAGTAAGGGAGAGAGCATTGAGTTAGGGGGAGCAGCCTCCAAAGAGAGCATTGAGTTAGGGGGAGCAACCTCCATAGAGATTATTGAGTCAGGGGGAGCAACTTTGATTCTCAGAGATGGTTTTTGCAGTGATTGTGGTTTTTGCTTTAGAGGTGTTGCCATCAATGACAAAGGGGGATATTGTTGGCAATTTGAGTTATTTTATGTTGTCATTGATGTCACATGAATCATTGATGTCATATGGATCACATTGAGTTTTGATGGGCAAATGATATTTTGGAAAGCATGGATAAAATCAGGGTTTTTGTGAAAACCAAGGCAGGCAAAATAAAAGGTTTTATTTAAAACCATGGATGGCAGATTTGAAATGGGTTTTTCTTAAAACCCAGGTTGGCCTTTCGTTTCATCGAAAAAGGTGCCCCGGTGATGGAGATATTTAATTTTAAATATTTAGTTTAAATTTTAATTATTTAAAATTTAAATTTAAATTTTAAAATTAAAATTAAAGTTAGCGTCGATGTCTAAAGAAAGAGGGAAAATCAATAATGCACTGACGTCATCAAAAATGAGGAGAAGACTATATAAAGGGGGATCCTAAGGTTCATTTGAAATTAATCCTTGCTCGTGTTAATCGTTGGCTAAGCATCCGAAGAGAGCTCATGCGAAAATCATTTTGAAAAGGGAGACAACGAATAAATCCAAGGTTGGTCGAAAGCCCAAGACATTGTGGGCAGAGTGGTGCATTGGCAATTGGATTTTTGTTAAGGTGTGTGGCAGCGCTTTACGTCAAGGTTCGAATCTCCTTGACTGCATTCGAAGGCATTGGAAGGAAAGTGCTCGAAGCGCTTTTGGTTTGCATGGAAGGGAGGAAGGACTTAAGGCACGTCGTGCCTTTTCCTTTCGAATGAGCGGCTAGCTCATGTGGCAACCTTAGCCATGGCTAAGGCGCTCGTGGTGTGTGCAAGTTGGGGGTTCGAATCCCCTTGAGGAGGTAATTACGTTTTGCTCTAATTCAATTTCGTTGATGCCCTAGGATAGGAGTTATAAGGTGGTTAAGGAATAATTAAAGTTTTTAATTAAAATTTATTTTTATAAGGGTTGTGATTATTATTTCAGAGGTGGATGAGTTGTTGATTTAATTTGATATTCATGAAATTGAAAATTAAGATTTAGGAGAAATAAGGAGTTGTTATAAAATATTTTTGAGAGCCTTATTGATTATTATTTTTGATAAGGGTTTTTATTAAAAAGGACTTTGGTGGATGTGTTTATTAAGTTGGAGTAAAAAGGTGTAAATTGAGTTATGCTTATCTTGTGATTATTATTTGAAGTCCACTAACCCTTATTGAGATTGGAAAGGAAAGTTGTGTTTAGTGTGGCAGATTTTGTGGACAACTTCTTGGCATCAAAAAGGTATGGGCACATTCTCCTATTGATTGTTTATGGTGGTTGATTTCTGAAATATCATTGGAGTGAAAAGGATTGATTGTGGTTTCCTTTTCGAAAGTGGTTGGTTGAATGCTTCAAGGTTTTCTGGTTTGAGAGTTGTGTTTAAACCTTGTTTTATAAGCATAGTCGTTGAAGCCCATTGGTTGTGAAAGAACTTGAAAAGAACATGAGTATCATTGTTATGTGAGATTTATGGTTGAGCATTGTTGGAAACATTTGAGTTGGTTGATACATGCTTGGACTAGGGTTTTTGTGAGAAAGAGTAGTCCCTTGTGGTGATTGGTTGAGTTGAGTTGATTGAGCCTAGTCAAGTGATTGTGTGAGGTGATTGGTCAAGTTCCATGAAACAAACTATTCCATAATTCTGATTTGAGTTGAGATTGAGATTAGAACATATTGAGTCTCTAACAATTCTCTTTATGCTTCTATGAGTTGACTTGAGTTGAGTTGAGATTGATTTGAGTTGAGTTGAGTTGAGATTGAGCTTAGAACATATTGAGTCTCTAACAATTCTCTTTATGCTTCTATGAGTTGATTTGAATTGGGTTGAGTTGAGATCATTGTGGATCATTGTTGTCATCCATTGAAGAGTACATTGCCATTCATTGTTGAGTTCATATTTGAGCTTTGCCTTGATAGATTTGTGGATGAGATTTGAGTGCTACTTGAGCATGATTGATTGAGCCTTTGAGAAGGCCTTTGTGGATAGTTTTGGGACAACTTTGTGGATAATTTTGGGACAGCTTTGTGGATAGTTTTGGGACAGCTTTGTGGATAGTTTTGGGACAGCTTTGTGGACAGATTTGGGACAGATTTGATAGATTTGAGCAAGTTCTTGGTGAGCTTGCTAGAGCAGATTTGGGCAAGTTCTTGGTGAGCTTGCTAAGATTTGGGCAAGTTCTTGGTGAGCTTGCTAGAGCAGATTTGGACAAGTTCTTGGTGAGCTTGTTAGAGCATATTTGGGCAAGTTCTTGGTGAGCTTGCTAGAGCAGATTTGGGCAAGTTCTTGGTGAGCTTGCTAGAGCAATTTTGGACAAGTTCTGTGTGAGCTTGTTATTCAGTTTTGGACAAGTTCTGTGTGAGCTTGTTATTCAGTTTTGGACAAGTTCTATGTGAGCTTGTTATTCAGATTTGGACAAGTTCTATGTGAGCTTGTTATTCAGTTTTGGACAAGTTCTGTGTGAGCTTGTTATTCAGATTTGGACAAGTTTTGTGTGAACTTGTTATTGCCTAGCTTTGAGCAGATCAAAGAAATCATTGTATTGGATAAGGATCCTTATTTCTGTGTGAAATATTATAAGGAGATTATCTGGTGGAGTACCCCACATTGGGGGAACCACGTTAAATCTTGTGTCTCAATTGTGTGTGGTGACTTGTGCTCTTGCTTACTACTGCTATCCGAGTTATTAATGCACACTGCTATATTTGGTTATTGCAATTAAGGACATTAATTGATATTGATTTGGAAAGAAAGTAAAAAGTGGTCTTATACTGTTCACCCCCCTCTCAGTATAAGCTTGTGTTCTTCAGTATTTTTCATTGGATTGATAAGATCATATAGCCCTAAAATTCCATTTTTGAGTGTTTTGAAATCATAAACTTGGAAAATATATAACTACAAGCTAAAAACATAGTCACACACCAAAATACCATCACTGCAAATTGAAAACGTAGTCGCCATATGTTAGAATACCATCACCGAGATGTCAGAGGTATTGAAACCCACACAACATAATGAATGAGTTGGGAGGTGCATCCTGAAGACATACATATTATATATCACCAAAAATTGAAGAATGGATCAATTTGGAAATATAGATTTTAGACATGTTTGCTAATGCCAAGACCACATGCACAATTATTGCTCAGAGGGAAAGGAAATGTTGTTGGTATAGGATAGTCATTATTTATCTGAGGAATAAATTATTGCTAAAAAGGATCATATGGTTTTAATACAGTTATAATGAAGGTTTTAGTGAATGATTGGAATGCAACAACAAATGTAGAACGTGCGCGGATGATTTTACAGACAAAAAAAATGATGCCGTGGGAAAGAATGCAAGAAATAAAAGGATTCATAGGATTCCTGAAGGTCCCTGATAGTTGCTTGTTCGAAGGTGATGCTGGACACAAAAATTAATATATAGGGTTTATCAAAAAATGCCATCATTAAGACATCAGATAATCATAGTCACTCGGATAAATGGACATGTAGCAGAGAGTAAATTAGAAGTTATACGATGGTGAATGTAGGGAGAGAAAGCACAATGTTGATCATTTGGTTTGTTGCATAGTGGATATATGTTAGATGCATTCAGAGAATAGTTAATGATGATATCATTAACAAATTTATTTTTACGCATATGCCAAGGATAATAATACAAATAAACAGTTATGGAGGATATACAAAGAGAACAAACTTTCATTTAAAGGAAGACATTTATAATATAAGATAACAAGTTATGAAAAGTAGCGTCAACGTTGGAACAAAATTGAAATACGACAAAAGGAATTGATGTTATTCCAAATTTTAAAAGACAGATCATTATTTTGGTATATGTGAAGGATATTAAGGATATTGAAGGACAAGATGGAATGAAATAAAATTCGTTACAAAACCTGTACAAAAACTGTATTCAAAACAAAACCAATGGAAGTAATGAAGAGGTACTAAAGGTACGAATGAAAAGAGAAGAGAGGGTCAGAAATTTGATGCAGGAAAGGAAAAATGAAGTTGGAAAGAAGTGAAAGATATAGTCTTCATCAGGAAAGAGCAGATGAATCATTTGCAGGAACAAAAATATATTGTAAGATTTGAAAGTTATTTTGAATATTTTTGATCCAGACTTTGTGCATTTGTTGTTTTTGGAGTGAATAAAATGTTCAAAGTAATTTATTAAATGCTTGTATACCTTAGAAGCTTGAACCCATTCAATAATTTTGCTGTGAGAATGCTGGTAAATATTGAGTAGGTTTTGAATTTCTGTAGTTTGGTTACTGTTGTGAAATTTTTTCGATAGAGTAATTAGTTTAGTTTCTGAAAATCAAAACTTTTATTATTTTCTTTTATTCTGTGAATTACATACACAATAATCTAGTTAAGCCTAATAAAGTAAAGTCTCAAGAACTAGATTACATTTAAACTTATTATTTCAAATATTATTTTCATTTAATATTTGAATTAATAAAGTTAAAGGATAAATGATTATCCTAGTGTTGATTTTTCATCTCATGAGATTATAATATTGGGATTGAGGTCCTTTCAAAAATTTCAAAATTGGATTCTAATCTGACATAGTACCATTTTATAAAGTCCAAATAAAGAAAATATTCAATCAGAAACTTGATTTTAATTATTCATTTTAAAAGAATTCAAATTTCGAATCTCACATCTGCTCTATTAAAATATCTAATTTCATAAGTATTTTAAAGAGTAGGCATTTCAAGCATTTTATTCAAACTTTAATATGAAGTGAAGGTTGTATAAATAAATTGAACATCATAAATCAAACTTTCTTTCATAATTGAATGGTTAAAGTGGATATGACATATATGCTATACATGATACCTATGAGATCATTTACCTAATGTCCCAAGCCCCTTGTTAACAATATTTTGAAAACCATAGGGAGTTTTCCAAGCATTTAATTTTACATATATACATGCTTAACATTTGAAACATTTTAAGTGGAAACCTTGAAGAAACACCCATTTATTTGCAAGAGAGAACTTAAAGTTCTAAGTTGTCGAGTGGTTTTGTGACTTGACAAAATCACACATCAACAAGTGGGAGCAAATGGTACACCACCACATGAACCACGACATAGTAAATAGTTAGATGGTCTGGATAGAGTCTTAGGACAACTAGGTTATAAACCTTCACTTACGCCCTCTCATTCTATGAGTGTGTATAGCAGAAGTACAATTAGGACCATCAAAGAACTTGGAGAATGCTCCAAGAATTCTTGTGATGCATGCCCCTACATCCCATGCGGGCACAAAGTATAAGCAATAGATGAATTCAAATACCATATTCATAGATAAAGTTAATAGCATATTAAATCAATCTATTGGGGAACACACCCACAAAGCTGATCGAACAAAGCATACACACTAGAGGCCTCATACGACCGATCACATAGATAGATCTCACAAGCTGGTGTAAGAGCAGAGATGTCATATCTTCCAAGACCAATTGGAAGATGTTCGTATAGAGTGAGAACACCTCAAAAATAAGGACACTCAGAGGCAAAGGTTCATAAGACAATGCTTAAATGAATAGTGCATGCACGAACAACACATGCTTGATCAAAAGGAGCATGCTGAGAGGGAGGACTGATTGGCTAGTATTGATTTACCTCCCTGTAGTGAGTACTAGGAGCACATTGATAGAAAAGCTACTTTGCAACCCAAGTTGCACCCTAAGAATATAGACACCCATACTAACCATATGATCCAACATAGGGATCATCATCCAATGCTCGAACATCGTAGGCATAGGCAGTATGAAGAAGAAGTGGAAGACAAATTAGATCAAGAATATCCCAAAATCTCCCTAGTCAAAGTGGATGATGAGCCTAGTCCTCCACCTTGAACAAAGAGGAATCTACCTCCAAAGGTGCCTCAAAGGCAATCCAGATAAGAGGATATCCTATATTTGCAGGCATATAAGGCCTTGGCAAAAAATTTTAAAGCTATAGAGTAGCAAGGAACAACTTATAAAAATCCTACCTTAAATAAAATTCATAATGAACCTTTATGCCCATCAGTGCCTATTCTGACCTATCCTAAACATTTTGATATACCTAGGCTGGAAAAGTTTCAAGGAGAGGAGGATGCTTAGAAGCACGTCACAAGTTTTCCAGACATGTAATTTGAGATTAAGAGCAATGATTCCTTACTCTTGTGGACCTTCATTACGACCCGCTCAGGCCCAGCTTGGGAGTGGTTTAATCAACTCAAAAGGAACAACATCACCAACTTTGAGCAACTGGCTGATGCATTTCTTGAACGCTTCTCTTCGATATCATGAAACAGGTGAACTTATCCGATCTGGATACTTTAATGCAACATGATGATGAGCCAGTTATGGATTACGAGAAATGATTAATAAAATTGATGGGAAAGCTACCATTCTCTATACCTACCATGAAATTAACTTGAATGTTTACAAATTTTTTTGCAAAGCACATTTCATTATTGTTGTAGTTGCAACAATATAAAATATTTGAAGAGGCCTTGACGCAAGCCAAAGTGATAGAGGATATCAAGTTACAAGAGGGTAACTTGAAAATCAGAAACAAGAAGGAATGAAACAAGAAGAGCACCAAGAAACAATAGGCCAAGCTGACCCACATTAATCAGGTGGTTTTAAACCTTAAAAAAGGGGATAAGGGGCAAAAAAAAACAAATTATCAAGCCCAAACTCCTCCTGTGCAATATAAATAGTGCAACAACAATCAGAAGGGTAAGGAAAAAAAAATACGCCATCATCGCATATTCACTCAATTATTGAAATCGTTGACATCAATTTTCCATCAATTATGCGAGGTGAAGGTAATAAACTTACCAAAAATAAAATTAGTGGACCCTAATAAACCCAAGCCTAAGGGATATAAATATGATCAGTATTACATATTTCATCAAATGAAAGGTCACAACATAGAGGTATGTTGATATTTCAAACATCTAGTGCAAAATATGATAAAAAAAGGTACACTTCTTGTGAATAATCCACAAGCGTTAGACAATAAAAATATGGGGATTTACAAAAATCCTCTACCCAACCATGAGATACCAAGAAATAATGTTGGCCAAGTCAATCAAGTACACATCGAACCACCAACCCACGAGTTTGTCAGAATGGTCAATGTCATCACAAGATATGCGAGGTATGAAAGACCAAATCAACCCCCAGTACCTATTAGGGTTCAAGCTGCGCCTCCTCCAAGGCTAGCCCAAAATGTGCCAAGCCCACCAATTATATCAGTGGTAACAATCAGGAGTAGGTTAGTTCAAAATCTACATATGACTCCAATGAAGTTGTTAATTTATGGGCCAATTCAGTAGTTTTCCAAGCACAGGAAGATGCTTATGGAGATTCTAAGGTCCATAGAAGTGTAGTCCCAAGATATCAAAGCATCCACACACTTCGTGGGACATGTGCAACAGTGTCAGAAATCGGTCATACAATTTTATGATCATGAAATCAAGATGGTTTCCACTGTCACAACAGACCCACCACTCTACATAATTGCATGTGTAAATCACATACCATTCAAGTGGGTTTTGATTGATACAAAATCATCAATCAATATAATCATGACCAAGGCATTGACATACCTAAATTTGCCAAAGACACATATCACACCTTCTGCCTTCACATTGAGAGATTTTAATGATGCATTATGCTCAACTGTCGGCACTATAGTCTTACCAATTCAGGTGGGATTGAAGACCATGACTAAGGTTATGCGTAAGGGGTTGAATCCAAAATGTAATTATAAAAAATTGGCTAATCAGTTTTGAAATCCAGGTGAATAGTGTCCAAACGCATATAAAAGGTTCACTATTATTAGGGGTAATGTTGGAAATTTAAACTTAAAATGGTCAAATTATTATAAAATTGGGGTGAATCAACCCCCAAAAAAATTTGCACCCAAAATTTTTTGGCTAATGGGCCTTGGTCAAGGGTCCTAAATATTAGCCAATTCTAAAATTTGAAAATCTTAATTTTAGCCAATTTGGCTATAAATAACCACTATGCATAACCCTAAGACCATCCCAGTGATGTGTCATGTGATTGAAGGTGCTATGCAATACAACATCCTTCTAGGTAGGCCTTGGATAAGAGAAATGCGTTGTGTCCCTTCCATTACCCATCAATGTATTAAATACGTTAATGAGGGACAGGTTCACGTGGTACCTTTAGATGAAGAACCATTCAAATACATGAATTTAGCAGATTTTCCAGAGGACTTTGTGCTCCCCTCAATGCACCTGGACATATGACCAAAATAGTCGAACAAAGAGCCAGGAGGAAAAATGAAGAAAGTGTGTGCCAAACCTAAAATGTTTGCATCTCAATGATTAGGCACACGACAACTACTTCCACCAGAATTATGGCATCCATAATGCCTCGTGATGATAGGAAGTTAAAATCAAAGGTGGGAAAAAAAGAGACAAAATGAGTGCCCAAACCAGCTGCTATTAGGGTACCTACTCCCATGGAGGTAGAAGATTCTCAAGAAGTCAAAGAGGCATCTTAGCCTACTTTTCTTACGTCTTCAATAGGATCATCTACATCGTAGGTGACCATTAATTTGGTTAATCTAATATTAGGGAGTATATCATGTAGAACGTGATAATTACACTGATCATCAAGACTGCATAGGATATGGGCCAACCACAGGTCCATCATCTTACTGTAGGGATGGTCGTACCGCTGGGGGTACCCCATAACCAAACCAATTTCATCTATGGAGGGCTCGACCATGTTACATATCACACTCCCATGGATGAGGATGATGATGAACCATTCACTATGAATGTTCATTATCTCTCTAGCACAGAATACGCCTTATGATATTTCAAGCATTAACATTGGCATGGTTATGGTCTCATATTATTCGAGCAGGGGCGTAGAAGGCCATACGAACTGATGAGGACCAAAAGTGCCTCATTATTGCATAATTTTTTACTACCATATGATAAGTTAATTGCAAAATAGTTGACTAAAATATACTATTTGTTAAGTGTTTACATGATTTTATGTTAGGAATACTATATCTCTGTTTTTGACTATTTTCAGCATTTTGTGACTGATTTTGCTTGATTAAGTAGCAAGTAAGAACATGCATTTAAATTAACCAAATATGGTATGCTGATATCCATTAACTTCTCAATGGTTTTTGAATGTTTTCCTACCCTTCAAATTGTTTCAAATCCACATTGAAGCCAAAAGTTTAGGACTGTCATAAATCTGAAAATCTGAAAAAATAGCCATATAAAAATTAGCAAGCTGTTACTTTATATGAACACCTTGAAGTTGTCAAGCAAAACATGAGGATATGGATGGAATGAGTTCAGAAGGACTACAGAAGACATCTGACCTATTTAGAAGCATTACCACATGGTCTAAATAGACAACAACAGGGTATAACAGAGCAGGGGCAATTGTGCAGCACTGTTGCACTATTTCAGCATGGTTACTTGGTGAATGAAGTGTATAAATTCAGAAGCAACTTGATGTTCTTATTCATGTTGATATTTGAATAATTTTTCAATGTTCTAATTTGTTTGAATTTGCAAAAAATGCTAATATTTTACAATTGTGCAACAAAACTGGAAAATGCAGTAATTTACCATGTAAATTCTAGCAAGCTACCAATGAATGGCAAGGCATGGAATTCACACATGGAGAAGAATGAAAGCTATTGCAATCTGATCCTGAGGGCTAATACACTTGAGAAATGCAGCTAAAATCATTTGAAGAGCACACAGTTGTTCATTTCGAAGATCTTCAAAATGAACAAGACATCTTCGGAATGAAAAATACAGTCTCTTCGAAATGAGCCACTTATCTTCGAAACGAGAACATAAACGTGATTTTTGACTTTTTGACTATTTTTGATGGTGGAAAAAAGGTAAGGAAGGTTGATAAGGTTAAGGGAAAATATCTCCCATCTAATTTTTTCATCCTTGTCGTCCAAATCAACCATTCATTGAAAAGATCAATTTTGATCCTCTTCTAGGATAAACACAAAAATAATTACAGCATAATAGGAAGTTGTTTGCAAGATAGAAATGGCATATTATAAAGTGAAGAAATATGTATGAGATATTTTTAGACTTCTCCCACGTACTCCCACCACTGAAGATGCTTTCTAAGGGCCAATGACTACTGCTGCAACACAAATTGTCTAGATTTGCATTTATTTCAGATCCAAAATTATTGGCAAATCACTGTAAAGTAGCACATAGGTTGATTTGAGAATGGGATATGTTGTAAATATTTATATAAATAACACAACTCCCTCCTTAGTTGAGGTAGTTAGGAATTATAATAGAGGAGAGTTTTCAATAGCAGTAATTAGGACTGTACAACAATTTTCTGTAACAATTTTCAGCATGTTCTATCATCAATAAAAGTACAACTATTTCATCATTTTCTATTATGAGTGTTAATTAGTTAAGGAGTGCTTTTCACCTCCTTCTAGATAAGGAATTATGGGCCCACTTTCAGATCTATAAGGAGGGATTTTATGGCAGGTTTTAATCTGTAATTTTGCTACAGCAGAATTAATAGATTGCTTTCCAGATTTCATTTTCTTGTTTTTATTTTGTATTATGTGATTTATATTTTCTATTATGTTTGTGTACAAAATTTGTGTGTATGTCAGCTGACAAATTATATTACGCATTTTTCCTTTGTTTTCCATGTTTTCCCTGCTTTCTATTTTAGGAACTTTCCATTTTCAACATATTTCATTTTGCTATCAATTCCTGTAGCAGAAGCTTGACGACCTTTTGTGGTAGGGCATTGATAGGTGTTTTTAGAATAAGTTTCATTTACAAGAATCATTTCAATTATGCAAAAGTAACTAGATTTCAATTCTGCAAATGTAACTTAGGATTTCATTTTAGCAATTTAAATTCTGCAAGAGTAGATTAGACTTTCAATTTAGCAATTCCAATTCCTGCAATTGTAGTTAGATTTCAATTCTTGCAACTTAGAATTAGTTTTCAATTCCTGTAATTTATTTTAGTTTCCATTCTTTTTAGACTAGGTTTAGTGTGACACCAAAAGGCTAAACCAAAATTTGCTTCACCAATAAATGCTTGAAATCTGAATGCCTAAATTGTACTCTGCCCTAGCCTTCTATCATAGACAGCCTTGGACACCACCCTAGATTGATAAATCATTGAGATTAAATGATGAGGCTCAATGACACTCATCATTTTGGCACCGTTGCCAGGGAACATGACATTGTTAAAGGGTAAAAGTAGTCAAATAATTATTATTATGCTAAGTTATGAAGTTCAGAGTTAAATCTGAATGTAATAGCTGGTATAAATAATAATAATTGATAGTTGCATTTCAGTCCTTTTAGAAAACAAACAACCACAGGGAGGTGATCTTCACACTTAGGGGTTAAATTGCTTATGTTTGAAATTCTTGATAAAAATTGAAAGAATTCATCATCTTCATTATCAAGAAACATAAGATCTCTTAGAGGAGACATCTGCTAGTAATACCATTTTTATATCCAAATCATCAGGGTAGTATAAATAAATTTGTACTAGGTGTTGGAAAGATATCATGGTAGATATACAAGACTATCCCTTGAACAAAATAGCCATATCAGCTACCTGTAGCATTTTTTTACAGGGACATATCATTGATGAATGCCATTTACTTCCACAACTCAGAGATACAAAATTTATTGCCTAATATGAATTCTTCTCAAAGAGAGATCCCAACAACAACAAATAGGGCAAGTAAATCAACCACCACCTTCAGCCCAACCTGTGGCCAATATGAATAATACAAGATAGACAACCCCTATCCATGTAAGATGAATCTATTAACAAAAAAAAAAATCACAAAAGATTTTGCACAATCAAAATAGGAGTTTACAACTTAATGATGATCTTAGAGTTTTCCATTATTACTTAAATATTGTTAGGATTTTACTGCACTAAACCGCAACCTAGAAATTCTTAGCCTACACAGACAATAGTTGATATCATTAGAGGTGATCCTACCTGACAAGTAGTTGATCTGCTAAATTTGTACACTTATTGTCTTATTGTGCAAACCAAAAATATTTCTTTTTTTTATCCCAACCTGTGATCAGTCTGAATAATACAGGATAGGCATCCCCTGTCTATGTAGCTGAATCTAGTAAAAAAATAAAAACCACAAGAAATGTTATTAACTATAGCAACATCCAACTATGCTCAAAAAAGAACTTACCTGAGCTTGAAGAGACAAAAATCAATGAAGATACACATAAAACCTTTAGTCCAAACACACAGAAATTAGCCTTGGATAAAGGAGAAAAACTAGAAAAACTGCACATAGAAAATTTACTTCCATTGAACTCCTTAGTAAGAAATTACAAAGGGGTAAATTCTGTCCTCCTAGGAATGAAACAAATTGAAGTGCAACCAAGAAAATTCTTGAACATTATTATCTGGCTGAATTATAAATAAAAAACAAAATTGTTGTTATTTTGAAACAATATTTCAATCCTTTTACATGGAATTACAAGGGTATATCAAGATTTTATCTTGATGTAAGCACTTAACATATTTTGGGAATTGGTATTTAATTATTTCAAGAATAGATTGATAAGATTTTACAGACTACGAGGCATGGAAAACACTTGATTGAAGAAGTTTTCAGATATGGAGCAGTGCTTCTTTCTCCTATTGGTAATTCATGGAGGATGTTAGTGGTGAATGGAAATAGCCTTCGGGTATACCATGCACCATTAACTAAGGAGGATTTCTTAAAGGATATTCCATTGGATGTACACATAATGGAAGAGAATTTCTCTTCAATATCAGATTCAGAGTGATGATAAAAAGTTTGACAAAAAAAAAAATACAAGAAAAGAAAAAATAAGAAGTCTTGTTTGTGAACTTCTTTCTTGGATACAAGCAAGACAAGAAAAATTGAAAAAAGAGAGGAAAAAAATTGCAGCAGAGGCATGACCCACAAAATGGGGATACATGAGGAAAAGCATCAATTTCAACAAGGAAGAGGAACAATAGAGCCAATACTTCATTTCCAGCAATAAGGAGGCAATTATGATGTATGAAGATTCTTACTACTCATCTAGAAAGGAAGGTTGCATCAATGTTGCAAGTTTCAACAGAAAGAGATGGTGTTTTCATACAAAAATTGACATGTTTTTGTAGAATAAGGATTGGTCTTATCCAAATAAGAGTGAGAGATTTTATTTCTCATTGAAGCACTTGAAAAAAAAAAAAGAGGACAAAATTTGGTTGAAAACCAGAAATGGCAGCCTATTCTGATGAAAAAATAGATGAAAAGAAAAATAAAAAAAAAGGGAAAAAAAAAGAAAAAAAATGAATAATTCAGTAGTGAAAACCTTCTTGGAGGCGCTATTGAGTTGGCTTGCATGAAAACCAAATTTTCAGCATGTATTACCTTGTTGATCTATCCATCATTGTTCCACCATTGTACAAATCTCATACTGCACATGTGTTATGTTTATGTTTTCAGATAGCCTGCTAACAATCATCAAAAGCAGCTTGTAAGGTGCATGGGGCATGACCAATTTTCAGGACAATAAGGTATGTGTTTCTTGCATTTAATTCATAGTAAACATTTACCATTTAGTGTATGATAGTCGGTATTTGGCATAAACTACTCATACAATATTGACAAGTTGAAAAAGGAACATGTTCAAGATGTCAAGAAACACCCCCTTATGCCCTAAATTGCATGGAAATTCCAAAACTATGCAAAAACTTGATTTTGGGACAGACATGGCAACAATTCTATTTCAATTTGTAGGGCAAATTTTAGAAGGAGAACTGCAAGTTTATATCTCACAATTGTCTAATAAATTGAAGGAGGATAATCAACAAAATGCACTTGAAGGTTCTATTTTAGTACTACTAGAATAAAACAACATACAAAACAAAGAATAACATCTAAACAAAAGGATGAAGAAGGGATTTTTTGATGTTATGGAAGGCTTATACACTCTAGATATGGACCCACAATAGAATCTGTAACTAACTTTTGCAAAGGAGGTCATTTCTACATTTTTTTTGAAGATCTTCGAAATGAGCAGACATCTTCGGAATGAGAAATACAGTATTTTCGAAATGAGAAGACATCTTCGAAATGAGAAATACAGTCTCTTTGTAATGAGCATACATCTTCAGAATGAGAAATACAATCTCTTCTGAATGAGTAGACATCTTCAGAATGAGAAATACAGTCTCTTCGAAATGAGCAGAAATCTTCGGAATGAGAATACCGTCTCTTCGGAATGAGTAGGATATCTTTGGAATGAGCAAAAACTGTACCAAAATTGCTAAAAATGCTACAAAATAGCAAAAATAGTAGGGTACATCAAATATTGAGGTTTATAAGGCTCTACCACAAGTAAGTACATCCCTCAAGCATTTCAAATAAAAAAAAAATTATCAATTTTGTTCAAAATGTGCAAACAACAAAATAAGCATTCAGGCTGAAATGTTGTTAAGAATAGAAAATTCCATCAATAGTAGTGCATCTGCCAAATACGGTTTCACAATAAGACTATTGCAAGATGAATCATATGATATCAATCCTTTAAGAGTTACCTTGCAGCACTAAAATTTGTAGAAAAATAGAAAAAGAGTCATACATGTGCTTAATTGCAAAATACTTGATATAGTGTAGCAAAGAAAAATTTCTTAGTTAGCATGTAGCAAAGGATGTTGTTCACAAGAATAAAACCTGCATATTACTATGGCCTACTAAGATGCATGAGGGCATGCATCAGTTCAAGTTGGGGGGGATGATGAGGCCCAAAAGTGCCTCATTATTGCACAATGTTTGACTACCATACGATAAGTTAATTGCCAAATAGTTGACTAAAATATACTATTTGTTAAGTGTTTACATGATTTTATGTTATGAATACTATATCTCTGTTTTTGACTATTTTCAACATTTTGTGACTGATTTTGCTTGATTAAGTAGCAAAATAAGAACATGCATTTCAATTAACTAAATGTGGTATGCTGATATCCATTAACTTCTCAATGGTTTTTGAATGTTTTCCTGCCTTTCAACTTGTTTCAAATCCACATTGAAGCCAAAATTTTAGGACTGTCATAAATCTAAAAATAAAAAAAAATAGCGATATAAAAATCAGCAAGCTTTTACTTTATAGGAACACCTTGAAGTTGTCAAGAAAAGCATGAGGATATAGATGGAATGAGTTCATAAGGACTATAGAAGACATATGAACTATTTAGAAGCATTACTTGTTGAGCAAGGTGCAACAACAGTATTGTCATTGTTGTCAACACAGTCAGATAGATCTATTGATGTAGTGGACAGGAAGTTCAAAAGCTATTCAGATGCAGAAGACAGGAGTTCAAAGGTTATTCAGAGTATGTACAGTGATTTTCCAAGAAGACCGAAGTGGCCCATATGCAAAAGATCAAAGAAAAAGACAAGTAAGAAAAGTGTCGCGATATCGCGACATATACAATAGGCAAGAAAAACTGTCATGATTTTGCGACATGTTGGAAGAGAGAAAAAGTAGGAAAAATTGTCACGATTTCGTGACATGTTGGAGGAGAGAGAAAAAGTAGGAAGAACTATCATGATTTCGTGACATGTTGGAAGAAAGAGAAAAAGTAGGAAAAACTATCATGATTTCGTGACATGTTGGAAGAGAAAAAGGCAAGAGGAAAAACTGTCACGATTTCGTGACATGTTGGAAGAGAAAAAGGCAAGTGGAAAAACTATCACGATTTCATGACATGTTGGAAGAGAAAAAGGCAAGAGGAAAAACTGTCACGATTTCGTGACATGTTGGAAGAGAAAAAGGCAAGTGGAAAAATTGTCGCGATTTCGTGACATGTTGGAAGAGAAAAAGGCAAGTGGAAAAATTATCGCGATTTCATGACATGTTGGAAGAGAAAAAGGCAAGTGGAAAAACTGTCACGATTTCACGACATGTTGGAAGAAAAAGAGAAAGCAGGAAGAAGTGTCACGATTTCATGACAAGTTCGAAGAAAGAGAACAAGTAAGAAAAGTGTCACGATTTCGTGACATGTCGCATTTTCGTGACTAAAATAGGAGAGAGAAAGTAAGTTTGAAAAGTGTCACGATTTTGTGACATGTCGCATTTTCATGACTAAAATAGGAGAGAGAAAGTAAGTTTGAAAAGTGTCACGATTTCGTGACATGTCGCATTTTTGCGACTAAAATAGGAGAGAGAAAGTAAGTTGGAAAAATGTCACGATTTCGTGACATGTCGCATTTTCACGACTCGAAAAGGGCAGGAAGGAAGAGAAAGAAAAAGTGTCACGATATCGTGACATGTCACATTTTTGCGACTCAAAAAGTGCAGGAAGGAAGAGAAAGAAAAAGTGTCACGATATCGCGACATGTCGCATTTTTGTGACAAAGGAATAGAGAAAGCGTACGGAGGAGAAAGTGTCGTGATATCGCGACATGTATTTTCATGGGCCAAAGCAAAGAGAAAGAGGAGAGAGAAAAAGTGTCGTGATATCGTGACATGTTGTATTTTCGCGGGCCAAAGCAAAGAGAAAGAGGAGAGAGAAAAAGTGTCACGATATCATGACATGTTGTATTTTTACGGACCAAAGCTAAGAGAAAGAGCAAGGAGAAAAAGTGTCGTGATATCGTGACATGTTGTATTTTTACGGTTAAGTTGAAGCCGACGAAGACCGATGAACAATCGACTAAATTTAGGGTTTACAGTTGTCATGAAAGTCGACTAAGATTAGGATTTACAATCGACTAAGATTAGGGTTTTCATCTCAAACATTATATTATAAAAGGAGGGTTGTTTGGAGATTTGAGAAATAGTTGAAGTGTGCGAAGTTCGATCGGAGTGCGCAGAGAGCAAGTCATGTCGAATCGAGCTAAGTGCAAAATTTACAAAGAGAGTAGTGTGCACGAAAGGGAGAAGATGATCGTGAAGGTTGATTGTAGCGAAGTAGAGTGTGCAAAGTGATTGCATAGAGAAAGTAGAAGGCGTAGTGCGGTTGTAGATCACAGAAGTGTGCGAAGTGTCTATTCTATGAATAGTGAGAGAGATTGGGTAAGCAATAGACCAATCAGGGTCTTGTAAAAGTGAAGGTATTTTTTTGGTAAACTTCTAGATTCAAAATTGAAGTCCAGGTTGCAGCTTGGCATCAGGGGTTGGTGCTCCTTCCAGTTGGTGCTGGTAAAATAGGGGTTGGTGCTCCTTTCTGTTGGTGCAGATAAATAAGGGGTTGGTGCTCCTTTCTATTGGTGTAGATAAATAAGGGGTTGGTGCTCCTTTTAGTGGGTGTTGGTAAATTGATTGTAAAGTTGGTGCTTTGCAAAGGTTGGATTTGGATGGTAGTCCAAGTAGTCATTTTTGAGGAGTAGCCACATTGGTGAACCTCGTTAAATCTTGTGTTGTGTGATGTTCTCTTGTGATACTTGCTTTATCTGGTTTTAAGGTTTCATTATTTCTATTTTAAGAGCTATGAATTTAAGTTTAAAGAGCTACACTGATTCACCCCCCCTCTCAGTGTCATTGTGAGACTAACAATTGGTATCAGAGCCAAGTTCCTATACAAGCTTAACCGGCTAGGGTGATCTTGGAAGTAACACAATGGTAGGAGGTGAAGGCTTCTCATCAAACAAAGCACCAGTGTTTAACGGATCTAATTACGCATTTTGGAGAATCAGGATGCAGACATATCTCTATGCTTTGGGATACGACATATGGGATTCAATAGTTAATAGATACACAGTACCCATCACTTCTCCAAAAGAGGATTCTAA
This sequence comes from Wollemia nobilis, assembly GCA_028583015.1. NCBI lineage: Eukaryota > Viridiplantae > Streptophyta > Pinopsida > Araucariales > Araucariaceae > Wollemia > Wollemia nobilis. The sequence goes on from JAQPPZ010002499.1 coordinate 5,796,263, forward strand.
AGAGGAAACAGGTGAAGCTCTTCTCATGGCATTTGAAGAAGTACAATCAAAAAAGGAAGGAGTGAACTCTGAAGTATGTGGTGAAAACCCTGAGGCTGAAGTAGATCTAGAAGGTGAATTGATCTCTGCACTTGAAGAGTGGAAAATAGAGAAGAAAAAGAATAAGAAAATTTCAAAAAGGCTTGAGGATGCAAACGAAATCATAACCAATTTGAAAGTACAGATAGAAGAATCCATGAAAATCTTCGAAGATCTCGAAGTGCAAATAACCATGAAAATAGATTATTACAGCAAGCTAGAAGAAGAGATTGTTGGTTTAAGAATGCAGCTAGAAGAGATGAATAAGAAAATTAGTTGTTATCACAAACGTGAAGAAAGTTCTATGAAGCTGGATAAGATCATAAATGACCAAAGGCCTGCAGGCATCAAATTTGGTCTGGGTTTCATCGAAGGAGAATCTTCAAATGGATCAAAGGCCAAAAATGTAGAATCCATAAAGAATGAAGATAAGAAACAGGTTGATCAAGGAAAAATGTCTCATGCAAAAGAAAGCAATAATGCCAGGCACGAAAGGAGAACTGACAATGATGGATTCACCAATGTCACACATCAAAGAAGAAGAAGACCTATGGCTCCTACGACAACATGGCAAAGACCATCACCCAGGTTCAATTATCCCTTTTCTGGTTTCTATTTTAAATGCAATGGCTATGGACATAAAATCTCAGATCGCAAATATAATGTAAGACCAAGGAATTTCACCAGTAGAAATGCTTTTTCTCCTCTGATGAATTATACAATAGAATGTTATAACTATCATAATTTTGGGCACATTGCAAGAAACTGTAGAAGTACATTTGCATCAAATCAGTTTCAGGGAAGAAAATTTCAACCAAATAGGATGAGACAAAATAGAAAACTTCTCGTAAAACATGCACATGTTGTTGATAAGGGAAAGGCAAAACAAGAGCCCAAAACTTCCATCAAAATGGAGTGGAAAGAAAAAGAGCAACTTAAGGAAGAAAAGGAATCCTTAATCGTACAAACAACATTTAAAGCACAGAATAAATATGTACCATGGATACTTGATAGTGGATGCTCCAGTCATATGACAGGTAACAAACAAAAATTTGAGAAGTTACAGAAATATGAAGGTGGTTCAAAGAAAGTTTGGACATAATTATGGAGCTAAGATAGTTGGCAAAGGTTCAGTTAAAATTATTGATGGAAAGATTAAGTCAGAAGAAGTCTTGTTTGTGGATGGTTTGAAACATAACTTGTTGAGCGTAAGTCAGATTTGTGATAAAGGTCATGAAGTAGTTTTTAAGAAGTAGGGTTGTGAAGTCAAAAAAACAAACAATGGAAAATTAATAGCAACTGGATCAAGGACATCCTGGAAACCTGTACACGCTCTCAGAGACTTCAGAAGGAGCTTGTTTTATTGGATAGGAAGAAGAAAACTGGTTGTGGCACAAGAGACTCAGGCATATCAGCTTTGATAATCTAGTAAAAATCACCTCAAAAAGAGCAATGAGAGATATTCCCACCATCAACTGCAAACAACATTTGTGCTTCATGCCAAAAGGGGAAACAAACTAGAGTCACATTCAAAACAAAAGAATACTACACAAGCAAACCTCTGGAACTAATACACACTGATTTATGTGGACCCATGAGAACACAAAGCATAAATGGTGACAAATATTTTATGTTGTGCATTGATGACTATTCCAGAATGACATGGATATTTTTCTTGAAGCATAAATCAGAAGCTTTTGATATGTTTAAGATTTTCAAAAACTAGGTTGAGAATGAAACAGGAAAGAGGATCAAATGTTTAAGATCAGATAGAGGAGGAGAATTCATTTCAGAGGAGTTTGCAGAGTACTGTGAAAAACACGGTATTAGGAGACAGTTCTCAGCAGCCAGGACACCTCAACAAAATGGAGTGGTAGAAAGAAAGAACAGGACTGTGTAGGAAATGGCACGGACTATGTTGGCTGAAAGTAGAGTAGTAGATAGATTTTGGAAAGAAGCAGTCCATACTATGGTGTATATCCAAAATAGGTACATGCTGAGAACACATGAAAACAAAACTCCTTATGAATTGTGGTTCGGTAAAAGGGCAACAACAAAATACCTCAAAGTTTTTGGCAGCAAGTGCTATATCAAAAGAACTGAAGACAATCTTGGCAAGTTTGAAGATAGAGCAGATGAAGGTATTTTTGTTGGTTATTCACCAAGAAGCAAAGCTTACAAATGCTACAACAAGAGGCTAAAGAAAATTGTGGACAGTGCCGATGTTAAATTTGATGAAGGTAGAGAACGAGTAATTAGCTATGAAACAAACTACCCAATTTATGAAGAGGTTATTGAAGGAGATGAGGAAAACAAAATGGAAAAGATACAGAAAATTGACTCAGATGATTTAAGTTGTGATTCAGAAGTGGAAGAAAATAAGAAATTCAAAACAGGCAGCTGGCAGAAAAATCATCCTAGAGAGCAAATAATTGGAGACCCCAAAGTTGGTGTTCAGACAAGGAGAAGAGTAGTAAGTAACTACTCTCTATTATCCAGCATTGAGCCCAAAAATATTGCTGACGCAAGCAAAGATGAAAGTTGGATGAAGGCAATAAATGAAGAATTAGATCAGATCGAGAAAAATGAAACTTGGGAGTTAGTACCTAGACCTGCAAATAAAAATATAATCGAAACTAAATGGATTTTTTGAAACAAATTGAATGAAGATGGACAGGTAGTCAGAAATAAAGCAAGATTGGTATGTAAGGGTTATGCACAAGTTGAAGGCATTGACTTTGAGGAAACTTTTGCACCAGTAGCTAGACTTGAGGCAATTAGAATGTTTCTGGCTTTAGCAGTCTACAAGAACTTCAAAGTTTATCAAATGGATGTGAAATCAACGTTTTTGAATGGGAAACTTGAAGAAGAGGTTTATATTGAGCAACCAGATGGTTTCCAACTTGGTGATGATCCAAACTTGGTTTGCAAGTTGAAGAAAGCATTATATGGCTTAAAACAGGCACCCCGAGCATGGTATGCAAGGCTAGACAACTATCTCACTCAACAAAGGTTTAAGAAAGGTATGGTGGATAGTAATTTGTATGTCAAAATAGAAAATGGGCATCTTATTGTTCTTGTTGTATACGTAGATGATATCATATTTGGTAGCAGCAAAGATGAGTCATGTAAAGATTTAGCAAATAAGATGCAGAAAGAATTTGAAATGTCAATGATTGGTGAACTATCGTATTTCCTCGGGTTGCAAGTTAATCAAAGTAAGAAGGGCATATTTATTTCTCAAGTTAAATATGTAAAAGAGATGTTAAAGAAATTCACAATGGAGGATTGTAAGCCAGTTAGCACTCCCATGACGACAGGTTGCAAGTTGAGCAAGGATGACAAATCTCCACCTATTGATCAAACCATGTACAGATCTATGATTGGAAGCTTACTGTACCTGACAGCTACCAGACCAGATATTTTGCAGGCAGTATGCATGGTAGCACGATTTTAGGCAAATCCCAAGGAGACTCATGTGACAACAGTGAAGAGGATTCTTCGATACCTCAAGGGTACTATGGAGTATGGGTTATGGTATCCAAAAGGTAAAGACTTCACCCTTATTTCATATTCAGATGTAGATTGGGCAGGATGTGTAGATGACAGAAAGAGTACCAGTGGAGGTGCATTCTATCTTGGAGACAGATTGGTCGCATGGCACAGTAAGAAACAAGAGTCAGTTTCTTTATCGATAGTAGAGGCAGAATATATTGCAACGACAACATGTTGTACGCAGGTATTGTGGATGAAACAAACCCTGAAAGATCTTGGTATTTGCTTCAGTGAGCCAATATCAGTTAAGTGTGATAACACCAGTGCCATTAACATCTCCAAGAATCCAGTTATGCATTCACGCACAAAACACATCGCTATCGGGTATCACTTTTTGAAGGAGAAAGTTGCAGAAGGTGAGGTTAAGTTGGATTTTGTTCCAACTACAGAGCAAGTAGCAGATATCTTCACAAAACCATTGCCCAAGGAAGTTTTTGAGTACCTTCACAATAAATTGGGAGTGGTCACACTTCCCAAGAATTGACTAGCTACAAGGATCACATTCTCGGGGGGAGCATTTAAGTATTTGATTATCTTTTTGCTCATGATCATGATTTTTGCTAAGTGTAATAAATTTTGCCTCGAGAATGTTGTGCATGGACTCGGGGGAGTCTGCGAGTAGCCCTTTGGTATTATTGTCAAAGGGGGAGAAGAGTTACAGGAAATTGCACATGTGTTGCCAACAATTCCAAAGGGGGAGATTGTTGAGCAAGGTGCAGCAACAATATTGTCATTGTTGTCAACACAGTCAGATAGATCTGTTGATGCAGTGGATAGGAAGTTCAAAAGCTATTCAGATGCAGAATACAGGAGTTCAAAGGTTATTTAGAGTATGTACGATGATTTTCCAAGAAGACCGAAGTGGCCCATATGCAAAAGATCAAAGAAAAAGACAAGTAAGAAAAGTGTCACGATATCACGACATATACAACAGGCAAGAAAAACTATCGTAATTTCATGACATGTTGGAAGAGAGAAAAATAAAAAAAAACTGTCATGATTTCATGACATGTTGGAGGAGAGAGAAAAAGTAGGAAGAACTGTCGCGATTTCACGACATGTTGGAAGAAAGAGAAAAAGCAGGAAAAACTGTCATGATTTCGTGACATGTTGGAAGAGAAAAAGGCAAGTGGAAAAACTATCATGATTTCGTGACATGTTGGAAGAGAAAAAGGCAAGTGGAAAAACTATCGCGATTTCGTGACATGTTGGAAGAGAAAAAGGCAAGAGGAAAAACTGTCATGATTTCGTGACATGTTGGAAGAGAAAAAGGCAAGTGGAAAAACTATCATGATTTCGTGACATGTTGGAAGAGAAAAAGGCAAGTGGAAAAACTGTCATGATTTCATGACATGTTGGAAGAGAAAAAGGCAAGTGGAAAACTGTCACGATTTCGCGACATGTTGGAAGAAAAAGAGAAAGCAAGAAGAAGTGTCACGATTTCATGACAAGTTCGAAGAAAGAGAACAAGTAAGAAAAGTGTCACGATTTCGTGACATGTCGCATTTTTGCGACTAAAATAAGAGAGAGAAAGTAAGTTGGAAAAGTGTCACGATTTTGTGACATGTCGCATTTTCGTGACTAAAATAGGAGAGAGAAAGTAAGTTTGAAAAGTGTCACGATTTCGCGACATGTCGCATTTTTACGACTAAAATAGGAGAGAGAAAGTAGGTGAAAAATGTCACGATTTCATGACATGTCCATTTTGGACTAAAGGGAAGAAGGAAGATGAAAGAAAAGTGTCACGATTTTCATGACATGTCACATTTTCACTCGAAAAGTGCAAGAAGGAAGAGAAAGAAAAAGTGTCACGATATCGTGACATGTTGCATTTTCACGACAAAGGAATAGAGAAAGCGTACGGAGGCAAAAGTGTCGCGATATCGTGACATGTATTTTTGCGGGCCAAAGCAAAGAGAAAGAGGAGAGAGAAAAAGTGTCACGATATCGCGACATGTTGTATTTTCGTGGGCCAAAGCAAAGAGAAAGAGGAGAGAGAAAAAGTGTCGCGATATCGTGACATGTATTTTTGCAGGCCAAAGCAAAGAGAAAGAGGAGAGAGAAAAAGTGTCGTGATATCGTGACATGTTGTATTTTCGTGGGCCAAAGCTAAGAGAAAGAGCAAGGAGAAAAAGTGTCATGATATCGTGACATGTTGTATTTTCATGGTTAAGTTGAAGTCGACGAAGACCGATGAACAACCGACTAAATTTAGGGTTTACAATTGTCATGAAAGCTGACTAAGATTAGGATTTATAGCCGACTAAGATTAGGGTTTTCATCTCAAACATTCTATTATAAAAGGAGGGTTGTTTGGAGATTTGAGGAGTGGTTGATGTGTGTGAAGTTCGGTCGGAGTGCGCAGAGAGCAAGTCGTGTCGAATCGAGCTAAGTGCAAAATTTGCAAAGAGAGCAGAGTGCGCGAAAGGGAGAAGATGATCGTGAAGGTCGACTGTAGCGAAGCAGAGTGTGCGAAGTGATTGCGTAGAGAAAGCAGAAGGTGCAGTGCGGTTGTAGATCGTAGAAGTGTGCGAAGTGTCTGTTCTATGAACAGTGAGAGAGATTGGGTAAGCAATAGACCAGTCAGGGTCTTGTAAAAGCGAAGGTATTTTTTTGGTAAACTTCTAGATTCAAAATTGAAGTCCAGGTTGTAGCTTGGCATCAGGGGTTGGTGCTCCTTCCAGTTGGTGTTGGTAAAACAGGGTTGGTGCTCCTTTCTGTTGGTGCAGATAAATAAGGGGTTGGTGCTCCTTTTTGTTGGTGCAGATAAATAAGGGGTTGGTGCTCCTTCCAGTGGGTGCTGGTAAATTGATTGTAAAGTTGGTGCTTTGCAAAGGCTGGATTTGGATGGTAGTCCAAGCAATCATTTTTGAGGAGTAGCCACATTGGTGAACCTCGTTAAATCTTGTGTTGTGTGATGTTCTCTTGTGATACTTGCTTTATCTGGTTTTAAGGTTTCATTATTTCTATTTTAAGAGCTATGAATTTAAGTTTAAAGAGCTACACTGATTCACCCCCCCTCTCAGTGTCATTGTGAGACTAACAATTACCACATAGTCTAAATAGGCAGCAATAGGGTATAATAGAGCAGGGGCAATTGTGCAGCACTGTTGCACTATTTCAGCATGGTTACTTGGTGAATGAAGTGTATAAATTAAGTAGCAACTTGATGTACTCCTTCATGTTGATATTTGAATAATTTTTCCATGTTCTAATTTATTTGAATTTGCAAGAAATGCCAATATTTTACAACTGTGTAGCAGAACTGGAAAATGCAGTAATTTACTATGTAAATTCCAGCAAGCTACCAATGAATGACAAGGTATGGAATTCACACATGGAGAAGAATGAAAGCTATTGCAATCTGATATTGAGGGCTAATCCACTTGAGAAATGTAGCTAAAATCATTTGAAGAGCATACAATTGTTCATTTCAAAGATATTTAGAATGAACAAGACATCTTCGGAATGAGAAATACAGTCTCTTCGAAATGAGCCACTTATCTTCGAAATGAGAACAAAAAAGTGCTTTTTGACTTTTTGACTATTTTTGACAGTGGAAAAAGGTAAAGAATGTTGAGAAGGTTAATGGAAAATATCTCCCATCTGATTTTTCTGTCCTTGCCGTCCAAAACCACCATTCATGGAAAAGATCAATTTTGATCCTCTTCTAAGATAAACACAGAAATAATTGCAGCATAATAGGAAGTTGTTTGCAAGATAGAAATAGCATATTCTAAAGTGAAGAAATATGTGTGAGATATTTTCAAACTTCACCCATGTACTCACACCACTGAAGATGCTTTCTAAGGGCCAATGACTACTGCTGCAACACAAATTGTCCAGATTTGCATTTATTTCAGATCCAAAATTATTGGCAAATCACTGTAAAGCAGCACATAGGTTTATTTGAGCATGGTATATGTTGTAAATATTTATATAAATAACACATCTCCATCCTTGGTTGAGCCAGTTAGTAATTAGAATAGAAGAGAGTTTTCAATAGCAGAAATTAGGAATGTACAACAATTTTTTGTAATAGTTTTCAGCATGTTCTATCATCAATAAAAGTGCAGCTATTTCATCATTTTTTGTTCTGAGTTTTAATTAGTTAAGGAGTGCTTTTCACCTCCTTCTAGATCAGGAAGTATGGGCCCACTTTCAAATCTAGAAGGAGGGATTTTAATCTATAATTTTACTACAATAGAATTAATAGATTGCTTGCCAGATTTCATTTTCTTGTTTTTATTTTGTATTATGTGATTTATGTTTTCTATTATGTTTGTGTACAAAATTTGTGTGTATGTCAGCTGAAAAATTATATTACACATTTTTCCTTTGTTTTCCATATTTTCCCTGCTTTCTATTTTAGCAAATTTCCATTTTCAGCATATTTCATTTTCTTTGTCAATTCCTGTAGCAGAAGCTTGACGACATTTTGTGGTAGGGCATTGACAGGTGTTTTTAGAATAAGTTTCATTTACAAGCATCATTTCAATTATGCAAAAGTAACTAGATTTCAATTCTGAAATGTAACTTAGGATTTCATTTCAACAATTTAAATTCTGTAAGAGTAGATTAGACTTTCAATTTAGCAATTCCAATTCCTACAATTGTAGTTAGATTTCAATTCTTGCAACTTAGAATTAGTTTTCAATTCCTATAATTTATTTTAGTTTCTATTCTTTAGACTAGGTTTAGTGTGACACCAAAAGGCTAAACCAAAATCTGCTTCACCAATAAATGCTTGAAATTTGAATGCCTGAATTGTACTCTACCATAGCCTTCTATCATAAACAACCTTGGACACCACCCCGGATTGATAAATCATTGAGATTAAATGATGAGACTCAATGACACTCATCACAAACCATAGTATCAGTTTCCAACTGATAGGTTTGGTTTGGGGTATTATATTAGAGGATAGGATGAACTCCTCATGGTATCTTTATACTGCTTGTACCTCGGTCTGGAGGGTGAAGTATATTTCAATCCTTATCACCCCAATCCCTACTCCTTTCGAAGGGATAATCGGTTAGTGTATTACATCACTATAGAACCACTTGAGATATATCATGAGAACATCTTGGTGGAGACTAGTTTAGAAAACATACCAAGAGACAACTTGGATGAATAAATTTATGGGGTAATCTATGACACATGCCTGCAGGTTTAGAATGCTAGCGTAGCGAAAGATCCTGTGTTAGAAGATAATTTTTATGAAGATAAAGTAGAGTCCATATTTGAGAGAGGGGGATCGAGTGGCATGTATGAGAATGATGATGATGGTGAGTCCTCGAACAATGAGCAATATGAGGATAAAACTGAGTTGGATTACCTACCTTTAAATTTACGTCATCTGTTACCCTTGGATATAGTCATAGAGAAGGAGAAATCCTCCATTGACGATAGTGGCTATAAAGAGTGGGCTTACATGGGACCCCATATTCCTAATCCCCTTGTTCCAGTAGGTAGTGGTGAGGGTTTTTATTGCGACAGTGATGATGAAGATAAAATAGAGAGAGCCTATTTGGGGCCTCCTTACTTGTATCATCATAATGCACCATACAATGTTGAGGATATGTACAAATATATCAATCTCCACCCTCACCTCATGGGAAGTCTACCAAATCTTGATATGATTTATCATATGGTGAATATTGATCCACCAACATATAGGGAACTCCTTGAGCTCAATGATCCTATTTTTGAGTCTATCCATAGACTAGATCCAGAGATCCCCATATCCCCATAACCAAATCTCGAGGATGGAATTTATATCGATGTAGAGTCACATGAACGTGTCCTAGAGAAAATCCATTCCATCAATATGATCTTCATTGATTTGATCACTCCACTTCACAATTTAGCCAACCCCTCCAAACCATTGTATCTTAATGTAGATTCTATTGATTGGGATCACACTGACTCATCACTAGAGCCTAAAGATTTCTTTCCCAATGAAGAAATGCTACAACCTTTTAATTTTACACTAGGATGTGCACATAATATTTACTATGTTGAATATGCTTCCAACGAGAAAGCCATATACCTATTATATGACATCCACTTGATCCCTAAGCCTCACCAGCTTGAGGAAGGATCCCACATGTCAGTAGAGGAAACCTTTGAAGTGGATATCAACAATGATCCCAATATTCCTAAGAAGGTTAAATTTGGAGAAATTTTATCTCTTGATGAGCATGCCAACCTCATCCCTCTACTGAAAGAGAGACCTGATCTCTTTTCTTGGACTTATAAAGACATCAGGTCTAGATTCAAAATTGGTTACTCATAACCTTTTTCTAGATCTCTCAAAAAATCCAATCAAGTAAAAACTTAGGAAAATGCATCCAACAGTAGCCTTAATGGTTAAATACGAATTGCAAAAACTATTGGATGTTGATTTTGTCATTTCCATAGACTATCCATAATAGGTATCATATGGTGCCTGTAGGAAAACCTGATGGAAGGATCTGTATTTGTACAGATTTTAGAGACCTCAATAGCAAAACACCAAAGGATTAATTTCCATTGCCAAACATAGATGCTATCATAGATGCAACTACGGTTCATGAGATGCTCTCCCTAATGGATCGTTTTTCTAGTTATAGTCAAATTCAGATTAAGCCCAAAGGCCAGCATAAAATCGCATTCACAACACCATGGAGGATATTTTACTATAAAGTTATGGCATTCGGCCTTAAAAATGTTGATGCTACATATCAGTGAGCCATGACATATATTTTTCATGACTAAATGCATAATATTTTAAAATATTATATCGACGACTTGTCGACAAAGTCATTGCTATGTGAAGAGCATGCATAGGTCCTGAGAAAGGTCTTCGATCGCCTAATAGAGCATAATGTCAGGTTGAATCCTAAGAAGTGTGTATTTGGAGTGAATTTAGGAAACCTCTTGGGATTCATCATTTCAAAATGAGGGATTGAAGTAGACCTAGTGAAGGTCAAGGCCATTTTAGAAATGTATCCTCCCATAAACATCAAGGAATTAAGGAGCTTACAGGGCAAAGTAGCATCCATAAAGTGATTTATCATACAATTATCAAATAAATATCAACCCATGAATCAACTACTACATAAGGGGGTCCCATTCAATTGGGACAAGGACTGTCAAGTTGCCTTTGCTGAGATTAAGCAGTACCTGGTGATGCTCCCAGTTCTAGCTCCACCAAGACCAGAGGTGCCTTTTCTACTATATATATCAGCAACCAAATTTGAATTGGGAACCATGTTAGCACAAAAGAATATACAGGACAAAGAGTAAGCCATATATTACATTAGCCAAAACTTGGTGAGTTACGAGCTAAGATATACCTACGTGGAAAAGCTGTGTTTAGCAGTAGTGTTTGCAACAAAGAAATTGCAGTATTATATGTTAAGTCATAAGATGTATATCATATCAAAACAAAATACTTTGTAGTATATGATGAGCAAGACATATCATAATACATGTACTACAAAGTGGATCATGCCATTGATATAATTTGACTTGGAATTCATTAGCCAAAATTCCATCAAGGGATAGGTCATAACTGATCAATTGGTAGATACACCACTAGAAAATAGTAGTCTTCTCACCATTGAGCTTCTTGATGATGCATTCTTCACATTATAAGAATCTATCGAACCTGAATATCTAGATAAAAAAGTTGATATGACATTGTTCTTCAATGGTTTGAAGTGTGAACAAGGGGGTGGTGCAGGAATAGTGTTGTTCACACTACAAGGTGCTCCCATGCCCTTGTCATTTAAGTTGGAATTTCCTTGCACCAACAATAACGCTAAATACGAAATCCTAATATTGGGCCTCCAAATAGCTGTCACCATGAAGATCAAAAGGTTAAATATCTTTTGTGATTCCCTTATCATTGTAAACCAAGTGAAGGAAATTTTTTAATGCAGGGGTACTATCCTAAAGGTCTACAAAGATCTTGTTTAATCTTATCTAGCTCAATTGGAGTGGTATGACATCGAGGCAATCCCTCATTTGTCAAATATATTTGTAGACACTATGGCATATTTGGGATATTTAATTCCTCAAAATCCATCTGCCAATTTTACTACCATCCACGTAAAAACATTATCGCACTCTTCTATGTAGCGCAAGGCTTTGGATAATAAAGAATCAGTCAACATGATTCATATAGAACAAAATCATGAATGGTTCTACAGATCCAAATACTTTATCAAGAGGGCACCCTGGGGATCACTGATCTCGTAGGAACCTATGGGTAATGGTACTACCATTTTCCATAATATTGTTTCCCAGTCTACATTTGTAAATATTAAACCATAGGGGGAACATGCTATCTTTTTAGTTCAGGCTGAGGTCTATCAGAACTAGATTTCACAAATACATGACTTCCTAAAACTTGGTTTATTCACCCAGGGATTTTTGCATGTCGTAAAATACACATTTAAATAGAAAGTGATAAAGTATGTCTTGTTAGGAGATATTTTGTATCATCGAAGTTACAATTGAGTCCTCCTTCATTGTCTTGAGACCCAAGAATCATCTTGGGAAATTTTGCAAGCTCACGATGGTACATGTAGTGGCCATTTTAGTGGCATGGCTATTGTTAAGTGCATACTTTACATGGGCTATTATTGGCCTACTATGGAGAAGGATTAAAATGTGTATGTTACGAAATATATTAAATGTCAACACCATGCTAATATTGCACACTTGCCATCATAGACCTTATAGCTCATTCAAGTGGTTTGGCCATTTACTCAGGGGCTTGGATCTCATCAAAAAGATATATCCTTCGTCATAGGGCCGACATACATTCATTATTATGGCTACTGAGTATTTTACCAAGTGGGTGGAAGAAATCCCATTAAAAAAAATTGGAGCATGTATTACGGAGTTCATACTCACCAATATCATAAGTCATTTTGGGATACCATCCAAGATAATTTTGGATAATGGAAAATAATTCAAGAAAAAAACTATGAGGGCTTTAATTTTCAAGTACAAGATTAAACACAATTTTACGACTCCATATTATCCTTAGGCAAATGGGTAATCTGAGGCTTCAAATAAGATAGTGGTATTTATCTTTAAAATATGGTACAATAAAACCACAAGGATTGGCACATCCAACTTCCCATTGCATTATGGGCTTACAAGACTAGCGTTCAGATGCCCACTAGGGCAACACCATTTTCGTTGGTATATGGTACTAAGGCCATTATACCCTTAGAGTTAGAGATTCCAATGATGTGCATCACATTGAAAGAGTTTATTGATGATGACACTATGCAAAAAGATCACCTTGATCAATTGATGCTACTAGATGAACATCGTGTGAATGCCCTTGAGCATCTCTACATTTATCAAGAGCACTTATAATGAGCTTACAATAACAAATTCCATCTGAGAGACTTTGAGGTTGGTAATTTTGTGCTAAAAGAGAACCAAAAAAACTCAAATCTGCCATCAAAATTACGAGATAAATTTGTGGCTAAATGGTTAGGTCCTTATATCATCTCTGAGAATATTGGACTTGGGATATATTGCTTAACATCGCTTGAAGGTGTTGAAGATCCTGAACCTCTCAAAATCCTTCATATTAAAGTGTTCTATACCTAAAACTATTAAGAGGCTTCAAAGGCATCTGTAAGCTCTTTGTTCATTCACAAAAGGCTCCAAAGGCATCTATAAGCCCTTTGGTCACCCCATAAAAGGCTCCAAAGGAATATAAAACCTTTGGTCAAACCAAAATTTCAAAAATCCATAAAAATTAAAAAGCAAAAAAATCTAAAAATATTGCATTGCATTTTGCATTACTACATCTCATTTGCATCATGTATTTTAATTTTGCACATGTATTCATATAAGTACATTGCATTTAGGCATTTCCATCCATCACATTTGCATTAGAATAGATTGTGTTACCAATCCTACAAATGACACCATGTTTGTATTTCAATCATGCATCTATGCATTATCATCATCATACATCACCCTTGTGCATAATTGTGTTTCTCAACACAACCCCTCATGTTGATATGAAGAATATACTAGGGTTTTTCGATCATTCAACCATACATAGTGGTCTTCTCAAGATTTTAGTAGAAAGCTTGCTTTGCTTTTGTAGATGAGATCTAGTTTTTATAGCACTTAGCATATCAGAATCCTATCACTAATCAACACATTTAAATAGTGCTAATTAGGGTAAGGAAGGACGAACACTACAAAAGTGGTCTGAGTCATCTTAGGTGAAAGGTTTTATTACTTTCTCATTTGTGAGGAGAAGTGGTCTAGAGTAGAGGTCATTGGCAAAAGGACAAGTTCACCCCCTACCCTAAGAGATCCCTTAAATAAAAAAATTAAAATCCTAGAGTCAAATCCTATCCCTTGCTAAAAAAAGAAAATAAAAGAGAAAAGAGTATATACAAAATAAAGAGTGATTTTTATCACTATCTATGAGCAATTATCCCAATAAATTGAAGAAAAAAAGGGGTGAAATTGAATCCCTGAAATGCTCAATAATCAAAGCCATGGAGTGATCCCCAATACAATAATGGGCTGAATGAATCCCACCTGACATTGGGGTAGGTCTAAGAAAGTCACAGATGAGCTAGCTTTAGGTGGTTTGTATTGCCAAGTGGTCTAGTCTAACTAAATCCAAACCTAGGATCGGATAGACATATGAGGATCCCTAATACAACAATGGGCTGAATGAATTTTGCCTAGCACTGGGGTATGCTTATGCCTTATCTAATATATTCATTTGCACACACAGGGGTAATGAATAGCTTGGTCTTTCATAGTGAAAATTTTATTTTTTAGAAGTCTAGTATAGTCATTATACAACTTTTGATAAGTCAACTAGGGTGTTTGAGTTTCACAAAAAACCTGAAAAATTCCAAAATAGCAACAATCAAATCATAATAATAAATAATAAATTTCTCTTTATAAGATTTTTTTATTAAATATTGTTCATAAAATAGGTTAGATACTGAATGAATATTAGAAATAATATTTAAACAGCCACTGACTATGTTATGCATATTATTTTAACTTACAGGAGATTATGAATAGAAACAATACATCATTTCATAGCACACATGGATGTTTATTTGATTAATTCTTATGATAAGATATATCAATTACAATTCATGATTGTTATACATTATGTGGTGTCATCCATTAGATTGTTAAACTCATATTGCATTCATACATTATGTTTTAAGTGATTACATCATACATGTCCATTTACACTAAATCGTCTTCATGAAAATTATGCAGTACATATATGGCATGAACCATATTATAACATCATAAATTAAATGCATACAATTATAGTAAATTAAACATTTATTTTAAAATCAAGCATTGCATTCATATGCATCCATCATAAGTAGTCCATCTACACATATATATCATCGCATCTAATCATACATCACATAGCTATCTAGTACATATAGCATAAAATAAACATAACATATAAGCATTGCATCCAATGCATATCATAAACATAAATCAAATAAAGTACACATATGTTCAAAGTCACCGCAAGCTACAACTATGTACGTCCTCGAACTTACACTAAAAAATGGTATAGTAACATCTAACACAAATTCATACTAAGTAGCGACTGTATCCCCAGTATGTGAGACTCAACTGTCATCTCCATCCTACCTGTGAGTCCGCCTGGAGTTGGCACCTGAGGTCCTCTCAGCCTTGTATGTCCTATGACTAGAATAATCTAAATATTGCCCTGTCTCTCGAGTATGAGTCCTCTGAGACCCTAGATCTATGGTCCTATTAGGAACCTCACCCTTGAGTAGCTCAATCTCTCACCAAGGAAGAGATGTAAGTAGCATCTGATGATATTTCATTGACGT
Source organism: Wollemia nobilis (assembly GCA_028583015.1). Lineage (NCBI taxonomy): Eukaryota > Viridiplantae > Streptophyta > Pinopsida > Araucariales > Araucariaceae > Wollemia > Wollemia nobilis. The sequence goes on from JAQPPZ010002499.1 coordinate 5,811,778, forward strand.
GATGATGTACCAGAGCCCGTAGTCTTCTGATCTTTGCTATTGGGTCTATCCTTTCTAGTCCTTGTACTACTGGAGTAGCTGGAGACATTGGAGTAGCCTATGAATATGAGGGGTCTCCCCTCATAGATCTGAGTAAGTCATGTTTTGTAGTCATAATATCTAGCTGATCCTGTAGGATATTGTGTTGCCCTATGATCCTCTAGATATCCATATCTATCGTGGTGAGCTGTACCTATAGATTTATGCTATCCTCCTCATAGTTGTTCCACTAAGTCTACCCTCCTATGAGATATGACTGTAGGGCACTGACCCATACCTATAGGGTAGCTATAGAGGTATCTCTCCCTAGGATATGCATCTAGAGTGTGCCTACTTGGGTTTGTAAGCTAGTAACCTGAGCCATGAGCTACCCAATATCATTGTCAAGCATTGCCTCACCTTCCTCCTTAGCCTATGGGGTCTCCTCTATAGATCCTCCCTAAACCCATCCACCCTTATTCCATTGATGGACTCGATGACCATGAGGATTGACCTTTGCTCCCTCTGCACCCTCTATTGCTATGTCATCTATTGGTCTACCTAGTGGGCCAGCCAAGCCCCACCATAACATGGTCATCCACTAGGCATCATAGGTATCTATCATCCCTACATCTGTTAGGCCTGACTATTGGAAGTCATCATCCTTGTCACCTAGAGGAGTCACCTAGGGCTATGTGAGATCTCTCTCTAGAGTGAGACGATAATAGATGATGGGAAACTCAAGGATATCCTATCAGATCCTAAAATTCCTAGTGACACAGGAGAAGTAGAAGAACCGTCATACCTCAGACTTACACATGAGGATCCATATATCTCTACGTATTCATCGTATGTAGTCATTAGCCTCTACCCATACGGGGCAGTCTAGGTATGACCACCACTCAACCTGGCCTGGCTAAAATCATGCAAACTACTCAATATAGTAGCTCAGGTCCCCTATACGAGACCTGCTCTTGAAACCCTCCTACTCTTGAGGCCAACATGTTGCATAGTGCTACTGCTCCATAGTAATAACTGCGATCTACAGAGGTAGTCCTATGGGGTGCTTTATGGTGATGTGCTACCAACCCCAGATCTATAGTAGAAGGCTACAACCAATGCCCACTATGTTGTACTAGGTAATCTGATACAACTCATTATAGAGTTGTGCAAGTAAAGCATTCCCCTAGGACAAGATGAGTGGCTGATGGGTAGTGCTAGCAAGGACATCACAAATCCTAGCTAGGAGGTTCCAAGGGAACCTCACTACTAAAATTTTGAGGAGCATGATATGGATGAGGAAGTACATAAATATAGTAGCCCACTAAGAGAATACATGCTCGTTGTACCAATGCTCTATGTGGACCCCTCCGTGGTCCAAGTGCAACTACACCTCATCACTACACTTGCCAAAGAACTTGGTGAATACTACATCCTTTGCCTCCATCGATGAAGATGTGATGGCCTCGCCATCCAGAGGAAGCTTGAAGATATAGTACACATCTTCAAGGATCATTATCATCTCACCTATTGATAGGTGAAAGGTGTTGGTCTGTGCATCCCAACATCAGGCCAATGCAGTCATATAGGCCTAGTCAGCTTGGAGAGTGGGTAACCTCAAGATATAGCTGAAGCATACTATTGTAAACCAGTCTCACTCTTTCAATAGAAGGGCACCATGTAGGTTGCAAAGGATCTCATATTCCCTCGTCCGTGTAGTAAGAGTCTAGTTAGAAGCATAAAAAAAGTAATAAAATCAATAAAAAATAGTAAAAACAACCTAGAAAGATAAAAAAATTCACAAAAGTTCAAAAACACAAAAACATTGAAAAATATCCTCAAAAATTGCAAAAAATATATTGAAAAAACACTTTAAAAGATAAAAAAAAATCAATTAAATTTAGAAAAAAAATTGAAAAAATTAATATTTTTCTAAAGTTGCCTAACCGTGAATGGGACCCATAGTCGACACCAACAGTCAATTTTATGATCGTTGGAATTTGAGTCTAGCCACGACTGACAAACATGACTCTAATTTACCAATTGGGAGCCATGTATACCACTCGTGGCTAAGCGCAGTGAACTTTTTAGAGTGACGTGCCATCCCAAAAATCCCCTAAAATTAAACCCACCCATCTACTCTAACCTATGCTAAATCCTAGACTAGGCAAGGTTCATTACTAATGGTTCAATATGGTTCATTTAGCTCGTTAATTAATGAGTTCCTTTTAACCCGGTAAGTGTAATAATGGTCATGGTTTTGTGTGCTACCTTAGGATCACTGGTGCCTCCACTGGTGGATGCCTCAGGTTGGTTGGCCATCGATTAGGTTGGTAGAGAAGTCGAGTTTGCAGCAGCATTCTGTATCAAATTTTATCACTCACCTCTTAGAGCTCTTAGGTTTGTAAGCTGGAAATTGGAAATAATGACATTGAAAATGATAATTTTTTCTTAAATTTTTTCTATTTTACCTCCAATCGTGCCTGGCACCCATGGGTGTAGAATTAGGGTTTGCCAATCGCATGTCAGAGCCATGGCTAAGATAATTTTCAAAGTCAATTGTGTTTGACAAAAATGACTAGAAACTTGTAGTAAATGATCTAAAATACCACCGCGAGGAGTTCTAAAATGCCAAATTAAAAATATCCACCTAACCATAATTATCAAAAATATTAAAAATAACAAAAAAATTAGATAATTCACAAACCAAATGCACCTCGTATCTAGTTATTTACCCTATACACTTTGAGGTTGCAATGACTAGCGCTCCATGCAATCTGGAAAGATGAGTAAATTATCATAAGGAAATTTGGAGTAAATTTGTCATCGCCAAATTGATATGCTTAATTTCAATCCCGAAGAAAGACTTGGAGGTTGGACCACCCCACGATAATGAAGCAATCATGTCAATTTTTCTATAACATTTTCAGCAGATCATCGAACAATATGATTCAATGCATGCCTAATTGGAATTGTTATCATCTTGATTCCCTAAGAATGCCTTCATGGCTGGACCACTCTATGGGATAGAGACTTACAATTACTATTAACAGTCATAATCATAGCTGATTAGGCCTAGTGAAGTATTAAGTGCTAAATGTTAAATCATTTAGATCAATCATCGTGGTCAGGTGACTCATCACTTTACTAATTTTTATTACCCTCATCGACTCATTGCTTGAGGGGGTAGTCATAATATCATAATCATAATCAAAGTCAGTAGAAGATCCCTTGATCTTGTCAAAATTGCATTCATCTTACGAATCATTTTCGACGACTATCATAAGATTACCCTTTGCTGGAGAAAAAATCAAATATGACAGTTGAGTTTATGCTCTCCGCCTTTCGGATCTATAGGTTCAAACAACCTATAGTAGCGATAAAAGCTACACAATTGAGACAGAACAAGTACAAGTTATTTTAATTTAAGCGTTTCATCTAGTTGGAAGCAATTATTCTAGGATGCGTTTTATTTTATAGAAATTGGGCATCTAATGTTTATTAGACTAATGATCATCATGCAACCTACGACATCATTTTAGGAGGTCTACTTTTTCTCAATGTTGTTCGATCTCACAATGCATCTCAAAAGGGGCATTTGTAGACACCTAAAACACATCATGTCAAGGTGACTACTCATATGGGATATGCTAACAGACCATATGAAATATATTGGATAGATTCGAAGGTGAGGTAGTGGTTCTAACCACTCAATTTAGGCATTTTAGCCTAGTCAGTGTTGGTCGCGATTGACACCCATAGTTAATAGGTATGATCACACCTCAAATCCACGGTTAGCCTTCAAGTTTAGTTTGATATCAACTAACCCAAAATTGGTTACAATGGTCAAGTTGTTCGAGTTTCAAATGGTTTGGGCATGAACTATTTTGGAAGTTTCCATTCAATTGCCCTAACCAAAGGTTCTTGATCTTGGCTTTTCCATGAAGCCAAGACAAGGCCTTCCTAATATCTATAAGACCCTCCTCCAATTTGGGGAAGAGAGATCATTTTTTTAATTATGAGCGACAAAGCCCTATCGAAGTGCATAATCACTTGCATCCTTTGAGAGGAACACTTTTGCTTCCTGATTGGAGATTAAAATGGCACTTGAAGCCATGAAGGTCCTAGGAACCTAGGAGAATCAAGAAACTCAATTGAAGACCTTCAAGCACAAATTTGAGCAATTCAATCGTCAAATCCATCGGAGGACACTGAGGTGACCCTTGATCATCAATTTATCAAGGGGAATTGGAGATATAATCCTGAAATTGGAGAGAAACAATATTTCTAGCTCAGCCACGACTGTCAGTCGCGGTTAACAGTACTCGCTGTGCCACAGATCTGCGGTCAGGTTTAATCTCCATTTTTCCTTGTTACAACAATAGGTTTTATTTTCTATTATATTAGATTAGATGAATCTAACCTAGATCAGTTTATTAGAGACAATAATATGGTTGAATCAGTGATTTAAGACACTCTTCCTTTATTTCTTGTCATTGGGAAACTATATTAGTTATGGCTACATTTCATGCATTTTAGGATCCTAAATGCTTAATTAGGATGTTATGTGATTAGATCTAGATTTCATTTACATGCTTTATGGCAAATTTATTATGTTCAACACAAATTTACATCTTTGTATACTTTCTTGATTCCATATTACCTTTAGCATATTTTGGACAAAGTTTCATTCAAGGCCTCATCAAGAGAGGCTACCTTTGCTTCTAATGTGTTTCTTGTAGTTTCTTGATCACAGGGTTTTTAGGACTCATTTTTCAATGCATTCAAGGCAACAAATGCCTCTTTACAAGAGATAACAAGATCATACTTGACCTGGAGCAGTTCGTGTCATTCTAAAAGGCCCACAAATTACACCTACCCTTGCGAGGGATTTCTTATGATTGTAATATTGTATCACATTGGGTATCCCTAAGAGGGATGAATTTGTAACCATAAGAAAAATTTATTTTTGGTCATTTCAAATTTTTCAATTGATGTATGTGCTTTATGTGATTTTAAATTGTTACTAGATTAGGTGTATGCATTTTAGGATCATACAATAAGCTAAGGTCTTAGTCCCATAAACATTCAAAAGAAATAACCTGTCAAATTTATTAAGGCTATAAAGACTAAAGGTTTATCCATCAAGTTACCTTAAGCAAGCTAAACCTAAGGCCTAGTCAGTTAAATGAACAATTTACCTAAGCATGTTACCTTAAGGTGTTCTATCGAAGTGAAGCCGACTGCAACCGAGGCCATCAACCAAAAGAAATAATTTTGGCATGAAGGATTAGCCAAAATAAGTGAACGTAATCAAAGCCGAGAGACAAAAATTGAAAGGATAAAACAATTTTTTTAGCTGACAAGAATGTTAGAGTAATATTCCATTCTTTGGGATATTTACCCTTTTACTCCACTAGGGAAAATAGGTAGTATATTGCATTACACTACTTGGGTAGATTATTACATTTAATTTTCTACTTTCTACCATGTAGATATTTACTGTCTTAAATATCTAATGGTTAATTTCCTAAATATCCTAGGTGAAGAGTTGTAAACCAAACTATCTTCCTCTTGGCAGATTGTTTGGCGTGATCTCCTGTTCAATTAATTTTGATTACTATTTTGTAACCTATTTAAAGGCTATAGTTTCTAAACTATATGTTAATGCAAATATTCAATTATCAAACTTATTTTGGATCTCCTGGTTATATTGGCACTAGAGCTGGAGAGAGCTGTGAGGAGGAATCAAAATTCTCGTTCGCTGGAGAAATTGAGCGTAGGAAGCACCAATTTGGTGACTTTATTAATTTTTTTCTCCTCCTATGTTCCTAAGTTTCCTATAGTTTTTAATTGAATTTTATTAATCAATTTCCCAGAGGCAGAGGAGGTGGACATCTATTTTTTTCATAAGCCACCTCACCCCACCTCGACAGGCTTTGGGGCCCGTAGGAGAGGATCCGCAGGAGCTTGATCAGCCAGGTCAAAAACTCAATGATCTAAAGCTCCCATAGTCGATCGACTGGGCAAAATATTCCCTATCGACGATTACGACCATGACCTGGGAAGGAGCCTTTTTGAGGCTCCTGTCCATAGGGCCCACGCACCCACGGTAAACCAATGGGAGTGCATAGAGGGCAGGAGTGCCCTCACACTTCCATGTGGCATCACCTGATTGGGAGTGCCTCAAGTGCAGGAGCGCCCTCACACTCTCGATGGAGTGCATCAGGTGCTAAACCTTTTACACACTTAGTGAAACCACACAAGACACGTGGTCGAACCAAATCTTGACACCTATACTCAACACACTGGTGATCTGACTTAGCAGGACACATGGCACACACTACAAGGAGAGACGTGGTGAAGGCAGACACTAACACATGTGAGGCAAAAAAAATTTGTTGGACCGCATACTACCATGTGGTAAGGTTTTGGTTTCACGTACAGGGGACACGTGGCAGAGGCAAACACGTTGGCTAGCTCACCGATTTCTTGAAGGAAATCATGCATTATTAAGCACATTCAGGCTTTTAAAGCCTATTTCATCCTTCACGGGATGAATGTGGGATAAAATCCCACAAGGCCCACGTGAAGCCCGCCTCCTCTTCAATACACTGCACGTGGGGCTAGCTTCCAAAGCCGCCCCAGTAGTGCAGTGGTCAAGGTGAACCTTGACAAGCACGAGGTCGAGAGATCGACCTCCATGCATTTGTTTTAGAAAAGAAGGTGCATTTAGAGTCCCATTTGGTAAAGTTTCCAATTTAATTTTTTTTTTTGCTTAAATTTAATATTTTTTAGATAATTTTTCATAATTTTATATAGTTTTGCCTAAAATAATCATTTTTTTCTTTATAACTTGATTATTTTTTGACAAATTATGTTTAATTATGTAAAATTAAGTCTTAATTTTTTTTTTTTTTAGCATTTACATTGGAAACCTTTTATACACCAATTTTTTTTTGCAACTATAACAATTCCATTTCTTATGTTTTCTCCACACTTGGGGATAAAGAGACAAAGAAACCAACAATTTTGTTGTAAAACATAAAAACTCTTCTCAACCTTGTTAATTTAGCATACAAGAAAGGATCAAACTTGAATTCTTTTTGCAAATTAGACAACAAGGAGACTAATTTTTTTTTGTAAAATTCAAAAGGCAAAGTGTGCATTTGTTTTCTCCAAGGGGGGATATAAGACATAAAATTGCACATTATTTTTTGCAAAATTGAGAAGAAATTGTAACCTTGGGTCCATCAAAACCAAGTCATTTGTCGACTGGTCTGGAAGCCTTTCAAACACGGGTCGTGTGTCGACTTGTCTTGGAAGGAGTGCTCGATTTGTTAATTTTACAAAATAAAGGGGGGAAGACAACATTGTACTTCTTTTGCAAAATTGTAAGACAAGGAGGAGACATAATATATCAATTTTTGCAAAAAAAAAATTCAATTTTTTTTGCAAAAATTAAAAGGCGCATTTTCGATTTTACTCGACACCTTCATTGGCAAATTAGGTGTATTTTCGGTTGCATACGACACCTAGGTGATAAGAATTTTGTGGGCATTCTTGTTTGATTATTGCATTATTTATTTTGCAATTATAATTCATAGAATCAAGAACACTTTCTATCCCAAAATTTCACTAATAAATTTGTGTTAACCATTGCACATATTTAAAGCCAATATTCACTTGATATTCTCTTCTACAAACAAAAACCCCTAATTCACTCTATTTGTTTGTCTTAATTTCCTCAAACTGATTATCCCTCTTTAAGAGGATTTTCAGGCAGGTGCCATTAAATATATTTTTGAGTGAATTATCTTTCAGCTCTTATTTGTTTGGCTTAATTTACTCCAACTGATTATCTCTCTTCAAGAGAATTTTTAGGCAGGTACCATTAAATACCACTTAAAAGTGAAAGAAAAATAATATTAGTACAAATTATAGGACATTAATCATGGCAACTATCAATAAATACTTAAGTGATACACAATTTCTAAAGGGTCCTAACTATTCAGCATGTAAAACTAAGTTGAAAGCCATCCTGACTGTAGAGGAAATGTGGCATTTAGTTGATGGTACTGAATCAAGACCCACAACACCAGGAGCAGATCAAAGAGCATGGGATAAAAAGAATAATCGTCTTCTTATGTTGATCCTCCTAGCTACTGCTGATGAGATCCAACCTCACATAAGTGAAGCTAAAATTGGTAAAGATGCATGGGATGCTCTTTGTACCATTTTTGAAGGCAAGAATCAATCAACTATTCTAAACCTTCAAACACAACTTCATACACTCCATATGAAGTTAGGTGAATCAGTAGAACTCTTCCTCTACAGAGTGTCAGAACTGAAGTCTAAGCTCAATTATTTAGGAGCCAGAGTTGAAGACACCATTTTGACTTCAGTAATCTTGAGATCTCTTCCCGAATCCTACAAAATGTTGATTACATCCCTTAATGTTTCACAAAGAGTTGTCACCTTTGTGGAGTTAGTTAATTTAATTCAAACTGAGGAAGCAAATCAACTCCAAAATGATGAAGTGTTGAACAATGCACTTTATTCAAACAATAAGGGTGATAAAAAGAAAGAAAAATTTCAAAAGGGAGGATCATCCTCAAAAGGTAAGGGAAAACAATCTCAAAAGATGTGTTTCTCATATTGTAAAAAGGACAACCATGACACAGATCGGTGTTTGTTCAAAAACAAGAAAAAAAAGAAATACAAAGGCACAACATAGAAGCAAAACCAAGGCAATATTGTTGGTGAAGTGTCTAATTTTGATTTTGATTCTGGTTCAGAGAAAGCACATAGAGTTCTCATTGCTAAGACATTATTGTAGAGGGAAAACACAATTTGTTACCTTAAGAAAGCATCATTTTATCTCTCTCTTTTTAGGCTTCATAAATAACATAAGTTTTTGTTTGAAATACTTGTAATAAAGGGGTGTTTTTACCTCTTTTTAGGCTTCATAAATAGCAAATTCTCATTTTTTGAAGTTCTTATAACAAAAGGAGGAAATTTTCTAGTGTAAAATTGCCTAGGAGGCAATATTTGTAAAACCCTTCATAAAGCTTCTTGGGTTGCACATATTTTGCAATTAAGGGGGATATACATTTCTTTTCTTCACAAATTTTTGTAAAAAGGGAAGAAGACTTATAAGGATGCATTTTCAGCAGTGATCGAAACCTTAGTCATACTTCTTTCAGAAATTAATTACAACATGTTTTGCAACAAAGGGAGAACTTATAAGGGTGCATTTTCGGCAGCGACCAACACCTTAGCTACCTTATCTTTTTCAAACTCATTTTTTAACCGAATGAACCTCATATGAAGTGATCTACTCTACTACACCTAGTGATTGCAACGACTAGTTACCCATGCAATTCGGTTGGATGACAAGATTACAATAAGGACATTCGTTGATGTGAAGACAAAGTGAGGAATGACCCACTTTTTTCTTAGGAATAGCCAGGAAATTGTGATAGAGCAAGAACCAACAGATCGACATATTTTTCACTATATTGGGGCAGTTATATACATTACCCAAATAATGTAATAAAGGGGATGTTAGACCAATATTCCATTCTTTGGGATATTTACCCTTTTACTCCACTAGGTAAAATAGGTAGTATATTGCATTACACTACTTGTGTAGATTATTACATTTAATTTTCTACTTTCTACCATGTAGATATTTACTATCTTAAATATCTAATGGTTAATTTCTTAAATATCCTAGGTGAAGAGTTCTAAACCAAACTCTCTTCCTCTTGGCAGATTGTTTGGCGTGATCTCTTGTTCAATCAGTTTTGATTACTATTTTGTAACCTTTTTAAAGGCTATAGTTTCTAAACTATATGTTAATGCAAATATTCAATTATCAATTTTATTTTGGACCTCCTGGTCACAAAGAATAAAATATTGGCCGAATGATCTATCAATCGATTCGGTAGAAAAGGAAAGCCACTCAGTCGAATAAATATAAAAGGCTCAAAATAATTGACCAAAAGAAAATCAATGGTAAAGAGCCATTCAAACCAATATATACAATAAAAAACAATCTTTTGAAATAAAGCTATAAGATTTTGATAAAATCCGATGGTCAAACATGACAAGTTTTAGAAAGAAAATACTCGATCGAACACAGATCGATGACTTAGAATGATCGAAAAAAAATTGAATCAACGACTAATGAAACATCAATTTCAAAGTCTATCGATCAAAAATCCATTTCAAATTTCTCGATCAAATTTGAATCCCTAAAGTCAAAAAGTGAAACAAAAAAGTATTTGATCGGGAAGAAGAAGTGATCGATCGAATGACTTAGTGTGAAATTTCTATCGACTGAGAGCATATCAAATTGTCAAATCGATTGGCTGAAACCTCATCGAGATCAATAGTCATCAAACATCAACCCAAAATTTGTCGATCAAAAATCCAACAAAACCTTCGGTCAAAGCTGACATGTTACTCAAGACATTACAAACTTAAGATATTAAATTTACCTTCGTGAGTGGGGTTAATGTTTCAATAAATCAACCTAAACCAAATAAAATAAAATCATTACCCTAGATTGGGTTTAGTCATAAGGGTCATGATAACGTTTTCCCCCTTAAAGTCTTGTGTTTTGATTCACCAAAATTTCAAAGGAAAGCCATTCGATCAAAGAGCAATATTGAGTGGTTGACCATGTCAATGAAGCTCAGGTCGCTCGATTGAGCGAAGAACTTCATGAATTAGACAAAATTTTCAAAAATTTTCTCAAGTATGTGGTCATTTTGGGCATACACTCTGGAGCCTCCCAGGTGGATTTGCTTGCAAAGCCATCAAACTCAAAGTCTTATCCATTGGGCCTTGGGAGTCAAAAAATACTCATCTTCAAAAATATGCTTTAAATAATAACTTCCATATAAACACTACCCTTTGAAAATCCAACAATCTTCTTAGAGGGTAAAGGTTCATATAGAAATCATACCAAAAACATCATGACTCATCCACTTATAATGAGACTATACCAAAAATATAGGCCTATTGCCATTATCTTCAAAAATCAGGTATAAATCTACTCCTATTATAAGGCCTTATTGCAAAATATCTTCACACAAAATCTGCTGCTCTCTATGCCTATGTAGGCTTCATGCCTTTATTGTTCATTTATGACAATTGTCAAAGCAAAAAACAAAAATGCAAAATTCATGCATATGTACAAAAACAAAAATAAACTAAGTGTGGGCTCCTTCCAAGATTGTAACCACTCCATCCTACTCTTATTCTTCATGGGCCTCTTCCTCGGCCTCTTATTCATTCTCTTCATATTATTATTCTTCTTCTCCTGGAGAAGGTGGTTTCTGAGTCCTTCCTCTAGAAGAAGCACCGAATAGCTGAATCATCAATTTTAAAGATCATAAAGCCTGTTTCTAGGTTGATTCAGAGGAGTTTGATGTCTCTTTGAGCTGCTTATAAACATATGGTAATTCTCCAATGTCTTCGTAATTAGCAACATTCCCTATATTCACTAGATCTTCCATAAGATCTCTTAATATGGTAAAATTAACAATTAAATAGAAAACTTGCTCTTGGGGTAGTGGCTCTTCAAGAGAATCAATTCCAGATTCATTCTTCAAATCTTCATCAATGCTTTTCTGGATCTCTTCCATGGATAACAAGTTGTGATCCTCCATCCATAGGTATTTTAAGCCAACTTGAATCATTTATTTATTTACATCAACAACATCCCTAATCACACCTCCAATCTTGTCAAACAATAGCCAAGATTTCTGAAGTGCCTTGTGCTTCTTAACCATGATTTTGACAAAAACTCTAGCAAGATTCCATTCTTTATAAGGGATTGGTTTAGCAGAGTCACTGAGTCTGCTATCAACCAACCTATACATTTGTTTTTTCATAATAACCATAGGATACAACTCTCCAGTGATCTGGTCTAGGTATCTCTAAACATTAGGAAGTAGGTGATTGGCCTCATCAAGATAGTCAATCATGAATTGAAGCCTTGAACATTTCTCTTGGACTTCGGAGAGCATCTATTTTCTAATCCTCTTCAGTTTAATTTTAGAAAATCTAGAGGCATTAGCCTTCTCTATTTGAAGTTGCTGCTTTAAACTCTGAATATATTTCACTTGTTCTTCATTCAACTTCTTTTGCTCTCCTAGTTGATCCTTGAGCTTATTGGCCTCTTGAAAATTTTCTTTCCATCCCTTGACCTATTTTTCCAAAGACTTTTCTACTTTCTTCTTATTTCTCAGAGTATTCTAAAGCTTTTGAATTTGTTTCTCCAGTTTATTCACCCTGTCTCTGACCATATAATTCTTCACATAGAAGGTGTCTAAATGGGCTTTGGCTATAATCAGTTAATCCTCTTCAGGAAGCTTATCAATATCTTCTGTGACCTCCTCCACTAAGTAATATTGGATAGCCATTTTATTTTTGGACTTATTTACAAGTGGTGTCATAGATCTAGATACTCTTTTCCTAGCCACTGGATCAACATACATACTTCTTCTTGTGACAACCATCCTGTTGGAAGGCTTAGAAAGATTCTCTACCCATAAATAATTTGCTCTCTGTGTGGATGCTAGCTCTTTTGGCAAAGTGACACTAGAAGCCAGGGGAAATGAAGATACCATAAATGATAGGGCAGAATGAACTACTGATAATGGGGGTGTGGGAGTACTCACAAAAATCTATGTAACGACAGTGGACTCTGTAACTACTATTGTTGTTGCTATTGGTAAAATCATAGAAATCAATGTAAGACTAACAATTGGATGAATGGTGGTACTTGGAACACTATCTCCCATTTATGGTGGTGGTGGTAATAATAAATATGAAATTATGGAAGATGATGAAGTGGTAACCTTAGATTCTGGAAATAATATTTGGGGTGACTATGAGGAAACATAAGTGATTTGTTCTTCAGTGACAACCAATGAAACATCGGGTGGATTGTGAGAGGGAGAAAGAACATTTGTCACATTTTCTTGACTAGAAAGGGAGGGAGAATTATTTAGGGATTCAGTAGGATGTAGAGGAGAAGAGGGATTAGAAATCATACCTTCACCTATAGATGTAGGGTGCTCCTGCTCCATTTCTATTTCTTGCTGCTGCTCTTGATGAATCAATTCTTTTGTAGCAGAAATAGCTACCTCTTTTGAAATCTCCTCCATATCCAATATATACTTATTTTAAACTTCATTTTCCCTTATTTCTAGGATCTTTTAGTTCTATGGATTAATTGAAAGGAATCCATCTCACTCTTAAAATCTTCGTCTCATATATCTCCTTGTACTGCTCCAAAAAGTAAGACTTGCTCAGAAACATGACGTAATTCTACTGATGTTGTAGGGGTAATAGAAAGGGGGGTGAACCTGAAACTCTCATCCTTATTCTTCCAATAAATCTCTATATCTGGAGGTTGACCCCCCAAAGCTAAGAATTTAGGCCTAGGTACTACTTTAATAACTGGAGTACTGACAATTTTTTTCACTAGTATATTGCATTTTGCTCAGAAGCTGAGCTCCCTTAGGAAACTTCTCCACTTGTTCAGTGGTAGGATGAATTTTTTTTTATACTTCAGCTGCTATCAAAAGAGTCTCCTACTCCTCTACTAGATCTTCTTGGTCTATGGATGGAGAGAGAGATTCAAAACTAGTTTGGGACTTTTGAACTATCAACACTATGTCCCTGATATCCTTCTATTTCTAGGTCCCAATATTTTCATTATATATCCTAGAAAAATCTTTATCAATATTCATTCCAAACCTAGACTTAGTTTTTCCAATATCAATCCTCATTCTCCACCAATATTATATCTTTGCTACATTCCATTATTCTTCTTTCTTAGCTTCTTCAACAACTTCCTCCTCCAAATGAGGGTCTTTTTTCTTTTTTGTTTTCTCTTCGATGTCACTAATAGTGGCTTCTATGAGCCGATGACTTTTCTTTTGGTTAGGATCAAAATTTACAATTTGCTCATATAAATCCAACCATAGAGGTAGTTGAACCATTCCACTCTAAAAGAGTGGTGTCATCATTATTTTTGCCCTATTCAAAATGATCCCTAGATTTATAAGCCTTTTCTCCATTTAGAGCTATATTTATTGCAGTGAAGATACAATAAAGGTCATAACTCCATATTTGGGGTATGTAAAATAGACCTAACCTGTCAAGGTATTGGTCAATTTGCTGACTCTACCCCTTATTTGTGATGGTAATGTCCTCCACAGTGCGGTATGTAAGAAAATATTTTCTATTTCTCCCAAAACCATAATTCAAATAAATATATTTTACCTACCTCAAATATTTGGCTTTCTTGATTCCATAGTCGATAGAAGGGTTGAAGTTAGCTCCATTTGTTGCTAAGGAATTTTCTAGAGTGTTATTTTCTTTGGGAATAAAATTTAAATTTAGGGCATCAAAGGATTCCATCAGATGCCATACCCTATTTCTGTAACCTTATAGGTAATGGTACTTATTGCTACACCTATTTCTCACCTGATGGAGTATTAACTAAGAATCACCATATATGTTCAAAATATTAATGCCCATGCTTTATGCTTGAATCAATCTGAGACACAAGGCCTCATATTCTACAACATTTTTAGTACATGACCATGTTAGTCTGTAGGAAAAATTCTTTATCCCTTCTGATTGGGATTGTAGAACTACACCAACTCCTGCATCATTTATGCATTTAGCACCATCAAAGTGCATGGTCCATGTTTCTTTCTCTCTTAGAGATTGATTGGATATAGCAAGGATTTTTTTCTAATTCAGTTGAGATACTATATGTTCTCATACCAGTTCCAAACTGACTATAATCCTCTATTAAAGACAATACATCCTCAATATCCAACTCCTCAATATTTTCCACCAGCTCAAATTCTTCCAAGGAACTAATGTTGCACATGTCTTCCTCAATATTTTCAATGTGATAAGCTACTGGTTTTTTAGGTGTTATCCTTATTCTCTTTCCTTTGAAAGGAATTACCATACTAGAATAATCCATGTACATACATCCACCTAATTTTGTACTAAACTACCTTGAAAGACATAATTCAAAGTAGGTTTCTAGGTCAACCACAACTATTTATTGTACTATTTTCACCTCAGGGGCTCTGTGCAGCCTGATCAAAACATCTTTTATGACTCCAACTATCTTAACAGGTGTCCCATTCAATTGTAACACTCTAATATAAGATCGGGTATACTCCATACCTATTTCTTCATAGTCTGTTTTAGGCATAACTGTTGTTGATGCTCTTAAATCTATCATACAATTTTGAACTACCCAACCTTCCATCTTGAGGGATATATAGAAATGAGGGGGCTTATTATTTAAAATAGTAGGTGACATTTCTTTATTTCTAATGGCATACTAAGGATTGTGGTGGCCTGCTTATCTTGTGGGTACTTGTTGAGGGAAGCTTTAAGTATATCAATATGACCAAGAATGAACAAATTGTCATACAGGTTAGATTTTTATGGAATCCTCTTCATCTCTTCAACAATATTATACTTAGATTTTTCCAGGGCAGGTCTTTCAAGCCTTCTTTCTAGATCACCATATTTCCTTTTATACTACTGAGCAGATTCAATTCTTTACCTTTTGGTAATAGAGGGGAATCTAAGTATTTTTCTAAGCCTCATATTTAGATTTTACTTGGTGTCTTTCAGTTTCCTTATCCCACCTCTTAGGAATACCATCTGTTTTCTCTTTTCCTTTAGCTTGGAGAATGGGGAAAGTATCACTAATTTGAGGAAGTGGATCAGTTCTTTTTGAGAAGGGACTTGGAATTGCCCCATATTTTTGGGATCCCCTTGTAAATATTTCTTTCCAGACCTTGTTATAACAACAATTGGGCTTTCTTCATCCAGTTCTTTCAAAATCATGATTTGGTCAAACTGTCATAACATATTAACTCTCCCCTTTTGATTCCTTTCATATTGATCCATAGCTTGTTGAACATGGTGTTGGTGCATCATACAAGATTGTGAGTTATGGGGATGATTGCATACTAAAAACCAAATATTTGCAAGATTAATATCTAAAGAACATTCTGGCTCTTCATATGCTGCATTCACTCTGACTTCGATACTATTACTAGGACCAGATCTCTGATATTTATTCACATATGGAAACCTCCTCTGTTGTGACCTTTCTTGGCCTCTCTTTTCCATCGAATTCATTCTATTAATTAGAGTTTGAATAGTATTTTGTATATCCAAAATAACAAAAAACTCTTGAGATGGTTGAGAAGGAAGGGGAGGAAAATGAGTCACAGAGGATAATGGCTTCGGTTGAGGGATTGCATTCATTTGTGGAGATGGATATGATAAATAAAGGGGATCCATGTAAGAGGGGTTTGTGGATTGATTTTTGCTATTAGTGGTTTCTATGTTGTAAGACAACACAGTTTTGGGGGGTAGTCTTCCCACATTAATTAGGATATTTTTAGCATGAATTGCTTCATTATAAACTTGGGGGAAGACTTCTACTCTAGATTGTTGTGTCTACAAGCCTATCTCTGATCCAAGGGCTATAATTTAATACATATAGGTCAAACATGCAACTGGTATAGCTATGGGAGGTATTCTCTTCCATGTTCTGCTGAATCTCAAATTAAAATCTGAGATAGTTTCCTGCTGAGATTTTTTCATGGATGTAAATTTGTTAAGTAGGGAGAAAGTATCAGCAAACTCATTGAATTATTCTATAAATGGCTCAGCTAATTCTTTCAATGAAGTGATATTGTTATCTTCCAGAGTTCTAAATCAATGTAATATCTTTCCTCTTAAGGAAAGCGCTAGAATTCTTACAATAATATCCTCCTCTTTTATGTTGTGAATTGCTGCTAGATTAAATATATCCTAACAATGCCTATAATTTGTCTTCCCAAATCCATCATAAGTGGGGATAGCCTTGGATATAACATGGGGAATGACATTAATTTGGGCTAATCTCAGGGGACCAGCTATATTCCAGTTGGGGTATTTTTGTAATGGTTTATTAGGAGCCACATTTTATGCCATACTTCCAGGTGCAGATCCTATTAGAGGGCTTGTTGGATTAACTGTAGGATTTTCTTCAGGAAGTTCTTCTTATGAGAGGAAATATTGATTTAAACTTTAGGCAACAATAGACCCTCTATAAGGTAATTCATAATATAAATAGGAGGTAGGGTTATTCATTTTAAAAGACCTAGTATACATGAAAGGAAATTTGTCTATAGGGACAATTATTTTTTTGGTTTTAAGGACCAAGGAGTCGCTAGGTGAACTTGCTCTTCTCTGCTTACAAGGTCAAGAAAATTCACCAAATATTTATTTCTCCAGGTTGAGATAAACAATAACTCATATGATGGATTTTTCATGTTCCTTGTGAATTGGTCCTATTGGGCATTCCAAAAACTATTGGGCACTGAATTGCATCAATTTTTATTCAATACTACAATTGTCTATCTTCCTACTTTCTATCCAGGCTTGCACCCAATAGCTACAGCTCAACACTCAACATTGGATGGACCAAAATAGATTTTTTGATCCAACCTCTAGAGTAGGTTGGTTCCTTGTCAACTTAAATAAGATGTTGACACAATTATGCTCACTTAGGGTTTGGATATTAGGGTAATAAAAGGTTAGGGTTAGAGAGATGTGAACAATAGTGAACGGATAGGTTAACAACATTACACTATAGAAAAAAGCTCCAAAAAATAGAATTAAAGACACATTACTCAGATCAACATTATCTCAAATCAAGTGTATTTCTATGCACTAACGAACAGTAGATAAATATTATAGGCATCAATTTCAATATCCAAACAATGATAATACAAATAACTGAATTCACCACTACCTAGATTTTACAAAAATATACTCCCCAACAATAAAGATCAAATCCAAAAGCAGATTTCAATTACCCTGAAAGCTAGTAATCCATTAATTTTGTATGAAATAACCATTTAAGTATTCATAGAAATGCAACTAAAGAATTTGAACCTTTAATATCAAATATGAAGACACAAGATTTGAAGTGAAGATCAATGTAATTCTCCTTTCATTAGCCCTTGGGAATATTTACAATAGCACAGGAAAACACGCTAGAGCTGACCCTTTAAAAATGAGGGTTCAACCTCTACTTATGGTTTTGCAAATTTAAAAATAACTAGGAAAATTACAAAGATTAAAATATTGACAGATCAATAAAGAGTTCTTTCTAGTATTCTCTTACTAGTTCATCCTCTAGGAAACCCATTGCAATTAGACTACCATGTCAAATCAAAGCCTCTGCAACTTACTAGTTGTTTGAAGCTAACTGGAGTTCTAGCCGTTGGATATTGCGTATACATCACCGATCCTTCTTGGGAGTCTTTTGACATCATCGAATTGTAACCATCTTCTGGTTTTGTCTTCTTGAAACCCTTGATGCTTCATATTCCTCCTCCAACTGTCTGTTATGACTCTAGTGAAGAAATACTTTTATATATTTTAGATTCCTTAGCACAATCTCCATCGTCGATCTCCCCCATCGTATGGCTACGATCTAATATGATATAAGCCTGGTGTAATGGCGAGGGAGAACTTAGTACCATTTCGCTCTTAAAAAATGATGACATCATATTTCCTTCCTTAGAAACTACAAAAATCCAATCCAACCTTAAGTTCTTTGGAAGTTAAGTGGGATCAAATCCACTCCCCATCCTTTTATTTTTCTTCATTGGCCATGAAACATTCACCAATCTACACAAAAGTTGATGATGTCATCTCTACTTTGAAACTTTTAAGAATTCCATTTCATACCGAAGCAAGTACCTTGGCCTGTGAAGACCATTATAGACCTATTAAAATGCAAAGTGACTCTTCCTCCAATCCGCACTGACCTCAGAGGACATCGTTGCTTTTGTCATTCTAGAAAAGAGTTAGTCAAAACATCATTCGTCATGGATCCGCATCTACTACATTCATAGCATTTTGCCTTGTCACCGTTCTGAGTAAAAATATTCTATGCATTCTTCAAAATTGGGCCTTCCAAAACTTAGTCGCTCGTAAGGTATTGAAAATATCAAGTGGTTACCAATCCGCACTTATTTTTTGCTAATGTCATCCTTCTCCAAAAAGTTTGGCAGATTTGGGATGTGTCTCTAGTCTAGAGCCAAGAATATGGGAAATCTTGCAGAATCGCTCCAAGTACAAAAATTTACCAAGTGTTGAGTGGACTCGTGGCTTTTATTGTGGATCCACTCCAAAATACACTGCAAAGTGTGTAGAATGAGAACTTCATGACTTAGACAAAATTTTCAAAAATTTTCTCAAGTATGTGGCCATTTTGGGCATACAATTATGAGTTACATTATTTGAACGTATAATGAATATTTCTTTTTTGGGTCAACTGTTATGTTTATTACAATATTTGAATGAATTTAATTACACCAATTCCTTTTTTTCCCCGTTCTTACTATTAAATTGATTTTTTATAAAATCTTTCTACAATAGCCCAAAGGATTAAGACACCTATCATACACATAAGGCATACTTGAAATGTTATTGTTTAAGCTTGGTCAATTTTATAAAACCTTAACTCACCATCATAAATCTGAACATGAACATAAAATATTAAAAACTTTAAGTTCACCTCAAGGGTTTCCTTACCATACCTAGTTTGTTTAGAAAATATATAGAACTCTATTCCTAGGTTAAAAAGGCAGGTCGACCAAAGCTTGTAATTGCTTGTTGGCAATTGGTTTTTTTGTAGTGTGATAAATTATCGCAAGGATGCAAGAAAAATCTCCAAAAATTTAATGGCACCATTTCTAGGGATCCAATCTTTATAATTCAAAAATTTTAAGTTTGATCCCCGAGTTTAATCACAACTATATTTTCACACTAGCTTGAAACGTTGATAGTAACGTCAACAGTTATTGGGAGTAAATTTTCAAAATTCTTTCCAAATGACCGTTCCTCATATTAATTTGTAATAGTCAGCCTACAGTGAACCATAATTACCCAGTGTTCATCAGTATCAAATCTTTTCGAGTCTGTGTCCCACCGACGTCCATAATTTGCAATTCTTTTTTCAAGAACCAATGGTCATATAATTTTATTGATTTTTGAAATCTTGATTCTTGATTCTTGAAAAATATTATACCACACAAAAATATACCCTAAGTGATTGAGAGTGAGATAAGTCAAGCAATATTGACTAGAAGTCTGTTCTTTCTATACATTTTATGTTGGTGACTCTGACTGACTAAAACCTAGAAAATAATCAAGGAGCAGAACATGATGGAACATACAAGATGAATTTCTTGAGAGCTATTCCAAGAGTTTTCAAACCCAAAGGTATTTTTAAAAACTTGACCTTATAGTTCATTATCAAAATATTCTATTTCTAGATAAGGCGAAGAAGATACAAATGTAATTACAGTAGAAAATATATTTGATACACCTCCTACTATTCCAATTGGAATAAATACTATACCACATATTGTGATTCCTATAGGACCAATCCAAATTCCTGCAGTACTTAATATGGCTAACCTACCTCCTTAGAATAATCAAAACATCCAATTATGGAGGACTAATAGATAAAAATCTTTTCAATTACTAGTAGCACTGCATGATCTCCCTAGTAAAGCCAATAATATTTACCAAAATTCTAAGGAAATAATGCAGTTATAGGGGAATACCATATTAAAAGTTTCTTATACATTGTGGATAGTCTTGAGGTTGAACACAAATATGTAGTTATAATATTATTTCTCTATACTTTAGATAAGGATGCTAGAGAGTGGTTTAACACTCTTCCAAATAATGACATAGCTAATTTTACCAAAATGGAAATCATTTTTCTAAAAACGTTTGGAGAGAGGGAGAATGAATAGTCACTACTAATAGATTTGGCAACCATGAAAAAGAAAGAAAATGAAATAGTGAGTGATTTTAATAGAAGATTTTCCAAAACTAGAAATAAAATCCCCATTGACTTAAGACCAAATGATATCTAGTCTATCTATTTTTATAAAAATACCTTCCCAAGAGAATTTAATTATGAATTAAGATAGGAATAGGTAGATACAATAGATGCATGCATGGATAAAGCCATATATATTGAAAGAAACATGTTAGACAGTAGAAAAATGAAACCATACTCTCTAGAGGTTAGTCAACCTGATAGAAAACCTAAGAAAGTAGGATTCAACTCATAGAAAAGAACTGAATAGGACCCTATGGAAAAATTGACCAATTAAATGATATAAATGTTTAATACTATGAATAATAAATTAGCTAGGATAGAGTGAAATAAAGAAAAAAATAGTGAATCTTCTCACCCTCAAGCTGATAGACAATAGAATGACAACATGCCATCATTTAGGAGGAATTTTAATAAAAACTGGGGTAACAACAATTATGAAGAAGAGAATATAAATAGAAATAATTAAAAATGGATGGAGGAAGAGAGAAATTGAGAAAGATCAAGATTCTATCCCAAATCCTATTCCTTCTGTTAATCTAACATAAAATTTCCCTTATTATAGTTCATCCTATGATGCTCCTCATAACCCAAATTGTTGTGGAATATATCTAGGTATGCATAATACTATAAAATTAGATGATGAATCTAAATAAGACATCACTATTAATACATGCTGGACTAATGAGGATGAGTCTAGAGAGAGGATATTCAAAGAAAATATGGATCTATATGCCTCAAATCATCACCCTAAAATCCTAGTAGCAGAAAACATGAAAATTTTACAAAGACCACAAGAAACTAGGTAAGAAAAAATGAAACAAGAGAAATTAATTCTGAAAACTAAAGAAGTAGAAGAGCTAGAGGTAACTCATGCCTTAAATTTGAGAAACATAACTATAACTAATAGAACTAATAAAGCTTCAAATAAGGAATTTAGAGGACAGTCTGTTGTAAATAATAATACAAAAATAACATTAGAAAATAATCAAAAAAAAATTATTCCTAAAACTGTAGAAATAAATGAACAACTACCTAATGAGGAATGTGCAAAAACACTAGATGTTAAAAAAATAGAGTTTGATGCTAGCTCAGAATTAAGTATGCAGAAAGTCAATATTACTTCCGATGAATTAATGAATATCCAAAAATATACATAACAGGTTTGTAGAGCTTTTGGTTTGGTTAAACAAAAATAAAAATAGTCCTAAAACATAGTCAAACCCACCAATCATATGACTAGAACACCCTCATCTATCAGACCATTCTATGTATATCTTAGATATAACTTAGATGAAGGAGAAAGATACGTCATCCAAAATTGTATGCTAGATAGTGGTGTATCCCATAATATCATACCTAAATAGATAGCAGACCAACTAGGACTAATTTATACAAGGGAATCTCCACCTGTGTCAGTAATGGATAATAGATAGATACCTTTTTTAGGAATAATTATTGGCCTACTCATATTTTTATATTAATATCCTAAGAAGGGTATAGTAATGGATATTTTCGTAGTAGATGTGGATCCTTTCTTCTCATTACTTTTAAGCAGGCACTGGGCATAATAGTTGGGCGGTTCTATATAATTAGATTGGATTTATGCCACAATCCCTAAATCAGGAAAATAAAACATAACTCTTAGGAGAGAACCATTTAAAAAATACTCAGTAGAATTGATAAGACCAGATGACACCATGGTTAATTTGGTAAACTCTATAAAAGAAAAGAAAATGGGGGTATATTCAATTTGGCATAATATCTTTCTAATAGAAGTCTCGAATGCAAAATATATGGATCCTAAAACTAGATAACTAGTAGATGCAAAATATACTAGAGTTCTAACCCAGGAAATGTGGACCATATCCTTTGATGAGGCAAAGTCTCAAATAGGAGCAAGTGCTAGTGTAAATTTAACAGATATTAAGGATAAATATCTAGAAATCCCTTATAGACTAGAGTTCCCATGCACCAACAACATTGCTAAGTATAAATCCTTACTATTAGGACTAAGAAAAACAAAAGAATTAGGCATAAATTTTTTGACTGTTACTGGAGATGTAGAATTGATTATCCAATAAATCAAAGGTAAATATCAAACTAAACATCCCAAGTTAAAAAAATATAAACTTGTAGTCTCAGTTGAAATTGATAAATTTCTAGAATTCAACATTTCTTACATTCCTAGAGAGCATAACCATATTGTAAACCTAGTAGCAATCAATGCTTTAGGTGTAGACTATCCAGAAATCGACAAAGAATTAATGGAAATATTTCTCATTATTTTTGTTTACAAACCTTTTGTACCTGATAACATTGTATACCTACAAGTATTTCAGGATGATGTAGATATTAGAGATTTCATGATCCTCCAAAACCTTTATACAAATGTTCTATGTGAAGAGGAGGATGAAAAAAAGTTGAAAAATATAATTGGAGAACCTGTAGAAGTAATTCAACTTAAAAAAAATAGAATACCAAAGGGGTTAGTTTCTTTAGAAAGCCTATTTGGTGACTTATATAAGGCATACAAACCACTCCTCAAAAAAACAAAATCCAATGACATAAATATAAGAACAAAAGAGGAGCCTAGATTGGTTAAAATTGATAAAGCTTTACTAAAAGAAGAAAAAGAACAATATATCAACTTTTTGAAGAAAAATAAAGAATCTTTTGCTTGGAGTTATGAAGATCTAAAGACATTCAAAATTTATTTCATGACTCATATCTTCCATCTCAAATAAGATGCAAATCCATTTAGACAAAATTAGATGAAATTCAACCCCACCTTGCATCCAATCATGCAAAAAGAAGTCCAAAAACTATTGGATGCAAAAATAGTACAAAAAGTAAGATTTTCTTCCTGGATAGCAAATTTAGTACCAGTAAGGAAGAAAAATGGAGAAATTAGACTTTGTGTTGACTTCCTAAACCTGAATAAAAGTTCACTCAAAGATAATTACCCTCTGTCCAATATGGAACAATTGTTGCAGGTTGTAGTTGGCTCATCTAGAATGTCATTACTAGATGGATTCTTAGGATATAACTAGATTTAGGTAAACCCTGAAGATAGACATAAAACTACCTTCACTACACCTTGGGGAACCTTTGAATACTTGAGAATGCCATTTTGTGTAATGAATACAGGAGAAAAATTCCAAAGGGCCATGGACTTTGCTTTCAAGGGTCTAATGTTCAAGATAGTAGTTGTCTATTTAGATGACATAATAGTGTTTTCAAAGAACCCATAAGATCACCTTGAACACCTAGTCATAGTATTTGCTAGATGCAAAGAATATGGGATATCCTTGAACCCCAAAAAATGTATATTTGGAGCAACACAAGGTAAACTACTAGGTCATATAGTATCAAAAAAAGGAATAAGCATTGATCCTTCAAGGGTAGAAGCTATTGCCAAGATACCTCCCCCTAAAAACTTGAAAGGAGTTAGATCATTCTTTGGTAAAATTAATTTCGTAAGAAGGTTTGTGCCAAATTTTTCTGAGATAGCCCAACCTATTAACAACATTATTAAAAAGAATACTAACATTAAATGGATGTAGGAGAACCTTGGGGCTTTCCAAAAAATTAAATATGCCATAACCACTACCCTAGTGTTGAACTGTCTTAACTACTCTAAGAGTTTTAGCATATACTCCGATTCTAAGCACAACATTACTACAGTCCTTTCCTAGAAGAATGATGCGAATAATGAAAGACCAATAACATTCATGAGTAAAGGGCTTAAAGGAACTCAACTAAGATTAAAAATGATTGAAAAATAAACTTATGCTGTAATACAAGCACTTGAATATTTTATACATATTTTTGGCTCAAACAAGGTTATATGTTGTATTCCATTCATCACTATAAAATATATTTTCACCCAACCGTAACCTATAGGTAGTCTTTCTAGGTGGATGGTCAAGTTACTACAATATGATGTAGAATTTAAAGTTATAATGATCATTAGAGGATAAGGTTTAGCTAAATATCTAGCCAACAAAGAAGGATAAGACATGCATAACATTACCATTGTTGATGCTATGCATGAAATCAAAATAACAAATAATGTTGAATGTAAATGGTATGATGATATTTTAATGTATCGTCAAACCCTATCTTTCCCTAGAGGTATTGTTGAGAAGCAACACCCCCCCACTGAAAAATGAATTTCCATCCTTTGAAAATATTGAGCTTTCATTTTGCAGTAAGGACCCTCTTGATGTTTTTCAGGTTTTAATTCCAAATTTTTGCTTGCCTCCTTCTTTAAGTTTTGCCTGTATCAAAGTATCTAAGTACTCTTGCATCTGGCTTTGTTTTATTTCAGAATTCATTTTTCACATGTTAGAATCATTCATGAATAAAGAAAATCTTTCACTGATATGAAAAAATGCAGAATATAGACAGATAAATTCATTAGAGGCCAAAACTTTCCATTTTCGAAAAAGTCATGAAATCGTGACACTTTTCATTTTTGGAAATGTCGCGAAATCGCGACGGGTTTTAGAAAAATCGGCTAAGTCCTGAAAACGTAGCGAAATCGCGACACTTCCATTTTTGGAAATGTCACGATATAGCGATACTTTCCATTTTTGGAAATGTCGCAAAATCGCGATGGGTCTGGAGAGAGAGAGCAAATGCGTACGAAACGTAGTGATTTCGTGACATGTCACGAAATCGTGACATGTCACATTTTCGCTGCAGCAGGAGGCAAAAGGAGAGCAAGCGCAGAAAGCGTCGCAATTTCGCGACATGTCACAAAATCGTGACGTGTCGCAGTTTCGCGGCTGCCAGAGTGGAAAAATAACCAAGGCATAAAAGTGTAGCGAAATCGTGACACATTGGAGAGAAAAGGCACAAGTCCGAAAAGTGTAGCGAAATCGCGACGTCTTCGGGACGTCACGAAATCGCGACAAGAGAGAGCCACCAAAGGGAGCCTAAGGCAGCAAGAAGGTCAGCAATGGAAACAAAGAAGAGCCAGAGTTCAAGTCAGGGAAGTGTCACGAAATTGCGACACAAATAAAGGATGGCAAGGTAAGGTGCCACCATGTCACGATTTCGCGACATGGTGGAGAGATGGCAAGGTAAGGCGCCACCGTGTGACAAAATTGCGACGTCGCAAAATCGCGACATGGTGGGGAGTTCAAAGACAAACCAAGGGCAGCCAAAGGGGAAACAAAAGAGACTCAGTCAAAAAGAGCGCAAAGTGCAAAGGGCACCAAAGTGTCACGAAATCGCGACGTCACGATTTCGCGACGTCGCAAAATCGTGACACATTTTAAGAAAGCTAAGGCTCGGCTTGGTGGGCAGAAAGAACCAAATGCAGAAAGAGGTCACGATTTCGCGACATGTCGCGAAATCGTGACATGTCGCGATTTTGCGGCCATGGGGGCGAAAAGGTGCCTAGGGCGGAAATAGGTAGCGATTTTGCGACATGTCACGAAATCACGACATGTCACGTTTTCGCGGTAGTAACGATAAAGAAACGCCCAGGGCAGAAATAGGTCGTGATTTCGTGACATGTCGCGAAATCGCGACATGTCACGTTTTTGCAGCCATGGCAGGAAAACAACACAGAATGGAAAACAGCTGGAAATGGACACGTGTCGCGATTTTTGTGACACGTGTCAACTCGAAGCAGGCCAACATGTAATGAAATTTAGCGGGTGATTTAATGAGTTTTGTTTTAATCTGATTTAATTAAAGTACTAATCCTTCTTTTGTCTTTTTTTAGAAAGCCATCTGGCACTTGCATGATAACGGGAGAAATGGCCAGAAAGACAAAGTTAAGTGCAGATTAATCGAAGACCGTCATATTGAAATGAGAGATGCCGAGAATTGTTGTTTCATCCAGATTTTACGGATCTGGCCGCAAAGAGACTTTACGGTGACTAAGCAGCTGCCCATTTAATGGAGTATGTCGAGAATTGGTCGAAAAATGAAAATATCTACACGCAGTTGCCGAAATTTTCCGATAGATGCATTTAATAAAAATTTATGGTAGAAGTAATGGCGTGTAGATATTTTCAACTCAGGGATGGCTCTACGGAGATGAAATGTCAGAGAAGTGGTGACTCATCCAAAATTCCCAGGGGAATTAATGAGGACATTTACACATAGTTGTGGGTGAATGCAAGTGGCATTCAAATTCTGTCTTCTCCATTTATGGCAAGTAACTGCACTGATTTGCAGAATGGTTAAGTTTTATCGAAACTTTATTTTAAAAGGGCTTATATTGTAAAACTCGGGTAGTAGGGTTTAAGATGATAAGATTTAGGGTTTGAGAAGAAGATATTTTTGAAAAGATCAGGGTCTATCCTGAGCCTATAAATACTTCTTCTAAATGTAATCGCATGGAGGCGAAAACTTAGAAAAAAGGCTATTGAAGCAATTTCTTGCAAATCTTGTTAAATGCTTTATTTCTGGACTTGGAGTTGAGGTGCTTTTGTTTTCTGTGATAGCATGGCCAGGAGCCTAATCTCTTTCAGATTGTGATAAGTTCATCTTCTTTTGTTATCCATTTCATTAAAGTTTATTAAATATATGTTGTAAATCCGTGTTATCGAGATTAAATATCTTTGTTGGGCTTCATTTGTTCTATTGTATGCTAGGGAAAATCATAGATTTAAGGTTCAAGTCTGTTCTAATTGCTCTGTCCTCATTGTGTGAGCTATGCTGCTGGTGAGAAATACCAATTTTAACGGACTTCCCTTCTATTTATGATTTTCTTTCAGATCTTTTCCATCTCTGTCTTATGCTCTTAGTAGAAGGTGATCTTAGAAAGCTGGACACCTTCTTCTTTGATTTGTTCTATTGTGAAGCTGATAGTATAAATAAAATTGGTAGTTTTGTTTTTACAGCTAAGTTTGATAAACTTCTCTTTCTGCCCTACCCTACCCTCTCTGTTTTACCGTGAAATGATCCATTTTTATTTTTTTTTAAATTTGTCTTTTATTTAAATCTGCTGACCCATAAGAGCTAGATCAAAGAACTAATTTTAAATCCGATTGTCAAAGATAACAACTTCTAAACATTACTGAACAAGTTCAGAACCCCTTGTAAGGTAACAGACAACCCACTTGAAAACTATTCCAGAAGTGAAAAAGAGTGAATAGACATTCGACCCGATTCTGTAACTCACACCTTGGATAACCAGCTAGATCCTAAAGTGAGTGGGATTTATCCCTTATAAGTGTTATCAGAGTTTCATGCTCATTCTTCACAGGGTGTGTATAAAAGTCGGACCAACATTTAAAAATGGCGCTAGAAGGAGGGCCCACTGAACTCCGGTCAGTATTGTAAATTGTCTGTACAATATTTAAAATTGCCAGAAAAGAGGACCAATTTTAGTAGTCTGTTAAGGATTGTGAGATTATAAGTTGCTTGTGAAAAGTTGGATTCTACATACAGGGTAACAAGGTCCCACCCCAGAGCTGGAGAGCTCCTTGTGCCTGAATTAGAAACTCCAAGAAGAAGTAGCCTCAGAAGGGCCAAGTCTTTGTCTGAAACAGTTTTATCACCACTGGTAGTTACTCCAACTACAACTTAGAATATCATCGGCAATCAAGTAGTAATGGCAAATTGGTTGGGTTCCACTGCTTTAAATATCTTGGGTATAGCCCATGACCTGCCCAGAAATCTTGAGAGATATCTTCCCAGATACAAGCATGATGGGACTAGGACAACAGAAGAACATCTGGTAGCATTCAAGAATGCTTTGAAATTGTTAAATGTACAGCATGAAGATGTTGCTTGCAGATTGTTCCTGTTCACTCTCCAGGAGGGAGCTTATGACTGGTTTCTAAATCTCACTAATGATTCTATTACCAGTTGGAATGACTTGGAAAAGGTTTTTGTGTCACAGTTTGGTGAGGTAATAGATCCCAGTATATTATATCAGTAGTTTTTTGGTATCAAAAGAGAATTAAATGAATCTGTCAGATCTTACAATGTCAGATTCCAGAAAGCTTATGGTAGACTTACTGGTTATTATGTGCCAAATGTAGACTTGGCATTAGAGATTTTTAGAAATTCTCTAGATCCAATGACTTCAGTTTTCTTGAAAAGAGATCCCTCTATTACCAATTTAACAGAGGCTTACAAAGAAGCTTTGATTCTGGAAAGACAGTTGGGACCCCAACCTTTAAATGCTCAGCAAATTCCTTTGGTTACACAAGCTGCCCCTATTTTCAATCCCATACCACATCAGATGATGTTGCCAGTGTGTCAGACTCTACCATCAGCAAATCCATTGGCTGTAACACCTACTGAAAATGTACAGAACTCAGGTAAAGAAGCTGATAATGCAAGAGTTGAAGAAGTCTCAAAAATAGTCCAAAAATTGGCCAATGATTTTTTGAGCTTTAAAAGGCAGGTTTCTACTGGGGACAACTCAAACAGGTATTCATATCAACAGAACAGATTCAATCGGCCCCCATACAAACCTAATAAATATTACAAAGGTAAAGGTCATGATGTGAATATTTGTGATTTGGCTTTGCCTAACTGGTGCAGGATACATGCTACTTCTCAGCACGGGGAGTTGGATTGTTTGGAATTTTGTAACGCCTTTGAAGCTTTGTCTGGGGATTTGATTTCTCCTGAACATCAAAGAACTACGGATGGCCCAAGTTCATCCAGCCATAGTGTAGCTATGGTCTTGGATTCTTTCACTTTCTCGGGTGAATCTGAGAATGTAGTTGAAATGCCTATGGATGAGGTGTAGGCTTTTCAACAATATAGGAGGGACAATTACAACCTCAAAAATAGGAATCCGAAGCCCAACACTACATCTACTCCTTCGGACAACTCTCACAATGTTCCTCTAGATCCATCTTCAAGCAATAACCCATCTCCACCCAAGGGAGGAAATCCGAGAGGACCAGATGCATCTGTCCCTCCACTCAATAAGGGATATAACATAGTGGAGGACATGAAGAAGATCAAAGCCAACATCACTCTTCATGAGTTGGCCCAAATTTTAGAACAGAGGGACAACTTGATTAAAACATACTCTGGGCCTACTACAAAACCTTTGGACAAGGGAAAGAAGATGGCAAATGCGAATGTAGCCATGTATAAAGAGAAAACTGAGGTTCTACCTTTTCTACTGACTGTACGTATTTTTGGGAAAAACTTACATAACTATCTGGTAGATTCGGGTGCTTCAGCTAATGTTATGCCTTTGGCCATTTTTCAACAGTTGGGTTTGACCCCAATGAAGTCTGAAAGAAGAGTTGTCCAATTGGACAAATCAGAGGTTAAAGTAGTGGGTGAACTTTAGAATATTCATATCCAGTTAGCATCTGAGCCCAGGGCACAGCACAGAATTGAAATTCAAGTGGTGGATATTCCTATGGGGTACGGGATGCTTCTGAGTAGGGATTGGTCGAGATCTTTGAATGGATACTTGGCAAATGACTTTTCACACATGTGGTTGCCATGGAAAGGAGTGGAAAATCAATTAAGGGTTGAAAGAGAACCCAGTTACAAACATATGATTACTGAATACAATGCAGAAAATGAGACTGTAAATATTGCTAAGGTAGATATTGGAGTTTACAATTTAACAATGGGACAAAATGAGAAGTTTAGTAAAGCTCATCCTGTTCATAATAATGAAGTCTGGACGCTTCATGTGGATGGGGCTAAATCTAAATAGGGTTCTGGTACTGGGGTAGTCCTTAAAGGGCCTGAAAGTCAAACATATTTTATGTCTTATCGCCTACAGTTCCCTTGTACAAATAATTTAGCAGAATACGAAGCACTGGTATTAGGTTTGAAATTTTCTTTGGACAGAAGTGTAAGAAATATCCGAGTTTTTACAGATTCAAAATTGGTGGCTAATCAAGTTAAAGGTAAATTCCAGTGTAAAGCATCTTATTTAAAAGGATACAAACACCGGGCTTGGGATCTTGTAGAATATTTTGATGCTTTTAATCTGACACACATACCTAGAGAGCATAATTCATGTGCAGATGTCTTGGCTTCTTCAGCCGCAAGCCTGAAACCACTAGAAGATTTCAAATGGAACAAATTTTTGATTGAGTTAGTCCCTTGCCCTTCAGTCCCAAATAATGTGGATAATTTTCAGGTTTTCTCTGATGACCAGCAGATTATAAATTTTTTACAGAGTACTAACACATTTGAAAATGCTATAATCGATGATGGACAAAGGGATACTCTGCTGGAATAGTTAGATGATGACAGGGGAATAATAAGGTTGAAAGATAATAGAATTCCAAAAGGGATGGTGGAACTGGAGCGGCTCTTTGATGTTGACCAAATCAGGCAAAAGGTGAGTTCTGAGGATTCTGTGGGTGCAACAGACAGTGAGACCGAGAACCTGAATGTGGGGACTGAAGAAGATCCCAGGCACATCAAGTTGGCTAAAATTTGTGATCCAAAAATAAAAAGAAATATGATTGATTTTCTTCTCAGGTCCAAAGACGTTATGGCTTGGTCTTACAAAGACTTAAAAGTTTTTGATCCGAAAGTTTACACTCATGTTATACCTTTAAAAGAATTTTGTAAACCTTTCCGGAAAAAACAGAGGCATGTCAATGCTCTGGTAGAGCCCCTCATCTAGAAGGAGGTAGAAAAATTATTGAGTGCCGCCATAATTTTTCCCGTTAGGCATTCTACTTGGGTGGCCAATTTAGTGCTTGTTAGAAAGAAAAATGGAGAGATCCGCCTGTGTGTGGATTTTAGAAATTTAAACAAGGCATCTGAGAAAGATAATTATCCTCTGCCTTCTATGGATGAGGTGTTACAGATTGTCAATGGTTTGGAAATGATGTCTTTCCTGGACGGTTTCTCAGGGTATAATCAGATATTGGTTGACAGGGAAGACAGGATGAAAACTGCTTTTACAACTAAGTGGGGAACTTTTGCTTACAAGAGGATGCCATTTGGATTAATAAATGCCAGAGCTACTTTTCAACGGGCAATGGATCATGCCTTCCAAGGCCTTATGGGTAAATGCATTATTGTTTACATGGATGATTTAACAGTCTTCTCTAAATCTCGGTTTGACCATGTAAAACACTTGGAGTCTGTGTTCAACAAATGCGGGGAGTTCGGCATTTCTTTGAATCTGAAGAAGTGCATTTTTGGTGTAATGGAAGGAAAGCTCCTTGGGCACTTGATCAGATGGCATTTCCATGGATCCGGACAGAGTTGAAGCCATATCCGGCATACCATTTCCCAACTCTAAGAAAGAGTTGAGGTCCTTTGGAAAAATTAATTTTTTTAGGAAGTTCATCTCCGGCTTTGCAGAAATAGTCAAGCCACTGAATGACATGCTAAAAGAAACTGCTCAGATTGTCTGGACAACAGAAGATAAAACAATGTTCCAGGAAATCAAGACTGCCATCAAGCAAGTGCAAGTTCTGGTGAGCCCAGATTTCAATGCAGATTTTTATCTATACACCTTTTCTTCTGAACACACACTTGCTGTAGTTCTGACCCAACGAAGAGAAACGGGGGAGCATCCAATTGCTTTCAAGAGTACCAATTTAAAGGGGGCTGAGCTGAAATATTCTCGTTTAGACAAACAAGCTTATGCCTTGGTGAGAGCAGTTAAGTAGTTCAGGCACTACATACTAAGAAGCAGAGTTCATGCTATAGTTCCGGACCTAGCTGTTAAATACCTTTTAAGTCAGGAAGAATTGGGAGAACTAAGAGGTAATTGGGTTACAAGACTGCAGGAATATGACTTAGAAATTTGGCCTACAAAATTAATCAGAGGACTTGGTCTGTCCCGACACATTGCCGAAGTACCTCTGCAGCAAGAAATTAATCAGTTAAATTATGAATCTGATGACTGGTATGGAGATATTATTCATTTGCTGCAATTTGGAATTTGCTCGTCTCACTTGAATAGAACCCAAAGGAGAGCACTAAAACCGAAAGCTGCTCATTATCTCCTCAAGGGAGGTAATTTGTACAGATAAAATTATCCTGGCGTTTTCTTAAGATGCATTTCTCAGAGTGAAGTCAATGAAGTCATGTCCAGTTTTCATGAAAAGTTAGGGGCAGGGCATTCCTCAGGATATGCTACTACGCATAAAATATTGAGAGCAGGCTATTACTAGCCTATGTTATTTAAATATGCCCATCAGCATGTGAGAACTTGCCATCAGTGCCAAAATTTTGTAGCCAAAGAGGCCAATCGGGCTCTACCATTGCAGCTTGTTGTAATAAATAAACCTTTTATGCAATGGGGACTTGATTTTGTGGGAGTGATTAATCCAAATTCTTCAGAGGGCATAAGTATGTTCTAACAACTACTGATTACTGCACAAGATGGGTCGAAGCAGCGACCACCACAAGAAGTACAGCTCATGAAGTGATCAATTTTCTAGAGTCAAATGTCATAACCAGGTTTGGGGTTCCTCTGAATTTGGTGTGTGATAATGGACCAGCCTTCCAATCATTGGAGTTTGCAGAATGGGCATACCAGATGGGGATAGTTATCAGATTTTCATCCAACTATTATCCCCAAGGCAATGGACTAGCTGAGTCCATGAATAAGAATTTAATGAATGCCATTAAGAAATCTACAGCGAGACAAACCCGAGCGATGGCATACATTATTGAAATATGCACTTTGGGCTGACAGGATAAAATATAAAGTGGCTCTTAAAACTTCCCCATTTGCTTTGCTGTATGGTACTCAGCCCATTGTTCCCATCTCTTTGAAATTACCTACTTATCAATTTGTCTTAGACTATTTTGAGGATCAAGCAGATGCAGAGGCCCGTGTTTTGGATCTAACTAATTTATAGGATGAACGACTCCAAGCCCTAGAACATTTCAGTCGGCACCAAGAAATCGTCAAGCGCTGGTTTGACAAAAGAGCCAGAGTGAAAGATTTCAGATTGGTAGACCTGGTGCTTCTATGGGACAAAGCCCATGAAAATAAGGGTAAGCGTACAAAGTTGCAGCCACTGTGGATAGGGCCATACCAGATTGCTAAGATTTTGGGTAATAACGCATTTCATTTATAGGACCTTGATGGTAATTTACTGGACCTCCTTGTTAATGGTCAATACTTAAAACATTATTTCTCAGCTTTTCCATCCAATATATCGTTTGAATGAATCACAAAGAAGTTGTAACATGTGTATACATTGTAAATAAGCTTTAAAGCAGTTTTATTTTATTTTGTTTTAAAGGTCTATACAGTTTTGTGTTTTATTTTATTTTAAAAGTCTATACAGTGTTTTTCAGTCTGTACAATGTTTTTTAGTTTTTTTTTTTTTTAAGGTTCTGTGTTTTCCCCTTTGGAGTCTGTACAGTTTATTTTATTTTATCCTTGAGGTCTGTGTAGTTTATTTTGTTTTAAATTCTATTTTTTAAGTTTTGCCTGAGCATCAATGAAAAGTCAGCCTTCTAAAATTGTTTTTTTTTTTGAGTTCAAAATCCAGTGTCCATTCTGTTCATTATTCTAATTGAGATAGTCTCGCTTAAACTGAGCGGTGGACTTATTTTGTTATTCAGAACAATAGTAGAAGGATGATTGGATTTTGTGTCTTGCTTGCCATAGTTATTTTAATTATAAAGAAACTGCTATCTTTGTTTGGTTGGAGAAACTCCTAGGGAATCCAAGAAAAGTTGGTCATAAGAGGGGACTATGATTCGTGAAATTATTTGAGTATCCATAGAGGCTATCAGTACCCAGACTGAAGCAGTTCCATAATGATGAGATATTAAAAGAAAAATTGTTGTTCTTCTTTTAAAGGCTTTTCAGACTTCGGTATATTTCAAAGAAGAGAGAGAAGATGAAAGTTGAGCAAGACAGCATAGAATTGGCACTCTGTTATTTCCTATATATATAAAAAAAAAGAAAAAAAAAAAAAAAAGGGAAAATTTATGTAATGAAAGAGGTAGCCAAGACTTCAAAAGATGTTTTCTTTTCCAAGTTGTAAATACTGCCTCACAGTTGTGAATCTGGGTCGTGTAAATCTAAAGGGTAACTCTGTTAGGGCTGTAAAAGGCTAAACTAGTAAACAGAGCTCTACTTGGTTTCCCCTTTTTACAATCTAGAAAGGCTGATCAATCCAGAGTTCAACATTTGAAGGCCCAATCATTCTTGAAGAAATTTTCATACCCTTGTAATTGCACATCAGAAATCTTCCTTGAATGATTCAACCTAGTATGTCCTTGGGAAATTTTGACAACTATCAGCTAGTAGTTAAATTGTTTTGAAGAATATCTGTGGCAAGGCATGATACATGGTCTATGTTGTTTTGAAACTAGAGTCCTGGGTTCTAAAATAATGCTACTATTTTACCCGTAGATATCGCCATTTGTTGAGAAGCAACACCCCCCATTGAAAAATGAATTTCCATCCTTTGAAAATATTGAGCTTTCATTTTGCAGTAAGGACCCTCTTGATGTTTTTCAGGTTTTAATTCCAAATTTTTGCTTGCCTCCTTTAAGTTTTGCCTGTATCAAAGTATCTAAGTACTCTTGCATCTGGCTTTGTTTTATTTCAGAATTCATTTTTCACATGTTAGAATCATTCATGAATAAAGAAAATCTTTCACTGATATGAAAAAAATGCAGAATACAGACAGATAAATTCATTAGAGGCCAAAACTTTCCATTTTCAAAAAAGTCACGAAATCGTGACACTTTCCATTTTTGAAAATGTCACGAAATCACGACGGGTTTTAGAAAAATCGGCTAAGTCCTGAAAACGTAGCGAAATCATGACACTTCCATTTTTGGAAATGTCGCGATATTGCAACACTTTCCATTTTTGGAAATTTCACAAAATCGCGATGGGTCTGGAGAGAGAGAGCAAATGCGTATGGAACGTAGCGATTTCATGACATGTCACATTTTCGTTGCAGCAGGAGGCAAAAGGAGAGCAAGCGCAGAAAGCGTCGTGATGTCGCGACATGTCGTGACTTGTCACAGTTTCACGGCTGCCAAAGCGAAAAAATAACCAAGGCATAAAAGTGTAGTGAAATCACGACACATTGGAGAGAAAAGGCCCAAGTCCGAAAAGTGTAGCGAAATCACGACGTCTTTGGGACGTCGTGAAATCACAACAAGAGAGAGCCACCAAAGGGAGCCTAAGGCAGCAAGAAGGTCAGCAATGGAGACAA
Source organism: Wollemia nobilis (assembly GCA_028583015.1). Lineage (NCBI taxonomy): Eukaryota > Viridiplantae > Streptophyta > Pinopsida > Araucariales > Araucariaceae > Wollemia > Wollemia nobilis. The sequence continues at coordinate 5,847,907 of JAQPPZ010002499.1, forward strand.
AGAAGAGCCAGAGTTCAAGTCAGGGAAGTGTCACGAAATCGCGACATCATGAAATTGCAACACAAATCAAGGATGGTAAGGTAAGGCACCACCATGTCGCGATTTCGCGACATGGTGGAGAGATGGCAAGGTAAGGCACCACCGTGTCGTGAAATCGCGACATCGCGATTTTGCGACGTCGTGAAATCGTGACACGGTGGGGAGTTCAAAGACAAACCAAGGGCAGCCAAAGGGGAAACAAAAGAGACTCAGTCAAAAAGAGCGCAAAGTGCAAAGGGCACCAAAGTGTCGCGAAATCACGACACATTTTAAGAAAGCTAAGGCTCGGCTTTGTGGGTAGAAAGAACCAAACGCAGAAAGAGGTCGCGATTTCACATGTCGTGAAATCGTGACATGTCACGGTTTCGCGGCCATGGGGGCGGAAAGGTTCCCAGGGTGAAAACAGGTAGCGATTTCGTGACATGTCACGAAATCACGACATGTCGCATTTTCATGGCAGTAACGACAAAGAAGCGCCCAGGGCAGAAACAGGTCACGATTTTGTGACATGTCACGAAATCGCGACATGTCACGTTTTCGCGGCCATGGCAGGAAAATAGCACAGAATGGAAAACAGCTGGAAATGGACAGGTGTCACGATTTTTGTGACACATGTCAACTCGAAGCAGGCCAACATGTAATGAACTTTAGCGGGTGATTTAATGAGTTTTGTTTTAATCTGATTTAATTAAAGTACTAATCCTTATTTTGTCTTTTTTGTAGAAAGCCATCTGGCACTTGCATGATAACGGGAGAAATGGCCAGAAAGACAAAGTTAAGTGCAGATTAATCGAAGACCGTCATATTGAAATGAGAGATGCCGAGAATTGTTGTTTCATCCAGATTTTATAGATTTGGCCACAAAGAGACTTTACGGTGACTAAGCAGCTGCCCATTTAATGGAGTATGTCAAGAATTGGTCGAAAAATGAAAATATCTACACACAGTTGCCAAAATTTGCCGATAGATGCATTTAATGAAAATTTATGGCAGAAGTAATGGCATGCAGATATTTTCAACTCAGGGATGGCTCTATGGAGATGAAATGTCAGAGAAGTGGTGACTCATCCAAAATTCCCAGGGGAATTAATGAGGACATTTACACAGTTGCGGGTGAATGCAAGTGGCATTCGAATTCTGCCTTCTCCATTTATGGCAAGTAATTGCACTGATTTGCAGAATGGTTAAGTTTTATCAGAACTTTATTTTAAAAGGTCTTATATTGTAAAACCCGGGTAGTAGGGTTTAAGATGATAAGATTTAGGGTTTGAGAAGAAGATATTTTTGAAAATATCAGAGTCTATCCTGAGCCTATAAATACTTCTTCTAAATGTAATCGCATGGAGGCAGAAACTTAGAAAAAAGGCTATTGAAGCAATTTCTTGCAAATCTTGTTAAATGCTTTATTTCTGGACTTGGAGTTAAGGTGCTTTTGTTTTCTGTGATAGCATGGCCAGGAGCCTAATCTATTTCAGATTGTGATAATTTCATCTTCTTTTGTTATCCGTTTCATTAAAGTTTATTAAATATATGCTATAAATCCGTGTTATCGAGATTAAATATGTTGTTCGGCTTCATTTGTTCTATTGTATGCTAGGGAAAATCATAGATTTAAGGTTCAAGTCTGTTCTAATTGCTCTATCCTCACTGTGTGAGCTATGCTGCTGGTGAGAAATACCAATTTTAATGGACTTCCCTTCTGTTTATGATTTTCTTTTAGATTTGTTCCATCTCTGTATTATGCTCTTAGTAGAAGGTGATCTTAGAAAGCTGGACACCTTCTTTGATTTGTTCTATTGTGAAGCTAATATTATAAATAAAATTTGTAGTTTTGTTTTTACAGCTAAGTTTGATAAAATTCTCTTTCTGCCCTACCCTACCCTCTCTGTTTTATCGTGAAATGATCCATTTTTATTTTCTTTTAAATTTATATTTTATTTAAATCTGCTAACCCATAAGAGCTAGATCAAAGAACTAATTTTAAATCTGATTGTCAAAGATAACAACTTCTAAACATTACTGAACAAGTTCAGAACCCCTTGTAAGGTAACAGACAGCCCACTTGAAAACTATTCCAGAAGTGGAAAAGAGTGAATAGACATTCGACCCAACTCTGTAACTCACACCTTGGATAACTAGCTAGATCCTAAAGTGAGTGGGATTTATCCCTTATAAGTGTTATCAGAGTTTCATGCTCATTCTTCACAAGGTGTGTATAAAAGTCGGACCAACAGGTATATCTACAAATAAAATAAAATTAGTTAAACAACAGGTTCAAAAATATTACACACAAGAAGGTAAACTCTATTGGAAACATCTAGATGGGGTGTTATTGCTCTGTTTATTTGAAAAATAAACCTTAGAAGTTATAGAAGAGTTTCATGATGGATTTTTTGGAGGTCCCTTTGCACCGAAATCCACTCTGAACAAAATTATGGGGGCAAGGTACTACGGGTCTTCTTTGGTTAAGGATGTTCACCATTACATGGTAAGTCATAAGTATCAAGTATTTGAAGGAAAGAAAAAAATAGCAGCAATGCCTCTTAATTCAGAATCATAGAAGCACCTTTCACACAATGTGGAATTTACCTCATAGGTGAAATAAATCCAAAATCCTCAGGTAGACATAAATGGATCATCACTGCAACATACTATTTTGCTAAATGGGTGGAAGCAGCCCCTCTAAGAAATTCAACAACTAAGATAGCCATAAATTTCTTAGAGGAAATTTTTTTAACTATATTTGAAGTCCTAAATAAATTAGTAACTGACAACGAGAAGTACTTTATCTCCTTTGAAATGATAGAGTTTTATGTAAAGTATAGCATAGAAATTTCTCATTCTGCTAACTATTACCCCTAGGGCAATGGTCTAGCTGAGTCATAAAACAAAAAATTAATAACAAGAATTAAATTATCATTGGGTAAAAATACAAAGGGTTGGGGTAATGAATTAAAATTTTCCCTATGGGTAGACATATTGTTTGTTAAGAGGAATACATGTAAAACTCCACATGAAATAGTATTTAGATAAAACTCTTTGCTACCCCCTTGCACAGAAAGAATAGCCCTATCCTTATTACTCCAAGATCATGAAAGTCCTAATGCTTTACAAAGAAGGTTATATCATATTGCACATTTATAGGAATAAAGAAGAAATACACTAAAAACAATGGTAGAACAAACCCAAAAGATAGTGCAACTCTTTAACAAGAAGGTTAAAGATACTTCATTTTTTGAAGGAGATATAGTCACTTACTGGGATCCCAAAAATGAAAGACACAGAGAGAAAGGTAAGCTTGAACCTAAGTGGTTAGGCCCCTATTAAGTAGTTCAAGTTTTTAGTCAAAATACCTACTGATTACAGATCTTAGAAGATGAACTGATGAAAATTCTAATAAATGACCAACACCTGAAATGATACCACCACTGGGGGGTCAAAAGAGAATATATATTTTTTATGATAATGATAACCAAAAAATATTTTGCTAGTTTTTCAATTAGAAATTTTTTATTTTTCACTTTTATTTTATTTTTAATAATCTTAAGAGTGTTAGAGAGTCATTAAGTTTCCCTACCATGTTTAAGTTGTCTTTCCTATGGGGACTTGTTCTTAGTCACCTAAGAAAGGAGGATTTGGATTAAATATATATGACCTAACAACTCATAGAGCTAGATACTTAGTAATCATCTTATAAGTCTAGAATCAACACAGATGAAAATTAGAAATACTGACACATCAGGCCAAAGCTATACATTGTCATGACCTTAAATGCTATTTTAGGGTTAGATAATAAAGTCAAATTTGGTAGGAAATTTAGGTCAAAAATACTTACACTCATTAATTTAGCCTTACAGATCCTTAACCCAGCAAGCACCCTTTAAAATGCTTTGCAATTCATCAAAATTCTTCTATTTTTTTATTAATAATTCAAATTAAGCAAGTGCTTGCGCTACCTGGATAACCTCTATTGGGGCTATAGATGCTTGAATGGTAGTAGAGCAGGTCCAAAGGGATCAAGGTCATATCCATAAGAGCTATAAACACTTGAAATAGTAGTGGAGCACTGACAAGAAAAATATATTTAAGAGTGAAATCACTAATAGGCCTAACTCCTCCCAAGATGATGAAATTTTGTTTGATCAAGAAATTAAAAAGAATACACAAACACACACTCCAAGCCAAGGCATGATGTGATAGTAATTTCTGAGTGATCCTGTCTAAACCCACATTAATATATTGCTAGACAATTAGGATTTATAAGAAAAAGTTCATTTGGCCTTATATCATAACCCTTGATTTTATTGATTAAGAGCAATGCCATTTTTTAGGGATTTCAGATAGTCTTTTATTTTTCTTTGTTTCTGGTTGTGTTTCTTTTCTATTTCAACTATTATCTGGAAATAAATATTTAGATCAATTATTTGAAGTCTTGTATCAATAACCAGAGAGTCTGGAGTTCTCAAGTACCTTAGATTTTCACCACTTGTCCCAATTAGAGCCTATGTTGTAGCCAAAAATGATACAACATGAATGTACCCCTAATTTCAAAATTTTGAAGGTCATTAGAGGTCCATAAATTTTGTGATGTTTTAATGAACAAGTAAATCTCAAGCTTCAAAAGTGGTAAAGCATTTCAAAAGATTATAATGGACTCTATATTTCAAGTCTTAGTGAAGTCCATCAAATGTCTAAATCATTCATCTTCAGGAATCACGTTAATCATACTTCATGAAACTGCTTAATCTGCAAAGACCACAAAAACATCCTTCACCATGAAGAGAAAGTTTTTAACAAATGCCATCAACCTCACTAAACCAAGCTCACACCTATTCACATTATAAGCTAAGGTCTTAGTTCGATAAAAATTCAAAATAAATCACCTGTCAAATTTATTAAGGCTATAAAGACAAAAATTTCATCCATCAAGTTACCTTAAGTGAGCTAAAACTAAGGCCTAGTTAGTTAAATGAACTATTTACCTAAGCATGTTGCCTTAAGGCATTTGGCTGAAGTGGATCCAATCGCAACCGAGTCCATCGACCAAAATAAAGCATGCTATCTTGAAGGATTAGCTAAAAAAAGGAAACCCGATCAAAGCCAAGAGACCAAAAGTCAAATAACAAAATAATTTTTTTCGATCGACAAGAAGAAAATATTGGTCGATTGATCTATCAATCAATTTGATAGAAAAATAAAGCCACTCAACTGAAGAAAGATCAAAGGCCCAAAATCAATGACTGAAAGAAAATCAACAATAAAGAGCCATTCAAATTGATATATATAGTAAAACATAATCGACCAAAATAAAGCTATAAGATTCTGATCAATGCCAATGGTCAAACATGACAAGTTTTTGGAAAGAAACTACTCGACTGAACGTAGATCAACATCTCAAAATGATCGATCAAAAATCAAATCAACGACTAGTGAAACATAAATTTCAAAGTCTATCAGTCAAAAAACCATTTCAAATGTCTTGGTCAAATCTGAAGCCCTAAATTCATAAAGCAAAGAAAAGAAGTATTCAATCGGGAAGAAGTGATCGATCGAATGACTCAGCGTGAAAAGGCCTATCGGTCGAGAGCATATCAAAGGCCTAAATCGATCGAAAAAACCCGAAAAAGATCAATGGTTAGCAAACATCGACCTGAAACCCATCTACCAAAAATATGGTTAAACCCCTTGATTAAAGCTAACACAAAACTCAAGATATTACAAAATTTAGATCTTAAAGTTACCTTTGCAAGTGGGATTAATGTTTCAATAAATAAACCTAAAAAAAATAAAATAAAATCATCACCCTAGGTTAGGTTTAGTCATAAGGGTCATGATAACGTTGCCCCCCTTAAAGTTTTTTGTTTTGATTCACCAAGATTTCAAAGGAAAGCCATTTGGCCAAAAAGCAATATTGATCGACTGACCAAGTCAATGAATCTTAGACCACTCAATCAATAGAATAAATGATGTGGAAACATTAGAGCCATGAAATCCTTCTTCGGATGATGAAGATCAATGACCAATACTTATTAGTTGAAAAGGAAAAAGGGAAGATTTAAATGCAAATATGATGAACCCCTATACTCACATATTTCCTAAGTACATTACCCAACATAATGAATATCATGAGGGTCTTTGACACATTCACCCCCCCTCCTAAGGCTGAAATATACCTAAATCTAACCAAAGGTTTTTGCACCATATTCATGTAAGTCATGACTAACAAGTTTTTGATTGAGGGAGATTTTACCACCTATGGCCCATGCAAAATAAGAAAGACATACAGGCAAAAAGAGAATAAATATCCCAATTCATCGATCGAGTAGATCTAAGTTGTTGAAAGTTTTGACTGAATAATATGGATGATCGAGATGGATTGAATGAGGCAAAGTCAACCAGATGAAGGTCAAAGGTACACACAAAGTTTAAATATATATATAAACTTTGATAAACTAATACCTATATATAGGAACACACTAAGGTCTATTGGATGAAAACTAAATGAATGAGTAAGATCAATCGACCAAATTTACAACCAACAAATGAAAAGGTTTTGAGCAAATCATAAGAGATGATTGATTGAAAACTAATGGACAATGAGGGTCAATTGGTCGAGTCCCAAATCAACGAACAAGAAAGTTTTGGCTGACTCACAAGAGACCATTGAGTAAAAAGCTTCACAAGGAAAGCAATTAAAACATTGATCCACCGACCAACCATTGATGGTCATGGATGCATGCATGACATAAAATCCACAATGGACATTAATCGATCGATCCCACGATTGGAGTGGCACTGCACTAAAGTGATATCTTGTGGACCCCCATCTGAGAAAACCAACATGGTATTTGAATTAATGATGAACCCACTAACACAAATACAGGACAAACAAGGAATTGTAGGTGTTTAATATGATGACTTAAATATGCAAACTCATGAAAAAGGTAAAAAAATCCACAATAGTTCGGTCCACTAGAAAGAGTGAGGTGGTAAGCTATGTAAAGTAAATACAATGATGACTTACCGAATGCAATGAACCAAAAAAAAAGAGAGTCACGCTTAAGAACAAGATAACCCAAAATTTGGCTGATCCAGAACTAAAATAACTTCACATGTCACATGAATGAATCAAGTGAAATAAAGTGAATAATTATAAACAGAACAAGTTGAGGATATACTATGATCCAAATGACACAAATGAAGGAATGGGCTGATGCGAGATTTCTAGTCCAAAGTAAACTAAATCATTATCAGATCAATGGAACCTGACTCAATAATTTTTAGCCTAATGAAATATCCTCACTAGTTCATCCTTATATACAGGAAGACACCCATTCTAAGGTAAAATTGAAATTTTAGATGACAAAGATGGACCAAAATGTTCTAGGGAGAAGTTACAGAATAAGAGGTAGACAATTCAAGGAGCTCTCATTCGCCAGTGGCAGGAAAAAGGTGGAGACATAAACCAAATAGATGGTCATCTTGAAAATATCATCGTGTCTCGATGGAATATAGTTATGGAGGTGTCACCCTGATGGAATATAGTTATGGGAGTACCATGTTGTTAATGGTTTCCTTAATTTATGTACTTCTAATTCTCTATTTTTGTCTACCTCCACCTCCCAACATAGTAGTGCTTTTTACTCACATCCACTTATAAGGATGAAAATTATCAATTTTTGTATAAGACCTCTTGCTTTTTGTCTTAAACACATTTTAAGTCTCATTTTTGTTAAAGAATACACCAAATTTTAGGTGAACTAGTTAATTTTATTGGCCTTTTCAGTTCGAGGATCAAAGTGATCAACCATAAAACACCAAGTCACAATAACAATATACCTTATTACCTTGAGATGACCCCCAACTATAACCATATTACATTGAGATACCCATAGTCATGATTGTATTACCTCGATATGGTTGCACCAGAAGCAAGTTCCCATGCCACATTTCAAATGGTCATGTACCAACTAGAAAAAATGGTATGACAGAGTCAAGTTGTGTGAAAATTATCAAGAAGAAGTTACATTTAATAATCCCAACTATTTATTGGCTTCTCTTACAAGCTTTGGACTCCCATTTGAGAAGTATATTTAAAGGTGCTTAGCCCTAATTGAAGATGATCACAATTTCATGCATTGAATTTTTGTTGAATTGAATAATCAAAGAGATCTTATTATCAAAGCAAAAAAGTGATACCTAAATTTAACCATGAAGCTTCCAATAATCCCAATGGATCATCTCAAATGTTGAAGATTGAATTTTTTCTTATTGTACCATTCAATGTCCTTGCTTCAATGTCAAATCTTGCCACTAAGTTTTTCCTCACAAGTGCACCCTTGAACATCAATTCCATGGATCAAACCCGATGTCACCTCACATTGACCACAAGGAATTCACTCATAGTTTAGTAGCCATGTCACTGTTAGTCAAAAAGTGACTAACTACAAAAAATGGCTGATGCACCTTTTTTGCATATTTTCAAAGAAGACCGAAGTGGCCCATATGCTAAAGAACAAAGAAAAAGCAAAATACACTAAGGAAGAAAAGTGTCATGATTTCGTGACATGTCGAGTTTTCGTGGCAAAAAAAAGCAAAGAGGGAAAGCAGAGGAAAAAGTCGCGATATCGTGACGTTGCCAATTTTTGCCAAGTCCGTCAATAAAAGGGTAGAAGTCAGGGAGAATGTCGTGATTTTGAGACATGGCTTATTTTTGCCAGAAGAATAGAAAAACTGCTAAAGAGACTAAAAGTGTCACGATTTCATGACATGTCCCTTTTTCGTGACCAAAAGCAACAAGAGAAAGCAAGGAGGCAGAAGTGTCACGATTTCGTGACATGTCGTGTTTTCATGGTCAAAACCAAGACAAAGAGCTAAGGAGGCAGAAGTGTCACGATTTTGTGACATGTCACGTTTTTATGGTCAAAACCAAGACAAAGAGCTATGGAGGTAGAAGTGTCACGATTTCGTGACATGGTCAATTTTCATGATGCAAAAAGAAGAATCAGGTTGAAGACATAGAAATGTCATGATTTCATGACATGTTGCATTTTCATGACTCAAGAAGGGTAGACAAGCAGAGAAACAAGAGTGTCATGATTTCGTGACATGTCTGGTTTTCGCTAAAAAAGTAGAGTATATTTTTGGCAACTAGGGCATGCACTGACATCAGGTGCTAATTTTTGAAGAATGGTCAATTGATTATAACCTGGCAGGTCCGTTGGATGATTGAAGAATAACAGGCTCATCTAAATTTAGCCGAAGGAAATCTATCTAATCTGTGGGAAATCCATTGTATATTCTTAGAAACTGCAGACAATTACTTGTAATTGATTGAGGAAATTAAATGTACATAGTAGAAGATACTCTTTTTAGGGTATAAATAGGAGTGAGTCGACCATGAAAAAAGGTCGGCTCTTGGACGTTTACAGACTTGATGTACATGTACTGGATTACAAGCAATAAGAGATATTCTTCCTCTGGCTTCTAAAATTTTGTATGCGAGTGTATGTATCTGGTGTTTTAAATTTTATTCAATCTGAGTTTTATAATGTATCCATTCTGAAATTTGGACTACGCACGTATAAACCTTATTTCTAAAGTTGAATGTTAAAGATATTTACATATATTTTAGATGAACATCTAAAATCGCACTCAAAAATTCATGTTTTCTATAGGAAGATATAAAGAAAACTCTGAAGGTAGTAATTTGCATCATCATTTTTTGTTGTTGTATAATCTGTACCATGAGAAAAGTTCTAGCTTAGGCTATATTTCCCTTATCTCTTGTTTCCATTTCTTCTAAAAACTCAAAGGAACCAGCCTTCTCTGGAGACTAGACAGATGAGCTCATGCGAGGTCTGTCTATTCAATGTTGGCAAAGTCTAAGGTGCAACACTATTAACCGAAGGCAGATTTTGCTCCAACAATTTTTGGCACACACGGTGGGACCAGCAAATCCCATAGTATTATATAAGTTTTGGTGTTTTACTTTAGAGCCTTTCGTTCGAAAATCTCAAGAAAAAACTACCTGGCGACTCCATTGCAATAAAAGAAAGACCTTGTCTAAAATTTTTTGGTTATATAGCCATATGATAACCAGATCCCGAGCTAGAAACTCCGAAGAACCCATCGAGTTCTTTGAGCTACATCTCGAAAGCCTAAAGGCACACCCTATGCTAGCCGCATGATCAAATCCACCTGGCACCATTAGCACCTCTTTAACACCCATTGTAGGAGCATCTGCAAGCAATCCTATAGTAGTTGTAACTCCTTTAGCAACCATGGAAACTGCCCCTACCCCAACGCATCTTGTGTGGAATCAAACTGGCCCTTTGAACTTGGGAGCACACCACCAAATTCCACAAGCTGCACTAAAAGCATTGCCGACCTTTGACGGAATAGGCAAAATAGTAGATGAGCACTGTTTAGATGTATCATCGCTAGCATCTATTTACAATATCACTCAAGAAGATGTAATGGTCAGATTGTTGGTTATATCTTTGAAAGGAAAGATGCTCTATTGGTACAGAGCGCTTCCCACTGGATCCATTACTTCTTGGGTAGTGCTCATCGGCCATCTGGTCGATGAATTTAATATACATGCGGATCCTTTCACATTGCTGAATCAATTCACTGTCATTGAAAGGCATCCACAAGAAGAAATCCAAGATTTCAACATCAGATTTACCAAAACTCGTGATAGAGTACCTCAGGGCATAAAACCCATGGAAGAACAAGCTATATGTTATTATTTAAGGGCTTTTGATTCAGATCTCAGTATGATAATAAGGCAATCCCGTGTAACCACTTTTCCTGAGATCTATCTAGAGGCAGCAAAGGGCGAAGCTGATCTCATCGCTACAAAGAGATATCCATCAAAGAGTTTATTGCCAATTGTACCAAAACTTTCCCAAGCGTCAATTTCTAAACTGCCTATACTCCCATCAACGCAGGCTCTCCCAGCTATAGCCGCACCTCCTACACTCCTTGCATTACCAGCCCTACCCCTTGCATCAGCTCCCTCGAATGACCAGTACATGACCATAATTGATACAATGAAAACATTGTCAAATGAAATGGCATCCATGAAAAAGAGGGAAGCTGAAAGGAATATTCAAGCAAGAAGATTTCCACAGATACAAAAAGAAGGCACTTCAACGAGTGGTAGAGGGCAAGATAGAAAAAATGTGGTGTATGCGAATGAGACGGGAGATAATGGAGAACCCACTAATTTTGATTACTGGTGTACCACTTGCAACGATCCTCATGGAGAAGATTCATGCATGATTCATCAACATCATGTGCAAGCGGTTATTAATGAAAGAGCCAAAGAAACCGGCAAGGGACAGGTGAACATAATCAGAGAAGTCCACCACAATTTGGCAATGCCATCCGTGGAACAAGTTTCAGTCCTGACAAGATCGGGAAAAAAGTCATTACAAGTCGACCCTAAGGAACTCCAACCACTAGGTTTTCCTCCTGCCCCCAGGGCGACTCCATAGAAAAACTAGTCCAATGAGAAAGGACGTTCTGACCCTCCTCAGACTTCTATGACTACACCAAGAAAATAATTTCCTCCTAGAAAAGGGAGCGAGGCTCAAGAGCAAGCGAAGGAAAGACTCAGATTTCCTTCATTGACAAAAAGGCAAAGAACAGAAGCCACGCAGGTCTATAGAGACAGATATGACGCGTCGACTAGTGGAAGGGAGAAAAGTGTTGAGGTATCCCTAGCTGCAACCCTTTCGTTCAACATTGCAGAAGAAATGAAGAGGACTCCTTCCAAAATAAGCATGTATGATGCACTGCAAATTCTTGGTCAGATTGACCTCCTCCAAGAATCCCTAAATTTAAAGAATGATACCTCCTCCTCAAATGTTATACAAGCAAATGTTATGTCAACCTCTGGAAAAATAGACCGCCCCCATTCTATCTATCTTTGCAAATGGAGGGGTGGATAGTTCACAATTGCATGATTGATTCAGGGGCCGCAACTACGGTGATGCCGAAAGCCGTATGTGACATAATGGGGATGGAATATACTCGGAGTCATCCTGGGGTGTTGCAATTAGATGGTACTCTAGTAAAATCCATCGGGGTGATCAAAGATATCCCTATTCAACTCCATAGAATACCAGAAGTAGTCGTCATACAGGAGGTAGTCGTTGTAGACTTAGAACCATATTTCGGTATGTGTTTATCCAGAGAGTTCACGACCAAAATGGGTGGTTATCTATCTCTAGATTATTCTCATTTGGAGGTACCTTTCAAAGGTAAAAGAGTCAAGATCTACAATGAAAAACCATCTACTTTCCACGTAGAAATATTGGAGGAAACAACCACCGTCAACATGATGTCTGAGGAATTGGAAAATATCGATTTAATGGAAGAAACCCTGGAGGAACTCCAATCTGAGGATCAATTTTCAATGAAGGACTTCAATGCTATGATAGAGACAGAAATGGGAAGCTATTCCATTGAGAAACCAAAAAATCTCCCTATTGTTGTCCCTAAAACAGATGATTCGGCCAACCAGTTATGGAAATTGTACTTTGATGGGTCAAGGTGCAAAAATGGAGCAGGAGCTAGAATTGTTCTGATTTCACCTACTGGAAAAGAAAAAGTCTTTTCATATAGGTTGACATGGAGTTGCACCAATAACGTAGCTGAATACGAAGCTTTGTGTTTGGGACTTAGGAAAGCTGAAAAACTGGGTGCGAAACAGCTTCTGATCTATGGAGATTCAGAACTGATTGTTAAACAGGTTACTGGCAAATGCATTTGTAAGCAACATTACCTGAGGGCTTATAAAAACAAAGTGTTGGATCTATTGGAAAATTTTGAAGCACTAAACATGAAATCCATTTCCAGAGAGAAGAATACACATGCAGACCTGTTAGCGTCGGTAGGATCCAATTTTTGCCCAGTCAGCAATGTTATTCAGAAGTCTAAAACAGTCAGACTTATATACAGGCCTTCTGTGCCCGACAAGGACATTTTTTGGCAAGTATTTGAGAACGATGAGCAGATCCTTGGATTTTTTGGTTCATGAGATGAATTGCTCTACAGATAGAGCGTTACAAGAAGAGGACGAAGAGAGCCTTATTCAACTGAAAAACAATCATATCCCTAGGGGACTGATCACCCTGGAGAGCCTTTTCGACAATAGCGACAGAGCTATAGGTCGAAGGATCAAGGTAGATGAAAGCCGATATAAAGAGGTAGAACTAGAACTGGGCAAGATGATTAAAGTAGGGACCGATTGTATAGAAGTAGAACTAGAGAAAATAAAATGGTTATGTAAAGAGTATCCGGATATAATAGCCTGGACTTATAGTGATCTAAAAGTGTACAGGAAAGAGGTCATTCAACATACCATCGAACTAGAGGAAGGAGCTAAACCTTTTAGGCAGAGGCAGAGGCCTGTGAATCCTAAAATTGAAGCCTTGATGAAACAGGAGTTGTTAAAACTCCTATAGGCTAAGATAGTATACCCAATCAAGCACTCTACCTGGGTGGAAAATTTGGTCCCAGTCCGCAAGAAAAATGGAGAAATAAGACTATGCGTCGATTTCAAAAATTTGAACAGAGCTTCTTTAAAAGATCACTATCCTTTACCCTAGATTGACCCAATCCTTCATACTGTGGTAGGAGCAGAAAGGTTTTCTCTGTTAGATGGCTTCTCTGGTTACAATCAGGTTTGGGTGAGAAATGAAGATCAATATAAGATTGCATTCACCACTAAGTGGGGAACATTTGCATACCAAAGGATGCCCTTTGGATTATCTAACGCAGGAGCAACTTTTCAAAGAGCCATGGACGTAGCTTTTGGGGAGCTTGCAAACAAAATTATTGTCATCTATTTAGATGACATGACCGTATTTTCTCACAACAAAAAAGACCATGCCACTCATCTACGACAAGTATTTGAGAAATGTAGAGAATTTGGAATATCATTAAATCCTAAAAAATCTATTTTTGCTGTGGAAGAAGGAATACTCCTTGGGCATGTTATTTCTAAAGTTGGGCTTTCAATTGACCCTGATAGAGTGAAGGCACTTCTTGAGTTGTCACTTCCAGTTAACAAGAAAGGTTTGCAGTCCTTCTTTGGGCAAATAAATTTTGTCGAGAAAATTCATTGCAGACTTTGCCCAAACAGTTAAACCAATGACTGAATTATTGAAAAAGGATGCTCCTTTCAAATGGACAGAGCCAAGGAAAGAAGCTTTCCAAAAAATTCTAGAAGCCATCGCTCAAGCTCCTATGCTAGTTAACCCTGACTATTCCCGAGGTTTCATACTATATGTTGTCGGAGAACAAAATAGTTATGCTACAGTTCTCACTCAGAAAGGAGCGGATGATGAAGAAAGACCCATAGCCTTCCTGAGTTCCACCATGCACAAACACGAGGAAAGGTACAACTTCATAGAGAAACAAGTATATGCAATTATGAAATCCTTGAATAAGCTAAAACACTTCTTATCCCAGAGTCGGACGATGGTTTATGTTATTCATCCCGATGTAAGGAACTTCATAATTCAAGGAGAACTGGGTGAAAAAAGAGTTGGATGGGTGACTCGCATCCAAGAGTATGATGTAGAAATACGTCCTACTAAAATAGTCAGAGGGAGAGCTTTGTGCCAGGAATTGGCCAAGCAAGCTGCAAGTGGATATGGGGAGAGCCACCCGGTCATGGCAAACACTGAGCAACATCAAGACAGAGTAAGTTCAGGTTGGATCGATGACTTTGTGAGGTACTTTGAGACTGGGTCATGCCCTGAAGATATGAATGCTTCCCAGAGAAGGAGATTCAGAACCCAAGCATTAAAATATACCCTTCGAACAGAAGGGTTGTACAGGATTAATATCGATGGTGTATTGTTGAAATGCATTCCCGATAATGAAAAGTAGAAAGTGTTAGATGAATTTCATGGGGGTCTCTCAGGGGGACATTATGCAGGCCGAACCACAACTTTGAAGATCCTTAGAGCTGGATGTTATTGGCCTTCCATCTTCCTAGATGCATACAAAGTGACCCAGAGGTGCGAACAGTGTCAGAGGTATGTGGGGAGGAACAGGAATGCGCCTATGCCCTTAAAAGCTATTCAAGTCGAGGAACCGTTCCAGCAGTGGGGGTTGGATTTCGTAGGTATAATAGAGCCAAATTCATCATCAGGCCACAAATACATTCTCACTGCCACGGACTACTTCACTAAGTGGGCAGAAGCAGTACCCACAAAGAAAGCTGATTCAGAAGTGGTGATAGAATTTGTCGAGAGTCTAATCACAAGGTTTGGCATACCAGACTCTTTGATTATAGACAACGGATCTCCTTTCACTAGTGCAAAGATGATCGAATTTGCCAGTCGATATGGAATTTACCTGAAGACTTCCTCTAATTATTACCCACAAGGTAATGGATTAGCCGAGTCTACTAATAAGAATATTTTAAGAATCCTGAAAAGAACATTAGAGGATAATAAGAAGAACTGGCACTCACTCCTGAATCAAGCCCTATGGGCCGACAAAATTTCAATCAAGAAATCAATCAATACATCACCATATGCTTTGGTTTATGGCAAAGAGGTTGTTTTGCCGATTCATATGGAGATACCCGCATTGAAATTGCTAAATCAAGTTAATGAAGATGAAGGCCATCCAATGGATGCCCGACTGATGCAACTTCTGCAGCTAGAAGAGTCTAGGGAACAGGCCTACAATCATCATCAAAAACATATTTTGAAAATAGTCGGGTGGTTCGATAAGAAAACCACTTTCAAGAAATTCAAAACAGGTGACCTGGTGTTAAAATGGAACGTCAAGAAAGCGAAACCAGGACATCATGACAAGTTTGACGCATTCTGGGAGGGGCCATTTGAAATTATTTCAGAAAAGCAATTCAACGCCTTCCAGTTAAAAGATCAAGATGGATGGGTTCTACCCATCACGGTGAATGCATTTCACCTAAAATTATATTTCCAGTAAAAGGGACAGATCGCCATTATATGTACAGTATATTATAAGTTTTGAGTTTTGTAAATACTCCCTTTTCGCGGCCTAATAAGAATTGTTTTTTAGGACTATCAGAGTCCGATATTTTGAATAAAATCTGGAGGGAAAAGCCCGCCCTCGTTATTTTGCATTTTCAAATCGGAGCTGCCGCGTGGTCGCCTGAGAGTCAGCAAGAGGGAATCAATATAAGAATGTTTTTGAAATATGTTACGTATGCTTCTCTAAATATTTCTAAAAAGATCCACCGTCGAATGTTTCTAAGCAACCACGTGCCCGGGGTTCAGTGGAAGAAGATAATTAATCTGTCAGGTAGCATATTTTTCGGCATGGGATAAGTCCCAGTCCCCAAGTGGGTTTTTAATGAGCCAGCGAGCATTTTTAGAAGTTTCTTAAGGGAGTTGGCGAGAACGGAAACCGAAGAAAGATGGACGAATCAAATCGACCAACCGTCATTTAATGCATTAATTTTGCATGTCCTCTCGAGCCACATAAAATTAAATTCAAGGATTTGGAAAGGCATTTCGCCATTTGCAAACTTGCTGAAACTCCTGAAGAAGGAAAAGAAGTGAGGAACTATCTCTGTAATGCTTGAAAAGCCAAAAATCTTGCCAACCACTTTTTACCACCACACTATAGCATAGCGAGGAAGGGATTGTGAAGAAATCAGAAGAAGTTCAAAATTCGTGTACCTGATAATTCATAATGGCCCCGAAGAAGGCGAAGAACTAGGTAGCATCTACCTCATCACCCCCGACTACTTCGGTAGTAAAAGGAAGGGAGGGGGACAACACTGGTTTTATTGACAGAGACTCCCGAATTGCGGATACAATCATAACATGGAAGGACCCGACAGAGATTCGGAGCAATATAAAGAACCGGGTAGCAACTGGGGTTTCTGCATCTTCTCCTTCAACATTTGCATACCATTCTTTCTTGTACTGGTATGTATATATTCCTGTTCATCCCTGCCCATAATTGGTAAGGGCAATTGCAAATTTCTATGATGAAAAGGAGAGAAAGATTAGAGATTTTTTAGGGAGGGTTCTGTTTTCTCTATCCAAAGATGCTTTTGTTTCTGCTTTTGTTGTGGGCCATGTCCCTCCCTTAGAACCTAAGAATTTTGACCCCTTAGAATAGGCTACATATTTTGGCTCGTCCAAAAAGGTGAGGGGTTTCCTAGCCACTCAGCTAAAAGATCTTCCAGAAGGGGTAAATCCACCAGAACCCCCAATTGACATGGCAGTTTTTAAAAATCCTGAACTATATTCCATCCTGGCCATGATTGCTGGACTAAAAAATGATGAAAAGGTTCAGAAGTGGCAGGTGGCTATAGCAGAATGTTTGTCGAACCCCATAATGTATGATTCGGCTGTTATGAGCAGGAGTGTGAGACCTATTTTCTTTGACTGGCCTGAGTTTTTAAGTGCAGAAATTCATGAGGGTTTGGCGGCATTGAAGGATGGAACCCAGTTTTCTTTCAGGTACACTTCATATTTGGTGTGGTTATTCTTTTATTTTATGTCTCAAGAGCTAGCTTTCATTTCAAAGAATGATAAGAATGAGAAGGGAGAAATTTTTCCAGTATACGAATGGACTAATGTGTTATATAAAACCGAGTCATATTATGATTTCAATAGGGAATTTTTGGGCCCTGCACTAAAAATCATGTATGGACAAATAACAAGATTGACCCCCAAAGCGGAAAAGGTATTACAATCTAAATTTGCAGAGGAGGGGGATTGGTTTATCCTAACACAAGGAGTATGCATCAGATTGTATGGGTTTACAGACAAACCCTTTTTACTTCCTCATTATGTGACTGACAGAGTCTTTGCCTTAGAATATGTTAGGCAAACAGAAAGCATTAATGTCAAATTTGGGACTAGAATTGGGAAAACCAGTACCTGTAATATGCCCTTTAGTTTTGAAGGAATTACTATTTCAAAGAAGGGGCAAAATGAACAGATAGCGGAGTATTTGAGAAAATTGGGTCTTATTGAGATTCCGCAAAGATGGAAATATGACCCCATGAACAGGTTTGCTGAGAGACAATCTATTTTGAATAAAACACATAAAAAAGAATTTCATGTTAAAGTCAGGGATGATATTGAAGAAAATAGGAATAACACAGAAGATGAACCCCTGGAGTGGCACATAGAAAAGATGGAGCCTTTGCCTCCTTGGCATGATTTTTACGAAGTAATTGTTCAGTTTGACCCGGAAAATATAAAGGCTCATCAGTTGACGGAGGGCAAAATCACCAGGATTCAGAAGAGTAGACCAGATTGGGATGTGGCAAAAATTTGGGAATGGTGGGTAATGAGAGTCCAGACAAATTCGATTTCATCGAGATACCCCACCAAAAATGACAATCTGTTCGAAACTCGGTATACTGAAAACCATGACTCCTGGGGAGGAAGTTTTCCTGTTAGAATCCCTCCAAGCATAGGAAGTAGTCATTCTTCTACTCCCGAAGTATCCCAACCACCTGAGAAATCCCAGCAACCCGAAGCTGGTAAAGGAAAAGAAATTGCAGAGGCTCAGAATCTTCCCCTTGTTCAGACCAAACCTAGGACATCTAGGAAAAGATCGATAGAAGAGGTTTTTACTGAAGAGCAAGGAAAAACTTATGGTTCGAAGGCCGCCCAGATGATGTTGAAAATGGGTTATGATGGAAAAGGGCTGGGCAAAGAAGGACAGGGGAGAGTTGAACCTATTCTAGTCCATCAAAGAGAGAAGCGTCTAGCACTTGGGGCAGATACTCTGACGTCCAGACATCATTCCTCAAAAATTGTAAAATTCGTTCCACCTGCGGACTCGGGTATAGAATCTGATGAACCCGTAGTAGAAAGAATGAGAAAATTGAAAATGATGGCTGATAGAAGAAAAGACAAAAATATTATTCAAACTTCTTCTAGTGATCAAGAGCCTCAAGAGACAGAAGACAACTCAGGGAAAGGGATTCAAGAAAGTGAACAAGCCCAAATGACTGAAGAAAACTCTGATGCAGATGCTCAGGAAGTTGAGCATGAAAATTCACAGAAGGAAGTCCCACGCGGCCCACCCAGTTCGGCTCAAGAGAGCCAAAAGAGTGAAAATAAAAAACAAATTTTGGTTAAAAAGGAGATCCTGACGGTAGGAGAGCAGCAGGAGAAACAAATTATAAACTTGGACGAAAGTGATGAGGAAAAGAAAACTCCTGATAAAGACAAAACGCAGAGTGAAGAAATGATCGTCAGTGAACATGAAGAAGAAGAAGAACACCAACAACAAATCCAATCGGAAACAGGTATGTTTTCTTTACTTTCTTCTTCTCATTCTCCTACTCATTCCCATTGTAATTCTCCCTCCTTTTCTAAAAATCAACAAAAGTATGATGTTCTTGCCAAAAATTACCTTGTTCTCCCAGAAATGGCAACATCTTCCCAGAATCTGCTAAATGTTGGATCCGTAGCTGCTCCCATTCCTTTTCTCCCCAACATTGACATCCCGGCGGCTGGAGTTACAACTTCTCAAGGGACTGAGTCACACTCCACCATGGCCAAGATTGAAAATCTAAAAAAAGTGAGCAGGAATGCTTTAGATTGGTGGACTTCACATTCAGCTGAGGATTCTAAAGCACCGACTACTGTAAGAGAAATCATTGCTTTAGACCCAGCTAATATGCAGAGGAAGAAGTTGAAGTTAACTCCCATTACTAAGAAATCAAAGGGAGAAATGACTGTGGAAGATTACCAGGAAGAAGAGATAACTGAAGATATATCTCAACTGCCTATGCAAGATGAGTGGGTGAAAGCCCAAGCACATTTTGGGACCATATACTTACAAGGAGGACATTATCAAGAAATGTTTTTTAAAGAAAAGGAGAAGAGGAAGGAATTAGAGGCTGTAGTGAAAGAACAAAAAACAATGAAGAAGGCTCTTACTCTGGAAGCTAAAAAATGGGAGGGTAAATTCAGTGTTGCTGCCAGTGAAGTGGCAAAATGTAAAGAAAAGTTGAGTGTAGCAGAAGCTCAAATTCAGGCATTGAATACACAGATACAACAGCTACAACAACAGTTGGAAGAACAACAAAACGCTCCTTCCAGATTTTCAAAAGATAAAGTAAAGAGCATGAGGAAGGAATTGTTAAAAGATTTGTTATCTTTAGTATTAAAGGCTAAGCCTTTATTATTATATTTAGCTAAAGTAAAGGAAACTACCGAAGTAGTAAAACAGGAATTTGGAGCTGCCGAAGCATTTTTATTGAAAAGAGAAGATGCAACTACTAAAATTCAGATTTTGTTAGAGAAGATGCCAGGAAGCTTGGAAGCCAAGCTCAGAAGCGAAGCCTGGTCTCAAGCTAAAATCGCAGCGAAGAACTTCTTTAGAAAGTTCAAATTGATAGCACAGGGAAATAAGTTTCTGCACGAGCTTGAAGATGAAGCGAAAGGATTGCTCCAAAATCTTGATTTGGCTATCCATAATGGGCTTCCTTACCTCTGGGATGATGGTTCAAAAGTGTTGAATGAAGAGGTCCTTTCGGCATCAATAAAAGCTTTTGTGGAAGATGAAACAGACATAGATGGCTGGTAGGAACCCATAGAAGAAACGCAGGTCATGGAGATGATCCAGAGGCTGACACAGATTAAAGCCTATTTACAAGAACTAATTTTAAGGCAAAAGATCATTTCTTATGATAAAGTGGAGGAGTTGCAGTATGTATATCAACTCTTCATTGATTCTTCTGATTTAGAAGATGAATACTGGGACCAAGTTTGCAAAACTTATCAAGAGATACTTACAGCCATGGACAAAATCAGAAGATCTAAACATCAGGGTCAGCAACTAGCAGCCAGAGCTGGGACCAGCTCTCAGAATTGAATTCTTTATGTTCTTCAAAAAAAGGTTTGATCCCTAAGCGGTAGAAAAAGGTTTTGATAAGGTAAAGATCACTTATATTCCAAAGTGCATTCTTTTTCTTTTATCTTTGCTTTTTCACTTGAAATTTTACTTTTCGCAACTGTGTTGGTGACTCCGTTTTCCAATGGATGAAGGCCTGGTTTCTATTTATTTTTGCGAGCAAAAAATCCCCCGGAAGGCGCCAAGAATGTTAGTCAAAAAGTGACTAACTACAAAAAAATGGTTGATGCACCTTTTTTGCATATTTTCAAAGAAGACCGAAGTGGCCCATACGCTAAAGAACAAAGAAAAAGCAAAATACACTAAGGAAGAAAAGTGTCACGATTTCGTGACATGTCGAGTTTTCACGAAAAAAAACAGTAAAGAGGGAAAGCAAAGGAAAAAGTCGCGATATCGCGACATTGCCAATTTTTGCCAAGTCCGTCAATAAAAGGGTAGAAGTCAGGGAGAATGTCGCGATTTTGAGACATGGCTTATTTTCGCCAGAAGATTAGAAAAACTGCTAAAGAGACTAAAAGTGTCACGATTTCGTGACATGTCCCTTTTTCGTGGCCAAAAGCAACAAGAGAAAGCAAGGAGGCAGAAGTGTCATGATTTTGCGACATGTCACGTTTTCATGGTCAAAACCAAGACAAAGAGCTATGGAGGTAGAAGTGTCGCGATTTCATGACATGTCGCGTTTTCATGGTCAAAACCAAGACAAAGAGCTATGGAGGCGAAAGTGTCGCGATTTCGTGACATGGTCAATTTTTGTGGTGCAAAAAGAAGAATCAGGCTGAAGACATAGAAATGTCATGATTTCGTGACATGTTGCATTTTCGCGACTCAAGAAAGGTAGACAGGCAGAGAAACAAGAGTGTCACGATTTCGCGACATGTCTGGTTTTTGC
Source organism: Wollemia nobilis (assembly GCA_028583015.1). NCBI lineage: Eukaryota > Viridiplantae > Streptophyta > Pinopsida > Araucariales > Araucariaceae > Wollemia > Wollemia nobilis. The sequence goes on from JAQPPZ010002499.1 coordinate 5,869,748, forward strand.
TAAAAAAGCAGAGTATATTTTTGGCAACTGGGGCATGCACTGACATCAGGTGCTGATTTCTGAAGAATGGTCAGTTGATTATAACCTGGCAGGTCCGTTGGATGATTGCAGAATAACAGGCTCATCTAAATTTAGCCAGAAGGAAATCTATCTAATCTACGGGAAATCCGTTGTATATTCTTAGAAACTGCAGACAATTACTTGTAATTGATTGAGGAAATTAAATGTACATAGTAGAAGATACTCTTTTTAGGGTATAAATAGGAGTGAGTCGACCATGAAAAAAGGTCGGCTCTTGGACGTTTACAGACTTGATGTACATGTACTGGATTACAAGCAATAAGAGATATTCTTCCTTTGGCTTCTGAAATTCCATATGCGAGTGTATGTATCTGGTGTTTTAACTTTTATTCATTTTGAGTTTTATAATGTATCCATTCTGAAATCTGGACTGTGCACGTATAAACCTTATTTCTAAAGTTGAATGTTAAAGATATTTACATATATTTTAGATGAACATCTAAAATCGCACTCAAAAATTCATGTTTTCTATAGGAAGATATAAAGAAAACTCTGAAGGTAGTAATCTGCATCATCATTTTTTGTTGTTGTCTAATCTATACCATGAGAAAAGTTCTAGCTTAGGCTATATTTCCCTTATCTCTTGTTTCCATTTCCTCTAAAAAACTCAAAGGAACCAGCCTTCTCTGGAGACTAGACAGATGAGCTCATGCAAGGTCTGTCTATTCAATGTTGGCAAAGTCTAAGGTGCAACACTATTAACCGAAGGCAGATTTTGTTCCAACAGTCACTCAGAGACAACCCATAGGAATGACCATCTCATCCCAAGATGACCAACAGGCATGATCCTCCCGCACAGACATGACCTCCTATGCTGAGATCCATTTCCTGTTTTCTTTCTTTCATTATATTTAGCAGTATTTTAATTACTTCTTAGCATAGTTAAATTTCATTTTTATGCATGTATTTGTCATATTTCAACTTCTTTATCACTTTCTTTATCATGGATATGAGCCTTATCTTGAAAGGTTCTTCATATGATTTTTATGCTCTTTAGGTTTTATTGTGTGCAGATTATAGATCTTCACAATGGAGCAAATGACATACATATTCATACCTCACCATCATACATTGCAACAATCACCAAAAACCTGTCAATAATTTGTTTGTGAGATGCAAGAGAGATCTTATGAGATACATCTTGGATTACTTTTATTATTGTAAATTTATATCAAAGTGGTAGAAAATACCTCAATGGGATCTCATTGTAACCTTCTTGAAGGACATAATTGATATTAACAAAAGGGTACCATTATTGCATATCTTATTTTGTCATTATGGTTACATAGTTTGCTATCTAGTTTGTTATTTATTTCATTGCATAGGTGTATGCTTTTTTTCTCAATATTTTCAGTGGTAATCATGGTCATACTTAGTCCACATTTCACAATTTCATTACTAATTACTATATTTCTTGGTGTTTTTGAGTTGCAGGTACCATCATATCTAACATATACGGTCAACAGGTGCAACCATCCCCTATAGAGACAACTCACAGGTGCCACCATCTCTCCCAGATATGACCTCAGACTAGAGATAAAAATTACCAAAAAATAATATCTTCATCAAATGTAGGCTATCATAATAAGCCACTCTGATCTTCTTTCTCTATTTTTAATACCGAAAAGTATATTTTCCATGCTTAAGTAAAATATCATCCCTGGGTCAGATGAACTCTTTCTATGATCGTCCCTATCCTAGACAACCATTATTTTTTATCATCTATATGTTACACGGTCCTTTCTATAGATCTTTCCTTATAGATATGACCTTTGTTTGATTACTATTATGGTCTGATTTCTTATTGTCTACTTAAAGGCTACTCATGTAGGGTTCTACATCTGATAGGTTTCTAAAAATTAAACATTCATTATTTAGAAATATGAATTTGATATTATATTTTTATGAATTAGTGAAAGATCATGGAATGCTTCTTGCTCTTAATTTATTTTGCATAAAATAAAAGGAACCCCACATACCACATTTTATTTTAACATTAGCGAGTTGGACTTCATCACCAACCATTGATTGAGACCAACAACGGGGGGCTTCATCTCCATCCATTGATTCACACCCTAGAAACTTAGTGGTCAAAAGTGAGTGGCTTTCTAGACTTCATCACTAAAAGATCCCCTACTCTTAGGTGCACCCATAGTGGGAAGGTTAGGTGAGCTCTTTTTCCATGGGGCTATTTAAAATACTCAGTGGATGCAACTATCATTATTTTCCATGCCTTAAACGTGAGAATTAAGGGAAAGTGAGGTTTCATCGGTACTAGAACATTAGATAGTGTAGTCCCTTTAGAGGGGTAATTTGTTCCCTTAAGGTTACCTTGAGACTAAATATAATAGGAAGCCACTTTTTACCATTTGAGTTACATCCCCTGATAGAGGGGTGTACTTGAACTATCTTTTTGTAGTTTTCTATTCTTTTTATCCTTAGTTTTATAGAAATAGGGATTTTTCAACATCAAAACACATAAAACAATATAGGTATTCACAAAGAAAATTATAATATATAATCAAATTATATACTTTATTTATTTCTCTACTATTTACATAATAAAAATCATGGTAACCACACACAACTGAGCTCATTCACTAGCTAATGCTACCGAACATTTTCAAAGGGGCGTTGAACATCTTTGATTCAACCTCGAGGACATGGTTATTCCACCATGGAATCCTGGTAACCACTATAGCACTAACACCACTCCTATAGAATCTAAAATTTAGGATGCCCCTATCTAGGAGCCACATATGTGTCCTCCATATGATCAAGAAGATGAACCTCTTGGTCGAATATGGTCTCATCCTACCAATAGAAATAACCCACCCACTAAGGGGCCTAGTAGGGTGATGCCATGGATTCACATTTCAACCTGATCCATCCATAAATCTAAAAAACATAATGCTTTATCACCTATATTGGGTGAGTGAGATACTCCAATTGATCATCCATGGATGAGCCAAAAATTTACTCATTTAGATAGGTATGGCCCTTTCCATCCTGATAAGATAGCCTCATCTGCTCATATTTATCTTGAAGAGGAAGAGGAGGAAGACCTAGGTCATCATGCTTTTCAATATGGAGAGTGTTCCATGTAGGCACATTGTGCCTTTGCACCCTCCCAATATATAGATGCCACATTCAAGCCTAAACACCAAGTTAATACAACTTCCTTCGATTGTGGGAAATGGGTAGCCAACCATATTGGACCCGTAGAACAAGCAAAGTACCTTAGGATTGATGCAAGGGATCCTAGACCTCACACAACTGGCCTACTACCTAGGTAAACAAAAATATAGCTATGGATGTATAGGTTACAAAAAAATCAAGAACACCTAAATAGAAGTCGAGCAGAGTATCAATGGGTGCACCAACAAAGGTTACATGAATGAGTGCAAAAAGTAGCACAGGAGGAGGTGCACACACCTAGCACATATGGGAAAAAAACCCCTCAAATGTGCATTGCACAACACTATAATGTACCTCCTATGCCAACTCAAAATTTCCCTCCTTGTATGCCCATACAACACCATAGGTCTCAACTACACCAACCGTAAACTCATTTATTGAAATATAAGACCTATGAGGAATTAGAGTTAGAATATTCAGAACAAGGGTACCCTAAATTGATTTATTGTAGCATAGAGGTGTAGTATTAATTGTGGGTAGGTGGTTTACAAGGCTTAGAATGATAAACTTTGTATTTGAAATCAATGGACCAAATCGTACCACCGTACAGTCTTAACAACTAGCAATGTGCGATAACTAAACAACTTGCATGAACCCCAAATCGTACCACTATACGCTAATAAATCATACAGTGATATATCTTGTATTATTTCACACTTAGCCAATCCTTCAAATTTGGTTTTTCAAGCTGTCGTACATAGTTTTGTAACTACACAATTCGATTTTCCAATGCTGCCAAATCGGGTAAATTCCCTTCAATCACATAAATTGCCAAATTGGGTAATTATCTTATGTACGATTTGTATGAAATATGGTGTATAATTTATAAAAATAGAAGGTACAAACAAGTGCTAAATTGTATATTCTATTGGACCAATATCTCTTAGATAAGTTTTGTAAGGGTTTAATATGGCAATTAATCCTAATCCCATCAACATGCAAAGTACTTTATCAGGGTTGAGAGAGTTCAATATCCAAAGGCGACATCCAAAAATCATACAACAGTGTTAAATACGTATAACTTGATTTTATCATCATCCTAGATCATTCCTCAAAGCCACACCAGTGTTGGTTTAATCCAATTCCTCCATAGTAATGCATAAAATAGCCATAAAAACCAAAAATAAGTACATGCAATAGAAATAAACTGTCAAATGCTATTCTACCATTCAGATATCATACGATACATGAGTGGAACTATAAAATGTACTCATGCTTCATTATTTTTTAACAATATCACAAAAAAAATCATAGATATGCAATAACACTTCATAGCCAGAACTCATAGCATTTCTCAATAACTAGAATAACACTAGATCATAACCAAAATATCAAAATTGAAAATGGGACCTTATATAATGTTTCCCAGGCTATTCCAAAGTAGTTCCTAAGGCAATTTTTTATTTACAACTACCCATGCATAACAAATACATTAATTAAGACTTTTAATAAGTCTAACACCTTAATAATCAAAATCATGTGCAATTACAACTTAAATGATATTTCCCATGCATTTCATTTCATTGTGCATTGTACAATTTACCTTCACCTTGTAAAGTTTTCACTTCTAGTTGTATGGTTTACTCCTACCTGTACGGTTTACAAAACTTGCCAAAATTGTCAAACTTGGGCAAATCCATTTATCACTTCTTCTTCTGGGAGGTGGATTTGTTGCCTACATCTGCCATCCCCTTTACTTTGGTCGGTGTCCTTACTGAATTACCTTTTTATTTTAGCTATACCTTGTACTTTGCAAATTTAGCTTTTAGGTCATCCACTTGAGTTTAAAGAATTATACGTTGGTTCTTCAACTTGGTTGTGTAGTTTCCCATTTCTACTACTTTCAGCCCATGGTGATTGGATTTCTCTTAGGTAGTCTTCAAGAGTTCCCTCAATTACTTTTCACAATCAGTGGCACTCTTCTTTAGCTTCTCCTACAGGTGTGCTTCTGTTCAAGCTACCGCTTCTAATTATTCATTCTTATCTATAATGGTCTATAGATGGTGATGAATATTTACCTCAAAATAGTATCCTCCTTAGCACTCAACTGTGCTTGATTCTCCAGGACTATCTCATTATATATTTTGTTGTCCTATGTGAGATCTTGTACCTTCTTATCCTGGGTTGCTAGTTGCTCATCCTTTTTGGCCAACTATGTTTTCAGCTATTCATCCTTTTCTCTGAGTTGAGCCTCCAACTCCTTAACTTATCTTCTACTATCTGTGAGACCTATCACTTCTCCTCTTCAAGTGAACTAAGTTTGACCTCAAAATTAGCCCTGGTACTTAGTAGTTATTTTTCTAATTTATTTATTTTATCTTCTGTTGAATCTTTACTCTTTTGTAATTCTTCCTCCATTGCAATCGTTTCTTTTCAAGTGGCTTATATCTCCTCATTTTGAGATTTTTTGAGATGATAGATCTGCTCCAATCCTATGCTCAACCACTCTATCCAATATGTTAGGAAGTTCAACTTCCTTAAAGTGATAGCCAATCCTGCAATGATCCTCTTATGCTCCAACTCCACTGTATTCATGGGGTAAGTCGGATAATTGGCTCTATCCAGGTAAAACCTTGGATGTTGCCTATAATTGATTTTCACTCCCTCTGGCAAGTTGTCTCTTCCCAACATCATTGTTACCTCTTCCCTGGATAACTTCCATGGATGTTGTTCATGAATGTCTGCAATTCTCCTTCTACGCTCCTTATTGCTCACCCATTATGTTATCTTCTCCAATTTGAGAAACACTTGTTCCTCCCACAAATTCAACTCTCCCATGCATACAATACAAAACTGTAATTTGGTGCTAGCTATGGTATTGCCTATCCGAGAGAAGAAATGTTCCACCTTATCTTCTACTCCTTGTGTGTTCTCCTCAATTTCAATCTTTGCAAACTATGGTATATCCAAGAGATAGCTTGTTTGCATCCTTCGTAGTTCCTCCTCTAAAGGAGTTCGTTATTCCTCCTCTTCCATATGGTGGTTAGAGCTTCCCTTGAACTCTAGTAGTGCTCTTTCTATATTTATATTTTCCCATGGCAGAGTATGTTCTACTATCTTCTCCACCTCCACATATTCTTCTATATTCATAATTTCCTACTGATATTGCTACTATTCTATCAATTCATGGGCTTATTTCTGTTCAGTGAAGCCCACCTGTTGCTCTTTGGTCATTTGTTCCTCATCTTGATTTTTTTTAGCTTCCATTGTTGAATTTTCCAACAATAGGTTATTATTTTTCCTGTGATGCCTTTGTCTCTTCCTATGCATCACTCTGATTATTTTGGTTCAAGCTTCCTCCCACAACAAATTTGAAATGAGGCTTCTTCTTTTCTCTAGGATATTCCTTTGAGGCTTCTACTCTCACCTCAACTTTATATTTTTCCTCCTGAGTGGTGGTTGCTACTTCATGTGCTATCTGCCTTACTTCTATATCATCCAAAAATTTTGAAGATTCCAAAATTTCAAATTCCTCATGTTGGAAAATCTGTGGGGATTCCACCATCTCCTCTACTTCTACCCAATTCTAATCTTGCAAATCTAGCTTCTTCAAGTCTGATTGTCCCTCTTCTTGCTTATTTTTCTATACAGTATCAACTTATTTTTTATGGGGTAAGATTATTCACCATTATTTCCCATTGTCTCCTTGTTTGTACTCATACTGGGATGGATTACCTCCCCATAATTTTCTCCCTTTCCTAAACTAATTACTTTTCCTACTGCCATTGTTGAAGTGATTCTTATTCCATTTTAGGTTCCAACTTCCTAGGCCTTTTCCTTCTAGGGTGTACATCCTCAGCTGAGGAAGTATCCTCTTGTACTATAGTGACTTACTGCTCTTTCTTTGTTAGAGATTTCTCTGGAGTCTTCTTCTAAACTGGTACTAGCTTTACCCACATCAAGATGGTTGGATGTCCTACCTTAATATCCATAGGTTCTGTCAAACATGGAAAGTGGATTCCATTCTCCGTAATAGCATTTAACAACAATCCAATGGCATGGAAAGTCATCCAAAAATTCTTCAATCTCTTTGTCAGTACTTCATGCATATTCTTATCTAGGTAGGTACCCCAATCGTACCTAAATTCTTTGGTGATACCTTCTACATACTAAGCCATATAGATTGGCATCTTTGTGGCTCGTGTATCCCCTAATAGTTGATCCATCCTTGTATTCATAGCACATAGCCAATATTTTCCTTTCAGTTGGCTCTGTTTAATTCCTCAATTTCCTACACTCAAGATCTCTGCGTCCATCAATGATTTCACATTGGTAAGTAAAGTGATGATGCGATGTATCTCAATCGGATCAACCAACTTCTTAACTACCTCTATACCATATGCTAGAAATCCAAACATTTTCCTGAATGCCTCTGCTGTAACTTCTACTTTTACCAACCACTTGCCCATATTAACATAAGCAATTATAGTTGAAGTATTATACACCTGAACCATTTCCAACAGATAGTTGTAGAATATCTTTTGGTTTGGTGGAACTTACGATATTATGGCTACACCAACATCCTCAAAATATTTCCTCCAAGGGTGGTTCTTGTTTTGTTCATTATTCCATCACCTCCTGTATGTCTCTCCCCCATGCTGTACAAATGATATATTCATTATCTCAACCTCACCTTCCTCAGGTTTGCTACTTAGATCCTCATATGGGTCTAAAAATAAATTCACTCCTCAACTCCCTTCTTGGGATCCTCTCTTGTGCCATATTATCCTCTCGGTATCTTGGTGGTGTCCTCCTTAGATCAGCTCTCCAGTACCTCTATCCTCTCTATGACCTGTATCCTCCTATTCTCCAAGGATGAGTACCATGCCAATCATGGGACTAAAACTATCACCCTTGGTATTGCCAAGAATGTGACTCTCTCTCATGTAGGGATCTGGGTGACCGTTCCATCCTATTGGCTGTAATTATTCTTAATCAGTATCCAAAATATTTGGCTAAAATCATTTTCTCACCATTCCTTCGGTTAGCTTACTACTCGAACATGACCAATTCTATAATTAGAAGTGTTCCAAAAATTGTATAGTCTACTGTAAATCATACAGTACGCTTCCCAACTTGCTCATGTATGGTTTTCCAATAAGATACCTCCATATCATACAATTGTAGCACAAAAATGTATAGGATCATACCACTCTGTAAAATATCCCTTTCTAGCTACTTTCCCTTGTTGAATCCATACACTTTTGCACGATTTGCTCAAAAATCTCAAAATAACCCAAAAATTGCTTGAAATCGTACAATATTTTTCTTGAGATTGTATAGTCTATCTTCAAATCAGACAATACATATCTTAAAACCCTTGTTCACCTAAAAATCATGTTTTTCACCTCTCCGCCATGATTTCTCACTAACCCAGTTGCTGAAATGCCCCAATCTATCTTTTCAATGCCTTTTGGGAGCAATTTCTTAATTTTTCCACACTTAGCGCAATTTATCCCCCAAAAAAAATTATAACTGTTTAATACAATTGTATGGTCTTATTCTTCTTATCCTTTGTCTCCTCTAGTCTTTTTTGGTTGCTTTTGTCAAATACGGGTTTGTGAGCTTCTTTTCCTATAATTTCTCTACTCCAACTCCAATTTGCAACTTCCTCGAACCTTGGTGTACATTTTTCAACAACCAATTTATATTTGGATGTCTTCTACTGTAAACCCTCATTTACCTTTGATTAAACTTGGAATTTGATTTTATTGGAGTCGAATTTGTGACTTTTCTTCTCTAGTTTGATTTTATTGAATGCAAAAAGTCTTTGTGGTGTGAATTTAAAAATGGGTCATGGAATATTGCAGCTTACTGATGAATTTTAATTCCCATGCAATCGTCTCCATTCAGTTGCATGCTTTCCACCTTTGTCCTCCTAAAATTTATGAATTCCTCGTACGGTTTGTAAAATTTCTAGGGTGAGCCTTGTATTTAAACTATTCTCAAACCCTAACCGCTCTACATTTGAAATTACACCACTTTGCATGTATTTTCATCTTCCTTGCATAGATGATCGAAAACTCGTCACTTTTTCATGCGATTTTAACTTTTTCCTATGCTTTTTGACAACACATCATTTCCCACATGTGAACATTAAATGCGACGGTTGAAAATCGTACACTTGCGTCTAGAACCGTACATTGTATGATCCAAATCGTACAACATGCCTCCTTGTACGATTCCACATGTAATTTTTCCAAATTTTCTTGTACGATCTCCCACTTATGATTTTTCAACTTTAATTTTGACTTGTACGATCTATCACTTAGAAAATTTTCCTATTTTTCTCTCTTTGAATAGGTCACCATTTTTAGTTTTCAACCCACTTCCTTCTTAATTGTGTCCCAAGGGATTTTCACAATTAAGAAATTTTATTTTATATTTTTCTTTTTCTTTTTCTTTTTTTTCCCTTTCCTAATATATTTATACTTACCATCATGGAAATCACATAGTGACATCCACTTGTACGATTCCATAAAATTCCTCTCTTGGAGGTTTGACCGTAACATTCTGAGTGGTTGTGTCATTTAGCGCCACTTGCTACCTAGGATGATTCATCTCCACTTGTGATGTTACTGAGTTTCCTATCCTTCTCTTACCCTGTGTATAATTCAAAATTGTACAGTTGCAAGCTGGAGTATCTTCACCTGGTGTCCCTTCCTATTGTTGTGTAGGTGATTGATCCCTTAGTAGCGGTGTCCTTACTACTCTACTATGATTCAAGTGACTCCTTTGTCTATCTCATAGGATCAATTATTGCTCCATATTTTGTGATCAGATCCTTTGTTGTCCCTGGTTTCTTTCATCTACAAAATACACTCTTCCTCTACCAGTAAGGCCTCTACCATGCGAGCATCTTCCCCATACTATTCCAATTGACATCGGGCTTGTCTACATCAGTGGTGATTCCTCTCTTTCTTGGAGTAATACTCTATCACCTACCACTCTTCAAGGTCCTCATCTTATTAGGGATGATCATCCGAATGGATAATTCCTTGTGAGGTTTGATAAGATCCCTCCCATCCATGGTAAACTTTGCAGATTCCTTGTCTAGTTTTGAAAAGCTAAGGATGTACCTCTTGACCACCTAGGAGTAGGGGGTCAGAACCTTCCTCATCCTCTTACTCCTTTAATTATAACATTACCTTGTCCTTGCTAACTCAGTGGTCGAATACCTCCTCCCCTTCCTGGCTGATGCCTTAGGGGTCCTTGTCTATTCCTTCCTCCCATTGCTTGGTTATCAGGAGTTATCTCTACCAACTCAATGTTAGCTAGTGTACTTCTACTTCTTCTTATACTTGGTGACAATTATCGTAGTTCTCTAATTTTATAATCTATGCATGCTAAGAGATGTATCCATATTCTTTCCTCGAAGCATCTTTGTGGAGATGAGGTTCCTAAGACCTCTCTATATGCATTGAAAAATCTATCTTAGAACTTGAGTCATTTTGATTATCTTCTCTTTGTTTCTACCCAATCTATTTGTAAATTCATTAGTCTCTCCAATCTCCTTACTTCTCTCCTTTTCCTTATCATTTGTTGATGGGCTATTATATATGCTTGTATATCAAGGTTGGTTTGATGCTCCTATGATCTCCCTAGTTGCTAATGTGTTGTTGTACATGTTGGGGGATCACAATTATCTTGAGGATTCTAGGGATTCCCTGGAAAATCATAATCATCATTGCTTTTTGTGCTAGGTTCCCTTACTAGCCAAGGCATTCCTTCATCACTGGAGTCACTCAAATCCAGTTGTGCATTACCTTATGATTTAGGTGATGTGGTTTCTTCCTCAATGTCTTGCCAAAGCATTTTTGCATCTTCATTCATCATTGGCAGAGCACTTGGTGGTACTTGTAAACTTGTGCTTGCACCATTATTTCTTATACCACTCCTTGGAGTTGTCTTCTCATTATCCTAAGGTTTCCCTTATAGCTCCTAAAATATAGTTGTTCTTTGTTCATCTATCCTTTGTATTGTGCTATCCAATTCCTGGATGGTTTGTTCTCTCAACCTTGCATTATGACCTTGCAATGTCTGATATTATTATTATAGTTGCTAGGTCAGTAGTCACATACTCTATTGTAATAGCTCTACCTAAGCTAATGGAGTAATTCCAACTAACTATTCATCGATGGTCTCGTTCCTATTCTCCTCTAGAACTTCCATTTCAAATGTTTCCACTCTATCCTCGTATCATACTATTAACTATATCCTTCTTCGTACTTCAGCTTTTTAGGGTAGTTCTCTCCGCTCCACTCGAGGATACATCATATTTTTATTTTCTTGGGATTTTTCTTCTTGACTTCCCCTATTTCTAGGTAACAATACTATCTCCTAATGTCCTCTTTCATTTGGAGGAATCCTTTCTTCATCTTCCTCTTCTACTCGCTCGGTCCCATATGCAAATTTGACATGAACCCGCAATCTTCTTCTTTCTTTAGGTCAAGATGCCAACTCTTGTTGTTCTATGGTTGGTATTTTCTATTCCCCTTCTATGAATAAATGTGCAAGTCTTGTGTTAGGATCTTCTTGTGATAGACCTTGCTCTCCTTGAGTCCTTCATTGAGCTTCTTCTCATCTACTTCGTTCAATCTCTTCTGAAGAAATGAATAAGAAATGTACTTTGTAACACTTCAACTTTGATCCATTTATAGTTTCAAGTATCTCAGTCCTATTCAATTTTTGCAAATTGACTGATCCATTATTCATTACTTCTACCAATTTATAGGGACCAAGCCATAGAGTCTTCAAATTATCGGGCTTGATTTCTTGCTTTCCATTAAAATTTAGAACCAAGTCACCCATACTAAGTTCTAACTTCCTCAAGTGTTTGTCATGCCATGCATTCTTTTCTGAGCTACCTCAATCACCCATTGTACCATGAAACTTCTTTCATATAACTTAATAAGTTCTATCAGTCACTCTTTCAAACTTTCTTGATCACCCAAGTGATTCTCTATCGCGACTCTCAAACTTGGTATCAAGAATTCTACTAGCACCACTACCTCCTATCCATACATCAATTGGAAAGGTGTATGCTCTATTTTTGGTTTATAAGTTGTTTTATATGCCCACAAAATAGATGGTAGACTTTTCTTCCAATCTTGTACTTCTATTCCATAGGTTTTATACAAAGTGGATACTAGTACTTTGTTTTTTGCTTTCGCCTGCCCATTTGCTCTGGGGTAATACAGACTAGACAATGAGTACAAAATATTGAATTCCATTGTTAGTGTCTTGATTATTTCATTAAAAAATTGTCCTCCTCAGTCACTCGTTATCTTTAGTGGAATACCAAGTCTTGTAATTACCTACTTGTACAATATTCTTGCTATACTTTTAGTTGAGTTATCAAGTAATGCTCTTGCTTCGACCCACTTGAAGAACATGTGCTTATACTAATAGGGGGGGTGAACAGTATAACATAAATTTTTTTCCCAAATAGAAGCATAAGCATTAATGAAACCATAAAAATCACACAAAACATGACACACATGAGAGACACCTTTTTAACATGGTTCACCCAATGTGGGATACCTCCACAGAGAAAATATTTCTCAAATAATATCTTGGGAATATTTTCCAAATTACAATGTTTATGGACCTCGATCCAAAGGAGATGCTGATCCCCTAAATATCAAGTTCATGGATCTCTTCCACATGAGAAATCTTTCCCCTTATGCTCTGTCTAGTGATCTTCTAGAAGACTTTGTCTCTCTACTACACTGACTTGTGGATCTCTCTCCACTTGAAGATTCCTCACTTAGATCTATCTTCAATTGTCCTAGATACTGTATCTTTATCCACTAAGACTCTTTCCCCTATACTCTATCACCTCTAAATATCTATCTCAATACTATACTAAACACAGTTCAATTGGTCTAGCACAATTATGCTCAATATCTTGTACTAAACATAGTATAGTAGGTCTAGTATAATTCTTCTCAATAGGTTCACATAGAACCTGCTCAAATCTACTCAACAAGTTCACACAAAACTTGTTCAAATCTGCTCAATAGGTTCACACAAAACCTGTCCAAATCTGCTCAACAAGTCCACATAGAACTTGCTTAAATCTGCTCAACAAGTCCACACAGAACTTGCTTAAATCTACTCAACAAGTCCACACAAAACTTGCTCAAATCTTCTCAACAAGTCCAGACAGAACTTGCTCAAATCTGCATAGCAAGATTTCACAAAATCTTAACTCAAAATAGTCCACAAGTCTTCTCAAATACTTGTCTCAATCACATAGAATCATAAAGAGAATTTTTAGAGACTCAATATGTTCTAAGCTCAATGTATAATCAATATCTCAAATCAATCTCATAGAAGCATAAAGATAATTGTTAGAGACTCTATATGTTCTATACTCAAATCCCAATCTCAACTCAATAGAAGCATCAAGAGAATTGTTAGAGACTCTATATGTTCTATACTCATATCTCAATATCAACTCAAATCAACCTCAATCTCAACTCAAATCAATCTCTACTCATTTTAGAATATTGAATAGTTTATTTCTAGGAACTTGAACAACCACGTGCATCCACTTGAATAGGCTTAATCAACTGAACTCAACCAATCACCTCAAGGAAAAATCCTTTTTTACAAACCCTATTCCAAGCATGTATTAACCAACTCAACTCAACCAATCACCTCAAATAACAATCCTTTTTCACAAACCCTAGTCCAAGCATGTATTAACCAACTCAACTAAACCAATCACCTCAAGGAACAATCCTTTTTCACAAACCCTAGTCCAAGCATGTATTAACCAACTCAAAATGTTTCCAACAATGCTCAAGCATAAGTCTCACACAGCAATGATACTCATGTTATTTTCTAACTCAAGTTCAAGTTCATTCATAATCAATGGACTTCAACAACAATGCTAATAAAACAAGGTTTAAATACAACTCACAAACCAGAAAACCTTGAAGCAATCAACCAATCATTTTATCAAATGAAACCACAATCAATAATTTTCTCTCCAATGATATTTCAGAAATCAACCACCATAAAAAATCAATAGGAGAATGTGCCCATACCTTTTTGATGCCAATAAGTTGTCCACAAAATCTGCCACACTTAAACACAAATTTTCTTTCCAATCTAAACAAGGGTTAATGGACTTAAAATAATCACAAAATAACGTATTATTCAAATTACACCCTTTTTACTCCAAGTTAATAAACACATCCACCAAAGTCCCTTTTATTAAAACCCTTATCAAGGGTAATAAACCTCTCAAAATTGCTTTTAAAAAAAACTCATTATTTCTCCTAAAATTAATTCTCCATAACCATAAAATAAATCATAAACCAATTATTCTTTGCAATAATAATCACAACCCTAATAAAAAACTTTAATTTCCATTAACTACCTTATAACTCTAAACTTTAGGGCTAATAAAAATTATTTAAATGCAAAACGTAATTACCTCCTCAAGGGGATTCGAACCCTCGACTTGCCACATCGCGAGCGTCTTAGCCACGACTAATATTCCACATGAGCTAGGTACTCGTTGGAAAGGCAAAGGCCCAAAGTGCCTTAAACCTTCCTCCACCTTCCGCAAAAGACAAAGTGCCAAAGCGCTTTTCACACGCCTTTCGAAATGCCATCCAAGGGATTCGATCCCTGGTGTTTGTGCTGCCTTGTGCCTTAAACCAAAATGATTTTCCAATGCGCCACGCTTCCCACCATGATTTGACTTTCCAAGCACTATCATTTTCTTTCCTGCTTCTCTTCTCAAAATTTGCACAAGCTCATAGACTTATTCGAATGCCAAACAATTATCACAAGAGCAAGGATAAAACTTTGATTTATTTACCACCCCTTTATATAGTGTTTAAAAAAATTTGAAGATGTCAGTGGAAATATGAATTTATGTTTGCTTGATGACATCGATGGGAAACTTTGCATTTAAATTTAAATTTTAAATAATTAAAATTTAAACCAAATATTAAAACTCAAATAAATCCATCACCGAGGCACCTTTTTTGATGAAACAAAATCCCAATGTGGGTTTTAAGAAAAACCCAGATCAAATATGCTATCCATGGTTTTAAATAAAACCTTTTATTTTTCTTGCCTTGGTTTTCAAAAAAATCCTTCATAGATCCTTTTGACATTAAATGCTCTTTTGACATCAATGACAACATTTTAGCTTAGGGACTCAAAATGTCCAACACCACTTTAGTAAGTATTCCGTTGCTATGATAATGTATCTATACTTCCATATACAATATGTCTTCAATGGTCTAATTAAGTCCAATCCCCACCTTTCAAATAGTTCTTGGGGTTGTGATGGATGCAATGGCATAAAGTCCCTCTTTACTGGCTTTCCTACCCTTTGAAAAGTATCACATGCTTTAAAATACTCTTTCACATAAATATATAGAGTGGACCACCATAATCCTGCTAATAATATACCATACCCAAATCTTCTCTTTCTATTGTACTATAATTTCTCTCCATCCTTGACAATAGGTGACTAGCAAAGAAAATAGGTTGATCCAGCCTAAACTATCCTTATTGTGCCAAAGAAAATCTGATTGCACAATTTGAAGCATAAATATGGACATGGAATTCCTTATCCCAATTTGGAAACACCCAAATTGGGCTACTCACAAGCTTGGCCTCCTTGGTGCTCCTTGGTGCTCCTCTGTCCATATGAAAGGAATATTCTTCTTTATCAACAAATTCAATGGATAGGATACATGTGCATAGTTCCTGGTAAACCTTCGATAATATCCCATTGATCCAAGGAAGGTTTTAAGTGAACTCACATCGTATGGTTCTTCCATGTGCAATATCACATGGATATTATTAGGATCTATTTTTAATCCTTCACTACACACTATGTGTCCTAACAATTTTCCATATGGTACCATTAGGTAGCACTTCCTAGGATTTAATAATATTTGTGAATTTTTGTACCTACTCATGAATTCACTAAGAGCAGGAAGATGCTCCTTGATCTTCCCGTAAATGGACCAATCATTCAAAAATACTTTTAATTTCTCTTTTTCCAACTGATCAAATATATACTATATGATGCGCTGAAATGTAGCTAGGGCATTACAGATCCTGAATGACATTCGATTGTATGCATAGATGCCATTATCTATAATTTGTGGTCTTAAGATTATCTTCCTCGACTATACTTATTTTATTGTAACCCAAAAATCCATCCAAAAATTAATAGATCTCGTGTCCTACGACATCTTCCAGGATAGAATATGTGAAGGGAATAGGGAAGGGGTCCTTGATAGTTATTGCGTTTAGACTCCTAAAGTCCACACATATTCTGATTTTGTCCACTTACTTCTTCAATGTGACCACTATAGGTGATACTCACTCACTGGTTGTAATCCTGAAGATGATTCCTACCTCCAACATCTTCTCTATCTATGTGTTCACTTATGTAGCATATTTTGGATTCATTCTATACGGTCTCCTCCTTACGGGTTGTGCTCCAGGAATTAGTGTAATATTAGTGTAATATTGTGGACATATAACTCAGGTGGTACTCACTTTAATTTCTTGTATGTCCATAAAAATACATCCTTATATTCCAAGAATATCGTAAAAGCTTTCGCTTTCAGTACAGGGTTCCAATCATCACCACAGTGAATCATCCTAGGTTCATCCTCCATCCCTAGATTGATGTCAACTATCTAAGGTCCTTCATATTTGATATTATCTGGCTCACTTGCTTATTTCTCTACTTTATTTTGGTGTGTCGGTCTTACATCAATTTCTGCATCTCCTACTGTATACTCTGCAAAACTCTTTGGAAATGTCCATTTCTCTTCTGCCTCCTTCTTAGGTTCTTGGTTGACTTTGGCATCATCTTATTTTTCCTTGATATCCTTTGAGTCAATATAGAGGTAGTTGTATTGGAAATTTGAGTTAATTTGAGGCATTTTATGTTTTCATTGATGTCACATGGATAATTTATGTCACATTGAGTTTTGGTGGAAAAAACACTTCATAGATAATCATCTATGATATTTCAGAGAGCATGGATATATACAAGGTTTTTATGAAAACCAAGGCAGGCAAAATAAAAGGTTTTATTTAAAACCATGGTGGGCGTATGTGGAAAGGGATTTTATTAAAAGACAAGGTGGAATTTTGTATCATTGAAAAAGGACCTCTGGTGATGAAGAAATTAAATTTTAAAGTTTAAGTTTAAATTAATGGAGGGCCGACCTATGTGCAATATATATGCAATGGTTTCAATTTATTTTGGAAAGGGGTCATATTATATATCGTCAGAAAGCTTATTTCAAGGACTATTTGAATAACTTATTTAGAAGGAGAAATAAGGTGTGTGTAGAGAGATATTTCTGATTATGTAAAGGGTTCCAAAAGTGAAGTTTGCCTTGTTTGTTTTCAAGAGGATTAATTCTTTCATGGGGTGACAAGGTATGCAATATTGTGAATTATTTTATTTTATGGTATAAGTGGTTTTGGGAGTGAAAATATTATGCAATGTTTTGATTTATTTTATTTTATGGTACAAGTGGTTTTAGCTAGATAAGGAAGTTGTGCAATTAAAGGCGTCAATGATGATTATTGAAAAGTGGAGTAATGTTGATTATTTTGTGATCTACTAACCCTTGTGAATATTGACAAAATAATTTTGTACTTGTGGAAGATTTACAAAGAGGTTTTTTCATCTTCAAAAAGGTATGGGCACATTCTCCTATTGATTGTTTATGGTGGTTGATTTCTGAAATATCATTGGAGGGAAAAGGATTGTTTGTGGTTTCCTTTTTGGAAGTGGTTGGTTGAATGCTTCAAGGTTTTTCTGATTTGAGAGTTGAGTTTAAACCTTGTTTTATAAGCATAGTTGTTGAAGCCCATTGGTTGTAAAAGAACTTGAGTTAGAAAAGAACATGAGTATCATTGTTATGTGATATTTGTGGTTGAGCATTATTGGAAATATTTTAGTTGGTTGATACATACTTGGACTAGGATTGTGTGAGAGAGAGTTGTCCCTTGTGATGATTGGTTGAGTTGAGTTGATTGAGCCTATTCAAGTGATGTGTGAAGTGATTTTTCAAGTTCTATAAAACAAATTATTCCATAATTCTATGTTGAGTTGAGATTGATTTTAGAACATATTGAGTCTCTAAAAATTCTCTGTATGGTTCTATAAGAATTCAATTGAGTTGAGGTTGATTTGAGTTGAGAGTTAGATTAGAACATATTGAGTCTCTAAAAATTCTCTTTATGCTTCTATGAGATTGAATTGAGTTGATTTGAGATTGATTTGATTTGAGTTGAGTTGAGATTGATTTGGGTTGAGAGTGATATTAGAACATATTGAGTCTCTAAAAATTCTCTTTATGCTTCTATGAAGTTAATTTGAGTTGATATTGCCACTCATTGTTGAGTTCATTTTGAGTACTACTTGAGCATGATTTATTGAGCCTTTGAGAAGGCATTTGGGATAGATTTGAGGACAGTGTTGAGACATATTTGAGGACAGTGTTGGGATAGATTTGTGGATAGTTTTGGGCAAGTTCTTGGTGAGCTTGCTAGAGAAGTTTTAGGCAAGTTCTTGGTGAGCTTGCTAGAGCATATTTGGGCAAGTTATTAGTGAGTTTGCTAGAGAATATTTGGGCAAGTTCTTGGTGAGCTTGCTAGAGAATATTTGGACAAGTTCTATGTGAGCTTGTTATTCAGAATTTGACAAGTTTTGTGTGAGCTTGTTAAGCAGGTTTTGTGTGAGCCTATTGAATAGGTTCTTAGTGAGACTATTGACAAAGCTTTGGAGGTGACAAAGTACAGAGTCTCAGTGGATAGAGATCCAGTAGCCAACATAGTTGAAGATAGATCTAAGTGAGGAGTCTTCAAGTGGAGAGAGGTCCACCAGTCAGTGCAGCAGAGAGACAGAGTCTTCTAGAAGATCACATAGCCAAAGCAGAAGGGGAAACATTTCTCCTATGGAAGAGATCCATGAACTTGAGATTAGGGGATCAACATCTCCTTTGGACAAAGGTCCATAAACATTGTAATTGGGAGTGATTCCCAAAGATATTTATTGAGAAAGTTTTAGTAAAATATTTTCTCCGTGGAGTAGCCCACATTGGGTGAACCACATAAATTGTGGTGTCTCTATTGTGTATAGTTTTTGTGCATTCCTTTGATTACTTTTATTGATACTACTATCTTTACACAACATAATATTGATTTGGAAGAAAAAGTAAAAAGTGGTTTTATATTGTTCACCCCCTGTCTCAGTATAAGCTTGTGTTCTTCAAGTTGGCTAATTCATTTTTTACTCCTCCATTTGCCAATGACTAAACCCGCTATCAGATCTAGCTTCATCTTCACTGTATTCATCCAAGTACAACATTTCTTTTCCATATGTTCATATCCTTCATAACCTAAGGTTTTTTTGTTTCGTTGGTTGTAGCTACATCCTCATTGACCTTTTGATTAGCCAAATTAATCATATATTTGTGTTTTTCCTTCTTGAAAGTGATCTAATTCTTTCTCCAATTGTTATTAAATTTGGCTACTCGTATCCATACTCTCTCGAAGAGAGCATCATATGCAAGCTTATGCATAGCAATCACAAAAAAATCCAAGACAAACTCTTGGTTAGCTATCATGACTTGTTGTGCTATCAAGACTCCCTTTGTCTCAATACCATACTCATCCACACCATATAATAGAAAGCTCGATGCCCATAGAGATGGAGCACCCAGTTCTAGCCAGGTCCTTTCAGGTAGCACATTGACGATGGATCCTCCATCCACAATAACTTGTGTTAATTTGTGCCCTAGGATCTCTATATGAGCTAATGCAAGTTTCTTCCCCACATCAATCATCAATATAGTTGGATCCATGAATTGGTTTTTCATTATTTTTCTTGAATCAGTTGACTCTTCACTTATATAACCTTATGTAGTTCAATCTCTTCCACCATCACATTTTGTAATTATGGAATAACATCCAATAAGTTAGCCACCTTGATCTCTACTATGGTGTCCAAAACCTGTGTTGCCAGACTCTGCATAATTGCCTTCTCTTCTGATGGCTTTTTAGTTCCATTTCTTTAGCTAAATTCACTTGTTTAGCTTTTTATGCTTCATCCTATAGTATTTTATTTTCTAATTGCCAGTGCTACTTTTTATTTGTTGGCTTTGGATACTTATCCTTTTTAGCCTAATTCCTTCTCACGACTAAAACTTCCTAGGTTTCCTCCTTAACTTGAGGAACCTCAATATCTAAATAATTTACATTATGTGGGTTACTTGAACTTGCTTGCTTTGGGCAATTTTCCTCCTTGTGGTTACCCGAACCACACCACCTACACATTTGTGTAGTATTAACTTACAAAATTTCCTATCTCTGAGGTGAAGGATAATTTTTCATGATATGCTCCCATTCTTGGTAATTGCAACATTGTATGATCGACTTCCCTTCTGAGTCATACTAAAAATGGCTATGTCCTCCTTGTCGATTTCCCCAGTTTGGATTTCCACCTCATTGGTTATTTCTATAACTACCACTTGTTGCTTGTTGCCTGCTTCCTAGGGTCTTCTATTTTTCTTCCTACTCTTGGATTTTTGGGACCTATGGATGTACTCTTGCATTATACAGACACAAAATCACCTCATGTCCCATCATATTACATATATGAAAATAGTTATTTTATAGACACTTCACATTTGTATGGCTCTCAGTCTTGTATTTTGTGCACCATATATAATTCCTATCAGGTTTACTTTTTTGTTCTTTCATTATCTTGTCGAAATCCTAGAAAAATGATGCTACTATCCTCTGTATAGTTTTATCTTCTCCACTATCTAAATCATTGGAGTTGGGATGAGATAAAATCCTTGTATTTATTTGTTTTGATTCACTTTCAAAATTCTTTGCATTCTTCACCACTTCCTCATACATTTCTAATAGTAATGCCTTCATATTTTTTTTTATATTTCAATAGTAACCCATATACAAACCATTGTTTTACCAATACATCTACCAAAGGCATATGCATCTACCAAAGGCATTTGCATATTATCTATTAACTGTTTTAGTCTATGGTTGTATAATTTTACATCTTCATTAGATTTTTGCTTTGTCATACAAAGTTTCGTAAAAATATCTCCATCATCCTTCAAAGGCTGAAATTCCTCAATGAATTTCTCCTTTACTTGATTCCAAGTTCAAAAACCTGTTGTATTTTCCCTCTTTAGATACCAATCCATCGCCAATCCTCTCAATGTAATAGGAAATAAAGTTACCTAGTCATCCATATGATCTACACCGTTTTCTCTCCAAATGGTTATACAAGTTTTGATATGTCTTGTGGGGTCTTCCTTACCCTCACCTGTAAAATGTGGACATCTCTATTTGGTTTCTCTATTAGCCATCTTCGAAGAATCATTCTCGTCACTTGAGGTCTCTCGTGGAATCTGTATCTGATTTATACTTGGGGGTGTTTTACTACAGTCATCGTCAAAAGTTTCTATCTGAGGTATCTTATTATATCCTACCAATAATTGACCAAAATCATGTGCATCTTCACTCTATGACCTCATTCACTGATGTGAGGGAGATGGTTTTGGTCCTTCCTCTTGAGACTTCGTGCCTTGTTGCTCTAGTTCCTGACTCCCATCCTATGCACTCCCTTGAAACCCTTCCATCACTTTCTTAGGTGTCACCATCGAATATCCTTTCTCATGCAATATTTCTCTATCAACTTTTGCCTCTACGATAGGTGGTTCTATTTCCTCCTCTTCTATTTATATTAGTAGTATTTCAAAATTTCCTTCTTCAGATGCCCAAACTTGCTCTATTTTTGGTTCATGTGTACTATGGTCTGAGTTCCTTAAATTCTCTCTCTAAGAGATTCTTGTGCTCATTCTTATAGGAATTTTCTCTAGTACTTCCCATATACTACACCTTTGCACACTAGTGTTTGTCATTCACCTCCAGTTTTGTAGTAACTTTACTTGTCAATTTAACCTGTTTTAACAAAAATTCCAAGTTTGATAAGGCAACGATAAAAAATGTAGCATAGGGGTGTATTATTACTAGTGGGAAGGTGTTTTACAAGTCTTAGAATGATCAAATTTCTATTTCCAATTTATGGACCAAATCGTACCACCGTACAGTCTCTACAACTAGCAATGTGCGACAACTAAATAGCTTGTATGGACCCCAAATCGTACCATTGTACGATTCCAAATCATATAGTGATAGAGCTTGTATGATTTCACACTTAAAAAATCCTTTAGATTTGGTTTTTCAAGCTTCCATACATAGTTTTGTAACTAAACAATTCGATTTCCCAATGCTGCCAAATCGAGTAAATTCCCTTCAATCACATAAAATACCAAATGAGGTAATTATCTTTTGTACAATTTGTACGAAATCTGGTGTACGATTTGTATGAAGTTAAGGTACATACAAGTGCTAAATTGGATATTCTATTGGACCAATCTCTCTCAAATAAGTTTTTTAAGGGTCTAATATAATAATTAATCCTAATCCCATCAACATGCAAAGTACTTTATCAGGGTTGAGAGAGTTCAATATCCAAAGGCGACATCCAAAAATAATAAAAAAGTGTTCAATATGTATAACTTGACCTCATAATCATCCCATATCATTCCTCAGAGGCACACTAGTGCTGGTTTAATCTAATTCCTCCATAGCAATGCATAAAATAGCCATAACAACAAAAAAAAGTACATGCAATAGAAATAAACTA
Source organism: Wollemia nobilis (assembly GCA_028583015.1). Lineage (NCBI taxonomy): Eukaryota > Viridiplantae > Streptophyta > Pinopsida > Araucariales > Araucariaceae > Wollemia > Wollemia nobilis. The sequence goes on from JAQPPZ010002499.1 coordinate 5,892,780, forward strand.
TCAAATGCTATTCTACCATTCCAAGATCATACAATACATGAGTGGAAATATAAAATATACTCATGCTTCATTATTGTTCAAAAATGTCACTCAACAATCAGATATATGCAATAACACTTCATAGCCAGAACTCATAGCATTTCCCAATAACTAGAATAACACTAGATCATAACCAAAATCTAACCAGACTATCAAAATTGAAAATGGCACCTTATATAATATTTCCTAGGCCATTCCAAAGTGGTTCCCAAGGCAATATATTATTTACAACTACCCATGCATAATGGAATACATTAATTAAGACTTTACTATGTCTAACATCTTAATAATCAAAATCATGCGCAATTACAACTTAAATGACATTTCCTATGCATTTAATTTCATTTCATTATGCACTGTATGGTTTACCTTCACCTTGTACGGTTTGCCCTTCTGGTTGTACAGTTTAGTCCTACCTTTACGGTTTACAAAACTTCCCAAAATTATCAAACTTGGGCAAATCCATTTATCACTTCTTTTGGGAGGTGGATTTGCTACCTATATTTATGAGGACATAGTCGATGACTATGATCATCCACCTAGCCCCATTAGGTAGCTTACACCTCCCCTCTTGAGGGCAAATGTGAAGATATGAGATAATTTCTTCTGAAGCTTACAAGGTGCTCATAGAGAATATTTGATCACTGGAAAAAAAGGTTCAGGAATGGGTCACAAGAAACCCATACTAGGTATGTTAGAATTAAAGTGCACTATGCCTTCACCTTGACACTTCTCAGTTTCGCTTGACATTTGTCATGTTATCAAATAGGCCTTATGCCTATATATGTAATCCATTTTGTATCAATACACATCTTATTAGTTTCCCTCCTAACATTTGGTATCAGAGCGGTGAGATCCGCCTGTGGGATTTTTTGGGGTTTTAGTATGGAGTCAGGGATTATGCTCTCCACTCATTGAGTGGATAAAAAACTAGAAACTCCATATTTTTTAAATTTGTATTGCTAGAAAAGTTTTTTTGTGGGAGCAATTGAAAGTTTGTGTTGCTGAAATATTTTGGTAACTCTCAACACAAGAAAAAAGCTATTGATCTTGGTTTGCTCTTCATCATGGAGGATTCAGTTTATTGAGTTGTTGAGTTTTTGGAATACTACAAAGATCTATTGATGGTGACTGCCTTAACATCTTGCCCGTTGCTTCCCAAGAGCTTTTTGAGATAGTTGTCATGTAATTAAAGCCATAATTTACTCTCACTTCCATTTATTGTGGTAAAAAAATGCCTTTGTGATTTGATTTAATGGCATTGGAGATCCACAAGTTCTAGGTTGTGGTGTTGGTCATGGTGGTGATTCGCAACTATGAGAATCTGAATCGCAAGATCGATTGACAACGAACTTGCTTTTTCTTGATAATATGAAGATGCAGTCGTACTTTGGCTCTAAAGGTGCACAATTTGTATGGCCATGAGGTTGCAAGATTTAGTAGGGATTCAAGGATGTGATATACAATATTTGTTTTGCGACAGTAGCAGACTATCTATTTTATTTCTATTTAGCAGGCTCCAGAGATAAATTCATAGAACCTTCTTCAAGCAATAGCAGTTATGGATAGTACATTCTTGCACCCAGATCATAGGTTCTTTCCTGTGGATGTGTTTCCACCAGATTTAAAGCACATTATTGTTGTCACTGTGTGGCCGGCTATGGATGTTTACCGATGAAGAAGATATTGTAGATGAATCTCCCTCTATGACTAGATGTGATTGAAGGTCCTTCGACTTGCATTCCAAAGTATAGAGCCTGGTGACTGGGTCAAAACCAACTACAATGACTCTCTCTGAAGTGAATCCTCCATCACAGTGTGCCCTCCTAAAATCATAATTTTTTGGACTATGTTTCTCAGACAGCCAAAGTGATGTTTGTGTTTTGTTTCATGTTCTTGTCAAAATATTTGGGTGACTGACATACATTATAGCTATTTATTTTTTGTGTGTTGATTAAGATTGTTTATCATGTAGCCAAAAAATCATTCGCATAGAAGAACCTCAACGATCGTTTGATCGACTTTGAAAAAAGGAAACTCAATCACAAGAGAAACCTAGGGAGTTGCCTAAAAGTTGCTACTATGTCAGTGGATGTATGGATCAAGGAGAGTAGATATTTCAAACTCTAAAATGCTCCATTCTCTAACAATTTCGATGAAACTTGAGCATTGATCACCTAAACTTGGTTGCTTCTGACTCATCATCATACCAGACTCAGTGCATGGTGAGTTCTTGGAGTATGTACCAGTTGTTGACACCTTCCCACTTGGCTGCATCCCGAGTGGGTTTCTAGGCACTTAAAAAGTAAAAGTCATCGTATATTGGGCTAAAAGAGATATTACCAGTGAATTGGATCGTAATGTATGCAACACACTATTTATTTTTTCTTACAATAAATATTTTATTGATTACAATGTCTTGTGAGATGCAGGTAAATAATTTGGTTGATTTAAAGGTTTATTCATTAATATTTTAATTCCATCTTTGAAGGTTGCTATTCTAGTAGCAAAATTTTATAAAAAATCCCAAGTCAAGCATTATATTGTAGAGTAAAACTCGGAGGGGTGACCATTTGGGAAAGTTCCAGAGCTACACACTTTTTTCAGGGTCTTTGTTTTTGTTTGTTTGAAGCATCAAATTGTATCTGACTATAGGCTTATTTATAGTTGTTGGAAAGATAATTTTGAGGGGGATCCATTGGTCAAATTAGTTTTCAGTTTTGAGATAATTTACTCAGCTAAATTTTGACTTAAAGTGGAGATTGTAAAACAAAGTGCATTTTCAGTTGCATCCGACACTCTTGAACAAAAATTTTGGCAAACTTGTAAGAGGCACAATTTTAAGTCTTTGGGGGGACTTTAGGCCAAGTTATTCATTCACTTTGGCAAGATTGGGGGTAATTTTATCCTTGAAGGCATTGAACTTGTATCATTTTTTAGGCACATTTGGGGCTAATTTTTAGCCAAGTTTCCAATACAAATCATCAACTCAAGGGGTGATTTAGGGCCCCTTGTCCCTTGCCAGTGGATTCATTTTGTGGCACTCTCTTGACCACTTGGTGTTTGTTGCTTGCATCTTCTGTTTGGGATTTGTCTACATTTTATGCTTGCTATTACCCTTACATGACCTTGGGTTTTATAATTGTAATCAAGTGTAGTTCCATTGCATACACACTTGAAACTAAGCCATATACAAGCAAGAAAACACATACAAGCATCTTCTCATAAAGAAATAAGACATTGACACATCTATTGTAACAATTCTAAAAGAAGCAAGAAAGCATCACATTTTTATAACCACCTATGTTCCACGTATCAATATTCTCATATACCTATAGTCTCCCTCACGTAAGGGCGGGTTATTGAGTAGTTTGGTATAAAGGTCTGGTAGGTTATTCCCTTTCAGAATCACCTATGTTCCACATATCAACTGCTCAAATGCTTATATTCTACCTCATGTAAGGGTGATTATACTGAGAAGTTTGGTATAAAGGTCTGGAAAAATTCTAATTCTTACTCTCTTTGGATAGAAAAGGGCACTTGTGTTCAACTTAACCCTCCCACTGTTGGAATCACTTGAATATTTAGAGTGGAAAAACTAGGCGAATCCTCCTCTGGATCTTTAGCGATGTACCCTATATTTTTTCGAGGGCTCTAATTTGGCATTTGTCATTCTTACTTCATCCTTTGTTGAGCTCCCTTTTCTTTTGATCCTTTTTTAAATCATGGCTACTACAAATCTATTAAGTGGACTTACAAATAAACTTGAAGGACAAACTTTTGCAAATTGGAAGTATGATATGGAATCAATATTAATGATGAATGACATGTGGTACTTTGTGAAAGATAGGCATGCTAATGAAGACCCACTCATTGCGCCTACAGACCCTAAATAAAAAGCATAATTTGAGAAGAATTCTAATATAGCTTTAAGTCTAATCAAGCTAGCTATAGGAATTCAATGCAGAGAAACTGTAAGGGCTGCAAAAACACCTAAACAAGCATGGGATGCTCTCAATAGATTGTTTGATAGGCCAAGTCAAGATAATATTTTGTATCTCAAACAAAAATTGCATAATTTATGTATGAAAGGCTCACTTACCAATTATCTTATGGAAGTGAAGTCTATTAAGAATTATTTCATAACTGTTGGTACAACCCTAGAAGATAATGAGTTAATTCCAATAATGTTGCATGGTATTCCTTCAAAGTTTCACTCCTATGCTACCATGTTAGACTTGAGTGGTAAAACAATGAATTCAACACTTGAGGATATTGAGATCCTACTTAAGAAACATGAGCAAGCCCTAATCAAAAATGAATAAATTGAAGCCACATCAGTAGCTTTTTCCATGAGGGCAACTTTACAGCCTAAACAAAACAAAGGTCAAAATCAGCATAATCAAAATCAAAGGGGTAGACAACATCAGAGATACACATAGTACCAACAATAGCAAAATCAATAGTACCATTAGCAACCATGTCAACAATAGTACCATCAACAAATCAACAGTACCATCAGCAGCCACATCAGCAGCAGTACCAACAGTAGCCAAGATGGCAAACAAGACCTCAAGGGGGTCAAAAAAAAAATCAACAAGGGTGTGAATATTGTGGAAAATAGAATCATAATGTTGCTATTTACTATAAAATGCAAAGAGAACAGGGAGAACCACAAAATAATAATTTGAGCACATTGTATGCAACCAACCAAGTTAATGTTGAAGATAAATAATGTTGGTATATTGATTTTAGAGCAGGAAAGCACATGACAAGAAGGCATGATTGGTTGACCAAGGTTCAGCCTACATTAAATCATTTCATTACTTTTGGTGATGAAAGTGCTCTACCCATTGAAGGTGTTGGGGAGGCACCACTTCCTTTCCATGAGGGTAATAATGTTCTTGCAATAGATGTTTTGTATGTGTCTGGTCTTAAAAGGAGTCTTCTTTCTACTGGACAACTTACATATAAGGGCTATAATGTCTATTTTGAGAAATATAAATGCTACATTAAGGAACCCATTGGCAATGTCAAGGCCATGGGAGTGAAAAAGTATGGTGTTTACTAACTCCTTAGAAAATCTATAACACAAACATCTTTGCATACAACAACTACTTTCTCTTTGGAGTACATGTGGCATGAAATATTGGGACATTTAAATTTTAATAATCTTTAAATGATGGCTACAAAAGGATTAGTTAAAGGAATTCTACATCTTAAGGAGTCAAAATATTTTTGTGAGCCATGTGTAATAGCCAAACACTATAGGCAACCATTTGAAATAGGAAAGGCATGGAGAGCCAATAGACCTTTGCAATTGGTTCATTCAGACATTTGTGGGCCAATTTTTGTTCAATCTTATACTGGGGCTAAATACTACATCACTTTCATTGATGATTACAGTAGAAAGGTATGGATCTACCTAATTCAATATAAGTGTCAAGCCCTTGATAAGTTCAAAGAATTCATCGCATTTGTTGAAAGAGAAAGTGGCTATCAAATCTCCACCTTAAGATCAAATAATGGTGGAGAATATGTCTCCAATGAATTCTTTAATTTTTTTAAGTATCATGGGATAATGAGGCAATTCACAACCCCTTATACCCCGCAAAAAAATGGAGTTGCTGAGAGGATGAATCAAAAAATCACAAATAGGGCAAAATCAATGTTACATGTTGCTATATTACCTAACTCATTTTGGGAGAAGCTGTTCTTACTGTTGCATACTTGACTAATAGGTCATACACAAAGGCCTTACATGAAAGAAGACTTGAAGAAGCATGGAGTGGAAGGATGCCTTATGTGGGCCATTTTAGAATCTTTGGATGTGATGCCTATGCTCATATTCCTCATAAGAAAAGGAAGAATTTTGATGATAAGAGCCAAAAATGCATCTTTGTTGGCTATAGTGATAGTTCCAATGCATATAAATTATATGAACCTATTTCCAAGAAAATCATTTTATCTAGGTATGTTACCTTTCATGAGTATCCCCCATATAATCCTCCTAAGGCCCCCACTTTAGAAATAACTAATGAAATAGTTGCTTCATTCATGCATACAATATCACCTCGTCCTTCTCCTTCACTCATAAATCAAGAAATTCATCCACAAGAAGAACTTCCTAAAAATGATCCATGTCCTCAATCTCCTCCTCCTAATGATCAAGTAAAATCATCCAATCCTTTACCCAAGTGGGTTCAAGCCACAATAGATGAAGCCCAAAATCATTTGCCCACCTATACAGGTAAAAGGCCTTCAACCCTAAGACACCAAGTGAATTATGCCCTAATGGCCAGAGTACTTAGCCAAAATAAACCTTCTAATGTCAAAGAAGCACTTGGTGATCCTAAATGGGTTCATGCCATGGATCAAGAATTAGATTCCATTGAAAAAAATCACACTTGGGAGTTAGTTGATTTACCCAAAGGAAAATATACCATTGGCACAAAATGGGTATACAAAGCAAAATATAAAGTAGATGGCTCACTAGATCACTACAAGTAGCTAAAGGCTATATGCAACAAGAGGGAATTGATTATGAGGATACCTTTGCTCCTGTGGCTAAGATGACTACAATCAGGACAGTTATTGCTATGGCAGCTCAAAAACATTGGACAATATATCAAATGGATGTCAAAAGTGCATTTCTCAATGGTCATTTGAAGGAGGAAGTGTATGTGAAACAACCACCAGGGTACACAGTTGAAGGCCAAAACAACAAAGTCCTCATATTAAAGAAATCTCTATATGGGTTGAAGCAACCACCCCGAGCTTGGTATGCAAAGATTGACTCCTATTTTCTCAACCTTGGTTTCAGTAGATCTACAACAGAATCTACTCTCTATGTGAAACATTGGAGGAACCACATCATTGTGATTACATTGTATGTGGATTATCTTCTCATTACAGGTGATGACATAGAAGGAATAAGGTTGCTCAAGGAGGACTTATGCAAGAACTTTGAGATGACAGATTTAGGCCTCCTCCACTATTGCTTAGGAATAGAGGTATGGCAAACAACCTGGTAAGATTTTTATCTCACAGGCTAAGTACATTCAGTCTATTTTGGAGAGGTTTCACATGGAGGGGCCCTCTCTAAATCCCATGGAAACTAGATTGAAATTGGTAAATAATGATTAAGAAGAAAGGGTTGATGGTACACTTTATAGGTAACTAGTTTTCTCAGTTTAGAAATTTGCTATATCTATGTAAAAGAAGTCAACATTAAGGGGGAATGCTATCTAATGTTGACTTATATTTTTAGGATAGTGCACATTAAGGGGGAATGTTAGAATATTATTATTGTTATAATGTGCACTATGCCTATAATTGACAGGTTGACATTTGTCTTTAGTTTGAGTTGGAGTGGTTTCTTCTGAAAGACACTTGGAGTGGAGCTTATGAAACTTGTCATATCTCCCTCTAATATTGATGCTTATATATTGTAAGATAACTTGTAAATAAAGTGTGCCTTATTGTATGGTTTACCTTCACCTTGTACGGTTTGCCCTTCTGGTTGTACAGTTTAGTCCTACATTTACGGTTCACAAAACTTGCCAAAATTGTCAAACTTGGGAAAATCCATTTATTACTTCTTTTGGGAGGTGGATTTGCTACCTATATTTATGAGTACATAGTCTATGACTATGATCATACACCTAGACCAATTAGGTAGTTTACATCTCCCCCATCGAGGGTAAATGTGAAGATATGAGATCATTTCTTCTGAAGATTACAAGGTGCTCATAGAGAATATTTGATCACTGGAAAAAAAGCTTCGTGAATGGGTCACAAGAAACCCATACTAGGTCAACTTTGCAATAAACTGCTTCACCCTTCTATCTTGTGTCCTCCATATGTAGAGTATTTTGAAAATCCTATATTAGATAATTTTAAAAGGGATGATGATGCACATGAACATGTCACTAGTTTCATGAACCTATGCTTTCAAATTCAATGTGATGATGCCTTGTTACTCAGAACTTGCTTGATAATGCTCTTAGGCCTAGTCCTAGAGTGGTTCAATCATCTATTGAGGCATAGAATTCATAGCTTCAAGTAGCTCACAAATAACTTCCTAGAACACTTTTCATTTGACATAAGTAAGAAAGCCAACCTGATTGACTTGTCTAACCTTAGATAATTTGACATTGATCTAGTCACAAACTATGGAAACTAGTGGAGAAAAGTGATGTTCAAATTGCCTTTCAACTTACCTATCACAAAACTCACTCAAATTTTCATGAGAAGTTGTTCAAAGAAAACTTTTCTTCTTCTACAACTGCAAAAATATCAGATATTTGAGGAGGCTTTAGCACAGGCCAATGTCATAGAGGACATCAAATTCTAAGAGGGAGATATTAAAATCTAAAAGAAAAAGTGGAACAAAAACCCTAGTGGCAACAACACTCAACAAAGACCGACTTTGGTCAATCAATTTTTCTTAAATATTCATAAGTCTAAAAAGCAAATGATGCCATAACAACCTAATTATTAGACTCAACTCCCTTCTCCATAATGTAACAACCAACTTTAGCAGACTTAGTTACATAATCAACTACGTCATCCATATCACAACTACACGCTATTGCCTGAATATTTGGCATCACTCTTCAATTGATTATGTGAGGCGAAGGCTATTACCCTACCTAATATTCACCCCATCAACCCTAATCACCAAAAATATAATGGGCATAGAGAGGACCTATACTACTTATATCATTGTTAAAATGGTCATGATATACAGGCTTGCTATTCATTCAAGAACCTAGTATAAAATATGCTCGATAATAATTAATTGCAAAATGATAACCCTCTTGCCCTGATAACCAAAAAATTGGCATATTTAAAGATCCCTTACCTAAACATGAGGATAAGGAATATCAAATAAGGTAAGTCAAAAAAATACATATGACCCCACCTAATCAGGAGTTTATCGGAATGATCAATACAGTGATAAGGAATAGGGAATATCTTGATTATACTACATCACCTATAGCTCCAACCAATGTTCCTCATATGTCACAACCCTTACTATAGTCAAATCCTACCCAATACTATAAGGAGTCTATAATCATATTTCATGATCATGAGATTAAGTCATCTCCTACTGATTGACATGATCCTCCACTACACATCATCACTAGTGTGAATTAGATTCCATATAAGTGAGTCTTGATTGATACAGGTTCATCTATTAGTATCATCACCATGACTGCACTACAACATCTCAACCTTCTACCTTCACACATCACAACATCCACATTCACCTTGTGAGCATTTAATGATGCTTTATGCTCCACTATTGGCATGATAGTCCTCCCTATTTAGGTTGGACTAAATATTGTACCTGCATTATGCCACATCTTGGAGGGTGAAATGTAGTATAATATACTTCTTGGAAGACCTTGGGTGAGAGATATGAAGTGCTTCCCATCCATATTGCATCAGCACCTCAAATATATACATGAAGGACAAGTTCATGTGGTTCATACTGAATAAAAGCCCTTCAAGTACTGTAATATGGTACAACAAACCCAATGATCCCATTGAGAGTCCAAATCCAATACCATAGCTAATCGTGGAACCATATCCACCCATGCCATTACCATCAATATCTCTCGATATCCCTTCTTTGTCCTTGGATCCTTCGAGAGAAGATAAGTTAAAAGATCCAATTGAGGAGATTGCACCATCTATTTCCACCATTTTAGTAGAGGATATTCCCACTCATATGGATGAGGGAGAATCATGCACTTCTATGGATGAATTAGATCACACCACATTATCTTCATCCACCCTACCATAGGTCACGATTCATTTGATTAATTCCAGAATCGGTGAGTATATATCATAAAATGTTATGTTCACACCTATCATCGAGTCAATAAAATATCTAGGTCACCCTACTATCAAGTCTCTACCCATCAGTACCATTCATGATTTATTACCTAAACATGGGGGACATGATTCTTGTCAAGAGCACCCTAGGCAGGTTAATGAGGTATACATACCTCATCCAGATGAAGGTTTTGTTGGAATGATCAATGTGGTTGCAAAATACTAGAATTCTAAATTTCTAATGTTCTAGCCCTCTCAATCACCTGTTGATAACTACCAACCACCCCCACTAGTCTTACAACATATTTTGGATTGGCTAGCTAAAATTGAAATACAAGTGTCACCAAAATGATGCTTTACAACAAACCATGAATTAATTCATGAACATTGAGCTACAACAACAAATCACATCCAAGTCCAAATTGCTTCTTCTACAACCATAAAATAAACCCAAATAGAATTAGGAGCAAAAGAAACAATGCAACAAAAATCATTATTATACACCACTATCTGAATCTTTGGCATCAATTTTAATCGATTATGCAAAGTAAATGCTATTACCTTATCAAATATTTTCCCTTTAGATCCTAACCACCCAAAGCCTAAGTGGTATTAAGAAGGCCTGCACTGTCCTTATCATCAGCAAAATGGTTATGCCATTCAGTTATGTCACTCATTTAAGAATGTAATACATGACATGCTTGAGAGAAATCAACTTCAAATTGACAATCCTCTCACTACCAATGATAAAAAAATAGGCATAGTTAATGATCCATTACCTATGTAAACAAATCAAGTAGATCAATCTAGGTAGGTGAATGAGATACACACAACCTTGCCACCTCATCAAAATGATCCATCTCATCCACCTCATTTAATATGTGAGCCTCGTACTTGAACTCCTCTATCTAAAACCATGTTGAAAATATTTCACAAGTTGTAGGAGGTAAAAGCAATTACACTACCTAACATAAATCCTTTTGACCCCAATAGACCTAAATCAAAAAAGTATAATGAGAATGTATACTGTGTCTATCATAGATAAAAATACCATGACATGAATGATTGCCTTGCATTCAAAAATGTGGTCCAATATCTTACCGATAAGGAGTTCTTTCCCATAGATGATCGGATCACCCCACATCAGTAGTCCACAATTTAGACCACACCACCTACACTACAACCTCAAGATCAACCATAATCCAATAAGCATGACACACTACCTTACCATTACATAAAACTTCCAATGCCTTCCTTAACCCTATTTCAAATGCTTTATGAGGTACAAGCAATCACATTACAAAAAATAAAACCAAGTAGACCTAAACCTGGGTCTCACAATGGAAACCTCTATTGTGTTTGCCACAGACAAAAGGGTCACAACATTTGAACCTGCTATCCATTCAAAATCTTGTGCAAGACATGATAGAACAAAATGAGCTCCAAATAGATGGTTCATTTACCTCATCTCATCAAAACATTGACACTGACCTAAATTCCTTAACACAATAGAGGGGTAAATTTTCATCACTCCTCCACTCAAGACAATCATACCACATCCAGCATAATTCACACTCGAGGTGCTCAAGGTCTCACACCTTCCCCACCATCCATATAATAATTGGTGAAGTAATTCAGGGATTCTAAATATATCACACCTTTCCCACATTCATCGATCACCACACACTCTAAGGGTTCTTAAGGTATCATACCTTCCCTCCCAAAAAATTAAAATCATCAAAAATTTCAATTTGTTTTTAGAAAAACACAAAACACTACAAAACAATACAAAATATCAAAAATAAAAAATATATTTTGCATTAGATCATCATGCATATCATTGCATTCATTAATTAGTTGCATTAGGCATGTTCATCCACTACATTTTCACTAGGAAAAGTTGTGTTTGAATTACTACAAATGGCACCATGTTTGTATGTCAATCATGAGCCTTAAATCAATCTTATCCATAATCATAATTTGTAGTTTTCCTTATAAGATTTTGCTTATTAAGGGGTCCTCGTAAGATAGGTCAGATACCATATGAATATCAGTAATGATATTTATATGGCCACTGACTATTTTACACACACCTTTTAGTTTGCAAAAGAACATACAAAAAACCCCCATATACCATATATCACTACCATCTATATTCCCCTTTGTGAGTAATTATGTTTTTCAAAACTACCAATAAGTTGTTATAGGGTGTTCACTAGGGTCTTCCAATCATTTAGCCATCCCTAGTTTTCTTTTTAGATTTTGTAGAAAGCTATCTTGACTTCTATAATATAAGGTCTTGCTTTGATAGTACCTTGCATATGTCAAAATACCAACATAATTTTATAAATTTTACACCTGAGTTTGAACAAGGAAAGATGACACTACAATGTAGTCCTTACCACATTGAGTGAAAGGTTTTACTTTGTCATCCTATTATGCACATGGTCTAGGATACTAAGAATTGACAAAAGGACAATTTCCCTCCTACCCAATAAATCCCCTTGCTCTTACACAAAACAAGTAAGTTAACACAAAAAAATGAAACATTGATTTTCACCACTAATAAAATACCTTACTATGAAAAAGAGTGGTTTTAACCACTAAACAAAAAAATAATAATGAGAAAGTATCCAAAACAACCAAAAGAAAAGAAGTGGATAATGATCTTGAATCCATGTAATCCTCAGTTTATTCAAAAGACATGGGGTGGTATCCATTACAACAATGGGTTGAATGAAACCTGCCTAGCAATGGAGTAACCTTACACATGATAATATGTATGTCATATTAGCGACCTTCTTTTGTATAGGCCAATGTCAAATTACGGATGAGCTAGCTTTTGGTGACTTGTATTGCTTAATAGTCTAGGCCAACTATGTCCAAACTTAGGATAAGATGACCATAGGGTGATCCTCATTACAACAGTGGGTTGCATGAAACCCACTTGGCAATGAGGTAGTCTTATGCATCATTCAATATATTCACCTTGCACACATGGGAATATTGAATATATGGGTCTTCACAACAAGCTTATATCTTTTAGAGTCTTGTTTAGCCAGTATACAACTTTTGACTATTCAACTAGGATTTTTGAGTCTCATGGAAAACCTTCAAATCCCCTCATAGCACCTAACTATCTCATCATCATTCACAATTTTCCTTATGAGATTTTTCTTATTAAGGTATCCTCGTAAGATAGGTTAGATACCGAATGAATATCAACAATGATATTTAGATGGTCACTGACTATTTTACGCACACATTTTAGTTTACAAAAGATTATAGGGAAAACCCCCACATCCCACATATTTCATCTCACACATCCACATCCAAATGTATGACTTTTGTGATAAGGTTAACATTTTAATTCAAGATTTTTATACATTCTATGGTGTCTACCATTAGTTTGTTAAATACATTTAGATTCATTTATTATGTTTTAAGCAATTAAAACATACATCCAAAATTTGTATTAGAACATCTATAGAAAAATTAATGCATCTCATATGAATTAGATTTGTCATATCAAAAACATGAATTTAAATTCATAAATCAAATAAACAAATCCAATCATACATCTATTCTAGATACCACATCCATACATCACATAATCTAAGCATACATCCATCATTGCATCCATACATAAAACAAAAACATAACAAAAACACATGATAAGCCATAATGAAAACATGATATCATATATATCATAAATAATATTTGGTACATCATAGTACAAATATGCCTGTAGGCTACAATAGAGTGGGTCTTGCACCACTAATCACAAGCTGGCCCTAAACCACTACTCTCACATCCACCCTTAGATCTACTTCGATGAGGCTAAGAAGAACCACTAGCCTTTGATCTCTGAGGAGGATATCTAAATCTGGGTATTCGTTGCCTCATTGATGGCTACCCTGGCTCAATATTTTGAATTTGATGTGAGGCTCCTAATGATGATCATGTAGGTAGTATGTCTCCACATTGATCTACCTCATCCTCAAAGCTCATTATGTGTGCTAGATCTAACCATTGAAGATAGGAATATCGAGCCACTTGTGTCTATAGTGTCATCACATCACCTATGACCTAGCTATCTAACACTGAGCTAAATTCAAGGCTACCACCTATGCATATAGAGCATCCTACTCTACTATCCTAACCACCATATGAGCCTACAAAGTATCTTGCTCTACTATACTACTCACCATCTACATTTGTAGAGCATCTCGCTTTGCTATCACCTTTTCAACTATTGCCTAAGAACTATCCACTTGGATATCCCTCTCCTCAGATAATCCTCTCCATTGCTACCTCCCCCTGAATAGCTAGATTTGAAGTACTGCTATTGTGGTATACTGATCCACCAACTACGCTTGTAGGAACTGCACCTGGGTCCTAAGTTGAGCACCCTCATCTTGAATATCCTCATCATCACCACCCTCATATTGTGGCTCCTCCACTCCATCTATGGTCTATCCCCACTATCATTTTATCTAATAATACACTTGTTGCTCATCCTCGGCCTCCTCGACCTCCTCCTCTATTGCAACCCCAACTAGCCTACCCATAGGTCCAACCCCCTGCCACAACCAAGTCATCCACCATGCATCATACTCTACTATCATGCCTACATCATCAAAACCTGGATCCACTAGTAGCTAATCTACCTCATCCCCCATAGGTACTACTCAAGGCCATCCTATTTGAGTCTTAGCCCCTCGACATTGATAGATTATGGGTTCACCAGGAGGAACCTTGAATTTTTGAGTAACATAAGAGTACTAAAAGTACTCCTACTTCATCCCGTAATGCCCTATCAACCATATCTCATGTCTTACATACCTAAACTATTCTTCTACCTCAGTCCATGGTGGGAAATCCTCATAATGTTGTCATACAACATGATTTAGCCTCAATCCCTCGAGTGACCCTATATAATTAGTAATCCTACCTAAATGAGGTCAACTTGGACCCACTTCCATACCCCGTCTCCATAAAGCCGCATATCCTATATTTTGGTCTTCCATCAGAGCTCACTCTGACCAAGGAAGTCCATCTAGCCTATCCACTCAAATATATTCCCAACCCCAAATCTAGAGTAGGAATCTACAACCCAATCCACACCTACCCCGATGATGAATCTCATATAAATCATCATATAGATGGGCCAATAGAGTTCTTCCCCATGCCATAGCAAATGGATCCTATGTATTGCACTCCACCAAATCCTGTATTAGCTTGAGGAGGTTCCATGTAAACCTCACTCTTGAATATTCAAGAAGTAGAATGTTAGACATGAGTGACATCAACACTACATGTCTACTAGTAAAAACCCATGTGGTATACAATTCTTGACGAGAAATCTTCCACTCTCCATGCACTACCTCAAAATCTCCCACTCATCATCAAATACCCTCTGAAGCACTCTACTCTTTTGAATAAGTGGAGTGGATGTGATAGGGCATCCCTTAATCGAAACACAAAGAATCTGATACACATCCTCAAAAGTGATTGTCATCTCACCAGTCAAAATATGGAAGGTGTTGGTATGACTATCCCAACAATCTGCCAATACAGTCAGATAAGCTTGATCTACCATCACTACCTCTACCCTCATAAAGTACTTAAGGCCAATGATCTTATGCCATTTCCAATAATCCATTAAGAGGTATCCTCATATCATCTCAAAAAATGTAGGCACTCTATGATGAGCCATAAAAAGTTGAATACACAAGTAATCAAATTAGGCAGTCAGTACAAAATTACAAAAAAATAAAAATCTAACCATCTCATCTCGAGATGGCCATCGTAATGGTCAAAAATATAACCATTTCAATTTAAACGCACTTGTCCCACCCCAAGATGGCCCCCAAAACAATAAAGAGGGATCATCTCTATCCGATACAACCTTGAAAATAAGGCAAATACATGAAAAAATAAAAAATAACAAACAAGTAATCAAAAAGAGCAAAAAAAACAACCTACACTACATCCTACATCTACATGAGGTTCATTACCTTAAAATTTTAGTATGGTTCATTTTCCACATTAATTAGTGAGGTTCATTTTAAATTACAAAATAACAAAAGAGGAAACAATTTGCCTACCCTTATCGCTTTGACGACTCCACTCATCGAAGCCTCAGGTTGGTCCATGGTAGAAATGGGTAGATAATCTGGCAATGCTTTGCTTTAGAATTTTCTCTCTTCCTCCTCACCTCTACTTTTATCCAACTACTAGAAGTGAAAATAACATCAAAAATTTAGAAAAATTTGCTTTTATATTTTTATATTTTTAAATTTTTGTGATCATTCATGCATTAGATGGTCATATTTGATGTGACCGTCCTACCTCGAGATGGCCCAAAAATTTACAAAGTGCAACCATCCTACCACGAGATGGCCCCAAAATTATAAAATTTGTAAAATTTACATAAAAATATTTAACACCAACTGGGGCACTCAAGGTATCACAACTTCCCAAATAATAAATCAAATTACCAATCTAATTGGGGGTGTTCAAAGGTATCACAATTTCTCCAATTATAAATCAAACAATTAAATAACATGGAGAAATCAAGGTAGTGCATATTACCAATCAAAAATATCATTCAATTCAATCATCAATCTACACATCAACTGCTAGGTTCAAAATTTTGCATCCTTTGCCTTGCATTCAATCAATCAAAAAATCAACAACCAAGTTCAAAAGGTTGAATCCTTTTGTGAAAAGTTGCGCCCTTTGCTTCACTATCTCCAAATAATTTCAAAAAGCTCCAAAGGTACCTACACCTTTGGTCAAATCAATCCAAAAGGCTCCAAAGATGCCTAATACCTTTGGTCAATTTCAAAAGGCTCCAAATATACCTAATATCTTTGGTCAATTTCAAAAATCTCCAAAGGCACCTACACCTTTGGTCAAATCAATCCAAAAGGCTCCAAAGATGCCTAATACCTTTGGTCAATTTCAAAAATCTCCAAAGGCACCTACACCTTTGGTCAAATCAATCCAAAAGACTCCAAATATACCTAATACCTTTGGTCAATTTTAAAAAGCTCCAAAGGCACCTACACCTTTGGTCAAATCAATCCAAAAATCTCCAAATATGCCTAATACATTTGGTCAATTTCAAAAATATCCAAAGGCAACTAAACCCTTTGGTCACAAATCAATGCAAAAATCTCCAAAGGTACCCAAATTACTTTGGTCAAAAATATTTTGAAAGGTTTCTAAAAGAATTGAAGTGCTATCATCTCAACTCCCTAAGAAATCCATGCGGTTAGACTGCTCCAAGGGATATAGATGTACATTTCCTTCTTCCATTCAGCCTTAAGTGATCCACGTATACAATTATTTACCTTCTGAAAGAATAAAATTGCTATCATCTCAACTCCCTAAGAAAGCCATGTTGTTAGACTACTCCAAGGGATAGAGATGTAAAATTACCAATAATGTTCAAAATCATAGTTGTAATGGGATTTTATCCCGTTCATATTCATAAAAGCCCTACAAAATCTAAAATAAGTCATCTTGGTCAGGTGACTCATTGCTTTCATCACTTTCCATATCATCGACTTGTCGATTGAGGGGGTAGTCATACATGAAAAAATTCATAATTGACATCAATAATCAAACACTCAATCATGCAAATTGCATTCATTCAATAAGTATTACCAAAAACTATCATACACTTCCCTATTTGCTAGGGGAAAAGCAAAAATGTCAACCATAATCTTGGTAGGTCTGAATCCTGATCTATGGAAAAAAAAAATCTACCCATAATGTTTCTGTGTTCCAAGTTTTCCTAGATTTAATTCCACCAAAGTTTTGGAAGCAATGATTCAAAAATATATGCTCTTTTCATGATTAGGGCATCTAACATTGATTAGATCAATGAATACTATCAACCCTCAATTTAACTTTAGGTCATCTATTTTTTCTCCGTGTTATGCTTTCACACAACGTATCCTAAAAAGGGGTATCTGTAGAAACTTAAAACATGTCATATTGAGGAGACTACCTATATGGAATCCTTTAAGTTCATATGATATACCTTGGTCAACCCTAGGGCTTAATAGAGGTTTTCACCACTCAAACATGAAGGAATTTCCTTTGTAGCCATGATAATCTTACCTCGATATGATCCCAAACCGCAACCATATTACCTCAAGATGACCCACAGTCATGACCATCTTACCCTTAGATGACCATACCAAAAGCAAGTTCTAATACCACAATTCAAACGATCATGTGCCAGTTGGACAAAATGGTATGATGAATTCAATTTGGATGATGATTATCAAGAAGTAGTTACGTTTCTTGATCCCTTTCACTTCTTAGATTCTCTTACAATATTTGGACTCCCATTTAGAAATTCTATTTAAATGCGCTTAGCCCTCATTGAAGATGATCACAATTTATGCATTGACTACAATCGAACTAAAGAATCAAAGAGCTCCTATTCTCAAAGCAAGGAAGTGCTACTGAAATTCAACCATGAAGCTTCCAAGCATGCTAATGGATCATCTCAAAGGTTGAAGATCGAAATCATGCTTCTTGTACCATTCAATTCCCTTGCTTCAATGTCAAATTCTGCCACTAATTCATTCCTTACGAGTGCACCCTTGAACATCAATTCCATGGATCAAACCTAGTGTTGCCTCGCATTGTCCACAAGGAATTCACTTGCAGTTTATTAGCTGTCTCAAACCCACAAGCATGACCATCTCACCCTGAGATGACCAATAGGTAAGACTATTCTACATAGATATGGCCTCTCAGACCGAGATCCATTTTCTATTTTCTTCCTTTCATTAGATTTAGCAATAATTTAATTACCACTTAGCATAGTTAGACTTTATTTTTATGCATGTATTTTTTGTATTTCAACTTATTTATCACTTTATTTATCATGGATATGGGACTTATATTGAAAGACGCTTCATATGCTCTTGATAATATTTAGGTTTTATTGTGCACAAATTACAGGTCTTCACAATGGCATAAATATTTAAACCTCACCATCATACATCGTGACAGTCACCAAAACATGTCAATAATTATTTTGTGAGATGCAAGAGAGATCCTGCGAGATACACCTTGGATTACTTTTCTTATTGTAAATTTGTATCAAAGTGGTAGAAAATCCCTCAATGGGATCCCATTGTAACCCTCTTGAAGGACATAATTGATATTAATAAAAAGGTACCATTATTGCATATCTTGTTTTGTCATTATGGTTACATAGTTTGCTATCTAGTTTATTCTTTATTTCATTGCATAGGTGTACGATCTCTTTTTCAACATTTTCAGATATTATTTATTATTGGAAAGTTTGATAGAGCCAATGTTGAAGGAACTCAGGTAGGAACCTAACAAAAGGTAACAACCAACATTGAAGATAATTTAAGCAAGAATGTGAAGAAGAATAGGGAAAAAATCCAGAATGGCCATGTCTAAGATAATCATAAAAAAATAAGACTATGATACAACAAATATTTAGAACTGAGAAGTGAATCAAATCATATAGTCATAAGCTAAGGATATTATGAGGATACAAGATGTCACCCAATTTGAGAAAAATTCTTTGTGAAGAAGGAACTAGAAAAAAAGTGGTCTAATCCACTTGATGAAAAGAAACCACCAAAGGCAAAGCAAAAAATAAAAATGGAGCAATTTTGAATTGAAGAAAAATATAATAAAGAAAGAGATAAGATAAGGGATGCCTAAGTTGTATAGTATTCAGATCGATAATAAGATAAATATTTCCTAGCTATATTTATATTCAAAGTAGAGAGAGTTGAGCTATGAGAGACATGATAGAGATGAATTACTACAAAGAATCAATATGGACATGAGGATCATTACTAGATTCAAACAAGAATGTGACTGCAATAGAGGAAGATATACAGAGAGCTAAATTGGAAGAAAGAGTATCTTCGGAGAAACATGCCTTTGCTATTGAAGACTATGTTGAGGAAATGTCTCCAAGGACTATGTTTGAAAGATACCTAAGGTTTGAGAAGGAAATTATATTATAGCAGAAATGAAGTGCATGGTTTAGAATGTAAGCAAGATCGTAAATTGTAATGTCTATGCTAGAGTAATGTCCATTGCATGAGAAAGAGTTCTTTGCCACATGAAAGGAGGAATTAAATGATAGCATAAAAAAGGTATGGAATATTGAATTTATATTTCAATTAAAAATTATGCGCACAGGTTGGAATGTGATTTTGAAATTATTAAAGTTGATAAAATTTGAATGGAGAGATAAGATAAAATATTGAGTATTTTGAAAAAACACTTAGTAGTTATAAGGGGAATTTACAAATTGGAAATTGATTCTTGATAATTGAAAAATAGAAATTAAAAAAAATCGATATTTGATATTTGCAAATTGATTTTGTAATTTGATAAATTGAAATTTAAAGTTTGGAGAGAAAAGGAAGTCTACTCCAAAAAGAAAATTTGCAAATTTGGTTTTTGAAGATTTAAATTTTTGATTGATTTTACAAAATTAGAATTGTTTATATAAAATTTTCAAGATAAAATAATGTCTACTTGAAGAAAAGAATTGTTGAAAAATTGAATGAAAATTGCATGTGCAATTATTTGAATTTTTTTCAAGAAATTTATGTGAATAAAAATAAAAAATATACACTAGGAATGTGTATTGATGATTCAAAATTCTCATGGACATGCGAAGTGCTTGCAAGTATAATAGGCATAAGGAATAGCATAAAGGAACATATTCAAAATATGAACTACAAGAAATGCAAGAGCCAAAACAAAAAGATAAAGACAAGAATCAAATATTGAAGACTAAATCCTTCAATAACCAAATAATGTAATGCATGGGGTGTTGGAAAATATTACATTATTTGGTACATTCTAATGTACCCCTAAGGTACCTTTGGTACAAATGTAAATATTAGAATAGGGTGTGATTCTATACTTTAGGAGTGTGATTTATATTTCCCCTTATTGTAGGTGTCTATGTGTATGATGTGAACAATTGTCATATAGTAAAGTGTGCAAGTAAATAGAGAATCAAGAGTCATGTATGCAAGTGGCAAGGTGTAAAGCCAAGGGACATGAGATACTTGTCTTATGTGTGGAATATAAAATTTTGCATCTCTTGGACATGTGAGGAGAGCAATATTCAAGTATTCAAGAGTCACATTTCTAAGGTTATATAATGGAGATAAAGCTCCATAAAATATATTTGTACAATTGTATATGAATTCAAGCATCAAAATGTAGAAACCTGTATGCAGTTTGAGCAACATTTTTTTATTAGGGTAAAAATAGGATTTTGAAAGGGCTCGAACCCTTTTACATCACAAAAGTAGCCAATCAAATGCATAAATGCCAATGGCAAGTAGCCAAAAATCCCTTGGATACAAGATAGACAATATCCACCCTAAACTCTAATTAGATGTAGTACTCCTTCATGAGCTTTTCTAAGTCCCGATGGATCACCCTTGTGGGGACCCATCTCCTATCTTCTTCTTTAATGGTGCAAAAATTTTCCAGATAGTTTTCTAGTTTATTACCTTCTCTAAAGACATGAACAAAATCAACTTCTTCAAAATGCTTTACAATATCTCTAATATCCTGCACAATGTAATCAATTTTCCAATTAGCTTCTCCCTCCTTTTTCAAAAGATTGATAATATTCAAGGAGTCTCCTTCAATGATAAATTTTTTAGCACCTAGATCCTTAGCTAGATTTGCACCAAGATGTGTTGTGACTATTTCACAACTAACCCCAATATTTGGGACCCCCTTGAAATTTGTCAAAAATAGAGTTAATGTGATAGTATTGAGTAACTAGATGCTTCTTTTTGGTTGTTGTATGTCCCTTGATTTTTATTGAATATGGTATTAATGGGGACCACTTTTCTAGTAGGGTATGGCTTGATGTTTGTGAGTTGTTATGGCTAGCAAGGTAATCTTTAATATTGCTCAGTCATTAGATTTTAATTATTGGTTTTAGTTATTAGTCTTCCTTTGTTTTAAAAGGTTTGTGTTAGTCGGTGTTATGTTTTAGGTTAAAGGTTATTGTTTATTTTGTGGTTGCTTTGTTTATTTTATTTAGTGTGGATTTTTATTTTTGATTCTTTATTTTATTTTTATATTGTTCTTTATAGTTGTCTTTAGGTTCTTTTATTTTTTGGTTTGATTTAATTTCTTTTATTGTAGTTGGTTTGATTTTTTTATGTTATGGTTTATTTTTATATTATTCATTAGGTTTACATTTATGTTAGTATTCATGTTAGGTTTGATAAAGGGTTGTTTTGTTCAATGTCCCTTCGTTCTTCTCATTCCTCAATTATCTAACATATAAAATATTTTTTAGAGGGACGATAGTGGAACAACTAGTTAAGGCGATAACAGAGTGGCGAGTCAAGGCGACAACAAAGCAAGGAGGTGGAGATCTACCACGTGGATGGGCAACCAATGGAGGAGATAATGGAATGTGGACAGGTGACCAATGGGAGGATATTTCACACTATGCAACATGAGAGGAATACTGCTCTAAGGTAGTCAGTAAACCAAAGATAGATTTTGCCTTATGAAGCACTCGAAGGCGATAGCACCAGACATATGGGATGATGAATTTCCCACCTAAAACTTATAATGCTCCCCATGTACACTTGGTACTTCTAGGAGACAGAGATGTAGGGAAAGCTATGCATTGACTATAATTTCATCAGAGGCAAAGGAATAAAAGTGGTTAGGTATCCATTATGACATCCAGGTGGGATAACACCCTCACCAAACTATTATTGAATTCCAGTGAGTGGTAGGTGACTGTAATGCTGCTAGCCATGGCAGTAACTGGTGGGGCAAAAGGAGCAATAATGTTTATCATGTAAACCCTAGAACCAAGCTTTATGTTTGAACATCCATGCAAGAGTTATTTGAACGCAATGATTTGGAGTGAAGCAGAGACCAAACACATGCCTGGTTGGATGGAGAGCGAGGATCCGAGGGTAAGTAAGGTGATGGATGAAGATTGCTCAACTCATGTTTTAGAGGATCGTCGTGATAGAGGACTATTGTGTAATAGGAGTGTCATGATGGAGGAGCATTGGTTGGAGTAGGAATAACATGTTGCCGCAAGACTTGGGTTTCAACCCAAGCCTTGGGCATAGTGGTAGGGGCAAGCTAGTTAGGGCTTGCACCCCAATGACTTAGGTTTGAGTTGCGTCGATGCCACCCGATGGAAAATGAAGGGAGTTTTTATGCCAAGTTTATTTTGTTTTTATTGTGGTTAATTATTTCATGAAATTTATGTACCCTTGGTATAATGTATGGTGGCTATGGGTATTGTAGGGCCTGGATAGTGCCCACGATCATGACCCTAATTTTGTAAGGGTTAGATGATGTTTTGTTTTGGATTTTTATTATTCATGATTGTTTAATATTTTAGAATAGGGACCAAAGGGTAAGTTCCAATTCAGAAGGAGATATAAGGGAAAAGTTGAACTTTATCCTTTTTGTTTTTTATTGTCATCTTATTTTGAAAAAGTTTAAAATGTTGGAGGTTATTTACACTTTCATTTTTTTTGTAAAGGGAGATGAAATGAAAGGGTTCCTAAAAATGTTAAATACCCATGGAAGACCATGTTGAAGGGGATGTAATTTTTTTAATAAAAGAATACCATTTTGATGCACATTGATCCAGAAACTTGCACCATGTGAGCAAGACTGAAGGAGTTCATTTTTAAGGATTATTGGGTTAATGTCCATTCTTTTTGTTACTTTTTTTGAACTTATATCTAGTGTTGAATGCTATCAGGAGGTTACACTACGTGAAGGTTTATGTCAATGCAGGTTTTGTTTTTCCCTTTGAGTCTAGCACTTGATTTAATCTAATTGTGCTATTGCAGGTTTGATTAGGTTGGGTTATCTTCATGAGTGACTCATGATATTTGGTTTTGCAGGGTAGGGGAGCACGATACCATATTAAATTTGCATTTTTATTAAAGCTTTAGTATATTTAGTTGTAGTTTTCTCATGTAAGTTTTCTTTCTCTTGCACATCCCAAACTTTATTTCTATAAATTCTTAATATGAAAATCAGAATCCCAAAATATCCTATTTACATCATAAATCTAATCTAGAAAATCTAGAGTGTACGTTATCCAAGTAATTATTTTTTTGAGCTTTTACCTTTACAATTATTTGGATAATATTTCAAGAGTATTAAAAGGAACGAATATGCATAATTTTCGCATGGCATAAGAAAGATAAAATTAGTCTAGGAGGGAGGGTTACTAACCTACTACTTCATCTTAAGTGTAGATAAAGAAATGAATGCTAACTTGCTAAATTTCTAACTCTCTAACATTATAACTTCCTAACCTACTGACTTCTAACTTTGCAATTAGTGAAACATTAATTTGAAGATAAAATTGAACCTACCAACTGCAAATACTAACTACAATCTCACATTAAAGGAATGGATTTAAAATGAAGTGGACAATTCCACAACACTCTAACTTTGCATCTTAATCTGAAGATTAAAATAAACCCACTAACAGGGATTCAGGGTAAGATGGGTTAATGCAAAGATAATCAATGAAACAACACTTCATTTTATGGATTCACATTAAGGCACAACCATGGAAATCTAAGGAAATTAATTATAAAGCATGAATGAAATAAACCAATAGGCCCCTTGTTTACAATTACTTGCAAATCACTTGGTTGTTTCTAGCACTTGTTATTCTTGAACATTTTACTTTAAAAATATACATGTGTAATGCTTATACAAAAGAACCTTGGAGAAGTTGTTTTCTTTGTTTAACTTCTTTGCAAGAGAGGATTTTTAGTTTAATACCTTGACTATGGTGGGGATTTTGCAACTAGGTAAAATATCCACTCAACAAGATGTAATGCATTAACTTCAGCTTTATGGCTAGTAGTAATCCCCAAAAAATTGTAGGTTATCCACACTAATCTGCCATGATTATCCCTCAAAATAGCTCCTACTCCTACCTTACCTGGGTTACCTTTGGAGGCCCCATAAAAATTTAACTTCAACCATTCATCTTAAGGTGGTTGCCATTTTACATTAATTATAGCCTAACTATTTACCTCTGCAACACTAATGGGTTCTAAATTCCATGCATTAGCAATCATAGTCTCTTCAATATTATTTTTCTTGATAGGGTACTTGATAGATTTAGCATTCTCCTCTAAAAATGGGTGATACTTCCAAAAATTCTCACTGCTGACATTTTTTCCCCTTTAAAAATTCTCTTGTTCCTCTCTAACCATACTCCCCACACAAAATGAAATAGAATCAGGTTCTAAATTACATTAATATGAGGACTATAAAAGATCTTCTTCCACTATTGTAACCACAAAACCAAATTAGAATGTATCACAAAGATATTTCAATCATGTTGACGAGGAGTTGGAATTTTTTTAGAGCATAGGGACATTCCAAGAAGATGTGTTCCACTAATTTTTCTACCTTTTCACATAAACTACATCTATTAGGTAACTAAATAACTCTCTTCTTAAGATTATCCACTATTAGGATCATATTTTAGACTAATTTACAAAGAAAAATCTCCAATTTAGGATTAGCTCTCTTACCCCAAATTTTATTCCAAGTAAAACCATTAGGTTATCTTCATGTTGATTTCACCATTTTTAGTTCTACCCCAAACCACTGAGTCTCTTTTTATAACAATACCTAAGTAATAAGACTTTAGTTTAGCTTTATTGAGGTTTAAATCCTTTAATTTTTTAGGGACTACCTCTAAATATTTCTAGCTCAACCAGTTATCCAATAAAATCATGTAGTCATAAACCTTTTTACCATATCTATCTTCTAGATATTTCAGATTATAGAAAATACCATTATTGGCTAAAGGGTTTTAATCTAACCAAGAATCCTACTAAAAACTTATAGAGGTCCCATCTCCAACATGCTATTTCACACCCTTCCACAAGGCCTCTCTAGCCTCCACTAGGTGGTTCCACAAAGAAGTGCCAGGACAGGGGTCCTAAATTGTGAGAAATCTAGTATCCTCTTGGCTGTCAAGATATTTCTCTTTAATAATTCTAGCCCAAAGAGTTTGACCATCTCTTAGAACTCTTCATCTAACCTTGGATTCCATAGCACTATTAACAAGGTTGAGTCTCCTCAGACTAAGACCACCATGCTTTTTTTGATGGTATGTTTTTAACCAAGCTATAAGAGGGATCCTCCTCATCTCTTCAGATCTAGACCATGGGAATTGTATTTGAATTCCTTCTATAATTTTAGAAACTTTAGTAGAGATCTTAAAAAGGGAGAGAAGATAAATGGGGATAGCATATAGAAAACTCTTAACCAGTAACACTTTACCCACTTGATACAAGATATTACCTTTCCATCTTGTAAGTTTGGATTGAAAGCTATCAATCAAACCATTCCAAAGATGTACCTTGCAAGTTCCCACGAACATAGGTATTCCAAGGTAAGTAGAAGGTAGGGTTTTCATAGGACACCCAATATCTCTAGGCACCCTTATCTAGAGAGCAAATTTAGTGTTAATGAAGAAGACCTTGCTCTTTTCCAAATTGATATTTTGGTGAGAGGCATGCTCATAGAGTTCTAGGATTATTTTAAATTCAATTACTTCTACCAATATAGGATTACAAAGTAAAATGGTATAATCTATAAACTATAAATAAG
Source organism: Wollemia nobilis (assembly GCA_028583015.1). Classification (NCBI taxonomy): domain Eukaryota; kingdom Viridiplantae; phylum Streptophyta; class Pinopsida; order Araucariales; family Araucariaceae; genus Wollemia; species Wollemia nobilis. Next base: position 5,919,369 of record JAQPPZ010002499.1, read on the forward strand.
TAACGCCCTCAATATTATGAGTTGGTTTAAGGTCCCCTATCCAACCAATATCCTTGGTAGCATTGAGGTATCTTTCGAGTATTTCAGCCATAATAATGAAAATATAAGAAGAAAGGGGGTCACCTTGTCTAATACCTCTACTACTGCTAAAAAAACCTACTAGTTTTTTATTGATCAAAATAGAGTACCTTGTAGTCTTATTGCAGCTCCCTCCCATAATCCTTGCTCATATCTAACTTTAGGAACATGCCTTTTATTTTGCTAGCCTTGATAGAATGCATGGATTCATAAAGGGATATAATCCCATCCAAAATCTATTTACCCTTAACAAATCCTCCTTGCTCATCTGAGATAATGAAAGGGAGGAGGATCTTCAACCCGAGGGCTATAAATTTAGAGAAAATATTGTAAACAACATTGCAAAGACTTATAGGCCTATAATATTTGAATATTTTAACCCTTTATTCTTAGGAACTAGAACAAGGAAGGTATTGTTAAAATCCTTTAGGATTTGATCCAATTATAAAGATTCCTTCATTGCTTCAATAACATCAAATTTAAAATATCCCATAAGGTTTAGAAAAAACCTGCTTGGAACCTATTTGGACCTGGAGCTTTATCTTTTTCAAGGAAGAAAGTGGATATCCTATATAATTAGACCAAAGTTGTGTTAGATTTTGGTGTAGTATGCAATGGGAGATAACATTCACAAGATGTAGAATAATATGAAAGAAATTAAATTTGTGAGATGACTAAAGTATGTTATAAATAGAAATGATGAAAATAAATACAATATAGCTATGGAGGAAATGGACACTCCATGAACAAGGCTACTAGAATACATTGCATCCATAACCAATATATGGTGATCTACATAACAGTGTGCTACTACCTATGAATATGCTCTAAGCTTCTCTATATCCTGTGTTGGACATTTTGAGTCCCTAAGTCAAAGTTGTCATTGATGTCACCATTGATGCCACCAGAAGGAGTCATCATTAATTCTAAATATTTCAGCAGGAAACAAAGGTGACAAAGTCATTTGATATTCAACAAGAAGGCAGAATTTCGAGTGAAATAGTGCAAAAGACAAAATTTAAAAAGGAGTGATAATATTTATTTTATAAATTATTTAAATTCAAGATGAATTTAAATTTTATAAATAAATATTAAAAGGAACTTTATCAAAGGTGAAATATTATAATGGTTAGAAGTGCCATTGTGAAAATCCAAATAAAATATTTGTAATTTTTATTACAATATTTTATATTGCAAAAGTGGGTTTACAAAGTATAAAAATATTTTAATAAACACAAGGTTGGGTTAAAGGTTGAAGATCAAAATATATTTTAAATAAATTCAAAGGTTGGATTTAAACAATGCAAAGCTTATTTCCATCGACGTCATAGAAGACAAGGGAAGCACCGAAGTTTTTAATATAATGGGAATGCATATTAATACCATGCCAAAGTTAAGTTTTGAATTATCCTTGCGCAATTTGAAAGAGAAGTGCATCGAATTAATGCAGAGCTCATGATAGTGTTGTGCAAATTTCGTGGTTTGACTTGACGATGAAAGGGACAAAAGCAAGCGCATTGATTATTTGAAAGCCAAAAAGGCACTTTGTCCTAGTGGCAAGTGGGCTGTAAGCATACATTTTGGTGTGCATGGTGGTTAGTGTTCAAATCCCATGAAATATTTTGGTGGACGCATTGAAGGTGCCAATCAATAGGCACATACATTTTTGCAAGGCTAAGAAGGAGTCTTGAAGCACGTTGTGCTTCTTCCTTCCCAACGAGCTTGTAAGATCGTGTGGTGTTCTGTGGGCAAAGATGTTGTGAGGGTTGCATTGAGATTTTGAAACTCTCCAAATGCAAAGGTACATTTTTAATGTTTTATTTTATTAATGCCTAAGTTGGAGGTATATGGTATTTGGTGGTTGAAGTCTTTGCATTGTGATAAAGGTTGGTATTTGAAAAATATTATTAGGAGGTATAAGGAGAATTCTGTTTTTATGTTCAAATCTTAAGTTTTGCTATTGTGGAATATTGAAGGGTTTTGTGATTACTATGAGGATATTTCTTATTGTTTAAGTTGGAGTGATAAGGTGTAATTGTGATATTATTTTTGTGATATAAAAATTATCCTCTAACCATTATTGAGTTTGTCAAAGAAGTAATTGTGAGTGTGGCAGATTTGTAAGGACAACTACTCTTCAAGAAAAGGTATGGGTAAAATTCTTCTTTGTTGAGTTAGATGGTTGGCTTAATTGAAAATTATGTTTGGAGTGAAAAGGATTTGATCAGGGTTTCCTTTTCGAAAGTGGTTGAGTTAATGCTTCAAGTTTTTTTGGATTGTGAGTTGTGATTAAACCTTGTTTGATAAGCATTGTTGTTTAGACCATTGGTTGAGTGAAGTACTTTGAGTTTATGCTTCAAGGTTTTCTAAATTGAGAGTTGTGATTAAAACATTATCTTATCAGCATTGTTGTAGAAGCCTATGGGTGATGCAAATAACTTGAAATTGAGTTAGAAAAGAACATGAGTATCGTTGTTATGTGAGATTTTTTTTTGAGCATTGTTGGAAAAATTTTGAGTTGGTTGATACATGCTTGGACTAAGGTTTGTGAGAAAGGGTTGTTCCTTGAGGTGATTGGTTGAGTAGAGTTGATTAAGCCTAGTCAAGTGGATGCATGAAGTGGTTGTTCAAGTTACATGAAACAAAATATTCTATATTCTAATTGAGTTGAGATCGATCCTTGAGAATAGATCATATTGAGCCTCTAACAATTCTTTTTATGCTTCTATGAGATTGAGTTGAGATTGAGAATTGAGTATAAAACATATTGAGTCTCTAAAAATTCTCTTTATGATTCTATGAGATTGATTTGAGTTGAGATTGAGCTTTGAGAATAGAACATATTGAGTCTCTAACAATTATCTTTATGCTTCTATGAGATTGAGTTGAGAAAGTGATTGAGCATTAAGTATAGGACATATTGAGTCTCTAACAATTCTCTTTATGATTCTATGATATTGAAAATGTTCTGTGTGGAATTATTAAGTTGAATTGAGGCAAGTATTTGAGAAGGCTTGTGGACTGATTTTGTGTGAGATTTTATGGAAGGTTGCAATGTAGATTTGAGTAAGTCCTAGAGAGTACTTATTGAGCAGAATTTGGACAAGTTCTGAGTGAGCTTGTTGAGCATATTTGGACAAGTTTTGAGTGAGCTTATTAAGCAGATTTAGACAAGTTTTGAGTGAGCTTGTTGAGAAAATTTAGATAAGTTCTGAGTGAGCTTGTTGAGCAGATTTGAGCAGGTTTTGAGTGGACCTATTGATTAGATTTGAGAAGGTTCTAAGTGGACCTATTGAGAAGATTTGAGCAGGTTCTGAGTGGATCTATTGAAAATATTTGAGCAGGTTCTAAGTGGACCTATTGAGCATATTTGAGCAGGTTATGAGTGGACCTATTGAGTAGATTTCAGAAAATTCTAAGTGAACCTATTGAGCAGAGCTTTGGAGGTGATAGAGCAAATAGGACAGAGACTCTAGTTGATAGAGATCCATCAACCAGGACATTGAGGATAGGTCTTCTATGTGAGGACAAGAGTATTCAAGTGAAGAGAGATCCACAGTCAGTGTAGTGGATGCAGTGTCTTCTAGAGGATCACCAACTAGAGAAGAGGAGGAGTTATCCTATGGATAGAGATCCACAAACTAGATTTAGGGGATCAACATCTCCTTTGGATAGAGGTCCATAAAAATTGTAATTGGGAAGGATTTCCAAAATATTTATTAACCATGGAGTACCCCACATTGGGTGAACCACATAATTTTTGTGTCTCATGTGTGTGTGATGTTTTGTGTGCTACTTTGGTTTCTATTATTGATATTGCCATTGATATATTGCATAATATTGATTGTGATAAGAAAAGTAAAAAGTGGTCTTATATTGTTCCCCCTCCTCTCAGTATAAGCTTGTGTTCTTCATCCTACTTGTTATAATAAGGCTCTTTTTATATAGGAAGATAATTTCCTTGGCCAACACTCTACCTAGCTGTGCATGGACACCTTGCACATATACAACTTGCACATTGACACTTGTGCATTTATTACATTACATGAAGTAACTAGATAAATTTCCCCTAAAGTAATATAATGTCCTAAGTATGTACCTAGGAAGGTACATTTACATGACCCAAATGATGTAATATAATATATTTCTAACACCCCCTTGTATTACATTATTTGGGTATTGAAGACTTTAGTCTTCAACGTGGATTTCCTTATTGATCTTGAGATTTAGATTCTTCTTATTTGTTTTTTGTAAACTATTCAAGCAAGTAGTTAGTATCTTCATAACCTCTCATTCTTGCTACATGATTTTTGACTTCATAATCATCTGTAGATACTCCTAGTTCTTCAATTTCATCTATCCTTTGAGCTAGATGTATTTTTTGATTTTTTTTTTTGATACTATAATTGGGGATAATTGGTTGGATGCTAAGATTGTTGTTGATGAGGATTTTGATATTCTCATGGCTAAAATTGGTTCCCATTGTTAATCTAATTTTATTTATTTTGATTTTTGGGATCGAGTTTGCAATAGCTTGTACTATGGCCTTTTCTCTTGCATATCTGACAATACCTGTTGTACCATAGTTTTATTCCTTTTTAAAAAGAAGCAATATTTCCCTATGGATTATCTTTAGATGCCAATGGAGTGTTAGTCATTTCATCTTAAACTATATTTTCCACCTCATATTCCTATAGAATATTGACTAGGTCATCAAAAGAGGTATCTTTACTTAGGACTTGTAAAGATGTTACCAAATGCTTATAGCTGTATGGAAGTGATTTCATGGTTACTTGATTAAGAAGTTCATCCTTGAATATTTCTCCTAAGGTAAATAATTTCCCTTTAATATCTGCTACCTTCCTTAGGAATAATTCTATACTTTCTCCACTATTCATATTTAATGAGTGAAATTGAGTTTGAATATGAAGAATAGTTGCCTTGTTATTTCCTTCAAATATTTTCTCTAGGATTTTCCATGCATCTGAAGATGTTTTTTCTGAAATGATATAGGGTTGTATCTCATCAGTGATAATAAAGGTTATTATCATTAGAGCCTTTGAATCATTTTCCTCAAAATTTAAAATTTTAGTATCACCTGTTACAGATCTCTGTGTTTTCCCTTTGACAATATTCCAAAGTTTTTCATATACCAAGATTGCTTTCACTTTATTCTTCTGGGAGAAATAATTAGGACTCTTGAATAGTTGATATTCTACATAGAAGAATTTGTTTGATTCCATTTAAATTCCCTAATATCAATCCTTAAAATTTGTGGACTTTCGTATGTCTCCCTAGTAACTTTGAAATATGATGTAGTGCTTTTGCAGTTCAATTTTTGGTTGATTTTGTAAAGTTTTGTAAATACCAAAATCAACTTCTATTATACTTTATTTCTCCTATTGAACTAAGCAATTTTACCAAATTTGAAGAGGTTTTAATGTTGAATTTCTTTTGTCCCTTTTAAGAAATGTTGAGACAAAAATATTAAAAATTTCCAGCCTTAATAACCTCTTTTAATATCCCTTAGGACTTGATTTTAGTGTTTCTAATTTTCAATAACCTAATTTGGTGTTGTAACCCTTATAGCTCCCAAATATAGAAAATTAGAACACAATAATATTTGTAAATATTTTAAAAATTAATTTCCAGTAGAAATCCTTATTTCTTCTATGGTTAATATTGTAGATATTGAATTAATATGATAAATTATTCCCTTTGATGCTTTGATTTCAATATGTTTAATTTATTCTAAGTTTAACCTTGGTTTATAAACCTTATAACTCTATTAAATGAAAGTACATTAAAGTAGGGAATAAATCTCACCTTGCAATATTCAAATACGTGCATTGTTTTTGGATGTGAGATGGTTGTAATGTGAATTTCCTTACCTTGAACATTCCATCCAATGGAAAGCTTAGATATAATCTTATAATTTGGCACCTTATACCTTTGAATTATTTTGAATAGAGCATTTAAGAATCTTCCACCTTACTTCCATGTTGCAACTCGGCCCTATGCGTGAAGACTACAAAGTGTTGAATGTGAATGCTTCTAAATGCTTTTGAATGTTGTGTTCTCCCTGGTCCAAGGGACCTTTAATAGAAGTTCAATATTTTGATGAGTGAAGAGTGTCACAATGGTTACATTCAATGCTTCAAAGATGTTCATGGACGTCTATTACAAGTGTAACATTTTGAAGCATATTTACTCTGATGCAGGAGCATCCAACGAAAATAAAAATACCGCAAAGAGGAAAAAGTGTCACGATATCGTGACATGTCGGCAAAGAAGAAAAAGGGTCGCAATATCGCGACATGTCGTATTTTCACGATCAAAGGATGAGAGAAGGCGCAAAAGAGAAAAAGTGTCGCAATATCACGACATGTCGCATTATCACGACCAAAATACGAGAGAGGGCGCCAGAGAGAAAAGTGTCGCGATATTGCGACATGTCACATTATCGCAACCAAAATACGAGAGAAGGCACAAGAGAGAAAAGTGTCGCGATATCGTGACATGTCGCATTTTCATGACCAAAGGACAAGAGAAGGCGCAAGGGAGAAAAAGTGTCACGATATCACGACATGTCACATTTTTGTGACCAAAAGACGAGAGAAGGCGCAGGAGAGAAAAAGTGTTGCGATATCACGACATGTCACATTTTCGTGACCAAAAGGCGAGAGAAGGCTCAAGAGAGAAATAGTGTCGTGATATCGCGACATGTCACATTTTCATGACCAAAGGACGAGAGAAGGCGCAAGGGATAAAAAGTGTCGCGATATCGTGACATGTCACATTTTAGTGACCAAAAGACGAGAGAAGGCACAGGAGAGAAAAAGTGTCGCGATATCGTGACATGTCGCATTTTCATGACCAAAATGTGAGAGAAGGCTCAAGATGGAAAAAGTGTCCCGATATCGTGACATGTCGCATTTTCATGACCAAAGGACGAGAGAAGGTGCAAGGGAGAAAAAGTGTACGAGAGAAGGTGCAAGGGAGAAAAAGTGTTGCGATATCGTGACATGTCACATTATCACGACCAAAAGACAAGAGAAGGCACAAGAGAGAAAAGTGTCGCAATATCGTGACATGTTGCATTTTTATGACTAAAAGAGAAGAGAAAGAGTAAGAAGGAAAAAGTGTCGTGATATCGTGACATGTTGGCAAAGAAGAAAAAGTGTCGCAATATAGCGACATGTCCCATTTTTGTGACCAAAAGAAAAATGGCAGGTAGTTACAAGGGCCGTTACAGAGGAAATTATCTAGCGATGGGTATAGTGAACGTCATCATTGGTTTACAGGTGGACAAAGTCGACAGTGGTAGCACTGGACAAGCATGTGGCACCAAGGTGCAATGAAAGCAGACGAAGACCAAGAGTCGAAAAGAAAAATGTTTTGAAAGCCAAGACAACGAAGAGGCACAGGAAATGAAATGAAGGGCCAGAAAAAGGAAACGAAGAGTCACGCTAGAGATTTTAAAAGGGGAAGCAAAGGTATGCACAAGGTGTGGGAAAACTGCTAAGACATAGTTACAGATTTGAAGGCAAGAGGGCCATTCTGGACCTATTTGGGCTATTTTTCTTCCAAGGTTGGAAATGTTGTAAATAAAAAATAAATAAACTATCTTTCAGAATAAAGGAGTTTATTGGCAGACTACTGCCATTTTTGTAATCTTTTCCAATTTTTGAATGAGAATTGAATGAGAAATTTTGTGGTATTGGGATGAGCAAGTTTGGCTCCCCATCAAGTGGTATCAGAGCGGGAGTTCCTGAGTGTGTGAGCAGATCGTCGAAAGTGAGGCAGTTTGCACCAGGATCTGTGGAAGAGTGAAAGTTCCTGAGTGTGTGAGCAGATCATCGAAAGTGAGGTAGTTTGCACCAAGATCTATGGAAGAGCTTAGGGTTCTTGAGTGTGTGATTAGATCACCAAAAGTGAGGCAATTTACACCAAGATCTATGGAAGGGTTGTGAGAAGAGAGCGAGGAAGAATGCCTCCATAAAGAAACCATGGTGGTGGGAGAAATGTGGTACCAGAAGGTGATTTCAAAGCTTTATAGAGGCAAGTGCAAGCCTTGTAAGAGGATTTGTGAAGAGGGGTTGAACTAAGGAGAGAAGACCGTAGTGAAGATGAAGCTTGGAAGGTTGATGATCCATCAGATGAAGAAGAAGCAATGGATCCTGTAGAAGCTATATTAGTTAAGGCCATATCTCAGATCGGTAAGAAGCCAAAGTTTGATGTCTCCACGTATTCTAGGAATATCAATCCAGAGGAGTTGATTGATTGGATCAATAATATGGAGGAGTATTTTTAGTTTGAGGAGGTTGTAGATCCATATCGGATCAAGTTTGCAAAAATGAAGTTGAAAGGCCATGCTAGCATATGATGGAAGGAAGTGCAACTAGAAAGAAAAGGAAAATATAACCAGATGGGATCGAATGGTAGAGAAGTTAAAGAGAGAATTTATTCCTACAGATTACGAATTGGATCTGTTGAGGAAAATGCAGAGTTTGAGACAGTCAAGCAAATTTGTCAAAGAATATATAGAGGAGTTTTACCAGATCTCAATCAGAACTAGCCATTATGAGGCTAACAAGGAGAAGGTAGCCCATTACATCAATGGATTGAGAACCAGTATTCAAGAAGAGTTGAGTCTGGTTAGGATGAGCACCATTGAGGATGCTTACCAATTTGCTCTAAAAGTTGAAGAGAAGCTAAACAGAAGGTTTGAGGGTAAGCAGAAAGGAAGAGGTCATGGAGAAAGAACTGGTGGAAGAGTAGATGGAGGACGAGATGAGAAGAAAGAAGAAGCTAGCAACAATCAGGATCAGAAGGGATATAATTATTATAGACCCCATAATCAGAACAATGGTTACCAAATAGGAAGAGGTAGATCTAGACGTGGGTATGGAAGAGGAGGATTTCATGGAACTTGTTTCCATTGTAGGGAAGAGGGACATCGGGCATATGAGTGTTCCCAACACCAAGATAAGATGAATAAGAGACCTGAGGGTCATGCCAGAGCTATTATAGCAGATGAAGGTGCTAAATCAGAACATTCTCAAGAGGCAGAGAGAGGAGAAGTTATGGTCATAAGGAGAACCTTGTTGAATGAGGAGAAAGGACCAGACCAGAGGAGGAGCCTGTTTCGCACAAGGTTCAAATGTTCAGGTAAGGTCTGTAATGTTATTATAGATAATGGTAGTAATGATAACTTGGTCTCTAAATAAATGGTTACTAAGTTACAGCTAGAGAGGAGGAGACACCCGCATCCATACCGAATTGCGTGGTTGCAGAAGGACCATAGGGGATTGGTCCGTGAATAGTCCTTAGTCAAGTTTAATATTGGGAGATATCAGGATGAGGTCCTATGTGATATCCTGCCTTTGGATGCTTGCCATATGCTATTAGGAAGACCATGGCAGTTTGATCACCGTGTAGTCCATAATGGACATGCCAACACTTACTCCCTAATAAATGAAGGAGTGCGCTATAAACTAAAGCCACTAAATGGGATGGATGAAAAGAGGTTTCTGACAAAAATGAGAGTGGAAGTTGTGGGGTTTGAAGAACTTAAGGGTTTGTACCCTAAAGACCTAGATTTTGTTGAATCTTGGAGAGCTTGTACAACCCCAGTTACTATGGATAGGACTGTCAACAGGAGTACTGGTAAATCATCATTCCAGATTGTATGTGGAAGTAGTCCAAGGAATGCTTCTGAGTTGAGAACGATGGATAAATGAGAAAAGAGCAGTGCTGAGGCTGAAGATTTTGCAAGTTTTGAGATGTTCAAAAATAAGGTGACAGAACAGTACAGAAGTGAAGATCACTTCTCAATCCACCCTGGTTGTCTGATGCAAGAGCATCCAACGAAAAGCAAAATACCGCAAAGAGGAAAAAGTTTTGCAATATCGTGATATGTCGACAAAGACATGACCAAAGGACGAGAGAAGGCACAAAAGAGAAAAAGTGTCGTGATATCGTGACATGTCGCATTATCACGACCAAAGGACGAGAGAAGGCACAAAAGAGAAAAAGTGTCGTGATATCACGACATGTCATATTATCACGACCAAAAGACGAGAGAGGGTCCAAGAGAGAAAAGTGTCACGATATCATGACATGTCGCATTATCACGACCAAAATATGAGAGAATGCGCAAGAGATAAAAGTGTCATGATATCATGACATGTCGCATTTTTGTGACCAAATGACGAGAGAAGGCGCAAGGGAGAAAAAGTGTTATGATATCGCGACATGTCGCATTTTCGTGACCAAAATACGAGAGAAGGCGCAGGAGAGAAAAAGTGTCGTGATATCGCGACATGTTGCATTTTCATGACCAAAAGGTGAGAGAAGTCTCAAGAGAGAAAAAGTGTCACGATATCGCGACATGTCGCATTTTTGCGACCAAAGGATGAGAGAAGGCACAAGGGAGAAAAAGTGTCACGATATCGCGACATGTCGCATTTTCACAACCAAAATATGAAAGAAGGTGCAGGAGAGAAAAAGTATCGCGATATCGTGACATGTCGCATTTTTGTGACCAAAAGGCGAGAGAAGGCTCAAGAGGGAAAAAGTATCACGATATTGCGACATGTCACATTTTCGAGACCAAAGGACGAGAGAAGGCGCAAGGGAGAAAAAGTGTCGCGATATCGCGACATGTTGCATTATCACGACCAAAAGACAAGAGAAGGCACAAGAGAGAAAAGTGTTGTGATATCGCGACATGTCACATTTTCATGACTAAAAGATAAGAGAAAGAGTAAGAAGGAAAAAGTGTCACGATATCGCGACATGTTGGCAAAGAAGAAAAAGTGTCACAATATCACGACATGTCGCATTTTCGTGACCAAAAGAAAAAGGGCAGGAAGTTACAAGGGTCGTTACAAAGGAAATTATCGAGTGGTGGGTATACCAAACATCATCATTGGTTGACAGGTGGACAGAGTCAACAGTGGCAATACTGGACGAGCATGTGGCACCAAGGTGCAATGAAAGCAAACAAAGACCAAGAGTCGAAAAGAAAAATGTTTCGAAAGCCAAGACAACGAAGAGGCACGGGAAATGAAACAAAGGGCCAGAAAAGGGAAACTGGGAGTCAAGCCAAAGATTTTAAAAGGGGAAGCAAAGATATGCACAAGGGGTGGGAAAACTATTGAGACAGAGTTGCAGATTTGAAGGCAAGAGGGCGATTCTGGACCTGTTTGGGCTGTTTTTCTTCCAGGGTTGGAAATGCTGTAAAGAAAAAAAATAAACTATCATTCGAAATAAAGGAGTTTATTTGGCAGACTTCTACCATTTTTGTAATATTTTCCAAGTTTTGAATGAGAATTGAATGAGAAATTTTGTGGTATTGGGATGAGCAAGTTTGGCTCCCCATCATACTCCATAGTGTGCTATATGTAAGGCTTCCTTATGTAACACATATGGTTGAATGTAACTCCTCTTCCACATGGAATATGGGTGCCAAAGAGATGTTGTAACACTTTTCCTCACGTGTGAAATTCCAACGTACCTTTGAGGAAATTTAGGGTTTCTTTTGGAGAATGACAAGTGGTACTTGCATGCCCTAGTCTTATCAATGCCTTCTTGCAAGATTTTCAACATACTTTTCCACCTTATTTCTTATATTTTTATGGTGCTGAGATGGTTCTAGAAAAGTAATGCTTATGGTGGAGCTTTGGTGGAGCTTTTATGGAGTTCAAATGGTAGCACTTTAGTAGAGACTTATTGATGCTCCAATGGTAGTATTGAATGCTCCTTGATTGTATGTATGATTCTAATTTACTTGCTTTTATTTCCCTTTCTTATGCATTGCTGGATTTTTCTCCTTTAGTGAACAATATGGCACATTTCTTGTGCTTTGCTATCTGTTATGGCTGTCCAACCCATGCACGATGTGAGCCATTTTTAGAGGTTTCTTTATTCTGGTATTCGGCTCTGATCTTCTTGAAAATTTTGTGCCTTTATGGCACCTTCGAATCTGCCCTAAGATGCCTTTATTGCACCCTTTCTTGAACTCCTTTTTGCAAGTCTGATTTTCTAGTTTTGTGGCAGAATTTTTGAATGCAATGTAGTGGTTTTGAGGTTGTCTCTTTGATTAGACACCTTCCCCTTTTTGCTTGGATACTTTGATAACAAATCCAAGATTGGATAGAAGCTCCTTATTTGATGCAATTTTCTGCACTTTTCTCCTTACAAATAACCCTGTAATGCTTTGGATTTGAGACTCACTAGGTCTCAATATTTGAAGCTTCTATTTTTTATTTTGATTAGTTGTCTTCTTATTCAAAATTTGAAGGACTCTAGTCTATTTTTGGTGGATTCTCTTGGCCACTATGTGTTGCATATTTTTGTGCATTAATAGTGTCTTTAGACGCTTTGTCAAATTCTGATTTTGTGCCCTTTTCAAGAACATAAAAAATAATTTTTTTGAGAGCAATAGAATAGTGCAAATGAATCTAATAATATTTCACTTTTAATGCACTAACAATTTCACCTTATCACCCCAATCAACTCTCAAAATAATGCACTTAATCAATCTACTACAAATATTCAAAATAATTTGAAATGAACCTCCAATAATTATTTTACAATTTCACTACAATTAATATTGTAGGACTTACTCTTATTTTTATTTTCCAAAGTATATGATAGGTAGTTGATATATTTAGTTCTAAAATCTGATCAAATCCTAACTACTATGCAAATGAACCTTAAAAGGAACTTTTCTCTTTTTGCACTTTTGAAGATTGTAATCCAAATAAGGTGCTCCAATAAATCTGATAAGTACTCTAACTAACAAATCTACTTGCACTAATAGTTGCTTACCTTTTTTTAAAAGATTTTCTAGCTTCTATAGAAGATGTAGATCTTGTATATTGAGAGGGGGTGAACAGTATAAGACCACTTTTTACTTTTCTTTCCCAAATAGTATTAATCAATATAATCAATGGCAATATCAATAGCAATAACCAAAGCAATGCACAAATCATCACACACAATAGAGACACCAATTTTAACGTGGTTCACCCAATGTGGGCTACCTCCATAGAGAAAATATTTCTTCTAAATATTTCTCAAATAATCTCATGGGAATCCTTCCCAATTACAATGTTTATGGACCTCTGTCCAAAGGAGATGTTGATCCCCTAATCTCAAGTTCATGGATCTCTTCCATAGGAGAACTCTTTCCCCTTCTGCTCTAGCTAGTGATCTTCTAGAAGACTCTGTCTCTCTACTGCACTGACTGGTGGATCTCTCTCCACTTGAAGACTCCTCACTCAGATCTATCTTCAATTGTCCTGGCTGCTGGATCTCTATCCACTGAGACTCTATCCTCTATACTCTATCACCTCCAAAGCTCTATCAATAGGTTCACTCAGAACCTCCTCAAATCTGCTCAATAGGCTCACTCAGAACCTGCTCAAATCTTCTCAATAGGCTCACTCAGAACCTACTCAAATATGCTCAATAGGCTCACTCAGAACCTGCTCAAATCTGCTCAAATCTACTCAATAGGTCCACATAGAACCTGCTCAAATATTCTCAATAGGCTCACTCAGAACTTGTTCAAATCTGCTCAATAAGCTCACTCAGAACTTGTCCAAATCTTCTCAACAAGCTCACTCAGAACTTGTCCAAATATGCTCAATAAGTCCTCTCTAGGACTTGCTCAAATCTGCATAGCAAGCTTTCACAAAAGCTCACACAAAATTAGTCCACAAGCCTTCTCAAAGACTTGACTCAAATATTCTTAACAAGCTCACACAGAACTTTTTCAATCACATAGAATCATAAAGAGAATTGTTAGAGACTCAATATGTTCTAAGCTCAATGCTCAATCAATATCTCAACTCAATCTCATAGAAGCATAAAGAGAATTGTTAGAGACTCAATATGTTCTATACTCAAATCCCAATCTCAATATTAAATCAATCTCATAGAAGCATAAAGAGAATTGTTAGAGACTCTATATGTTCTATACTCAAATCCCAATCTCAACTCAAATCAATATTATAGAAGCATAAAGAGAATTGTTAGAGACTCTATATGTTCTAATCTCAAATCCCAATCTCAACTCAAATAAATCTTATAGAAGCATAAAGAGAATTTTTAGAGACTCTATATGTTCTATTCTCAATTCTCAATCTCAACTCAAATCAGAATATAGAATAGTTTGTTTCATGGAACTTGAACAACCACTTCACACAATCACTTGACTAGGCTCAATCAACTCTACTCAACCAATCATCTCAAGGATCAATCCTTTCTCACAAACCCTAGTCCAAGCATGTATCAACCAACTCAAAATATTTCCAACAATGCTCAACAACAAATCTCACATAAAAATGATACTCATGTTCTTCTCTAACTCAAGTTCAAGTTCTTTGCATCACCCATTGGCTTCAACAACAATGCTAATAAGACAAGGTTTTAATCACAACTCTCAATTCATAAAACCTTGAAGCATAAACTCAAAGTACTTCACTCAACCAATGGTATAAACAATAATGCTTATCAAACAAGGTTTAATCACAACTCACAATCCAGAAAACCTTGAAGCATTAACTCAACCACTTTTGAAAAGGAAACCACAATCAATCCTTTTCACTCCAATGATATTTCAAAAATCAACCACCCAAATAAAATCAATGGAGAGTATTACTCATACCTTTTTGATGCCTTATGAGTTGTCCACTAAATCTGTCACACTCAACACACTTTCTTTTTCAACTCTTAACAAGGGTTAGAGATCTTGAGTAATAACACAACAATAATATCCAAATAACACCTTATTACTCCTACTTTATTTTAACATCCACCAAAGTTATTTTTAAAAGAAAACCCTTACTCAAAAATAACTTTCACTAAAAAGAACTTTATCAAAAACCCTTATTACTCCTAACAATTTCAAAAATCACAATTAAAAATAATTCACAACTCAAACAACCACCATGACCTTATTCCCTAAGGTTACTCAACAAATCAACTAACGAAGCACCTTTACCCCTTATCACTCCACCTTAGGCAATCCAAACAAAAGATTAATAAAAACCTTAATACCTACCTCGAGGGGAATCGAACCCTCGTCTTGCCCCAATGTGAACGCCCTAGCCATGGCCAAGCTGCCACACGAGCTACGGGCTCGTTGGTGAAAAAGAAGCACCACCCGCTTCTTATCCTTCACCCTCTTCCGCCAAGCGAAAAGTATGCGCCTTGGGCGCCTCAACAGAACAAAGCCAAAAATGATGCTTGCGGGAATCGAACGCACAACCTCCTTGTCACCAACACCTTTGCACAATCCAAGCTGCCACTAGGCCACGCTGCCCAATGCATTTTGGGAAGTGGTCGATGTCTCCCTTTAATGTTCGTTGCGTCACTTAAACGAAAAACACGAGCTCTTTTTCTTCGCAAATACCAAGCGCAAATATCAACGAGCAAGGATGAATGAATTAAAAAATTCAATGGCATATTTATATGCCTTCCCTTTGCTTTGGAAACATTGGCATTTTTGAAACTTCCTTCATGACGTCGGCGGATAAACTTTTAATTTTAATTTTAAAATTTAAATTTAAATTTTAAATAAATTAAAATTTAAACTAAATCTTTAAAATTAAATATCTCCATCACCGGGGCACATTTTTCGATGAAACGAAAAGCCAACTTGGGTTTTAAGAAAAACCCATTTCAAATCTGCCATCCATGGTTTTAAATAAAACCTTTAAAATTAAATTTCTCCATCACTGGGGCACCTTTTTTGATGAAACGAAAAGCCAACTTGGGTTTTAAGAAAAACCCATTTCAAATCTGCCATCCATGGTTTTAAATAAAAACCTTTTGCAAAGCTTCCCTTGAAGCTCCTTTTGGAACCAAATGCCATGCATCCCTTCTTGAACCTTTGATCAAAAACCTTTGCTTCTCATGAAGCTCTTTGTGAAACACAAACATAGTGCTTACTTACATAGATCCTTTTGACATCAATGACAACTCTTAGCTTAGGGACTCAAAATGTCCAACAATCTCCCCCTTTGTCATTGATGGCAACCCATATCCTTTTACTAAAATTTGACCTTCTTTTCTGCTCCCCTTGGGACTTTGCTCCCCCTGGCTCAAAGCTTTCTCAAATATCAAATCTCTCCCCATATCAAAAACTCTCCTCAATATACACAAATCTCTCCCCCTTTGTCATCAATGGCAAAGGGTCACCTTTGGGGCTCGGGGCTAAGAATGAGCCTCTTAGCTTAGCCCCTCCCCCACCTCCACATGAGGTGGTTAATTCTGGGGTGGGAGTATTTCTACTCCCCGAAAGCACTGCTCTTTACCTTTACCTTTCTCTCTTCCTTTCTGAGTTTTTTGAATCCTCTCACTGTTTCTTACCAAGTCATCATCCCTGTTCCTGTCATCACTTTTGTTCCTGTTCCTATTCTTGTCCTTGTTCCTATTCCTATTCTTGTTCTCATCCATGTTCCTGTTCCTGTTCACATTCTTGTTCCTGTTCATGCTTGCTTATGGAATATTTGCTCTACACCATATTGCTATGTGACCATCATTATTGCACTTATAACACTTAATGTTATTATTCCTTGGAGGTGCAACTGTCTTAGGACTTCTCCTAGTGAAGCCATATCCTCTTCTGTCATGAACCCTGCAATTCATTGCCTTGTGACCAAACTCATTGCATGAGTAGCAATATCCTTGGAAAAGTTGTCCTTTTCCATATTCCTGTCTTTCATGTGTCCTGCACTATGAAGCCATGTGCCCAAACCTGTGACATGAAAAACATCTCCCATTGAAGAAACCTTGCCTAGACCCCATTGGTCTCTTAGTCTCTTCTACCTGTTTCCTGTTCCATATGTTCCTAACTTGTGCATTGTTCCTTTCCTTGTTGAACTTTCTATTGTCCAACTTATCCTTAGAGGTCTCACTCTCTCTTTTACTTACTTCTTTTGACTCTTCTTCTTCTCTGGTGTTTGAGCTTGACTCTCCTTTTTCTGCTTCATGTTTCCCTTGTTCTTCTTTAGAACTAAGTCCTGTTATGGTGACTGATGACTTTTGTGCATTGATAGTCCTTTCCAAGGTCTTTGAATTTTCCTCAAACTTGTGTAGCTTTTCCTTAGAACCTTTTACTTCCAACCTTAGTGAAACTATCTCATGCTCTAATATTTCACACTCTAGATCTTTTGTTTTTAATTTTTTGGCCATACCTTCTTCAATTTTTCTTGTCTCTTCAACTTTGATTTTGAAGTTAGTGAGTTCCTGTAGAAACCTTGCTTTTTCTTTCTCATCTTCTTGAGCTTGAACCCTTAATCCTGAGTTCTCCCTTTTTAGTTCTTCAAGAGTAATCATAAGCCTTTCACATTCTATCTCTTTTGCCTTTGACTGTTTAATCATACCTTCTTCAACTCTTCTTGCTTTTTCAACCTTATCTCTCAAGTCAGAGATATCCTGTAGAAGCTTTGTCTTACATTTCTCATCTTCTTGTATTTGAGCCTTCAATTCTAAATTCTCTCTTTTCAATTCAATAAGCTCCTTAAGAGTGGATTCCCCTTTTTATTTTTTTGAAGCATCTTATTTTTCTTCTATTACTAAAAGTAGAGTTTCTTCTTCATACCTATTTTGATTGTCCCTGTTATCCTTTCTTGAACCAATCTCTAGGATTTCATTTTCGAGAATATCATCTTCATCTTCACTGCTACTAAACCCATTACAATATCTTGCATCATGGCCAAGTTGACCACAAACAAAACATTCTTGTGGACAATAAGCTGCATGGTGACCTGTGTTCCCACATCTGGTACAAAACTTTATCAGTCTAGATATTTCTCCATTACTTGATTCATCTATTGAATCTATTTCCATGTGTCCTCCCAACACAACAATATTAAACTCATATTCCTTTTCTTTCATGACCATAGGTGTTCTTTTCTTCTTGTGTCTCATGCTTCTACTCTTGCCTTTCTTTGCCATTTGTGTTCTTGTAGGATCTTCCTTCAAGCTGTTAAACTTCTTCCGAAGGAACCGACTCTGATACCAATTGAAGAACACAAGCTTATACTGAGAGGGGGGTGAACAATATAAGACCACTTTTTACTTTTCTTTCCCAAATAGTATTAATCAATATAATCAATGGCAATATCAATAGCAATAACCAAAGCAATGCACAAATCATCACACACAATAGAGACACCAATTTTAACGTGGTTCACCCAATGTGGGCTACCTCCACAGAGAAAATATTTCTTCTAAATATTTCTCAAATAATCTCATGGGAATCCTTCCCAATTACAATGTTTATGGACCTCTGTCCAAAGGAGATGATGATCCCCTAATCTCAAGTTTGTGGATCTCTTCCATAGGAGAACTCTTTCCCCTTCTACTCTGGCTAGTGATCTTCTAGAAGACTATGTCTCTCTACTACACTGACTAGTGGATCTCTCTCCACTTGAAGACTCCTCACTCAGATCTATCTTCAATTGTCCTGGCTATTGGATCTCTATCCACTGAGACTCTATCCTCTATACTCTATCACCTCCAAAGCTCTGTCAATAGGTTCACTCAGAACCTCCTCAAATATGCTCAATAGGCTCACTCAGAACCTGCTCAAATCTTCTCAATAGGCTCACTCAGAACCTGCTCAAATATTCTCAATAGGCTCACTCAGAACCTGCTCAAATATGCTCAATAGGCTCACTCAGAACCTGCTCAAATATACTCAATAGGCTCACTCAGAACCTGCTCAAATCTACTCAATAGGTCCACATAGAACCTGCTCAAATCTGCTCAATAGGTCCACACAGAACCTGTCCAAATCTGCTCAACAAGCTCACTCAGAACTTGTCCAAATATACTCAACAAGCTCACTCAGAACTTGTCCAAATCTGCTCAACAAGCTCACTTAGAACTTGTCCAAATATGCTCAATAAGTCCTCTCTAGGACTTGCTCAAATCTGCATAGCAAGCTTTCACAAAAGCTCACACAAAATCAGTCCACAAGCCTTCTCAAAGACTTGACTCAAATATGCTTAACAAGCTCACACAGAACTTGTTCAATCACATAGAATCATAAAGAGAATTGTTAGAGACTCAATATGTTCTAAGCTCAATGCTCAATCAATATCTCAACTCAATATCATAGAAGCATAAAGAGAATTGTTAGAGACTCAATATGTTCTATACTCAAATCCCAATCTCAATCTTAAATCAATCTCATAGAAGCATAAAGAGAATTGTTAGAGACTCTATATGTTCTATTCTCAAATCCCAATCTCAACTCAAATCAATCTTATAGAAGCATAAAGAGAATTGTTAGAGACTCAATATGTTCTAATCTCAAATCCCAATCTCAACTCAAATAAATCTTATAGAAGCATAAAGAGAATTGTTAGAGACTCTATATGTTCTATTCTCAATTCTCAATCTCAACTCAAATCAGAATATAGAATAGTTTGTTTCATGGAACTTGAACAACCACTTCACAAATTCACTTGACTAGGCTCAATCAACTCTACTCAACCAATCATCTCAAGGATCAATCCTTTCTCACAAACCCTAGTCCAAGCATGAATCAACCAACTCAAAATATTTCCAACAATGCTCAACCACAAATCTCACATAACAATGATACTCATGTTCTTCTCTAACTCAAGTTCAAGTTCTTTGCATCACCCATTGGCTTCAACAACAATGCTAATAAGACAAGGTTTTAATCACAACTCTCAATTCAGAAAACCTTGAAGCATAAACTCAAAGTACTTCACTCAACCAATGGTCTAAACAACAATGCTTATCAAACAAGGTTTAATCACAACTCACAATCCAGAAAACCTTGAAGCATTAACTCAACCACTTTTGAAAAGGAAACCACAATCAATCCTTTTCACTCCAATGATATTTCAAAAATCAACCACCCAAATAAAATCAATGGAGAGTATTACTCATACCTTTTTGATGCCTTATGAGTTGTCCACTAAATCTGTCACACTCAACACACTTTCTTTTTCAACTCTTAACAAGGGTTAGAGATCTTGAGTAATAACACAACAATAATATCCAAATAACACCTTATTACTCCTACTTTATTTTAACATCCACCAAAGTTCTTTTTAAAAGAAAACCCTTACTCAAAAATAACTTTCACTAAAAAGAACTTTATCAAAAACCCTTATTACTCCTAACAATTTCAAAAATCACAATTAAAAATAATTCACAACTCAAACAACCACCATGACCTTATTCCCTAAGGTTACTCAACAAATCAACTAACGAAGCACCTTTACCCCTTATCACTCCACCTTAGGCAATCCAAACAAAATATTAATAAAAACCTTAATACCTACCTCGAGGGGAATCGAACCCTCATCTTGCCCCAACGTGAACGCCCTAGCCATGGCCAAGCTGCCACACGAGCTGTAGGCTCGTTGGTGAAAAATAAGCACCACCCGCTTCTTATCCTTCACCCTCTTCCACCAAGCAAAAAGTATGCGCCTTGGGCGCCTCAACAGAACAAAGCCAAAAATGATGCTTGCGGGAATCGAACGCACAACCTCCTTGTCACCAACACCTTTGCACAATCCACGCTGCCACTAGGCCACGCTGCCCAATGCATTTTGGGAAGTGGTCGATGTCTCCCTTTAATGTTCGTTGCATCACTTAAACGAAAAAACACGAGCTCTTTTTCTTCGCAAATACCAAGTGCAAATATCAACAAGCAAGGATGAATGAATTAAAAAATTCAATGGCATATTTATATGCCTTCCCTTTGCTTTGGAAATGTCGGCCTTTTTGAAACTTCCTTCATGACGTCGACGGATAAACTTTTAATTTTAATTTTAAAATTAAAATTAAAATTTTAAATAAATTAAAATTTAAACTAAATCTTTAAAATTAAATATCTCCATCACCGGGGCACCTTTTTCGATGAAACAAAAAGCCAACTTGGGTTTTAAGAAAAACCCATTTCAAATATGCCATCCATGGTTTTAAATAAAACCTTTAAAATTAAATTTCTCCATCATCGGGGCACCTTTTTTGATGAAACAAAAAGCCAACTTGGGTTTTAAGAAAAACCCATTTCAAATATGCCATCCATGGTTTTAAATAAAAACCTTTTGCAAAGCTTCCCTTGAAGCTCCTTTTGGAACCAAATGCCATGCATCCCTTCTTGAACCTTTGATCAAAAACCTTTGCTTCTCATGAAGCTCTTTGTGAAACACAAACATAGTGCTTACTTACATAGATCCTTTTGACATCAATGACAACTCTTAGCTTAGGGACTCAAAATGTCCAACAACCAAGTTATTGTCTTGAGTAAGATATTGAACCTCTTTGTAGGTTGTCCTAAACAACTCCTTCTTCACTAAAATATGGTCTCAAAATTTCTTTCATGAGCTTAGGATTTGGTGGCTTGTTCTCCTCTTATAGTCTCCTCCTTTTTTTTCTTTAGATTTTTAGAAGTTTTTATATCAAAAAATAATGCTTTCTTGCTATAAGAGGTAATCTTCAAATCTTCTTGGATTTGGCGGGCTTCTCCTGTATTCAAGTCTTATTTTTGAATTCTGACTTCAAGCAGGATATTCTCAATATTTTGAATGTCTTGAGGTCTTCTTATATTTGGCACTCCTTACCAAATTATTCTTCTTTTGGGATTATTTTTGGATGGTGCTAATTATCCCAAGTCCTTCACTATAAAGAGCTCTTTGGTAGTGGATTTCTCCAATGAGTTCTCCTTTGATGATTTCTTTAGGAAGGCTCTCCAAGTATTTTACTAGATTCTCATTGCGACTTCCCTAAGGTCTTTGATATTGTAACTTCTTCTAGTTTTACTTGAGACCTTTTCTTCAACCTTATGCTCCTAGAAGTGTTGGTGGTGAGATTTTCTTTTGGATATCTGATTCTGCTGCTTTTGGATTCTAGTAGGACTCTCCTAGTCCTTATTCTTCTTCCAAGACTAGAAGTTATTTAATGAGATCTTCTTCTAATCTCTTTACATTCAGTTTGAATTTAAGTGTTGGATTAAATCTTAAGAAGATACTCTTCCTAAATTTCTTGTAGGAAGTTTCCCAACTCATTGAATCTACTTTCCTTGCAAAAAAGTATTAGTATTGAAATATTAATCTGCTATTGAATCAGATACTCTCTTCTAGAGTCTTCTTCAGGATCAAGGATTATATGACCCCTTTTTTTAGTATCAAGTTTTTTGTGGCCTTTTCTTTAATATCAAGGATTCTATGGCATTTTCTTCAATATCAAGGCTTTTGTGGCCTTTTTCTCAATATCAAGTCTTTTGTAGTTGTTTCTTCAATATCAAGGCTTCTATGGCCTTTTCTTTTAGATCAAGGCTTCTATGGTCTTTTTTTTTTTTGGAGCAAGGATTCTGTGTCCTATTCTTCTTCTAGGCTCTACAAGTATTAATCTTGAATGGAAATCATCAATCTCGTATCTTCTCCTATGAATCAACTCTGAAGTCTCTTCTTCCTTTAGTCTACTATAGGGCTATTGTGGCCTTTTCTTTGCTTCAAAAGTTTGTAGAATTGCAACTCTTGTAATGAGACCTTTCTTGAGGTCTTTGAAAAATTAAATCTTGAACCTTATTAGAGACTGGAACAAAAGAACTTATAAATCTGGAGATAATAATATTCACTAGTTGATTTATCAATCTAGTGGATTGAATGCTAAGTCCTAGTCTTCATGATTTTTTCCTACAACTCTATGGAAAGACTCTAGCCAAATGTAATCTCATTATTTTTGGAAATGAGATTTCTTTCAGTCCTCACTTGTGGCTCTTCCTAATTTTATCACCTAGACTCTTATGAGATTTTTTGATAGTGGTTGGTCCAACAGCACGTTATATTTACAAAAAACTTAAGCTCAATGATAATGGTGGTTTTTCTATGGATCTGTTGTGGCTAGATCTACCGTGGCTCTGATACCACTATTAGATTTTGATGTAGTATGCAATGGAAGATAGCATTCACAAGATGCATAATAATATGAAAGAAAGTAAATCTATGAGATGACTAAAATATACTATATATAAAAATTATGGAAATTAATACAATGTAGCTATGGAGAAATGGACATTCCATGAACAAATCTAATGGACTACATTGCATCCATCACCAATATATGGTGATCTACACAACAATTTCTACTACCTATGAATATGCTCTAATATTCTCTATATCCTGCTTATTACAATGAGGCCCTTTTTATATAGGAATATAAGTTCCTTGGCCAACACTCTACCTAGCTGTGCAGGGACACCTTGCACATATACAACTTGCACATTGAAACTTGTACATTTATTACATTGCATGAAGTAACTAGATAACTTTCCCCTAAAGTAATTTAATGTCCTAAGTATGTACCTATGAAGGTACATTTACATGACCCAAATGATGTAATATAATCTATTTCTAAAAAGTTGAATGGACTCATTGTATAGGTCATGAACCTCATCTGGTCATCTCACACTAACTCGGTTAGGGTAAAGAATGATTTTTTATGAGGGGCATCATTCCCATCATACTAAGTGGGGTTTGAACCTTGGACCTTCCCAAAGAGAGTCCAAAGCCTTTACCACTGTAGTAAGCTTGCAACTATTATAGTTTAAGCAACATTATAATAAGTTTTCTTCATATTATTTGCTTGAATGATATTGTCATTTTATTTCATAATATTTTTGTTATATTTATGAATTTTATGTTCATTTACATTGGCCATTTATATTTAATGCTTAAATAGTAAAGTTTATATTAGATCCTAAATATTGGGACCTATGATAATCTAGCTAGAAATCCATCAATAGTATCTGACAATTTTGGTTTCTTGCGAACTAACACAACAAATTTTCAAGGCTTTTGTTTACCACTTTGGTTTTCCATCCATTTGTGGATAATAAGATAAACTAAAACTCAATTTTATATCCAACTTATTCCATAAGGTTTTCCAAAAGTGACTTACAAAATTTGTGTCTCTATATGATGCAATGCTTTTTACCAAACCATGAAATCTTACAACTTCTCAAAAGAACAAATCAACAACATGAGTAGCATCATTCATTTTTTTGTAAGGTATGAAATATGTCATTTTAAAAAATCTATCAACTAAAAAAAAAAATTGAATCATTCCCCTTTTTTGTTTGAGGTAATCCAAGGATAAAGTCCATACTTATGTCTTCCCATGGCCTTTCTGGTAATAGTAATGGTTGATACAACCTAGTGTAATAAATATTTTCTTTTGCATGCTGATAAAATTAGAAACTTTGCACAAATTTTTGCACATCCATAATTATTCTTGGCTAGTAATAACTTCCAAAAAGTTATTTCAAAGTTTTATCTATTCTAAAATGTTCAGCTAGTCCTCCACTATGTTTTTCTTTTATCAGGTTCTTCCTCATTGAACTTTGTGGTATACATAATTGTTTTCTCTTGAAAAATAAGCCCTCTTGGATGAAATAATCCATATATAAAATTCTATCTCTTATAGTAGATCATTTCAAACTACCAAAGATTCCTTGAAGTTCAAACTATCAATATAAAGCTCCTTCATAACATCAAAACCTATGACTTCAATATTCATTGAATTAATAAACAAGTTTCTTCTCCTCAAGGAATCAACTAAATTCTTTGAATACCACTTATATGCTTCAAATAAATGATTAACTTTGAAGATACTCCATCTATTTCATATGTCTTTGGTTCAATTTGCCTTGATTTTTAATGAACTGTAAAGCATGATGATTTGTGAACAACACAAATTCTTTTGGTAATAGATAATGCCTCAACTTCTTGATTGCTTGCATAATGACATAAATATCTTGATCATAAAATAAATATTTCTTCTTGGATTCATTCAATTTATCACTCAAATAGATAATGGGTCTATCTTCTTGGTTCCAAATTCCTCTAATGGTTGTTCCACTAGCATCACAATCTACTTGGAAAACCTTTTTAAAGTATGAAAATTGTAAAATTGGCTTCTTCATGACTTTATATTTCAATATTTGAAATCTCCTTTCCACTACACCTATCTATTTGAACTCATGTCTACCTTCTTTCATTATTTCCATGATTGGAGTGTAAATTCCACTAATTTTTTGATGAAATTTCTATAAAAAAACTTGTCAAACCATAAAAATATTTGGCTTCAAAAATACTTCTTGGTGATGACCATTCTATAATATCCTTCATATTTTTTGGATCCATCTATAGACCATCCTTGGATATGATGAAACCCAAGTATACCAATTCCTTCTTCATAAAACTACATTTTTTTCAAATTGATCAACAATTGTTCCTCCTTCAACTTTTACGAAGCTAACCTCAAATGCATTAGGTGTTCTTTCTTTGTCTTGCTAAATGCTAAAATATCATCCAAGTAAACCACCACAAACTTAACAAGAAAAATATTCAAGACCTAATTCATTAACCTCGTAAAAGTACTAGGTGTATTTCTCAATATAAATGGCATAACTAGCCATTCATACAACCCCTCTTTGGTCTTAAATGCAATATTTCCCTCATATTCTTCTCTGATTTGAATTTTATGGTAACCACTCTTTAAATTAATCTTTGTGAATTACCCTAATCCACTTAAACAATCCATAAAATCATCCATATAAGGTAATGGAAACATAGATTTTATCATAATATTATTGATTTCTCAAGAGTCTATGCATATATACCACTGTCCTCCTTTCTTAGGTGCTAGTACAATTGGTATTGCACATGGGATCAAAATATTCCTAATCAGCACCTTGTCCAATAACTCTTGTACTTATCTCTTCATTTATTTATTCTCCATAAATGTCATCCTATAGGATACGCTTCTTGACAAACTTGATCTGAGTATGAAGTCTATTTTATGACTAGTAATTCTCATAGGTGGTAACCCATTGGGTAATTATTCTGAAAGAGAATCAATATATTCTTCTAAAAAATATTTCACTTTAGGTGGAATTTCATCCATTTTATTTGATGTCCCATTTTCTGTGGGTTTAACAATGAAAATAAAATATGCTTCTTCTTCATATCCTTTAAAAATTACTTTTCAAATATTAGACAAAATTTAGAACTGCTACACACAACTTTTTCTTTGTCCTTCAATGGACTCACTGCACAAATTTTACCATAATTTAGCATTCAATAAGTATTAATTATAGCATCATGTATTGCTTTCTTGGTAAAATTCCATGGTATCCCTAATAAAATATGACATACATCCATCGACATGATGTCACATAGAATCTCATCCTTATAAGAGCCAATTTGGAAATCTACCATATATTGTTTATTCACCAAAAATCAATGTCCCTTTGACAACTAGGAGATTTTATACAAATTTGAGTGTTCATTTCTTTGCAAATCCAATTTCTCTAGCATCGCTATTAAGAGTAAATTGTTTGTGCTTCTACTATCCACAATCACCTTACAACATTTTCCTCCTATTTTGTAAATTTACCTAAACAAGATCCTTCTTTGTCTGGGTTCATTCACCTCCTTCGATTGTTTTAACAATACTCTTTTTATAACAAGGGATTCTCATTTTTTTGGTTCCTCCATGTGCTTTGGTGAGGCTATGCTTTCCTCATCCACTATGGCTTTTCTCTCTTCCTTGAGAGGATTTTCCTCTTCCTCTTACATTACTTTTTTTCCTATGCAATAAGTTTTCCTTGGTCTTGAATGCATACTAATATTCCTCTTCAATAATTCTACTTCAAATCATACAAATCTTATCTTCTATGGAAATCTAAGTCCATGTATGTATCTTGCCACATTTTCCTTGTCATATTCAATATGATCGACTCTTATGGTCAATTTATAAAATTATTTTATATATTATTTATACTTCTAACTCTTTTTGCTTCATGTTTTGGAGTCTTTTAAACAATCCTATTTGATAATCGGTAGGTAAAAAATTTGGTTTCAACTTGGACACAAATATTTACCAAGTTTGAATTTTATCCTTCCCCTTTTGATGTCTCTCAAATTGGACATGGTCCCACCAAATTGAAGCATGTCCCTTCAACTTCGTACGTGTAAATTTGACCCACTTTGGATCCTCCATAGATTCATAATAAAAGAATATCTCCATGTCTATTGTCCAATATATTCACTCTTATAGGTTTAATCTTCCATTAAAATTGAGAGTATCCATATTTGGCTTACATCCCATATTTGATATTGCCTAAATCAACCATTGCTTTGGTTCTTCTCCTTGCTCTTCCTCTTGAGCTTTTGTGTGACCAATTTTCTCCTCTTCACTATCACTAATCTCCTCAAGATGAATGCCTCTCCTTTGGGCAGTCTCAATCACATCTAACCATTTAGTCTTCCTCTTCCTCATTATGCCATATTCCTTAGGTACATATTGTAAACTTGCTTCGATACCAAAAATGATATAGGCAACAAGAGAAAATAAATACAAAAGGATAAAAATATATTTGTACGATGACTAAAATGTCTTTGTATGGTTATGTCATCCTCTTTGTACACAAATATTGTATTGTACAATAACATCTTTGTATGGCATATTCATTGTACGCCAACCTATTTGTATGAGAAGGTTCTATTGTATGATAACCTATTTATATGGCATATTCATTGTATGATAATTGGTTTAGAATTCCTCATTATTATAATGCAATGTTCAATTGAATGATAGTCTCACAAGATATAATTTCTTCTTTGCTTGCATGATAAAGCCTTGGCCTCTTACATGAAACTACAAGTTTTCTTTGAACAACAGGGCAACATCTTGTATAGTAGCATTTCTATCGATGACACTTAGGTTTATACTCCTAGTTAAGGAAGATTTCTTTAAGGGATGGTGAACGGTATTCACACATTCACTTTACTTGTGGATAATTGCTTGTATTCTTTGAACAACAAATCTTCAAATGACAATAATCATTGGATCTATTGGTATCATAACCAATTCCACATACAACCTACACTCTAGTTTAAAAATGATCATAAAAACAACCTACAATATTCATCATTCTTACAAATGCATGCATAAGAGATAAAAAAAAATATTTTTTAACATTAAAGTACCCATAGGCTGCATTGACTATGAATATCTAGCATTATGGAGACTTACTGCCTTATTCTCCACATGATTTCTACCTACACACTTTCATATTTTAGTGTCTTTCCCTCTCCAACTCTCTCTCCTCTTCTCCAACCTACTTCTCTTCTTCCCTTCTCTTCTATGTCATTTTATTTTCTACATATTTTTTTCTTTACCTCCCTAGCGTGCGTCATTCCATATTATTCTTCTTTGGAAGTTTGGGTGGTTATCAAATGGTATAAAAACTATTTTAATATTATCTTGTTTTATTAATGGAGGCTCCAACATCACAGATTGCATGTAAAAATAATATTTCTCCAAAAATAAAAGGTTATTATATTAGAGGGTTTAGGGATTTGGCACTCAAATTCTCAATTTTCTACCAAGGTAAAGTTGAGGTGACTAGAATAATCAATTTCATACCATAGGTCCTCCATGTATGCCCACTTTTTCCTTCTAAAGTTTCAACATGGTTGTCTATGTTATTAGAACTATGGGTGTTGTCTATTGATGCTAAAAATAAGATATTCAAATATAATTTTATGCCCTACTTAATCCATGATAGGTTGAACATAAAATGATATTTTTTATGGTTTAGAAGTCATCAAAGCAACATACTATTTTGTAGCACAAGAATCTTCTCTATATGAAATTGAAAAAGCGACTCTAAAACCATAAAATAAAATGCATTATATTAACAGGAAATCAATTGTGCCTCATATGCATATGATAATTTATAGTGGATTGTGCATTAATTTCTATTTTCTTGTATGTTGCTACTGAGCATATGATATCCTTTCCCTAATGTTTCCTTATTTCTCAAACTCATTTGAGGGTAGCCCCTATAAAGCACTTAAACCACATTTATGGTTAAGCTTATTACATAAAAATCATATTGTTTAATTATATAAAAGTTTCAAATGTAAACATTAACTCATCAATCATTTAATCATAATTTCATAAAATAATAAAGTAATCATAACACATTCCAACCATTGACATGTATCATCATGCATTAAATTAAATTATATTATTATAAATGGTTTTATAAAAATTAGGCTATGACAAGCCAAGTGATGGGGAATAAGGATTTTCACCCCATAAATAAACGTTCCAATCACATGTTAAACCTTAAAATTTTATCAAATGTGATGACCTTATATAGTAATAAATATGGCTTTGTAATGAGAAGACCAAAGTTTAAATCTAATTTTTAAATGTGGGCTTATACCAAATAGGTCTATGTTGAATATTGACATCTTGTATAACAAATTTAAAGAAATAAATAATTATATATTTGTAATTGACTATTTCTATTTAAGAAACTTGGATATCATCTTGAGTGAAACAAGGCTTCTCCTCAAGATGTCTATTAGAGTTTATATGTTGCTAAGCATTGTGTTAATCCTTCTACTAAAACAATCCAAGTTACTTTCAATTTTTGATGAGAATATTTATCTATTGATATTTTGAATGCCAAGCAAAATTCTAGAGGGGGCATTTGGCCCCATAAAATATGCTATTTTGTAATTCCCTATTGAATAAAAAATAGGGGAAACCTTTCTTTCAACAAGCTAAATCCCTAAATTAAATATAAACTTGCTTTATAGAAACCCACATGCACAAATGTAAATAAGGGTAGCCTAGTGTTTAAGCAATAAAGAGAGAAATTGATTTCTAATATTAAAAGTTTGGACAAATATGATCTCATATACCGTTTCACGAGTGCCTAAATTTTGCTAAGGGGTGTGTATGATTGGGTCTAAAATATGGGTCATGAAAGGGGCTTATGAGATAAAATATCTATCATAGAGTTTGTTTGTCATCACTTTCACTAATGAGGAAGACAAAAACACGATCTTTCAAGGTCGACAAGGGATTTTTGAAGCATAGAGATTTTCATAAATTTTGACATATAGGTTTTAGGCCCACAAGGGAAATGACCATCAAAGCCCTAAATATGGATTCATTTATATGAACTTCCACAAAAATATTAGAATTCTTGTGTTTTTATCGATCTATCAATAATTTCAGTACATATTATATTGACATAGATAAAATCATGCATGCAAGAATAATGGAAAATTTTACTAGAAACTTTGCCAATTTAGATTTGGATAAACCCTAACCAAAATCAATCACTCTTGATATAGATGGACTAATTTGGAAATAACATGTGGAATACATTTCATTTAGATGTCATTCAAATCACAAGTATGGTCACATTTTCAAATATTACCTTAGGGATGAAAATTAATTTGAGTATGAAGACCTAAGTAGCCCATATTTATAACTTTCAAAGAAGAAAAATAAAATCAAGATAAGAACATAGAGAATTCTTTCACCCATTGATTCTAAAATAAATGACTTTATACAACTTGACTCAAGAAGAAGTACCAAAAAATCAAAATGATGAGGTGACTAAGGAAAAGAAAGAGTCCTCAATAATTAAATAATATATGCACAAAAAATATGAATATCTAAAAATGTTAAAAAATAGAGAACAAATCTTGCATTAACAACAATCATAGCTAAAACTAGGATACAAAAATATAGTCCCATAAAATAAGAAGGAATGACCATCTATAGGTTCTATTACAAGAACATCACACATAAGCTTCAAGAAGATAAGAGATATGGGGAAGGGCAATAGAGGAGATAAGTTAAAACATGATCAATTTCAAAAAGAGACAATTTTAGAGGTAGCGAGAGGGTCGCAATCCTCGATTAATGACATAGTGATAAAAAAATAGACCCCAACCTACATGATGAATAATCTGGCCGACCGGCCTTTTTTTTGGCCATCGGAGCGACGAGCCGTTTGTCGACCAACCACACTCGCATAGAGATCCGCCTGTGTTTTTGTTCATTGACGTAGTTGGCTTTCGAATGATTTTTGGCCATGTGCCTATCCTAGATCTAAGCACGCAGAATTGAATTTACCACTTGCAAAAGCCTATTGTAGCCATGGAGGACATTCGAACATCGTTCACCATAACAGAGTTAACCTTGCTTGGACACGATGAATATCTCTGAGCTGGAGGATGCGTGTTTTTGACTGCAATAGATGATCATTGATTTCTCAATAATAGACAACCAATCAAATTTTGATAACTTAGGTTCTCGTTGATTCGACTCCTGCGTGACTGATGATCGACTTTGCTATTTGACATTGGTAGCTTCTTCTCAGAAGATAGACGTAATTGACGACATAAAATCTAAGGCGTAGATCCAATTCTAGCTTGTGGCCTTCAGACGCGGTAGATATTCACACGTTTGGATAACGTGTAAACAAAAGCTTTTTTTTTTGGTAAGTAAGAGAATATTATAATTAACACCGGGTTTTAACTGGTTGACCCAAAACCATTTTACAAAATAGGGTCCACTGACCAACTGGATAAAGGCCAAGCCCTAAAAGTTTAAACTGACAACAAAAAGGGCCAAGACCTACTCTTCCATCAGAATACAACCAAACTAAACTATGGAAGCCTAATATTATGGCCATCAGAAAAGAAAGACGCAAAATAGAACTAACAAAGACAAAAACTAATCATGCAAGCACCATGCAGAGTAGCTTGTGCCCATATAAAATAATAGAATATGGTAAAAAAAAAACATCCCATAGAATGGACAGCCAAGAGGCCAAGCAGTCTTCCTTGTAGTCCTCATCTAACTTCTTATCATCCTCCTTGCCATCATCTTTAGATTTTGCCTTCGACTCCTTGTTCCCCTAGAACTGCTGGCTATAAAATAGAAGATTTAGAGAATCACACAAATCAACAGCTGCACTGATGAGGCCAGACAGACTCTTCAACTGGTTGATACTGTTGGAGGCTGATGAAATTGTCATCTTCTCCAAGACTATTATGGTGGGGTCTAGTACCTCATTGTCAGGGATCTCCAACACTTTGTTATTTCTTGCTAGGGCCTTTTTGCGACATCGAATCCAAACACACCTTGGGAAATACTTGAGGCCAAAGCAGATGTTTCCCATGCATGAATTTGTAGATAAAAAACCTATATCAGTGCCCCACCAGCTGCAAAAAACACTAGTCACATGAAAAAAAAAAAACAAATATGACAAAAGCCATTATAAGGTTCAAAAAAATATTTTTAAAAATGCCCCCATTTTCTGTCATTGATCCACTTTGAGCCTTCCAATCTAAAATTTTTCATTATCTATCACCATTGAGACTGCATGAGGAAGATTTTCAGTCCACGTGATCAAATTTGCTGCTACAATGCCTTCATTTGGCAGCCTATCAGCTGCCATGTTTGCTTCCCGGAAGGTATGCAAAATTATGGCCTCAGGTCGATCATGAATTACTTTTGTTGTTGATGTAAAATTTTAGAAAAATATTTATGTAAGTGCTTGAAATTATCACTCTTTTTGTAAAAATTCCATTACTGTAATTTCCTAGAAAAGGCAAAACTTTTGTAACTCCTTGCAATAGCCTAGTAGGCACAACTGGATTATACTCAGTCTAGAACAAGTGACTGCTTTAGTTGCTTTGATTTGTCTTTTAGCTAACAAATTTAATGATATTGTAGTCCCAAGCAGTCCTTGTGACATCAAAATCAATGACATTCATGCAAGCACAAAATGTGATGTCAAGATTTATGACGGTTCACATAATGTCAAGGTCTTGAACAGTTGGATCCTAGACTTAAATACTTGGTTTACATACAACAAAATCACTAAAGATGATAGAGTCCCCTTTGCCAAATTTAAGCTTTCAACTATAGCCAAGGTCTTGATAACTGATCGCAAATATAATCAAAATCCCATAACAAATTAAGATGGATATGTAAAATCTTTGAAGGATACAATTTATCCATCAAAATATGGTGAAGAACTCATCTACAAATGGTTACATTTAAGACAAGGATACAACATGAGTGTCAAAGACTATATTTTCAGTTTAACAAGTTGAGAATATTAACCGGTGTAGAGGATTATACTAATGGACTCATCATCAAGTTTAAAAGTGGCTTATTGAACTCAATATTTAGGGAGTTGAAATATACCCCTATCACTACTTTGGATACATTGTTCAATCAAGCATAGTTGGTGGAAAATAAATTTTCTAGTCAATCAAGTGTATCTCGATCTTCAAGCACTTCCAAGGTACCCAATCAACAACAACATCATTCAACCAGTGAAGAAGACTTCTTCATCATCATCATCATCTTCTTCTTCTTCTCCTTCTTCCACTATTGTAATTACCTAGAAAAGGCTAAACTTTTGTAACTCCTTGTAATAGCCTAGTAGGAATAACTAGCTTTTACTCAATCACAAGTGATTTCTGATTTAACAGAACAAGTGACCGCTTTAGCTGCTTTGATTAGTCTTTTAGCTAACATAGTTAATGATATTGCAGTCCCAAATGATCCTAGTGATGTCAAAATCAATGAAATTTTTGCAAGCACAAAATGTAAAGTCAAGATTTATGATGGTTCACATGATGTCAAAGTCTTGAATAGTTGGATCGTAGACTTAGATACTTGATTTACATACATCAAAATCACTAAATATGATAGAGTCTCCTTTGCCAAATTTAAGCTTTCAGTTGTAGCCAAGGTATTTATAATTGATCGTTAATATAATCAAAATTCCATAACAAATTGAGATAGACTTGTAAAATCTTTGAAGGATACATATTATCCCTCAAATTATGGTGAAAACTCATCTACAAATGGCTACGGTTAATTCAAGGATACAACATGAGTGTCCAAGACTATATTTTTTAGTTTAACAAGTTGAGAATATTAACTGGTGTAGAGTATTCTACTTATAGACTCATCATCAAGTTTAAAAGTGGTTTATAGGATTCAATATTTAGGGAGTTGAAATATACCCCTATCACTACTTTAAATAAATTATTCAATCAAGCATAGTTGGTGGAAAATAAATTTGCTAGTCAATCAAGTGTATCTCGATATTCAAGTACTTCCAAGGTGCACAATAAACAACAACATTATTAGCCAATGAAGAAGACTTATTCCTCTCCTTCTTTTTCTCCCTCTTCTCCTTCTTTTTATAACAACAAATTTTGTAATCATTGTAAAAGAAGAGGTCATGTGGAATCTAATTGTTTTAGGAAGAGGAAGAACCTTATTGTACAATCTCAAAAGGAGGAACCACAAGATGGTCCCATTGAGATCATAGGAGAAGATAGAGAGTATGATGAGTTGAAGGGTAAAGCTGGACAATGATTCCCTTATCATGAATCATAATTTGTATGAAGGGCCGTGATAATATTTCTGTTACGAAAGCCCATATAACTCATAATTTGTTTGGGTATTGTATTATTGACAATATATTTAAAAATAACTTGAATACAAAATCCATTGTTGATAGGTTACATCTATATTTTGAACTATATCCTCATCCATACTCACTTGGATGGAAGGATAATGGTTCCACTTCCTATATCATAGATAATTGTTGTAGCACAGGGGTGTAGTATTCCCAGTGGGGAGGTGGTTTCTAGTGCTTAAAAATGATCAATGTATGATCTCTAACTTATCTACCAAATTATACAACCATACAGTCCCTAAAACTACCATTTTACACCTAATGAATAACTTGTACGAAAGTCAGTTTGACATACTGTACGATCCAAAATCATACAGTGACATGGATTGTATGATTCTATACTTAACCAAGCCTTCAGATTTAGTTTAGTAGGTTGTCATACACAGTTTTGTAACCAATAAGTCTATTTTCCAAAACTGCCAAATCGGGTAAGTTTCCTTCAATCACCTGAATTGCCAAATTGGGTAAATCTCACTTGTACGATTTGTACGAACTCTAGTGTACGATACGAACTCTAGTGTACGGTATGTATGGAAATAAAGTGCATCCAAGTTCTAAATTGGATATTCTAATGAGCCAATCTATCTTAGATAGGTTTTTTAAGGGTTTAATATGCCAATTAATCCTTTTCCTGTAACATGTAAAACATATCACGGGGGCTAGAGAGAGATGCAAATCCAAGGGCTACATACAAAAATTGTACAACAAGGTTCACCACATCCTCAATAATGCTGCCATCATCGTAGATCATTCTACAAGGCTTCACCAATGTTGGATTAATCCATTCTATCACAACAAGACCTAAACTAGCCAAAATATTCACCAAAAAGTACATACAACATGTTTAAGCTATCAATTGTCATTCATCCATGCCATAATTGTACACAACCTAGAAAACATAATTGTACTCATTTGTATATTATTCTGTCATGATTTCACTTACATCATGGCTGATCTACAATAATTATAGCTAGAAATCAAAACAAAATAGCATATCTTAGTCAGATTACAACCAACAATTATCCAGACCTATGAAATTGAAAATGGGGCCTTATATAACATTGCCTAGGTTGTTCCAAAGTGGTTCTTGAGGCAATTAGTTATTTTACAACCGCCCATGCATAATGGAATGCATTAATTAAGACTTTTACTAAGTCTAACACCTTAATTATCAAACCTATGTGCCATTTCAACCTGAAATTTATATTTCCCATGCATTTCACTGCATTTCAGTGCGCCTTGTATGGTTTGTCTTCACCTTGTATGGTTTACCCTCCTAGTTGTACGATTTAATCCTACCTGTATGATTTGCAAAACTTGTACAAACTATCAAAATTGAGAAAATCCCTTTTGTCATTGTAGCACCTTAAATTTGATGCACTTAAATTGATTAACTCAGTAAAAACATTAAAATTGATAAAAACATCAAATTTGCCTAAGTATACCCGAAAATAATTCAAAATTAGCAAAAATCCATTTGCATCGATTTTTGCGCCCTTAAACCAATGTTGTTTTGAACGTTGGGCAAAATCGCCTGACTTTCAGCAAAATCGCTTGAGTGGCTAGCAAAATTGTCAAGCGATTTTGCTCAAAAATAGAATTTTCCCAAGTTTATAAAATGCCAATAATTTGTTTCAAACCACATTTTTAAGTTTGGAAAGAGGTTGTAACAATAGATTCTGGCGAGATTAGGCAGGGTTAAACATAGGAGGGATCACAACTCCCTCCTTGTTTTGGCATAACCTCCTAATTTCCTATATTTACCCCTAATCCTATTTAATCCCCCCTCTAATTCATTTTTTGGGGCTAACTCCCTGATTGCAAAGCGTGCTAAGTAATCCCCTGAGCAGATAGCAGAATTGAGAAGCCATTAGTATAATCTTCCCATATTCAATTTGCTCGTATTTGCCTAAAATCCATCATTGTCCCATTACCCTCTTTAGCAAATTTTCACTTGCATGTTGTAGTCAAAATCGCATAGCGAGTGGCAAAATCGCATAACAATCGATAGAATCATGCTGCGAGCAGACATAGTAGGTGTACGATTTCGCAAAAAATAGCAGCGATCCTACTGACTTGGCAACGATCCTACTGACTTGGCAGTGATTTTGCTCACAGATCATCTGGGGGTAAAAAAATTTATTATTTTTGTTCTTCTTCCTTATCTTCCATTTTATTTAGTTATTTAATTATATTTTCATTAATTCAGCAATGCATCTCGGGTATTCACCATCATGTTAATCAAATTTTAATTTAAATCTGCATTTTTCTTACATAAAATTCATGAAAATTTAGACTCTTGTACTTACATCTATTACAAACCTTTTCTATGTTTCATTTAGTTGAAAAGGAATGCTTAAATAGGAAACATATCAAAGTTTGAATCATATTTGTGCCAGAAAATCATTTTGTGTCTTGTGTTTTGTTTCTACCAAATTGTAGCGAAATTGCTTACGATTTCAGCAAATTGTTGAGCGATTTTGCCTGGAACAACATCGATTCTGCCAAAATAGCAGTGATCCTACTCTGCATCAAAAAATTAGAATCTTCATCAGACATCTCGATTCAGGTATGTTTTGAATTTCTTTTAAGCATAGAATTAACAACTACATTTGTCATTTCTATTCCTATATGTTGTTTTCATCAAAAAAGTAAAAACAAATCACATCATAGATAGGTTAGTTGCATTTCAAAGGCCAACCTTAGGTGTTTGTATGAATGATCCAAAAATGAACATATTAAACCTCATTCTAAACATAGGTGCAGAAACTGCCATCAAAAGTTTCCTGGTGAACCCATAATTCATCAAAAAAT
This sequence comes from Wollemia nobilis, assembly GCA_028583015.1. Classification (NCBI taxonomy): domain Eukaryota; kingdom Viridiplantae; phylum Streptophyta; class Pinopsida; order Araucariales; family Araucariaceae; genus Wollemia; species Wollemia nobilis. The sequence continues at coordinate 5,956,660 of JAQPPZ010002499.1, forward strand.
CACCACAAGAAGGCATGATCAAGTGCCTCTCTTTCAAGGTGTAGCTCTATCATTTTCCATTCTCCTCTGAGGCAGAGATCCATCAGCCTAGAGGAAAAGAGTGCAAAAATTTTAGGCCTACATTCTTTGGTGAACTCGATGTGAAACATTAGATTATCTTATGATTCTTAAATTAAATATTAAAATCAAAATACAAATAAAAACCAAAATCAAAACAAAAAATAATAGTTAAATTGCATTTGCATTTTATATGGTAGATTATAATTATAGGAGAGCTATTCATCTTAATGTTACTATAATATTAGCAATTCAATAAGTCTCATACTTTAATGAAAGTGAAAATATAACATCTGGAGAGTCCTGGATTGAATTAGATAGAAGACTAGACATTATTGAAAGTAGACAAGAAGAACTTAAAAAAATCCGTAGGATAGACTTGGCTAGAATCCTAGATCCTTATAGAGAACCTGCCTATTTTGACCTTCAAAGATCTTGCAAAAGGTGGTTGACTAATAAGAGAGCCTTGATTTCACCTAATTTCTACTCCTTTGAAACCTACCTAGACGACGTCGTAGCGACACATAAGTTTTTAGCTCATGTAGAAAGTCAAGAAATAATCCTAGACGATAAGAGAGGCTTAATACCGTCCCTAAAGTTGTATTCTATAGAGAGTATTGTCACAAGCTATATTTTTATAGGTCTAACCTAGAAGTAGATTGCATTACCTTAGCACAATTCATAAGGTTCCTACAAGATAGCTTCACATTTGAAGAAGAGCATTACATGACACCTGATCAATTGGAGTCCATTAATGATATACATAAATTATTTCAAGAAGATTAAAATCTACTAATACCTAGTGTGTGATTATTTGTGTGTTTAATTTCTTGCTCTACGTGTCCTAGATAAACAAAAAATAAATAAATCTAAAAATAGCAATTTAATTTAATTAGTTAGGTATATATAAATAATATATATATACCCCAAAACCTAGCACATATATATAACATATATATTTGCGAAATCAACTTAATTCAAAATGCCTAAATTAAGGAATGTTAAAGAAACTGAGAATGAAATAGAAGATCAAAAACTAGAGCAAGAACGAGAACCATATCGAGAACAAAATAATAATGAAGAAACTCGGTCTAAAGAAGAATATGTTTCTTCAGATCATGACAATGACAGTGAGGATGTAGAACTTAATCAACCTAAATTAAATTCTAAAGCTAATCTTAAGTTTGAATCCGTTGAAAATTTTATATCTTTTATGAGAGATAATATGGATGATCTTAATCAAGCAATAGAAGTAGAGAAGCAAGGAAAAGGAATCCTAGCATATTCTTATACAACCGCACTTAAAGTGCATACCAACCCCTTACATTACACATAATCTAGTGAGGATCAAGACGAATCACCAAGATAAAATATGATACATATAAATCAGAGGCCTCGAAAACAAACAACTCAAGCCTCTAAGATTCCTCTTAATAATGTTAGAACAAATGCTAAGCAAAAAACCTTTGCTTCTATACTTTTCCAAGCCCTTAGTCAACAACGGAAGGACAAACACGTGCAAAAGAATAATTATCAAAAGATAGTTCCACCAAGAAATACTTTGCATAACACTGTCTCAATGGGAAATCCTAATACAATTGCATGCAATTATTATCAAGGATATAATGATACGATGCAACCAAACCAGTTTGGTGGACATCAAGGGGTGGAAGCAATGGTAAAACAATTGGATTCCTTCTTAGACCAAATAGATCCTTACTGTTCCTCATACAACTATCAAGAGATGTATAGTCAACCCTGGATCCCATCGAAATAGCTCAACCTTACCCTAAGCATTTCCCTATGCAAGTGTTCACTATATATAAGGGAACTGAAGATCCCATCGAGAATTTACGCATGTTTATAATAGCATGTCATGATGTCTCGCATGATGATTTATTGATGCTTAAGATTTTTCCTAAAAGTTTAGGAGGCATAGCCTTGGAATGGTACTATCAAATTCCTAACAACTCCTTAAGGAATTTTGAAGAAACAACTGAGATGTTTGAACATCAATTTAGTGCCTACATAGAGATGCATGTGACTATTAAATATTTGTACAATCTTAAGCAAGGTAAAGATAAAAGTTTTACAGAATTCCTAACTAAGTGGAGACAACTTTAGTTGCATTTTGCATTACCACAAAGAGAAATGCTAGACATATTCATAAATAATTTGCAAGAACAATTGTCCTATGAACTTTCTACGGCTACTATAACATCTTTTGACCAAGCTATTGACCTAGGTAGAATGGTAGAGAGCGCCCTTATTAGAAGATGTCAATATAAAAATAAATATGAAGATAAGAATTCTAAAAATTAGTATAAGAACAAGCAAGTAGTCAGTGATGGAGTTATCGATAGTAGGAATAATCAGAATATCAACCTTACTGAAGTTGTGAAGTTCATACTAAAAGCTCCTGATAAACTTCCAAGAGAGTTTACCATATTAAATCAACCATTACATATGATTTTACCTCAGTTATTAGAACAAGGATTAATTTGGTTGCCTAAAATAATACAACCCGATACAACTGTAGTGGGGTTTAGAGCTGATTTGCACTATAATTTTCATAGAGCTGATGGACATTCAACAAATTTGTATAAAATTTTAAATCATAAGATTCAATATTTAATTGATAAAGGAGATATGGAGGTAGAGAAATTTCCTCCTAGAAATGTCCAAAATGATGCTAAAAAACAACCCCAAAAACAGAATGCAAATCAAAATCTGGATATTTTTCAACATCCTTTACCAAAACACGGTAAAGAAGCTATAAATCAAGTAGAATAGCATAATGTTCCCCATACAACTAGATATGTGGGAACTATTAGTGGTTTTATGCCTCATCAAAATTTACAAAAGCCATATGCTACTACGACATCTCAGATGACTGTCAGACCCTTAAGAGATTGTCAAATAACAACTGTAGAGAGTAATGAAGGGAATAGTGAAGGAAGTGATGATGAAAGTGAAATGGATATCACTTCAAATAATTCAAATAGTTCAGAAGATGAATCTGAAGCAATCACTCCTATTACAGATCATATGGTTCCAGAATAACCATTTCCAAGAAGAGTGACCACTAGACCATCGTCACAACAATGGCTCTCAAATGAACAAGCGCAAAATGCAAGACCTCATAGTAATTTTGTGGGGACTATAGGAGTGGTTACAAGGTAATAGGCCAAAAACCAGAATTCACAAGACCAAAGTGATAAAGCAAATCCATTTATTCTAAAAACTCCTAACAAAGGAAATAATGTGTTTGGTTCACAACAGAGAACACCCTATGATATTAATGAACAATTATCTACCATTACAGTGATAATTTCTCTTCTAGACATTTTTAGAACTTCTCCCACTCATAGAGATGAATTAATAAAAACTCTAAATAAAATTATGGTTCCAAAAGATATTGAACCAAACACTATAGTAAATGTTGTAACTTTAAATGAAGTAAACTTCATAGATTTCAAAGATAACGAAATACCTCCTCAAAGTATGTTTGGAGATAATCCTTTATATATTACAACAATGATTGAAGATGTAGGAGTTTAAATAATTCTAATAGACAATGGATCTTCACTAAATATATGCGCTTATGATTGTTTTCAAATATTTGGGTTTAAGAAAGAAGACATGCAAAAATCTGAAATGCTTATTAAGGCATTTAATGATGAGACTCAAGAAATGTGTGGAGTAATGAAAATACCATTGCAATTTGGTCCATGGATTTTGGATACGACTGTGTTTGTTGTACCTTGCTTTGCATCATACAACATTCTTTTAGGTCGACCTTGGATCAATGCAATGAGAGCAGTTTCTTCCATATTACATCAATGTGTAAAATTTGAATTTAAAAATCAATTGGTTATCATAAATGGAGACCCTAGACCTTTTGACATGTGTGCTCTGGCAGAACCCTTAGGAGTTCCATTTTTTCCAGCCATGACTTCTATCCCTTAGAATCCAAATACACCCATAAAGAACTATAAGCCTAAATCACATTCTAAATCACCATCACCTAAATCATGTGATAAAGTATTAATAAAAATAAAAGAACCATCCCCTTCTAAAGGAATATCTAATCCTTTTCCTAAACCTGTAGTGACTGAATTACCTATAGACCCTACAGAGTTTAAATTTTCAACATCTAAGGAAAATTATAAAGAACATAATCCATCTACCTCATATGCAGTTTCAGATGAAGGATTAACGGATTTATCCTCAATTTTGGCACCAATTGAAGAAGTTAATCTAGCTACGCAAGATTCTAAGATATTATCTAAGTCTTCGTCATCTCCCGCACCTTTGGAGTACTTAAGAAAGGGAGCATTTGTCATATTGGGAGCTCTATATTTATATCTGTAGGATATAATTTTGGAAAGTATTCAATATTACAAATTTCAATTGATCAAAATGAATTTGCCAAATGCTATTTTTTTGATAAATATGTAATACCAAAAGAAATAATATGCAATTTTGGATATAGAGGTAAAGGCTTAGGACCTTATCAAAAGGGTATAAGAGAACCTTTAGAAGTTATTGAATGGCTAGCCCGATGTGGTCTTGGACTCATCCCCATAAAAACTAAGCCATTTCCACACAAGGATGATGACAATCACATGAAATATCAAGAATACATAGAATTAAAAGCAATGTCTAGAAAAGTGCATACATGTAACATGTTAACATTAGTATATCCAGACATGATTGATTCTACGGATGAATTTTTAGAAGGGGACATATATCATGATGTGTCTTTAGAATAAATTTTTCAAAACCAGTATTTCTTTGATGGATCCATGCCATACATAGCCCATATAGAAGAATGTAATCCTCAAGAGGAATTAGCTAAATGCACTTTGGAAGAATTACAAGAAATGGGTGTATCACCTGCACCACCAAATTTTGAAAGAGACTTGAACATTGTTGTAGACAATTTTCTAAAATTTAACATTGGTACAGAAGAAAATCCTCACATGGTCAAAACTGGATCAGAATTAAGTGAAGAAAAAAATATATTATACATAACATTTCTCACAAAATATTTAGATGTCTTTGCATGGACATATGCAGATATGCCTGGCTTAGATCCTTCTGTAGTTATGCATCATCTAGTAGTGCACCCTGATGTTAAACTAGTAAAGCAAAAATTAAGAAAGATGCATCCTAAAGTCGCACTATTAGTCAAAGGCAAATTATAAAAGCTCTTAAACATTGTTTTCATACAAGCAATTGATTATGCAGAATGGATTTCTAATGTTGTTCCAGTCACTAAGAAAGAAGCCACAAAAATTAGGGTTTGCACAGACTTTAGGGATATTAATGCGACATGCCCTAAATATGATTTTCCTCTCCCTAATATGGATCAAATCATATATTTTCAGCTGGGAGTGGAATGTTATCTCTTATGGATGGTTTTTCAAGATACAACTAAATAAGAATTGCTCTTGAAGACCAAGCAAAAACGGATTTCATCACACCTTGGGGAACTTTCTGTTGGAAATTTATGCCTTTTGGTTTAAAGAATGTTGTATTAAAATATCAAAGAGCCATGACATATATATTTCATGATATGATGTATGATATTCTACATGATTATGTTTATGACATCATAGCTAGATCCAATGAAGAAGATGATCACATTAGAGATTTAAGGAAAGTATTTGATAGACTAAGAAAGTATCTAATATGTTTAAATCCAGATAAATGTGTATTTGGGGTGAAATCTGGCAAGTTATTAGGAGTTATCATTTCTATAAGAGGTATAGAAATAGACCCTCTACAAATTAAAGCTATTCATGATATGCCATCTCCTAAGAATATATCAAAATTAAGAAGTTTGCAAGGAAAATTACAATCTATTCGTCGCTTCATAGATAAGTTGGTGGATAGGACATAACATTTCCTTAAATTGCTTAAGAAGAATGTATCCTTTCAGTGGGATAAAGAGTGTCAAGGATATTTTGAAAGCATTAAGCAATACCTTCTTAATCCTCTAGTGCTGGTTCCACCTAAACCAGACCAACCTTTTATTTTGTATATTTTGGCTTCAGAACTTACACTTGGAGCTATGTTAGCTCAAATTGATAAAGAAAAGAAAGAACAAGCAACATATTATATAAGTAGGACTTTAATAAATTATGAGACAAGGTATACTCTATTGGAAAAAATATGTTTAGTAGTAGTATTTTCAATGCAAAAATTGTGCCATTATATGTTAAGTTAAACGACATATGTCATTGCTAAATCTAATCCATTAAGATATTTAATGAGTAGACCATATCTGTCAGGACGCACAACTAAATGGGTTCTTGCTCTTAGTGAGTTTGAACTCATATTTATCGGCCAAAAATCTATAAAAGGCCAAGTTATAGCAGATCAATTAGTTGTTGCTCCTGTGGAATCTATTCAGCCTATGAGAATCAAATTTCCTGATGAATGCCTCAACTTGGAAGATGATCACTCAGAAAATTGGACATTATTTTTTTATGGAGCTAGATGTATAAGTGGAGTAGGTGCAGGTATTATATTAAAATCTCCTCAAAAGAACCTACTACCTTTATCCTTTAAATTACAATTTGCTTGTAATAATAACACTGTAGAATATGAATCTCTAATCCTTGGATTATGAACCGCTTTAGCACTAAAGGTAAAAACATTATTAGTTTTTGGAGATTCTCAGCTCATCATAAATCAAATTAATGAATTTTATCAAACATGAGATGAGAAACTTCGTCCTTATAAGGAATATGTGTTAAAACTTATATCATTTTTTAATAAAGTAACTTTAGAAGTTGTTCCTAGAACTAGTAACCGCATTGTCGATGCTATGGCTGCAGTGGCTTCTTTGTTTCCTTTGGAGTTGGACGATGAATATGATACTATTATCATAAAAAAACTCCAAGAACCTGTTTCTACTAAGTCATGTATGGAACCATTAGATGATTTTTTGATTAATAAAGTTACCCCATAACTATGGTACATAGTAATTTTTAATTTCTTACAAAATGGAACCTTCCCTGAAGGATTTGATAGAAACCAATGTAGATTGTTATGCAAACGAGCTGTTCACTTCGTAATAATTGGTAATACCCTTTATAGGAGATCCTTTGAAGGTATCTTATTAAGGTGTCTAAATTATAAAGAGTCTAAGAAAGCCCTAAGTGAAGCTCATGATGGGTCTTGTGGAGGACATTTTAGTAGAAGTGCTATTTCTAGAAAAATTCTTAGAATAGGTTATTTCTGGCCTTCAATGGAGAAAGACGCAAATTATTATGTCCATCAATGTGACAAATTCCAAAGGTATTCTGACCTTGTCCATGCTCCTACTCAAGAACTCCAAACCATAGCATCCACTTGGCCTTTCTCTAAATGGGGTTTAGACATTATTGGTAAAATCAACCTTGTTTCATCTGATGGTCACAAGTTCATCATAACTACAACTGAATATTTTACAAAGTGGTTCGAAGCTATACCTTTATATTCTTGCATAGGAATCCAAGTCTCAAAATTCATATTTAATCAAATCATCTGCAGATTTGGAATTCCATCTAATCTTATTTCTAATAATGGAACATGTTTTAAAAATAAAGATATTAAGAAATTATGTCAAAAGTATAAAATCCAACATAGATGGTCCACTCCTTACTATCCACAAGGAAATGGCCAAACCAAAGCATTTAAAAAAAACTTAATCAAAATCTTAAAAGGAATGGTTAAAACAAATAGGCCATGACTAGCACATCCAATTATATCCTGCTTTGTGGGCTTATCGAACTAGAGTTCGTACTCCCACTGGTGCTATACCTTTTGTCTTGGTATATGGTGCTGAAGCAGTTTTTCCCTTTCAATTAGAAGTTCCATCCCTATCACTTTTACTTCAAGATGCTAAAGTAGGATATGAATATCGTGCTAACAGACTCAGTCATCTAGAACTTCTGGATGAAAAACGCATTCATGCTTTAGAGCACCTTCGTGCTTACCAAGACAAACTTAAAAGATCATATGCTAAAATAGTTCATAACAAATCATTTGAAATTGGAGATTTAGTTTTAAAAGAAAATCAGAGGAATACTAATACAAGAAAAGACCTTAAAGGAAAATTCCACTTAATCTGGTTGGGACCATTTATCATCACTTGCTAAATTTGGGTCAGGTGCATATAGATTGGCTACCTTGGAAGGAAAATATCTCAAGGAACCCATGAATATTATGCACCTCAAACGATATTATGCATAGATCCAAATCTTCATATTTGTACATATTTGTAAATAGGTTTGTCATGCACTTTCAAAAATGTTCCTCAAAATAGCCAAATAAATTACAAAAGAAAAATACAAAAATATTCTCAAAAGCTTTAATCAAATTTTGCTAAAAAAGCAAGTAATATTTTCCTTTATCTAGTATTAAATTCAGAAGTTATCTTGAACCACACACTTAAAAATTTATAAAATTAAATAATTTTTTATATCTGTTATTTTGATTATAAATATCTCTTATATCAAAGAACATTATTTTCACTAAATAAATTTTCTATTTATGAATAATGTTGCTACTTTTTGGAACCAATACCCACATGTTAAACATTAAAGATGATTTATTGCAATCTTCGAATAATGGTACTGCATAGTGAGTTTGAATGCTTTAAGCAAAAAAATTTCCCTGCTATCCTCTCATGTGCATGATATAGAATGAATTAGAATTTGCAAAAGGACAATATTTCATCCTACCCAAATAAAAATCCCTTGCTCCACATCTAAGCTGAGCAAGTATCCCCCCAAAAAAATAAATAAATAAAAATGAAAAGATAAAAAAAAAGCAATAAAATACCCTTGTTCAAAACAAAATGAACAAAATCCCTACCCCCTGAAAGTGAATAAAAGAAGGAATACAGAACTTGAATCCCTGGAATTTCTCATTCAGTCAAAAATCATGAAGGTCAGCCCCATAACCGGTGATTTGTGCCCAACTTGCTTGACATTGGGCAATTCATTTTTGCGTGGCGACATGTTTGTCACATTAGCGACCTTCTTTTGTATAGACCAATGTTTGCTTGTGGATTAGCTAGCTTTATGGTAATTTGAATCACATAGCAGTTCATTCCTAATGTATGCACATAATCATGGTTAAAGAACATTTCACTTGCACACACATTGGTTTCATTAAGTTTGCTCCATCATCTATCTACTGAAAATCAGTAAACAAACTTTACAAAAGGTACACACATTTGCTATTTGAGAGATTTATTACGATACCATCAAAATGGAAATAAATGCACTTCACACCCAAGGGTTCTAGATAAATTTGAATTTATTTTTTTTTGAGATAAATTAAAATATTGCGTTGATATTTTATTAAATTTCTATATATCAAACTTAAAATTACAAAAATTCAAAAAATATATATATTTTTCGTAATGATGGTATTATTCCTAAGCAATGAGGGATTCCTTTCCTAGTGAAAACCATCTTCATAAACTTATCATGTTAACAAAATATTTCAAATAACTCAAAAATATTATATCTAAATTACATATTCATGCTGCATTGCATTTTGGTTTTACTGCGATGATGGTATTATTCCTAACGATTAGGAATTCCTTACCTAGCGAAAACCATCCTTCTAATTTTTCATGCCCAAAAATTCATCGTAAGCATTTATAAAACCTTTTGCATATGTGATGCAATGATTTACACAACATTAATTTTGCATTTTCATGATGACTTTTTACGATGATAGTATTATTCCTCAGTAATTAGTGATTCCTTGCTTAGAAAAAGCCATCGTTCAACGTTTGTATACCCAAACTTACATATTTCTGATCAACAATCAATACATCTCATCCTATCAAAAAGCCTTAAGAATTTTCTTAAGCACCCAACCATTTCATTTAGCAATATCAAAATACACCTCATAACAGGATCAACTTCGTGACTTAACGAGCTTAGATCTCCACAATAGTCACATAACGCCACATCCTTCGAGGTTTATTGCTTAATTCACATTTTCTATTTTCAGAAACAACAAAACCATTTTACACATCTTAATGCAATTTTACATCAAATCATTTTATCAAATTTAAAATACAACTCTTTAAAATCAAAATGCAAAATTAATCATCAAACACATTGACACATAAGGCAAAATATCAAAATCTATATATATCATCGAAAAGTATATATATACAATAGTAGATTGGTATGCCACAATAGCCATCATCGTCATACTCAATCATCCAAAAATACATCATCAATACATCATCAAAAGTCCAATCCTCACGACTTTCCAACACCCCTGGTGCTCTGTGCATTGTCACCTCCAGGAGGTGGAGGAGCTTGAGTTGCAATAGTCTCTCGAGTGGAAGACTGGGATCTTCGACTTGCCCGATTCGGTAGCTCATACATCACTGGGAGAGGTACTCTCTGTCCCTCTAGGACGGTCATGAAGTACATCACTTGGTAGAAAGTAGCTCACCCAAAAGCCCTAGAGAGCATATCTGATATCTCTCCCACTCCTCTTTGTGTCTGTGCCCTCGCCTGGGCTAACTCTACCTCTAGCATCTCAATGTGCATCCTCTGGGAGGTATTAGTCTCCCGTAGCATGGCATTCTCCGTTCGGAGAGCAGCCATCGCACTTCTCTCAAACTCTCACCTCCGTGTACTAGATCCACTCTATGTTTCAATCCTGCCATCGTGCACTCATAGTTCTTTTTCTCTCTATAAAGTGAACAGTAAAAATGAAAATGAAATTTCTTATTTTTTTTCTCTATTTAAGTCAACCTAAAAATTTTATTTTTTTTGAATCTTTATTAATTTGTCAAATTAATGCAAAAATCGAAGGGGGAAGTGTAATAAGAAATCAAAATAACAAAGTTAAAACAATGAACTAAAAATGTATACAATTTTTTTTGCTACCTCGAAAAACGTGTCATTTCATATTTAATGACTTTTTCAAAAAGTTGCTAAAGAGGGGGCAAAATGTAGCACCTTAAATTTGACGCACTTAAATTGATTAACTCAGTAAAAACATTAAATTGATAAAAACACCAAATTTACCTAAGTATACCTGAAAATCATTCAAAATCAGTAAAAATCCATTTGCCTCGATTTCCACGCCCTCAAACCAATGTTGTTTTGACCATTGGGCAAAATCGCCTGATTTTCAACAAAATCGCTTGAGCGGCTAGCAAGCTCAAAAATAGAATTTTCCCAAGTTTGCAAAATGCTAAAAATCCTTTTCAAACTGTGTTTTTGAGTTTAGAAAGAGGTTGTAACGACGGATTCTGGCGAGATTAGGTAGGGACAAACATAGGAGGGATCCCAACTCCTTCCCTGTTTTGGCCTAACCTCCTGATTTCCCAGATTTACCCCTAATCCTATTTAATCCCCCCTCTAATTCATTTTTTGGGGATGACTCCTTGATTGCAAAGCATGCTACATAATCCCCTGAGAAGATAGCATAATTGAGAAGCCATTAGTATAATCTTCCCGTATTCAATTTGCCTGTATTTACCTAAAATACATCATTATTTTCACTTGCAGGTTGTAGTCAAAATCACACAGCGAATGGCGAAATCAAAAAACAATTGACATAATCATGCTACGAGCAAGCGGAGTAGGTGTGTGATTTCGTAGAAAATAGTAGCGATCCTGCTGACTTGGCAGTGATTTTGCTCATAGATCATCTGGGGGCAAAAACCTTTATTCTGTTTGTTCTTCTTCCTTCTCTTCCATTTTATTTAGTTATTTAATTATATTTTCATTAATTCAACAATGCATCTCGGGTATTCACCATCATGTTAATCAATTTTTAATTTAAATCTGCATTTTGCTTACATAAAATTCATGAAAATTTAGACTCTTGTACTTACATCTATTACAAACATTTTCTATGTTTCATTTAGTTGAAAAGGAATGCTTAAATAGGAAACATATCAAAGTTTGAATCATATTTGTGCCAGAAAACCATTTTGTGTCTTGTGTTTTTTTGCTACAAAATTGCAGCAAAATTGCTTGTGATTTCAGCAAATTGTTGAGCGATTTTGCCTGGAACAATAGCGATTCTGCCAAAATAGCAGTGATCCTGCTATGCATCAAAAAATCAGAATCTTCATTAGACATCTCGATTCAGGTATGTTTTGAATTTTTTTTAAGCATAGAATTAGCAACTGCATTTGTCATTTCTATTTTTGTCTGTTGTTTTCATCAAAAAAGTAAAAAAAATCGCATCATAGATAGGTTAGTTGCATTTCAAAGGCCAACCTTAGGTGTTTGTATGAGTGATCTAAAAATGAACATATTAAACCTCATTCTCAACCTAGATGTGGAAACTGGCATCAAAATTTTCTTGGTGAACCCATAATTCGTCAAAAAATCACCACAAGAAGGCACCATCAAGTGCCTCTCTTTCGAGGTGTAGCTCTATCATTTTCCATTCCCCTATAAGGTGTGGATCTATCAACCTAGAGGAAAGGAGTGCAAAAATTTTAGGCCTACAGTCACTTTCTCTTCTTCTAGGCTATGGATTTATTGCCTACATCTACCCTCCCCTTTACTTTGGTTGGTGTCCTTACCGATTGACCTTTCTGCTTCAGTTTTACCTCATAGTCTGTAACTAACTCTTCCAATTTAGTCACTTTGGTTTGAATAATTTCATGTTTATTCTTCAACTTGGCTGCATAGCTTCCCATTTCCACTACTTTTACCCCATGGAAATTAGCCTTCTCTTTAGCAGTCTTTAGGAATTCCATCATTTGCTTTTCTCGATCAATGGCACTCCTCTTTAACCTCTCCTATAAGTGAGCTTATGTTCAAGTTGTTTCCTGAAGCTCAACAATGGTCTTTAGGTGGTGATTAATATCATCCTCGAAGGCACGAACAACATCTTACCTGGCCTTCAACTACACTTGTTTCTCTAGGATCAAATCATTATATCTTTTGTTGTCCTTTTGAAGTTCTTCTATCTGATTGGCATGTGTCACCGCTCATTTTTCTTAGTCAAATGTGTTGTCATCTATTCATCCTTTTCCTTGAGTTGTACCTCCAACTCCTTAATCCTGTCTTCTATTGTCTGTGAGATCTGTCACTTCTTCTCTTTAAGCAAATTAAGTTTAGTTTTAGACTCAACTTCTATGCTTGTCATATCTTCCTCTAGTTTATTTATTTTCTTCTCTGTTGTAGCCTTACACTTTTGCAATTCTCCCTCCATTGCAATCATTTAATTTCGAGTGGCTTCCATCTCCTCCTTCTAAACTTCCTTGAGTTCGTAAATTTACTCCAATATGATGCTCAACCATTCTATCCAATATGTGAGAAAGTTAAACTTCCTTAGAGTGATATCCAAATATGTAGTGACCCTCTTGTGTTCCAATTCCCTAGCGTTCATGGGACAAGTCGGGTGATTGGTTCTATCCAAGTACAACCTCAAATGCTGCCTCTAGTTGGTTCTCACTCCCTCTGGCAATTCATATTTTCCCAAAATTGCGGTTACCTCTTCCCTGGGTAACTTCCATGGGTGTTATACATGAATATATGCAATTATCCTTGTATGCTCCTTGTTGCTCATCCATTTTGTTATTTTCTCCAATTTGAGAGACACTTTTCCTCCCACAACTTTAATTCCCCCATGCATTCAATATAAAACTATAATTTGGCACTAGCTATTGCATCACATATCTGTGAGAAGAAATATTTCACATCATCTTCTACTCATTTCACCGCCTCTTCAATTTTGATCTTACCAAACTATGGTACCTTCAAAATGTAGCTTTTTCTCATTCTTTGTCATTCCTCTTCTGTAGGAGTTCGTTCTTCCTCTTCCTCCATGTGGTGGCTAGAGCTTCCCCCAAGCTCTCTAAGTGCTCTCTCTATATCTATCTTTTTACAAGGTGGAGTCTATTCCACAATCTTCTCCTCCTCCACATTATCTTGTATATTCACAATATCCTACTGATATTGTTGTTGCTTTGTCTATTCTTGGGCTTATTTCTATTTAGTGGAGCCCACCTGTTGCTCTTCAGTCACCTATTCTTCCTCATGATTCTGATGTGTTTCCATTGCTATGAATTTTTCAACAATAGTTTCTTATTTTTTTGTGATGTTTTTGCCTCTTCTTGCGCATCACTTGGGTTATTTTGTTTTGAACTTCCTCCCATCATGAATTTGTAATGGGGTTTCTTTTTTTTCCTAGAATTTTCCTCTAATGCTTCCACTCTCACTTTGGTTTTCTCTTTTTCTTCCTAAGTGGTGGCTGCTAGTTCTTGTGCTATCTGCCCCATCTCTATATCCTTCAAAAAAATTTAAGCGTCCAGGATTTCAAATTCATTATGTTGGAAAAATTGTGGAGATACCACCATATTCTCTGCTTCTGCCCAACTCCAATCATCTAGATCTATCTTCTCTGAATCTGAATGTTCTTCCTCCTGTCGATCCTTCTATGTAGGCTCATATTATTTTTTGGGGATGGGATTCTTTGCCATTATTTCTCATTTTTGTCTCATTCTTATTTGTATTGGGCTTACTTGTCTCTCCATATTTTCCTCCCTTTCCTGAACCGATGGTCGCTCCTACTATCATTGCTGCATTGCTTGTTGTTCTAGTTCAGGTTCTAATATCCTTGGGATTTTCCTCTAAGGATGTACAACCTCATAATTCGAAGGAGTATCCTCTGGTACCTCCATGGCTTGCTGCTCCTTCTTTGTTCAAGACTTCTTTAGAGTCTCATTCTTAATCGGTACTAACTTTTCCCACCTAAAATGGTTGGCTATCCTCCCCTTACATTCCTAGGTTCTTTCAAACCTGGAAAATAGATTCCCAACTCCTTAAAAAAATTTAATAACAGTCCATTGACATGGAAATTCATTCAAAAATTCTTCGGTCTTTTCATCAGTACTTCATACATTTTTCTTTCCATATAGGTACCCCAATCATACTTGATTCCCTGGGTAATACCTTCTATATATTGAGCCATCCATATTGGTATCTCCATAGCTTGTGTATCCCCTGATAATTGAGCCATTAGTGTATTCATAGCACATGGCCAATCATCCCCTTTCAATTGGCTCTATTTAATTCCTCAAGTCCCTACACCTGATATCTTTGCAGTAGTTGGTGACTTCACATTAGTTAATGAAGTGATGATACAATATGACTCAATCAGATAAAAAAACTTCTTAACTATATCCATTCCATATGCTAGCAATCAGAATGTCTTCCTGAATGCATTTGCCATAAATTCTATTATCATCGACCTTTTGTCCACATTGATAAATGTAGTTCTCATTGTAGGATTATAAGCCTGAACCGTCTACAAAAAAAAGTTGTAGAAGAAGTTTTTTTGGTGTGGTTGGACTTGCGCTATTACAACTACACAATCCTCCTCAAAATGTTTCCTATAGGGATGGTTCTTATTACGTTCATCATTCCACCATCGCCTGCATGTTTCTCCTCCATGCTGTATGAACAAAATATTTGTTATCTCCACCTGAACTTCCTCAGGTCCACTACTCAGATCCTCATATGAATCTAGAATATGTACCTCACTCCTCAATTCCCTTATCAGAACCCTTTCTTGTGCCATTATCTCCTCTTGATATCTTGGTGGTGTTCTTCTTCTATCAGCCCTCTAGTACCTCTGACCTCTCCATGAGTTGTATCCTCCTCTTCTGCAAGTATGAGTACCACGTCAATTGTGGGACTAAGAATATCATCCTTGGTACTACTGTGGCCATGACTCTCTCTCGTGTAGAGGTCCTGGTGATCATTTCACCCTATTGGCTGTAATACTCCTTAATCTATATCTGAACTCTTTAGTTGAGATCATTTTCTCACCATACCTCTAGTTGTCTTGCTACTCGAACATCATTGATTCTACAATTGGAAGTGTGCTGGAAATCGTATAAACTACTACAAATTCTATAATATGTTGCAAATCATACAATCTACTCTTCTTCTCACTCCTGTATGATTTCCTTAGGAGTAACCCTTCTAGATCATACAATCATTCAAACTATCACTGTTTGGTCTTAAAATTACTCCATTTCCCTCAAATCATACAACTGTAGCATAAAATTGTACATGCTCATACTACTTCGTATAGTATTTCTCTCTAACTACTCCCCTTCATTTAACTTGTATGATTTTGTACGATTTTCTCAAAATGGCTAAAAACATCCCAAAACTACCCAAAATTGCATCAACTTTTTCCTAATATTGTACACTCCACCGCAAAATCATACATTACATATTTTCAAACCCTCATTTTCCTAAAAATCACATTTTTCATTTTCCTTCTACAATTTCTCTCCAGCCTAGATGCTGAAATGCCCCGATATACCTTTTCAATGTTTTCAAGAGCAATTTCTCAACTCTTTCAGCCTTGGTGTAATTTATCCTCAAAACAAAAAAATTGGCTATCAAATATGGCTATATGGACTACTCCTTCCTTTCCTCCATCTTCTCCCTTGTGCTTTTGGTTGTTTTTGTTTGATTTAAGGTTTGTACTTCCTTTTATTTGCAATTTCTCCACTTTGGCTCCAAGTTGTCACTTCTTCAAACCCTAAGATGCATTTCTCCACCACCCGGTTCTCACTTGGATGCCTTCTACTACTAACCCTCTTTTATTTCTAACTGAACTTCGAATTCTCCTTTCGATGGAGTCAAACCCTTGCTTTTTCTCCCTTTTCTTCTTTGGTTCGATTTCTTCGAATGTGAAAAGTTCTCCTTGGTGTGAATTAAAAATGGGTCATAATTTATTTATAGGTTACTGATGAGTTTTAATTCCCATGTAGTCCTCTCCATTCAGTTGCATGTTTTTCACCTTCATCCTCCTGAAATTTTTGAATTTTCCTTTTGTACGATTTAAGAATTTGCAAGGTAAGCCTTCTATTTAAACTATCTCCAAACCCTAACCGCTCCAAATTTGAAATTGCACCATTTTTCATGTCTTTTCATATTCCTTGCCTAGATGATTGACAAATCATCACTTTTCATGTGATTTTTAGTTTTTTTTCATTCTTTTCCAATAACTCATCGATCCGCACATGCGACATTTAATGCGATAGTTGAAAATCATACATTGCACCTGAAATCATACATTGTATGACATAAATCATACAATATGCTCTCTTGCATGATTTACAATGTACTTTTGCTAATTTATATTGTATGATCTCTCTTTTTTGTTTTTTGACTTCAAAAACTGGCTTTGTACGATCTAGTACTTGTGCTTTTCATATTTGATTTGTACAATCTATCACTCAGAGAAAATTTTGTCTATTTTATCTCTTGAAGAGGCCATAATTTCCGGTTTTCAACCCACTTCCTTCCTAATTTTATCCTGAGGGATTTTCATAATTAAGGCATTTTAGTTTTTAATTTTAATTTTTTTCCTTTTTCTTTTCTTTTTTCTTTTTTTTTCATTCCTAGCCTATTTACACTTACCATTGTGGAAATTGTACAGTGACATTCAATTGTACGATCCCATTGAATTCTTCTCTTGGAGGTTTGAATGTGAAATTTTGAGTGGTTGTGTTACCTGTCGGTACTTTCTCCCTAGGCTAATTCATCTCCACTTGTGATGTTATGGAATTTCCTAGTCTTCCCCTACCATGTGTACAATTTGGAATTGTACAATTTCAAGTTGGAGTATCTTCACCTATTTTCCTTTCTTCTTGTTATACAAGTGATTGATCCCTTGGTATCGGTGTCCTTACTACTCTACTATCATTTGAACAATGTCTTCTCCTACATCCTCAGATTAATTCTAGCTCTAGACTCAATGATTGGGTCATTAGTTATCCTTGGTTTATTTCATTTGTAAAATGCACTCTTCCTCTACCAGCAAGGCCTCTCCTGCATGAGTGTATTTTCCATCCTATTCCTCTTGACATCGGGTTTCTCTGCACTAATGGTGATTCCTCCCTTTCTTGGAGTAATCCTCTACCACCTACCAATATTTGAGGTCCTCGTCATATTATTTGTGGTCATCCTAATGGATATTGCCTTGTGGGGCTAGGTAAGATTCCTATCATCCATGGTAACCCTTGTAGATTTTTTGTCCAGTTCATACAAGCTAAAGGTGTATCTCCTAGCCATCTAGGAGTAGGAGGTCAAAACCTTCCTCATCCTCTTCCTCCTCTGATTGTAACATCACCTTGTCCTTACTCACTTTGTAGTCGAATACCTCCTTCCCTTCTTGGCTGAAGCCTTAGGGGTCCTTCTCTGTTCCTTCCTCTCATTGCTCAGTTATTTGGAGTTATCTCTTCCAACTCAATGTTGGCTAGTAGACTTCTAATTCTTATTTTGTTTGGTGATAATTATCACAACGCTTTGATTCTATGATCCACATGTGATAGGTGACGTATCCATATTCTCTCCTTGAATCTTATTTGTGGAGATGAGGTTGCTAAGACCTCTCTATATTAATCAGAAAAGTCTATCTCAAAACTTGAGTTATTCTAATTCTCTTCTCTCTATTCCACCCAATCTGTTGGTAAATTCATCAATCTCTCCAATATTAATACTTATCTCCTTTATCTTCTCAACTGTCGATAGGCTATTATGTATGCTTTTGGATCAAGGTTGGTTTGACATCCCTGTGATATCCCTAGTTCCTACTATGTTGTTATACATGCTGAGGGATCATGATTATCTCAAGGATTCTAGGAGTTATCTATGCAATCATCCTCATAACTACTTTATATACTAGGTTCCATTACTAGCCAAGGCATTCCTTCATTACTGGAGTCACTCAAATCCAGTCGTACATTACCTTGCAATTTAGGTGATGTGGTTGCTTCCTCAATGTCTTGCCACAATATTTTTGCATTTGTATTCATCATTGGCAGATCACTTGGTGGTACTTGCAAAATTGTGCTCACTCCATAATTTCTTACACTGCTCCTTATAGTTATCTCCTCATCATCCTTAGGTTATTCTAGCTCTTGTAGCCTAGATTTTCTTTTCTCATCCAACTTTCATAGTGTACTATCTAATTCCTAGATGATTTGTTCTCTCAACCTTGCATTATGACCTTGCAACATCTGGTATTCTTCTTGCAGTTTTTGACTCTGTAACCAAATTCTCTATTGTAATAGCCCTATTTGAGCCAATGGAGTAATTCCAACCAATTCTTGATTGATGGTATCATTCCTATCTTCCTCCAAAAATTCTATTTCAAAGGTTTCCACTCTATCCTTATATCGTACAGTTAATCGTATCCTTCTTCGTCCTTCCACTTGCTAGGGTAGTTCCCTCCATTCTACCTGAGGATACATAATATTTCTACTTACTAGGGTGTTTATTTTTACCTTAACCTATTCCTAGGTAATAATACTATCTTTTGATGTCCTCTTTCATTTTAAGGAATCCAATATTCATATTCTTCTTCTACTCACTTTGTCCCATCCATAAATCTGATATGTACTCGCAATCTTCTTCTTTCTCTAGACTGAGGTGCCAACTCTTGTTGTTCTATGGTTGGTCGTGTATCCTTCCCTTATGCAAATAAGTGTGTGAGTCCTATGTTAGGCTCCTACTATGATGGACCTGGCTCACTCTGAGCTCTCTGTTGAACTTCTACTCATCTTCTTCGTTCAATCTCTTCTGAAGAAATAAATAAGCACTATACCTTGTAAGGCTTCAACTTTGAGCTATTTATAGTGTCGGGTACCTCCATATAATTCAAGTTTTGTAACTTGAATGCTCCATTATTCATTAATTCAACTACCTTATAGGGACCAAGTCATAATGTCTTCAACTTACTGAGCTTAAATTCCTGCTTCATGTTAAACTTTAGAACCAAATCACCCGAACTAAGTACTAAATTCCTCAAATGTTTGTCATGCCATGCCTTCCATATTTTTTGAGCTACCTTAATTAGTCATTGTTCCATGACTCTTATTTCATCTAATTTTATCAGTGTTGTCAATATATCTTCCAAAATTTCTTTATCACCCAAGTGATTCTCTATTGTGACCCTCAAAATTGGTATCAAGAATTTAATTAGCACCATAGCTTCTTGTCCATACATTAATTGGAAATGTGTATGTTCTTTTGTAGGTTTAAAAGTTATTATGTATACCCACAAAATATATGGTAGCCTTTCCTCCCAATCTACTCCCTCTATTCCATAGATTTTATATAAAATAGATACCAGGACTTTATTCATTGTTTTTGCCTACCCATTAGCTCTGGGATAATATGAACTAGACAATGAGTGTAAAATCTTGAACTCCGTTGTCAACATTTTGATGATTTTATTAAAAAAGTGTCCTTCTTGGTCACTCATTATCTGTAGTGAAATACCAAATATTATGATGACCTGCTCATATAGAAATCTTGTTATACTTTTTTTCGAGTTGTCAAGTAATGCTCTTGCTTCGACCCGTTTTGTTAAGTATTTCATTGCTACTACAATGTATTTGCACTTCCTTCATCGAGATATTTTCAATGGTCCAACAAAGTCTAATACCCATTGCTCAAATATTTCCTAGGGTTGTGATGGATGCAAAGGCATAAAGTCCCTCTTTACCAGATTTTCTACCCTTTGGCAAGTATTGCATGCTTTCACATAAATTTTTGCATCATTATACAGTGTGGGTAACCATAGTCCAACTAGTAATATTTTTCTAGTTGTCACATGCGGTCCCATGTGCCCTCCTGATAAGCCTTCATGAGCTTCTTTCAATGTTGCTTTGACTTATTCTTCCATCACACATCTTCATAGGATACCATTGCTTCCCATATTATACAACAATATTGCTATCAACTAGAAGGGTGCTGACTTCATGATCACTTTATTTTTCTTGGTTGTCGTCATTTCTTATGGAAAATCACTTGTGGATAGGTACTAGCCAATCAAATTGTACCATGATGGAATAACATTGATGGTAAATAATTTTGCATATGATATATCATCCAGAACTCATATTCTTGTAGGATCTCATGATCGTATTCAAGACAACTAGTTTGAAATGACATGATTCTTACCAGGTCGCACTACTACTCAAAATATGGACTCTTGTAGGGTGATGATCCACCTATTGACCCATCCTTGTATCATTGGATTATTTATCAAGTACAAAATATCTTGGTGATCAATGTAGAAGGCAAAGGGATTTTCCAATAGATAATGCCTAAACTTCTAGACTGCATATACCATTCCCAAAGCTTCTCTTTCTATTGTACTATAATTTCTCTCTAGCCTTGATAATAGGTGACTAGCAAATAAAATAGGTTGATCTAGCCTAAACTACCCTTCTTGTGCCAAAGCACATCCAAATGTAAAATTTGAAGCATTAATATAGACATGGAATTCCTTATCCCAGTTTGGGAACACCAAAATTGGACTACTCACAAGCTTAGCCTTCAGCTCCTCAAAGGCTCCTTGGTGATCCTTGTTCCATATAAAAGGAATATTGTTCTTCATCAATGAATAAAATGGGTAGGATACATGTGCATAATTCATGATAAACTTTCGATAATATCCAGTCGATTCCAAGAAGGTTTTAAGTGAACTCACATCATATGGTTCTTCCATGTGCAATATCACATGGATCTTATCAAGATCTATTTTTAATCCTTCACTACACACTATGTGTCCTAAAAATTTTCCATAAGGTACCATCAGGTAGCATTTCCCAATATTTAATGATATTTGTGCATTTTTGCACCTACTCATACTGTAGCACCCTAAAATTGGCGCAGTCAAATTGGAATAATTACATTCACCTTAGTAAATAAATTTAAATTCAAATTTAACCTCCCAAACCGCCCGTTAACCGTCGAGAAACCCGTTTCCCCTTTTTTCGTGCCATTTTTAGGAGTTGTTTTGACCGTTGGACGATATCGTCGCCGATCAGACGATATCGCCCCAGATTTGACGATTTCGTCTGGACTAGAACGTCCAGACGATTTTGTCGCAAAACTGAATTTGCATAGTTAGACTCTGTTCCAACGGGTCTCCAATTCGGGCGAAGCGTGTACTGCGCCGTTGGGACCCTTCCCCCGTTGGAGATCTCCCAAATTGGGAAGATCTCCAACCTCCCAACAACTTTCCCTAAGCCTATTTAACTCTAAGACTTTTCCCTCCCCAACCCCTGGCTGAATTTTTATGCAAATCGACTCCCTATGTGCTAGAACTTCTCAAATTTGCTTTTTGCACTATTCCTATAGTAATTTTATTGCAGGTATATCACTGGTTTTCAGCCGGAGCCAGCACCTATCGCAGCCGACGAACCTGTCAAGATCGGAGGCGATCCTGTCAAATTAGGGACGATCTCGTACTGATGCGAGACGATCTCGACTACAGCATACATCGAGGCAATCAGTGCCCGAAGTTTGCTCTTCTCTCTTTTCTCTCTGTCATTTTATGCTATAAATCAGATCATTTATTTAGTTTTTATTCTACTTTGCATCTGGAGTTCACCCATCTAGTTTAGATTGCACATTAAATTCATGATTTGCCATCATAATGCGGTGATCTGTTTTACTTTCTATTTTAAATTATTGCTTAGTATTCACCTTGTTCTTTAGCATATTTTGCCTCTATTTTGCATAGTAGAATTGCTTGTATTTTGCATCTGTTCTCTGTTTTGCGGGTTTCGACGAATTCGTTTGACGAATTCGTCGGATCCGAGACGATTCATGTCTGTCTCGAGACGATCTGTCAGATTCCAGATGATTCTGACAGATTGCGAGTGATTTTGTCGAATCCCAGACGATCCAGACTACTTCAAGCATCAGAAACTTCATCAGACATCCCGGATCAGGTAATCTCCATTAGCCTCCTGCAAAATTCTCTATTTTTTTGCTTTCAGTCTGTTTCTTGTATTCATTTAAATTGCATTTTCATGTAGTTTAAGTTAGAATCATTCGGCCAAACCTAGGATGAATGTTTAAGGATAAAACGAACCCATTAAAACACATTCCCAAAACCTAGGCGTGGAAACTGCCGCCAAATGTTTCCTGGTGAACCCACCATCCGTCGACAAATCACCAAAATGCACCTCCCTTGAGAGGCGGGACCTTCGCAAAGTCCTCTCGTCCGAGGTACCGCATCATCCTTTTCCCATCCTCCTTTCGGGCGCGGATCCAATAGCCTGAAGGTAGGGATGCGAAAAATTTGGAGCGATACATTTTGGTGAACCCGACGTGAATGCATCATAACCTTTTGAAAACAAAAACAAAAACAAAAAAAAAAAAAATTAGAACAACTAAAACTTAGATGCATTTTAAAACATTTAAGGTTCAAAATCATGTTTAGATGGTAGCTCCTAAAAAGAGGTTAGCAGTTACTATAAACGTAGTAAACCAATTGGCAGCCATAGAAGTTAATTCTGTCCTTAGTATCCCTGAAACAAGTAGAAATCAATCCTTGTGGGACGAACTTATTAGGAGACTTAGTCTCATCTCATCTAGGGCCACACAACTTAAACAGATTAAGAGGCTAGTCTTGGATAGAATCCTGGATCCTCATCAATTAGTTTTCTACCATGAACTTCAGAGAGCCTGCCATAGATGGCTAGCCTATAGGAGAGCTTTAGTATCTTCAGAGTTGTTTAGCTTCGAGGAATACCTCGAGAACGTAGACATTGTACACCGATTCTTAGGCCTTGTAGAAGACCAAGAAGTTGTTCTTACAGATAGGGAAAGATGGAACAGAGTTCCGCGAGCTGTGCTATATCGAGAGTATTGCCATGAGCTTTACTTTTATCAACCAACATCTGAAACAGACAATATCACCATAGCCCTTTTCATCAAATTCTTAAAAGAAAACTTTCAATTTGAAGAAGAACATTTCATGACCCCCTGAACAACTTGAACCTATTAATGATATTCATAAGTTATTCATAGAAGATTAGTTCATTTGCTTTCAGTCTTATTATTATTATTGCTTGCATTTATTGTTTCATTTGCTGTCTTTATTATATTGTTTCAAAGAAAAAAAAAAAAAACTAAAAAAAAAAAAAAAAACATAGTAAAAAAACTTAAACATTTCATTTACAATATTGCATTAGGTATATATAAATATATACCTTTTAATTTGTTGCAATATATATATATATATATATATATATATATATATATATATATATATATATATATATATATATTTGCTGAAATCAAAACTTAGCACCATGACTAGACTTAGGAATGGTAAAGAAATTTTAGGAGAAGGAGAAGATTGGCTACAAAATACAACTGAAAACCCAAATGTCCTTCTTGGAGATACAAATCCGGAAGGTGAAACTCTAGGACAATCAGATGAAGACTTAGGGGAAGATAAGGAACAAGAAGGAAGTGTTAAAGAATCCTCATCCCCTAGAATAGCTCCCAATGGAGGCATCACTTTTGACAACGCAGAACATTTTCAAAAATTTCTTAATCAACATATCGACGTCCTTAATGTGGCAGTCCGTATTGATAAAGGGGAAATTAGTGATGCTCAAGCAGCCTTAGAACGGGCGCTTGATATGCAAACTAATCCCTTGTCTTTCATTGATCAAGAAAGTGATAAGGGTGGACCATCCAATGCGAATATGGTCACTATAGCCCAAGCCATGACCAAAACAACGGGTCACCCAACCTCCTAAGGAACCTATTACTCAACCTAAAATCACTCCCGCACAAAAGAAAATTCCCTTCACTACTTCGTTCCTCCAAACTATTGAGCAAAATGCTTTAAATAAACAGAAACATAAAACAAAGCCAAATACAAATTTTCAACAATCTGCAATACAACCTAATCCAACTTCAAAATTTCTCCATAATATTTTTCCTACCAATGTTTTACACAATAGTAACATGGCATCTAATATGCATGTTCCTCCATCATATGCCCATAAAACTCATGTCAATGCCCCACCGAATCAATATGGGGGGCAAACTAGTAATCTGGAAGCTATGGTGAAACAATTGGCTTCACGTATGGACCGAGATAGATCCCTACCGTCCCTCGTATAATTATCGAGAGATTTGTAGCCAACCATTGGATCCCATAGTGGTAGCTCAACCATACCCTAAGCATTTTCCCATGCCCGTCCTGCCTATCTATAAAGGAACCGAAGATCCCATAGAACATCTTCGCATGTTTAGGATAGCATGTCATGACATATCGCATGACGACTTGCTATTACTAAAAATGTTCCCTAAAAGTTTAGGTGGAATGGCGTTAGAGTGGTACTACCAATTGCCCACTCACTCCTTAAGAAACTTTGAAGAAACAACTGAGTCATTTGTTCATCAATTTAGTGCCTACATCGAGAGGCATGTAACTATTAAAGACCTATACAATTTAAAACAAGATAAAGACGAATGTTTTGCTGATTTCTTAGCGAGATGGAGACAATTGACAGGAAAACTGCACTTTGTGCTACCCTATAGGGAAATGTTAGACATTTTCATTAACAATTTACAAGAACAACTTTCTTATGAGCTATCAACAGCTACTTTGACTACCTTCGATCAAGCTATAGACTTAGCTCGAAGAGTAGAAGATGCCCTCATTAGGAGAGGCCAACTTAGAAAGAAGGATGATGAGAAAACATCTAGAAATCAATATAAAAACAAACAGGTTGTCGGTGATGGAGTCACTGACAGCAGAAATGTTGCTAATGTCAATGCAACAAAAACAACAGAAAAATTCATCTTGAAACCTCCTGATAAGCCTCCTCGAGAGTTCACTAGATTAAACCAACCTTTATCAACTATTTTACCTCAACTTCTTGAAAGAGGTTTAATCCAACTGCCAGCTATCCGGGAACCTGACCCAAGCATACCCGGATATAGAGCTGATTTGCACTGTGATTTTCATAGAGGTCCTGGACATTCTACCAACGCTTGTAAGAGATTGAAACATAAAATACAAGATTTGATTGACAATAATGAAATGGAAGTGCAAGCCTTCCAACCTAAACAAAACCCTCCTAATAATACCCAAAATACTGTTCCCCAAAATCAAAATCAGAATGCCAATCAAACTTTAGACATATTTCAACACCCTTTACCAAGACACGGTAAGGAGGTAGCCAATCAAATTGAACATCACAATGTTCCCCCTCCTACCCGATATGTAGGAACCATTAGCGGACAATTACCTGTTCAGGATTCTCAAACCTTTGACACAACCTTATCCCTGGTTACAACCAGGCCCTTACATAATTTTCAAACTTCTGATTCTAGCGATATAGAGTCAGATAGTGAAAGTGAAGTAGACACCATTCAATCGAATAGTTCTGAAAACGAATCAGATCCTATTCAACCTATCACAAGATGCTAATGTTCCAGAAGAACCATTTCCCGGAAGAGTCACTACTCGACCTTCTTCTAATGTAGTCCTTCCTTATGAACAAGCCATAAACTCTCAACCGAGACCGTTTCAACGTCGTCACTATAACATTGTAGGTACCATCGGAGTCGTCACCCGACAACAAGCTCACAATTCCCAACAAGAACCAAACCAGAACGATGGATCAGCTCCATTCGTTCTGAAAAATCCCAATAAAGGAAATCATGCTCCTATTGTTCAACCTAAACCCCCTTACGACATTAATGAGCAATTGTCTAATACCACCGCCAGAATCTCCCTTTTAGATTTATTAAGATCCTCTCCCACCCATAGGGATGAGTTGATGCTTACTTTGAGCCGAGATGATGGTACCTCAAAACATCCAACTCGAAGCTATGGCCAATACTATCATCACGCGAGAGATTGATTGTATTGACTTTCGGGATAAAGATATCCCACAACACGGTTTACACAAGGATAATCCCTTGTATATTACGGCTTTAATTGGGGATGTAGTCGTCAAACGAGTTCTGATTGATAATGGCTCATCTCTAAACATTTGTACCTTTGACTTCTACCAACGATTTGGTTTTAGAAGTGACGAAATGAAGAAGACTGATATGATTATCAAAGCCTTTAATGACGAAACACAAGAAACTTGTGGAGTCATTACCCTCCCCTTACAAGTTGGTCCTAGAACCCTTGAGACAACTGTGTTTATTGTACATTGCCCGACATCGTACAATATACTTTTGGGTCGCCCTTGGATTAACGCCATGCGAGCAGTCCCATCAACTTTACACCAATGTGTTAAGTTTGAGTTTAAAAATCAGTTGGTCACTATTCATGGTGACCCTAGACCTTTTGATATGTGTGCATTGGCAGAACCAGTTGGAGTGCAATTTTGCCCTGCTCTGTCATCCACATATCCTAGTTCTTCTTCATCTAAAACTGTGAAATATAAACCCATCACTTCATCTATTCCTCCTCCATTAACTTCATCTTCCCATATAGATCAACCACCTTCTAAACAAATTACTGTAGAACTTCAAAAAGCTCTTAAAACTACAACCAATTCTTCAAGTTCTAATCCCATAAATTCAAAACCTTCAGACACGTCTATCACACCTTCTACATCTCAAGACATAGGTAATAAGCCTTCTACATCTTATGCCCTCTCTGATGATCTTTTACCAGATTTATCTACAACCTTAATATAAGAAAAAATGAATGCTTTCATGCAAGATTCAAACCTTTTAAATAATTTGCCGCCATCTCCTCGTACTTTGGGCCTCCCACAACCTATGGGAAGTACTTACCAAGTCGGGAGTTGCGCCTTCATTTACAAAGGATATGACTGGGGAAGAATCCCTCGGAATATCAAAACCCATCATGAGGGATATGCTCGGTGTTATTTTACCAATGATTATATTAAAGCTAAACCCATGATGCTTAAAATGGGATATAAAGGGAAAGGCTTAGGACCTTTCCAAAATGGCATGAAAGAACCTTTCGAGGTAGAACCGTGGCCTGCCCACTGTGGTGTGGGCCTATTTCCTAGTAAGGGACAACCATTTCCTTTTGAGGATGATGATCATCTCATATGCTACCAAGATTATTTGGATAGGCATGTTGATTTGCCTCTTAGAAATCAGTCATTTTCATGCAACATGCTATCCATAGCATACCCTGAAATGATTGCTGACCCCGATGAAGAATTGGAAGGAGATATTTTCCATGATGTCTCTGTTGAAGAGATGTTGCACAACGGGTTTTATTTTGATGGTTCTATACCAACCATAGCTCGGCTTGAGGCCACTGATCCTCAAAATGAATTATCTAAATTAACTTTACAAGAATTACAAGAATTGGGTGTTTCACCCGCCCCACCTAATTTTGAAAGAGATCTACACATGGAGGTAGAAAATGTCATTAAAATTAACATTGGAACTGAGGACAACCCTCACATAATCAATATTGGAGCAGAACTAAGTCAAGAAAAACAAGAACAATACATAGCATTTCTTAAAGAGTATGAAGATGTCTTCGCGTGGACATATGAAGATATGCCCGGTCTAGACCCTTCTGTAGTCATGCACCATCTAGTGGTCCATCCGGATGCTAAACTTGTTAAACAAAAACTTAGAAAAATGCATCCCAAAGTGGCTCTGCTAGTCAAAGGGGAGTTAGAAAAACTCCTGAATGTTATCTTCATACAAGCTATTGATTATGCTTAATGGATCTCAAATGTAGTTCCAGTCACCAAGAAAGAAGCTACCAAAGTTAGGGTTTGCACAGATTTCAGAGATATTAACGCTGCATGCCCTAAAGATGACTTTCCTCTTTCGAATATGGACCAAATTATCGACTTTACTGCCGAAAGTGGGATGATGTCCTTAATGGACGGATTCTCCGGCTATAATCAGATCAGGATAGCTCCTGAAGACCAGGCTAAAACAGCCTTTATTACCCCCTGGGGTACCTTTTGCTGGAAAGTGATGCCATTTGGCCTAAAGAACGCCGGTGCAACTTATCAACGAGCTATGACCTACATTTTTCATGATCTGATGCATGATATCCTCCATGATTATGTGGATGATATTATAGCTCGCTCTCTTATTGAAGATCATCATTTAGATGATTTGAGAAAAGTTTTTAATCGATTAAGAGAATATCTCATTCGATTAAATCCAACAAAATGCATATTCGGAGTTAAATCCGGCAAACTATTAGGGGTTTTAGTTTCTTTACGTGGTATCAAAATTGACCCTCTTAAAATTGTGGCTATCACTGATATGCCCGCACCCACTAATATATCTGAATTACGAAGTTTACAAGGTAAACTTCAAGCTATCCGTCGCTTTATTGATAAGCTGGCGGACAAAACTGGTCCCTTTCTCAAACTTCTTAAGAAGGACGTCCCTTTTAATTGGGACACAGAATGTAGAGAAGCTTTTGAACTTCTCAAGCAATATCTCATTAACCCACCGGTGCTTTCACCGCCTAAATCTGATCGCCCATTCCTTCTATATATTTCTGCTTCAGATTCTGCCTTAGGAGCCATGTTAGCTCAACTTGATGATGAAAAACGAGAACGCGCTAATTATTATATTAGCCGAACTTTCGTCAGTTATGAAACTCGCTATACAGCGTTAGAAAAGTTATGTCTAGCAGTCGTGTTTGCTACGCAAAAATTACGACATTACATGCTTAGCCAAAAAACGTATGTCATTGCCAAATATGATCCCTTAAGGTATCTCATGAGTCGACCTTATTTATCGGGTCGCACAGCCAAGTGGGTTCTTGCTCTAAGTGAGTTTGATCTCACCTTCATAGGACAGAAGTCTGTTAAGGGTCAAATCATAGCGAGATCAATTAGCTGCTTGCACCCTTAGAGTCTACTCATCCCCTCATTATCGAGTTTCTGATGAATGCCTTCAATTAGAGGCAGACCTTGTTGAACAATGGTCCTTATACTTTGATGGAGCCCGATGCATGAGTGGGGCTGGTGCGGGTATTATTTTAATATCTCCGCAAAAACATATTATTCCTCTGTCCTTCAAACTAACCTTTGTTTGCACCAATAATACTGCTGAGTATGAAGCTCTAATCCTTGGATTACGAGCTGCTTTAGCACTAAAAATTAAAAACCTCTTAGTTTTTGGTGATTCCCAATTGGTTATAAACCAAATTAATGAAGTTTATCAGACCAGAGATGATAAACTTCGCCCATATAAGGCCTATGTTTTACAACTAATGGCCTTGTTTGATCAAGTTACTTTGGAAGCCATTCCTCGAACTAGCAACCGTGCAGCTGATGCTATGGCCGCCGTTGCATCTCTCTTGCCCTTGGAGTTAGATGACGAATATGCCACTATCATCATTCGTCGACTCCAGGAACCCGCTTCAAATAAGTCATGCTTAGAGCCTTTGGATGTGTTTCTAATCAATGAAACTACTCCTGAACCCTGGTATACGAGACATATTTGATTTCCTCCAAAATGGGAATTTCCCTGCTAATTCTAATAGAAACCAGCGTCGATTATTACGTCGACGAGCAAGTCGATTTGTAATAATTGGCAATACTTTATATAGGAGATCTTTTGAAGGTATCCTATTAAGATGTTTAAACTTAGAAGAGTCTAAATCAGCCTTGAGTGAAGTCCACAATGGATCTTGTGGAGGACACTTTAGTGGTAGCGTCATTGCTAAAAAGCTCCTTCGGATAGGATACTTTTGGCCTACCATGGAAACGGATGCACATGAGTATGTGCGTCATTGCGACAAGTGTCAAAAACATGCTGACCTTGTCCATGCGCACTGCACAAGAGCTGCAGGCTATTTCTTCTCCTTGGCCCTTTTCTAAATGGGGCTTGGATATTATTGGTAAAATTAATCCTGTGTCTTCTGATGGACACAAGTTCATCATAACTGCCACTGAGTATTTCACGAAGTGGGTTGAAGCTATGCCTTTAGCTTCTTGTACTGGTTCACAGGTCTCTAAATTCATTTTTAATCAAATCATCTGCAGGTTTGGAATTCCTGCGAATCTCATCTCTGACAATGGAACTCCGTTCAAAAATAAAGATGTCAAAAAATTATGTCAAAAATACAAGATTCAACATCGCTGGTCCACTCCCTATTATCCTCAGGGTAATGGTCAAGCAGAAGCTTCTAACAAAACTTTAATCAAAATTCTCAAAAGACTAGTCAATAAAACTGGCCGTGACTGGCATATTCAATTATATCCAGCCTTGTGGGCCTATCGAACTAGTGTTCGAACCCCCACAGGCACTTCACCATTTGTTTTGGTATATGGTGCCGAAGCAGTTTTTCCATTTGAATTGGAAGTTCCTTCTTTGGCCCTGCTACTTCAAGATACCGAAGTAGGAGATGAATATCGCGCTGGCAGACTCAGTCAGCTGGAACTCCTAGATGAAAAATGCATCAATGCTTTAGAGCATCTCCGTGCATACCAAAACAAGCTTAAAAGAGCATATAATAAGAAAGTTCGTCATCGATCCTTTGAGATTGGCGACCTTGTTCTAAAAGAAAATAAAAAAAATACAAATGCAACCAAAGAACTTAAAGGTAAATTTGAGCCCAACTAGCTCGGACCGTACATCATTACTGCAAAATTTGAATCAGGAGCGTATAAATTATCTACCTTAGATGGTAAAGAACTTAAAGAACCCATGAATATTTTACATCTCAAACGTTATTATGCATAAATTTGGTCATTTCATCCATGTATATATTTGTTCAAAATCATTATCTTGTATTTCTTTCAATTTATTCAAAAACCTCAAAAACATTCATAAAATCTTCAAAAATCTTCAAAAATATTTATTGCATTTATTTAAAGCACTTGTAAAGTTCCTTTTGCTCAAAACAAAAATCAACATAAAAATCCAAAAACAGCTATATGCTTGACTCTTTCGAAACCAAAACAATATACAGAAGAAAGAGAGAGTCAACATTCTCAAAACTTTCTCAAAATCATTATTTTCTTACAATTATTGCAATTATATGTTTCAACTTATTTTGGATAAAATTAGCATTTATTTAGCATCCCTCACTTGCACAATCACAACAATAAATATCTTGATTTTATACGGCATGATTACTAATCTCTCTTATATCAAAGTTCACAAAATTCAATTAAAGAAAGTTTGAGCATAGAGAATTGATCTTGTTATTTACTTAAACCAAGCACATCCTTTCACAATAAAATGATTATATTTGTAATTTCCATGTTTTGCTACATAGTAGAACTGATTTCTTGAGTGAAAAGTTTCCCCTGCTATCCTATCATGCACACGGTCTAGAATCTTTGAGAATTGGCAAAAGGACAAGCTCACCCCTACCCAGAATAAAAATCCCTTGCTCTACAGCTAATCCGAGCAAGTATCCCTAGAAAAAGAAAAGAAAAATTCAAGAAAAAAGAGAGAAAAGAAAAATGTTATTTCAGCAATGTTCCAAGCATTATCAAGCAAAAGAAATACAAACAAGAAAAATAAAGCAAAGTTCAAAAGAAAGCAAGAAAGCAATAAAATCCCTTTCCCTACCCTTTGAAAAGAAAAGAAGGGTTGATGAGCTTGAATCCCTGGAATTCTCAATTATTCGAAAAGCGTGAGGTAAGCCCCATAGCAGGTGGTTTGTGCCCAACACTGCTTGGCCTTGGGTAACTCCTAGCGTGGCGATATGTCTGTCACATTAGCGACCTTCTTTTGTACAGACCTATGTCTGCTTATGGATTAGCTAGCTCTTGATAATCCGATCTACATAGTAGCCTAGTATGGTTATATGCATCTACATCATGGTTAATGAACACTTATTTGGTTTCTTCAAATCACTTGTATCATAGTATCTTGCTCAAATCTGGTAAATGAACAATGCAATTGCACACACATTTGTATTTGAGAGATTTTGTCTATCATTATGATAAATCAAGATGGGAAATGAATTCACATATGCACATGGGATTCCTTATAAATCTAACTTTTGTCTTCAAAATACTTTGAAATATTATTTTTGCAACTTGTTTGGAATAAATCAAATACAGTTGTTTTCCACAAAGACAACTATATAATAGCAAAAATCAAAAATTCCTTTCAAAACATATCATATATATCGTGTCGACTTTCCGCAACGATGGTATAGTTTCAAAACCAAAATTGGAATTTTATGCCTAGCGCAAGTCCTCATTATCATATTTTTCTGTTCATCAAAAATCAATCATGCAATAAAACTATCCTTTTTTGGATTTTCGCGATGATGGTATAAGTCTATACCTACATATTCTATGCCTAGCGCAAACCATTGTAACAATTTTTTTCCCAATTTATCAAAAATCATACAAAACATATGACTTCATTTTACACAAATTATGCTTTTTCGAAAGCAAATACATTTTCACTATGTTATGTCATTATGTCAACTTTACATTTTGCAATGATGGTATAGTTCTTAAGGAATTATTCACAAATTTTATCACACTTAGGAATTTATGCCTAGCAAAAATTATTTTACAATATTTCATGCATAATATTTTCATGGAAATCTGAAAGCAAACCATCATCATCATCATTTGCATTATCACAACAAAGTCTTAAGGCAGTCTCTTAAGCACTCTTTTCTTTTAACAATATTTCTATCCTGGGACTAGCTTGACGACCGAGTGAGCGAGCGACTCCATGAAATGGTCTATAATAGCGACAATGTCCTTTGAAATTATTGTTAGAAATCTCTTTTTATTTTTACATTTCATTACAACCAATCAATTTGTTACATCAGATTATTTCATTTAAAATATTTATAGCATGACATCCAAGTTATAATATTTTCCAAAACGACATAATTACATGAATCATCAATAAAATCATTACATCAATCAAATCAATCAATTACATCAAACATAAAAAGCATCATAAGTATCACATAAGACAAGTCATATACTCAAAAATATCTCATCTATATATATCAACAGAATATATACATCATCAAAGCTGGATTGGTATACCACAATCTGTACCTCGGCATACTCAATCCTCTATCAATACAAGTATAATACAATATCAGTAGCAATATCCCGCCCTCTAGCCTCGAGAGCCTCTAGAGCTCTCGGCCTCATCTCCTCCCCCACCCTGCGGAGGACGAGGTGGTCCCATCGCAGTATGTGTGGTACTGCGAGTCCTCGTCGTCGACCGGGATGAGCTCCTCGTCGACCCTGTCCTGATCGGATCGGCTATGGCAGCCGGCACCTGTATCCTCTGGCCCTCTGGCACCGCCTGGTAGTATAGGGCCTGATAGAATGCGGTCTGAGAAACCGACCGCATCAGCTCCTGAGTGCTCACCCCTCCGCCTCGTGCCCTGAGACGTGCATTCTCGTCTCGCAGCTGCGACACCTCAGCTGGTGCTGTGCAGCTGCATCCTGTAGTGTCCGCACTTGAGCCTGCAGACGATCCCTCTCTGCCCGGAGAGTAGCCATCTCGCTACTCTCTCCTGTATCCATGCCCTTGCCCTTATCGGGCGATGGTGGCCTCTGTGGAGATGGGGGTCTCGCCTCCCTCCTCTCCCTCTCCCTCTACCGTGGCCGCTCCTGTGCCTGTGGCCTCCTCTGCTCTCTCCCACCGTGACCCTGGGCCGCCTCTATCGCTGCCTGGCGCCGCCTCCCTATCCGACGCACAACTGCGTGGATCGGACCCTGTGCCCTCGTCATCCGAGGAGGGCGGATGCCTGCGTACCAGGCATCGTAGCCATCGGCTACTCCTGCGTCGTCCCCATCCACTGGCTGGATGGGGGCATCGTCCGCGTCCTGACTCCAGAATCGCTGCATGTCTGGAGCCCCGCTAACTGTGGTGTTATCCCGGACAGTCCGGGAAAACTCGTAATCCCTCAGAGATGGGATCCCCTGTCGTAGACCGAACTATCGCAAAACCTGGTCGTAGCGGTGGAGCTCCACCTCTCCCCTCTCCATCCTCAGCCAGCGGACTCGCCTGATGCGAGCCAGCTCCTGTGCGTCCTCTGCCCACCCTGGATGCTGCCTCCACGGCCTCCGGGTGATCTGGTCTGGGACCAAGTCATCCAGTAGTCTTCGGGACACCGACAGGTCGATCCGTCGCTGTGCCCCTCTCCGGAGCCACCAGTAGAAGACTCGGGGCCTCTCCCCGTCAACCCCTATCAGTGGAAGCCCTACCGGCCTCCGCACCGCAATGTGCTCCCAGCACCAAACCTGTAGGAGCGATGTCATGACCAGACACCGCCCGCCCTTGTACACGACCCCGTAAAGGATCCTGTACAACCGGCATAGAACAAAGCTGCCCCAAGAAAATCTGTAGCCATGGTCGCGCATATCGTAGATCACATCTGCGAGCATCCACGGCACCCTGCATCCGCTCTGGTGGCACAGCAGAAGTCCACCAACCACCCCAGCCAAAACTCGTGTCAGTGTAGATGCCCCAGGCATCTGGCGCAGTGCCTCGATGTTCACTCCGCCCTTCTCCAGGGCGAAGCTCGGGTCACCGTAGAGTCGTCCCATCGCGTGGCCCTGATTGGCCGTAGGTGTGATCATCCTCCCTTGTATGGGGATTCTAAGAATCCTCCATACATCCTCTAGTGTGGGAGTCATCTCCCCTGTCGGTAACCGGAAGCATGAAGAGCCCGGGTACCACCTCTCTGCTAGGGCTGTCAGTAGCCCCATGTCAGTAGAAACCTGCGGCATCTCTGCCACATGCTTGCAAGCCGGCCTGTGCCGCGAGATCCCGCTCTGCCTGGGTGAGAGCGGCCAAGTCGTCTCTCAGCCCATCGTATTTCCACTCTCTGCTCTTTAGTAGTCCTCTCTGCAAACATAAACAATCAAAACAACAAACAATCATTAATAACAATTTCAGTAATCAAAAATACAACTTAAAGATCAAATTTTTGCAATTGATGATATCGCCCACTATTGGACGATATCGTCCCAAATTTGAGCAAAATCGTCTCCGATTTCGCCTCGAAATCGTCTCTAATTTGACGAAATCGTCCCTTTTTCGTCGATTTCGCCCTTGGGCGAAATTGACGAACTTGAGACGATTTCGTCGAACTAGGGACGATTTCGTCCGGACGACGTCGACGGCCAAAAACGGCCGCGATGCTCAAAATTCATCCTAAAATCTATCTAAAAAGCATGTAAAATTCAAATTAAATCAATCTAAATTGAGTTTAAACCCTTACCCGTAGACCGCGGCGGACCTCTGCAGATCTGTGCGCTGTCTCTACCATTTTTGCTCCAGAGCTCTAAAAACAGTAAAATGAACAGTAACAATGAATTAGGGTTTTACCCTATTTTTCTTAATTTTATTCAAAATAATTCACAAATAATTTTTTGCTTTTCCGCGTTTTTACCTCAAACGTTCGATTTGGGTAAAAACACGGAGGGGGCACCATAGTAAGCCGTCGTACGATTCGACCAAGAATCGTCGCCTAAAAATGGGAATAATTTTTTGCTTTCTCGTAGATCGAGAAGAACTCATCTTTAACGCATTTTCTTCGGAAAATTCGCTAAAGAGGGGGCAAAATGTAGCACCCTAAAATTGGCGCAGTCAAATTGGAATAATTACATTCACCTTAGTAAATAAATTTAAATTCAAATTTAACCTCCCAAACCGCCCGTTAACCGCCGAGAAACCCGTTTCCCCTTTTTTCGTGCCATTTTTAGGGGTTGTTTTGACCGTTGGACGATATCGTCGCCGATCGGACGATATCGCCCGCATTTGACGATTTCGTCCGGACTAGAACGTCCGGACGATTTTGTCGCAAAACTGAATTTGCATAGATAGACTCTGTTCCAACGGGTCTCCAATTCGGGCAGAAGCGTGTCTGCGCCGTTGGGACCCTTCCCCGTTGGAGATCTCCCAAATTGGGAAGATCTCCAACCTCCCAACAACTTTCCCTAAGCCTATTTAACTCTAAGACTTTTCCCTCCCCAACCCCTGGCTGAATTTT
This sequence comes from Wollemia nobilis, assembly GCA_028583015.1. NCBI lineage: Eukaryota > Viridiplantae > Streptophyta > Pinopsida > Araucariales > Araucariaceae > Wollemia > Wollemia nobilis. Next base: position 5,993,500 of record JAQPPZ010002499.1, read on the forward strand.
TATGCAAATCGACTCCCTATGTGCTAGAACTTCTCAAATTTGCTTTTTGCACTATTCCTATAGTAATTTTATTGCAGGTATATCATTGGTTTTCAGTCGGAGCCAGCACCTATCGCAGCCAACGAACCTGTCAAGATCGGAGGCGATCCTGTCAAATTAGGGACGATCTCGTATGCGATGCGAGACGATCTCGATTGCAGACATACATCGAGGCAATCAGTGCTTGAAGTTTGCTCTTCTCTCTTTTCTCTCTGTCATTTTATGCTATAAATCAGATCATTTATTTAGTTTTTATTCTACTTTGCATCTGGAGTTCACCCATCTAGTTTAGATTGCACATTAAATTCATGATTTGCCATCATAATGCAGTGATCTGTTTTACTTTCTATTTTAAATTATTGCTTAGTATTCACCTTGTTCTTTAGCATATTTTGCCTCTATTTTGCATAGTAGAATTGCTTGTATTTTGCATCTATTCTCTGTTTTGCAGGTTTTTGACGAATTCGTTTGACGAATTCGTCAGATCTGAGACGATTCTGTCTGTCTCAGACGATCCTGTCAGATTCCAGATGATTCTGACAGATTGCAAGCGATTTTGTCGAATCCCAGACGATCCAGACTACTTCAAGCATCAGAAACTTCATCAGACATCCCGGATCAGGTAATCTCCATTAGCCTCCTGCAAATTCTCTATTTTTTTGCTTTCAGTCTGTTTATTGTATTCATTTAAATTGCATTTTCATGTAGTTTAAGTTAGAATCATTCGGCCAAACCTAGGATGAATGTTTAAGGATAAAACGAACCCATTAAAACACATTCCCAAAACCTAGGCGTGGAAACTGCCGCCAAATGTTTCCTGGTGAACCCACCATCCATCGACAAATCACCAAAATGCACCTCCCTTGAGAGGCGGGACCTTCGCAAAGTCCTCTCGTCCGAGGTACCGCATCATCCTTTTCCCATCCTCCTTCCGGGCGCGGATCCAATAGCCTGAAGGTAGGGATGCGAAAAATTTGGAGCGATACACATACATTCACTAAGGGCAGGAAGATGTTCCTTGATCTTCCCATAAATGGACCAATCATCCAAAAATGCTTTAAACTTCCCTATGGCCAACTGATCAAATATATACAGTATGATGCGTTGAAATATAGCTGGGGCGTTATAGACCCCGAATGACATTCGATTGTATGCGTAGATGATATTCTCCACAATAAATGTGGTCTTCATATTATCCTCCTTAGCAATACTGATTTGATTGTACCCCAAAAACCCATCCAAGAATGAATAGATCTTGTGTCCTACAACTTCTTCTAGGATAGAATTTGTGAAGGGAATAGGGAAGGGGTCCTTAATAGTTACTACGTTTAGACTCCTAAAGTCCATGCATATTCTGATCTTGTCCACTTCCTTCTTCAAGGTGATCACTATGGGTGATACCCATTCACTGGTTGTCACCCTAAAGATGATTCATACCTCCAACATATTTTTTATCTCTGCATAAAATAATACATCATACTTTGGATTCATTCTATATGGTGTCCTCTTTATGAGTTGAGCTCCAAGAATTAGCATAATATTATGAACACATAACTCTGGTGGTACTCCCTTCATATACTTATATGTCCATGCAATTACATCCTTATATTCCAAAAATATCTTAAAAGTTATCACTTTTAGTACAGGGTTCCAATCATCGCTGTAGTGAATCATCCTAGGTTCCTCCTCTATTCCTAGATTGATCCCCGCTATCTGAGGTCCTTCATATTTTATATTCTCTGGCTCACTCATTTCTTTCTCTATATTCTTCAGGTGTGACGGTCTTGTATCAATATCTACCTCTCCTACTGTATACTCTGTAAATATTTTTAGGAATATCCATTTCTCTTCTACCTCCTTCTTAGGTTCTTGATTGAATTTTGGTTCATATTGCTTTTTCTTGATCTCCTCTAACTCAATATAGAGGTAGTTGGGCTAAAACATTTCATACTCCTCCATTTTCCAATGAAGAAGTCCACTATCATATCTAGATTCATCTTCACTACATTCATCCAGGTACAACATTCCTTCTCCACAAGGTTCATGCCCTTCATCTCCTGAGGAATTTTTTTATTCATCTGTCGTAGCTACATCCTCGCTAAATTTTTTAATAGCTAGATTAATCATATATTTATGCTATCCCTTCTTAAAAGTGATCTGATTATTCCCCAATTGTGATAAAATTTGGCTACTCGTAACCATCCTCTCCCTAGGAGAGCATTGTATGTAGGATTTTGCATTGTAATCACAATGAAATCCAAGACAAACTCTTGGTCAACTATCACCACTTGTGTTTTCAAGACTCCCTTTGTCTCAATACCATACTATTCAACACCATATAATTGGAATCTCATTGCCCATAGAGATGGAGTACCCAGTTCTAGCCAAGTTCTTTCAGGTAACACATTGACGTTGGATCCTCCGTCCACAATCACTTGTGTCAATTTGTACCCTAGGATATTCATATGAAATAATACTAGTTTCTTTTCCAAATCAATCATAAATATAGTCAGATCCATGAATTGAACTTTTCTTTCCTTCTCCTAAATTGGTTGGGTCTGCACTTCCATCACCTTATGCGGTTGCATTTATTCCACCATTACTTTCTACAATGCTAGAATAGCTTCCAACAGGTTCACCACTTTAATCTCTAATGTGGTGTCCAAAACATATGCTACCAGACTTTGCATAATCACCTTATCTTCTTATGGCTTTTCCAGTTCCTTTCCTTTAGCTAACTTAACTTGTTTAGCTTTTTGTGCTTCATCCTGTAGTATTTTATTTTCTACTTGCCAATGTTGCTTTTCCTTTGCTAGCTCCAGGTACTTATCCTTTTTAGCTTGATTCCCCATCATGGCTAATACTTCCTGAGTTTCCTCCTTAACTTGAGGAACCTCAATGTCTAAATAATTAACATTCTACGGGTTACTTGAACTGCATGATTTAGGAAATTCACCTCTTTGTGGTTCCTCAAAGCACACCATCTACACATATGTGTAGTACTTGCTTGTAGTGTTTCCTACCTCTGAGGTGAAGGATAATTTTTTGCAAAATTCCCTCATTCTTGGTAATTGCAACACTGCATGATCAGCCTTCCTTCCGAGTCATACTACAAATGACCCTAACTTCCTTACTAATTTCCCTAGTTTGGCCTTCCACCTCACCTTCTCTTTCTATAAATACCACTTGTTATTTTTTGCCCACTCCCTTGGACCTTTAGTTTTTCTTCCTGATCTTGGATTGATAGGACCTATGGATATACTCTTGCATTATACAGACATAGCATTACCTCGTGTACCATCACATTACATATATGGCAATAGTAATTTTATGGACACTTTACATTTGTATGACCTTCTGTCTTGCATTCTATGCACCAAATGTCATTCCTACCAAGTTTCCTCCTTTGTTCTTTCATTATCTTGTCAAAATCATGATGAAATGATGCTACTATCTTTTTTATAGTGGAATATTCTCCACTGTATGAATCATTAGACTTGGGGTGAGACCAAATTCCTATATACATCTGTTTCAATTCACTTTCAAAATTATTTGCATGCTTTACAAATTCTTCATATATTTTTGATGGTACTGCCTTCATATTTTTTATATATTTTGGTAGTAATCCATCAAAAAACCACCACTTTACCAAGACATCTACCAAAGGCATCTACATCTTATCAACTAATTTCTTTAGTCTACGGTCGAATGATTTCATATCTTCATCAAATTTTTTCTTTGTCATGCAAATTTTAGTAACAATGTCTCCATCATCCTTCAAAGGTCAAAATTCTTCAATGAAATTCTCCTTTATCTAATTCCAAGTCTAAAAATCTACGGTATTTTCTCTCTTCAAATACCAATCAATTGTCAATCCTCTCAAGGTAGTAAGAAATAAAGTTACCCAATCATCTAGTCTATCTACACCATTTGCTCTCCAAATGGTTATACAAGTTCCTATGTGTCTTGTGGGGTTTTTCTTACCCTCACTTGAACATGGTGGAAATCTCAGTTTGGCTTACTTGTTAGCCATCTTCAGAGAATCATCATTGTCACTTGAGGTCTCCTATAGAATCTCTATCTAATTCCTCCTTGGGGGTGTCTTGCTACAACCATCATAAAAATTTTATATTCAAGGTATCTTGCTCTTTCTGACCCCTCATTGACCAAAATATCATGCATGTTCACTCTACGACCTCATTCACTGATGTGAGGGATATGGTCTTGGTATTTCCTCCTGATACCTCACACCTCGTTGCTCCGATGCCTAAATCCCATCCTTTGCACTCCATTGCAACCCTTCCATCACTTTCTTAGGTTTCACCATCCACTCTACATCCTCTTGAATTACCTATCTATCAACTCTTGCCTCTATGCTAGTGGTTCTATTTCCTCATCTTCTATCTCTATGAATAATACCTCAAAGTCTCCTTCAAATGTTCAAACTTGATCTATTTTTGGTTTCTGTGTACTATGGTCTAAGTTACTTGTATTCTATCTTTGATAAATCCTTGTGCTCCTTATTACTATAATGTTATATCATACTTCTCATCTCCTATACCTTTATACACTGGTGTCTATCATTCACCTCTAATTTTTTAGTATTTTTCTTTGTCAATTTGACCCATTTTAACAAAAATACCAAATTTGATAAGGTAACAGTGAAAAATGTAGCATAGGGATGCATTATTCCTGATGAGGAGGTGGTTTATAGTTATTTATAATGATAAATGTATGATATCTAACTTATCTACCAAATTATACAATCGTACAATCCCTAAAACTACCATTTTACGCTTAATAAACAACTTGTACGGAAGTTAGTTCGACACACTGTATGACCAAAAATCATAAAATGACATGGATTGTATGATTCTAAACTTAACCAATCCTTGAGATTCAGTTTTGGAGGCTTCCATACACATTTTTGTAACCAATAAGTCAATTTACCAACATTACCAAATCGGGTAAAGTTTCATTCAATCGCCTGAATTGCCAAACCGGGTAAATCTTTCTTGTATAATTTGTACAAACTCTGGTGTACGATATGTATGGAAATAAAGTGTATCCAAGTGCTAAATTGTATATTATAATGATCCAATCTCTCGTATATAGGTTTTGTAAGGGTTTAATATGTCAATTAATCCTTTCTCTATAACATGTAAAACATATCACCTAGGCTAGAGAGATGCAAATCCAAGGGCCACATATAGAAATTGTACAAGGTTCACCACATACTCAATAATTTTTCCATAATATTAGATCATTCTAAAAGGCTTCACCAGTGCTGGATTAATCCATTCTATCACAATAAGACCTAAACTAGTCAAAATATTCACCAGAAAGTACATACAACATTATCAAGATATCAATTGTCATTCATCTATGCCAAAATCATACACAACCTAGAAAATGTAACTGTGCTCATTTTTATATTACTCTATAATGATTTCACTTACAACATGGCTTATCTACAATAATTATAGCTATAACTCAAAACATAATAGCATATCTCAATCAGATTACAACCAACAATTATCCAGACCTACAAAATTGAAAATGGGGCCTTATATAACATTGCCCAAGACGTTCCAAAATGGTTCCTGAGGTAGTTATTTATTTTACAACCACCCATAAATAAAGGAATACATTAATTAAGACTTTTAATAAGTCTAACACCTTAATTATCAAACCTATGCACCATTTCAACCTAAAATTATATTTCCCATGTATTTCACTACATTTTAGTGCACCTTGTATGGTTTGTCTTCACCTTGTATGATTTTTTCTCCTGGTTTTATAGTTTAATCCTACCTGTACGATTTGCAAAACTTGTTCAAACTATCAAAATTATCAAAATTGAGCAAATCCCTTTTGTCACTTTTTCTTCTCTTGGGTGGTGGATTTGCTGCCTACAATTGTACTGTGTCCTTTGCATTTGGCCCATATTTTATGGATCAAGTCACTTGTGATGTGACTCTGATGAACTATTGTGGTTTAATTCTTGGTAAGCCTTATAAGTACAAAAGGAGAACTTAGTATGATGCATATCACAATACATACACCTTGCATAATGCAAATAAAAATTTTCTTATTTGTGGCCTTAAGAATACCACACTTTTGATACTCTCTAGTCAACCACACATGATTTATTTAATCTTTAGCTAACCATAGGACACCCTAACATAAATTGCACCATATTCTCCTCTAAAAAAGGTGATCCCTCCTTCATTAGTTCTTCCTCTTTTTACTCCAACTGCTCTTCCTATTTATTTTGGTATTGAGTTTTTATCTCCTTTTTGACCTCCTTTAGCCAAATAGATTTCTATTTTATAATAGACTCTACAACATTTTCAATAGGTCTTTATTCCTTGTTAATATCCTTCATATATTAGTGATAGAGTTATGACAAAATATTGTATCCCAACATAGGCATCTATTGGTATCTTTGATCTTGTTTAGACCAACAATGATGTCGCATCTCAGCTTCCACTTCATACTATTAGTGGTATATGTTTTCAGTGTTTGGTGTCTCAACCTTCTAATTCTATTGTAAGATCATTGGAGTCTAATGTATCTTGTGTGGGGAGTATGATGAGGACATAATTTAGGCATAGGATTATTTTTATGTTTTTAGGCTTAGTTATGTTTAATATTTTCTAAAGTCTAAAGTCCTAAGTCTAAGTTAGAAAATAATTTTCAAATACTATTCACAAATTGTAAGTCGACACAAGATATTGGTAATTATGGATGACATAAGATTTGGTTAATATTTGTTAGCTTAGTCATAGATTATTTTGTTAGCATATTAGCTTAAGTATAGCTTATGGTTAAGCATATTTCAAAATTGAAAGATTATGGTTTTACAAATTGCTTATTTAAGCATAGTTCTCAATGCAAAACTCTAGCTTCTATTTTTATTCCTCATCACATGCACATACCATGGAAAATATTTTATTCATTACAAAATGTATGCTTGCATTGAAATACAAACAAACAATATAAAATGCATACATGCATTGAAAAAGTAAGTTCCAAAACATCATGCATTAACAAAAAGTACATGTATTAAAGGAATATTTTAAGAATTTGCTTTTAAAATAATACAAGAGAATCAGTAAGTTTATTTGTATAAAATCAAAGTTTGTAAAGAGGGTAAAGAAAAAAAACAAGTTTATTCAAGTAAGTTTCCTTTATAGAAAAAGGAAATCATGTAAAGTTTGTTTTTTCAGTTTCAAAATTTAATAAGTTTCCTTTGTAGAAAAGGAAAGGATGCAAGATAATTTAGAAAAGTTTCCTTTGTAGAAAATGAAAATATTTGAAGGTTGACTTTTTGATAACCTATTAAAAAATTGCTAATTAAGAAACTTGACATAAATTTATATCTTCAAGTTGCAAATAAATTTTATTGGTTAACTTCTACGAGTCAAATAGGTAACTTGTTCATCAATGGGAATGTATTGGAGCTTGATTTTGTGTTTAGGAACTTCATCGTGAATAAAATAACACTGTTTCAATATGTTTGGTGCACTCATGGTGAAATGGATTCTTCACTAAGTTCAAAATACCATGTTTATCGCAGTACAAGTGAAGTGGAAGTTTATTGGGTAAAACCATGCTTGCTATGATGCGAATCAACCATATTGCTTCGCACACTATATCTCATGCTACACAATATTCTACCTCTATTTAAGATATAGCAACCACTTGTTGCTTCTTGCTATGCCATGAGACAAGTCTGGATCCTAGATGAAAAACATATCCAGATATTGACTTTTGGTCATCTACTAATCTAGCATAGTTAGAGTTTGTGAAATCTTGTAAGAAGGATTTATCTTTATTTCTATACTCTAAAACATACTCTACACTACCATGGATATAGTGGAGAACATGCTTTGTTTCTTTCTAGTGAGTAAATTTTAGTTCTTGCATGAACCGAGAAAGATAATTCACAGTAAATGTGATATCTGGTCTAGTGTTTGTTAGGTATATAAGGCTTCCAATCATTTGCTGATAAATAATGCCATATACCTGAGGTGAATCATCGTATCATGACAACTGAAGTCCTTGCTCCATCGATGTTGCTTTTGGCTTACAATTAATCATACAATACTTTTTGATCAGTGTCTTGGTGTACTTCATTTGAGTCACCCTCAGGTAATTCTTTTTTTGTTTAATCTCTAGACTAAGAAAATAGTGGAGAAGTCTCAAATATGTCATATCAAATGACTCTCTCAAGTCATTCTTCATGGTGTCTATTAATATCTTTGAGTTACCAGTTATGATCAAATCATCCATATAGAGTACAAGAATCACTATCTCAGAACCAATGTTCTTAACATAAATATTTTCATCTGAAGGGCTTCTCTTAAATCCATGCTCTAGAAGGTGATTTTCTATATTTATATACCATGCTCTAGGGGCTTTTTTCAACCCATACAAGGATTTATCCACTTTGTAAACATGTTTCTCATGGCCTTCCTCAAAAAATCCTTGTGGTTGAGTCATGTATACTTCCTCATTCAAATCACCATTTAGGAAGGTGCTATTAACATCCATTTGATGAATTTTCTATCCGTACTATGCTACCATAGCACAAAGAACATGAATGGTGGTCATCCTTGTAGTGGGTGCAAAGGTCTCTTCATAATTGATGTCTTCCTTTTGAGTATAGCCCTTTACCACAAGGCGGTCCTTATGCTTATCAATGGTTCCATATACCTTGTATTTCATTTTTTAAACCCATTTAAAGCCAATGGGTTTCTTACCTAAAGGTAAATTAACCAACTTCCATGTATTGTTCTTGATAAGATATTTATATTCAGCATCCATAGCTGCCCTCCACTGTGGCTCACTAAGTTCTTCTTTGACTGTGGTGGGTTCATGTTCATCATATGAAGACATATAAACCCTATCATAATCAATCTCCATATCTTCTCCACTATCAATCTCTCTCTTTATAGAAAGCTCTTAAAAATTTTAGCAAATGTCGTCAACTATTGGTGATGCTTCTACTCTCTTCTATCGAGACATGTTGTGAGTTCAAGGATGATTCAGTGTAAGATTAGGAGGTGAGGTCAACTTTGAATCTCTCATTATACTTTTATACCATTTCAACACCTTTTTATGAGGTGGATGATTTTGTTTCTGTATCTCCTCATATTCCAAGTATACAGAGGATGTGATGTTAGGTGTGAAAGCCTCATCGAACACCACATATCTACTTACATGTATTTTCTTTGTTCTAAGGTCATGCAATCGATACCATTTAGAAAATTCATCATAACCATGGAAAATGCATTGTAAGATTTTCTCATCTAGTTTTTTTATCTTTTCTTTAGGTATATGCATAAATTCCTTACACCCAAAGACTCATAGATGAGGGATGGAGGACTTTCTACCTCTCCATGATTCCTATGGAGTTATATCTTTAAGGGCATTTGTGGGTGCCCTATTAAAAAGATATATTATCATTGTGACTTCTACCCAATAGCATTGCTCAATATTTTCACCCTTAAGCATACTACGAACTGTTTCGATGGTGGAACAATTTCTCCTTTTAAAAACTCTATTTTGCTATGGATAATAGGCTGTGGTTAGCTATATTTTGATCCCATGCAATTTCAAAAATGAAGAGAATTCATTTGAGGTATATTACCCCCCTCAATCTAAGTGGAGGGTATTTATGTAGCATCCAAACTCTTTCTCAACTAGTTGCTTGAACTGCTGAAAGTAGGAAAATGCTTCTGATTTTAGTTGAAGAAAGAAGACCCACATCTTTCGTGAGTGATCATCTACAAACAACTGATAATACCTTTTGCCTCCAAAACTTGGTGGTATGGGACTGCATAAATCAGTATGCACTAACTCCAATGATATCTTAGCTTGAGATGAGCTAGCTTTGAATGGTGCTCGACGTTGCTTTCTAGCTAAGCAATCTGAGTATATTGGTAATGTAGATGAAAGGGTAGGAAGTCCCTTCCCATTTGAGATTTACTTAGCTCAATTAAATACCCTGTACTAAGATTCCCAAATATCTTATACCAAAGAGAAGTGGCTTCCTTTGTGTTGACCATCATGGAAACATGAGATATTGAAACATCATATAGTGTGAAAAAGCTATACTTGTAAGAATTAATTGCTATGTGTTTACCCTACTTGGTGATATAGAAATGTTTTAGTCCATTTTCCACTTTGAAATTGACAATAATGTTTTTATCCAGGATTTGTGGAATTGACAACAAATTTTTTTTCAATCCTAGAACATAAATGACATTGTGAATATGACACTTTCCATTTGGAAGGGAAACAGATACACTACATTCTCCCTAGATATGATAGGTTTTATTGTCAATAATTGTTACTATTTTTTCTTCTCTTGCCACAAATATCTCAAACCACTACTTGTCGCTAGTCATATATTTGATGGCATCCGAATCAATATACCAAATAGAATCCTTCTATGTAGAATATGTATGGTTCATGAGAATTTTGTGTGCTCTTTATAAATCAGAATCAAAATTTTCAATAGCAACATGTCCTCTTTGTTGTCTATTTTTCTTCTCTGGCTTATTTTTGCCCTTCTTGTCTTGTTTGTTTTTAAACCAACATTGGTTGGTGTCATGGTTGTCCATTTTACAATTTATGCAATACTTACCTTGAGATTGAGGTTTCTTGCCCTTATCTCTTGATCCTAAATATGATCCTCCCTTTTGAAAGTTACCTTTCTTCTTGGCACCCCATTTTTTTGTGTAAAGTGGATTGTTTGACACTTCATCACTTTGGAGCTGATTTGCTTCCTTGGTTTGAAGCAAACTAACCAACTCCACAAAGGTTAAAATTATTTGAGATACATTAAGGTATGTAATTAACATCTTATAGGATTCTAGAAGATCCCTCAATATTAATTAAGTCAAAATAGTATCTTCTACTTTGGTTCCTAAAACATTCAACTTTGACTTCAGTTATGCTACTCTATAAAGAAAGACCTCTACTGATTCTCCTAACTTCATATGGATTGTATGAAGTTGAGTTTGAAGGTTTATAATAGTTGATTGATTCTTGCCTTAAAAAATGACATATAATGTATTCCATGCATCTTTACCATTTTTAGCTTCACTTATGTGAGGTTGGATTTCATCAGTAGTGGCAAGAAAAATCAACATGATAAGTCTATTGTTCTTTTTATCCCATGCTATTTGATCTGATCCTACTGTAGTGGGTTTTTGAATAGTGCCATCCACTATATCCCACATTTCTTCAACAGTCATAATGGCCTTCATCTTGGTTTTTCATGTTGAAAAATTAAGACCTTTAAGCAATTGTGTATCATTTAGGTATTTGTTGATAGTTACCATGAAAAAGGTTCTAGAATGGTTCTAATATGGTCTCTCTTTCTCTCTTCTGGATATTTAATGGCACCTACTTTAAAAATACTTTTGAGGAAGGATTGATCAATTTGAGGATATTTAAGCCAAACAAGAAGAAATGAGAGATAATTCACTCTTATTGATATTCAATGGCACTTGCATAAAAATCCTCCCAAAGAAGGATAGTTACTTTGAGGGAATTAACCCAAACAAAAAAGAGTGAATTAGGGATTTTGATTTAGGAGAAAATATCAAGAAAAATTAGCTTTATACCTATGCAAATGAGTGTACACAATTTTTTGTGAAATTTTGGGGTTTTGAGTGCTATTGATTTTGATGACTTTATAATTGCAAAAAATAAGAAATTAAATGCAATAATCAATCAAAGAGTGCCCAATTTTTTTTATCACATAGGTGTCGGATGTAACCAAAAATTCACCTAATTTAGAAATGCCAATTTTTAATAAATGTGTCGAGTAATATCGAAAATGCACCTAATTATTAGTTTTTGCAACAAAATATGGATTTGTGTTATGCAAAAAAATAAAATTGATGTTCAAATTTTCCCCCCATTTGTGTTATAATTTTTGCAAAAAATATAATTTTATCAAAGATCAATTATCCCCCTTTTTTTTGCAAAAATAGCAAAGTAGCCCACCTTTCAAGATAAGTCGACACACGACAAGCTTTTGAAAGACTTTCCAGAACCAGTCGACAAACGACTTGGTTTTAGTGGACCCTTAAGGCTTCAATACTCAAAAAATGGAGGGGCATCAGGATTAAAAGATTCTCTAATCCTATTAAATTTGATCCAAACCCTTCCAAGGATCTATATAAGTATTGAAATTAGATAAAATATTTATGTATCTTCTAAGCATCCACTAAAATTTGTATCTTGTGGTTTGATGGTGGATGTTCGTTTGTCTTTTGAATGACTCTTAGATGACGAAGAGATTTTTTTATCCAAGGCCTCTTCTTCATGAGATAAAACTTATACTCTAAAAAATGATTAGAAAAATTTGGAGCAAAGTGTTACAAATCTCAATTTGTTGCAAAAAAAATGTGCTTTGGTTTTTGTCTCTTATCCCCTCTTTTGGAGAAAACAAAAAAACATCATTTCTTACAATTTTGCAAAAAAAATGGCCTTGTATTTTTCAAATTTTATTGCATAAATTTAATTTAATCTAGCATAATAAATTAATAAAAAAACATATTTGAAAAAAAATCACTTAGTTTGTTAAAAAAAAAGATTTTTAATTCAAAATATTATCAATTTATTAATTTAAAATACTAAAAAAATTAAAAAATACAAAAAAAAAACTTAAAAAAAATCTTTAACCTTTGGGAAACAAATATTCAATATTATTTTACCAAAAAAAAGGTATATGGAAGGCTCGATGGGCTTTGAAATCGTGACCACGAGCTCCGAGCCTTAGCTTGGTTCGAGCAACCGGTCAGGCTAGGCCCTTTCTTGGGAGTGAAGGCCTAGTACCTTCGCTTTGTTTCTTCATGGACCCTACATGAAGACAAAAAATTATGTGGTATAATGTCCCACATGCACCCTATGGGTGCACTTGTGTGGTATAAAATCAGGAAGATGTGCTTTTGAAAGCGATTGCCTTCAGGAAATCATTAAGCCTAACTTTTTTTGCTAAAATGAGAGGTGTAGCCCCCCAAACTACCATGTGGACTGCCTTTCCCTGAACTACAACATGGACTACCTTATCCTTTGTGCCCCTTCCATGTTAGTGAATAGCCATGTATCGTCAAAGTTTGAGCCTCTACCAGTCAGCAACTTGGATCAACCAGGTGTCCGCCTATGTCCTCCTTGAAGTTTAAGCCTCCACAATATTAGTGAGTAATATCTCAATCCATGAACTACCTTAGTTTTAGTGCCATCAGATCCATGCACTACCTCAATTTTAGTATCGTATATTAGTTTGATTGTATCAGTCTATTTAGTCAAGGATTGTTAGTTTGGTCACATCAATCTATCTAGGTTTCAGTGCCACCAGTCTGCGTCCAGGTGTCTTGTCAGTTGTGTCCTATCTTAGTGCGGTAGTATCCCATCTCAGTGCAAGGGTGTCCCATCCATACCGATATTAGTGAGGTTTTCTATACCCATATCAATGTAGGGTCCTCACTGGTCGTGATGATGTCAAAAGCCCATAGGCTGTCAGATTTGATAGTTTACGGGTCAGTGAAGTGATGGTGTCGACATAGACATTAGGAATTTAATCAAAATAAAACTAAATTAAAAAAATTAAATGAATTGAAATTCCAAGCCTTTCGATTACGCCTCACAAATTGTGCCTATATAGGGAATCCTACACCTTAGGATTTATACCCTTTGGTCCAGCTAGAATGAGAAGAACTCCCGCATTATCCAGAGATACTCGAAACAGTTCTACTTGCCCAGGTGATTCCCTGTAGCTTTGATTCCAATGTTGGTAAATGCAAATGCTAATGCGTGAACCATTAGCTTTTTTATTGATATGAATAGTGTTTGAATAAAAATAGGTGAAGAACACAAGCTTATACTGAGAGGGGGGGTGAACTGTATAAGACCACTTTTTACTTTTCTTTTCCAATCAATATTATGCAATGTATAGATAGCAATATTAGTAGCAGTAATAAAATCAATGTACAAAACACCACACACACTAAAGACACCACAATTTATGTGGTTCACCCAATGTGGGCTGCTCCACAAAGAAAATATTTCACTAAAATTTTCTCGATCAATCTCTTGGAAAGCCTTTCCCTATTACAATGTTTGTGAACATCAGTCCAAAGGAGATGCTAATCCCCTAAATAAAGTTTGTGGATCTCTATCCATAGGATAAATCCTTCTCCTATGCTCTCGATGGTGAACCTCTAGAAGACTACTAGCTCCACTACACTAGCTTATGGATCTCTATCCATTGAATACTCTTGTCCCTACTCAGAAGACCTATCCTCACTGTCCTGGCTAATGGATCTCTACTCAATGGAGACTAATATCCTCTTTGATCTATCACCTCCAAAGATATATCTCAAATATGCACTAAACACAGTCCTTCAGTATAGCACAAATATTCTCAAAAAGTCCACACAGAACTTGCTCAAATATGCTCAACAAGTCCAAATATAACTTGCTCAAATATGCTCAACAAGTCCACATAGAACATGCTCAAATCTACTCAACAAGTCCACACAAAACTTCCTCAAATCTACTCAATAATTCCACACAGAACTTGTTCAAATCTGCTCAACAAGTCCACACAAAACTTTGTCAAATATGCTCAACAAGTCCACATAGAACTTGCTCAAATCTACTCAACAAGTCCACATAGAACTTGCTCAAATATTCTCAACAAGTCCACACAGAAATTGCTCAAATCTACTCAACAAGTCCACACAGAACTTTCTCAAATCTACCCAACAAGTCCACACAGAACTTGCTTAAATCTGCTCAACAAGTCCACACAGAACTTGCTCAAATATTCTCAACAAGTCCACACAGAACTTTCTCAAATCTTCTCAACAAGTCCACACAGAACTTGCTCAAATATCATCAACAAGTCCACACAGAACTTGCTCAAATATGCTCAACAAGTCCACACAAAACTTGCTCAAATCTGCTCAATAAATCCACATAGATCTTGCTCAAATATTCTCAACCAATCACTCAATGAAACAACCCTTGCTCACAAATCCTAGTCCAAGAATATGAAAATTCACTCAAAATATCTCCAACAATGCTCAACAATAAATCTCACATAACAATGATACTCATGTTCTAAACCATATTTCAAGTTCTTTGCATGACATCCCAATTCAAAAATAATTCTTATAAAACAATCATCACATAACAACGATACTCATGTTCTTTTCAAAACCCTAACTCAAATTCTTCACACAATCAATGGTTTCAACAATAATGCTTATTAAAAAAGGTTCTAATCACAACTTGTTTTATTCTAGAAAACCTTGATGCATTAACTCAACACTCTTAAAATGAAACCCTAATCAAGTCATTTTCAGTCCAAACTTATTTTTCAGAAAACCCATCAATCAAATTGAACTTTGGAAAATGTGCTCATACCTTTTTCTTGATGATGAAGGAATCTTCTAAATTTGCCAAAAATATCAAACACTTCTTTCCAAGCTCAAAGAAATTATAAGGTGATTAATTTCCTCAAAATACAATGTAAACATCAAAACACACATACACCTTATCACTCCATATTTAAGAAAACATTCATCAATATTTACAAAAAGTAAATTACCACTTACACCTTATAATCTCCCACTAATATTCAGTGCACTCTTCTTTTCAAAAAAAAACTAAGACAAGAAGCTCCCTCAATCCTTTTAATATTTCAATAAATAAATATGTCAAAACACTTTATTAAAACAGAAACTTAACACCATATTCCTCCAACTAATCAAAAAATATTTCCAACTAATAAATATTTCATGCACCCTTTTAACTCTAAAATTTAGGCAACACGCAAAAATTAAACTTCAAAAATTTATTACCTTGCATTAGAGAGGAATTGAACACACAACACAGCCTCAATCGGTGCCCTAGCCATGGATTCCAATTTTGCACAAGCTAGGCACTTGCTTGGGTATAAACGAGGACCACGTGATCAAAACATTCCCTGCTCACCTTGCACAAAACGTGCACCGTCCTTGGTGCTCAACACCAATGCAACTGCCACAAACAAAAATGCTACTACTATGTTTCAAACTCAGACATCCTTGCGCTCAACACCCTAACGTTGTCCTCTTTACCACTAGGTCACTTGCTCTGTTGGTGCTTAGAATTTTGGTGCAAACCCCTTTGACGTTATTTGCTAGTGCATAAACAGATTGGTCACTGTACTTCCTTCCTCAAGAATTCAAACATGATTGCACACTTTCAATTATCAAGCAAAAGGATAATTTCAAATACCTTTAAAGCATAGCTTATATACCAAATTTCTTCCTCTATGCATGACGTCGACACTCAATTTACCCTCAATGATTTTTGGACGTTGGCGCTTGAAATACCTTTGGAGCTTTATTAATTTATAAAATATTTATTCTTTTGAATTTAAATTTTATAAATTAATTCTTTAAACCCTATGGTTTTATTTAAATCATATTTCACTTTGCACCTTGGTATAAATATTATTTATTTATAAAATTTAAATTCATTTTGAATTTAAATAATTTATCAAATAAATATTAAATCATCGTATAGCTTTTCAAATAAATTTTCTTGGGTTTGTATGAAAACCATTTAACTTATGCTTCCACATAATATTTAAACATATTATGGAGCCCTTTGCCTTTGACCTTTGCATTGTTCCTCTTGAACTCTGAATTTATTAGAAACTTCTTCCTGAGTATCAATGACAACTTTGATAACTTGTTCCTTGAATTTTTTTTGGATATTAATTACAACTTCATCTCTTGACATCAATGACAATTTTGAATTGAGGACTCAAAATTTCCAACAATCTCCCCCTTTGTCATTGATGGCAGCCCACATTCTTGTTACCAAAAACTTGACTTTCCTGTTTTTCTCCCCCTAGGACATTGCTCCCATTGGCTCAATGCTCTCTTCAAATACCAAATCTCTCCTCCTTACTCAAATATCTCCCTCTTTGACATAAATGGCAAAGGGTCACCTTTGCATCTCGGGGCTAATAATGAGCCTCTTAGTTTATCCCCTCCCCCATCTCCTCTTGAGGTGGTTAATTCTGGGGTGGGAGTATTTCTACTCCCAAAAAGCACTATTCTTTACTTTTATATTCTTTCCTTCTTATATGAATTTTCTAATTCCTATGACTATTTCTTTCCATATCCATGTTCCTATCCATGATCCTATTCACATCCTTATTCTTATTCCTATTCCTGTTCCTATTCATATCCATGTTTCTATTCATGTTCATATCCATGTTCCTGTTCCTATTCATATTCATATTCTTATTCCTATTCTTGTTCATACCTTTTTCTGGAATGTCTTCTCTACACAACTTTGTTGTGTGACCATCATTATCGCACTTATAACACTTAATTTTATTATTCCTTGGAGGTGCAAATTTCATAGGATTTCTCCTAGTTAAGCCATATCCTCTTCTATCATGAACCATGTAATTCATTACCTTATGACCAAACTAATTACATGAGTAGCAATACCCATGGAAAATCTGTATGTTCTCATATTCCTATCTTTCCCATTTCCTAAACTGTGAAGCCATGTGCCCAAACATGTGACATGAAAATTATATTCCATTGAAGTTTCCTTGTCTTGACCTCATTGGTCTCTTAGTCTCTCTTGACCTGTTTTGATTGTTGTTCCATCTATATCTTATTTGTGCATTGTTCCTGTATTTGTTGAAATATCTATTGTCTAACTCATTCTTAGATGTCTCACATTATTTTACAATGTATTCTTTTGAAGTATCTTCATCTGAAGTTTCTTCTCCTCCAAAACTTGAGGATGGTTCTCCTTCTTGTTTCTTTTGAGTTTGTTCAAAACCAAGTCCTATTTTGTTTGATGTAGTCTTTTGTGTCTTGATGAACTTATCAAAGTTCTTTGAGATATTTTTGAACCCTTTCATATTGATCTTGGAGTCCTCCAAATATTCTCTTAGTAATGCCACTTCTTTTGCTAACTTCTCACATTCTAAGATATTTGCTTCTAAATTATCCTTGAACCTTTTTGCTTTAGGCTTTGATTTTTCTAAATTCTCTATAAGCAAACTTCTATCTTCATCACATTCTTGGAAATTAATTTCAATTTTAGGGTTTTGCTTTCTTACCTTCTTTACTATTTCAAGGGCATAGATAAGTTCTCCCTTGATATCATATCCATCCTTTTCTGAATATTCCTCTATTTGTTTACCTTTGTTTGCATCTTCATTTTTTTTTGTCTTATCTTCTATGAAATCACCTTCTTTATCTTCCAATGCCATTAGAATATTTTCATCTAGTCCTTCAAGTGTATCTTCATATTCATCATCACTGAAACTATAACCATCCTTTGTACAACTATCTTCTAGATATCCAAAGTTATCACATCTAAAATACTTGAGAATGATTGGAGTCCATTTCTTAACAGGTTATTTCTCTTCAATCATAAATAGCACTTCATATCTATCATTGTCTGAAAAACTAGTATTATTATCACTTGAGTACTTACTTGCCTGATCTGCATAGTAGCTTATCTTTTACCTTTGAAAGAACTTCTTTCCTTGTCCGCTTTGTTCATCCTTTATTTTCTTCTAGTGCCTGTATATTTCTAATTCCCTATTTCTATGATCCTATTTTTCTTCACCATTGATGTTCTTGGGTTCTTGACAATCTATTGCAAAATTTCTATACTTTCCACAATTGAATCACTTAATAGATCTTAGATCTCTGGATCTTCTATAGTCTTTTTCTCTTCTACCATAATTAGCTTCTTCATCACTGGATGACTCATTGCTTGATTCTAACTTCTTACCCTTTGTCTTATTGATTGCTTTGAATGTTGCTTCTTTCTATGGAATATGATTTTTTTTCCTTATCTTAAATACTATGAGAATACGAAGAAACTTATCTCTTATCAAATTATAACCATCTATTGACACTTCTATAGCAGAAACTTGTTCACTAAATATTTTTGGAAGAAATCTTAATCCTTTATCACAAACATCAGATGTTGGAATATTTTCAACATTGCCTCCTTAGTCCTAAGTATTAAGTCTTAGTATTTAGTTTTAGTTTAATGTTTTGATTTACATATTTCTAGTTAATTTGATTAGCATACATTGAGTTTTTGTCTTGGTTGATCAATGTTTGACCATAGTCCAAGATTAGCATGTTGTCAGGATAAGAGCTATCTTTAAGTTAGTTTGCTGTAATAAGTTTAAGAGGATTTCTCTCAACCACCGTGTCTATTTTTAGTTATTTCAATAACTATAAAACTATGTAATGCATTTTTGATCAATAGAACAATTTCACCATTGTTTCTCATCAGATTCATCAATATTCATTCCAAGTCCTTGCATACCATTAACAACCTCATCAATTCGAAGTATATAAGCACTAATATTTTCCTCATAGTTCATTCTTAATGCTTCAAGTTGTCCTTTGAGATTTCACATCTTTGCTTTCTTGACACTTTCAGCTCCTTCATATATATTTTATAATTTACCCCACATTTATTTTGCAGTTTGATAATGCATAACTTTCATAGACTCTGTTCTATGCAAACCTCTCACAAGTGCATTCATTGCTTTTGAATTACAATACTGTAGAAGCTTACCTTCCTTATCTATAGGAGGATTGACTAAGGGATTGTAACCAAATTCCAATGCTTCCCAAATGTCATTGCCAAGTACCATCAGGTAGATCTTCATCATCACACTCCAATACATATAGTCACTTCCATCAAATACTGGTGTTGAATTATTTAAGGACACCTCCTTAGGATCCATTGTGTTCTTTTTAGATTTTGCTTCAATTTGTTAAACTCTTCTAAAGGAACCCACTCTGATACCAATTGAATAACACAAGCTTATAATGAGAGGGGGGTGAAAAGTATAATACCACTTTTTACTTTTCTTTCCCAATAAATATTATGCAATGTATAGATAGAAATATCAACAGTAGTAATCAAAGAAATGTACAAAACACCACACACAATAGAGACACCATAATTTACGTGGTTCACCCAATGTGGGCTACTCCATGGAGAAAATATTTCACTAAAATTTTCTCGATCAATCTCTTGGGAATCCTTTCCTTATTACAATATTTATGGACCTCAGTCCAACGAAGATGTTGATACCCTAAATCAAGTTTGTGGATCTCTATCCATAGGAGAACTCCTTCTCCTCTACTTTGGCTGGTGAACCTCTAGAATACTACTACCTCCACTACACAGGCTTGTGGATCTCTCCACTAAAAACTCTTGTCCCCACTTAGAAGACCTATCCTCACTACCCTGGTTGATGGATCTCTATCCACTAGAGACTATTGTTCTCTCTAATTTGTAACCTCCAAAAGCTCTATCTCAAATCTACACTAAATATAATCCTTTGGTATAGCACAAATCTACTCAACAAGTCCACACAAAAAATGCTCAAATCTACTCAACAAGTCCACACAAAACTTGCTCAAATCTGCTCAACAATTCCACACAGAACTTGCTCAAATATTCTCAACAAGTCCACACAAAATTTTCTCAAATCTGCTCAACAAGTCCACACAAAACTTACTCAAATCTGGTCAACAAGTCCACATATAACTTGCTCAAATCTACTCAACAAATCCACATAGATCTTGCTCAAATATGCTCAACCAATCACTCAATGAAACAACCCTTGCTCACAAATCCTAGTCCAAGCATATGAACATTCACTCAAAATATTTCCAACAATGCTCAACAATAAATCTCACATAACAATGATACTCATGTTCTAAACCCTAGTTCAAGTTCTTTGCATGACAACCCACTTCAAAAATAATGCTTATAAAACAATCTTCACATAACAATGATACTCATGTTCTTTTCAAAACCCTAACTCAAATTCTTCACACAATCAATGGCTTCAACAACAATGCTTATTAAACAAGGTTCTAATCACAACTTATTTATTCCAAAAAACCTTGATGCATTAACTCAACACTCTCAAAAGGAAACCCTAATCAAGTTATTTTCACTCCAAACTTATTTTTCAAAAAACTGATCAATCAAATTAAACTTTGGATAATGTGCTCATACCTTTTTCTTGATGATGAAGGAATCTTCTAAATCTGCCAAAAATATCAAACACTTCTTGCCAAGCTCAAAGAAATTATAAGGTGATTAATTTCCTCAAAATACAATGTAAACATCAAAACACACATACACCTTATCACTCCATATTTAAGAAAACATTCATCAATATTTACAAAAAGTAAATTACCACTTACACCTTATAATCTCCCACTAATATTCAATGCACTCTTCTTTTCAAAAACAACCTAAGACAAGAAGCTCCCTCAATCCTTTTAATATTTCAATAAATCAATATGCCAAAATACTTTACTAAAACAAAAACTTAACACCTTATTCCTCCAACTAATCAAAAATTATTTCCAACTAATAAATCTTTCATGCACCCTTTTAAATCCAAACTTTAGGCAACATGCAAAAATTAAACTTAAAAAATTTATTACCTTGCATTAGAGAGGAATTGAACACACAGCGCAGCCTCAACCAGTGCCCTAGCCATGGATCCCAATTCTGTACAAGCTAGGCACTTTCTTGGGGATAAACGAGCACCATGTGCTCAAAACCTTCCCCGCTAGCCTTACGCAAAACATGCACCTTCCTTAGTGCTCAAAACCAATGCAACTACCACAAAACAAATGTTGCTGCTATGTTTTGAACTCAGACATCCTTGCGGTAAACACCCTAACGCTATCCTCTTTGCCACTAGGCAACTTGCCATGTTGGTGCTTAGACTTTTAGTGTAAACCCTTTTGATGTCATTCACTGGTGCATAAACAAATTGGTCACTGTACTTCCTTCCTCATGAATTCAAACATGATTGCACACTTTCAATTATCGAGCAAAAGGATAATTTCAAATACCTTTAAGGATAACTTATATACCAAATTTCTTCCTCCATGCATGACATCGACGCTTGATTTACCCTTAATGATTTTTGGATGTCGACGCTTGAATTTTCTTTGGAGCTTTATTACTTTATAATAAAATTAAATACTTTTAAATTTAAATTTTATAAATTGATTCTTTAAACCCTATGGTTTTATTTAAACCATATTTCACTTTGCACCTTGGTATAAATCATATTTATTTATAAAATTTAAATTCATTTTGAATTTAAATAATTTATCAAATAAATATTAAATCTCCCTTTAGCTTTTCAAATAAACTTTCTTGGGTTTTTATGAAAACCATTTAACTTATGCTTCCACATAATATTTAAAAATATTATGGAGCCCTTTGCCTTTAACCTTTACATTGTTCCTCTTGACCTTTGACTTTATTAGAAGCTTCTTCTTGAATATCAATGATAACTTTGATAACTTTTTCCTTGACACATTTATGGATATTAATGATGACTTCATCTCTTGACATCAATGACAACTTTGACTTGAGGAATCAAAATTTTCAACAATAGGCATAGACTATGAATAGCCTAATAGGTAGTCCCCACTTAAAGGTAGCTTACCAGCCAAGATTAAGTGCTAACAACTAACAATATATTAATCACTAACAATATGATTAATATCTCACGTCTAAACAATAGCATGTGATAACCATAAGATATTCAACATGAATATATTCATGGTTAAGTAGATAGATAAAATAATTAATCTAACCTACTAGGGTAATAATGTAATAACCTAATGGTAAAAACTTAAATACTACTTTTTACCCTAACACTACCACCCCAAGATGGTTGCATCAGAAGCAAAATTTAAAAAAGAGCGGGACATAACTGGTAGCTAAAACTACTAGTTAACCCCATGCATGAATTCACACTGCAATCTTGCATATGTATGAGCCTGAAGTAATACAACTACATGACAAAATTAGTGTGCATGAGATTTCAAAGAAAAGCATTCACTTTTCTTAATGTGAATTGCCCTTTCAATTTTTCATGCATAGGGTGGTACTATTATTAGATTTCTTTCAAGGAATATATATAATAGCGCTCACCCCTCATTCAAAAATATAGAAAGTTCTCAAGTTTTTATGCTTCTAAGTGCTACCAAAATTTGACCAGAGATTAAACAACTCTCAAAGGAATTCAAGTGCTACCATCTCAACTCTCTAAGAAAGCCATGTTGCTAGACTACTCCAAGGGATAAAGGTGTGCATTTATTTCTTTCACTCAATATTGCATACTTTATTTGAAGAATTATCCATACCACCAAGCCTCTTCCACAAAGTGCACCAATCCACTAAAAATACCATAGATCAAATCTAATCATTGTCTCAGCTCAGCCACAAGATATAGTTGTAGTAACAATGACCCTCTCATCCAGAGATGATTCGTAGATAAGGCCATCCCAATCAGAGATGGCACATGGTAAGGATCTACTAGTTTGATTATGTTTTCATTAGAATGTAGAAAATTACATTTTTTGCTTCCTAGATCAGTTGCATTTATTTTTATGTAGGTATATGTTCAGATTTATTTCATTTACTACTTTTTCTATTATTAATACAGGTCCTATCTTGA
The DNA here is from genome assembly GCA_028583015.1 of Wollemia nobilis. Taxonomy (NCBI): domain Eukaryota; kingdom Viridiplantae; phylum Streptophyta; class Pinopsida; order Araucariales; family Araucariaceae; genus Wollemia; species Wollemia nobilis. The sequence continues at coordinate 6,017,132 of JAQPPZ010002499.1, forward strand.
AGGACTGCTCATATGTTTTGACATATTTCAGTTTTATTGTGTACAAGTTATAGGACAAAATCCTAGAAGATAAAGGGGCTCCAGGCTTATATTATTAACCCTTGCAATGGTCATGAGAAACCCACTCTAAGACGGTTTGTGGGTGCGAGAAGACTACATAGTGTACCAGAAATATTTTATAGAGGGTCAAACCCTCGTATTGTGTATTTATTGTATCACACTATTGGACTACATAAAGGGGATGTGTTTGTAATTCATTTTGAGAAAAATAAGTCATTATTAATACAAAGGGACCCGATTCACTATTTCCTTGTTTTATCATAGTGTGTTACATTCCATGCTTTTGGTGTTAATTTATTTCTATCATTCTTCCTTTATTGGTACACTATTTTTTGAGCACTTTAGTGGTGATCATGGTGGGACCTAGTCCCTAATTGTTATTTATTCAGTTGACTGCCATTTATATTTTTATTTGTATGTTGCAATCCTAACCGTATGCTATAAAGATGGCCCCTGTTTAGTGACTATCTATCATAGAGATGATATTTGTTCAATAAAAATCCCTCACGAAGATGACCTCATGTTAGAGAGTATAAAAAATAGATAGCTAGATCTTAAATAAACATAGGCTTTCAAGGCATGTACATTTATTCTATTTCTCTATGTTTTTGAGTAAAATTTATAGAAAATTCTTAAGTTTTAGAGATTCAGATAAAGAAAATTTTAAGCATCAGGATTCTGTTTGTGACCATCTTTGATCTAGATGATCCCTGTTTGCAACCATCTCTCTATGAGACAGTACCTGTTGGTGACTATCTCTATGTAGGATGGCCTCTGTCTAAAGTTATTTCTATTTGATATGAGCCCTTGTTTGCTACTTTTTGGTCTGATTGCTTAATGTGTAACCCCAGGTTACTCATATAGGGTTTTGCATATTAAAGATTTCTAAAAATTAAAAGTTATTTACTTAGAAATATGAATTTAAAATGTTATGTTTATTCATTAGTGAAAGAGAATGGAGTGATTGGTGAGTTTTCTTTCTTTTGCATAAAAATAAAAGGAACCCCACACACCACATTTCATCTTAAAATTAATGAGCTAAATTTTATCACCAATCATTAAATGAGACCAATGACAGTGGGCTTCATATCCATTCATTGGCTCACACCCTAGAAACTTAGTGGTTAAAAGTGAGTGGCTTTCCAAAATTCATCATCGAAACATCCTCTACTCTTGGGTGCACATAGAGTAGGAAGGATTATTAATGCCCTTTTACCAAAGGGCTTAATAGTAAGTGGAAAACAACTATCATTTTTATCCAATTTCAACCGAGAGTGAAGCGAAATCCTATGGGGCCTTTCCCCAGGTATTAGACAAGTAGTAGGACTTAGACATCGTGGCCTCCCTTTGGGGGGTAATATGATTCCTTAGGGTTATCCTTGAGCCAAAATATAATAGGAAGCCACTTTTTGTCATTTGGATTACATTCCTTGATAGGGGGTGTGCTCAAAATACCTTTTAATAGTTTTCTATTATATTCACCCTTATTTTCGTAGGAGACAAGGGTTTTCAACATTAAAATACACTAAATAGTTATAGGGATTCACACTTAAAACTTAAAATATATAATATATCCCTTCACCCTTATTTTATTGTTTAATCAAGGCCATGGTAATCATACGTAGACAAGATCGATCAAGGTCTAGGCCACAAAATATTTTAGGGAGGCACTGAATACCTCCACATTAGTCTAGAGGATATGGCCATTCTTGAATGACATCCAAGTTTTTATAGAGTTTGAACTAGAGGAAGTCCCCATTCAGGATGCATCTATCGATCCTGGTATGATCATAGTGATGACCTCTATGGTCAATATACTTTTTGTGCTTCACATGGACAAAAACTTCAACATGGAGAGGGTCCTAGTAGGGCAGTGCTACGAGATCAAATTTTGAATCACTCTATACACTAATCAGAGCATGATCAAGAGTAAATCCTGTGGATGAGGTTAGATGATCAAGCCACTTTGCTTGATCGTCCATGGATGAGTCGATAATACACATTTTTAGATAGATACGACACTCACTATCCTAATCAAATAACCATGTCAACTTTACAATCCTTACCAATGAGGAGGGAGATTTTGATAGTTTCCCTACTCCTTAGGAAGAGTATTCCTTGTAAGTATGTTGTTTCTCTGTGTTGCCTAAGTATGTCGAGCTTACATATAAAATTATATATCAGGTCAATGTGACTTCCCTTGATCATGGAAAATAGATAACCAACCCTTATAGGTCTAGATAATGAGCTAAATATCTTCGTATTAATATGGAGGTCAATCAACTCCATACTACTGATCAACTAGATCAGGCCCTTAGGAAGAATACTGATAAACAAGCATTGTTGAACCAATTATGACTAGATAAACAATGCTTGGATGAGCATAATTATTTGAATTAGTAAAGGATGCAAGAGAGATTACAAAAATCCATGCAGGAGGTGGTTCCTACACCAAGTACCTATAGGCAATAAACCATCAATGGTGCATGGTGCACCACTAAAAAAATACCGCCTAGACCTAATCAGTACCATCCTCCTTGTGCACACCTTAGGCCCCAACAACGTCAACCCAACAATGCTCAAAAGAAGCATGATGTCTATGAAGACTTAGGGTCAGAGTATTAGTATTATGGGTACCCTGAGTCAATTTATGAGGACCTGGTTGATAACCATAATCAACCACCTTATCCCACTAGACATATTCCATATCCCCCTCCTTGAGGGCATATGCGAGGAGATGAGCTTGTTTCATATGAAGCTTACAAGATGCTCATTGAGTGCCTAAGATCATTAGGAAAACAAGATTTATAAATGGGTTACAAGAAACCCACCCTAATTCAACTTTGTAATTAACCACTCCATCCTTCTATCCTATCTCCATATTTGGATCATTTTGAGATGCCCAAGTTAGATAAGTTTAAAGGGGATGATGATGCACAAGAGCATGCCACTATTTTCATGAACCTATTCTTTTAACTTCATAAGTATGATGTGTTGCTACTTATAACCTACTTGATAGCACTCTCAGGCCCAGCTCTAGAGTGGTACAATCATCTACTAAGGCAAAACATTCATAGATTTGAATAGCTTGCAAATGCATTCCTTGAACACTTTTTATTTAGTAAAAAGAAGAAAGCAACCTTGACTGATTTATATAATCTTTGCAAATTTGATGATGAACCAATCTTGGACTATGGTAATAGGTGGTGAGCGGTCATTTCAAAGTTACCATTTACCTTGCCTATGATAGAGCTAACTTGTCTATTCACAAGGAGTTGTTCAAAACGAATTTCATTACCTTTACAACTCAACAATATCAAACATTCAAGGAAGCTGATGAGGCCTGGAAATGCCTCAATCATAACATTTTTTGAACACTAAAATTCCTATAAACTCTTATGTTTAATATAATATGCTAGTTAATTTGATTCAATATTTTGTGTATTAACTATTTGCATGATGAATGTATTTGAAGTACTATATTATGATTTTTACAGCTTTTTGTATAAGTTTTATGTTGTTTTGTTATGACTTTCTAAAATGAGGTATGCTTAGATTAATAGCAGCACTTCACTAATCATGTTTTGATATGTCTCAAACATTCATTTTTCCTAAATCTGGCAACAGTTCAAGGAAACTGTTACTGTGTAGCAAAAACTAGGTTTTTCCATGTAAATTCGAACCAGCTGCCAATGAATGGCAAGGCATGGAATTCACATGTGGAAAGAGATGAAGACCATTGGGATCTGATCCTGAGAAGTAACACACATGAGAAATGTAGAGGAAATAATTTAAGGAGCCCACATTTGTTCATTTCGAAGTCTTTTTGGAATGAACAAATATCTTCAGAATGAGAACTATAGTGTCTTCGAAATGAGCGGATCTTCGAAATGAGAACTGTAGTGTCTTCGAAATGAGCGGATCTTCAGAATGAGAACTATAGTGTATTTGTAATGAGTGGATATTTAGAATGAGAACTGTAGCATCTTTAGAATGAGCGGATCTTCGAAATGAGAATTGTAGTATCTTCGAAATGAGCCACTTATCTTCGGAATGAAAACATAATGTGCTTTTTGACTTATTGACCAAATTTTGACGCTGGAAAAAGGGAAATAAAGATTAAAAAGGATAAAGGAAAATATATCAGATCTGACTTTGTCGTCCTTGCTGACCAAAGTCACCAATTATGGAAAGATCAAAAGATGATCTTCTTCTAGGATAAAAACCAGGAATTGTTGTAGCATAATAAGATTAGATCTTTTCAGCTTGTTAGTAAATCTTAGGACATCTATAAATAGGGCTCCCATTCAGGTTGAGCTAGTAGGAGTAGAGTAGGAAGTAGAAGAAAGAAAGTAGTAGAGAGTAAGGGGAATAGAATAGAGAAATCAATAATAGGTGATAATCAGAAAGTGACTGTTATAGTCTTGTAACAGTTTTCAACAGCATTATTGTAATCATGTTTTTGAATCAATAAAAGTATATTGTTTCTATTTCATATTGTTTATAAATGAGTGTGATTAAGATCTAAAGAGAGAGAGACTCATAACTTCTTCTGTACAAAGAGGATGGCAACTTCCAGACCTAGGAGGAGGACTAACAGCAGGTTTTTATTCTGATTTTGTTGTAGTAGAATGAGTTGTAGAACTTGTCCTTTCATTCCTTTGTAAAAAACTAATGATATTTTGCAATCTTAGTTTATTTTATGTTTTGTGATTAATGATTTAGTTGTAATCCCCACTTTCAGCAAAGCTTTCAATTTATTGTAGACTTTCATTCCCAGAATTTACTATTTTCTGTAATTTCCTGCATTTTATGTTTTGTTGTCAACCCCTGCACAGAAGATTGACAACCTTCTGTTACAGAGCCTTGACAGTTTTCATTTCCATATTAGAATTAGATTTTCATTACTGCAAAAGTAATTAGATTTTCCTTCTGCAATTAGAATTAGACTTTCAATTCTACAACTGTTATTTATGCAACATAATTAGGTCTCATTCTGCAATTGTAATTAGGACTTCATTTCTGTAGTTAATGATTAGTCTCCAATTTTGCAACTTAGATTAAGATTTAATTCATGCAATTTAGAGATAGGAATGTTATAAAACCCCCCACACAATCGGTTTCACCAATAAAACCTGTTGCTCTAGATTGACCTAAGTTATAGCCCTGTTTGCCCCTTCTTCCATAGATAGCCTTGTACACAACCCTGGATTGACAAATTCATTGAGAATTAATGATGTGTATAATGACAACGCATCATTTTGGCACTGTTTCCAGGGATACATGTTGCTAGAAGGTAACAACAGTCCAATAGCTATTAGTTAGACTGAACTATGAAAATTTAGGATAAAATCTGAATAAAACATCTGGTTAAAATAACAACTATTGACATATAATTTATGTCATTTAGAGTGAACATGAATGAGTAAGTCTAGGGATGAAAAATGTAGAATTACCCAAAAGGATCCCTGGATTGTTCCATTAAGGAGATATTCATGCCTAAGGAGTGAATCACCTGTGTTTGAATTACAAAAAATATTGAAAGAAAAATCACCAGTCTCACCATCATTAGAACATTCTGAGAAAGTAAAATCACCAATTTCACCATCACTAGAACATCCTGAGAAAGAAGAATCGTCAGAATCATTATCAATAGAGGGTCTTGGACCTCTTGAGAGAGAAATTTGGATATGTTTAACTAAGAAACCAGAAACTATGGCAGAGCGAGGCAATGGCCAACATGGCTATGTCCATGATAAAGGAGATGATCAGGATATTCTTCAAACTTCCAGAACATTTGAATATCCTATCCATTTGAATCCAACACAAAACTCTCCCATGAAGACTATTTCACCTTCAGTACTTCCAACCTTTCGAGGTGTTGTATCTGAAGATCTTGATCAGTTTTTATTTGAATTCAAGGTAGTGTGTCAAACCTATGATTATGTAAATGACAATAAAAAACTTAAGGTTTTTCCCTCAACACTCAAGGACTCAGAATTACGCTGGTTCATGAGTTTAGAGTCAAATTCCATCCAAACTTGGGATCAAATGGAAACTGTGTTTTTAGAAAAATATCAAGAGTATTGTCGTGTAAGGAACAAGAAAGATGAGTTATTCAAGATTAAACAGGAAGATGATGAAACATTAGAAGACTATCTTGATAGGTTCTCCTTTGTTCAAAGGAGATGTGGAATTGTAGAACCAGAGTTATACAAAACCATCTTTTTGAGAGGATTGCAAGATGAATCCAGAGATGTATTGGATTTGATGGGAAGAGGAGATGTAAATACTCTTAATAATGAGGAAATTATGGATCTCTGCAGGAATTACTCTCGCAATAAGCAAGGAAGAAAGAAAAAAAATACAAATGGCACTTATGTGAAGGAACTAATAGAAGAACTTGCAAATTTTAAAACTGAACCTTTGGCAATTTATTTCCCAAGATGTAGAAATAAACATGTTTTGTAGGAATGTCCTTTGAATAAAACATCTATCTCAGCCATTTGTAGTATCTATTCAAAAAGGCATTCAACTGATCAATGCCACCTGCTACCACAACTCAAAACTATGTTAGAAAATTAGACTAAGGAACTCAACTATATTGGACCAAAACAAGGGGGAATTTCTCTCAATACCAAAATCCCCCTTGTTTTCCTACAAATTGGGGGCATAATCTTGGTACTATGCCTTGGGGACAATCCGAACCACCCCAAAGTCCTTGGAATTATCCTCAATGGATAAATTCCCAAGAATGGCCACAAATAAATTAGAGTAATTCAACCTAGAATCAGAATCAAAACAACCCATATTGGAATCAAAACAACCCATCATGGAGTCAAAACAATCCACCCTAGAATCAGAATCAGACTAATCCACATTGGATGCAAAATCAACCACAGTGGAATCAACAATACTAGTCCTATCCAAGACAACAAAGAAATCAAGGTCAAAATTAGCATTTGTTGCCTGCACCTACTCAAAACTTTCAATAAAAATAGAACCAACCACAACAAACACAACAGGTGAAACAACCTCAAATTCCAGCTCAATCAGTCACTAATCCAAACAACATGAGACAGGCATCCCCTGTCTATGTGGCTAAAGCTAAAGAAAATATTGAAATCAATGTTATTGATTGTAGTAACATCCAACTCCATTTAGGAAAAATTGTACCTGAACGCATTTCCAATAAAATCAAAGAAAATGAAGAACAAGAACCCTTGGAACCAATTATAGTGGAACCAACAATAGAGAAAGAAGAAGAAAAAATAAAACCACAGGCAGAACAATTACCTTCATCAGGGATAATTCCATATCCTAAAAGATTCAATACCACAACAAAAAATTCTGAATCAGACCTAGTCAAGGAACTTAAAAAGTTGACTATATCATTGCCCTTATTGCAAGCCATTAAGGATATACCAGTGATTAAAAGTACTATTCGATATTTGTGCATTAGAAGAGCAGGAAGGAAAAAGAAGACATTTCCCAAGATTATTCAAGTTGAAGGAAAGATAGCTGATCTCTTATCTGGGAAACTATTACCTCCAAAGTATAGTGACCCAGGAAGTCCAGTTATCACAGTTACTATAGGTTCAGTACCAATATAAAATGTCTTAGTAGATCTAGGAGTTGCAATAAATGTCATGACCAAGGATATAATGAAACAATTACAGCTCAAGCATCTCAGCCCCACATTTATAGTTTTAGAAATGGCTTATAGGTCAGTTGCAAAACCTGAAGGTATCATTGAAGATGTTCCTATAGAATTTTCATCTTGGGAATTCCCTACAAATTTTTTGGTTTTACAACCAAGAAATTCAACACATGGATATCCCATCATTTTAGGAAGACCTTGGCTTGCAACTGCAGCAGCCTTCATAGACTGCAGATCTAGAAAAATGACTATTTCAAATGGTATTGATCTAAAACAGATATCTTTGTATCCTCCTACAAGACCCTCCAACAATTTTTTAGGTCAGTTATGGTTTCTTGATTCAGATGAAGAATCAGAGGAGGTTATTTCCACACTAGCCACCTTGGTAGTAAGGGAACACACAGAATACCTCCATGACATAGAAAACTCAGAAAATGAAACTATCCTAATAAATGTTATGCATGAAAAAGGGTTAGAAGAAGAAGTAATAAATATCCAACAATTGTTAAGGAATGAGGAGAACCAAAATTTTGAAGGTGAACCATCTATACTATCACAGGAAAACTCTATTTCACTACCACATGGGTGGCACCATCACTTGATTTTTCCTTCTCACTGTTCCATACAGGATATGCTTCCATCAAAAAATAATGAAATAGAAATTTCTTATTTTCTCCCATCTCAGCAGTGTCATCTTAACTCTGTTAGTCTTACAATGGCACTGAGAGGGGGGGGTGAATCAGTGTGGCTCTTTATAACTTAAAACTTTAACTCTTAAAGCCAAAACAATGAAAGCTTAAAATCACATAAAGAAAATGTAACAAGAGAGCATTCCACAACACAAGATGTAACGAGGTTCACCAGTTTTGGCTACTCCTAAAAAATAGACTGCTTGGACTCCTATCCAAATCTAGTCTTTGCAAAGCACCAACTTTACAATCAATTTACCAACACCCACTGGAAGGAGCACCAACCCCTAATTTATCTGCACCAATAGAAAGGAGCACCAACCCCTAATTTACCAGCACCGACTGGAAGGAGCACCAACCCCTAATTTATCTACACCAACAAAAAGGAGCACCAACCCCTGATTCCAAGCACCAACTCAAAATTCTATTTTGAATCTTTTTGACATAAAAATGCCTTCGCTTTTACAAGACCCTGACTAGTCTATTGCTTTCTCAACATTGCCCACTCTTTACACAACACACACCCTGCTCACTCGCCTCCTGCGCACTCTCTTTTAGCAACACTTTTTCACTATGAGCGGCAACTTAATTCTTCACATAGACCTCCTTTTATAACCGACTTTTCTCTCTATTTTTAACTTCCGTATTTACTCATGCAGACTATCAATAGCCACTTCTGTGAGTAACTCCCTTTTTGGCACAGTATTTCTACATGCAACCTATTAATAGTTTTGTCTCTTGATTCGGACTGACAGTGTAACGGCTGCTCGATGGTTTCACTGTGTCACGTGCCCTGTAACTGCCGTTCTTCCTTTAATGCACTGTTCTTATTTTAGCTTGCATGATTTCTATCTGTAACTACCCATGCAACTATCACACTAACTTTAGTTGACTCTTCTTATTTTGGCTACATGATTTTCCTCTACAACTGCCCCTTTAACTATCGTTCTACTTCAGTTAACTTTCCGTAATCGTGCTGTTGTGACCTATCACAAAATCATGACACTTCTGCCTCTTTGTCTTCTTCTTGGCTTGTACCCACAAAAATACATGTCACGAAATCATGATAGTTTTGCCTCCTTGTCCTTTTCTTAGCTTGCACCTATGAAAACAGAACATGTCACGAAATCGTGACACTCTCGCTGCCTTGAGCTCTTCTCTGTCTCTTTCCCGTGAAAATAGAACATGTCGCAAAATCATGACACTTTTGCTGCCTTGAGATCTTCTCTGTCTCTTGCCCATGAAAACAGAACATGTCATGAAATCGTGACACTTTCACTTCCTTGCACTCTTCTCTGCTTTTAGTAGCGAAAACATGACATGTCACGAAATCATGACATCTCTTGCTTCCGTACACTCTTCTCTGCAAGCACTAGTGAAAACATGACATGTCACAAAATCGCGACATCTTTCCCATCCATACACTCTTCTTGGCTTGCACCAGCGAAAACAAGACATGTCACGAAATCACGACACATTCGCTTGCCTTACCTTTTCTCTGCCTTTGGCCCGTAAAAGCACAACATGTCACAAAATCGTGACACATTCGCTGCCTTGTGCCTTTCTCTATCTTTCGCCCGTGAAAACACATGTCACGAAATCGTGACACATTCACCTCCATACACTCTCTCTCCTCTTCGGGTCACGAAAACCCGACATGTCACGAAATCGTGACACTTTTTCTCCTTGGCGCTTTTCTTCCCTTCGGGTCATGAAAACCCGACATGTCGTGAAATCATGACACTTTTTCTCCTTAGTGCTTCCTCTTGCAAATTATCGTGAAATCGTGACACTTTTCCTTGCCAGCTCTTTCTCTCAAACATGTCGCAAAATCATGACACATTTTCATCCGTACTGCCTCTCTTGCAGATTATCGCGAAATCATGACAGTTTTCTTTGCCTGCGCCTTCTCTCCAAACATGTCGCAAAATCGTGACAGTTTTCTTTCCCTGCGCTTTCTCTCCAAACATGTGAAATCACGACAGTTTTTTTTCCTGCGCCTTCTCTCCAAACATGTCATGAAATCACGACAGTTTTCCCTGCATGTGCTTCTTCTTCGAACATGTCGCAAAATCGCGATAGTTTTCCCTGCATATGCTTCTTCTTCAAACATGTCATGAAATCGTGACAGTTTTCCCTGCATGTGCTTCTTCTTCGAACATGTCACAAAATCATGATAGTTTTTCCACTTGCTTTCTTCTCTGCCAACATGTCGTGAAATCGCGACAGTTTTCTTTACTTGCGCCTTCTTTCTAAAAATGTTGCGAAATCGCAATAGTTTTATCAACATTTTCTCTCCTTCGATATGTCATGAAATCGCGATAGTTTTTCCAGCATTTTCTCTCTCCTCCGATATGTCACGAAATCACGATAGTTTTGCCAGCATTTTCTCTCTCCTCAAACATGTCGCGATATCACGACAGTTTTCTAACTTGTCTTTTTCTTTGAACTTTTGCATATGGGCCACTTCTATCTTCTTGGAAATTCACTGTACATGCTCTGACTGCTCTGAAATCTTGTCCACTTCATCAACCAATCTATCTAATGACCTCTGCACTCCTGTCCATTGCATCAACCGATCCTTTGTCTGTGTTGACAACAATGACAATACTTTGGCTGCACCTTGCTCATTAATGAACTCCTATCCATTGTACTTTGGCTGCACCTTGCTCATCAATGAACTCCTATCAATTGCATCAACTGATCAACCTGACTGTGTTGACAACAATGACAATACTTTGGTTGCATCTTGCACATCAATCTCCCCCTTTGGAATTGTTGGCAACACTCATGCAATCTCCTGTAATTCTTCTCCCCCTTTGACAATAATACCAAAGGGCTACTGCAGACTCCCCCTGAGTCCATGCACAACATTCTCAGGCACACGTTATGACAGCAAAAATTACAAATATGAGCACAAAGATAATTAAATATATAAATTCTTCTTCTGCTTACAACACATTGTCACTGCAATATATTCTACTTCTGCTATGGATAAGAAAACAGACTCTTGTTTCTTACTGTTCCATGTGACCAATCTATCTCCACGATAGAATGCACCTCCACTGGTACTCTTTTTGTCCTCTACACATCCTGCCCAAATCTGCATCTAGAAATCTGTCCCAGCACTGTCCTCAAATCTGTCATCGGCTCACTAAGAACCTGCTCTAGCAAGCTCACCAAGAACTTGCCCAGATCTTATAGAATCATAAAAAGAATTGTTAGAGACTCAATATGTTCTATACTTAATGCTCAATCTCAACTCAACTCATCACCAGGCTGGAAATCATTTGGCTGCTCATTGTAAACCTCTTCTTCAATCTTCCCATTCAAAACGCTGATTTCACATCTGTCAACAAGGTTGACAAGTGACTCACACTTGTACCAACTCTACAGTTTTACTGCCAACTCTGTGCAAGCATCAAACACAGTACCACAAAACCAACCAAATCATTTAAACTATTATAATCCTTAACTTATGATAGTGGCAGTAAGAACCATCACCAGTTCAACAATGACATACAACAATTCTACCAATAATGACAACTCTCAATTTAATCACCACCCTTCACGGCACTACCACAAACAATTGTATGAACAGAAAACACACTTTGACAGCTATACAACAACTCCTCGACTACTTTCCTTTCATCCTCAGATAACCACACAAATATATAGGAGCATTAAAATAAAACTTTAACATTGCTCCCCCTGAGGATGTGCTACCTGGAGCTGCTTAGTGCAATGAAGGAGTAATCTCCTTTTGTCCAAGGAGACATGATTTCCTCTCTTCTTTCTTTCTCCAGTTTTTCTTGAACTTAGGCTGAGGATTTTCACCTGCATCCCCATTTTGAACCTTTTCGTGAACTTGAACATTTCTCTTGGGTGGTTGTCTCTTGTGCATTCTTGATGGATAATTATTTTCTTGTTTGTGTTGCACTCTTTGTGTCTGATGGAATCTGTGGTCTTGCCTTAGATTAGATGCAGAGGTGCTTGGACAAAACCTTGTTATGTGCCCATGACAATTACATTTAAAACATTGCACATGGTGTTCACTCAGAAGAGCAGATGTATTTCTACTAGCATAACTCCTTGAATTATTATTCAATCCACAATAAATTGCCTGGTGACCATAATGGCTGCATCTAAAACAATAGTCGTTAAAAGCATTATTATGAAAAGAGTGAGAGTGAGAGAACCTCTTTTGCTATGGTTGCTTTGCTATAGATTTCCTTTGAGATTTTCTTCCTTTTGAAGATTCAGCTTCAGGATTTTCTTGCTTTGATCCTTCAGCAGTGGATTTCTTCTTCTCTGTAGATTTAGAAGATGAAGGTTGTTCAACTTCATATCCAAGACCAAGCTTGCACATAGGGCTTCTTTGTTGCCTTATCATTTTATCTAGCAACTCTATGCTCTTCTCAAATTTGAGATTTGTATTGGCCTCTTCTAGTTGTTTCCTCAATAACATAATCTCCTCTTCTTGTTTGTAGCAAACAATCTCTTTCTCATTGATCTGCGACTTCAAGGCTTCTTCTATTTTCTTGGATTTGTGAATTTGTAAGAAGAGATCTTCAATATCACCCTCATATTCTACCAACTTCTTAGACAGTATTTTGTTCTTTTTCTTTTCTAAACCCAATTCTTCAAGTGCAGAGATCAACTCTCCTTCTAGATCTACTTCAGCCTCAAAGTTTTCACCACATACTTCAGAGTTAACTTCTTCTTCCTTTTTTGATTCTTCTTCTTCAAATGCCATGAAAAGAGCTTCACCTGTTTCCTCTTTAGAATCCTCATCGGAGCTGTCTTATGATGAACTGGCATTCCTGGAGATGAAACTTTTCTTCCTGAAGTGGTTGTTTATGAACTTCGTCTTTTTCTTCCAGTCACTTCTTTCTCGGTGTGATTCTTCATCACTTTCATTCTCCTTATTTCATGGACATTTAGCTGCAACATGCCCAACGCCTCCACAGATGAAACATTTAAATGGTAGCTTTCCTCTGTATTTTCCTTGTCCCATTTTTAGTTTTCGAACAAAGTTTGCTTCCATCTCATTTGATGTCTCTTCATCTTCGGATTCTTGTTTTGCTTTCGTATTTTTGTGGGCTTTAAAAGCAACTTCTCTATCTATGGGATCAGACTTTCCTATTCTCATCTCATACACAGTCAATGAACCATGCATCTCATCCATACTAAATATATTTAGATCTTTGGCTTCTTCTATAGCTGATACTTTAGAATCAAATATTTTGGGAAGAGATCTTAATACCTTTTTTACGATTGCAGGGTCTTCAATTTTCTTTCCGAGTCCTCTAATGGCATTAATGACTTCATTTACTCTCAGCATATATGCCACTATGTTCTCATCGTCATTCATCTTTAATGCTTCGTACTGAGTTCGATGAGTTTGCAACTTGGCCTCCTTGATCTTATCGTCTCCTTCATGAATGCTCTTAAATTTGTCCCAAATTTCTTTTGTAGTTTTACAGCTCATGATCTTTACCAATTCACTGTTTGCTACACCGCACATGATAGCATTCTTTGCCTTTGAGTCATTCTCAAATAGTTTCCTATTGAAAGCATCGATTGGAGGAGTGGTGGGTATTATGTATCCACTTTCTACTGAGTCCCATATGTCGTATCCCAATGCACATAGATATGTCTGCATCCTGATTTTCTAGAATGCGTAATTAGTCCCATCAAACAATGGAGCTTTGTTTGATGAGAATCCTTCACCAACTGCCATTGTGTCACTTCCCAGATCACCTTAGCCGATTGAGCTTGTTCAGGAACTTGGCTCTGATACCAATTGTTAGTCTTACAATGGCACTGAGAGGGGGGGTGAATCAGTGTGGCTCTTTATAACTTAAAACTTTAACTCTTAAAGCCAAAACAATGAAAGCTTAAAATCACATAAAGCAAATGTAACAAGAGAGCATTCCACAACACAAGATGTAACGAGGTTCACCAGTTTTGGCTACTCCTCAAAAATAGACTGCTTGGACTCCTATCCAAATCCAGTCTTTGCAAAGCACCAACTTTACAATCAATTTACCAGCACCCACTGGAAGGAGCACCAACCCCTAATTTATCTGCACCAACAGAAAGGAGCACCAACCCCTAATTTACCAACACCGACTGGAAGGAGCACCAACCCCTAATTTATCTGCACCAACAGAAAGGAGCACCAACCCCTGATTCCAAGCACCAACTCGAAATTCTATTTTGAATCTTTTTGACATAAAAATGCCTTCGCTTTTACAAGACCCTGACTGGTCTATTGCTTTCTCAACATTGCCCACTCTTTACACAACACACACCCTGCTCACTCGCCTCCTACGCACTCTCTTTCAATAGCACTTTTTCACTCTTTCTGCAGCACTTTTTCACTATGAGCGGCAACTTAATTCTTCACGTAGACCTCCTTTTATAACCAAATTTTCTCTCTATTTTTAACTTCCGTATTTACTCATGCAGACTATCAATAGCCACTTCTGTGAGTAACTCCCTTTTTGGCACAGTATTTCTGCATGCAACCTATTAATAGTTCTGTCTCTTGATTCGGACTGATAGTGTAATGGCTGCTCGATGGTTTCACTGTGTCACGTGCCCTGTAACTGTCGTTCTTCCTTTAATGCACTGTTCTTATTTTAGCTTGCATGATTTCTATCTGTAACTGCCCATGCAACTGTCACACTAACTTCAGTTGACTCTTCTTATTTTGGCTGCATGATTTTCCTCTACAACTACCCCTTTAACTGTCGTTCTACTTCAGTTAACTGTCCGTAATCGTGCTGTTGTGACCTATCATGAAATCGTGACACTTTTGCCTCTTTGTCTTCTTCTTGGCTTGTACCCACGAAAATACATGTCATGAAATCATGACAGTTTTTGCCTCCTTGTCCTTTTCTCAGCTTGCACCTACGAAAATAGAACATGTCACAAAATCGTGACACTTTCATTGCCTTGAGCTCTTCTCTGTCTCTTTCTCGTGAAAATAGAACATGTCACAAAATCATGACACTTTCGCTGCCTTGAGCTCTTCTCTGTCTCTTGCCCACGAAAATAGAACATGTCACGAAATCGTGACACTTTTGCTTCCTTGCACTCTTCTCTGCTTGCACTAGCGAAAACATGACATGTCACGAAATCGTGACATCTTTCGCTTTCGTACACTCTTCTCTGCAAGCACTAGCGAAAACATGACATGTCACGAAATCGTGACATCTTTCGCATCCGTACACTCTTCTTGGCTTGCACCAGCAAAAACAAGACATGTCACGAAATCGTGACACATTCACTTGCCTTACCTTTTCTCTGCCTTTATGTCACAAAATCATGACACTTTCGCTGCCTTGTGCCTTTCTCTATCTTTGGCCCGTGAAAACACATGTCATGAAATCATGACACATTCGCCTCCGTACACTCTCTCTCCTCTTCGGTCACGAAAACCTGACATGTCATGAAATCGTGACACTTTTTCTCCTTAGCGCTTTTCTTCCCTTTGGGTCGCGAAAACCCGACATGTCGCGAAATCGTGACACTTTTTCTCCTTAGCGCTTCCTCTTGCAAATTGTCATGAAATCGTGACACTTTTCCTTGCAAGCTCTTTCTCTCAAACATGTCATGAAATCGTGACACATTTTCATCCGTACTGCCTCTCTTGCAGATTGTCATGAAATCACGATAGTTTTCTTTGCCTGCGCCTTCTCTCCAAACATGTCACGAAATCGTGATAGTTTTCTTTGCCTACGCCTTCTCTCCAAACATGTCGCGAAATCATGATAGTTTTCTTTGCTTGCACCTTCTCTCCAAACATGTCGCGAAATCATGACAGTTTTCCCTGCATGTGCTTCTTCTTCGAACATGTCACGAAATCGCGATAGTTTTCCCTGCATGTGCTTCTTCTTCGAACATGTCACGAAATCATGACAGTTTTCCTGCATGTGCTTCTTCTTCGAACATGTCACGA
This sequence comes from Wollemia nobilis, assembly GCA_028583015.1. Classification (NCBI taxonomy): domain Eukaryota; kingdom Viridiplantae; phylum Streptophyta; class Pinopsida; order Araucariales; family Araucariaceae; genus Wollemia; species Wollemia nobilis. The sequence goes on from JAQPPZ010002499.1 coordinate 6,033,510, forward strand.
AATCGTGACAGTTTTTCCACTTGCTTTCTTCTCTACCAACATGTCACGAAATCGCGACAGTTTTACTTGTGTCTTCTCTTCTTTCGATATGTCGCAAATCATGACAGTTTTATCAGCATTTTCTCTCTCCTTCGATATGTCACGAAATCATGATAGTTTTGCCAACATTTTCTCTCTCCTCCGATATGTCACGAAATCATGATAGTTTTGCCAGCATTTTCTCTCTCCTCAAACATGTCGCGATATCACAACAAAAAACATGTCGCGATATCGATAGTTTTCTAACTTGTCTTTTTCTTTGAGCTTTTGAATATGGGCCACTTCTATCTTCTTGGAAATTCACTGTACATGCTCTGACTGCTCTGAACTCTTGTCCACTTCATCAATCGATCTATCTAATGACCTCTCCTATCCATTCATCTCCTTTTTTCATCAATCCCTATCAATTGCATCAACTAATCAACTTGACTGTGTTGACAACAATGACAATACTTTGGTTGCACCTTGCACATCAATCTCCCCCTTTGGAATTGTTGGCAACACTCATGCAATCTCCTATAATTCTTCTCCCCCTTTGACAATAATACCAAAGGGCTACTGCAGACTCCCCCTGAGTCCATGCACAACATTCTCAGGCACACGTTATGACAGTTAGCAAAAATTACAAATATGAGCACAAAGATAATTAAATATATAAATTCTTCCTCTACGTACAACACACTGTCGTTGCAATATATTATGCTTCTATTGTGGATAAGAAAACTGACTCTTGTTTCTTACTGTTCCATGCGACCAAACTATCTCCACGATAGAATGCACCTCCACTGGTACTCTTTCTGTCATCTACACATCCTGCCCAAATCTGCATCTAGAAATCTGTCCCAACACTGTCCTCAAATCTATCATCGACTCACTAAGAACCTGCTCTAGCAAGCTCACCAAGAACTTGCCCAGATCTTATAGAATCATAAAAAGAATTGTTAGAGACTCAATATGTTCTATACTTAATGCTCAATCTCAACTCAACTCATCACCAGGCTGGAAATCATCTGGCTGCTCATTGTAAACCTCTTCTTCAATCTTCCCATTCAAAACGTTGATTTCACATCTGTCAACAAGGTTGACAAGTGACTCACACTTGTACCAACTCTACAGTTTTACTGCCAACTCTGTGCAAGCATCAAACACAGTACCACAAAACCAACCAAATCATCTGAACTATTATAATCCTTAACTTATGACAGTGGCAGTAAGAACCATCACCAGTTCAACAATGACATACAACAATTCTACCAATAATGACAACTCTCAATTTAATCACCACCCTTCACGGCACTACCACAAACAACTGTATGAACAGAAAACACACTTTGACAACTATACAACAACTCCTCGACTACTTTCCTTTCATCCTCAGATAACCACACAAATATATAGGAGCATTAAAATAAAACTTTAACATTGCTCCCCCTGAGGATGTGCTACCTGGAGCTGCTTAGTGCAATGAAGGAGTAATCTCCTTCTGTCCAAGGAGACACGATTTCCTCTCTTCTTTCTTTCTCCAGTTTTTCTTGAACTTAGGCTGAGGATTTTCACCTGCATCCCCATTTTGAACCTTTTCGTGAACCTGAACATTTCTCTTGGGTGGTTGTCTCTTGTGCATTCTTGATGGATAATTATTTTCTTGTCTGTGTTGCACTCTTTGTGTCTGATGGAATCTGCGGTCTTGCCTTAGATTAGATGCAGAGGTGCTTGGACAAAACCTTGCTATGTGCCCATGACCATTACATTTAAAACATTGCACATGGTGTTCACTCAGAAGAGCAGATGTATTTCTACCAGCATAACTCCTTGAATTATTATTCAATCCACAATAAATTGCCTGGTGACCATAATGGCTGCATCTAAAACAATAGCCGTTAAAAGCATTATTATGAAAAGAGTGAGAGTGAGAGAACCTCTTTTGCTGTGGTTGCTTTGCTGTAGATTTCCCTTGAGATTTTCTTCCTTTTGAAGATTCAGCTTCAGGATTTTCTTGCTTTGATCCTTCAACAGTGGATTTCTTCTTCTCTGCAGATTTAGAAGATGAAGGTTGTTCAACTTCATATCCAAGACCAAGCTTGCACATAGGGCTTCTTTGTTGCCTTATCATTTTATCTAGCAGCTCTATGCTCTTCTCAAATTTGAGATTTGTATTGGCCTCTTCTAGTTGTTTCCTCAATAACATAATCTCCTCTTCTTGTTTGCAGCAAACAATCTCTTTCTCATTGATCTGTGACTTCAAGGCTTCTTCTATTTTCTTGGCTTTGTGAATTTGTAAGAAGAGATCTTCAATATCACCCTCATATTCTACCAACTTCTTAGACAGTATTTTGTTCTTTTTCTTTTCTAAACCCAATTCTTCAAGTGCAGAGATCAACTCTCCTTCTAGATCTACTTCAGCCTCAGAGTTTTCACCACATACTTTAGAGTTAACTTCTTCTTCCTTTTCTGATTCTTCTTCTTCAAATGCCATGAAAAGAGCTTCACCTGTTTCCTCTTTAGAATCCTCATCGAAGCTGTCTTCTGATGAACTGGCATTCCTGGAGATGAAACTTTTCTTCCTGAAGTGGTTGTTTCTGAACTTCGTCTTTTTCTTCCAGTCACTTCTTTCTCGGTGCGATTCTTCATCACTTTCATTCTCCTTATTTCGTGGACATTTAGCTGCAACATGCCCAATGCCTCCACAGCTGAAACATTTAAATGGTAGCTTTCCTCTGTATTTTCCTTGTCCCCTTTTTAGTTTTTGAACAAAGTTTGCTTCCATCTCATCTGATGTCTCTTCATCTTCGGATTCTTGTTTTGCTTTCGTATTTTTGTGGGCTTTAAAAGCAGCTTCTCTATCTGTGGGATCAGACTTTCCTATTCTCATCTCATACGCAGTCAACGAACCATGCATCTCATCCATACTAAACGTATTTAGATCTTTGGCTTCTTCTATAGCTGATACTTTAGAATCAAATCTTTTGGGAAGAGATCTTAATACCTTTTTTATGATTGCAGGGTCTTCAATTTTCTCGCCGAGTCCTCTAATGGCATTAATGACTTCATTTACTCTCAGCATATATGCCGCTATGTTCTCATCGTCATTCATCTTTAACGCTTCATACTGAGTTCGATGAGTTTGCAACTTGGCCTCCTTGATCTTATCGTCTCCTTCATGAATGCTCTTCAATTTGTCCCAAATTTCTTTTGTAGTTTTACAGCTCATGATCTTTACCAGTTCATTGTTTGCTACACCGCACATGATAGCATTCTTTGCCTTTGAGTCATTCTCAAATAGTTTCTTACCGGCAGCATCGGTTGGAGGAGTGGTGGGTATTGTGTATCCACTTTCTACTGAGTCCCATATGTCGTATCCCAACGCACACAGATATGTCTGCATCTTGATTTTCTAGAATGCGTAATTAGTCCCATCAAACAATGGAGCTTTGTTTGATGAGAATCCTTCACCAACTGCCATTGTGTCACTTCCCAGATCACCTTAGCCGATTGAGCTTGTTCAAGAACTTGGCTCTGATACCAATTGTTAGTCTTACAATGGCACTGAGAGGGGGGGTGAATCAGTGTGGCTCTTTATAACTTAAAACTTTAACTCTTAAAGCCAAAATAATGAAAGCTTAAAATCACATAAAGCAAATGTAACAAGAGAGCATTCCACAACACAAGATGTAACGAGGTTCACCAATTTTGGCTACTCCTCAAAAATAGACTGCTTGGACTCCTATCCAAATCCAGTCTTTGCAAAGCACCAACTTTACAATCAATTTACCAGCACCCACTGGAAGGAGCACCAACCCCTAATTTATCTGCACCAACAGAAAGGAGCACCAACCCCTAATTTACCAGCATCGACTGGAAGGAGCACCAACCCCTAATTTATCTGCACCAACAGAAAGGAGCACCAACCCCTGATTCCAAGCACCAACTCAGAATTCTATTTTGAATCTTTTTGACATAAAAATGCCTTCGCTTTTACAAGACCCTGACTGGTCTATTGCTTTCTCAACATTGCCCACTCTTTACACAACACACACCCTGCTCACTCGCCTCCTGCGCACTCTCTTTTAGCAGCACTTTTTCACTCTTTCTGCAGCACTTTTTCACTATGAGCGGCAACTTAATTCTTCACGCAGACCTCCTTTTATAACCGACTTTTCTCTCTATTTTTAACTTTCGTATTTACTCATGCAGACTATCAATAGCCACTTCTGTGAGTAACTCCCTTTTTGGCACAGTATTTCTGCATGCAACCTATTAAAAGTTCTGTCTCTTGATTCAGACTGACAATGTAACGGCTGCTCGATGGTTTCACTATGTCACGTGCCCTGTAACTGTCGTTCTTCCTTTAATGCACTGTTCTTATTTTAGCTTGCATGATTTCTATCTGTAACTGCCCATGCAACTGTCACACTAACTTCAGTTGACTCTTCTTATTTTGGCTGCATGATTTTCCTCTACAACTGCCCCTTTAACTATCGTTCTACTTCAGTTAACTATTCGTAATCGTGCTGTTGCGACCTGTCATGAAATCGTGACACTTTTGCCTCTTTGTCTTCTTCTTGGCTTGTACCCATGAAAATACATGTCATGAAATCATGATAGTTTTTGCCTCCTTGTCCTTTTCTCAGCTTGCACCTACGAAAATAGAACATGTCACGAAATCATGACACTTTCACTGCCTTGAGCTCTTCTCTGTCTCTTTCCCATGAAAATAGAACATGTCACAAAATCGTGACACTTTCGCTGCCTTGAGCTCTTCTCTGTCTCTTGCCCATGAAAACAGAACATGTCACGAAATCGTGACACTTTCGCTTCCTTGCACTCTTCTTTGCTTGCACTAGCGAAAACATGACATGTCACGAAATCGTGACATCTTTCACTTTCGTACACTCTTCTCTGCAAGCACTAGCGAAAACATGACATGTCATGAAATCGTGACATCTTTCGCATCCGTACACTCTTCTTGGCTTGCACCAGCGAAAACAAGACATGTCGCGAAATCGTGACACATTCGCTTGCCTTACCTTTTCTCTACCTTTGACATGTCACAAAATCGTGACACATTCACTGCCTTGTGCCTTTCTCTGTCTTTCGCTCGTAAAAACAACATGTCATGAAATCATGACACATTCACCTCCATACACTCTCTCTCCTCTTTGGGTCGCGAAAACCCGACATGTCACGAAATCGTGACACTTTTTCTCCTTGGCGCTTTTCTTCCCTTCGGGTCGCGAAAACCCGACATGTCACGAAATCGTGACACTTTTTCTCCTTAGCGCTTCCTCTTGCAAATTGTCATGAAATCGTGACACTTTTCCTTGCCAGCTCTTTCTCTCAAACATGTCACGAAATCGTGACACATTTTCGTCCGTACTGCCTCTCTTGCAGATTGTCGCGAAATCACGATAGTTTTCTTTGCTTGCGCCTTCTCTCCAAACATGTCACGAAATCATGACAGTTTTCTTTCCCTGCGCCTTCTCTCCAAACATGTCACGAAATCATGACAGTTTTCTTTTCCTGCGCCTTCTCTCCAAACATGTCGCGAAATCATGACAGTTTTCCCTGCATGTGCTTCTTCTTCGAACATGTCACGAAATCGTGATAGTTTTCCCTGCATGTGCTTCTTCTTCGAACATGTCATGAAATCGTGATAGTTTTCCCTGCATGTGCTTCTTCTTCGAACATGTCACGAAATCATGATAGTTTTTCCACTTGCTTTCTTCTCTGCCAACATGTCGCGAAATCATGGTTTTCTTTCCTTGTGCCTTCTTTCCAACATGTCGCGAAATCACGACAGTTTTATCAGCATTTTCTCTCTCCTCCGATATGTCACGAAATCGCGACAGTTTTGCCAGAATTTTCTCTCTCCTCCGATATGTCGCGAAATCATGACAATTTTTCCAGTATTTTCTCTCTCCTCAAACATGTCGCGATATCGCGACAGTTTTCTAACTTGTCTTTTTCTTTGAGCTTTTGCATATGGGCCACTTTTGTCTTCTTGGAAATTCATTGTACATGCTCTGACTGCTCTGAACTCTTGTCCACTTCATCAACCGATCTATCTAATGACCTCTACACTCCTGTCCATTGCATCAACCGATCCTTTGTCTGTGTTGACAACAATGACAATACTTTGGCTGCACCTTGCTCATCAATGAACTCCTGTCCATTGTACTTTGGTTGCACCTTGCTCATCAATGAACTCCTGTCAATTGCATCAACTGATCAACCTGACTGTGTTGACAACAATGACAATACTTTGGTTGCATCTTGCACATCAAACTCCCTAATCACCAGGTATGAAGAAGTGAGTTCAGTCCTTCCAAATACAAAACAAATAGAAGTCCAGCCAAGAAAATTTTTAAACATTTACAGCTGGCTTACTAGGGAAGAGGAAGAAAAATTGATAGTTGTCTTGCAGAAGCATGTTCATAATTTTTCTTGGAACTATAAAGATATGTCAGGAGTCCACCCTGATATATGTACCCATAGAATTTATACTGAAGAAGTCAAGCCAGTAAGACAACTCCAGAGAAGACTAAATCCTGCCCTAAGGGATATTGTAAAGGAAGAAATTGAAAAACTTCTGGAGGTAGGATTCATTTACCCGATTTTTGATAGCCAGTGGGTCTCTCCATTGGTTATAGTTCCTAAGAAAAATGAAAAAATGAGAATATGTGTAGACTACAAAGATATGAATAAGGTGACATACAAAGATAATTTTCCATTACCTTTCATAGATCAGGTGTTAGATACCCTTGCTGGAAAGAGATACTTTTTTTTTCTTGATGGATTTAGTGGATATAATCAAATTCAGATTGCACCTGAAGATCAAGAGAAAACAACCTTTACCTGTCCATGGGGAACATTTGCATATAGGGTTTTACCTTTTGGTTTGTGTAATGCCCCAGCAATGTTTCAGCTTGTAGTTTTAGCAATATTTTCTGATCTAACTACCAACAGTGTTGAGATATACATGGATGATTTCACAGTATGCGGATAGACTTTTGACTTTACATCGAAAAACCTTGACAAAGTTTTAGGTCATTGTGAAACATACTAGTTATCCTTGAATCCAGAAAAATGTTTTATGATGATGAAGGAAGGAATAGTTCTTGGTCATCACATCTCTCCTCAGGGAATCCAAGTTGATCCAAAGAAGGTGGAAATTATCAAGAATATTCTTCCTCCAAAAACTCAGACTAATTTCAAAATCTTCCTAGGACATATTGGTTTTTACCGCAGGTTTATTCCTAACTTTAGCACAATAGCAAATCCCATTTTTGCCCTATTGACTAAAGATTCTGAATTTTCCTGGACTACAAGATGTCAAGAATCATTTGAAGCTCTGAAAGAAAAATTAGTAACTCCACCTGTGTTAAGAGGCCCTAATTGGACATTACCATTTCACATACAGACTGATGCTTCCAATATTGCAATTGGAGCAGCATTAGGACAAATTGAAAATGGTGAACACTATGCCATCTACTACATTAGCAAGAATTTGACAGGAGCTGAGAAAAATTATACCACAACTGAAAAATAATTCTTCGCAGTAATTTATGCTATCAAAAAATTTAGGTATTATATCACATGTTATCAAATATTTATTCACACAGATCACACAACCATTAAATATTTGATGAATAAACCTATGGTAAGTGCAAGAATTATTCAATGGTTATTGTTGCTATAAGAATTTGATATCACTATAATCAACAAACCAGGAAAAGCTAATGTTGTAGCAAATTTCTTGTCCAGACTACAGAACATAGATGAAGGGGAATTAGTTGAAGACACCTTTCCTGATGAAAAACTATTTGCTATATCAGTCCAATCACCTTGGTTTGCAGATATAGCCAATTACTTGGTCACATGGAAGGTTCCTCCACATTTCACTTCAAAACAGAAGAAACAATTAATCATACAGAGTTCTTCTTTTGAATGGATCAAGGGTATACTCTTTAAGTACAGTCCTGACCATGTGTTATGTAGGTGCATCCGAAAGGATGAGGTGTATGATATCCTTAGGGATTGTCATGATGAACCCTCAGGTGGACACTACTCTGTAAAAATCACAATTAGAAAAGTCTTAAGGATAAGATATTATTGGCCATATCTTCACAAATATGTGAAAAAGTACATCAGGCATTGTGATGCATGCCAAAGAATGGGGAAACTCACTCATACAAATGAAATGCCACTACAACCTCAATTGGTTTTAGAGCCATTTGAGAGGTGGGGGCTTGATTTTGTAGGACCTATTGATCCACCTTCTCAAGGAAAGGTGCATATTCTAGTATGCACTAATTACTTGACAAAGTGGGTAGAGGTGCCTACTTTCAAACATGCTCGTGAAGAGAAGGTTGCTGATTTCTTGTATACTCGGATTTTTTATAAATTTGGAGCTCCCCGGTCTATCACCACAGACCAAGGACCCCAATTTGCATCCAAATTCATTGAGGTATTTACAGAATTATATGAAATCGAACATAGAAAATCATCACCTTATCACCCACAAGCAAATGGCCAGGTTGAGGTAACAAACAGGGAACTGAAATGAATTTTAACAAAAACAGTAGTTTTTCATAGGAAGAATTGGCTAGATAAATTACCTAAAGCAGTATGGGCTTACAATACTACTTGGAAATCCACTACTGGATTCACACCTTATGAACTAGTCTTTGGTAAAAAACCCCTCTTACCTATTGAATTTGAGCTACTAACACTGCGCACAACATTGGAAATTGGAATTGAATTGTCATAGGCACAAACAGATAGGATTCTGCAGTTGAATGCATTGGATGAACTTAGGTTGGATGCTCTGCATCAAACTAAAGTAATTTAGGAGCAGAGAAAATTATGGCATGACAGTCACATTTAGCAGAGGAAACTTCAACAAGGAGATTGAGCTTTACTATTTGATTCTCGCTATGAAGACTTCCCTGGAAAGATGAGAACTAGATGTCTTAGACCTTATCAGATTGAGGAGGTATTTGACAATGGAGCAGTCTGTTTATCTCCTATTGATGGGTCACAAAAAAAGTTGGTAGTGAATGGACATTGCCTTAGGGTGTACCATACACCTTTGACTAAAGAGAAATTTTTGTAACAGCTTGACAGTTTGGATACACAATAGGTGGAAGAAATTTCCTCTTCCACTTCAAAACAATCAACATGATCATGGATTTCAAAAAAAAAAATACAAAAAAAAAAAAAAAAAAAGAAAACAAAAATATGAATAAATTCTGATTATGAATTCCTTCATGGGTATGATTTCAAGGAAATCATGAAATTTCTTCATGGGCATAGTCAGAATCAAGAAAAAAGAGAAAAGGAGAGGTAAAAGAAAAAAAAAACAAAAAGAGAGAAAAATGAATAACTCAGCAGTGAAAACCTTTTTCAAGGCACTACTGGGTTGGTATGCATGAAAACTAGTTTTCTGGCATGCATAACCTTGAAAATTTTTGAACCATCATTGTACAAATTCACCAACTGCACTTGTTTTGAAATGTTGCAGAAATTCTCAATAGAACATCAACAGAAGCAGTCATATTTCAAAAACTTGCATTAACTTGTTTTAATCAGGTATATATTTCTTACATTTCTTTATTGTAAATGATTGATATATAGTATATAACAATTAACAATTAGAAAAAAATATATCCATAAGAGTTGGCATACTTAAAACATACTTTGAGAATGGGAATATTAATTTTTGCCTAATCTTCAGAATAAGAATGCCAAAAATAGTACCTGCTATCTTCTTCAGACTAATTGTTGTGCTATCTTTAGATTGAAATTGTCTTCGAAATGATAGCAGATTGTTGCACTTCATCTTTGGAATGTAATTTGTCTTCAGAATGAAGTTTTGTCTTCAGAATGAAGCATTGTCTTCGAAATGAAGCCTTATCTTCGAAATGAAGTAGGATTTGTATTCAGAATACAACAGGATTTTGCATCTAATTTTGAAGCATAAATAGAGGAGGAAGATATCACAGAGTAGCTGAGAGTAGCAAGGAGTGTTGTCAAGACACACACCAGATGGATTTTAGAGAAATAAAACATCATTGAGATGCAGGAAAGAAAAATTGCAGAGTTACAGCAGGAAGTGGCAGAACTGAGAGAGAAGCTGTCATAGTCTGAAAAACAGCCAACTATATCCAATGATGAAGATTATTTTGCTCAACTGCTTATGGATTTATCTAGGGCAGATGACTCAGTTAAGGCAGACATAGGAGATCATTCTGAAGAAGCACCTTTTCATTTTGAAGATGTGCCTTCTTATTTAGAAGCACCTTTCATTCTAAAGATGCTTCAGAATTGGCAAAAAGCATAGTAGAAAACATTGGAGATGAGTCACCAACATAAGAACAGTCCAAGAAGCAGCATGAAACAGATCAAGTAAGTACTCCTATTGATGTCTCTGTATTTAAAACTGTTACACCATTAGTAGAAGTAGCAGATAAGAGGGTGCAAGTAGAATTACTATTTGATGACAACCCAATAAAAATAGCACATAAGGGGGTGCAAGTAGAGTTATTGACAGATGAACAACCAGTGGAAGTGGTAGAAAAAGGGATTCAGATAGATCTGCTACCTAGGATTCCACCTGTAGTTAGACCACCTAATACTGTGTCTTTAGAACAATACAATGCAGACATAGCTAGTTGGATGATTAGGTATGAGAAGCTTGCCACTAAAACTAAAAATTTCAAAGTAGAAGCAAAACAACTAGAAGCCAAGGAAACAAAAATTCAGCCATTGAAAGAAAAGGTGTCTAATTTATGTCAAATTACTGAATTTCTAGTCTAATTCAGACGGCCAGCCAAATTCTACAGTATTATTCTGAAGGATAAATACCTTAGATGGCAGGTCATGAGGATTAGTTCAAATCTTTCATATAAATTGGACACCACTGCAGATTTCTTGGAAGCATACTTTGACAGCCCTTTTGAGCAAAAAAATCTCCTGTGTGAGCTATTTTTACACAGTTTCTTTATTCCAAAAGAATTAGAGTTTCATCCATAGATCTACATTGGAGATGTTCAATTGAGGGCATTCATGTCCACCTTGTAGAATCAGTTTTATTGGGACCAAGAAAAGAAGTAGAATAAGGATATTGAAACCAGAGTTGAATTGTTAGTCAAAGAAATTCAGCCAAATCACCCCATTATCATAAGACAACACTTCACCATGATGAACAGGGATGATGTGAAGAGAATGTACTTGATAAACTTAAGGGACTGTGTGAACAGATTCCATAATTTCTGTAATGACAATTTCTTTCCAGCATTATCAGTTTGTAGAAATAGATGGGATGAACTTCCCATGTCTTTACAGAAAAGAGAACCCATTACCCCCATCAACTTAGAATGGTCCAGAAGAAGGGCAGAAGGAGTAATACAGTTGATTTAACTCATGCAACATAATTGGATAGGTCTCAAATTTAGGCCTCCAACCATCATCACTCCAGTCCCATTCTACTTTGAAGATGATGCCCAACCTGATGAACAATTTGAAGAATGGCTTAGGGACCTTCAGAAAGAATAGGGGATTTTATATAGGCAAGAAGTTTTTCTACAAGTCATGGAATTTGACCATGGACATATGTGATTCCATAGCCCAACAAAATGCATGAGGACATGCATCGATATAAGTTGGAGGGGAAATGATGAGGCCTGGAAATGCCTCAATCATAACATGTTTTGAACACTAAAATTGCCTATAAACTCTTATGTTTAATCTAATATGCTAGTTAAGTTGATTCAATATGCTATGTATTAACTATTTGCATGATGAATGTATTTGAAGTACTATATTCTGATTTTTATAGCTTTTTGTATAAGTTTTATGTTGTTTTGTTATGACTTGCTAAAATGAGATATGCTTAGATTAATAACAACACTTCACTAATCATGTTTTGATATGTCTCAAGCATTCATTTACATGATGAATGAGCGGATCTTCGAAATAAGAACTGTAGTGTCTTCAGAATGAGCGAATCTTCAGAATGAGAACTGTAGTGTCTTCGAAATGAGCGGATCTTCAAAATGAGAACTGTAGCATCTTCATAATGAGCGAATATTTGAAATGTGAATTGCAGTATCTTTGAAATGAGCCACTTATCTTCGAAATGAAAACAGAATCTGCTTTTTGACTTATTGACCGAATTCTGATGCTGGAAAAAATAAATAAATATTGAAAAGGATAAAGGGAAATATATCAGATCTGACTTTGCCGTCCTTGTCGACCAAAGTCACCATTTATGGAAAGATCAAAAGATGATCTTCTTCTAAGATAAAAACCAGGAATTGTTGCAGCATAATAGGATTAGATCTTTTCAGCTTGTTAGTAAATCTTAGGACATCTATAAATAGAGCTCTCGTTTAGGTTGAGCTAGTAGGAGTAGAGTAGGAAGTAGAAGAAAGAAAGTAGTAGAGAGTAAGGGGAATAGAATAGAGAAATCAGTAATAGGTGATAATCAAAAAGTGACTGTTACAGTCCTGTAACAGTTTTCAGCAGCATTATTGTAATCATGTTTCTGAATCAATAAAAGTATATTGTTTCTATTTCATATTGCTTGTAAATCAGTGTGATTAAGATCTAAAGAGAGAGAGACTCATAACTTCTTCTGAACAAAGAGGCTGGCCACTTCCAGACCTAAGAGGAGGACTAACAGCAGGTTTTTATTCTAATTTTGCTGTAGTAGAATGAGTTATAGAACTTGTCCTTTCATTCCTTTGTAAATAACTAATGATATTTTGCAATCTTAGTTTATTTTATGTTTTGTGATTAATGATTTGGTTGTAATCCCCACTTTCAGCAAAGCTTTCAATTTATTGCAGACTTTCATTCCTAGAATTTATTGTTTTCTGTAATTTCCTGCATTTTATGTTTTCTTGTCAACCCCTGCATAGAAGATTGACAACCTTCTGTTACAGAGCCTTGACAGTTTTCATTTCCATATTAGAATTACATTTTCATTACTGCAAAAGTAATTAGATTTTTCTTCTGCAATTAGAATCAGACTTTCAATTCTGCAACTATTATTTATGCAACATAATTAGGTCTTATTCTGCAATTGTAATTAGGACTTCATTTCTGTAGTTAATGATTAGTCTCCAATTTTACAACTTAGATTAAGATTTAATTCATGCAATTTAGATATAGGAATTTTCTAAAACCCCCCACACAATTGGTTTCATCAATAAAACCTGTTTCTCTAGATTGACCTAAGTTATAGCCCTGTTTGCCCCTTCTTCTACAGATAGCCTTGTACACAACCCTGGATTGACAAATTCATTGAGAATTAATGATGTGTATAACGACAATGCATCAGAAGCCCTTGATCAATCCAAGGTTATAAAGGAGATTAAGATTCAATAAGGAGAAATAAAAATTCAAAAAAAGGAATGGAACAAAAATCCAAAAGGTAACCATGCTTAACATAAACCCTCAGTGGTCAATCAAGTGTTGGAAATTTGAGAAAGTTTTGTTGTTATTGATGTCAAGAGGTTTTATATCTAGTTTTATCATCATTGATATCACAAGGTTGATTTTCCAAAATGCAAGAAATTTGTTAAAAGAAAAAGGGTATAATATTTATTTTAAATATTATATGCCTAAAGAGGCCTAAAAGGTAGAAGACCCAAGCAAAGGAAAGCAAGTTTAAGAAAGAAATAATAATATTATAATATTCAAGAAAAATAAAGAGGCGAGAAATAACAAGGTCCAAGGAATCATTAAAAAATATATATCCTCGACAAGACCCATTGAGAATATTATAAAGGTTGATAGAGGTTTTAATTTAATTTATTTAAATTAAAATATTTTAACCTAAAGGTTAAAATTTTAATTTAAATAATTAATGGTGCAAGGTTTAAATTTTAAATTTGAATTCAAAATTCAAAAGGGCCAACGTGTTTAAAAAAAAGGATAAAGTATAAATAGGAAATAATTTTTATTTCCAAATAACAATGTTATTCGAATGCCAAAGTGACTATAATTTTTGTGTGCTACATTGTTGAAAAGAAAAATATATTCGTGAGGTTTTAATAATGGAGGTAGACTTATATTTGGGTGGTATGATAGGATAATCCGAGGTGTTGGGTAGTGTATACGGTGGTCGAAGGCTAGCTAAGATGCTTGTAATGAGTAGGTCATGGTTTTGAATCCCACATGATTCATTTTTGCAAAGGAATAGAGGTTTTTAATTTTTGCCAAAATCTGTGGGAGGTAGATAGTGTATACGTGCAAGGACATTATCATTTACATGTGGTCATGTAGGCCAAGTGGTAGCTTATCCTTGGTCTAAGGCACTGTGTCAAATTTGGTCACAGGTTCGAGTTTGAACACAGTTGAAGTCGTGCACAATCTTTTGGTGACATGGGCCATTATTAAGGTATGCAACATTTAAATTAATTTGCTAAATTTTTTGAATGCGGAAAGGTTGTTGAGGCCATGTGAAAATTAAAAGGCATGTGTGGAGTGTATAGGGAGTCATAAGGGTTGTTAAAATAATATTCTATTTTTGGTGCTTTGAATATATAAATATTGGAGATTATAAAGTGTTAATAAAGGAACCTTATGTTTATGTGTTGAATGTAATTTTGAGAAGATTGGAGATTATAAGGTGTTAACAAGGGAACTTCATTTTCATGTATTGAATATTACTTTTAGAAGATTGGATATTATAAGGTGTTAACAAAGGAAATTTATTTTTATGTGCTGAATATTACTTTGAGAGTATTGGAGATAATAAGGTGTATTTGTGATTTGACATTTTATTGTATTTCTTGAATGGTGAGAAGAATATTTGTGGATATTTTGAGATAGTTTGTTGCTATCTAACCTGGAATTGGCAAGAGGGTTTTGTTGCAAGTAAAATAGGTTTTGAAGACACATATCCATCAAAGAAAAAAGGTATGGGCACATCATCTTTTGTTTGAAATATTGGAATAAATTTTGTGAAATACAAGGTGGAGTGAAAAGGATTGTTTGATAAGCATTGTTGGAAATATTGAGTGAATTATTATATGCTTCATTGGTGAATGTTTAGAGAACATTTGAGATAGAGATTGAGGACTTTTTGAGTTAGGGTTTGAAACCCAAATTTGTGCACTTTGTTTGAATAAGTATGAAAATAATTGTTTAGGGTTTGTAAGCAAGTTGTGTTTCATTTATTGAATGAATGAGTGAAATTCTTAAGCATTGGTTTTGAGTGATATTGAAAGTGGTTGTGTAAAATTTAGAAATCAAATTTGTGAAAGAAACAGACTTAATGATTGAGTAGAATATATTGATTTTTTGATAGAGTATATCATTCTCTATATGTTCCAGAGGTTAAACGAATCTTGAATAGAATATGTCTAAATTAATTCAAGTTAATGAAATTACTTTGAATATTAGGCAAAGCAATTGATAGCATTGTGTGCAATATTTGAGATTGATTGAGAATATGTTGTAAGTTATATTGAGCATGTGTTTGAGAAAATTTGAGGTAAGTCTTTGTGAAGACTTGAGAGCATATTGAGAAAGTTATTGAGAGCATATTGAGCAAGTTCTTGAGAGGAATTGAGGGCAAATTTGAGGTAAGTCTTTGTGAAGACTTGAGAGCAGATTGATAAATTTCTTGAGAGGACTTGAGGGTAGATTTGAGGTAAGTATTAGTGAATACTTGAGAGTAGATTTGAGGTAAGTCTTAGTGAAGACTTGAAAATAGATTTGAGGTAAGTCTTAGTGAAGACTTGAGAGTAGATTTAAGACAAGTCTTAGAGAAGACTTGAGAGTAGATTTAAAGAAAGTCTTAGTAAAGACTTGTGAGTAGAGTTGATTGATTGATTTGTTCAAGCTTTGTGTTAAGGATTGGGGTAAATCTGAGTAGAGTTGATTTATGTTTGGATCAAGCTTTGTGTTAAGTCTTGAGGACATATTTGAGGACACAATTTGGTATAGATTTATGAGTAGATTTATACTAGACCTAAGATAGAGTTAAAGCATATTTGTAATACACTTGGGATAGATTTTGGTGTAGATTAGAGATAGAGTTGAGTGTAAGATTTGGAGGTGATAGAGTATAGGATAATAGTCTCCAATGGATAAATATCCATTAGCTAGGGCAGTGAGGATAAAGGACTTCTGAGTGAGGACAAAGGTCTTCTATGGAAAGAGATCCATAAGCTAGTGTAGTGGGGGTAAAAGTATTCTAGAAGATCATAATCCAAAGTAGAGGAGAAATATTTATGTGGATAGAGATCCATGAACCAGAGCAGAGGGGAAATATTTCTCCTATGGATAGAGTTCCATGAACCAAAGCAAGGGGAAATATTTCTCCTATGGAGTATGATCCGTGAAGTAGTTGGGAAGATAAAGTTATTTAGTGGAAAGAGATACATGAACCAATTAAGGAGAAGGAGTTATCCTAGGTCAAGTTCCACAAACTAGATAAAATAGGAAAGGTTTCTCCTATGGAGAGAGATCCACAAATTAGAGCATTAGGGGATTGGTATCTCCTTTGGACAAATGTCCATAAATATTGTAATAGGGAAGTGATTCCCAAGAGGATTTGTTGAGAAAATTTAGTAGAAATATTTTCTTCGTGGAGTAGCCCATATTGGGTGAACCATGTTAAATTGGTATCTCTATTGTGTGTGATGATTTATGCATTGATTTTATTACTGATATTGATATTACCATTGATTATATTGGATACTATTGTTTGGGAAAGAAAAGTAAAAGTTGATCTTATACTGTTCACCCCCCACTCAGTATAATATTGTGTTCTTGATCATGTTTTCTTGAATGTTCTAGGGCCTATAAAACCAAATCTACCATAACAAAATAATTATCAGGTCCAGCCCCCTCCTACATAACATAATCAACCTCAAAAAAATTAGGAGTAAAGGTAACAACGCTACTCACCTCAAAATTATATGCCATTTTTTGAGTCCTTGGCATCACTCTTTACTAAATTATGTGAGGACAAGGATATAAAATTGCCTAAGATCTATACCTTGGATCCAAATAAGCCAAAACTAAAGTGGTATCGAGAGGACTTGTACTGTCCTTATCATCAAGTAAATGGTCATGGCATTCAGTCATGTATCATATTTATGAATAAAGTAGAAGATATGCTTGACAAGAATGAACTTCAAATTGATAATCCTCTCATAACCAGTAACCAAAATATGGGCATATTTAAGGATCCACTACCTACACATGAGGTGCAGGTAGACCAAACATGATAGTTAAATGAAATCCATACAACCCTATCTTATTAGGGTTTTGTAGAGATGATTAATATAGTGAAACAAAATAGGATGTATCCAAAATGAGCTACACCACCTATAGCTCAGAAAAAACCCCTTCCATGTCACAATATTTATCATCATCAAATATTATCCAAGATCCTCCACCTCTCCTGGTGGTAATGATTAGAAGTAGGCTTACCCAAAGTCTAAAAATGGCATCTACTAGACTCTCCATATATGAGCTCATACAATATTCACAACCACACTTAGAATCTCTAATGGAGATTCTAAAGTCATATGATTTGCAGCTCCAAGATACCAAATCCTTTATTAATTTTGTGGGGTACATTCAATAGTGCAAGGAGCTAGTAATTATATTTCATGATCAAAAGATCAAGATAACTCCCACTACTAGGATCAATCCTCTATTGTACATCATTGTTAGTGTGGATTGAATTCCTACAAGAAATTTTTGATCAACATAAGCTCCTCCATAAATATCATTACAATTGATGCACTGCACCATCTTAGTCTTCCAACTTTGCATATCATAACATCTAAATTCACCCTTAGATCATTTAATGATGCTTTATGCTCCACCATCAAAATAATAGTCCTTCCTATTTAGGTTGGACTAAACATTATTCCTACATTATACCATGTCTTGGAGGGTGCAATGCAGTATAATATATTATTGGAAAGCTCTTGGATGTGTAACATGAAGTGGGTCCCATACATTTTGTTGAGCAAGGTGCAGAAACAGTATTGTCATTGTTGTCAACACAGTCAGACAGATCGGTTGATGCAGTGGATAGGAGTTAAGAGGTTCTTCAGAGCAGTGGTTTTCCAAAAGATAGAAGTGGCCCATATGCTAAAAATCAAAAGAAAATCACAAGGAAGAAAACTGTCACGATATCGCGACATGTTGGCAAGAAAGAAAAACTGTCGCGATATCGCGACATGTTTGAAGAAAAAGAGGAGAGAGAAAAAGGTGTCGCGATTTTGCGACATGTTCCATTTTCGCGGGCCAAAGCAAAGAGGAGAGGAGAGAGAAAAAGGTGTCGCGATTTCGCGACATGTTCCATTTCGGGCCAAAGCAAAGAGAAGAAGAGAAAAGTGTCACGATTTTGTGACATGTTCGAAGAAGAGAAAGAGGAGAGAGAAAAGGTGTCACGATTTCGCGACATGTTGCATTTTGGGCAAGCAAAGAGAAAGGCAAGTAGAAAAAGTGTCACGATTTCGCGACATATTGCAAGGAAGGTTGTACGGACGAAAAAGTGTCGCGATTTCGTGACATATTGCAAGGAAGGTTGTACGGACGAAAAAGTGTCACGATTTCGTGACATATTGCAGGAGAGAGAGTCGAAAGAAAAAGTGTCACGATTTCGTGACATGTTGCAGGAGAGAGAGTCCGAAAGAAAAAGTGTCACGATTTCGTGACATATTGCAGGAGAGAGAGTCCGAGAGAAAAAGTGTCACGATATCACGACATGTCGTTTAAGAGAAAGTGCTAAGGAGAAAAAGTGTCGCGATATCACGACATGTCGTTTTCGTGACCCGAAGGCAAGAGAAAGCGCTAAGGAGAAAAAGTGTCACAACCCGAAGGCAAGAGAAAGCGCTAAGGAGAAAAAGTGTCACGATATCGTGACATGTCGGGTTTTCGTGACCGGAAGGCAAGAGAAAGCGCTAAGGAGAAAAGTGTCACGATATCGTGACATGTCGGTTTTCTACGACCCCGAAGGCAAGAGAAAGCGCTAAGGAGAAAAGTGTCGCGAACGATAGCGAGAGAAGGGACAAGGCAGAAGACCGAAGGCAAGTGAAAGAGCAAAGGAGAGAAAGTGTCGCGATATCGCCGGACATGTCGCATTTTCGCGACTAAAGGAGGAGAGAGAAAGAAGAAGAAAGTCGCCATACGCGACAGTTGTGTTCGGTTGAAGAGAAGAAGCAAGGAGGCGAAAGTGTCACGATATCGCGACATGTGTTTTCACTGGTTGAAGCCGAGAGGAAGAGCAAGGAGGTGAAAGTGTCGCGATATCGTGACATGTGTTTTCGTGGGCGAAAGTCGAGAAGAGAACAAAGAGGCAGAAGTGTCACGATTTCGCGATAGGTCACGTTGGCGCGAGCAAGAAGAGAACCCAACCAAAATAAGATATGTGACAGTTAACTGAAGTTCCATGACAGTTACAGGGGCAGTTGTAGAAGAAATACATGCAGCTAAAATAAGAAGAGTTAACTAAAGTTATACAATAGTTACAAGTGCATTTACAGAGAAAAATCATGCAGCTAAAATAAGAACAGTGAACTAGAGTCAGAACGACAGTTACAAGGTCAGTTACGGAGTGAATGCATCGAGCGACGGTTAAACTGAAAGTCATCAGTCGAAGACCAAACAAAGAACCGTAACTATTTATAGGATGCATGAAAGAATACTGTGAGATAAAGGAAGTTGAATATAGAATTTTCTATTAATAAGCTGCATGTGAAAATATGGAAGCTAAAAATAGAATCAGAATTTTATTATAAAAGGAGGTCTGCGTGGAGAATTAAATTGCTGCTGAAAGAGAGAAAAAGTGTTGTAAGAAGAGGGTTGGAAGAGTGTCGCAAGAGAGAGTTGAGCAGAGCCGTGAGAGCCATAAAAGTGCAGCAAGCAGAGCTTTCAGTGTGAGGTATTTTGGTGAATAGTGAGAGAGGTTGGGTTAGCAATAGACCAGTCAGGGTCTTGAATAAGTGAAGGCATTTTTATGTCAATCTTATAGCTTCATATTTGCAGACCAAGTTGGTGCTTGGAATTAGGGGTTGGTGCTCCTTTCTGTGGGTGCAGATAAATTAGGGGTTGGTGCTCCTTTATGTGGGTGCAGATAAATTAGGGGTTGGTGCTCCTTCCAGTTGGTGTTGGTAAAGTGATTGTAAAATTGGTGTTTTGCAAAGACTGGATTTGGACGGTAATCCAAGCAGTCATTTTTGAGGAGTAGCCAAATTGGTGAACCTCGTTACATCGTGTGTTGTGGAATGCTCTCTTGTGATATTTGCATTATCTGATTTAAATCTTCATTGTTTCAGTATTAAGAGTTGTAGATTTGAATTTAAATAGCTACACTGATTCACCCCCCCTCTCAGTGTCATTGTGAGACTAACAATTGGTATCAGAGCCAAGTTCCTGAACAAGCTTAATCGGCTAAGGTGATCTTGGAAGTAAGACAATGGCAGGTGGTGAAGGATTCTCTTCAAACAAAGCACCATTGTTTGATGGAACAAATTACTCATTTTGGAGACTCAGGATGCAGACATATCTGTGTGCTTTGGGATTCGACATTTGGGAGTCAGTAGAAAGTGGATACACAATACCCACCACTCCTCCAACCGATGCTGTCGGTAAGAAATTGTTTGAGAATAACTCTAAAGCCAAAAATGCTATCATGTGCGGTTTAGTGGACAACGAAGCTGATAAAGATTATGAGTTGTAAAATGGCAAAGGACATGTGGGACAAACTAAAGAGCATTCATGAAGGAGACGACAAGATCAAGGAGGCCAAGCTACAAACGCATCGAGCTCAGTTCGAAGCATTAAAGATGAATGACGATGAGAACATTGAGGCATACATGTTGAGAGTTAATGGAATCATTAATGCGATTAGAGGACTCGACGAGGAAATGGAAGATGTTGTCATCGTGAAAAAGGTACTAAGATCTCTTCCCCAAAGATTTGATTCTAAAGTTTTAGCAATAGAAGAAGCTAAAGATCTAAATACTTTTAGTATGGATGAGATGCATGGTTCTTTGACTGCATATGAGATGAGAATAGGAAAAACTAAACCCACAGACAGAGAAGCTACTTTTAAAGCACATAAAAATGTAAAAGCAAAGCAAGAATCCGAGGAAGAAGAGACATCAGATGAAACAGAAGCAAACTTTGTTCGGAAAACTAATAAGGGGAAAAGGAAAATACAGAGGAAAGCTACCATTTAAGTGTTTCAACTGTGGAGGCGTTGGACACTTTGCAGCTAAATGTCCACTTAATGAGAAAAGCAAAAGTGATGAAGGTTCACATCAAGAAAGAAGTGACTGGAAGAAGAAACCAAATTTTAGAAAAGGAAACTACAAGAAGAAAAGTTTCATATCCAAGAATGTCAGTTCTTCAGAAGACAACTCTGATGAGGATTCTGAAGAAGAAACAGGTGAAGCTCTTTTCATGGCATTCGAAGAAGAAAGAACAGAAGAAAAATAGGAAGGTGATAAAAAATTTGAGGCTGAGGCTGAAGTAGATCTGGAAGGTGAGTTGGTCGCTGCACTTCAAGAGCTAAGTATAGAAAGGAAAAAGAATAAGAAAACTTCAAGAAAGCTTGAGGATGCCAATGAAATCATAACCAGCTTAAAAGTACAGATAGATGAATTTAAGAAAATATCTAAAGATATCGAAGTACAATTAACCATGAAAATAGATGAGTGCAGCAAGCTAGAAGAAGAGATTGTTGGTTTAAAGATACAGCTAGAAGAGATGAATCAAAAAATGACTTGCTATCACAAACTTGAAGGAAGTTCTGTGAAGCTGGATGAGATTTTAAATAACCAAAGGTCTATAGGCATCAAATTTGGGTTAGGCTTCGTCGAAGGAGAATCATCAACTGGATCAAAGGCCATAACTATAGAACCCATAAAGAATGAAGACAAGATCAGGGTTAATCAAGAAAAAATGAATCATTCAAAAGAAAGCAATAATGCCAGGCAAGAGAGGAGTATTGACAATGATGGATTCACCAAAGTCACTCATCAGAGGAGAAGAAGATTTATGGCTCCCACTACAAAATGGCAAAGACCATCACCCAGGTTCACTCATTCCTTTTCTGGTTATTGTTTTAAATGCAATAGTTATGGACATAAGATTTCTGATTGCAAGTATAAAGTAGGACAAAGGAACTTTTCCAGTAGAAATGTTTTTTCACCATTAATGGATTATGCAGTTGAATGTTATAACTGTCATAATTATGGGCACATTGCGAGAAATTGTCGAAGTACATTTGCAGCAAATAAACATCAGGGAAGAAAATTTCAACCAAACGGTTGGAAACAAAATAGAAAATTTCTCGAAAAACAGGCACAGGCTACTGACAAAGAAAAGTCAAAACAAGTGACCAAAGCTGCAATCAAATTAGAGTGGAAACAAAAGGAGCAACCCAAGGAAGAAAAGGAATCCTTGATTGTACAGACAACATTTAAAGCACAGAACAAATCTGCACCTTGGATACTTGATAGTGGATGCTCCAGTCATATGACAGGGGACAAACAAAAATTTGAAAAGCTACAGAATTATGAAGGTGGTTCTGTAAAATTTGGAAATAATGATGGAGCTAAGATAGTTGGAAAAGGATCAGTTAAGATCAACGATGGAAAAATCAAGTCGAAAGAAGTCCTGTTTGTGATTGGTCTGAAGCATAACTTATTAAGCGTAAGTCAGATTTGTGACAGAGGTCATGAAGTAATTTTCAAGAAGCAGGGTTGTGAAGTCAGAACAACAAACTGTGGAAAGTTGATAGCAACTGGATCAAGGACATCTGGAAACCTGTATACTCTCTCAGAGACTTCAGAAAGAGCATGCTTGATTGGACAGGAAGAAGAAAATTGGTTGTGGCACAAGAGGCTCGGTCATATTAGCTTTGACAATCTAGTAAGAATCAGCTCAAAAAAGGCAGTGAGAGATATTCCCACCATTGGTAAACCTTTAAATAGCATTTGTGCTTCATGCCAAAAGGGGAAGCAAACTAGAGCCACATTTAAAACAAAAGAATACTTCACAAGTAAACCTCTAGAACTAATACATACTGATTTATGTGGACCCATGAGAACGCAAAGCATAAATGGTGACAAATACTTTATGTTGTGCATAGATGACTATTCCAGGATGACATGGGTACTATTTTTGAAGCTTAAATCAGATGCCTTTGAAATGTTCAAGATTTTCAAAAAACAAGTTGAGAATCAAACAGAAAAAAGGATTAAATGCTTAAGATCAGACAGAGGAGGAGAGTTCATTTCAGAAGAGTTTGTAGAGTACTATGAAAAATATGGGATTAGGAGACAGTTTTCAGCAACAAGGACACCTCAGCAGAATGGAGTGGTAGAAAGAAAGAACAGGTCAGTGCAGGAAATGGCACGGACTATGTTGACTGAGAGCAAAATAGCAGACAGATTTTGGAAAGAGGCAGTCCATACTATGGTTTACATCCAAAATAGGTGCATGTTGAGGACGCATGAAAGCAAAACTCCGTATGAACTGTGGTTCGGTAAGAAGGCAACAACAAAATACTTTAAAGTCTTTGGAAGCAAGTGTTATATCAAAAGAACTGAAGATAATCTTGGAAAATTTGAAGATAGAGCTGATGAAGGTATTTTTCTAGGCTATTCGACAAAAAGCAAAGCCTACACTTGCTACAACAAGAAGCTAAAGAAAATTGTGGAGAGTGCCGATGTTAAAGTAGATGAAGGTAGGGAACAAGAAAGAAGCTATAAAGAAAACTACCCAATATATGAAGAAGTTATTGAAGGAGATGATGAAAAGGAAACCGAACAGAAATAGAAAATAGACTCAGATGATTTAAGTCGTGATTCAGAAGAGGAAGAAAACAAGAAATTCAAAACAGGCAGCTGGCAGAAGAATCATCCTAGAGAGCAAATAATTGGAGACCCCACAGTTGGTGTTCAGACAAGAAGAAGAGTAGTAAGTAACTACTCTCTATTATCCAGCATTGAGCCCAAAAATGTTGTTGAAGCAAGCAAAGATGAAAGTTGGATGACAACAATAAATGAAGAATTAGATCAGATCGAGAAAAACAAAACCTGGGAGTTAGTACCAAGACCTGCAAATAAAAATATAATCGGTACTAAATGGATTTTTCGAAACAAATTGAATGAAGATGGACAGGTAGTAAGGAATAAAGCAAGATTGGTCTTGTAAAGGCTATGCACAAGTTGAAGGTATTGACTTTGAGGAAACCTTTGCACCAGTGGCCAGACTAGAGGCAATAAGAATGTTTCTGGCTTTAGCAGTTCACAAGAACTTCAAAGTTTATCAAATGGACGTAAAATCAGCATTTTTGAATGGAAAACTTGAAGAAGAGGTCTATATTGAACAGCCAGATGGTTTCCAAATCGGTGATAATCCCAATTTCATCTGCAAGTTGAAGAAAGCATTGTATGGCTTGAAACAGGCACCCAGAGCATGGTATGCAAGACTAGACAACTATCTTACTCAACAAGGGTTTAAAAAAGGTATGGTGGATAGCAATTTGTATGTCAAAACAGCAAATGGCCATCTCATTGTCCTTGTTGTATATGTAGATGATATCATCTTTGGCAGCAGCAATGATAATTCGTGTAAAGATTTAGCGATTAAGATGCAGAAAGAATTTGAAATGTCAATGATTGGTGAACTTTCGTATTTTCTCGGACTGCAAGTTAATCAAAATGAGAAGGGCATATTCATTTCTCAAGTCAAATATGTGAAAGAGATGCTAAAAAAGTTCACAATGGAGGATTGTAAGCCTGTTAGCACTCCCATGACGACAGGTTGCAAGTTGAGCAAGGATGACAAATCTCCAGATGTTGATCAAACCATGTACAGATCTATGATTGGGAGCCTATTGTATTTGACAACTACTAGACCAGATATCTTGCAGGCAGTTTGCATGGTAGCACGATTTTAGGCGAGTCCCAAGGAGACTCATGTGACAACAGTGAAGAGGATTCTTCGATATTTGAAGGGTACTATGGAGTATGGGTTATGGTATCCGAAAGGTAAGGACTTCACCCTTATTGCGTATTTAGATGCAGATTGGGCAGGATGTGTCGATGACAGAAAGAGTACCAGTGGAGGGGCATTTTATCTTGGAGACAGGTTGGTTGCATGGCACAATAAGAAACAAGAGTCAGTCTCTTTATCCACAGCAGAGGCAGAGTATATTGTAGCAACTACGAGTTGTACGCAGGTCTTATGGATGAAACAAACCCTGAAAGATCTTGGCATTAACTTCAGTGAGCCAATTTTAGTTAAGTGTGATAACACCAGTGCCATTAACATCTCAAAGAATCCGGTTATGCATTCTCGCACAAAACATATTGCTATCCGATATCACTTTTTGAAGGAGAAAGTTGCGGAAGGTGAGGTAAAGTTGGATTTTGTTCCAACTACAGAGCAAGTAGCGGATATCTTCACAAAACCGTTGCCCAAAGAAATTTTTGAGTACCTTCGCAATAAATTGGGAGTGGTTATGCTTCCCAAGAACTGACTAGCTATCGAAACCACATTCTCAGGGGAGCATTTATATATTTGATTATCTTTTTGCTCATATTTGTAATTTTTGCTAACTGTCATAACGTGTGCCTGAGAATGATGTGCAAGGACTCAGGGGGAGTCTGCAGTAGCCCTTTGGTATTATTGTCAAAGGGGGAGAAGTATTACAGGAAATTGCATGTGTGTTGCCAACAATTCCAAAGGGGGAGATTGTTGAGCAAGGTGTAGAAACAGTATTGTCATTGTTGTCAACACAGTCAGACAGATCGGTTGATGCAGTGGACAGGAGTTAAGAGGTTCTTCAGAGCAGTGGTTTTCCAAAAGATAGAAGTGGCCCATATGCTAAAAATCAAAAGAAAATCACAAGGAAGAAAACTGTCGCGATATCGCGACATGTTGGCAAGAAAGAAAAACTGTCGCGATATCGTGACATGTTTGAAGAAAAAGAGGAGAGAGAAAAAGGTGTCGCGATTTCGTGACATGTTCCATTTTCGTGGGCCAAAGCAAAGAGGAGAGGAGAGAGAAAAAGGTGTCGCGATTTCATGACATGTTCCATTTTCGCAGGCCAAAGAAAAGAGAAAGAGGAGAGAGAAAAAGGTGTCACGATTTCGTGACATGTTGGTCAAGAAAAAGAAAGAGGAAGAAAAAGTGTCACGATTTCGTGACATGTTAAGAAGAGAAAAGGCAAGTAGAAAAAGTGTCACGATTTCGTGACATATTGCAAGGAAGGTTGTACGGACGAAAAAGTGTCACGATTTCATGACATATTGCAAGGAAGGTTGTACGGACAAAAAAGTGTCACGATTTCGTGACATATTGCAAGAGAGAGAGTACGAAAGAAAAAGTGTCACGATTTCATGACATATTGCAGGAGAGAGAGTCCGAAAGAAAAAGTGTCACGATTTCGCGACATATTGTAGGAGAGAGAGTCCAAGAGAAAAAGTGTCACGATTTCGTGACATGTTGCAGGAGAGAGAGTCTAAGAGAAAAAGTGTCACGATATCGCAACATGTCTTTTGCGACCCGAAGGCAAGAGAAAGCGCTAAGGAGAAAAAGTGTCACGATATCGTGACATGTCGGGTTTCATGACCCGAAGGCAAGAGAAAGTGCTAAGGAGAAAAAGTGTCACGATATCGCGACATGTCGGGTTTTCATGACCCGAAGGCAAGAGAAAGCGCTAAGGAGAAAAAGTGTCACGATATCGCGACATGTCGGGTTTTCGTGACCCGAAGGCAAGAGAAAGCGCTAAGGAGAAAAAGTGTCGCGATATCGCGACATGTCGAGTTTTCATGACCCGAAGGCAAGAGAAAGCGCTAAGGAGAAAAAGTGTCATGATATCGTGACATGTCGAGTTTTCATGACCCGAAGGCAAGTGAAAGAGCAAAGGAGAGAAAGTGTCGCGATATCGCGACATGTCGCATTTTCGTGACTAAAGGAGGAGAGAGAAAGCAAGAAGGCGAAAGTGTCACGATATCGTGACATGTGTTTTTGCTGGTTGAAGCCGAGAAGAGTAGCAAGAGAAAGTGTATATCATGTTTTCGTTGGTTGAAGCCGAGAAGAGTAGCAAGGAGGCGAAAGTGTCACGATATCGCGACATGTTGTGTTTTCGCTGGTTGAAGCCGAGAGGAAGAGCAAGGAGGCGAAAGTGTCACGATATCGTGACATGTTGTGTTTTCATGGGCGAAAGTCGAGAAGAGAACAAAGAGGCAGAAGTGTCACGATTTCATGATAGGTCACGTTGGCACGAGCAAGAAGAGAACCCAACCGAAATAAGATATGTGACAGTTAACTGAAGTTCCATGACAGTTATAGGGGTAGTTGCAGAAGAAATACATGCAGCTAAAATAAGAAGAGTTAACTGAAGTTATACAATAGTTACAAGTGCATTTACAGAGAAAAATCATGCAGCTAAAATAAGAACAGTGAACTGGAGTCAGAACGATAGTTACAAGGTCAGTTACGGAGTGAATGCATCGAGCGACGGTTAAACTGAAAGTCATCAGTCGAAGACCAAACAAAGAACCGTAACTATTTATAGGATGCATGAAAGAATACTTTGAGATAAAGGAAGTTGAATATAGAATTTTCTATTAATAAGTTGCATGTGAAAATATGGAAGCTAAAAATAGAATCAGAATTCTATTATAAAAGGAGGTCTGCATGGAGAATTAAATTGTTGCTGAAAGAGAGAAAAAGTGTTGTAAGAAGAGGGTTGGAAGAGTGCCGCAAGAGAGAGTTGAGCAGAGCCGTGAGAGCCGTAAAAGTGCAGCAAGCAGAGCTTTCAGTGTGAGGTATTTTGGTGAATAGTGAGAGAGGTTGGGTTAGCAATAGACCAGTCAGGGTCTTGAATAAGTGAAGGCATTTTTATGTCAATCTTATAGCTTCATATTTGCAGACCAAGTTGGTGCTTGGAATTAGGGGTTGGTGCTCCTTTCTGTGGGTGCAGATAAATTAGGGGTTGGTGCTCCTTTCTGTGGGTGCAGATAAATTAGGGGTTGGTGCTCCTTCCAGTTGGTGCTGGTAAAGTGATTGTAAAATTGGTGTTTTGCAAAGACTGGATTTGGACGGTAATCCAAGCAGTCATTTTTGAGGAGTAGCCAAATTGGTGAACCTCGTTACATCGTGTGTTGTGGAATGCTCTCTTGTGATATTTGCATTATCTGATTTAAATCTTCATTGTTTCAGTATTAAGAGTTGTAGATTTGAATTTAAATAGCTACACTGATTCACCCCCCTCTCAGTGTCATTGTGAGACTAACACATTTTGCATAAGTGTCTTAAGTATATACATGAAGGGTAATTTCATGTAGTTCATGTCGATCTAGAGCTCTTCAAGTATTGTAATATGGTGCATCAATCGCACGATTCTACCCTACCATCCACACATCTAGACATTAGACCTAATAAACCCATCAAGAGTATAGATCACACACCATATTCAGTCATTGGACCATATCCATTTTTACCATTGACATTAGTTTCTCCTAATATCCCTTATTCATCCTCAAATCCTTCAAGCGAGAAAATTTTGGAGCCAATCGAGGGGATCCCACCCTCCATTTCCAAAATTTTAGCAGAGGATATTCCAAATCCTATGGATAAGAAATAATCATATATTACTATGGTGCCACACCTTCATCATCCACCCCACCATAGATCATGATTCATTTGGCCAATCCTGGACTCGTTCAGTATCTTGTGTAGAATATCATATTTACTCCAATCATCAAGTTCGTGTAGGACATGGGGAGGTCTTGTTTGCCATAACTACCCATTGGTACCATTGTGCCCTTGGGGGTTCCCCAAAACTAGATGAAAGTTTTTTATGGGAGCTTTAATGAGGCTATGAAGTCATCCCCTATGGTATATGATGATGATGACCCACTCTCAATGAATGTCAATTATTTATCAAACCTCAATTTTACCCTAAGGTACTTTTATCATTGCCATTGGCATAGGAATGGTCTTGGTTGTTACAAATAAGGTCTTTGAACCCCTTATCAACAATAATACTAGTTGTCTATAGATAGGTTTGGCTTAGGGTATTCCATGCGTATGCGGTATGAACTCCTTGTAGACTCCCTCTAGTGCCCGACCATAGGACTTGAGGAAGAGATTTATGAGAATTATTATGTTGGTCCAGGTTATTTTCATCTACTAGGAGATCATCTTCCCATTACAATAATATTGTTGAAACCCCTGACTCTTCTAGTGAGGCATTTGAATAAAATGATGATGAGATAGTTTAGTGTATCTAGGTCCTCATCACATTCAATGGCTTAGTGACTAGGTTCACATGAACCCTCTTTCGTCCTATAATCAAGAAAACACCAATGGTTGGATCTTCTATGGGGAAGAATATACCAAAGAGCAAGAAGATTCTAGTCTAGCCAATTATCCTAAAAATTATTGGCTCAAAGAAGGTAGTGGATCCACTCAAGATCATGATGACATGTCCATTGATTTCTCTTACTACAAGTTTTATGAAATATCCATTGCTTAAAAAACTTAGAAGATGAATCAACTGCTATTGAGCCCCTCAATGATCTTGATGAGTTCTATATTTGTATGTTCCCTAGGAGGATATCCATTTTGTGGTAGCGACTACTATTGGAAGATCTAGTCATCGTAGCTCCTCTTAGGCCTCAACCAATAATTCCACCTCCATGTCAACCACCTCTAGTGCACTTGAGGTCACCCATATTTGATAGGCTTATTCCAGCTATGAATGGAAACCATTCGCCATCCATAAATATGGTTTCCATTTATCTGACCATGCCACTCCATAATCCTAGTGACCCTTCAAAACTATTGCACCTCAATAAAAAGGTTATTGATTTTGATCGTGCCATAATTCCACCATCACCCAAAGAGTTCTTCCCTTGTGAAGAGATGTTACAACTATTTTATTTCTTCCAAGGGCCATCTAAATATGTTTTTCAAGCCGATATCAAACCTGATGAAATGATGGATTCTCTAAATCTAGTTGATAATATCCATTTAATCCCTACATCTCATCAGATCGATGAGGGATCCCACATGTCAGTTGAGGAAACAATTAACGTGGATATCAACACTGATCCCATAGTTCCTAAAAATATTAAGTTGCGACATAATTTTTTCCCACAAAAACAAGCTAATATCATAGCTCTCTTGATAGAAAAAGAGAAGTATTTGCTTGGTCTTATTAAGACATGCTAGGTCTTGACCTAAGTTTTGTTGTGCACAACCTAATGTTCAATCCAAAAATTAAACCATTCAAGCAGAAGACTAGAAAAATATATCCAAAAAATGCATTAATAGTTAAATATGAACTTAAAAAATTGTTGGATGCAGGGTTAATTCAACCCATCGATTATCCTTATTGGGTCTCCAACATGGTGTTCATAAGAAAACCCAATGGGTGGATTCACATTTGCATAGATTTTTGAGATCTTAACAAAGCGACTTCGAAGGATGAATTCCCATTACAAACATAAAAAATATAGTCAATGCAACTATAGGACATGAAATGTTATCCATCATGGATGGTTTCTTAGGCTACAATTAGATTCGGGTCAATCCCGAAGGTTAGCCCAAGATAACCTTGACTATGTCTTGGGGGAATTTTTGTTACAAAGTCATATCATTTGGCCTAAAAATAATTGGTGCAACATATCATTAGGCCATGACATACATATTTCATGACTACATGCACAAAATCTTGGAGGATTACATATGATTTACTAGTGAAATATCTATTGCGTCACAAGCACATAGATGTTCTAAGGAAGGTATTCAATCACCTCATCGAGAATAATGTTAGACTTAAACCCAAGAAGTGTGTCTTTGGAGTTACATTTGGAAAAATCTTAAGTTTTATAATCTCAAAATAATGCATCGAAGTCGATCCTACCAAATTCAAGGTGATACTCAAAATTCTTCCCCCTACCAACCTTAAGAAACTTCACAACTTACAAGGGAAGGTAGAATCTCTCCAACTCTTCATAGCACAACTCTCAAATAAATATTGATCGATGAATCATATGTTACAAAATTAGGTCCCATTCAATTGGGATAATGAGTGTTAAAAATCCTTTGATGAGATCAAGCAGTACTTGGAATCCTTGCTATTTTTAGCTCTGCCTCGACTAGGTGTGTCATTTTTACTATAGATATTAGCTACCAAATTTGCTTTAGGGACCATGTTGGCCAAAAATAATTAAGCAAATAAGGAACAAGTTGTTTATTACATCAGTCACACCCTAGTGAGCTATGAGCTCAAGTACACATATGTTAAGAAGCTTTGTCTAGAATTAGTATTTACCACTAGGAAGTTGCACCATTACATGGTCAATCAAATAATTCATGTCATGTCTAAGGAAAATTATTTGTAGTACATGATGAGTCGGACATACCATAATAGCCATACCACAAAAAGGATCATGCTATTGATAGAATTTGATCTTGAGTTCATAGATCAAAAATACATTAAAGATCAAGTAATTGTTGATCAACTAGCAGAGGCTCCTCTTTAGGATAATTAGACTCTTACCATTGAGTTCCTAATGATGCAATTTTTGAATTATCCAACTCACAAAAACTAGAAGAATCTAAAAACCAAGCTGATGTGACATTATTCTTCCATGGTTTTAAGTGTGAGTAAGGGGTGGCACAAGAATCATGTTCTTCACACCATAAGGGGCTCCTATACCCCTATCATTTAAACTCAATTTATCGTGCACCAATAATAATATTGAATACAAGACCCTATATTTGGGCCTTCAAGCAACTATTGCAATAAACATCAACAAGTTAAATATCTTTGGTGATTCCTTGCTCATTGTCTACAAATTCAAGGAAATATACCAATGCAGGTGTCCAATATTATAGTCTTACAAAGTCCTTGTGGATAAGCTATTAGCTAAACTGGAATGGTACAACATTGAGGTAGTCCCTTGTTCATATAATTGTTTTATGGATACTATAGATTATTTTTTATCCTTAATTCCTTAGAACCCTTTATATGACATTACAACCATTCATGTCAAAACTCTTTCGTAATCAACAATTTTACGTTAGGCTTCAAAAAATGATGAAGTTGTCCACATGATTCAGACTAAACCATACTAAGAATGGTTCTCTCACATACATAAATTTTTGAAACATGCTTCCTAGGGGTATTTGATTTCAAATTATCCTTTTAATAACAACACAATGATTTTTCTTAAGGTTCTCTTCCAATCGGGCTTCGTGAGAGATGGATCTCAAAAGGAACAAGTAGTTCATTTAGTAGAGACAATAATATCAAGATTGGTTCATCCAAATCTAAGATTTTCTCAAGCTTGGTAATATCCCTTTAGGATTATCATATGCCACAAAATGAACATTCAAATGAAAAGTGATAAAATTATCATCGAGGCTATGATGATCTTCTCATTTGTTATCTAGAGCTCCATGAATCTACTTGGGTAGTTTTGTAGGCTCACAATGGTACTTGTGGTGGCCATTTCAATGACATGGTTTTCACTAAGTGAACCCTCTATATGGGCTATTATTGGCCTACCATGAAGAAGGATTATTTCACTTATGTTAAGAAGTGCATGAAATATTAGCATCATGCTATTCTTTCACATGTACCTTCTCAGGACTTGTAATCGATTAATTCAGTATGGCCTTTTTGATAGTGGGATTTTGAATTAATTGGAAATATTTCACCCTTTTAATTGGGCTATCACACATATATCTTAATGGACATAGAGTATTTTACCAAATGGGTGGAATCTATTCCTATTACCACTACAAATGGACCAAGAATTACAAATTTCATACTCCATAATATCATATGTCATTTTGGTATTCCCTTCAATATTATCTCTGATAATGGACCTCCATTCAAGAATAAATATGTGTGAGCTTTAACTACAAAGTATAACATTCAACATAAATTTTCTACGCCCTATTATCTGCGAGCCAATGGGCAAGTAGAGGCATTGAACATGATTATCATTACCATTCTTAAGAAAACCATCAAAGATAACCATGAAGATTGACATCTTCAACTACCTCTTGCATTATGGGCTTATAGAATTGTTGTGACTATCTCACAACTAACCCTAATATTGGGGACCCACTTTAATTTTTTTTTTTTGAGTTTTACTTGTCTTTGAGTCATAGTTTTGATGAAGGTGCTCGTTGGTTAGTGTCTTTGGTTATTTTTGTTTCAAGTGTTTATGTTTTGGTTAGGAATTTTTCTTTGAGTGTTTTGGTGTTTCAAGTTCATTTGATAGATTCAAATTTTCATTTTAGCTTTTTAGGATTAGTGTTTCTTTTATTTTTGAGCTTCAATAGTTAATTATTCTAGGTTGATTGATTTGAAAATGAAATAAAAGAAAAATAAAATATTTTTTTTTATAAATAAAAATAAATATATCTATTCATATATGTATAACATTATCATAATTATATGAATATATATTTATATAATAAAATAATTAAAAATAATAAAATATAATAATATATAATATATATATATTATAAATAAAAGGTAACTATGGTTTCATTTGGGTTACTTATATATCTATGAAGAAAAAGGAAATAACAAGGAAATTTTGTTTTTTGAATTTTGTCCTATGTTATTAGACTCACTTTTGCATTTGAATTAAATGTTGTCATTTAAAATCAGTTTAATATTTGATTCTATGTGCGTAGGGTGGTTTTCTTGACAATAATTCTTGAGGCAAGCATCTTTGGTGGTTATGAAAACTTGATAGTAATGTGGATTAGCCTACATGGAAGTGGTTTTGACAATTTAGAGAAGCATGGTAAACATTTGGTAGTGGATCGACCATGAATATGGATGAGGAGAACGCATACCATTCGGAACCAATTTTACAAGTAAACTCGGTGTGGATTAGGGTGATGTGGATAGGATCCTCGAGGGACATGATGGGAACTTACAGTAACCATGACAAGAGCTAGCTATATTTGGTAGAGATGCAAAATGGAAAATTTCATTTGCCTCGATGATGGTGATGGAGGTAGAATCTATGCAGACAGATTATGATAGAATTCATTGGTAATTTTTTGATAATACTACGGACATGCTCATCACTGGTCAAATCAACACATCGATGAATGCTCATAACAGATCAAGCGAGCAGGATAAGATTCATTTTGGCATTGTTAGAATAGAGTATTAATATAGAAAGTTGTAGGATAACTAACTAGGTGGAAGATGGTAGCAACAAATTTTATGACATCATGTGGAATATGATTTAGAAAATGAGGTGCACAAGTTTGGCCATGAAAAATACGATGAATAATAATGGTTAGGTGGACATTTTTGAGGTAGGATTTTAGTTGGTGCGTAGAGTAGATGCTATGATGAAGAAAAAATACATGAGCTAGAGTAACTTTGAAGTGATGCTCTACGACAGTGTGGTCAAGTTGAAAGTGCACCTTCCACGAGGGTGATAGATGAGCCAAAGAAAGCAAGCTATGTAACCAGGCATGGGGAGCATAGGAGTTCAAAATGTTCATGTGAAACTTTACAGTATAATAAAACAACACAAGATCAAGAAGATTGTAGAATGAGAGAAGACATAGTTGGATTATGGTCTGACTTCTTAATCAAAGGAATCATAGTGGTAATATCTTTATTATAAAGGCAATGGTAATAGTGGCATGGGAGATTGGGGATGCCAGAAATGATAGCCAATATGGACTAAATGGGTCAAAGACAAAGGATGTGCAGTAGTTGTAGGTAATATCATAACAAAATATAGCGTGGATAGAAGTATACACCAATTTATTGGTAAAGACATGTGCATCTGTAAGGTGAAGATCGTATCTAAAGTCATTGAAAATTACAATGGAAGAAACTTTACTTGGGAAGGTTGTAAGAGGGTGTTGATAGTAAAGCAGAGGAGTCACTGACACTTAGATAGTGGATTGCAGATGAATACATACCCACACGACCCATGTGGAGGAGCAACATTGGATAACTCTAGCATGGTTTTGAAATATGCATTGACCACCATGTCATATGGTGGAATTAAAGGCTAGGTCCTCGTATTGATAAGTCCTCAAAGGGATGAGAGCTTCATGATGTTGTGTAACCCTCTTTATACTATGGATGCTCCAAATAGGAAATGCCATGTTGGAGGATATAACCTTAGGTAGTGGACATCACAGATTAGAAGGCCAATCGACTCCATGACAAATAGGGATAGATTTCATTCCTATCCTATGGGGTGTACCCGTTATGTTGCCTCACACATGGCACATAGAAACTACATAATAGCTTTGTTGATGTCAATCCAGGAAGATAAGAGAAAATATTTGTTGCGCCATAGTTTTTTGAAGTTTATTACTACCACATATAGGGATGGTGTCATTGCAAGGATGGTGAATTGGTGAAAATGATTAAGCATGGGAGTTATAAGGAGGTGAATGTTTCATAAAGGAGTGTTATGAGGAAAAACAAGGAAATTAAAAGACATATTGGAAATTTTAAATAGACCTTGAAGCACAGTAAAAAGGTTGGAATTGTTTGTAATAAATGGCCTATCATTTGAGATTTTAATGCATATGAATCTGGAAACTTGCACCTTGTGATCAAGGCTAGAGGAGATTTATTTATGAGGGTTTTATGTTTAATGCTTGATATTTCTACTGCATTTTGGGGACTTATATCTCGTGTTTAATGTTCTTAGGAGGTTACACTATGTGAAGGTTTATTTGAATGCAAGATTTATTTTCCTTAGATTCTAGCACATAATCTGATCAAATTGAGTTCATGCAGGTTTGTTTAGATTGAGTTACCCTTAGAGTTTCTCACAATATCTGGTTTTGTAGGGTAGGGGAGCATGATGTCGTATTATGTTTACACTTATATTCTAGTTTTATATTAGCTTAGTTGTAATTATTTATTTCTACATTTCCATTTCCATTTTGTTTGCATTTTGGTCCTTGTTCCAAAATTTATGCATTTAATTTATTTTCTATTTGCAGTATGG
This sequence comes from Wollemia nobilis, assembly GCA_028583015.1. Taxonomy (NCBI): domain Eukaryota; kingdom Viridiplantae; phylum Streptophyta; class Pinopsida; order Araucariales; family Araucariaceae; genus Wollemia; species Wollemia nobilis. The sequence goes on from JAQPPZ010002499.1 coordinate 6,069,587, forward strand.
TCCTTGTTCTAGAATTTTTACATTTCATTTCCATTTTGTTTGCATTTTGGTCCTTGTTCCAAAAATTTCCATTTCATTTCCATTCTATTTGCATTCTGGTCCTTGTTCTAGAATTTCTGCATTTCATTTCCATTCTATTTGCATTATGGTCCTTGTTCCAAATTTTTTGCATTTTGTTTTCAAGTTGTTTGTATTCTAGTCTTTGTCCAAAATTTTTGTATTTGGTTTTCAATTTGTTTGTATTCTGGTCTTTGTCCAGAATTTCTACACGTATTTTTATTTTGCATAAATAAGATAATATCAATCTAGGAGGAAGTGTTTCTAACATACATTTTCACATTAAATCAAAGATAATAAAAGGAGTGGAAAATTCCACAAAATTTACTACTTTTATGTATATAATCAAATATAGAAGGAATACCTAACTCCACTAACCCTCAAAATCATATTAAGTGGAGATAAAGCAAATGAACGCTAACCTTCTAACTTGCTAATATACTGATTTCTAACTTTGTAATTAGTAGAGCATTAAATCTAAAGATAAAATTGAATCTACTAACTGCAAATGAATATCACATTAAACATATGAATTTTAAAATGAAGTGGACAATTCCATGCACTTTCTCATTTTGCATTCTAATCTGAAGATAAAATGAAACCACTAATAGGGATTCAAGGTAAGGCATATTAATGCAAAGACAATCAAAGAAGTAGCACTTCATTTTAGCAATTTGCACAAAGTCATATTCATTGCAATTTAAGGAAATCAATCATAAAGCACAATGAATTAAATCAATAGGCCCATTTTTTAACAGTTACTTGCAGACCACTAGGTTTTTTCTAGTACCTATTATTCTTGATTATTTTACTTTCAAATACACATGTGCAAATCTTATATAGCAGAACCTTGGAGAAGTTGTTGTTTTAAACTTCTTTGCAAGAGAGGCTTTTTGGATTAATACCCTGACTGTGATGGGGATTTTACAATTGGGTAAAATATCCACTCAATAGAATTGGTGCTAGAAGGAGGGCCACTTCATAGCTCTTTGATTAATTTTCGTAAGATAATTTTCATCTAAAAATACTTTTAGTTGCATAAGCATTTTACTTTATGACAACTGATGTGTGAAGTTATGTTTCCACTATGTTTTTTGCAAAAAAATTGTTTTGTAGGTTTTATGTGTTTCTTTTTTTTATTGTTTGAGTTGTTGTGAGTTGTGAGAGGTATTTTAGAACAAGTTTTCTTCCCAAGTTAGCCCAACCTAAGTATATCGCTACTAGATATAAAACCACTAAGGAAACCCTATTTCAAAGCCTTTCTCCTAATTACAAGAAATCAAAGAACAAGACTCAAGAGGTTGAACTCCCATCTAGTGTACTTTCTCTAGAGTTACCTTTTGTGTCAAGCACACCTAGTATATCTACACCTATTATCTCTATTGCTAAGGGTACACCAAGTGTATATGTGCCCATTACCTCTACTATTTCTACTACTCCTATAGGTCCACCACCATTGAAAAACATGGCCCAACCACCACCAGTTCCTTGGTATGGAGTATGTAATATTACCCTAAACATAACTGAGGATGTTCATAAGATACCCATAAACATTGAGAAATCCTTGCCTAATTTTAAACACAATGGTCTTAAGACAACTAAAGAGAATATTCAGACTTACAAGTATGTTTTAATTAGACTACAAGTAGAGCATGAAGATGTCACTTGTAGACTCTTTCCTATGAGTCTGGATCAAATATCTTATGAATGGTATATCAGTTTACCCATTGTATCCATTAATTCATGGGTTCAACTTGAAAATCCTTTTGTCAATCATTTTAGGTTGCCTTTGGATCCCACTATCATTTACCATCAATTTGTGACTTCCAAAAAGGCACCTAATGATGTTAGTCTCACAATGACACTGAGAGGGGGGGTGAATCAGTGTAGCTCTTTTTAACTTAAATCTTCAACTCTTAAAGCCAAAACAATGAAAACTTAAAACCAAATAAAGCAAGTATAACAAGAGAACATCACACAACACAAGATGTACCGAGGTTCACCGATTTGGCTACTCCTCAAAATGACTGTTTGGACTCCCATCCAAATCCAGCCTTTACAAAGCACCAACTTTACAATCAATTTACCAGAACCCACTGGAAGGAGCACCAAACCCCGATTTACCAGCACCAACTGGAAGGAGCACCAACCCCTGATGCCAAGCACCAACTTGGACTTCAATTTTGAAACTAGAAGATTGACATAAAAATGCCTTCACTTTTACAAGACCCTGACTGGTCTATTGCTTACCCAACATCTCCCACAATTCACAAAACACACACACTCATCGCTCTTCACAAAATAAAATCCCCTATTGAAATTCTCCAAGCAACACTCCTTTTATAACTATCCTTTCTCTTTGTAACTCCAGTTGTAACTCCTTTCATATTCTCATACGCCACTTGTCAATTGTAACACCTTCTCATATTATCACTTTTGTATATATTGAGAAGGCATTTCGTCAAACACGTCACATGCAAAGAATTGACACCATATTCTCCTACCATGACTGTTCGTTTTCTCCTTCATGACTGTTCATTTTCTCCTTCGATGACTGTTCATTTTCTCCTTCATGACTGTTCGTTTTCTCCTTCGATGACTATTCATTTTCTCCTTCGATGATTGTTCATTTTCTCTTTCATGACTATTCATTTTATTTTCCCTTGTGCATGCATTTGTTTTCCTTTTCGAAAGTCTTTTCATTTTCTATTTTGAGGCCCTTCATTTCCTTTTCTCCACATGGGCATGCATCCTTTCTTTCCACTTCTTTCCATGACTATTCATTTTCTCCTTCCACGACTGTTCATTTTCTCCACATGGGCATGCATCCACTTCTTTCCATGTGTAACGACCATCTTAAATGATTTCAAATCATTAAAGATTCCTTATGGGTCCACGTCACTATGCAGTCTTCAGTTTCACCATCCTGGTGTTCATCACTAATATCAGACGCACTATCAACTACTTTGTTCCTTTGGCAAAAATGCAACATGTCGCGATATCATGACACTTTTGTTTCTCTGCCTGCCTGCCCTTTTTGAGTCGCAAAAATGTGACATGTCGCGATATCATGACACTTTTGTTTCTCTGCCTCCGCCCTTTTTGAGTCACGAAAATGCGACATGTCGCGATATCGTGACACTTTTGTTTCTATGCTTGCCTGCCCTTTTTGAGTCACGAAAATGCGACATGTCGCGATATCGTGACACTTTTGTTTCTTTGCCTGCCTGCCCTTTTTGAGTCACAAAAATGCGACATGTCGCGATATCGCGACACTTTTTCTTCTCTGCCTTCCTGCCCTTTTTGAGTCATGAAAATGCGACATGTCGCGATATCGTGACACTTTTTCCTTCTTGCTCTTTCTCTTTGCTTTGGACCGCAAAAATACAACATGTCGCGATATCGCGACACTTTTTTCTCCTTGCTCTTTCTCTTTGCTTTGGCCCATGAAAATACAACATGTCGCGATATCGTGACACTTTTTTCTCCTTGCTCTTTCTCTTTGCTTTGGCCCATGAAAATACATGTCGCGATATCGCGACACTTTTTCTCCTTGCTCTTTCTCTTTGCTTTGGCCCATGAAAATACAACATGTCGCGATATCGTGACACTTTTTCTCCTTGCTCTTTCTCTTTGCTTTGGCCCGCGAAAATACAACATGTCGCGATATCGCGACACTTTTTCTCCTTGCTCTTTCTCTTTGCTTTGGCTCGCGAAAATGCAACATGTCGCGATATCGCGACACTTTTTTCTCCTTGCTCTTTCTCTTTGCTTTGGCCGCGAAAATGCAACATGTCGCGATATCGTGACACTTTTTCTCCTTGCTTTTTCTCTTTGCTTTGGCCCATGAAAATGCAACATGTCGCGATATCGCGACACTTTTTTTCTTTGCGGTGTTTTGCTTTTTCTTTGATCTTTAGCATATGGGCCACTTCGGTCTTCTTGGAAAATATGCAAAAAGGTGGGTAAACATCCTCATAAGCATTTAACATCACTGTACATACTCTGAGTAACCTCTGAACTCCTATCCACTGCATCAACCGATCTATCTGACTGTGTTGACAACAATGACAATATTGTCGCTGCACCTTGCTCAACAATCTCCCCCTTTGGAATTGTTGGCAACACACGTGCAATTTCCTGTAACTCTTCTCCCCCTTTGACAACAATATCAAAGGGCTGCTGCAAACTCCCCCGAGTCCATGCACAACATTCTCAAGCAAAAATTATTACACTTAGCAAAAATCACAAACATGAGCAAAAAGATAAACAAATACACAAATGCTCCCCCGAAGAATGTGGTCCCGATAGCTAGTCAATTCTTGGGAAGCGTGACCACTCCCAATTTATTGTGAAGGTACTCAAAGACTTCCTTGGGCAATGGTTTTGTGAAGATATCCGCTACTTGCTCTGTTGTTGGAACAAAATCCAACTTAACCTCACCTTCCGCAACTTTCTCCTTCAAAAAGTGATACCGGATAGCAATATGTTTTGTGCGAGAATGCATAACCGGATTCTTTGAGATGTTAATGGCACTCGTGTTATCACACTTAACTAAAATTGGCTCACCGAAGTTAATACCAAGATCTTTCAGGGTTTGTTTCATCCATAATACCTACGTACAACACGTTGTCGCTGCAATATATTCTGCCTCTGCTGTGGATAAGGAGACTGACTCTTGTTTCTTACTGTGCCATGCGACCAACCTGTCTCCAAGATAGAATGCACCTCCACTGGTACTCTTTCTGTCATCTACACATCCTGCCCAATCTGCATCCGAATACGCAATAAGGGTGAAGTCCTTACCTTTCGGATACCATAACCCATACTCCATAGTACCCTTGAGGTACCGAAGAATCCTCTTCATCGCTGTCACATGAGTCTCCTTGGGACTAGCCTGAAATCGTGCTACCATGCATACTGCCTACAAAATATCTGGTCTGGTAGCTGTCAAGTACAGTAAGCTCCCAATCATAGATCTGTACATGGTTTGATCAACATGTGGAGATTTGTCATCCTTGCTCAACTTGCAACCTGTCATCATGGGAGTGCTAACTGGCTTACAATCCTCCATTGTGAAATTTTTTAGCATCTCTTTCACATATTTAATTTGAGAAATAAATATGCCCTTCTCATTTTGATTAACTTGCAACCCGAGGAAATACGAAAGTTCACCAATCATTGACATTTCAAATTCTTTCTGCATCTTATTTGCTAAATATTTACATGACTCATCTTTGTTGCTGCCAAATATGATATCATCTACGTATACAACAAGAACAATAAGATGGCCATTTTCTGTTTTGACATACAAATTACTATCCACCATACCTTTCTTGAACCCTTGTTGAGTAAGATAGTTGTCTAGCCTTGCATACCATGCTCGGGTGCCTGTTTTAAGCCATATAATGCTTTCTTCAACTTGCAAACCAAGTTGGGATCATCACCAAGTTGGAAACCATCTGGATGCTCAATATAAACCTCTTCTTCAAGTTTCCCATTCAAAAATGCTGATTTCACATCCATTTGATAAACTTTGAAATTCTTGTAAACTCGCTAAAGCCAGAAACATTCTAATTGCCTCTAGTCTAGCCACTAGTGCAAAGGTTTCCTCAAAGTCAATACCTTCAACTTGTGCATAACCTTTACATACCAATATTGCTTTATTCCTAACTACCTGTCCGTCTTCATTCAATTTGTTTCAAAAAATCCATTTCGTATCGATTATATTTTTATTTGCATGTCTTGGTACTAACTCCCAAGTTTTGTTTTTCTCGATCTGATCTAATTCTTCATTTATTGCCTTCATCCAACTTTCATCTTTGCTTGCGTCAGCAACATTTTTGGGCTCAATGCTGGATAATAGAGAGTAGTTGCTTACTACTCTTCTTCTTGTCTGAACACCAACTGTGGGGTCTCCAATTATTTGCTCTCTAGGATGATCTTTCTACCAGCTGCTTGTTTTGAATTTCTTATTTTCTTCCACTTATGAATCACTGTTTGAATCATCTGAGTCAATTTTTTGTTTCTTTTCTGTTTCCTTTTCCTCATCTCCTTCAATAACCTCTTCATAAATTGGGTAGTTCTCTTCATAGCTAATTACTCGTTCCCTACCTTCATCAACTTTAACATCGACACTATGAATGTAATAATAAAATGTGAGCTTTCTGATTTTGCACATGAATTAAATATTTTCACCAAAGCGTCATAATAGATCTAACAATCTTCACATCAATGTGTAGTACAAATACATACTGCTTTTATCGAAACACATATATAGGGCAACATTCTTTCACTAAACCAAATTATCAGAACTATTATAATCCATAACTTTGAACAATGGTAGTAAGAACCATCAAAAGTACAACACTGACATATAGCAATACTACAAATGGTGACAACTCTCAATTTAATCACCACCCTTCACGGTACCTCCACAAACAACTACATGAACTGAAACACACTTTGACAACTATACGACAACTCCCCCCGACTACTTGCCTTTCATCCTCAGATAACCAAACAAATACATAGGAGCATTAAAATAAAACTTTAAGATTGCTCCCCCCGAGGATGTGCTACCTGGAGTTGCTTAGTGCAATAGAGGAGTAGTCTCCTTCAGTCCAAGGAGACACGATTTCCTTTCTTCTTTCTTTCTCCACTCTGGTTTGATTACAGTTTTGGGCTCTTGTTTTGAATTTTCTTTTTCAGTAGCTTGTGCATGTTTTTCGAGAAATTTTCTATTTTGTCTCATTCCATTTGGTTGAAATTTTCTTCCCTGAAATTGATTTGATGCAAATGTACTTCGACAATTTCTTGCAATGTGCCCAAAATTATGACAGTTATAACATTCTACTGCATAATCCATCAAAGGTGAAAAAACATTTCTACTGGGTGGTTGTCTCTTGTGCATCCTTGATGGATGATTATTTTCCTTTCTTTGATGCACATGATTTCTTCCCCTGTCTGTGTTGCATTCTTTGTGTCTGATGAAATCTACTGTCTTGCCTTAGATTAGATACAAAATTTCTTGGACAAAACCTTGCTATGTGCCCATGACCATTACATTTAAAACATTGCACATGGTGTTCAATCGAAAAATAGATGTATTTCTACCAGAGATAACTCTTTGATCTATTATTCAATCCACAATAAATTGCCTTGTGACCATAATGGTTGCATCTAAAACAATAGCCATTAAAAGCATTATTATGAATAAAGTGAGAGTGATAGAACCTCTTTTGTTGTGGTTGCTTTGCTGTAGATCTCCTTTGAGATTTTCTTCCTTTTGAAGATTCAGCTTCAAGCTTTTCTTGCTTTGATCCTTCAGCAGTGGACTTCTTCTTCTCTGCAGATTTAGAAGATGAAGGTTGTTCAACTTCACATCCAAGACCAAGCTTACCCATGGAGCTTCTTTGTTGCCTTATCATTTTATCTAGCAACTCTGTGCTCTTCTCAAATTTGAGATTTGTATTGGCCTCTTCTAGTTGTTTCCTCAATAAAACAATCTCCTCTTCTTGTTTGCAGCAAACAATCTCTTTTTCATTGATCTATGACCCGAGAGTTTCTTCAATCCTTTTGGACTCTTCTACTTGCAGCTTTAGATCACTAATAACTTTGTTAGATTCCTCTTCACGTTTGCTACATACATCGCCTTTATCATCCAGGTGTGACTTCAAGGCTTCTTCTATTTTCTTGGCTTTATGAATTTGTAAGAAGAGATCTTCAATATTATCCCCATATTCTTCCAACTTCTTGGACAGTCTTTTGTTCTTTTTCCTTTCTATATCCAACTCTTCAAGTGCAGCGATCAACTCACCTTCTAGATCTACTTCAACCTCAAGGTTTTCATCACATACTTCAGAATTCACTCCTATCTTTTCTAGTTCAATTTTCTCTTCCACAGGAACTGAAACTGACTGAGATGCCTTATTGGAGGAGGATCTATTCTTCTTACCCATTGCATACTAATCCAAGATCAACCCTAGCTGATTTAGCCTGACAAGGGAAACTGGCTCTGATACCAATTGTTAGTCTCACAATGACACTGAGAGGGGGGGTGAATCAGTGTAGCTCTTTATAACTTAAATCTTCAACTCTTAAAGCCAAAACAATGAAAACTTAAAACCAAATAAAGCAAGTATAACAAGAGAACATCACACAACACAAGATGTACCGAGGTTCACCGATTTGGCTACTCCTCAAAATGACTGTTTGGACTCCCATCCAAATCCAGCCTTTGCAAAGCACCAACTTTACAATCAATTTACCAGAACCCACTGGAAGGAGCACCAACCCCTGATTTACCAGCACCAACTGGAAGGAGCACCAACCCCTGATGCCAAGCACCAACTTGGACTTCAATTTTGAAACTAGAAGATTGACATAAAAATGCCTTCACTTTTACAAGACCCTGACTGGTCTATTGCTTACCCAACATCTACCACAATTCACAAAACACACACACTCCACGCTCTTCACAAAATAAAATCCCCTACTAAATTCTCCAAGCAACACTCCTTTTATAACTATCCTTTCTCTTTGTAACTCCAATTGTAACTCCTTCTTTCATATTCTCATACGCCACTTGTCAATTGTAACACCTTCCTTTTGTATATATTGAGAAGGCATTTCGTCAAACACGTCACATGCAAATAATTGACACCATATTCTCCTACCATGACTGTTCATTTTCTCCTTCATGACTGTTCATTTTCTCCTTCGATGACTATTCATTTTCTCCTTCGATGACTATTCATTTTCTCCTTCATGACTGTTCATTTTCTCCTTCATGACTATTCATTTTCTTTTCCCTTGTGCATGCATGCATTTTGGTTTTTGAAAAGCTTTTCATTTCTATTTTGAGGCCCTTCGTTTCCTTTTCTCCACATGGGCATGCATCCGCTTCTTTCCATGACTGTTCATTTTCTCCTTGCATCTTCATTCCTTTCTTTTCCTTCCTTCTTTTCCCATATCTTCTTTCCACTTTCATTTCCTTCATTTTCTTTTCTCCACATGGGCATGCATCCGCTTCTTTCCATGTGTAACGACCATCTTAAATGATTTCAAATCATTAAATATTCCTTATGGGTCCACGTCACTATGCAGTCTTCAGTTTCACCATCCTGGTGTTCATCACTAATATCAGATGCACTGTCAACTACTCTATTCCTTTGGAAAAAATGCAACATGTCGCGATATCGCGACACTTTTGTTTCTCTACCTGCCTACCCTTTTTGAGTCACAAAAATGTGACATGTCGCGATATCGTGACACTTTTGTTTCTCTGCCTGCCTGCCCTTTTTGAGTCATGAAAATGTGACATGTCGCGATATCACGACACTTTTGTTTCTCTGCCTGCCTACCCTTTTTGAGTCATAAAAATGTGACATGTCGCGATATCGTGACACTTTTGTTTCTCTTCCTGCCTGCCCTTTTTGAGTCACAAAAATGTGACATGTCGCGATATCATGACACTTTTGTTTCTCTGCCTACCTGCCTTTTTTGAGTCACAAAAATGCGACATGTCGCGATATCGTGACACTTTTTCCTTCTTGCTCTTTCTCTTTGCTTTGGACCATGAAAATGCAACATGTCACGATATCGCGACACTTTTTTCTCCTTGCTCTTTCTCTTTGCTTTGGCCCACGAAAATACAACATGTCGCGATATCGCGACACTTTTTTCTCCTTGCTCTTTCTCTTTGCTTTGGCCCATGAAAATACAACATGTCGCGATATCGCGACACTTTTTTCTCCTTGCTCTTTCTCTTTGCTTTGGCCCATGAAAATACAACATGTCGCGATATCGCGACACTTTTTCTCCTTGCTCTTTCTCTTTTCTTTGGCCCGTGAAAATGCAACATGTCGCGATATCGCGACACTTTTTTCTCCTTGCTCTTTCTCTTTGCTTTGGCCCGTGAAAATACAACATGTCGCGATATCGTGACACTTTTTCTCCTTGCTCTTTCTCTTTGCTTTGGCCCTCGAAAATGCAACATGTCGCGATATCGCGACACTTTTTTCTCCTTGCTCTTTCTCTTTGCTTTTGGCCGTGAAAATGCAACATGTCGCGATATCGCGACACTTTTTCTCCTTGCTCTTTCTCTTTGCTTTGGCCCGCAAAAATGCAACATGTCGCGATATCGTGACACTTTTTTTCTTTGCGGTGTTTTGCTTTTTCTTTGATCTTTAGCATATGGGCCACTTCGGTCTTCTTGGAAAATATGCAAAAAGGTGGGTAAACATCCTCATAAGCATTTAACATCACTGTACATACTCTGAGTAACCTCTGAACTCCTGTCCACTGCATCAACCGATCTATCTGACTGTGTTGACAACAATGACAATACTGTCGTTGCACCTTGCTCAACAAATGAGCCGTTTAGAATGTTTAATCAAATATTTTAGAAACTTTATTCTAGATTGACTCACCATTTTAACATAGATGCTACCTTTGCTTTGTAAATATACTTTGGAATGTTAGACCGCATGACTACCATGTTCACTAGGAGAAATCCTCAAGTTACTACTTTAGCCCAAGCCTACACGAAAGCCATTGTAATAGAACAACAAATGATACCCCGAGGTGTTGGGATGCCCCAAATGCCTATGGTAGGATAGTTTGGTCCTTATAGTCAATTTGCTATGACTAATCAAGTCATGGTACCTCAAATTCCAATGATGAATGCCCTACCATACCATCAATCTTATCCATTAATGCCTACTTATCCATCCATTCTTGCCTATCCAAATACATCCATTCTTTCTACCACACCATTGCTCTTAGATAATAATATGGTTACACAAGGAGTAAATGAAAAAAAATCTTAGGTTTTGGTAGCATTTCCTAGACCACACCACTTTAGATTGTGAACCCTTTTATGAGCTACAGTATTTAGAATTAAGCCTTGATTCCAAGTCAAGATGCTTCTAGTGTTGATAATCCTTTTGGACCTAATAAAATAATGCCTCAGCTAAAAGAATCTAATTTTAAAGTTGAGGAATTAAAGGAAAGGTTTATCAAGTTGAGTAATGACATGGTCCAAATACAAAAGTACAATTCCCAAACTCCTTATTCTAGTCAAAATTTCAATAATCAAAGGAGGTCATGGAATACCAAGCCTAACAATGGGGGTGTACCTAACCTCGTAGCCAACCAAGCTGCTGCATTTGCAAGCCCGAGTAGATCGATTCCATTATCAATATTTTGGATTTGGTTTGGGAAAAGGGATTAGGTTGCATAATACCAAGGATCATAGTGAGAAATAATATCCAAAAACTTCTAGATACATAAACTTATTGCAATCTCAATTCAATTACTTAGAGTTAGTGCCAACCGATAATTCACCTTATCTTTCTAAGGGGAAGGAAACTACTTTAGTAGCTGAAATAGTTCACTATCAAGAAAGTGAGGAAGAATAAGAGGATAATGAAATCCTAGGAGAGGATGATTATGAAATCATAGAAGAGGAAGTCTAAGATATTAGGCATTTTGGAAAAGGAAACCATGGTTATTACATAAGAAGTAAATCCAAGGCCCCCAAAACTTTCTCTACTCCACCAAACAATCACCTTCTTCCTCCTGATAACAAATTTTATAACAATCCTCCTCTCCCACCTACTATTGAGTCATCCAAACTTACGTAGAAGGTGCAATATTTTGATAAGTCTACCTAGGACATAGTGGAAGACCTAAAAATACTAAAGCTAATATCTCTTTCTTAGAGGCTGCTAGATTGCTAGGTCATAAGGAAGCCTTGATAAAGGTATTATACCCACCAAGCCCATGAGGTCAAGGGTGCTGAGTCTCACTTAGTTTTATGAAAGGAGAAATGAGAAGTGCCTCCTTTTATTTTGATAATTAGGATTGTAGGCAAAAACTTACATAATTGTTTAGTGGACTCAGGTGCCTTAGGCAATATCATGCCCTTTGAGATTTGCCAAAATGTAAGTTTCATGTCAATTCCTTCAAAGAGCAAGGTGATACAGTTATACAGATCTATAATAGACATGGTAGGAATGCTTTATGATATCTTGATTCAAATTAATTTAGAACCCAGAATTCAACATCATGTTGATATTATTATGGTCAATATTCCCACCAAGTATGGCATGGTGTTGGATAGGGATTGAATTAAGAACCTGAATGGTTACATCATTACTGATTCTTCCTACATGTGGATACGTTGGAGGGGATTATCAAACCAAATTTGAGTGGATACAAATCCAAGACTAAGGAAATTATTACTAAGTATAATAGGACCAATGAAATCCAATTTTTAGAACGTAATTTAAGGATCTATAATTTTGACATAGAGGAGGTTACCAAAGAACCTCAAAAAGAAATCCTTTCTTGTAGTCCTCCTAAAAAGGATAAACTAGTTTGGGTTCTCAAATATTATGGATCCAAATCAAGACAAGGTGTTGGAGCTGGTATCGAACTTATATGTCCAGGAAGTAAGCCTATGTGAAATATGAAATATGAAGCACTTATTTTTGGACTATAGCTAGCTCTGAGTAATAAAGTCAAGTGTCTCAAGGTCTTAGGATACTATGAATTAATTAAACAATTCAAAGGGCAATATGCATGTCGTGGCAAAATATTGAGCTATTATAGTACTAGAGTTAAGGATTTGATAGATGAACTTGATGCTTTTAACATTTCCCTTATCTTTAGAAAACATAATTGGATGGCCGATTATTTAGCTACTACAACATGTATGCTCAAACCGGTTGAAAATAAAAAATGCAAAAAAAATTCAATTGAATTAGTTTCCTATCCTTCAATACTAGATAACATTATAAATCTGCAGGTATTTGAGAGTGACAAGAATATTTTTAAATTTTTTACTAGCTATGGTATTTCTAAAAAATAGGTGATAGATGAAGACCAGAGATGGCAAGAAGAAATAGATCAGGCTAGGGAAATAACTCTAAAAATGAATAAGATGTTGAAAGGGGTTATTTCACTAGAAAAATTATTTGATATTGGATATCAAGCAAAAAGAGGTAAAAAGGTACCACTCCCTAAAGAAGTGTGTGATGTAATCAACTTACGAATTGCAAAAAATCCATAAGATGTATTCATTTCCAAGGCATGTACAAGTCAATAAAAACAATCTATCACTCATGCACTAAAGGAATATTTGGATTGTATAGCATGGAGTTACAAAGATCTGAAAACGTATGATCAGAATGTTATAACACACATGATTCCATTGAAACCTGACTCCATGCCCTTTAGATAGAGACAAAGACTTGTCAATCCATTTTTAGAGCCCTTAATAGAGAAAGAAGTGAAAATATTTCTAGATTCAAAGATCATATTTCCTATTAGGCATTCTACATGGGTTGCCAACCTAGTTCCTATAAGAAATAAAAATGGAGAAATAAGGTTGTGCATATATTTTAGAAATCTTAACAAAGCATCTCAAAAGGACAACTATCCATTGCATTCCATTGATGAGATACTCCAAATGGTAAATGGGTTATAAATGATGTCATTTTTAGATGGCTACTCTGGGTACAACCAAATTCTCATTCACCCAAGTGATAGGATGAAAATAGCCTTTACAACCAAATGGGGAATATTTTCTTATAGGATAATACCCTTTGGTTTATTAAATACCGGTGCAACTTTCCAAGGCACCATGGATAACACATTTAAGGGGCTCATAGACAAGTACATCATTTTTTATGTGAATGATATCCCTATCTTCTGTAATAAGAGAGAAGACATGTTAAGTATTTGAGAAAAGTCCTCCAAAGGTGTAGGGAACATGGGATCTCCCTAAATATAGAAAATATATTTTTGTAGTAACAGAGGGTAAGCTTTTGGGTCACATTATTTTGAAAGAAGGAATTTTTATTGATCCTAAAATAATATAAGATATACAAGAAATCCCTTATCCCCATAGAAATAAGGAATTAATATTATTATTTGGAAAAATCAATTTTGTAAAGAAATTCATTACTGGGTTTGCTGTGATTTCCAAACCATTGAATGATATGATGAAAAAGGATGTTCAAATTAAATGGATTAATAAGAGTAAGTATGATTTCCATAGCATTAAATATGCTATTTATAGGACACCTATTTTGGTAATTCCAGACTACTCAAAGCCCTTTTACATTTATATGTTTGCTTTGGAACATTTATTCGCAAGTGTTCTACCTCAAAAAGGTGAAGGTAATGTTGAAAATCCCATTGCTTTTCTGAGTTCTCCTTTGAAATATGTAAATTTGAGGTATTCTATATTAGATAAGAAAATGTATGCACTTTTTAAAACTATAAAAAAAATTTAGACTTTACATTATACATAGTAGGGTTTTCGCTATTATGCCTTACCCTGCCATCAAAACTATATTTCTACATAATGAACTAGGTCAGAGAAGAGGAAAATTGATTTCTACACTCCAAGAATTTTATCTTGAAATCCAACCTATGAAGCTAGTTCTTGGACAAGGATTGGTAAAATCAATAGCTAAAATTGATGCTCTAATATCATGCCAACATTATACTATATAAGATATTACTAAAGATGATTGATATATAGATATTGTATATATTTTTTTGAATGGTAAGTGTTTGTTACATCTCACTGCTACCCAAATAAGAGCTTTACATCTGAAATATATAAATTTTTTTATTACATCTAGGTGTTTTGTATAGTTTAAACCACAAAGGAATTTATCTTCATTGTGTGAACCAAGTGTAGACACCTAAAAGTCGTACATAGCTACCTCTACGTACTTGTAGATCCTTTTGGACACTTGTAGGTTTACATAGGCCATCCTAGACATTTCTAGGCTATGTTAGACTAGCATAGACTATTGTAGATCCCTATAGACCTATGTAGACTATCGTAGACATGCGTAGACTACTATAGACATGCGTAGACTAGCATAGATCACTCTAGATTAGCGTAGCATATCGTAGACTTACATAGACCACCTCACTGGTTTATAGGTACAAAACCCTATTAAACTACTCAATCCACATCATAACCATATTTATTCCATCAAAGGACCACTTATCAATCACCTAAGGCCACTTAAGCCCTTCCTAGACCTAATTAGGACCCCATAGAACTATTAGTTTCCAAAAAGTCTTTATTTGGTTAATTCCAATTGTAATTTTAAAGTGACTTCACTTAAGTGCAATTTTTAGATTAAAAAGGTTAATTAAGTTCCTAAAACCCTAATTAGTCCTAATTATTCCCTCCCACATGTGTGTGCACCAAGTTAGTTAGGATATTTCTTAGGAAACCCTAACCTAACCCTAATCTAACCTTAGAGTTGACTAATCCTAGTTAACCCTAATGTGTGAGGATGAGATATTTCCTTAGGGAATGTGGGGATGACACCTCACAAAACCTAACCTAACCTAACCACCATTGAATCTCACCTTAGGTTTTAGTTCCTCTAACCACACCCCCTACAGCTTAGGTGTATCTATAAATAGTGGACCTAATCCCTCATTCTACCTCTCTCTCCTCTTTTAGTTGAAGTACCAAAACTCTACCAATATACGACCAAACATACAAGCATAGACATATGAACCGTACAACCAACATAGCAACACCCGAGGAGCCCATCCATACAAGTATCGCTAGAAAAAATTACTGACAGACCAATTCACCCCTTGACTTATGAATCCAACATCAATTCACCTCCTAAACTATGAGTTTGGTCTACAGGACTCATTTCACTTCAAATTTGTTAGGTAAGCATTATATTTCATCAACACAGGGTCTGACCAAGACAAGCCCATAAACAAAGTAACCCTATTTTTTAGGTCATAAAATAGGTTAAAAATCATCCACATCAATACCATTGGTGGCCCACTTTGTGCATGAAGCCCACCTACATTGAGGAGCCCAAGAGGAAGCATCAAATTTATTGTAAATTTGTGAAAGAAAGTAAAGGGAATTCCCCCATTTGTAACACAAAAATACTTCTTGTAGACACTAAATTATAGCCACTAATACTCCATCCTAACCTTCCTACCACCCACTTGTCCACCATACACCTTCCCACCAATTATTTGGCACAATTCCACCTTTCCCGCCATCCATTTCACCACTTCAGCCCTTTCCTGCTATTTCCTAGCCTAATTGGGATTATTTTAATATTATTTTATATTATTTAATATTTAATATAATATTTTATATTAAATTATCATATATTTATTATAAAATATATATTTATAAACTCAATTAACCACAATCGTTCGATCCATTCTAATCTCCACCCTCCATCTTCATTAATCCATGACACACTCAAAAAGTAATCTCAACATTAGGATCTAATTTAATCTTAGCCACACGATCAAAGGTGTAAGGCTATAACCCTAAGAAAACCCTAGGTTGGATTATAAATAAGGGTATTTTTCAAATTCCCAAATCCTGGAACCATGGGAGTTAGAAATTGCACACTAGAGGAATTATTGGTGAAGCCCTAGCATAGAATCCTAAAAATATGAAGCCCTAGCTCGCTGATAAGACTTTTGCTATTCCAGCTGCCACCCATTCATCTTCTATCACCATCATAGCCCCCATCCATCTATCACATTCATTGCCATCTCCTAGATTTGCTTTTGTATATTTTTCCCTAACCCATAGGTGCCCTCCAAAGCTTGCAAGGCTTGCTGCAGAGCCTGTGAAGTGCTCACCAGAGCCTGTTGTATGTTGTAGGTGCTCTCCAGAGCCTACTGTATCCTGCAAGTGCACACCATAGCCTATGAAGCTCATGTCAGATCCTACCAAGTGTGCATCCAAGCCTACTACAACTACAAAAATATGAATTTAATCCTAATACACCATGCCATCTGCAACAACAAAATGAAAGCAAGGTATATCTCATTTGGATGTATTTTATCTCATAATTTGTTGATCTGGCATAATTTCTGACTTCATTTTTAACTAGGGTTTTATTTATGTCTGAGGATCTCACACTATGGAGCCCTCATAGGTATTACTAACCCCCTTGTTCTATTTTTATGTATGCATATCTACAAGTTCTACACATTGTTGAATAGTTGTTGAAGCTAGAGTGGCCCTACATTGGATACTCGAAGCCCACTCAAATTGTTGGAAGCAAGGACACACTAAATCTGAAGACACTTTGTTGTTATTACTAGGGTTTCGGAGAACCCTAGTGCCATTGTAAAAATCATTGTATCAAATAAATACATTGAGTACTGATTGTAACAAAGGAGTTCATTGGCTCCCCCCCATTTTATTGAATACATCCATTTGTGCAATCTTTGTATTTCCTTGTGTTATTTGATTTCCCATTATTATTTAAGAATCATGTATTTGTATTCATAAATGGAAATCACGATGGGATACCACAAGGGTTCATTATTTAAATTGATTTACTTTGCTAACTTGATTTTATTTTTATCTGTTGCAGGGATTTTTAGGGATGAAAAATGTATAGGGACGAAAAACGTATTGTTTTCCTACACAAACCACCCTCACGGTTTTGGCCATATATCACTCATACGGAGTCATATTGAGTGGAAATTTTTAGGGCAGGTTCCTGACATACCATAGCACATCTCCACATATTTTTAGGTCAATTAGAGCAACAGAGATCTTAGAATGACTTCACCAAAATGCAGTCTTCCCTGGTAAGCCCTACATCCATTCGGATTAAGTTTTTGTGTTATTTATGTATTTATTTATTTAGTTTTCTATGTGTAATTTCCATTTTTGGGCTAAAAATTAACCACATTAAAGAAATATAAAAAAAAACAATCTTCATAAGTTGCATTTTCAGGTTACATCTTGCATGTTAAAACATTTAGTTTTAGGTTTCTTGTTTAATGGTGTGACTGTCTACATCCTTGTTTGCATTGAAATCAAAAATATCATACCTAGTTGCATTATTAGGGTTAAAATCTACTTGCTTTATTTGTTTAAGCTAGAATAACATGAACATACAAAAAGTAGTCCTGCTCTAGGGTGGCACCTTTAGCGGGGAAGTGGACAAACCCTCCACTGCTCTTTTGATATCATTTGGTATCATTTGTAGGTAGGGATTTCAAGTGGTGTACTTCACTTCCATTGATGAAATTTGTATCTTTATGTTAGCTTCTAGTTTAAACTTAGGAATCTTGTTGCTTTTAATATTGCTTGGAACACAATAAACAACAAGAAATATAAAATTAATCACACACACTTGCACGTTGCACTTTTTAATAGTAATAGTTGGATTTCATCACCAACTATTGCTTGAGGTTTGGTGACGGTGGCATTCATCTCCATCCATGAAATATTTGCCCTAGAAACCATAGGACTACCCCGGAGCAAACTTTTTGGAGGTCATTACTAACAAGAATCTCATTGCCCTAGCCAACCTTAGTCTTTTTTACCTTTATTTTTCATTAAACAAGATTAAGTTACATAAAAACACACAAGCCAACAATTCTAAAAGGAACTTCACATTAATGAAAGAAAATAATTAATGAACAAGGTAAGCCACATGGTGAAACCTAGGACTAATTGTTTTCTTTGCTAACTTTGGAATTTTTTTTAATTTGTGTGATTTAGATAAGCTTTGAATCTTTGGTTTAACTACTTTATGATGCTAACACGACAAAAAAAGAAAATAATAAACCAAAGTAGTTCAATGGAAAGCAATTCCCATGAACCCGCTACTTCGGTAGCCCCATCCAATATGGTTCAGACTACTTTGTCTAGATCATTCCATCCACCCCACTCTCAAGTAGAGACACATTCACACAATATGGAGATAGCCACCACCTACATAGACATGGATAGAGTGCAGGCCCTTTACAAGGCTTCTAAATATGTCTTAGAACCCCTTAGCCAATAAGGTTTGGAAGAATCTGAATTGGCTTCCACCTACCTTGCCCAAGGATATCCTAATTTGAGATATGAATATGGTATGCCTTACTCCACGAGCCAACCACCAAAAGCCCAAGTGTTCGAAACACTTACCTCTCATTCACCTATATGAACCCCTTGTATGAGGAGTATATTAATGCTGCCTCACAAGTCCCTAGCCTACAAGTTGTAACATCAAACGCAACTTGCACCATACCCTTGTCCACTCATCCATTATCATCCACACCTCCATCATATCACTTAGCCACATGACCATGTCATCTAACCCTCCATCATCTCACTTAGCCAACATGACCATGACTAATCACCCATCATCATCGACTCATCCATCATCTCATCCAACCACAACCCCATAATTTGACATATGGTAAAATCAAGAACTTACAAATACATTAGGGGTTATTAACATGTTGCTTTCATAATGAACAAAAGGAAAATAGTCAGCTCACATAGACCCTATGATCCAAGGAGTTCTAAATCAACCTCCTCTCACCAATTAGAATTTAGCATGGGTCCCTCAACCTTCCATAGTGTCCATACCCAATCCACCACCACTCCACACATCCACCATATCAATCAATATCGCCACTAACCAACAACACAATCCATTTCTCCATCATCATCTTCATTAATCATTTCCATATTTCAACCATAAATCTTCTTTGCATACCCAACCCAATTCATTCCACAACTCCATGTTGGTCACACCCCAACATCTACCATCTAGCCATCAACCAACCATCACATAATCCAAGGTCCTCACATTCTAGTAGAAGAAATTAGATTCCAGGCAATGCAAAATAAAATCGATCAGTAGATGCAAAAATCACTAGGGGTAATGATCCAAGAGATCACATTAAGCCAACTGATCCATCAACTAATCCATCCATCGATACCATCATCGCCTTGTCTAAAATATTTTATGGTACCAAAATTTGATAAGTTTAGGGGAACTGAGGACCCTAAGGAGCATGTGAGTTCATTTTTCCATGTATGTTTTCATATTAACGATGATAATGCTCTTATGCTTCAATCATTTCATCAAGCATTAGGGGGAGATGCCATTGAATGGTACAATCAATTGCCCATGCATAGTATTTATACTTTTGATCAATTGATAGATCTATTCTTGGAATGCTTTGCCCTTAATATTAAAAATAAGGTATCCTTATCAGATATATATTACTTAAAAAATGGGATGAGGAACCTATCTATGATTTTGGAAACTGTTGGAGGGCAGTTATAACAAAGTTGTCATTCTCCCTCCCAATGGAAGAAATTATCAAACTTTTTACCAAGATTTGCTTAAAACCCATCTCTTGGATGCTTCAGCTCAATACTTATAGAACATTTGAGGAGACTTTAGCACAGGCTAGTGTCATTGAGGAGATAAAAATCCAAGAGGGTGTCATTAAGCCTAAGAAGAAAGAATAGCAAAATAGAGGCCAATACTGAAATAATCAATCTAGCCAAACCAAATCCACACAAGCCTCAATGGCTAACACAACTAATCAAGTCAATCAAGTGGTCATGATCCAGCCCATAATGGCTCAAAAAACAATGCAACAAACAAATTTCCTATCATGCGGTCCCATAAGTAACCCAAGCACCAACAGTACAAAACACAGCACCAATTGTGGAACAACCTACCCGTCACCAATTCAAATTAACTCAATGTTAATACACTCCCTTAGCGGAATCATATTCAGCCATATTTCAAAGGTTATATGAGACCAAAAAATTAGCCTTATCGGACATTAGGCCCGATTATCCCACCAAAAGACCTAAAGGTTATAGAGAGCACTTGTTTTACCCATATAATTGAAAAAATGGGCATGATATCAATTCCTGCCATGTGTTAAAAAACATAGTGCAAGACCTCATAGACTTAGGGTCTTTTAGCATCGATAACCCCTTAGCTCTACAAAATCAAAATTTGGGCATATATCAGACACCTCTACCTAACCATGGGGAGGTCCAAAATAATGTAGGGGGTAAGAATTAACAACCACCTCCTAATAAATTAAATCATGTCCAACAATACCAAAACTTTTTAGGAGCAGTCCATGTGGTCACTCAAGGACAAAGGAAAAATCAAAAAAAAATTCAACAACCTTCAAATCCACTTCCCATCCAAACATCACCCAATCCATCTCCACCAATCAACCTATCCAACCCATCTAATCCACCCATTCTTCGTCCAATAAGGCCAACAATAACTTTAACTAGCCGGTTAACCACTAGTTTGAAAATGGCATCATCCAAGCTTTATGTGTATGAGCTCATCCAACAATCCCCTAGGCATAGAGAAGCTTTAATTGAAATACTCAAGTCAATTGAGTTGGAAAGCCAAGACTCTAATGCCTTCAACAACTTTGTAGGGAGTGTCAGAATGTGCATGGAGCCATCAATTATCTTCTTTGACTTTGAGATAAAATCAATGAGTTCAGAATTGGTGGACCCTCCATTGCACATAATGGCCTTAATATATGGAAAGCCATTAAAATGAGTATTAATTGATACCAGATCATCAATAAATATCATTACTACCACTGCTCTTATCCACCTCAAAATACCTCCATCCCACATATCCAAATCATCATTCACCCTCAAAGCATTTAACGGTGCTTTGTGTACCACAGTTGGCACTATTGTTTTACCTATAGAAGTAGAGGCCAAAACATTGCACACCATGTTTCACATCTTGGAGGGAGCCATGGCATATAATATACTCCTTGGTAGACCTTGGATGAGGGAAATGAAATATGTTCCATCAATTCTCCACCAATGCTTGAAATACGTTCATGATGGACAAGTCCATTGCATCCCTGTGGATGTCGAAGATTTTAAGTATTGTAATTTTATTTCAAACCCTTATGAATCCATGTTACCTTCCACCCATTTATTATTGGCACCATCATCGAATCCATCCACATCATCTCTTAATCCACATTTTTCTAATCCATATCCATCTTCTTCTAAGGCTCCCATCATAAAGGAGCTACCCATCACATCACCTCCTCAAAAATCCATTTCTTCATGTACATGTGGTTACAATCATTCTATTGTTAGCACATTGTACATCACATCTACCCCTTCTTCTACAACCACATATTCTATTACATCTCATCATTCCATATCGCCATCCAATCCCACTCTATCAGTCGATGTTTCACAAGTCAAACTCTCAAAAAGTGACATATTTGACTTTCCACCGTCCACAACCAATCCAGAGCCACTTGAGCCTTCACCATCCACCTCATCAACCCATGTTGAAGTCCACATCACTAATCCGAGCATTGGTGAGTATGTGGTCCAAGATGTCACCATTGCACCCCTAGCCATTCCCACAACTAAGGATTTTGGATGTCCTCAAGACCGTCCTTTATCCATAGGTGTTGTTTAAGACATGAGTGCCACTCCAAATAGCATTAAATTTGTTTATGGAGGGTTGTATTTCTCAACTGGTGCAAACCCACCCAAAGAACCAAAAGAGCCTAGGCGTGCAAATATACCTAACATAGAGGAGTTTTTAGACTGATACTTTAATATGTTCCATTGGTAAGTTCAAGGAATAGGTTCCCATGAGCAAGGAATGTATGATATCTTAGACGTCCCATATAGAGGTGCCCATGATCATTCCAGTTTAGGCTATACCTCGTTGTCTTCCACCGCTTCTCTTGAACAAGCCTTTAAAAAGCTTACACTCAATGATGAAGATCACCCCATTCACCCACTACCTTCTACATCTTCTCTTGAATAGGCCCTTCAAGAAATTTGCATGGACGAAGTAAACAAAGATGATCCCATCAAATTTTCATATCCTATATTTGATTCCGATGATGGAAGTTATGAAGAATTTGAAGTCATGTCAAATGCTTCTGACGATTATGAAGAGGAGTCACAACCCATTGTCCCCATCACCCAAAAAATATATTTTTGCCTCTGAATGTTCCCCATACATCATCCCATATTATAATTGATATTTCCATAAGAACAATATGATCCACCTGGTAATCTGCCTTGAGCCACCCACATGAGCCAAGAATTGTAACATATGTACATATTTAAAAAAAACAAAATAAAAAAATAAAAAAAAATGTTCCTCTCATGTTTTCATGTTCACTATTATAGGGATACCACTCCTCGACATCAATTTTGATTCAATTGTTCTATCTACCCATTCGGCCAAACCATCCTACCTTTCTATAAGTCAATATGAATCCTATTGACTTATTTACCCCACTCTGTAATCCATACGATTTGGCTAGGCCAATTCTAATTGACATTAGCCTTATTGACTTGAACTGAATTTCCTCCACACCCTCCTCTTCAGATTTTGCCCTATCCAAGGAATTTTTAAAGGCTTCAACCAACTACATTCCTTCTTCACCACTACCTTTTCCTCATTCGGATTCCACTAGTGGTCTCGAGGTCTTTCAAGCAGAGTTAGACAACGATAAGAAAAAAAATAGAAAGCATCTTAAATGACTTTAATATGATCCCAACACCACATCAACTTGAGGAAGGTTCACATATGTTCATTGAAGATACCATCGATGTGAACCTTAGTTCAGATCCAGACAATCCCCAAATTATTAAAACTTGGCAAAATTTTAACACCCGATGAACAAGAGCAATTCATTGCTCTCCTCAAGAAAAAGAAAGAGTTGTTGACATGGTCCTACAAGGATATGCCTAGACTTGATCCTGACCTTTTTTGTCCATAATATCACCTTGCGTCCTAATGCCAAGTCGGTCAAACAAAAACTTAGGAGAATGCATCCTACCATAGCCCTTATAGTCAAAGAGGAAATACAAAAACTATTATACGTACATTTTATCGTTCCTATTGACTATCCCGAGTGGTTATCGAACATGGTACCTATTTGCAAGCGTAACAGAGCGATACAAGTTTACAATGACTTTCAAGATCTAAATAAAGTGTATGCTAAGGATGACTTCCCTCTACCAAACATTGATACTCTTGTCGATACCTATGCAGGCCACGAAATGCTTTCCTTCATGGACGGTTTCTCAAGATACAACCAAATTTGAATAAATCCTGATGACCAACATAAAATAACATTCACAACACCTTGGGGAACATTTTGTTTCAGGGTTATGCCCTTTGGCCTCAAAAATGTAGGAGCTACTTATCAACGAGCCATGACTTACATATTTCATGATTACATGCACAAAATCATTGAAGACTATGTAGATGATCTTTTGGCTAAATATAAAACCCGACAAGAACATATTGATGTCTTGGAAAAGATTTTTGATCGACTGTTAGAATACAAGGTGAGATTAAATCCAAAGAAGTGTGTCTTTGGCATTACCTCTAGTAAAATTTTAGGATTCATTGTCTCCAAAAGAGGTATTGAAGTGGACCTAAATAAGGTTAAGGCCATCATAGAAATGCAACCCCCAACTAACCTCAAATAATTGTGTAGCTTGAAATGTAAAATTAAATCGATCAAAAACTTCATTGCACAACTTTTTGATAAATGCAGGCCATTTAATCACTTGCTACAAAAGGGGGTAGCTTTCATATGGATAGATGAATGTCAAAAAAAATTTATGATGTCAAGCGCTATCTAACTTCACCACCAGTATTAACTCCTCCTAGGTCGGGGGTCCATTTTCATCTTTATGTCTCAGCTATAGAAGCTACTTTAGGGACAATGCTTGCATAGAAAAATGAACAAAATTGAGAACAAGCAATCTATTACATTAGTTGAACATTGGTAAGTTACGAAACATGATATGCTTATGTAGAAAATTTATGCTTAGAAGTGGTTTTAGCCACTAAGAAACTTTGACATTATATGCTAAGCCAAACAACCTATGTCATAGCTAGAGAAAATTCTTTGCACTACATGATGTCTCGTACTTATAACAACACACGTACCGCTAAATGGATAATGCTCCTTATAGAGTTTGATCTTGAATTTGTTAGCCAAAAATCTAGTAAAGGTCAGGTTATTGCTGATCAACTTAGGGAAGATCCACTACCTAGTGATCATCCCTTGATTATGGAGCTCCCATATGATTCAGTATTTTCCATCACTAAAATAGACAATGATGTCATTCCCAAGGAGGATGTTGATATCATATTATTATTTGATGGATCTAAGTGTGAGAAAGGTCAAGGTGCGGAAGTTTTCTTTCATACACCACAGGGGATTCCTATCCCCTTATCGTTTAAGTTAGACTTATTATGTACAAACAACATAGCAGAGTACGAAGCCTTAATCCTAGGTCTTCAATCAGCTATAGCTATGGGTATTAAGTGTATCCAAATATTTGGGGATTCTCAACTTGTAGTAAAATAGGTAACTAGAGAATACCAATACAAAGAACCTACCATTAATATTTATCATGAAGTAGCAATGAAATTGCTCTCAACATTCGAATGGTATGAAATCAATAACTTACCTTATTTGACTAATATATTTGTAGATGCAATGGCCTCTCTTGGATACTTGATTCCAAAGAATGACTTAGGAGAGGTACATCTCCTAATAATCTCAACAATATCTAAAGTGGCCATTGTTCGCACTAACCCTAAATATGGAAAATATGTCTGCTTCATACACACATAATCATGTGAGTCTTGGTCAAACCCCATTGTAGCCTTAAAATTTGGAATACTCCCATCGGACATGTCTCGGTCTACCAAACGTGCTTTCAAGCAAAAGGTAGCCTGTTTCGTTCTTTTGGGTGTCGTGTTGTATAAATGGGATTATGATGGAATTCTAATTTGATGGCTCAAACTTGGGGAGGCTTAGAGGGCCATCGAGGAAGCCCATGATGGTACTTGTGGTGGTCATTTTAGTGGAATGGCCATTGCAAAGCACTTATTACACATGGGTTATTATTGACCCACAATGGAACATGACTGTTGCACATATGTCAAAAATTGCAAACAATGTCAAACACATGCTAATCTAACTCATGTACCATCACAAGCTTTACAGCCAATACAAAGTCTTTGGCCCTTTTCATAATGGGACCTCAACCTAATTGGCAATATTTCACCCTCCTCTTCAGGACAACACACATTCATCATAACCGCCATAGAATACTTCACAAAGTGGGTTGAGGCAATACCTCTAACCAGTATGATAGGACCTCGAATCGTGGATTTCATGCTCCATAATATCATCTATCACTTTGGCATTCCCTCTAAAATAATTTCAGATAATGGTAAGTCTTTTAAGAACAAGGATGTTCAAGCACTATGTGAAAGGTATAATATCCAACATAGTTCCTCAAATCCTTATTACCCACAAGCAAATGGAAAAGCTGAAGCTACCAATAATACCTTGATTGCCATTCTTAAGAAACTCATCAAAGAAAATCATAAATATTGACATACACAAATTCTATTGGAGCTTTGGTCTTATTAAACAAGCATTCGAATTCCAACGGGAGCAACACCATTCTCTCTAGTCTATGGAGCTAAAGCTATTATGCCTCTTGAGCTCGAGATTCCTTCATTACAAGTTTCCTTGCAAGAATTCATAGATGATGATACATCTTGACAAACACGACTTGACCAACTAACACTCCTAGACGAAAGGTGAGTCAATGCATTAGAACATTTACGAGTTTATCAAGACCGCATCAAGCGTGCTTACAATGCTAAAATCCATCCTTAGGAATTTCAAGTAGGGGATCTGGTACTCAAAGAGAACCAAAAAAACACCAATTCTTTACCACATCTTCATGACAAATTTGCAGCCAATTGGTTAGGTCCATACATAATCACTCAAAAAGTGGGTAATGGTACTTATAGTCTTTTCGATTTAGAAGGAATAGAGGACCCCAAACCACTTAATTTTCTTCATTTAAAGGCATTTCATTGTTAAAAGTGACACATTATATGTCTATATACATGGATTTCAAAAAAAACAATCATCATCCACATAGGCATATCTCCATTGCATACATTCCATTTACATTTAGGTATTTAACATACATATTCACTTTTTGCACTCATGCATTGTTTCATTAAATCATATTCCATTGCATCATACAATTTTCATTTGCATACCAACACTACATTGCATTAGGCATATATAAATTACATTCATCACATCCTATGTTCAATGATATGGCATAGTAATGATGATATGGCCATTAACAAAAAGTCAAGTTATAAAAATTGGGGGTACCTAGTTTGAAACAATCATGCAACTTTCACAAAATACATAAGCCAACAATACCATATGCCAAAATAACAAAGCCCAGGTTTTCAGTCACTCAGCCATTACTAGTGTAGAAAGCAACCTCCAAATGGATGTTCGATTTTATTTAGGACCAAAAACATAATTTACACACTAAGAAAGTCTTGAGCATCACCAATTGTTCCCAGGTACAATATTGAATCAATCACATTCCATCACATCTTAAAAATATTATGAGCCAAGGAGGGTTAGTACTATACTTGGGTAGTACCTTGAAGTGAAAAGGAATAATCCTCATTTGTCCCATCATGAAACATAGTCCAAATAAAAAATAGTGGTTCTTACCACTACCACAATTACTATTCGAACATAAACATAAAAACATAGAGTATTAAGGATAGGGCCAAAATTCTCATCACACTTCGGTTGAGAATCCCATTCCCCAAAGCTCTGTACAAAATTAACAAATAAAATCCCAAACACCCTTGATTCCTAAAGTGTTAAGGATCATGCTACATATCCCTTACAAGGATGGGTAGTCATCCCCAAGGCCCAAAAGATCAATCCCAATTGGACTATGGAGTGAAACTTCACCGGGGCTATAGACGTTTGACTGGTAGTGGAGTAAGCTCATGCAAGATGACATGTCTCCTTGGAAAATAGGAAGACCTCTAACCGCACATAAGGACAAGATAGCTTCAGGTCATCTCCATAATAGGTCATGCCCAATTTACTCATAATGGGTCAATGAACTTCACATGCACACACATTGGTTCTTGATTGGATAGGGTCATTGTCACACTCAAGATTTGGTATATGAACCTCACTTGCACACACATTGGACCTAAAGAAAGTTAGACAACTTAGTGAGTTTGGTTGATGACACTAATATGTTTGAGTCTTTGAAAACCTATCAATATTCCATATCAACATCCATATATTCTTCCATATCAACATCCATATCTTCTTCCATATCAACATCCATATCTTCTTCCATATCAACATCCATATCTTCTTCCATGTCAAAAACCCATGTCTTCATTAAAAATTAAGTTGTAAAAATGCCAACAAATTCGGTACCCCCGATTGAAAAACAATGGACAACAAAAATGGTCGATAAAATTTCTGAACTATAAAAAGATCATTTGAACACCATACATTCCTCTCATATAGTTTAGATTCATTATACATTTACTTGCATTAATCATCCATAGCACATGTCATTTAGCTTGCATGAAACATCCATATAAATCATTATGCATTTACATAATTATTAGCCGGCATTCATAAAGCATTCCATCAAACCATTCATGTCATTTCACATGCATTAATCATCCATATAAGCATTATACATACACATCATGATTAGCCTACATTAAGCATCCATAAAACATTAAAAACAAATTGCATAAAACATAAAAACATTCACACAAAAAATGACACAAATATATAAACAACCATGTATATATATATAAATATCATATATACAATCAATTCCAAAAGGCTACAATGAAGCACCAAGGATCATATATACAAAATAGTGCATCTAAGCACTAAGTCTACTATCCATGAGAAGACTCCTAAGACCTAGTAGGAACCCTCAGCCTAGAACTATGCCTAGACTCTATATGCCTAGATGACTCAACCACAGAAGAGGAAGGAGGATCCGGTAATGTAATATGGTGTTGCATACACACATCCTCCAAGGAATGCACATATGCCTCACTAGCTCAAAGATGCCAAAAATCCATATGTTGTTGCTGCTCCACCAAAATATCTGCTTGGAGACTCATGACCATTTCCTGCTCAAACTCTAGCTGAGCTATAGTAGCCAAAGACTCCCTATGAGTCTCAAGTATGGTCTCGAACTCCTTGCAAAGCTGCTCCAAATCTACTCATAGCCTAGCCACCTCAGATATCTCATCCATATCCTCATCACCTTCCCTATCTCCCTCTACCAACCCCACCTCTAGAGTCTACTAGGCTTCTCCTCTCGACTGCATTCGACCCATCGATCATTGAGACCTCATCCTCTTTGGAGTCATCCTCAACCCTAACATTGTTGTGTCATCCCCAACCACCTTTGGTACCCATACTGATTGGAAACCAAACCATGTTGCATACTTCAGAGTCACCCTAGCATAATCCACATAGGAGAACTCAATCTCCTTGTCATCCTTAATCACCATTCACCATGGCTTTGTACATGGCAACATCCCCTCTTCTTGTTGGCGTCGATATAACACCATATCATCTAGCACATCCTAAGGCAATCTGAATTTCCTCAACACCCACGAATACTAGAAGTACTCTACCTCCTCATCCCTCCACCCAACCAACCATCGAGCCTGCCACACCTGATGTAACTACTTCCTATCACCATTCCATAGGGCTCCTCACCATGGCCTCAATACCACATCATCTCGAGATAAGCCTAAACACATGTCTCTATACCACTAGCCATTGTGAATATCTCAGCTCAGTTGCACCTCCTCTGCCACAGCCCATCACCTAGCATAGGTCTCCCTCATCTAGCATGTCAGACATGGCAACCCCTCGGGCTGAGCTATCATAAAATGCTCCCAAGCCTAGCACTATAGTAGGAATCTACACCCAATTCCCTTCCTCTCCCTACGAATTACCTCATATAGCTCTTGGTACAACTATGCCAACAAGGCAGGAGCCCATGCATACTCCTTTGGGTCGATGAGTAAATCACTCACTAAACCCAATAGGTTCCAAGGGAACCTACAACCCATGCTATTAGGTAGCACTATGTTCACTAGCATGAACATAATCAAAGTTGGGAGTGCATCCAACTCCTTTGCCTTGTACATGCTCAAATAGCATATCCCACCATCTCCCATCTAGGCCTCCCACCATCGATCTCTGAACATCCTCTCCATCTCGGCCTTCTTGTCCTAGCCAACCACAACCTTCTCCCCTTCTACTAGCACCTTGAGAATACGATACACATCCTCAAGAGTGATAGTAGCCTCCCTAGTAGGCATTTGGAACATCCCCCTATCTGGATCCCATCTCTCTATCAAAGCAGAGAGATACCCTTCATTGGCCATCACAACATCTAGCCTCACCATGCCATCAAGGCCCCACATTTCCTAGCAACCCCCACTCCTTCTCTGAAAGCTTCTTCCTCATCCTCGGAACAAGAGGAGATAAAATATGTTGAGGCTCAATATCCCTCAGATGTAAGCAACAAATAATTTCATTAATATTTGTAAAATAATAATAATAATAATGCACAAGTGACAAAAGTTTTTTTCAACATTATTGAGGCAAATGGTGCCTCAGCTCTACCAGTCATATTCAATCCCTTCACTGCCATAGCTTCTGTGCAATTTTCCTCACTAGCCTCACTAATCTCTCATACTCATTCCACCCCTCAGACACAACTTCTCAAAGTGTCAATTGCACAAGTGAGCCTCATGATTCACTCTCAAATATATTTATAGCTTTCCCTAGCACATTCAGGTGTAGGTCTGCACCTATGAATTTGTAGGCTCACCTGGGCGCTTGGTTGTGCACCCAGGTGCACCTACGTGCCTGCAGGACACCATAGGCGTAGTCGTGCGCCTGGCGACAAAATGGTACAAATACAACATCAATAAAAATAGTAGCATACCTCCTCCAAATTTCACCAAATTTCATCCACACATCATGCACATCATAAAATCAGGTTTTGTGAAGATAGAAATCATTTTGCATGCATAATTTTCAAGAACGAATAAAATATTAAAAATCCATAAATCAAGGCACAAAATGCAGCAAAACAATCCAAATTTTCACAAAATTCATTCCTGATTACTCTACATCATATTCTGCATCATCTCACACAACTTCACAAAAATTGGAGTTCATTCGATCAATAAATCACTCAGTTATGTGCAAAATGAACAACTCAAAGAAGCACAAGCTGCAAATCATACATCAACTAACAACACATTTTATGAAAGCGTAACCACCATACATCAAGCATTCTTCCATCATCATCTTTCATTTTCATCAATAATCTCATCCACAATCTATCTGGTATTCAATCAAACCTCATATCTAGTAGGCTATTTTATAAACTTGGTGATTGTAGCGATATCAATCCATGCAAATTCGGTAAGATGAGTAATCTACAATAAGGACACTTGACCATGATCAAATTCAATTATCTCATCATAAAAGATCACAATCATATTTTGCACCTAAAATTTGGAATACAAACTTGCCAAGAACAATTTGCTAAAAGGCAGTCATTGATGTCCTCTTCCATGCGGCATGAAAACATGGATAACCAAAATCTCAAACACTCATTCACTTGACAACAATCATAATACAGGACACCAGTAAGCTTGATTGGTTCCATCATGGAATTGGTGAAGAAATTTCCATAGTCAATACCCAACCCCTACATTGATTTAGTCAGCCTGCATCTTCATATCTTACATACTCAATGATGCCATTACGATAGCTTATTCAACAACATAAAACCAACCCAAAGTTTGGGGCAACAACATTACATTATGATTCTCTCATGATGGGATACACCTCACATGATCATCTACACTGAAAAAAATCCCCTCTCCACCATTGGGGAAAAAATGATATCACATTTTACATCATTCATATTGTCCACAATCACATGGTACTATACACCAACCCCCATCCCACCATTGGGGCAAAAACGATATCACATTTGCATTTCACATCATTCATTCATCAATTGTACAACTTCACTACATCATTCATTTTTCAATTGTCTTGTGAGATACATTCATAACTCATTCACCAATTGAGGGGGTAAGCTACAAAAATTCCAAAAATTCTTTATTCTTTTATCTTCAAAATTAGTGCTCAAATCCAATGACAGAGAGAAGTTGCTTCTGCGTCCATAGCCCAAATAGGTGTCTCTTGTTTTTGCACCATATTGTGTTTCACAAAACATGGTACAAAAAGGATCATCTATAGACACCAAATTACACCAAATAATCCTCCATCCTAACCTTCCCACCATCCACTTGTCCACCATACACCTTCCCATCAATTATTTGGCCCAATTCCACCTTTCCCGCCATCCATTTCATCACTTCAGCCCTTTTTCGCCATTTCCTAGCCTAATTGGGATTATTTTAATATTATTTTATATTATTTAATATTTAATATAATATTTTATATTATATTATAATATATTTATTATAAAATATATATTTATAGACTCAATTAACCACAACCATCCGATCCATTCTAATCTCCACCCTCCATCTTCATTAATCCATGCCACACTCAAAACGTAATCTCAACCTTAGGATCTAATTTAATCTTAGCCACACGATCAAAAGTGTAAGGCTAAAAACCTAAGAAAACCCTAGGTTGGATTATAAATAAGGGTACTTTGCAAATGCCCAAACCTTGGAACCTTGAGAGTTAGACATTGCACACTAGAGAAATTATTGGTGAAGCCCTAGCATAGAATCCTAAAAATCTGAATCCCTAGCTTGCCGATAAGAATTCTGCTATTCCAGCCATCACCCATTCATCCTCCATCGCTATCACAACCCCCATCCATATGCCGCATTCGTCACCATCCCCCAGATCTGCTTTTGCATATTTTGCCCTAACCCGCATGTGCCCTCCAGAGCTTGTGAGGCTCACTGCAGAGCCTACAAAGTGCTCACCAGAGCCTGCTGTATGCCACAGGCACTCTCTAGAGCCTTCTATATCCTGCAGGTGCACACTAGAGCCTATGAAGCTTGTGTCAGAGCCTTCCAAGTGTGCATCCAAGCCTGCTGCAACTATAGAAATGTGAATCTGAGCCTGATACACCATGCCATCTGCAACAACAAAATAAAAGCACGGTATATCTCATTTGGATGTATTTTTTCTCATAATTTATTGATCTAGCATACTTTTTGACTTCATTTTTAACTAGGGTTTTATTGGTATCTGAGGGTCTCACACTGTGTAGCCCTCATAGGTATTACTAATCCCCTTGTTTTGTTTTTATGTATGCATATCTGCAAGTTTTACACATTGTTGAACGACTGTTGAAGCTAGAGTGGCCCTACATTGGATACTCAAAGCCCACTCAACCTATTGGAAGCAAGGACACACTAAATCTAAAGACACTTTGTGGTTATTACTAGATTTTTGAAGAACCCTAGTGCCATTGTAAAAATCATTGTATCAAATACATACATTGAGTATGAATTGTAAAAAAGTTCATTGTCTCCCCCCCACTTTATTGAATACATCCATTTGTGCAATCTTTGTATTTCCTTGTGTTATTTGATTTCCAGTTATTATTTAAGTGTCGTGTCTTTTTCTTCACACTTCTATCATGAGTAAAGTCAAAATTTTTGAATAATTTATGTTTTATCAAATTATTAGATCAAATGTTTACTTTTGTATGTTTCATTCTAGCACCCTCGATGGGACCCCCACAAAGGATTGTGCTAGACTAGTTTTATTGTGAATCTAACACAATTTACTATTTCTATTTTGTTGTAGGTACAATATCTAGGTATTATAAAGATCCTTGAAGCCCTGACAACCCCATCAAGACCTTAGGATAGGGATTTCAATCCCCTAGATCTGATTTACCCCTCGACCTATGAATCCAGATACAATTCACCCCCTAGCCTACAAATTGGTCTTACAGGCCTCAAAAACCCTTAAAATTGCAATGGTTAGCAACAGAGAAGCAAGGAAGACCACTTATAGTATTTGAAACTAGGTATTCCTCCCAAACTTCTCTATTTTATAATTTTTGTGCAAAGAATAATTTACTAGTATATGCATCGAGAAATTTGGTAAATTTCCTCTTCCTTACACATCCATCATGCTAGGAATATTTATTTTAGTTTCAGAAACCTGCACAAAACCAAAAAGTTTGATTTCGTTAATTTTTAAGAAATTTTTGCTTTCTCTTTGTAAATCGCATGTTGCATTTCTTTCATGGATTTAAGAATAAGGGTTTTTCAAATTTATTTTTGCATATTTTTTAAAGCAAGTCTCAAATTCCCTTTTGTAAATACAAATTTCAAATACCTTTTTATTGTTATTAAATTAGGATTTGCCCATTTCTTTCGCAAATCCCTTGGGTAAATTACAATTGTCATATTTATTTCTACATATTTAGTTTAAGATTACCTATTTATATTTGTATAAATCTTCCTTACATTTCTTTCATGTTTTAAAGTTAGGGTTCCATAAATCCCTCTTCTCATATATTGTACATTGCTTGTTTACACGCTTTATAGAAGAGATCCTAGTTTCCTTTCCAAAAAGGTACATAGGACTAGATTTATTTTACAAAATGCATCTTACTTTAGCCTTTGCTTCCAAAAAGTGCATCTAGGGCTAGATTTAATTTTAAAAGGATACTTAGTTATATTTATTGCTTTATACATCATCATTAGAAAAATCAAACCCACACACACACATGGTTCAAAACAAACGGTGATATTGCATTTCATCCCCAATCCATCATTAAAGACTGGTGTGAACGGAGTTGTACCCTCCATCAGCTCACCTCCTTAGAAACCTAGTAGACCCACGTGAGTGGTTTTATAGAATTCATCATTAGAAAACCCTTCACTTTTGAGATTGGGCTTCTAGATTTCATCACCATAATTTACATTTGGAGTGGGATATGATTAGATGCCTTTGTCCACAAGGCTCACATAATTTGTGGATATGGTAACTATCCTTATTGACCAAGCCCACCCAAGGGTGAAGCAAAAGCATGGGTATGTTAGTAGCAAGTCTTAGACAATGCTACCTCTTTTTGTGAGATGATATTATAGTGAGCTCATTTCAGTATAGTGAGTTCTCGCTGATAGGTTATCATTTTACTGTCTTCCATACAGGTCACTATTTGCATGTCATAATATTGTTCTATTTTGTGCATCTTTGGATGTTGTAGGGGGTTCGATACTGATGAAACTCCTAATTTTCTTGATTATTCACTCCACTACTTGTGATATTATCTAGGAAGTGTATTTTTCACATCAAAACACACCAAACAAAAAAAACACCTTATTTTCTATATTTAGAACTAATTCTAATTTTGTGTTATTTGCATGATCATAAATTGGTTTCAACACAAGACACCACACATCACTTTATTTTTCATATCTACAAAACTTGTCATTTTAGTTTGATTCCACACATCATAGGGTTGCTTCCAACTCATTTTACACATCGTATATAGAACCTTAGAGTCTAGTTTTTGTGTAGTTCTAAAATTTCACGACACGATACACATCATCATTCCTGTTGTTACTCGTAGCCATGCACGCAAGAAAGTACACCCTATAGAGGAGGCTTCTAGTGCCCCTTATAGTTAGTCCACCCCTCCTCCTTCGATCATGTAGGGCAATTCCATGTACACACCTGATCTACTCATAAAATTTGATCTACTCTATACACACACGATGACTCAGGGTTAGACATCCAATTTTAGTGAAGCCCTTGCCACTTCAATCATAGAATATTATCCACTCCTTTCCCCTGTATCATTAACTAATCCACCCACCACATTCTACAATCATGTGATCTACACTTCTGTAGGACAACCTAACTCATTCTTCACCATAAATGAGGAGACTCTACCTACGTCCTCCACCTTTGCACACCCTTTATTCTAGAGTTTATCTCAATACCTCTTTGAGAATGACTCCTCCCTCTTGAACCACACTTGACCTAAAGTTGCATAATTTTCCCCTACGATAGGAATGATCTTGATCCCTTCCTCTTCCACCATAGGTACCTAGATGCCATAATTCCAAACCACACAATAGAAACCCTCCTTATAGGAGAAACAAGTACCCCTTCAAACATCACACCCACACTCTTCTCAAGATTCTCAATCATCATCATCCCAATCATATTTCTTCCTAATATGTTAGGACCTATCATAGCCACATATTCAAATACAAACCACACAATATCAACAACAACAACAAAAAACTCACACCCAATCTAGAGTGGATGCATTCCCCACTCTAGATTCCCAAGTTTCTACCCTAGAAGCTTACACTCCTTCCTCCTCATTATTACTATCTCCATCTCAGGTGTTTGGAATGTACCCTACCCAACCCTTAACTCAATCTTCATCTACATTGGCATTTATGTTACCTCCTCATCTTCCTTTTTAGGCCCTAATGACTAGTCTTATTTCCACCTACGGATCAAGACCTACAACCTACACTAATACCTCTCCATGATACTCTACACAGTTTAGTTTTACCACATCCTATCCTTTAGGATAGAGGTAGGTCCCATCCTTTGACATATTACCACAACCAGCCCTAACATCGAAAGCTTCAACACCTCCACTATTACCTACTAGATCTATATTCTTTATACCTCCTCCTTTGTGGTCATTGCCACCTATGACCGAAACATTACGATAGTGTATCGCTCCAAATTTTTTGCACCCTTACCTTCAGGCTATAGGATCCGTGCCCGAAAGGGGGATGTGAAAAGGATGGGACAATACCTCAGACTGAGAGGCCCTTTGAAGGTCCCGCCTCTCGGGGAGGTGTATAAGGGTGAATTTTTGACGGATGGTGGGTTCACCAGGAAACTTTTGAATGGCAGTTTCCATGCCTAGGTTGATAGTGTGTTTGATGTGTTCATTTTTATGCTTGATCATTCAACTCCTAGGTTTGGCCGATATGAATCTAAACTATTCTATATGCCAATGCGGATTTCAATGAATACAAAAATAGAAATAGATGCAAATTATAGAGAATATGCTAACCAGAAGAATTCATACCTGATTCCGGATGTCTGATGGAGATTTTGAGTCTTGTAGCAGTTCAGATCATCTCAGTTTGCACATTATCATCTGATATTTCTCAGGATCATCTCAAATCATAGAAGGTCATCTGAAATAGGACAGAATCATCTAAAATCTGATGAATTCGTCAGACGAATCCGTCAAAAACCTACAATCATAGAAACAGACACAAAATACCAAATATGCAAATGCAGAAGCAAGGGATAATGATAGAAATAACAACAAACTTGCCTAAATAATAGTGTCTAATAACAAATGAGGAAATGCAATAAATTTAATGATTGATTTTACCTTTATCATGCAATTATGCTAAATGAGGTGAACTCCAAGGTGCATAAAACATAATAACTTAAAACAGAGCAGAAATATGTTATGGAAAATGCAGAAAAGCTTAAGAAAATGTGAACTCTAAACTCGGACTGCCCCCAATCTGGACTACAGTCAGGATCGCCTCCAATCGTACGAAATCGTCCGCAATCGTCCGAGATCATCTGCGACGATCCAAGCTAGCTTCGACTGAAAAATAGTAGAATTCCTACAATAAAAAAAATGCAAAATACCAAAATGCAAGCAATAATGCGAGGGAATAAGGAGCTAACTCTGCAATGAAATCCTGTCAACAAAGGGGTTGGGGGTTCAGGGAGAATCAACAAGAATTAGGCAGGGAGGCAGGGGGATAAACTAGAAAAATCCTAGTTTATATAGGATTAAAAAGAGGTTTGGGAGGTTGGGGATCATCCCAATCTGGGAGATCTCCAACAGGGAAATCTCCAACTGCGTAGACACGCTTCTGCCCGAGTTGGAGAGGCTGTTGAAACAGAAGCTAATTATGAAAATTTGGTTTTGGGACGAAATCGTCTGGACGTTCTATTCCAGACGAATTCGTCAGATCGGGGATGATTTCGTCTAATCTGCGACGATATCGTCCAACGGTCAAAACAAATCCTAAAAATGGCGCAAAAACGGGGAAAGCGGGTAAAAGGCGGTTTAACGGGCAGTTTGGGGTTGAAATTCAAATTTTAATATTTTATCTTTTTACTAAGGTTTTAACCGTGCCAATTTTAGGGTGCTACATTTTGCCCCCTCTTTAGCGAATTTTTCGAAGAAAATGCGTTAAAGACGAGTTTTTCCCGTTTTACGAGAAAGCAAAAATATACTCAATTTTTTAGACGACGATTCTTGGTCGAATCGTACGAA
Organism: Wollemia nobilis; assembly: GCA_028583015.1. NCBI lineage: Eukaryota > Viridiplantae > Streptophyta > Pinopsida > Araucariales > Araucariaceae > Wollemia > Wollemia nobilis. The sequence goes on from JAQPPZ010002499.1 coordinate 6,107,727, forward strand.
TGCTGACTATGGTGCCCCCTCCGTGTTTTTACCCAAATCGAACGTTTGAGGAAAAAACGCGAAAAAGCAAAAATTAAAATGTTGATTTTTTAAATAAAATTAAGAAAATAGGGAAAACCCTAATTCATTTTTCTATTCACTTATTGATATGATGTACATATATTTTGATATATATATATGATTTTTTTTTTGATGATATGACTTGTTCATATGTTTTTATGATGCTTTAATGTTTGAAGTGTGCTTATTGGATTGAGGATTCATATAATTATGTCGTTTTGAAATATTATAATTTTGATGTCATCTTGTCGTAAGATTTTAAATGAAATAATCTGATGTAAACAATTGGTGGTTGTGGTGTGATTTGATAAAAAATAAAAGGGACTTCTAACAATAATTTCAAAGGACATTGTCGTTATTATAGACCATTTCATGGAGTCGCCGCTCACTCGGTCGTCAAGCTAATCCCAGTATAGAAATATTGTTAAAAGTAAAAGAGTGCTTAAGAGACTGTCTTAAGACTTTGTGTTGTAATGATGGAGATAATGATGGTTTGATGATTTGTTTTCAGATTTTCATAAAAATAGTATGCATGAAAATATGATGTTGCTAGGCATAAATTCCTAAGTGTGATAAAATTTTGAACAATTCCTTTAGAATTTATACCATGGGTGCAATATTGAATTTTGAACATAATGTCATGAAATAGAATAGGTGTTTGTTTGTTTGTAAAGCATAATTGTGTAACATAATGATGCAAGTCACATGTTTTGATGAATTTTGTTTTAAAATAAATGGAAAAGAAAATTAGAACGATGGTTTGCGCTAGGCATAGAATTATAGGTATAAACTTATACCATCATCGCGAAATCCAAAGAAGAAAATAGATTGTTGGTTTTATTGCAAGATGCATTTTTTTGTGATGTTTGATAAACAGAAAATAATAATATGATGAACATGTTGTTTGAAATCATTTTTGAGATTTTATGAAAAGATGTATATAATTGTTTTTATACAAACAAAAATTCTGAAATAAGAGGATAAAATTATTCCAAAAAGAATTACTGAAATATTTTAAATTATCTCAAAACAAATGTAGGTTTATAAGGGATCCTCATGTGCAAATGTGAGTTCATTACCGATCTTGATTTATCATAATGATACAAAATCTCTCAAATACAAATGTGTGTGCGATTGTATTGTTCATTCACCAATTTTGAGCAAGATAATTTGATACAAGTAATTTGCCTTGACCAAATGAATGTTTGTTGACCATGATTTATATGCATGTAACCATACCGGACTACTATGTAAGTTAGGTTTATCAAGAGCTAGCTAATCCATAAGCTGACAGAGGTCTATACAAAAGAAGGTCGCTAATGTGACAGACATATCGCCACGCTAGGATTTACCCAAGGCCAAGCGGGTTGGGCACAAACCACCTGTTATGGGGCTTACCTCACAGTTTTCGAATAATTGAGAATTCCAAGGATTCAAGCTCATTCACCCTTCTTTTCTTTTCAAGGGGTAGGGAAAGGAGTTTATTGTATTTTGCTTTTGCTTTTCACTTTTGCTTTTTTTTTTTTTGTACTTTTGTATTTTTGCTTGATATTTGAGATAATGCTGAAATATTGCTGTGATGATTCAAAATAACATTTTTCTTTTTCTCTTTTTCTTGAACTTTTCTTTTCTTCCTATGCTAGGGATACTTGCTCGGATTAGCTGTAGAGCAAGGGATTTTTATTCCGGGTAGGGGTGAGCTTGTCCTTTTGTCAATTCTCAAAGATTCTAGACCATGTGCATGATAGGATAGCAGGGGAAACTTTTCGCTCAAGAAACCATTTCTACTATGTAGCATCATATCGAATGTGCAATGAAATCATTTTAATGTGAAGAGATATACTTGGTTCAAGTAAATAACAAGATCAGTTCTCTATGCTCAAAACTTTATTTAATGCCAATGTGGGCTTTGATATAAGAGAGATTAATAATCATACAAAATAAAATCAAGAGATTTATTCATGTGAGTGTGAAAGTGTGGGATTCCAAATAAATGCTCATTTATCCAAAATAATTGAAAATATAACTGCAATACTTCACAAATTGAGAGGTATAGATAAAAGATGTTTTTGAAGATTTTGATAATTTTGATGTTTTTGTATTTTGATTTTAATTGATGAATTGAAAGAATACAATTATTGTTTTTTGAATTTTTATTTTTATATGAATTTTTAGATGATGGAATTGGTGGTATATACAAGATGATCTATATACACTATACAAGGTTATTTGAGTATAGCGTGTCTAAGGTTGCTTCAAAATCAAAGGAGGTTTTGAAGGATAATTTGGTTGTGTTGAAGGTAAGAACAAAAGGTGATGAATAAAAGGTAGTGATAACAAAAGCTTTGTTATAATGTAGAATAATGTAGCAAAAGATTTTACTTTTATATGTGTAAAATTGATCATGTTACAAAATAAAATGTCAGAAGGATAAGAAGGTTCTTCATTCTTATCACTATCTTCCAAGTCTTGATAAGATGGAGGGAGCATATATGAAATATATGCATGGGTGTTATTTGGTAAACAAGGATGATCATATATGGATGAAGAAAAGTGATGGATAGAAGATAATTGTGACAATAGAGAATGTATAGAACTTGATGTTTCAACCGTTAAATATTCTTCAAATGGTGTTGGGTCACCATGTATGGTAACAATTTTATTTGCAAGTTCAAACTTCAAACATTGGTGAAGAGTGGAAGGGACAACCCTCATCGTATGAATCCAAGGACTTCGAGAAGTAGGTTGTAAGGTGAAGGGCAATATGCTACATAAAACAAAGTATCCAAGATCTTGGATCCAATATTGAGGGGAAAAATTATAGTACCTTGAGCTTCTTGAATTTCATTGTTAAAAGATTTTATAATAACATTTGATTCATTAAGATCTTCTTCCTTTGATTTGAGTTTTTGGAATAATTGATAAGTGCATAAATTAAGAGAGGAGCCATTATCTACCATGATAGTTTTAACAGGTGTTTCTTTACTAGATCCTGTAATGTAAAGATAGTAGTCTTCTTGTGGAGTAGAGGAAGGAATATCCTCATCATAGAATGAAATATGGTTAACCTCAAGAGGGTTTACACCATTAATTATGTTCTTAGAGAAAATATGATGAGGAACAAATTGTTGGCTAGGTATCTTGAACAAAGTTTCCTTATGAGAACTTTGTAATACTTCTAAAAGGGATATCTTTGCTTGAGGATTAATCACTTGTTGTTGGCTATCAAAGTGGATTTCAGATTGAGATTTTGATTCTAAAGATGAGCTTTCTATGCTTACATTCCATTTTGGATCATTCTCTAGAGCCAAAGATAGTTTTGAAGGTTGGTCAAATGAGGAATCCATATCTTGAATATCAGATTGAGTTGATTGAACTTGAGGTTGCTCATTTGTAGTTTCTATTACAATATTAGTAATATCATCATGATGGGACACATTAACATGCAATATTTGATTGGTTTCCTGTTGTTGATAATTGAATAGGGGTTCTTGGCGGATCCCCATGTCTTGATTGATTATTGGTATTTGTTGTGTAGGAGTTTGATAGTTTACTGGAGATTTATAATCAGTTGTAGATTGTAATTCCTTTATATTAAAAAGACCCTCATCAATCAAATCTTGAATTGCACATCTTAAATCTTTACAATTTTGTGTCATATGTCCATCTACTCTATGATATTCACAATGTAGCTCGGGTTTAAACCAATCTGTTGTGGTATCAAGTTGTCTTATGGAAGGGAGTTCAATCTTATTTGTATCAAGTAAATGCTTGAGAATTATATCCATTGGTTGATTGAGCTTTGTAAATGTACGTGATGAAGGTTTTCGAGAGGTTTTTGATATGTGCCTTAGGAGTTCAGTCATAAAAGGACCTAATGGTTTCTTACCTCTCTTTTCTTTATTATGGGTAGAATGATGATAGGAAGATTGTGAAGTATGATGTGAGTGCATGGTAGGATTGGAAGAATAAGTATTTTCTTGTTGAAATGGATGTGTTGTATTGAAAGAAGAATATTGAAAGGGTGGTGGAGGATTGTATGTGGATTGATAGACATAATATGGATATATGGGAGAATAGATAATATCGTTATGAAGAGGATTGGAAAAGGGATTGTCCTGTTGGGTTATGGATGAAAAATGAGAAAAGTGTGATGGAGGTGATGTTGAATAGGGATGAGGTTGGTCATAATCAACAAATGTATTTGGCTGAATTCTTCCAACATTACTGATGGGCTCATATTGATTTGAGTAAAAACTCATGGTTTCTTTAGTACTTCTAAAAGTAATATTTAGTATCTATTATTTAGAATTGAATCTAAAACATACAAACTTGAAATGATGATTTTTGTTTTTTATTTTTCTTGTATATATATATATATATATTTGTTTTTTTATATTTTTGAATTAGAAAGATGCCTATGTTATTCACGTCGGGTTCACCAAAATGTATCGCTCCAAATTTTTTGCACCCTTACCTTCAGTCTATAGGATCCGTGCCCGAAAGGGGGATGTGAAAAGGATGGGACAATACCTCGGATTGAGAGGCCCTTTGAAGGTCCCGCCTCTCGGGGGAGGTGTATAAGGGTGAATTTTTGATGGATGGTGGGTTCACCAGGAAACTTTTGAATGGCAGTTTCCATGCCTAGGTTGATAGTGTGTTTGATGTGTTCATTTTTATGCTTGATCATTCAACTCCTAGGTTTGGCCGATATGAATCTAAACTATTCTATATGCCAATGCAGATTTCAATGAATACAAAAAATAGAAATAGATGCAAATTATAGAGAATATGCTAACCAGAAGAATTCATACCTGATTTCGGATGTCTGATGGAGATTTTGAGTCTTGTAGCAGTTCAGATCGTCTCAGTTTGCACATTATCATCTGATATTTCTCGGGATCATCTCAAATCATAGAAGGTCATCTGAAATAGGACAGAATCACCTGAAATCTGATGAATTCGTCAGACGAATCCGTCAGAAACCTGCAATCACAGAAACAGACACAAAATACCAAATATGCAAATGCAGAAGCAAGGGATAATGATAGAAATAACAACAAACTTGCCTAAATAATAGTGTCTAATAACAAATGAGGAAATGCAATAAATTTAATGATTGATTTTACCTTTATCATGCAATTATGCTAAATGAGGTGAACTCCAAGGTGCATAAAACATAATAACTTAAAACAGTGCAGAAATATGTTATGGAAAATGCAGAAAAGCTTAAGAAAATGCGAACTCTAAACTCGGACTGCCCCCAATCTGGACTACAGTCAGGATCGCCTCCAATCGTACGAAATCGTCCGCAATCGTTCGAGATCGTCTGCGACGATCCAAGCTAGCTTCGACTAAAAAATAGTAGAATTCCTGCAATAAAAAAAATGCAAAATACCAAAATGCAAGCAATAATGCGAGGGAATAAGGAGCTAACTCTGTAATGAAATCCTGTCAACAAAGGGGTTGGGGGTTCAGGGAGAATCAACAAGAATTAGGCAGGGAGGCAGGGGGATAAACTAGAAAAATCCTAGTTTATATAGGATTAAAAAGAGGTTTGGGAGGTTGGGGATCATCCCAATCTGGGAGATCTCCAACAGGGAAATCTCCAACTATGCAGACACGCTTACGCCCGAGTTGGAGAGGCTGTTGAAACAGAAGCTAATTATGAAAATTTGATTTTGGGACGAAATCGTCTGGACGTTCTATTCCAGACGAATTCGTCAGATCGAGGACGATTTCGTCTAATCTGCGACGATATCGTCCAACGGTCAAAACAAATCCTAAAAATGGCACGAAAAATGGGGAAAGCGGGTAAAAGGCGGTTTAACGGGCAGTTTGGGGTTGAAATTCAAATTTTAATATTTTATCTTTTTACTAAGGTTTTAACCGTGCCAATTTTAGGGTGCTACAAGTAGGCTCCTACCTAGTAGGTATCCATGCCATTAGAACACATCCATAATCACAATACTACTATCCCCAACAAACATCCATTCCATAGCCTAGTGTCCCACTAGCCGTGACATCATACATCGCTCAAAAACCATCCTACCAAGACCAATTTCTACACTCCCCCCCTAATTACTAGAAAGAACAAAAATTCAGTATCCACCACATTCCTAGGCTCAAAATGCTCTCGTGCTATAGCATATATACCTTCAAACAGTTGATCAACTCCTTTTTAGAACACTTCTCTATAAATATTAAAAATAAGACTAACTTCTCAGACATCTATGCCTTACGATAGGTTGATGACGAACCCATTACAAAATTTATGTCGAGATGGAGATCAATCATCCATGACCTCACCCACAGCCTCTCTACCATTGATTTAGTGACACTTTTCTCCAAGAGTTTCCACAAAAACATTTCCACCTCCCTATAGCTTCATCAAAGCCATACCTTTGAAGAAGCCATTACCCAAGCCAAATAAATTAAGGACATCAAGGTCTAGTCAGGAAAGATTAAGTTAAGACATAAGCCAAAATACAACTCAAACTTCCATTTTAATAAAAATACTCCCAACCAAACCTTTCCTCGACCACCACAAGCCAATCAAGTGGCTGCCACTACCTTAGCAACCACATCAATTTCACAACCCCCTATTCCACAACAACAAGCCTTCCAAACCAATGCACCTCTCTCCCCTAGGCTTTAGCAGTATCGTAGCATGTGTCCATAAGCCCCACATCACAACCTTACACCACTTTCTAAACTATTACCAGTCCTCTTTTAGATATTATACGAGGGTAGTCACATCATCTTACTTGAGATTCGACCAGTGGATCCAAACCTACCTAAGCCTTTTGGATACAATGAGCAAGCCTTCTACCAATACCACTAACAAGGTGGCCATGATATTTAATTCATTTCACTCTTTCCATGGTTAAGTCCAAGACCTCATTGATAGGGGTACCATCCAGGTTTCAAACCCCCTCACCCCACAAAATCAAAACCTAGGGATCTTCCAGAACCCCTTACCTAACCACAGGAGGACCAATCCCAAAATACCACCATTCAACCCTCCAGGGCCACCTAGATAGGTAAACAATGTCCAACATGATCCTCCATCACGTGGTGTAGTTAGGTATGATCAACCTTACCACTCAAAATTAGTGATACCCATCACACCAAACAACACCTATTATTTCCCTACTGGTCCAATTCACATTGTTGTAGTCCTCTGCAACTCCTAGTGCTATACCACCTCCACATAAAAATATCATTACAATCCATGGTAGGATTACCCATAAATTACATAATTTCCTTGCTCGGTTATCCATTTTCAACCTCTTACAATAATCTCAATCCCATTATGAGGCATTGAATAACATCCTATGTTCCATAACTTTGGAGACACATGACACAAATACCTTCATAAATTTTATAGGTAACATCCCATGATGCCTTCAACACTCCATTAGATTTCATGATCATGAGATCATAGAACTGGTAGGAGAAGGAGCGGATCCCCCTATCCATATCCAAGCAACCATCAATGACATCACCTACAAGCATGTCCTCATTGATACTGGTTCTTCCATTAGTATTATCTCCATAGTGACATTACATCATTTGCATATTCCACCAGCTTATTTTACCACTCCCTCACTCAACGTTCATTCACTTGATGGTTCCATGAGATATATAGTAGGATCTATTATTTTACCCATCTGAGTAGGTATATTTACCATCTCCATCATTTTCCACATCATCCAAGGTGAGATGCAATATGATATCCTTCTTGGTCACCCATGGATCAAGGACATGCAGTGCGTTCCTTCCATGCTACATCATTGCCTTAAATACGTCCATGATGGACTTGTCCATTGTATTCCTACCAATGGGGATCCATTCAAATTTTGCAACATAACAGACCTCCCACATACACCTTCCTCTTATTCCATGCAATAATTTCCTATATCTTCCCATAAATCTATTGTAGCATCAATATCTTCCCTAACATCTGCTTCTCTACCACAAATCCTCATTAAGGACACACACCTCAATGTCAATTCCATGAATGTTAACTTTTGTAGTACCTAAACCTACTACCATACCTTTATCACCACTCTCTTCATGGCCACCACAACCATATTAGCCATCATCTTTCTCAACTTCGCCCACAATACTACAACCATCATCACCATCTCCCTCGCGCCCTGCTACTCAACCTCAATCATCTTCCCCTACAAGAGTGTATATTCTCCCCACACCACAAACACCTTACCTTCCCTTTTGTACATGGCCTAGGTCATTCACCTCCTCACATTGTCCAACATCGATACCTTCTCCTCTTCCTTCATGATTCGCATAGGCAGACCATCTTATCCCAACTACTATAGTTGAATGCCATGAGTGGGAGTAGCGAGCTTCTCATCTTGATGACAAACTATTACATCCTTCCACTGTCACTATAAGAGAATATCAAATTGCACCATCATCTTCTAATTTAGATTCACCACCTCATTCACCATCACATACATCACCATGTATTTCTATTTTCATGACAAATTTAGGCCTAGGGTATTACAATGTGTGTGATTCCTTTGTATCTCCACCTATTATTCAATACACAAGTGACTTCAGTCACCCCTCAACCTCATTTTTAACCATTGGAACTATTATACAATTAGAATCCCCTAAAAATCATACTAATTTCATCTATGCAAGAGTTAATTCTTCACTCCCACCTGTAGTCCCTCCCCTACCATAATCTAGCTTTTATGGTACATTAGACCATATGGCCAGTCCCCAGTTCACCTTACACTATCTTTGGTGCTTCCATTGGCATATATTTGGATTAGATCACTATGTACAAGGGTTTCATACACCCATTAACTCCCATGTACAATTACCTATAGATAAATCTAGCCTAGGTTACCATCCAACTGTCATCCACACACTTGAGGATGAGCTTCAGGATATCTCTCTACATCCTTCCCTATTTCCAACACACACCTTGGAATAATACATTGACATGGATATCCTAGAGGATAACCCATCACCCCACTCTACCATCATAGTTCCATGTGATTTCTTCCAAGAAACCTCTTGTTACAACACCACATCATCATGTTGTGTCAATGAATTGATAAGCCAATTTGTCACCCTATCCTTAAATACTCATTACATATATCATGACATGACATCTCCACTGCTATCATGAACATATTTATCCACATTCTTGCCTATCCATAGGTAGCTCCATTGCTTGTTTACTCGACCATGTTCTCCACCAGTTGTCTTGTGCCCTCCATTAAGCCTCTTAGGATGCACACATAGTTTTGAGTCATCATCATAAAACTCTTCACCACCATCCTCCATGATGTTGGTTAACATGGTCGAGATGGATATTTTCTCCCCACTTTGATACACACACTAGAAAACCTGTGATGACACACCAAAACCTAATTTCATCGATCTTGCACACATGTCACCTATATAGGTACCCCAAAATTTCTTACTTTCACCCCATATTTTGCATGCTGCTAATGCTCCTTTACCCTCTAAACCACCTCACATCTCATTGGTGTGCCACACAAATGTCTACCTATATGTCGAGTATGACATTACCAAGTCCATTGATGACCTCCACCACATTCTAATTCTAGAAAAGTTGTGTGACAGTTCTTACATGCTCATAGAAGAAACTATCAATGTAGATATTAGTGATGAACCAAAAATTCCCCACATTGTTAAAATAGTTGTAAGCCTTTCACCCGAAGAGCACATTTTTTTACTACTTTCCTTTGAAAGTATATTAGAGTCTTCACATGGTCCTACATGGATATGCTAGACCTCGATCCTGCCCTTGTATTCCACAACCTCACACTAGACCAAGATGCAAAACCTATTAGATAGAAGCTATGATGCATGCATTTGATAGTAGAATTGCTAGTGAAGTTTTAGCTCCAAAATATTTTAGACGTAGACTTTATTGTACCCATAGATTATCCTGAATGGATCTCCAACATGGTCTTAGTACCAAAATAGTTTGGTGAAGTTCATGTTTACATTGACTTTCATGATTTAAGCAAAGCGTGTTCCAAAGACAACTTCCCATTACCTAACATCGACTCACTCATTAAATCTATCGTAGGCCATGAGATGATTTCCCTTATGGATGGATTATTTGGTTACAACCAAATCAAGATCAACCCTACTAATCAAAATAAGACCTCATTCACAACCCCTTGGGGGACCTTTTACTACAAGGTCATGCCTTTGGGCCTTAAAAATATTGGGGCAACCTACCAACGTGCAATGACATATATATTTCATGATTACATGCACAAAATCATGGAATATTATGTAGACAACCTCATCACAAAGTCCAAGAAATTCTTGTAGCACCTAGATGATCTCTACCAAATATTTTACTGTTTGTTAGAGCATAATATCTTCCTTAACCCAAATAAGTGTGTCTTTGGTGTTACTTTAGGTAAGATACTAGGGTTCATTGTCTCACAACAAGGTATTGAAGTAGATCCTAGCAAGATAAAATCCATCATTGATATACCCTTGCCTACCACCTTAAAACAATTGCACAGCCTCCAGGGCAAGATAATATCCATCCATCGATTCATAGCACAACTGTTAAACAAGTGAAAACTCTTCAATCATCTCTTACAAAAGGGAGTAAATTTTAAATGGGATGATAACTACCAAAAAACCTTCAATGCTATCAAAATTTACCTCACTTCCCCACAATTATGTCTCCCCCACACCCACAACTATCGCTAATTCTATACATCTTAGCCACATATTTTGCACTAGGTACATTGCTAGCTCAAAATAATGTGCTCGACAAAGAGCAAGCCATATATTACATAAGTCATACGCTATTCATCTATGAAGTTAGATACGAGTACATTGAAAAGCTATGCCTAGCTATAGTCTTTGCCACCCAAAAACTTTACCATTATATGTTAAATCACACAACCTTTGTCATCCCCCGAGACAATCCCCTTCGGTACATGATGAAAAAATTTATCACAACTCCCGCATAACAAAATAGATCATACTTTTAACTGAATTTGACCTAGAATTCATTTCACAAAATTCCATTAAAGGATAGGTTATTGTAGACCAACTTGCAAAAGCTCCCTTTCTTGATGACCAACCTCTCCTCATTCAGCTTCTTGATGATTCCATATTTCACATAATAGAAGTTGAAGAGTATATCAATCCAGAGACACCAGCTAACCTAACCCTATTATTTTATGGCTCTTGATGCACTCATGTTGGGGGTGTAGGCATTGTTTTCTTCACACCTGAAGGAGAACCACTCCCCTTCTCATTTAAATTGGACTTCCCTTGTAAAAACAACAATGCATAATATGAAGCCTTAATCCTAATATTAAAATAGGCCCACACCATGCATATCAAACTCCTCCACATCATAGGTGATTCCCTATTGGTAGTGAACCAAGTGCAAGAGATATTGCAATGTCATTGTCTAGTTCTCCAATAGTACAAACATATTGCATAGAAGCTCCTTTCCTAATTTGAGTGGTACGATATCGAAGCTTCTCCATGATCATGCCTCCATAGGATAATTAGTACTACAAAATCCATCATTAGATACCACATCTATATCTATTCATACACTCACCCAATCTACCATATCATCTATGTCTCCTATAGATGATGGTGGTATTCACATGGTCAATACTAAACCACGTGACCCTTGGTTTGCATAGATAAAATATTATATCAAGATAGGATTCCTACCACATGACCTACCACATGCTCATCATCGAGCATTCAAAAAATGAGTGATTCACTATATATTACTGGGGGACATCCTCTATCACCATATCTATGATGGAATCATCTTGCACTACCTAGAACCCCATGAATCTCAATAGGTTATACAAGAAATCCATGATGGTACTTGTGGTGGCCACTTTAATGGCATGGAAATCACAAAATGCATCCTTCGCATGGGATATTACTAGCCAATGATGAAATATGATTTTTGTGAATATGTGAGGTGATGTGTCAAGTTCTAATAATATGCAAACCTCACACACCTTCCATCTCAAGTGCTCCAACCCATCCAATCCATGTGGCCTTTCTCTCAATGGTGCCTGGACCTTATTGGACAAATCACACCCACTTCATCAAGTAATCACAAGTTCATTATTACAACCATAGAATACTTTACAAAGTGGGTCGAAGCAATCCCACTCATCCAAACCATAGAATCTAAGATCATGAAATTTATCACAGACCATATCATTTATTGAAGAACACAAGCTTATACTGAGAGGGGGGGTGAACAGTATAAGACCTCTTTTTACTTTTTATTTTATACTTCAAAACTATAAAGCAATATACCCAAAGCAATATCAAAGCAATGCACAATATCATCCACAAAGTGACACCAATTTTAATGTGGTTCACCCAGAATGGCTGGGCTATGTCCACAAAAATTTTCTCTAAAAGTTATCTCAAAGTTCTTTGGGAATCCTTCCCAATTACAATGTTTATGAGCCTTAGCCCAAAGGATATACCTTCCCCCAATCAGAATTTATGAGCCTCTGCTCAAAGGAGATACCTTCCCCTTTGCTCTGGAAATGATCCCTCAGAAGATCAACTGCCTCTACCTCTTGCCAGCACAAGGAACTTCTTTCCACCGAAGACCTCCTATCCTCAATTTTTAGCCTAAGAGACCTCTGCCTTCTATGATCACGTCCACAACTCAGCAACCTGTACCAAACACATTCAATCGATCTAGTACAAGTCTTCCTCTATCTGTCAGATCTATCCAACTCTTGAACAAATCAATCCTCTACATACAAGCCTTCTCAAAGACTTGCCAACTATCCTCAGGTTCTTATCATAGAACCAATACACCTTTGTCCTCAAGTTCTCTGATAGAACTATCAAACTCAGCTCACAAGTCCTCTGCTAGGACCTGTCCAAATCTGCTCATAAGTCCCCACCGGAACCTGTCCAAAACTGCTCACAAGCCCCCACTGGAACCTGTCCAAAACTGCTCACAAGTCCCCACCGGAACCTATCCAAAAACTTAGCAAGCTCACCAAGAAAAACTTTCTTAGTAGGAAATCACAAAGTGAATTTTTAGAGACCCAATGTGATTTTTCAAACTCATAGAAGCATAAAGAGAATTGTTAGAGACTCAATATGTTCTATACTCAAATCCTAATCTCAAAATTCAACTCAAATCAACTCAGCTCAATCTCAATCTCAAATCTAAAAACTCAACTCAATATCTGAAATGGATAGGATAGAATGTTTTCTTTCAAGAACATGAAACCCCAACAATTGCCAACTATGCAAATAATCACATAACAATGATACTCATGTTCTTTTCACCATCAATTAGGGTTTCAACAACAATGCTCATCAAACAAAGTTTAGTCAACCAACACCATTCAACATCAACCTTGAAGCATTCAACCAATCATCACAAGAAAAAGGAAACAAGAAGAAATCCTTTTCCCTCCAAAGATATTTGAACAAAACAACCACCAATACAATATCACCAAATGCAAAGAATAACTTGCTCAAATCAACTCAATGGAGTAAGCCCAATATTATGAATCAAGTAAAGCAATAACTTGATCAAACAACCTCTTTGGAAGCAACTCAACCATCAAACTCAAAACAGCCAACCAAGGGTTCCACCAACTCAATGCAAGTAACTAGACTCACAACTATAAACCCTAGTGCACAAAGCTTCCACTATCTCAAACCAGAAATTATGCATTCACCAAAACTCTCCTTAAGGATAAAAATGCATAAGTAGTCTTCAACAAACCAGAAAATAGGATTTACACCCAACCAAAGGAAACCTAGTTAAAAACCTTTTCACTCCAACCTTATTTTAGAAAAACATACACCAATAATACTTATAATAAAAATGTGCCCATACCCTTTTTGAAGATGAATAAGCCCTTGAAAATTGACCACAATTAATAATTTTGATCTTCCCTAAAAATTATTAACCCAACATTGGCATGTCAAAATAACTCAACCACCATGGCAATTATTTCCCCTTTAATTTTCAATCCGACTATAGCAAAAATATTAATCTTGCATTCCTTATACCTCCTAAAGATAACTTTATAAAACCTTAGCAAGCAAAATATTAAAATTTAATTGCCACTCTTTCTGCAAAAATTTGAGCGCATACCTTTGGTAAATATCCCACGAATTTCAAAGTGCATACACTACCCTCAAAAGGGTCTTCGGTGATTCGAACCGCCGATAACCATGCTACTAAGTCCTTTGACCATGTCGCATGGGCTACGAGAGCCCATGTGAGGGAGAAGGGAATTCTCCGTTCTTATCATCGCGTGCGCCTCCTCCTTGGCGCCAAGACCAACCCGTCACACCTTTGACCACTCAACATTTGTATTCCTCCTTCACTGGTGCAGGGGCTTCGATGTCAAAATTGAAATGCTCAGGGATTAATGTCAAAATCTTGGCCCAAAATAAATGAATTCATTTGCCTCATTTTATATGCACTTTGATGCATTTCCAAACATGTCGGCTGAATTCGAAAAGTAAATTCGAATTTAATTAAAATTGCTTTCTAAAGGGTTTAAAAACCCTTAAGATTTTTAATAAATTAAAAATAATTTCTCCCTTAATTAATTAAAAAATTAATTAATTAAAACCTTGAAGGGTTTTAAATAATAATTAAATAAATAATAAAGAGAACCTCCATTGGTTTTAATAAAAACCATTTAACTTGGTTTTATTGGAAAACCCTTGCCAATGGAATCTCTCCGGATTCTCTTGGAATCTTCCACCTTTGAAGCCAACACATCCTCTTAGCATTAATGCCATTTCCTTTTGACATCAATGACAACTCATAGACAAGAAGCTAGGATATCAAACCCAAAATTGCCAACAATCTCCCCCTTTGTCATTGATGGCAAACCATGCTTCTCAAAAACACAGAAACTCAACATAAATAGCTCCCCTTGTCTTGAGGCTCTCCCCCTTACTCAAATATCTCCCCCTTTGTCATCAATGGAAAAGGGTCACCTTTGGGGCTCGAGAATAAGAATGAGCCTCTTAGCTTAGTCCCTCCCCCACCTCCTGATGAGGTGATTAATTCTGGGGTGGGAGTAAAACTCCCATTAGGCACTGATCATCATCAGTGTCTATAACTTCCTTGTCGGGCCTTCTCTTGAACTCTTTGTCCATATTCCTATTCCTATCACTGTTCTTGTTCTTGTTCTCATCCCTGTTCTTGTCCATGCCTTGATCCTTGGACCTGATCATACCACTGTTTCTGTTCTTGTACCTTGGAATTTCAGCTCTACACTGTCTAGCTATGTGACCTTCATTGTTGCACTTATAACAAGTAACAATGTTATTTATTTGAGGCATACCTATTCTTTGAATCCATTTGTTTTGACTAATCCTATTCTGGCCAAACCTATTATGGCCAAACCTGTTTTGACCAAACCTATTCCTGTTATTTGCCTTGCAATAAACTGCCTTGTGCCCAAAATGTTGACAAGAGTAGCAATACCATTGAAAGTAACTAGCACTTCTGAAACTGTCATTTACCTCCTTCACTTATGACATGCAATGTGAAGCCATGTGACCAAACCTGTGACAAGTAAAACATCTGCCTTGAAACTTTCCTTTAATTGACCTCTTAGGTTCTAAAAACTTCTTCTCATTCTGAATTCTATTTTCTGTTCCTGTGCATCTATCATTCAAGAACTCATGATCTGAAATACTTTCCTCATCAGAACTCTCTTCCTTTTGGAGTCTCTTACTAGACTCTCCAACTTGTTCCTTGTGTGGCTTAACAAAACCAAGGCCTATTTTATCTATTGTCTTTCTTTGACCTTTGATGAGAGACTTAACCTTTTTGGAGCTATCTTGAAATCTGTAAAGTTTATCCTTGTACTCTTTAGATTCCTCTTTCAAAGAAGCCATTTTATGTTCTAACTCACTATACTCAATAACCTTAGACTCTAACTCATCCTTGAGTTCTTGTGTCTTAGCTATAGAGAAGTCAAGACTTTCTATAAGATCATCTCTCTCCATACAACATTCATCTAACTTATCCTTGAGTCTAGCATTCTTCTTTCTTTCCTTTTTCAAAGCACTAAGAGCACTAATAAGTTCACTTTCAAGATCCTTTATTTGATTTCTTTTTGAATCATCAAAGCCTTTTTCAGATTTCTTATCACTAGAGGTGCTACCCTTTTCAAAAACCATACATGCATCTTCCTTATAGTTTTCTGAAGCATCGTCATACATACTAGAAACCAAATCATTATTTGTGCAATCATCCTCAAGGTGACCAAAATTTCCACATCTAAGACATTTCATGATAATGAATCTATGTTTCGGTTCTTCCTCTTTTTTCTGATATGAACAACATCTCATTTTCATTATCACTTGAAGAACTTTCACTATCACTACTAGAACACTTACTTGCTTTGTCTAGGTAGAAACTCTTCTTGTGCTTGTGAGAATACCTCTTTCCTTGATTGTTGTGTTCATCTTTGTTTTTCTTGTGATGCTTGTGCTTTTCAGAATCCTTGCTCTTAGAATCCTGTTTATCTTCATCACTTTCATTCTTGGGAACAAGACAGTCGGTAGCATAATGACCAAACTTTCCACAATTGAAACATCTTATATTTTTCATACTTTTGTGCTTTCTAGAGAACTTGCATTTCTTGTTGTAATATGCCTCTTCATCACTAGAAGACTCATCACTCTCTTGAAGTTGTTTACCCTTGGATTTCTTGGTAGCATTGAAAGCTGCCTCTTTCTTGACATCAACCTTCACTTGAGTTCTCAACTCAAATGCTGCAAGTATACTATGGAGCTCATCCTTTTTCAACTTATCCAAATATTTAGCTTCCTCAATAGCAGAAATATTTTCACTAAATCTATTAGGAAGAGATCTTAAAATCTTATCACAAACATCATTTTCAGCAAGCTCAAGACCTAAGTCTTTCATGGAGTTAATAACCTCATCCATATGAAGCATGTAGTCACTAATATTTTCATCATCATTCATCTTGATTTGTTCAAACATACCTTTGAAGTGTCTCAACTTGGCCTTTCTAAAATTTGTATCATCTGTATGAACCACCTACAACTGTTTCCACATTTCACCAGTCGTCTTGTAATGAATCACTTTGGTGAGATCTACTTTCTGTAAGCCTTTTAGGATTGCATTCATTGCTTTTGAATTATTGTGATGTAGGAGCCTTTCTTCTTTAGTATATGGACCATGTATAGGAATAGTGTACTCGTCTTCAATCACTTCCCATACCTCATTACCAAGTGCCATTAGATGAACCTTCATCCTTGCACTCCAAAGACCAAAATCTGACCCATCAAGAATAGGTGCTGCATTGCCACTTGAATAATCCATTGTGTTCTTTACTAGCTTTTCCTTCAAGCTGTTAAAATTTTTGAAGGAACCCGCTCTGATACCAATTGAAGAACACAAGCTTATACTGAGAGGGGGGGTGAATAGTATAAGACCTCTTTTTAATTTTTATTTTATATTTCAAAACTATAAAGCAATATACCCAAAGCAATATCAAAGCAATGCACAATATCATCCACAAAGTGACACCAATTTTAATGTGGTTCACCCAGAATGGCTGGGCTATGTCCACAAAAATTTTCTCTAAAAGTTATCTCAAAGTTCTTTGGGAATCCTTCCCAATTACAATGTTTATGAGCCTTAGCCCAAAGGATATACCTTCCCCCAATCAGAATTTATGAGCCTCTACTCAAAGGAGATACCTTCCCCTTTGCTCTAGAAATGATCCCTCAGAAGATCAACTGCCTCTACCTCTTGCCAACACGTGGAACTCCTTTCCACCGAAGACCTCCTGTCCTCAATGCTTAGCCTAAGAGACCTTTGCCTTCTATGATCATGTCCATAGTAGCTTAGCAACCTGTACCAAACATGGTCAGTCGATCTAGTACAAGTCTTCCTCTATCTGTTAGATCTTTCCAACTCTTGAACAAATCAATCCTTTGCATACAAGCCTTATCAAAGACTTGCCAACTATCCTCAGGTTCTTCTCATAGAACCAATGCACCTCTATCCTCAAGTTCTCTGATAGAACTATCAAACTCAGCTCACAAGTCCTCTGCTAGGACCTGTCCAAATCTGCTCACAAGTCCCCATCGAAACCTGTCCAAAACTGCTCACAAGCCCCCACTGGAACCTGTCCAAAACTGCTCACAAGTCCCCACCAAAACCTGTCCAAAAACTTAGCAAGCTCACCAAGAAAAAAATTTCTTAGTAGGAAATCACAAAGTGAATTGTTAGAGACCCAATGTGATTTGTCAAACTCATAGAAGCATAAAGAGAATTGTTAGAGACTCAATATGTTCTATACTCAAATCCCAATCTCAAAATTCAACTCAAATCAACTCAGCTCAATCTCAATCTCAAATCTGAAAACTCAACTCAATATCTAAAATGGATAGGATAGAATGTTTTCTTTCAAGAACATGAAACCCCAACAATTGCCAACTATGCAAAGAATCACATAACAATGATACTCATGTTCTTTTCACCATCAATTAGGGTTTCAACAACAATGCTCATCAAACAAAGTTTAGTCAACCAACACCATTCAACATCAACCTTGAAGCATTCAACCAATCATCACAAGAAAAAGGAAACAAGAAGAAATCCTTTTCCCTCCAAAGATATTTGAACAAAACAACCACCAATACAATATCACCAAATGCAAAGAATAACTTGCTCAAATCAACTCAATGGAGTAAGCCCAATATTATGAATCAAGTAAAGCAATAACTTGATCAAACAACCTCTTTGGAAGCAACTCAACCATCAAACTCAAAATAGCCAACCAAGGGTTCCACCAACTCAATGCAAGTAGCTAGACTCACAACTATAAACCCTAGTGCACAAAGCTTCCACTATCTCAAACCAGAAATTATGCATTCACCAAAACTCTCCTTAAGGATAACAATGCATAAGTAGTCTTCAACAAACCAGAAAATAGGATTTACACCCAACCAAAGGAAACCTAGTTGAAAACCTTTTCACTCCAACCTTATTTCAAAAAAACATACACCAATCATACTTATAAGAAAAATGTGCCCATACCATTTTTGAAGATGAATAAGCCCTTGAAAATCTACCACAATTAATAATTTTGATCTTCCCTAAAAATTATTAACCCAACATTGGCATGTCAAAATAACTCAACCACCATGGCAATTATTTCCCCTTTAATTTTCAATCCAACTATAGCAAAAATATTAATCTTGCATTCCTTATACCTCCTAAAGCTAACTTTATAAAACCTTAGCAAGCAAAATATTAAAATTTAATTGCCACTATTTTTGCAAAAATTTGAGTGCATACCTTTGGTAAATATCCCACGAATTTCGGAGTGCATACACTACCCTCAAAAGGGTCTTCGGTGATTCGAACCGTCGATCACCATGCTACTAAGTCCTTTGACCACGCCACGTGGGCTAGGAGAGCCCATGTGAGGGAGAAGGGAATTCTCTGTTCTTATCAACATGTGCGCCTCCTCCTTGGCACCAAGACCAACTCGTCACACCTTTGACCACTCAACGCTAGTCTTCCTCCTTCGCTGGCGTAGGGGCTTCGATGTCGAAATTGAAATGCTCAGGGATTAATGTCGAAATCTTGGCCCAACATAAATGAATTCATTTGCCTCATTTTATATGCACTTTGATGCATTTCCAAACACGTCGGCTGAATTCAAAAAGTAAATTCAAATTTAATCGAAATTGCTTTCTAAAGGGTTTAAAAACCCTTAAGATTTTTAATAAATTAAAAATAATTTCTCCCTTAATTAATTAAAACATTGAAGTGTTTTAAATAATAATTAAATAAATAATAAAGAGAACCTCCATTGGTTTTAATAAAAACCATTTAACTTGGTTTTAATGAAAAACCCTTGCCAATGGAATCTCTTCGGATTCTCTTGGAATCTTCCACCCTTGAAGCCAACACATCCTCTTAGCATTAATGCCATTTCCTTTTGACATCAATGACAACTCATAGACAAGAAGCTAGGATCTCAAACCCAAAATTGCCAACATTTATTGCTTCAAAATCCCTTCCCAAATTATCTTTGATAATGGGAAATCCTTCAAAAATAAAACTATTCATGCCCTTTATGCCAAATTCAACATCCATCATAGTTTCTCTACCCCATACTACCCATAGGGTAATGGTTAGGTAGAAGCTAGAAACAAGATAATATATTCCATACTTCACAAGATAGTAGTAGAGTCTCATCATGATTGGCATAATTTGATACCCTTAGCTTTGTGGGATTAATGTACAAGTATACATACTCCTACTGGGGCAACCTCTTTCTCTCTAGTCTATGGTGCCAAAGCCATCACATCCCTTGAAATTGAGATAGCTTCCTTATGGGTGTCTATGAAATAATTTATTGATGATGACACTACCTGTCAAGCCCACCTCGATCAGTTGACACTCCTCGATGAGAATCATATTCATGTCATCGAGCACACATGTGTCTACCAAGATCACCTTCGTTGTGCCTACAATAGTGAGGTACATCAATACAAATTCCAAATTAGCAATCTAGTTCTCAAAGAGAACCAAAAAATCACAAGTCAACCTTGCCAACAATGAGACAAGTTTACTCCAAACTGGTTGGGCCCGTTCATAGTCACACACAAATTCAGTTCAGGTGCCTGCCTCTTGGCTAATCTCAAAGGTATCACTAAACCTAGACCTATTAATATACTTCACTTCATGCATTCAATGCCTAGCCCACGTAGGCATTCACTATCAAAAATAGTACACATTTCTATTCATAAACACATCGCCCACTACACACATCAGGATACATGCATACCTTTTATTTTACAGTTGCATTATACATGTACTTTTGCATTTTATGTCATTTATATGTTGCTGGTATCTTTTTATTTTTGTAGGATTCACATCATCTATTGCTAGGCCATCAGCAAAGATACGTGACTATACACACTTGCTACCAACATCCTAGTATCCCACCATGCAGGACCATCTCGTACCACCCCTAGTATCGATTACACTAGCTGATCTAGCCAGATCATCCATGACTCTCCATACAAAATAGTATTCACCTTCCTCCCATTTAGACCATAACACTCCACACTAATGCCTTTCACCTCACCTTAGAGGTTCATCTTATTCACTTCATTTGTATATAGTTAGATCTCCCTATTCTCCTTTGATGACAAGGAGGAAACCTTTCATGCTCGAACACAAGGGTCTCCTTCCCATATTTCTAGGGACACAAGGCACCCTTATTCGCCATCCACTTCCCACACTGCCCCTCAAGAACCTGCCACCCTTGTATCAAAGGATACACTCCTCATCTTGCCCATACTTCATGTTTACCTTCCCCACTCCTGAGTGGGATATATTCTTACACCCAAGCCCTTCAGTCACATGCTTTCCAAGCTACTTCTACACGTATACCTCCATCCTGCACATGTCATTATCCATATCCATCTCCTATGCCACCCATCATTTAGATTCCACCCTCACCACTTTGAGGCTTACCCTTTTAGCAAGCCCCATAGTCACCAAGATTATTCAATTCATCCTCTTCATCATCACAACCACATCCCTCTTCCCATGCATACCACCCTTCTTTCTATACATTGGAATTCCACTCTCTACCTTTGCCAATCCCATCAACTTCCCACTATGACATCCAGCACATCCTTTCCTACCTCGATGATGTCAAGCTACATCTGAGCCATTTTCATTACCATGCTTCCACTCACCAATCTACAATGACCCATATATCACCACCTCCTTGCAGGTCCATTCCTCATCCTCATATCCAATGCACATCGAATTCTTGGCCCACACCTCCACCATTTGACCTCACTCCATATGCTACCCACTCACCTCATATGGAGCCCTACATTTATCATATATTCCATCTACCTCTCTATATGAAATATTTTATCACCTCATATGCCAATGTCTCCTTGCACTACCCGAAATCCAGCCTATTGATCCATCGCATCCCAAACTGTGAAACTACCATGAGAAAAAATTTTGTATATATCATCGCCAACTAGGGTATGCCATTGAAACATGCTAAACATTCAAAAACTTGGTGCACAACATGTTGCACAGTGACCACAATCCTTCATTGAAATGTTCCTTCCCATCCAGCCAACTCCAAAGTCCCCCACATCACATTATCCCTCAAACTTTACCATCATGTAAATCTCGGATAGCACCATCCTCCTATATTCACCATATGTCCAACTACACAAACCACCAAATCTTGAGAAACATCCTTGCTTTGCATCCCCACTCGTGCCTTAACCCATGTCACTTTGCTCATCAGTAGTTTTTTTCTTCTTCTTGATTAGACCCATTGCATACATCCATATATTTTTCATTATAATTTCATTTCAAGTTTGTATATTCTTCCTCCAAAAATGCACCTTCAATAGGAGTAACATATGAACTTGTTAGCATCACCACCTGGATGTCCATTCCCTATTTTTAGGATTAGGGTATACATGGGTGTCTTGTTAAGCTTTGAACACCTACTAGTTCAGTCAATAAAATGTCACCTCTAGCTGACAAGTTTTCTACACTTTTTATAGTTCTTTCAGGCTAGTTCAACCTCTCGCTAGAGCATTACAGCTTCTTCAATTAAATAATTTAAATAAATCAAGCCACTTAGAGAGGGTAGATATCATAGCCACTTAGAGAGGTCAGGTCTCTTGCAATATATGCAATCGGATTATGATTATGAAAGATAGAAGAATTGATGATAATGTCAGAAACCAATCTACCTATTAATAGATGAAATAATTAATGAAATGATATGACCAATGGATGAGCTGACATACACTTTGGTGTCGTTACATGGCTCCCTTCCTCAAAATATTTATCCTCAAAGCTAGAAAGGACTAGAAAATACTCTCTTTGTCATGTAGCATTGTCTTCTGGAAGTCCCTACCATTTAATTAGAAATTCTTGAATTTGGTGGGTGTAAAGTTTGTATACTTTGGATGGCAGTATTGGTGGAGTTATTCGATTGTTTTCCAATCCATCCATAATTGGGAAGAGGATCAATCATGTACTAAATGGCACAAAAAAATGTGTGGTTTACCAAATTCTCAAGGGTCCCTCAAATTTTTTTCTCAAACTTCCAATGTGTTTTGAATGTAGCCTCAACGGTCAATTTAATTGGTTGTCAACTACCCTTGGCTAAAAAAAAAAAAAAATTATTTGAAATCGAGCTTCAACAGTCCGAAGGTGTCATCAACGGTCACTTTTTAACTTACAATGGTCAAATATCCACTTGCAATGGTCAATTCCAAATTTCAACGGTCAACTATAATTCTGCTAACTGGTAGTTTTTTTTCAATGGTCACTTTGTGGAGGTATTACTGACGTAATGGTCACAGTGGAGGTATTACCAGACCATAAGGAAGAGATCATGGTGACAACAAGGAAGGATTGGACAGCTAGCAGAGAGAATATAGAATTGTGGAATGGACTAGGCTACGTGGATTTCTAGATCATGGGGATAGGTGGAAATAAAGACAAGGATGAGAACTATGGATGGAGAGATGTCAAAGATCAAATATAAGGATGAACGGTTGGAAAGCGAATGCATGGATGATGAGTTGCAGAGGATGAGAACTACAGATGGCAAAAAGTGAATGGATTCGAGATGTAGTGCATGGGTGACAAAGATATCATGCGAGTGTTACCAATGGCTTAACGTTGTAGTTTGATATGTTGAAGCTTGATAATTTTAACTGGCTTAATCCTCTTGGCTGTCAAACGTTGCTTGCCTAGACCATTTTTTTGAATCATGAAATATTGTCTACTTAGTGTTGATTTATTGGTGTAAAACTTAGGGTTTGGAAGTGAGTTTAAAATTCTTGATTTCAACTGAGCATTTTATTATTTAGCTTTAGTTGATGTACAATATTTCCAAAAATGATATTATTGCGAACACCAGATTGAGAAAAAAATTATTGAACGTTGTTTTGATATATTTTCAACTTCGTTAACTTTTTGACTCATTTGTGTGCTACCTCGACGAACACATAGGTTTTGATCTATGTAATTTTGAATAGTAAATCCACTTTGGATGAATTGTATATGGAGATTTTTTGAAATATGTGGCAAAAATGTCTTCGTAAAATTATTTAGCATGATGATCACCACACTTGCTCCCTTGTAAACCAAATTGCATGATTCTTCGAAACTGCTTGGTTAACATTTTAAGGTGATGAATATTAAATCTTTATAAACCTTTTTAATTAAACTCTATTGGGTGAACCTATTTGGGACACTTGGAAGGTATTTGGGATTCAAAAAAAAATTGATTGGTTCTGCCTTGTTTGAATGCGATGACAGTTGGACCCTGTGTTTTGAGAGAGAATTTGAAATGACGATCGCTTGATAACTCATGGAGGACAGAATTTTTAATAGCTTACCTTAATCCTCGTTGGCTACTATGGGACCTGGTGATTCATAGAATTTGAATCTTCATTTTAATTATTGCACGTCTTCTTATCAATTTCACTTCATTTTAATTATTGCTTGTCTCCTATTTAAATGTGTGCATCATCTATACCAAAAGATTTTTAGATAATTATTTGCACGCCTTTTGTAACTACTTCAACCTCCAGATTTGAATGCGATTAAACCTTCAACCTTTAATAATTGTATCCTATTGTATGTGATATTAGGTTTTACAAATGCATTGTGTATATGTTTGCAACCGAAATGTAATGCGATTAAACCTTCAACCTTTTAATACTTGTATTCGATTGGATGTGATATTAGAGTTTCAAATGCACTGCGAATGTGTTTGTGTATGAGAAGCTTCAGACTGTCTTCATGCTTCCACTGACAGACTTATTTTTTCAACTCAAAAAATAGATTCTACTTGTTCCAACAACACCGACGGGCTTATTTTTCAACTTGAAAAATAGATTCTACTTGTTCCAACAGCACTGACAAGCTTATTTTTCAACTTGAAAAATAGATTCTAATTTTTCCAACAACACCTTGATTTTAATAACCGACTAGTTTCTATTTATATCAGGCGTATGAAACCATCTAGGATATCCACGCTTTCTCCTTTTTTCAAAAATCTCACACGACGAATCGTTACACTCTGGTGGCTTGATTTTTTTTGTTGGAAACCAATTTTATTGCACATAGAATTTAATCGGCTCTGATACCACTTGGAGTGTTACAGCTTCTTCAATTAAATAATTCAAATAAATCAAGCCACTTAGAGAGGGAAGATCTCATAGCCACTTAGAGAGGGTAGGTCTCTTGCAATATATGCAATCGTATTATGATTATGAATGATATAAGAATTTATGATAATGTCAAAAACCAATCTAACTATTAATAGATGAAATAATTAATAAAATTATATGACCAATGTATGATCTGACATACACTTTGGTGTCGTTACACTTGCACCGACCATTCACACAGGTTATACATTAAACAAGTTTTGAGTCTAGGGAAGATAACACCTTGCATAGATATCACCATATAGCAAACAGTTTCCCCTACTCATCCTATCACTTGCATGGTCAATATATGACCTAGAGATAAACAAAGGGATAAGCATAAGAAAAAATCAGAAAAATAGGCAGAAAATAAAATCCAACACCTATATTACAAAAAAAGAGGAGGAAAAGAGCACCACAAAAAAAATACAACCAATAAATGAGGGGTAAAAAAAAAGAAAAGCCTCCAGATATCACAATTGTTATGCTTCATCACCTTTGGTCCTTAGATTCAACATAACATCATGGGATGATTTCCATTGCTACGAATAGGCTCCAAGAGACTACCTACCAGTGGAATAGTCTTACAAGTGGTGACATATTTGTCACATTAATAACCTTCTTTTATACAGATCACTGCATGCTTATGGATGAGCTAGCTAGTTTGGCTATGTTTACAATGGGTTAATCCTACCTCCCTCAAAATGGATAAATGAACCTCACTCATTTACACACATAGGTCCATGATAGACTTTGAACCAGTCAGATTAGTTATGAGTTTTCACCAATGATTGTATAGTCTTTGGTCTAAAATTTGATTACTACAACTATGATTGTCAAAGATATGCCATATACCTTATACCATCCTACATCCCTAAGATTATGAAATGGATCACATTCACATAGGTACATGCAATGATACAAGTACTTCCTTTGTGTATTTTAGTCCCTTCGTACATGCATCTATACATCTATGCTACATAAAGTTACCAAACATTGTAGTCCTACATTTATCTTACATGCATTCTCTCACATTGCATCATCACATCTATGTTACATGCATCTACTACAAATTGCATTCACATTAAATCACATTGCATTGTGTTCAAACTACACTACTTCATATCATCCTATAGTATGATCATATATCTACACCCTACCACATATGTATATTCATTCATTGTACATACTCACAAATTATACTATGTTATCTATGCAAAGAAAATGCACACACATTTAAATTAAAATCATAACACATGTATATATAATAGTCAAAACAAATATAAATATATATATATATATATATATATATATATGTAGTCCATCAAAAATACCCATAGGCTACAACCTGGGACCATGCCCACAATACATCATCCAAAACTACCCATAGGCTACAATGACAATCAACCCTAACTACCACTAGGGGCCTCTCCACTCCCCTTATGGTTAGCTCTCCCCTATGCTATCTTGCATGTCATTGTAGCTCTGTTGGAGAAAAATCTACTTTGGTTACATTTGCACCCAAGACTTTGCCAACATTGAAATACCATGTTAACATAGGGTTTTCCTGGTTCAATCTCTAAAGGAGGTTGGTTCCTTGCTTCTTTTAGTAAAAGAGAGGAAGAGAAAATTTCATAAAGAGAGGGAAATATAGTGATGGCTAGAGAGATAAAATGGTATAGATTAAGTAACAACAAAGCAACTATTGCAGCCTTTTACAGAGAAGCATAACAGAGAACCAAAATAGAGAAAAAAAAACTTCTGGTGAAGATCTATTTAAGTGCAAGCTTAAATGTGAAGTTAATTGTAGATATAACTAAACTTTATTGTAGGAATTTAAAATAAGAATTAATGCAAGTTACATTCAATTTATACTTATATAGTAATAGAAAACACATACATACTTGATTTAGAACACCAGTGAGCCAAGAACCAGAAAGAATGATCTTTATTAAACTTTACAAAAGTTTGTATACATAGCCTTGTAAACACCTAAGAGTCGACCATTTTTTTGGATCATTCATTCTATATATAAGAGTTTTACATAATAGAAAAACTAAAATTTGTTACAACATCATGCCCATAGGCTCATTCTGGTTCAAAAGTAGTTGAGGGAGTATGGAGTCTTCAATTGGAAATGGTTGAGATATTCTTGTTACAATGATCTTCCTTAACCTCCTTAGAGATGTCATGGTCCACTTGGCCTTCAAAATATCATGCCATAATGACTTTCCACCTTAGTTTGACACTCGAAATTTAAAATATTATGCCATCATGACTTTTTGTTGTGGCTTGATCCTTAGCTTTCAAAATATTGTGCCATCATGAATTTCCACTTTAGTTTGGCTCTCGACCTTTAAAATGTCATGCAATCATGAATTTTTACCCTAGCTTCATCTTCGGTCTTCAAAATGTTGCACCATCATGAATTTTCACTTCAGTTTGGCCCTTGACCTTTAAAATATTGTGCAGTCATGACTTTCCATACTATATTCATATTTAGCCTCTAAAATATCATGCTATCACAAATTTCCACCTTAGATTCATATTCGACCTTCAGGGCGGGGGGGGGGGGGCGCGCGCCGCCCCGGGGGCCCCCCCCCCCCCCCCCCGAAAAGAAATAGGGAGGGAAAGGGGGGTGGGGGGAGGGGGGGGGGGGGGGGGGGGGGGGGGGGGGAGGGGGGGGGGGGGGGGGGGGGGAGGGGGGGGGGGGGGGGGGTTAGGGGCGGGTGGGTTGGGGGGGTGGGGGGGTAAAATATCACACCATCATGAATTTTTGCCTTAGCTTCATCTTCGACCTTCAAAATATTGCACCATCATGACTTTTGGTCGTGGCTTGACCCTTAGCCTTCAATCATGCCATTACAAATTTTGGCCTTAGCTTCATATTTGGTCTTAAAAATGTCATGCCATCATGAATTTCCACTTCATTTTGGCCCTCGAACTTCAAAATATCATGCCATCATGACTTTCCACCTAAGTTATGCTTCTAGTGTTCAAAATATCATGTCATTGTGATGTTTCTCTATACTTAGCAAAATATTGAGAAGATTACTCCTTATTTCCCTAGATGTGGTTATTTTGACCAATATTCTTGGTGCCTCCTAAGGTAATTTTATTAGTAAAATATCATAACCTAGAGCATTTATCCATTGGAGAACTCAATAAACAAAAACAACTTAAGAAAAAGAAGGGAAATAAGGGGAATGATGCCAAGCATAAAAATATTCTTGCTTTGGAGCGGTCATTCTTCCGAAGTATCTTCCTCACCTTGGCTGGGATCTGATGCACTGCTTGATGAAGCTTTCCTAGATTTTTCCTGTTTGTCATTTTTTTACTACTTCATTGTAGGTCGTGCAGGCCTTCCTCTAGGTTTTCTCATCTATATCTATTTTTCCTTGAAAGTGTTGTACAAATAATCCAAATCTTCAACATTATCATATGATAAGGTTCTTGATTTCATATACAACTCATGTAGGCAAGAGTTCATCTGGATAATATCTTGAGCCATGATGAATATTTTCTCTTCTTTAATAGGCTCTTCCAAGCTATTAATTTATGACTCATATTCTACAAATTTCTTCCAGGTGGCTTTAAATTCATCTTCTATTAGAATATTTGAATCCTTGTCCCAAAATCTAGGCATGCCACAATTTTCATTCATAATTACATGTTTTATAATTGCCTTAGCCTATTATTTGAGATCCTATATGAGCTTGGAACTTTTGGTCACTAGCTTGTGCCTCTTGAAGAAATTTTTGGTAGCTAATTTGGCTTGGGACCAATTCTTATCTCATGCTCTGTATCCAATTATTTCTTGTGTGCTATTCATCAGGATTTGAATTTTATTGGCTACTGATAGCCTTGTTGCTAGGAGCCTGAAAAATACTTCTAATTTATCTTCTAATTGGCCCAATGCATATTTTATTTTGAGAAGATATGAGTGTGGGTCTAGCCTTTAGGATCATCTTGTTGATGCTTTCAATCATGTTCCTTTTGACTGCCATTGATTTTTCCTTGGATAGCCCATTGGTTTTATCAACACTATCATATAGCTACTTTTTAAGGTCCTCAACCTGTTGTTGCAATATTTGAATTTTTTCTTTGGCCTTTTCCGCTTTCTCTTTGTAGGGGGCACTTTATTGAACATTTACTTCCATTTTTTAGCTTCATTTTTCAAAGCCTTTTATGTTGTCTTTTTCTGGTGCAAGGCTTCCTTCAAGCGCTTTCTTGATTTTTTAGCCTAGAGGTACTTTTATTTGTAGTATTTAGTGTTCATATAAATTATTCCCATGTGATTCTAAGCCTTGACCCACTCATTATCCATTGGCAATTGAGTGATATCTTCCATGGTTACCTTAGCTTGGTATTCCTCCAAGGTCATTTCTTTCTCTAGATTTTGTACTAGTGGGGTCATCTTCATGGTGGAATGATGCATGCTGATGGAATGATTTTGTACTTCAGGAGCTCCATGACTTTATCCATGTAGAATTTTTCAGGGTGGCTTTCTTCAATTTTTTAAATTTAGAAATTATATGGTTGCTTGGGGGAGAAGCAGTTTGCATGGCTTGGAAGCTTAGCAGATTGGTGGAGTAAGGGAAAGGAGTGGTGGCTAGAGAGGCCTCCATACTCAATTTTTTAGTGGAGGAACCTATGGGGATAGAGGATGATGTTGGTGGATTTTACTGAGTTGATGGTGGAGGTTGATGAGTAGATGATGGCGATGGTGGAGGATGGTGAGTTGAGGGGGAGAATTGTTGCCATGACCTTCAGAATGGGAAGGGGAATTATTATAGGAATGAGAAGAGGAAGAAGTAGTTAGGTTTATAGGAGATATACCTAGAGATTTTAGTGGATTGGTTTCTATGGTTCCCTATGACTTCTATAGAGCCTCGATGTAGGCTTATGCTATTTGTTTTAAACTTGAGTTATAAACATCAGTTGTTTCTCTTGGTGGAGCTTATTCTATGTTAAGATATTTTTTATTTGGGAAGGCCCTTCAGTTGTCTTGACCACTTGCTCATCTGTCTCTTGATGCTTAGAAGTCTACTTGGAGCTCTACCCTATTTCTTCCTAGTCCCCTATTTCTTCATGCTCCTTTTATTCCTCATGGTCTTCTGATTCCTCAAGCTCCTATGATTCTTCAGGGGGTGTTTCTTCTATTTTAATTTTCTTTTGGTCTCCTCCCTTCTCCAATTCTATTTTTTATTTTCTTGTTTCTATTCTCCACCTCCTGTGCTTGAGATAAGCACCATCATCAATCTCTGTGTTTGATCCAGAAGGGGGAATGAAATTACAACGTTTCCTTTTAGGGACTTCTATTTTCTAAGTAGTGATTTTCTTCCCTTTATCCTTTTTAGTACTACCTTCAATTTTTTATACAGGGATGCCATTTATTCCCAAAGGGACTTTATCCACCAATGTCTTGGACTAGCTATCACGGTTCTTGTCATACTTCTTAGAGAATTCCTTGTTAATCTTCATCTCGTATCTAGAAAAGGTTTGTATGTGATATATCATTTGCCACCATGCTAATATTTTAGCATGATCCTAGCCTTCCCCCCTTTTCTTGGAACTTTCGATGGTCTTGTTACTTAGCTTGTGGGATGGGTTCACCTTGGATCACCAATCTGCCAAGTGCAAATAGAAGTCATGCCATGGGGGCAATGGCTGCATTTTTTCAACGTGCCATTCTAAAGATCAATCTTCATCATTATTCCTACCCTACTTATCAATTTTCCTATTAGATGAGTTAAATTGCTTGAAGGGGGTTTTATTTAGGGTGGCTTACCTTTGAGTGAATTTTTTTGTAGGGTCATATTTCCATTTTTATGGTAGCTCTATCAATTTGATATTTCTTAAAGTTTGAGAAATTCGTTTGTGGTCCTCTTTTTTTGATACTATTACTCCCTCGTACAAAAAATGCATGAGGCAAGTACCTATCAAATGAGCACCTATAAAAATTTACTGTTGATGAACTCTATTTGCCTTACGTACTCCAGAGTGAATAATTTCTTAGTAACATAATAAGTCAAAAAGAAGGTTTTTTTTTTTAAAGCCATAAATCTTGATGACCACCCCCTATGTCAGAATAAACCAGTCCCCCTATTTTGCGTGGGGGTGCTGCAAAGTATCTCGTATTTTTTGTAGAATTATTCGCATGGCGCCATACATGAGTTTCAATGTTGGGCCCAAGAATTCCATATTTAAGTGATAGTATGAACCTACATTTGAAAGGAGCATAATCCATTCACATATATGTAGGAGGTCTCCCTTTTGGTCCTTTTTTATGGTAGGGATAAAACTAAAAAATTTTACCTAAAAGAAGAAGAAAATCCATACCATGTAAGAGGAGAACCTGAAGGTATCTGAGATATATTTCTATAATTTGAAGAGCCCTGCATGTAGTTGCTAGTCTAGGTATTCTATCCAGTCAAAGAATATTGGCACTCTACTCGGGTCTACATGCATCACATCATAGAACTTAGGGTTGGATATGCATTGTGATATTACTATTTGCCACCTGTAGACCTATGTATCTATTTCTAACCCTACCACCATGGCCAACATGGAAAAGAGCTCCTTGCTTTTGAATTTTCCAAGGGAATTAGGAATTTTTGCACAGCTCCTTTTGGAAGAGATTCTTAAAAATGCTCTTGCAGCAATAGTTGAATGTTTAGGGCATTGGTGTAATGCTTCATAGAATTAGCAGGGTCAAATGGAATGGGGGGAACTATAGGATTCCTACCATGGGTGAAGGCGACCCTAATCAAATTTTCATTGATCATGAAAATTACTTCATTCTTGAAGTTTCTCACTATCATGTTCTTTACATCATAGAATTGTACCATGGCCTTGATTAACTTAGGGTAGGACCTGAGGGTAGATGTACCAATAGAGTAGAGAGTGGTAAGGGAACATGCTTGGGCTTGATGGGGAGATATCTGTAGCCAATATGGTTGCTATTTCCTTTAGAATTTGCCCTAGGTCTTTCCATGTCAGCTTTGTATCCGTGATATGGTTGTTGGGATCCATGAAACTACTTTCTTTTTTGGATGACGTTCATTTCCCCTTTGAAGTAGCAGCTAGAAGTGTAGCAGTCATGGTTGTATTCTAAAATTTTTTAATAAAACCTATTTGGAACGCTCTTAGAATAGTGTTGTAAAGATTTTTAGGAGAGCAAGGAGCACAACGAGGAGAAGGGAAACAATGTAGAATATGGAAAGGTGATGAATTTTTTTTTATATAACTGGATGTACATGTGTGTGCGAAGGTGACATGCAATAATTGTGGTTGGTGGTACATGCCCCAATATTATTTTTTTGAATGTTGGTGGGTACCTCGGTTCATATGCTCATTCAAGAAACCAACCACCATGCATTATCATTTTACTTTGGGCCAATGATATCGCTCTGCTATCATCTTGGTCCAATAAAATGGTGTCACCTCTACTCTGGACTAATTAGTGGGTATGATGGTACCTTAAAAAGTAGGAGCTTTTATGATGTTGAGAAAAATTATTTTCCCACAAAAATTTCTTGGTTGCTTTGAGGTGGCCTTTAAGCATCGAAAAGTTGTGCCATCACAACAATTTTCCTTGGAGCAGCCATCGATTGCCAAAAAGTCATGAAATCATGATAATTTACATTGAAGGGGCCTTTTAGTGGTGAAAAGTCATGCAATCATGATAATTTTTCTTGGAGCAGCCATCGGCTACCAAAACATCGTGAAATCATGAAAATTTACATTGAAGGGACCTTTGAGCACCAAAAAATCATGCCATCATGACATTTTTTCTTGGAGTGGCCATCGACTTCCAAAACATCATGAAATCACAAAAAATTACATTGAAAGGATCTTTGAGCACCGAAAATTCATGCCATCACGAAATTTTTCCTTGGAGTGACCATCGACTGCCAAAACTTCACCAAATCATGATAATTTATATTGAAGGGGCCTTTAAGTGCTGAAAAGTTGTGCAATCATAATAATTTTCCTTAGAGTGACCATCAACTACCAAAAAGTAATGAAATTGTGACAATTTACATTGAAGGGGTCTTTGAGCAATGAAAAGTCATGCCATCATGATAATTTTCCTTGAAGCGGCCATCGACTGCCAAAAACTCATGAAATCATGAAAATTTATATTTAAGGGGCCTTTGAGCACCGAAAAGTAATGCCATTGCAAATTTTTCTTGGAGTGGCCATCGACTGCCAAAATGTCATGAAATCACGATAATTTACATTGAAGGGGCCTTTGAGTGCCGAAAATTTGTGTCATTGTGACATTTTTCCTTGGAGTCTAAAAGAAAACAAATATTTACATAAAATACATACAAGGCAGAGGAAGACCTATTACTTGTAGTACAACTTCAGGTGGAATCCATTGATGGGGATAGATTGAACTTGGCCTTGTTCATTTCTTAGTTGGAAGGAGTTTTGTTGTTTTTATTCTATTACTTCGAAAGGACCTTCCCAAAACACATCAAATTTATCATGATTTCTAGGTTTTGACTTCTTTTCATTCCATCTTAGGACCAAGTCTCCCACTTTGAAATTTCTCAGAGTGGCCCTTTTGTTGAACCATTTTTTTGTGGTGACCACATGCTTTTGATAGTGGTCATAGGCTTGCTATTTTTGTTCTTCTAACTGTAGGAGTTGGATCAACCTGTTATCCATTGATTTTGCTTCCTCTATGTCGATCTAATTGAGTAATTTTAGAGCTAGGATCTCTATGTGTATCAGAAGAACTACTTCTTTAATGTAGACCATAGAGTAGGGAGATGTGTTTATGGAATTATTTATGGTTATCCTATCAGTCCATAGTGCTTGATTTATCATAGAGTGCCAAATTCTTTTATTGTCCTACAGGGTTCACTTCAAAATCTTGAGCAGGTTTTTGTTTGTAGATTTGGCTAATCCATTTCACTAGGGATAATATTTTGAGGATGTTTTTAAGTAAATCCCATATTTACATGCAAATTCGATCATCTTGGCACCTATGAAGGATGAGCCATTGTAAGTGACCAATGCATCTAGGATGTCGAATCTCGTGATTAAGCTTTCCATGAATTCCATTACAACCTCTTGGTTTAATTTTTAGTAGGTATTGTTTCTGCCCACTTTGTAAAGTAGTCGATAGCCATCATAATGTATTTATATCCTACAAATGATTTGGGCTCTATTATTTCAACAAAGTTCAATCCCCATTGTTGAAAAGGTTCTTCAACTTGAATGGACTTTAGGGGCATCAAAGCATTCCTATTTTTTTTATATATCTTTGGAATTCTTTGTAGTTTCTTGTTATTCTGAAGGTGTTTGTGAAAATAGTTGGCCAGTATCATCTAGTTCTGATGATATTTAAGGCAATGGTCCTTCTTGAGTAGTGTCCTCCAGATGAGTCACTATGTAATTCCTCCAGGATATTATGTTTCTGATTTTCATTTATGCATTGAAGCAACACTCCATCCAAATTATTTTTGTATAGTCCCTCAGGAATCAAGGTGTATTTTAGAGCCTAGATTTTGTACCTTCTTCTTTGTGAAGCATTCAATCTTGTTGGGCATTTCTAGTTTGGAAATACTAGGTTAATTCATTTACCCAGTCGAGCTTCTATGAAGGTTGATCATCGTATGATGCTACTTCCTAAGTTTGGCAAGCTATGTATTCTTATGAAGCTTGCTTGGTGAGTTCTTGGCACAACTCTCTACCTATTACCAGCTTTGTTGGGTGTATTTCTACATCATATTCTTATATTTTTTTCATCCAACTAGATCTTTTGTCATCGAGCTTCCCTTTTATGATGAAGTTTTGTATGTCGAGGTGAATTACATACACAATAATCCTACTCTATGATAGGAAATACCTGAATTTTTTTAGCAACTTCATTATAGCATAGATTTGTTTCTCAATGAAGTTATATTTTTCTTCATGTTCTTGCATAGTCTGACTCAAAAAAGTTATGGGTATTTCTTCATTGTCATCTCATTTCTATTTGAGCACTGTGTGATAACTTTCTTGCTCACCTACCGCGTACAAGATGAAGCCTCTGGAGTATTCTGGGTTCACAAAGACGGGGGTTTGAGCTATTTGTTTCTTGATCTATTAGAAATTTTGTTTCCTTGTGTCGGTCCACTTGAATACAACATCCTTTTTCAATAACTCTGTCATGGGTTTGATTATTTATGCAAAGTCAACAATGAATTTGCACATGAAGTTGATTTGGTCAAATAATGACTACAAGCCCTTTTTTTTAGGAGGAAGGGGGAGATTTAATAGTGATTTCACTCTATTAGGGTGTATAGCTAGACCATACTTAGAGACAACATGGTTGAGTAACAGTCCTTCTTCCATAGTGAAGATAGATTTCTTGGTATTTATGGAGATACCAAATTCTCTGTATTTCTTGAACACACTTTTGAGATGTGCTATATGATCCCCTTTTTGGTGAGAGAACACGATAATATCATCTAGATATATTACTATTATTTTATTAACAAGTTCTCCAAAAGCCACATCCATAGCTCTTTGAAAAGTTGCTTTGGTGTTGGATAACCCAAAGGGAATTCTATGGTAAGCAAACGTTCCCCACTTGGTTGTGAACACGGTCTTGAATATGTATTCATATTTTACCCACACTTTATTGTACCTAGAGAAACCATCCAAGAGTGAGAACATTTACGGTCCTACTACTATATTAGGATTTGGTCAATCTGTGGGAGAGGGTAATGGTCCTTGAGTGAAGCTTTGTTCAAGTTGTGAAAGTTGATGCACAGTCATATATCTCCATTTTTATTTCTAACAGGAACTAGGTTAGTGACCGAAGTTGAATGCTTGATTGGGTAAATAATTTTAGCTTCAAGCTGTTTTAGTAGATCTCGCTTCATCAAAGCTCCAATTTTAGGATTCATCAGTCATTAATTTTACCAAAATGGCTTTGCACCTTCCTCAATTTTGATTGTATGCTGGATCATTTCTTTGGAATAGACTTTCAGGTCACCATAATTCTAGGCAATGATGTCTGGAAATTCTTTGCATAATTCTCTGATTTCGTCTAGTTCTACTTTCATAGTGTTCACTCCTACTTTGATAGCTTTATCAGGTCACATTTGAGATTCTTTGTATGTATGCTTTTCAACTTTCATTTTATGGCTAGTTGACCTATCATTATTATCAAATAAGCTTTCAAGGGTGACTAACCCTTTTAGGATGTGTTTTTTTTAACTAGATTATACCTACATATTCTTCATCTTCGATTGTCCTGTTGCTAGAAAATTTCATCTCATGGATGAGGAAGTCCACTATCTATTTTTCATTCTTGAAAACTTACCAAAAAGTATCCCTGTCTGGCATAGAAGGCCTATAGATTAGCCTAACTATTTTTGAATTTTGTATGAAATTGTTGATAGGGTAAACATTTGCCCCTACTAAAGACAACAAGTCTACATGAGTATTTTTATATCTTTAAATTACCTTGAGGTTCAAATATTCAAAGGATTCTAACAAGTCCCAAACTTTATTTTTGTAAGACTTAAGGTAATGCTGCTTACACATTTTTTAGTTACGTGGTTCACTATCAGTTTAGAGTCTCTAAAGATCTATAGCTACTTGATACCCATATTTTTAGCTTTCTTGAGTCCTAAGAAGAGTGCTTCATATTTTGTTTCATTGTTAGTGCAACTCCAGGTTAATCGATAATAGAAAACATTTTCTTTGCCTGTTTGAGAGATTAGGAAAATACGTACTCTAGCTCCATTTTTACATCTAGCATTGTGAAAGAAAAGTTTCCACAATGGATCAGTGGGTTAGTTAACAAGAGGAGGAGAAATGGGATCACATTTTTCAAGTTTTAGAATTGTGTAACTCCCAATGTTAGTCTCGATCATGGCGTTGAAGTCTTGAAGAGAGAACTGGTCTTCTTCCTATAGCACATTTAGAGCCTCTTCCATCAATTTTAGGTCTCCTAGTTTCTCTGTCATCATGCTCATAGTGGTGGACTATTTATCTTCCTCTTCAAGTCTTTAGATATGTAAATTTGATTGCTTTTCATTAAATATTTTCACTCTTCTACCCTTTAATGGTATTTATAGATGTAAGAAATATATGAACAAATATCCTCCTATCTTAGTGGTGAACTCCTTATAGATACACATACCAAAATATGGCTCCAAGTCCACTACTACCACTTCTTGTATGACTATTAGTTGGGTGAGTCTGTGGAGCACTATTGGGATATCTTTGACTATCCCTATGGTTTTTATAGGGGTTCCATCTAACTATAATATAGTAGAATTGATTATTGTATATTCCATGCCTATGATATCACATACTACTTTGGGTATCATAGTGGTTGCAGCTCCAAAGTCTATCATACAGTTGTGAACTACCCACTCTTCCATTTGGAGAGATAGATAAAAAAGAGGGGGTCTATTTTTTCCTAAAGTGGATGTCAGACTAAAGAACACAAGATTATATTGAGATGGAGGGTAAAAAATATATAACCACTTTTTACTTTTCTTTCCCAATCAATATTATGCAATGTATAGATAGCAATATAAAAAACAATAATCAAAGCAATGCATAAGTCACCACACAAAATAGAGACACCAATTTAATGTGGTTCACCCAATGTGGGCTACTCCATGGAGAAAATATTTCACTAAAATTTTCTCAATCAATCTCTTGGTAATACTTTCCTTATTATAATTTTTATGGATCTCTATCCAAAGGAGACACCAATCCCCTAATAAAGTTCATGGATCTCTATCCATAGGAGAACTCCCTTATCCTTAGCTCTAACTGGTGATCTTCTAGAAGAACTATTACCCCTAGTGCACTAGCTAATGGATCTCTATCCACTGAAGACACCTATCCTCACTACACTGGCTAATGGATCTCTATCCATTAGATACTATAATACTCTATACTCTATCACCTTCAAAGATCTGTCTCAAATCTATACTAAACATAGTCCTTCGGTCTAGCACAAATCTGCTCAATCTCTATCTCTGGTCTAGCACAAACATGTTCTTAAATCTGCACCAAACTCTATTCTCAAATTTTTACTAAACACAGTCCTTCGATCTAGCACAAATATATCCTCAATCTCTATCCTCTACTATATACTAAACGTAGTACTTCAGTCTAGCACAAATCTATCCTCAATATATATCCTCAAGCCTTAACACAAATCTTGACTCAAACACAAATCAACTCTACTAGATCTACCCCAAACCTTAACTCAAGGTTTGAACAAATCAAATAAATCAACTCTACTCACAAGTCTTCTCAAATAATTATCTCAAATATACCTTGTAAGATTCCACAAAAGCTTACACTAATCTATCCACAAGTCCTCTCTAGAACTTGTCCAATTTTGCTCAACAAGTCCTCACTAGAACTTATCCAAATCTACTCTACAAGTCCTCACTAGAACTTGTCCAAATCTTCTCAACAAGTCCTCACTAGAACTTGTCCAAACTCATAGAAACATAAAGAGAATTTTTAGAGACTCAATATGCTTCACACTTATCACAATGCTCAATTACTTTCAATCACTCTTTTTAGAAACATATAGAGAATTGTTAGAGACTCGATATGCTTCACATTGACCACAATGCTCAATCACTTTCAATCACTCTTTTATAAACATATAGATAATTTTTAGAGACTCAATATGCTTCACACTCACAAAATCTCAATCACTTTCTCAACTTAAATTAGAATATAGAATAATTTGTTTCACGGAACTTGAACTATATCATCAACACATTCACTTGACTAGGCTCAACCAACTTCACTTAACCAATCACTCAATGAAATAATTCTTGCTCACAAACCCTAGTCCCAACTTATGAACATTCACTCAAAATGTTTCCAACAATGCTTATCAACCAATCTCACATAAAAATTATACTCATGTTCTTTGCAAACACTAGTTCAAGTTCTTCACTCAACCAATCACTTCAACAACAATTCTTATAAAACAATCTTCACATAACAATGATACTCATGATCTTTGTAAACCCTAGTTCAAGTTCACTCAACTTAATCACCTAAAAAACAATGCTTATAAAACAATATTTTATCAACAACTCTCAATTCCAGAAAACCTTGAAGCATTAATTCAAAACACACTCAACAATGCTTACCAAAAATTCCTTTTCACTCCAACTTTGCATTCACAACATTCAACAAACATTCACTAGGAATAATATACCCATTCCTTTTATTTGATGGAGAAGTCACCTTAGAAAACCTGTCTCAATCACAATTTTCTCTTTTGACAATCTCACTAATTAGATAATAAAATATCACACTATCTTCTTCACAAAATAATCAAACTTAATTACACCTTATTAATCCTTAAAATAATATCCAACACCACAAATATTTAATCAAAACACTTCTTCCAAGATTCTAACTCATCAAAAGAATATTTTAACAATTCATTTTCATCATAACCCTTTTCAAAAATATATCTAAAAAATAATCCAAACTCTACTTATGAAGAAACAATTTATTTAATTAATTCACTTCTAAAAAAAAGCAATAAATTAATTTCCCTCTCTTCTAAAAAAAAAAAATTCCCAAAAAAAAAAAAACCCCTTATATAAAAATTTTTCCCCCCCCCCCACTCTCTCCCCCCCCCCCCCCCCCCCCCCCCCCCCCCCCCCACACAAAAAAAAAAAAAAATAATTTTCAACATCTTTTGTCTTCTCTTCTCTGCCGGGTGGGGCTGACATCGCCCCCCCCCCCCCCCCCCCCCTCCGCCCGGCCCCCCCCCCCCCGCCCCCCCCCCCCCCCCGGGCCCCCCCCGGCACGCGCTCTCCCCCCCCCCCCCCCCCCCAGCCCCCCCCCCCCCCCCCCCCCCCCCCCCACGCAACTCTCTCCGCTTTCTTTTATTTTTTTTTTTTTTTTTTTTTTTTTTTTTATAAAAAAACACACAAAAAACAGCGGAAGGGGTAACACCTCTTCCTTCCCTCCCCCTCCCTCCCCCCGGGGGAGGAGAGGGGGGGGGGGGCGTTGTGTTTTTTTTTTTTTTTTTTTTTTTTTTTTTTTTTTTTTTATTTTTTTTATATTTAATTTTATTTATTTTATTTTTTTTTTTTTTTTTTTTTTTTTTTTAAATATTTAAAGCTTTTTGTCTCTTTTTTTTTTTTTTTTTCTTCTTGTTTTTTTTATCTATATTTTAAATTTTTATTTTTTCTTTTTTTTTTTTTTTTTATATATTTTTTATAAAAAATATATATAAAAATATTTTATCACTCTCCTTCCCCCTCTCCTTCTCCTTTCTATATTATATAAATAAAAAAAAAAACCTTTTGCATTGCTCCTTTTGACCTTTTGACATCAATGATAGTTCATTCCTTGACATCAATGATAACTTCATTAACTCAAAATGTCCAACACAAACTAGCTTGTGAAGAATCCATCTAAGTTGGGGTCTTATTCTTATTTTTCATAGACCTCAAGGATTCTTGCAGCAAGTCAATTTGTCCCAAAAGCTACAAATATTCATACATAGTTTCCTTGGAGGGGGTTTTCTTCATTTTCTTGACTATGTTAAATGGAAGGGGTTCAACACTCTTCTCCTTCAATGTACATCATACTTGTTTTTGT
This sequence comes from Wollemia nobilis, assembly GCA_028583015.1. NCBI lineage: Eukaryota > Viridiplantae > Streptophyta > Pinopsida > Araucariales > Araucariaceae > Wollemia > Wollemia nobilis. The sequence goes on from JAQPPZ010002499.1 coordinate 6,148,722, forward strand.
ACCCTTGAATAGCATCAATCCTTTGATTCTTAGTCAGTAAGGGATATCTCATTTTATCCCTAGCTTTTTCCCATGTCTCTTCTTCTTTCTACTGAGGTGCTTCCTTATGAGTTTCTACATATTTCTGGCTTGACCTCGGGGGAGATTTTTAATAAGAGGTCTTTTTATAAATAGGGTTCCTTATAGGTGAAGGCACCTTAAGGGGGTTGAGATCTTGGGGATAAACCTGTAAGGATTTCTTTCTTGATCTGGTAAGAATAGCTACTTGTTCAATAGAAGGCATCATGAATTTTTGATTCTCTTCTCTGGTCATATTAACCTAACCATTGAGGCTTCTTTTGGCCTTCTCAATGGCTATATTTTGTACATGATGTTGGTGAATCATTCAAGATTTTTTTCCATGGGGATCATTACACATGGAGCACCAAAAATATGACTCTACGGAAGCATTATTGGGTTAACTATATTCATTGGCATAAATAGTGTTAGATTTGTCGTAACTTTTTCCACTCATGGAATCTTGATCCTTTGTTACTTGTGGGAACCTCCTTGGCTAGAAATTCCTTTTCACTTCTCTTTTTTCCATTGATGTAAATTTATTTTCCAAGGTTTTGAATGATGCTTGTAAGTCTTGTAGAACTTCCAACTGAGTATCTGGAGTTGATGGACTATTTCCAAAGGAAGTGTAGGAATAGTAGGAAGAATGGGAGAGGTAGAGGGGTGCCTATATTACTAGAATATTAGGTTGTCCAGTCCATTTGGGAATATTGGGATTGGAATCTGATGCAGGGGTTGGACAAGAAGTACTTGAAGCTTGGGGTAAATATGGAAAAATAGGCATCATCATTTTGGTCGGGAATCTCCTAATGGAAATCAAATATCTCTCTACTTTCTATGCTTCCTAATAAATCTCAGGGAAGGTAAACACATGGGACTACCTAATGGCCATACTTATATCTAAGTTGAAAGATCTCATATAGTAATACATTACTTGCTCATGTGTTGGTCTCAAACCATCAGGTACTCTTTGCCAATTCTTACTAAATTTGATGTTGAAATCTACGATCTCCTATTGAGGGTGTTTCTAGAGAATAGTAAACTGATTCAGTAGGAAGAATGGGTCTTCTTGCTCATTGAATTCCTCTACTATTTTACTAGTAAGTTGTGCCTAGGTGGATATAGTTTGATTTTCAAGAACTCTATACAAAAAGAGTATTTTTATTTTAAGAAAATTACCAGCAATATTATCATAACATCTTCTTCATGGATGTTATGTATCAGGCCTAGTGTGGCTACATCTTGATAGTGTTCATAAGCCATATTTCCAATACCATCATACTAGGGTAGTGCTTTTGAGGTTGTCATAGGAATCAAATGTTGAGCTACCAGGTTCAAGGGATCTATGTGGTTCCATACAGGGTAAGGAAATATTGGTTGATTCACAACCATTGATATTATATGGGTAGCTAGAGTTAAATTTCTACTAGCAGCAGTACTAGGGAGGGTTGTAGGGGATGGATTTGTGTATCCTGTATTATGGGCATATGCAAAAGTTGTTCTAGCAACTAAAACAAGATTACCACAAAGGCTACCAAGGTGTAGTTCAAAGAACTCTATAGGCTCTTCTAAATTTTTTGCTTTAGATCTGGTTATCATAAAATATGGTGCATAACTAGAAGTTGGGTAAAGGATTTTATAGGGTTCCTTTCTAGTGCGGAGTTACCAGGTGATTTAAAAGAAATAACATGCAAAGTTATTCATCGGAGCTTTGATATGTATGCTATGTTGTATTTGGGTCCCATCAGGCATGCCAAAAATTGTTGGAGAAAAATTTTCCTTTGGTTATGTTTGCACCCAAGACTTTGCCAACATTGAAAGACTAGGTTAATGCAGGGTTTTCCTAGTTCAATCTCTAGAGGAGGCTAGTTCCTTGATTATTTTAGGAAAATGGGGGAAGATGAAAATGCATAAAGAGAGGGAAATATAGTGATGTCTAGAGAGATAAAATGTTATAGATTAAGTAACACCAAAGCAACTATTGCAGCCTTTTAATAGAGAAGCATAACAAAGAACCAAAATATAGAAACTAAAACTTTTGGTGAATATCTATTTATGTGTAAGCTTATCTATGAAGTTAATTGCAGATCTAAATAAACTTTATTTCAAGAATTTAGAATAAAAATTAATGTAGGTTACATTCAATTTAGACTTATATAGCAATCAAAAACACATACATACTTGATTTAGAACACTAGTGAGCCAAGAACCAGAATGGATGATATTTATTAAAAAATTTAGAAGTCTATATATAGCCTTGTAAACACCTAAGAGCTGATTATTTGTTTGGATTTCTCATTCTATATATAAGAGTTTTACATAATAAAAAACTAAAATTTATTACAACATCATGCCCATAGGCTCATTCTGGTTCAAAAGTAGTTGAGGGAGTATGGAGTCTTCAATTGGAAATGGTTGAGATATTCTTGTTATGATGATCTTCCTTAATCTTCTTAGAGATGTCATGGTCCACATGACCTTCAAAATATCACACCATCACAACTTTCCACCTTATTTTAACACTCGATCTTAAAAATGTCACACCATCGTGAATTTTTGCTATGGCTTGACCCTTATCTTTCAAAATGTCATGTAATCACAACTTTCCACCTTAGCTTCATATTTGGTATTCAAAATGTCTTTCCATCATAACTTTTTGCTTTAGTTTGGCACTCAAACTTTAAAATATTGCACAATCATGACTTTCCACCCTAGCTTCATCTCTGATCATCAAAATGTCACACCATCATGACTTTATGCTTCAATTTAGCCCTCGACCTTTAAAATATCGTGCAATCATGAATTTCCACTCTAGCTTCATATTTGACCTCTAAAATGTCATGCTATCATGAATTTTCACCTTATATTCATCTTCAGCCTTCAAAATATTATGCCATCATGAATTTTTACCTTAGCTTCATCTTTGACCTTCAAAATGTTGCACCATCATAACTTTTGGTTATGGCTTGATCCTTAGCCTTCAAAATGTTGTGCCATCATGAATTTTGGCCTTAGCTTCATATTCGATCTTCAAAATATCATGCCATCATGAATTTTCACTTCAGTTTGGCCCTTAGCCTTGAAAATGTTATGCCATCATGACTTTTTACCTTAGTTCTACTTCCGACCTTCAAAATATCATGCCATCATGAATTTTCTCTATACTTAGAAAAATATTGAGAAGATTACTCCTTATTTCCCTAGATGTGGTCATTTTGACTAAGAATCCCTATTGGATTCCACTCTCTCTCCTAATCCTTGAACCTATTTAGGATACAATACCATCCTCAAACTAGCAGCCACATCTCTACCCTATGCCACATCCTATATCTCATCCCTCGTACCCTTTTGACCCATCGAAGCTACACTCTGATGACTTCACTAAGACTATATCTGTACATGTGACTGTGTCCCAAACTATGATAAAACCTGGTCATGATTGGGAAGAGAAATCCCATGTGTCACTAGAGCAAACTCACAAGCCATCTGCTTTATTGCCTTCACAACCATCAACCTTATTGCATTCTCACTACTCTTATATAACTTCTCTAACTTCACTCTCAGAGAAGCCACCTTAGCTAGCACCTCCTCTACTACCTGGGATCCCTCAACCTCCTCTCTGTTCCTATTTATACCTCGTCATCTCCGTACGTATCTCTACAATATCTCTATCCTAGGTCTCCACTATAGATCACTCCCTCTACACCTCTTCCCTCAAATGCTCTATCTCCTTAGCCATATTAGCATATCTAGCCTCGATGGCCTTCCAATCAGCATCACTAGTAGTCTCCAAATCTATTATCCTCTCCTCTAAATTGGTCACATCTACCACCTGACCTCTCTCACTCTCATAAATATCCCCCTCCAGCTAACGTACTCTATAATGTAGCAATAACACCTCCTCCTCTGTATCCTGTATCTCCTACTCCTCAAAGGGAACCTCTTCCATATCACAAAAAATTCCCACATCCATGATGAAATCAAAACCACCTATAGTCATACCCATACATATCTCCTCCATGATCACTACATCCTCCACAATTTGTGCCTCACTACTCATAGGAACCTCCTTCATTCTCTCTGTAAAGGAACTTGAGGTACCACCCAATCATCACCTAGAATGTCAAAGAGGTACCTCTATCTCACTCCTAGATCTCTCTTGTGACCTAGATCAAGTACCTCTCACTACCCTCCCCCATTTTGTAGGTACCCCACCACCATGTGGTACCCATTGATCAACCACCCCAACACCTAGCTCCCAACCCTCCATTACCCACCAGGCATCAAACTCTTGAGTTATCCCTACATTATCTATATTTAGGATCACCATTGGTGTGTCCCTCTCACAAATCCATGGAAGGACCATAGGATACTCTCCCCTATCATCCCATCACCTATAGTACACAATAGGCACCTCTAAAATATCCTATTATAACCCGAACTATCACATAACTTAACTAAATTAAAAGAACTCAGCCTACCAAGTGTACCATCCAACCAACCACCTCCCTTGATGAATGGCACCCAATTGTTCATTTTCATGCTCCCATACCACCCCACCCCTCCAATGCCTCCACATAATCACATTGGGTACAAAGTTTCCAAACTCCACCCTCCAAAATAGAAGATCACCCTCATGTGGTCTCTTAATACCCTACTTCTCATCTATCCTCCACCTTAGAGCATAGGGTAAATGTGTTTATCCCTCAACATGCACATTATAGGGCAATAGTGATGGTCACTCAATGGCTATGTTCTCCCATGCCCACACCTATAACAAAGAAGTCCAACTCAACCTCTTTCACCCAACATGCACCACATTGTGCAACTTCCTGTATACCTGGGGAAACAATGTAGGTGCCCATGCAAACAAAAAACTATGCCCCACCATGTTTCTCACCATGTCCAACATATTCTAGGTAAATAATACCCCAAAAGTATCAGGTAAAGCATAAGTAAATATCATCATCATCACCACGCACTAGAACTTAGATATCATCTTATTGTTCCATAGAAGCTCATAATCCATCTTCTTGGTATCCACCTCTCTCCACTTATCCCCAAATAACTACTCCATCACAACTACCTAATTATCATCAATCGTTGCCCACACTAGAACACCCTCAATAGGCAACTTATATATTTTATGTACATCCTCTAAGATGATAGTCATCTCACCTATTGGAAAATAAAAAGTGTTATGATCCACATCCCATCACTCATACAAAGTAGATATGAATGAATGCTCTTGCACTCCCACACATCTCTAAACCACATTACTTCCAACCATGTCTCATCATCCTTATTCTTCATGAGCTTATCCAACTCGCTCTTCATAGTATGAACCTGATGTCATGGCTTGATCTTCTTCACCTGTTCATACACAAACAAGAACAAAAAAATTCACATTAGTTCAATACACAATATTCCAATTAAACAAAATTTAATTTTCTTAAACATATTTTACACAAAAATTAATTTATTTAATTTGTCACGCACTTTGAGATATAAAACATACACAATACACATATCACAACACATCAAAAACATAATCACATATCTGGATACTCATTTTACCATTTCCTAGTGAAAGTGCAAATAGAAATAAAAACAGTACATATTGGGCTTCCAATATTTAGATTTAAAAATTCCCACATACTCATTGTGGCACAAAATTCAAAACCATGCCAATCCACCAAAAATACAAAAATAAAATACATTTTTGAACACCCATTTTGACCTTTTACGTAAAACGTGTCAATAGATTTCAAAAATAGCATACAAATACAAACAAATTTTTATACCAAAGTCGATCGAACCTCATAAATATAGTGCAAATACCAAATCACAACACATAAAAAACACAATCGCATTTTTGAACACCCATTTTGTTATTTTACAATGAAAGTGCAAACCAAATTAAAAATAGTATATATAGGGCTCCCAATAGAAAATTTTAAATTCAATCATATCTACATCATGGCATGCAATTCAAACATATGCCAAATGCAACAACATTCCAAAACAAAGCACATTTTTGGATACCCATTTCACCCTTCTATGATGAAAGTGTCAACGGTTTTCAAAAGTCATACACCCACAATGAAAAAATTAACAATCAAAGTTTTCTAAGTTATATCTTAACAACTCACACTCAGATAACATGCCAAAAATGATAAAATAAAAATATAGTCACATTTTTGAATACCCATTTCCAACTTTTACAAATAAAATTCAATTACATTTATAAAACAGTACACCACTGTGCCTAAAATGCAAAGTCAAACTGCGAGACTAGACCACATGTTACCCAATCAAACCATAGTGAAAATTGGTGAAACCTAAAAATTGATCACACTTTTGGGTACCCATTTAGCTCGTTTAACACTTTGTGTTCCAATTTCAATTAACATTTACCTAAATTTTAAAAATGACATGAAAACCTCCCCCCTATTTCATGCTTTTCTAGAAATAAAATTGGAAAATAAAATAAAATAAAGAGCACTTACCAATGGGTCTCCACATCATGTGCTAGCACCAATACATTCTCTCGCCATCCTATTGCTCAAACTAATCAACCAGAAGCACTCCGTGTCACCAACCATCGCTCACTCCTCACTCTCCAAGTTTATCACAATCAAAATGATCCCCATGCTTCCAAAAATATTTAAATATACCTAAAAACCCTAATTAGGTGTAATTCACCCCCCAGCCTATGAATTAAACCCAATTCACCCCTTGGCCTACAAATTAGACCAATTCACCCACCAACCTATGAATCCAAATTCAATTCACCCCCTACCCTATGAATTGAGCCTAGAAGCCCAAAAATCATCCAAATTTCATCTCAAACCCTAGAAAATATGCCCATTTTCTTGCCCACATGATTTTTCATCAATATCATCATACATTTTTCCTCTATCAATCAATCCATCATCACATCACCACATTTCATTCACCTCATTGACGATTCCTCGTTTGAGGAGGTATTCATATCCAAAAATTAGCTTTGCATGCAACCAAATAACCAAACATCCAAATCACGGAATCACATCTGTCTACAAATTTTTTTGCTGAAGATATTTTATGATAATAATCTCAAATCCCAACCAAATATATGTTAGATCATGAGAGTTGTGCACAAAAATGGAGATTTCACTCTGGCATTCATGATACATAATGAATGACACATTTGAATAACCCATGCACAACATTGGAGATGTCACTCTAGCATTCATGATACATAATGAATGACACGTTTGAATAATCCATATGTTAACTAGCTCAAATGGTTTGACACTTGTCACCATGCACTCATCAATCAATTAACATTAAAACATTTTAATAGGTATTTTTTCCATTCGTACTTTGGTCCATCCTACATTGGTTGCAAAAGCAAAGTAGTCAAAAGTTGCCCCCACAAGCAACTAGTATGACATCAAGAAATGTCATACAGGCTGAGCAAAATCATCGCATTGCATTTGCAATCATCTATTTTCATTCACTAACATTGTTTCTCATTTTTTTCTTTTTTATTTCTTTCTCTCTTCTCTCCCCGAATTTCCAGTCAATGTTGTATGGTCACAATTCGAGTGGCTACATACCTTTGATTAGATTCTATTCTTTTCTCTTCTCTCCTTGGATTCCCATTCAATGTTGTATGGTCATGCTTTGAGCAACTACATACCTTTGGTTGGATTCCATTCTCCTTATTTCCATTATCCCCTACACATCCCTTCATATTTTTGTATTAAACTGTGTTCCACACTATATAATACAAAAAGGGGTAAAATGTAGACACCTAAAAGTCACACATAGCTACCTCTATGTACTTGTAGATCCTTTTGGATACTTGTAGGTTTACATAGGCCATCCTAGATACCTCTAGGCTATTGTAGACTAGTGTAGACTATTGTATATCCCTCTAGACCTACGTAGACTATCATAGACATGCGTAGACTACTATAGACATGCATAGACTAGCATAGATCACTCTAGATTAACATAGCATATTATAGACTTACATAGACCACCTCACTGGTTTATAGGTACAAAACCCTATTAAACTACTCAATCCACATCATAACCACCTTTCATCCATCAAAGGACCAATTATCAATCACCTAAGGCCACTTAAGCCCTTTCTAGACCTAATTAGGACCCCATGGGACTATTAGTTCCTAGAAAGTCTTAATTAAAGCTAATTCAAATTCTAATTTTAAAGTGACTTCACTTAAGTGCACTTTTTGGATTAAAAAGATTAATTAGGTTCCTAAAACCCTAATTAGTCCTAATTATTCCCTCCCACATGTTTGTGCACCAATTTAGTTAGGATATTTCATAGGAAACCCTAATCAAACCCTAATCTAACTTTAGAGTTGACTCAGGGTTATGCATAGTGGCTATTTTCACAAAATTGGCTAAAATTAGGATTTTCAAAATTTGGAATTGGCTAATATTTGGGATCCTTGACCAGGGTCCATTAGCCAAAAATTTCTAGGTGCAAATTTTTTTTGGGTTGATTCACCCAAATTTTATAATAATTTGACCATTTTAAGTTTAAATTTGCAACATTGCCCCTAATAATAGTGAACCTTCTACATGTGTTTCGAAACAATTCACCTAGATTTTAAAACTGATTCACCAAGTTTTTATAAATTTATTTTGGGGTTGATCCCTTACACATAACCTTGAGTTGACTAATCTTGGTTAACCCTAATCTCTCCTCACACATGTGTGAGGATGAGATATTTCCTTAGGGAATGTGGGGATGACACCTCAAAAACCCTAACCTAACCACCATAGAAGCTGACCTTAGGGTTTAGTTCCTCTAACCACACTCCCTACACCTTAGGTTTATCTATAAATAGTGGATCTAATCCTTCATTCTACCTCTCTCTCCCCTTTTAGTTGAAGTACTAAAAATTTTCCAAAATGTGACCAAACATGCAAGCATAGACATTTGAACTATACAATCAACATAGCAACACCCGAGGAGCCCATCCGTGCAAGGATCTCTAGAAAAATGTACTTACAGGTCAATTATCCCCCTGACCTATGGATCCGATACCAATTCACCCCCTAGCCTATAATTTGGGTCTACATGACTCATTTCACTTCAAATATATTAGGTAAGCATTATTTCATGTTTTTATGATATTCTATACAATTTTTAATACATTTTAGTACATTTTTCCTTCCAATTTTTATTATCTTTCATCAACATGAGGTTTGACCAAGGCAAGCCCCCAAACACTAACCCTATTTCCATGTCACAAAACAGGTGACAAAGCATCCACATCAACACCAGTGGTGTCCTACATTATGCATGAAGCCCACCTCCATTGAGGAGCCCAAGAGGAAGCATCAAATTTATTGTAAATCTATGAAATAAAGAAAGGGAAATTCCCCTATTTGTAACACAAAAACACTTTTATCATGAATAAAATCAAAATTTCTAAATAATTCTTATTTTATCAAATTATTAGATCAAATGCTTGCTTTTGTCCGTTTCACCAAGAAGAAGTAACCCAAGTGCTCAATGACTTCCATGGTAAGTATGGAACCAAACATGGGTCAGCCAATGCAACAACACACTAGATTCTTAGAGTTGGATACTATTAGCCTCATCTTTTCAAGGATGCACATGCTCATGTGTGATCTTGCCATACATGTCAGGTGGTGGCCAATAGAGAGAGAAACACATCCATGCCATTACAACCTGTAGTGGATATGAGACCTTTTACATAATTGGGGTTGGATTTTATTGGGGTTATCAATCCCAACTCTTTCGATTCTCATAAATTCATCCTCACAGCTACAGATTACTACCTTAGGTGGACAAAAGCAATCCCTACAAAACATGCTACTACTGATGTTGTCATTAAGTTTTTAGAGGATTGCATTGTAACTTGTTTTGGAATACCTAATGCAATAGTAAGTGATAATGGTTCTACATTTTATTCTATTCAATTTGCAGATTGGGCATATGATAAAAAGGTAAGCTTAAAATTTTCTTCCAATTATTATCCACAAGGTAATGGTTTAGTAGAATCTTCTACCAAGTTTTATGTGGGATAAGAAGCACAATAAAAATAGATCATGATAAATTCGATTGCTTGTGGTTAGACCCTTATTAGATCTATAAAATCCTAGGTGAAAACACTTTCAAATTAAAAACCTTGGATGGAGATAAATCATATTTACCTATTAATGGGCTGCATTTAAAGCATTATTTCATCCCATAAAATGTGTGAGTTTGTGTATCACATGTACATAGGTGTGCTTTTACTTTTGGTTTGTGTGTTGGTTTTATTTTTAGTTAGGTTGGTTTTCATTTGTTTCTTTTATAGTGTTTAGGAGTCTTCTTTATGTGTGTTGAAGTCATGTTCATGCTCCCATATATTTACATTTTGATTTAGTTACCTTTATTGTGGTTTTGGTTTTGGTATGGAATTTTTATTCAGAATAGATAATACAACCCATGAATCAAACAGAACTAGGGGAAAGGAAATGAAGCTATATAGTGATTATCCCTAGCTAAGTGTAAAAATATGGTGGAGTGTGAAACAATAGAATATTATGATAAAGCTTGACTGTAATGAATCACATGAAGAGGCATTTCTTAAGACTTTGAAGGATGAAATCATTTTGGTAAACTGATTAAGTCTATAGATGCAAATATTGATCAAATCAGTCATCGAATTTAGATAACTCCATTAGGGCTATAGATGCTTGAATGGTAGTGGGGCTCTATTTAGACAAAAGCTTGATATAAAAAATGAGCATTGAAAATCTTGATCAAATCAGTCACTTAGTTTGGATAAAGTCCACCGGGGCTATGGACACCTGACTAGAAGTGGGGCTCTATCTGAATAAATTATGCTCAAAAGAGAATTGGAAAAATATTATTTAAAAATAAAATTTTATGAGCAACATTTCATAGCCTAAAGATAAACCAGATGATGGAATTTGGATGGTCCCAAGGATGCAAATTGAATCACATTGTACACACCATGTAGAAGAAAATAATTCATTTATTCTAAATGGTGTATACTTTTCTAATCTTTGGTTCATTAATTACAAAACCAGGTTCTTCATCGAAAATGCCCATGAACATTTCCTAGCAGATTCGTCATTTGTTATTACTTTGTCACAACTAACCCAAATATTGGGGACCCACTTTAAATTTTTATTTTTTGGGAGTTTTGCTTGTCTTTGAGTCATATTTTTAGTGAATGTGCTCATTGGTTAGTGTCTTTGGTTAATTTTGTTTCAAGTTTTTATGTTTTGGTTAGGAGTTTTTCTTTCAGTGTTTTGGTGTTTTGGATTTATTCGATAGATTCAAATTTTTGTTTTAGCTTTTAATGTTTAGGATTAGTATTTATTTTATTTTTGAACTCCAATAGTTAATTATTCTAGGTTGATTGATTTGAAAATGAAATAAAAGAAAAATAAAATAAAGTTTTTATAAATAAAAATAAATATATCTATTCATATATGTATAACATTGTCATATATATGAATATATATATTTATATAATAAAAGAAATAAAAATAATAAAAGATAATAATATATAAATATTAAGGCTAAATATGCAAAGATTGATCAAACAGTCGTCAACTTTAGATAACTCCATCAGGGTTATAGATGCTTTACTGGTAGTAGGGCTCTATTTAGATAAAAGCTTGATATAAAAAATGAGCATTGAAAAGCTTGATCAAATTAGTCACTTAGTTTGGATAAATTCCATCGGGGCTATGGACGCTTGAATGGAAGTGGGGCTCTATCTAAATAAATTATGATCAAAAGAGACTTGGAAAAATATTATTTAAAAACAAAATTTTATGAGTAGCATTTCATAGCCTAAAGATAAACCAGATGATGAAATTTGGATGGTCCCAAGGATGCAAATTGAATCACATTGCACACACCATGCGAAAGCAAATAATCTATTTATTCTAAATGGTGTATACTTTTCTAATATTTGGTTCATTAATTACAGAACTAGGTTCTTCATAAAAAATTCCCATGAACATTTCCTAGCAGAGTCGTCATTTGTTATTACTATTTGACAACTAACCCAAACATTGAGAACCCACTTTAAATTTTTATTTTTTGGGAGTTTTGCTTGTCTTTGAGTCATATTTTTAGTGAAGGTGCTCATTGGTTAGTGTCTTTGGTTAATTTTGTTTCAAGTTTTTATGTTTTGATGTTTTGAATTCATTCGATAGATTCAAATTTTTGTTTTAGATTTTAATGTTTAGGATTAGTATTTCTTTTATTTTTGAACTTCAATAGTTAATTATTCTAGGTTGATTGATTTGAAAATGAAATAAAAAAAAAATAAAATAAAGTTTTTATAAATAAAAATAAATATATCTATTCATATATGTATAACATTGTCATATATATGAATATATATTTATATAATACAAGAAATAAAAATAATAAAAGATAATAATATATAATTATACATATATATTATAAATAAAATGTAACTACGGTTTCATTTGGGTTACCTATATATTTATGAAGCAAAAGAAAATAATAAGGACATTTTTTCTTTTAATTTCATCCTATGTTCTTGTTAGAGTTAAAGTGCACTATGCCTCTGTTTTGACACTTGTCAGTTTATACTGACACTTGTCATGTTCATCATATAGGCTTATGCCTATATATTGTAACCTATTTTTATCAATAAAATATCCCTTCAGTTTCACTCCTAACATTTGGTATCAGAGCAGGCTTTCCCTGCCCTGTGAAACCCCTTGAGGGGGATTTCCCTCATGGAAATCCTCCCTCCCCCATTTTTTAAAATTTTTATCGAGGGAGTATGCTCTCCATCATTTGATGGATCAGAAACCAGATGATAAGAATTTTAAAGAATTTTTTTTCAATTTTTTTTTAGTTTTTTAGGGTTTGCAGATCCATGGAGGTAGCCACACCGCCAGGGACAACAGTGGGGGGTTGGTCTTGATGGTTGCAACAACAACGTTCACATCCTTGGGCACAACGTCACCATGGTACATCAGACAGTAGTGCTCCGAGGTTCGATCTACATATTTTGATTTTTTTTATGAGAGCTACCGCAGTGCGACAGTCAAATCCCTATACTGCAGATAAACTCGGATGTCATAGCGTCCTCCATTGAAGCCCTGCTACTGTTAATGATAGAAGGAGCACCAATGACCATCCCGAGGAATTTCTCATGTTGCTTCCAGTGAAGCATCTCTCTGAGCGTCAGATCTGTAAATTGTAATCGTTGTATTCTTCGTCGCAACAAAAGGAGACTGTACAAGCCTGGGCCTTCTCTCGGAGGGTTGTTCTGGAATATAGATTTCTTTTTTATAGAAGTAGGCTATTGCACCTGTTTCTGCTATTGTTCCTATGGCTCCTGCTACTGTACCTTCACACACAGACTGGATTTTTGTTTTTCCATGTATTTGTCGTGCCAGGGGTCACACTTGGCAATCATGGACAATGGCTCAAATGCACTGTTCGTGATTTCAGCCACGAATAGCTACTCGTGGGTTTAAGACTCACTTGGTTAAGGAGGCGAAGGCCCAGCTTGGAAGGCATCGATTCGACAATTCTTGCCATTTTTAGGTGTTCATTTTGGCTCTGATATATTTCATTAGTGAATTATGTCTATATTTGTTAAAAACCTAGACGGAACAGAAGTAGAGCAGAGTGCACAAAAATTTATTTTTAGAGACAAGATTTATTAATCATGGCCAACACTAATGAGACAAGACAAATGGGAGAAGATGCTAGACTGGATAACTCTGACAGCATGGGGCGTATGACACAGAAGATGGCTTTGGTGCCGACGATGTTGATGATGATGTAGCTGTTGAGCCCTCGATGAAATAATTTGATTTCGTTGTGGCAAGGGAAACCATAAGTTTGACGTCCACAGTGGATTACCCTTCAAATTTTTAATATCAGTCACTCTGTCGATTCTTGGCCTTGTTTTAACTGCAGCATTGCAAGGAGCTATTGAAAAGCTGGAATATAATTTTATTTTTGGGGCTGTATTACTCATAATACATCCATGGTGACTTCACTGGCCCCAAAGGAGTGAGGCTTGCCACAACATGCTCGGGCAGCTGGCTGACCACGTGGAGGATCTCCATCTTGAGATGTTGCAGGTCCTCGGAGGGCATGCACGCAACTAAGGGAGAGTAGAATGATGGCCTGTTACAGCGACGGAAGAGCGGGGAGTGTTGGTGAAGTGGTGCGCGCTCGATGACAAGTGGCTAATTTGTCAAGTGATTACCCCAGTGCTATCGACCATGACATTGAAGAAACTGCAGTAGATCGTGGCACGGCCGGCCAAAGGTAAATTGGATGCATGCTTGCCGACTCCTCACCAATGCCACGAGATCATGGTTATTATTTATTTTGTCATTTCATGAGCAAAATATAAATTTCAAATTTTTTGAAGGGATAATTTTTAATATATTGGAGGGGACATTTTATTAAATTCATGTATGGGGCATTGGGAAATTATGGGTGAGGCTATTTTTTAGCCTTTATTTTATTGAAGTGGAGGATCCACTTTCTATGAAGAATGTCCATTTGTTCTCTAGGGGTATTTTTTTTTAGGGGTACTCAAGATCTTTTATTTCGCCACAGTGCGATGCCAGGAATATGATATTCCTGAGGTTTATTTTGCTACATTAGATAGGCATGATGGTTTTTCCATAAGATGAAGGCCCCTTTGATGGTGGAATATAGGGGTATTTATAGTCGTTGGAAACATTTTTCCGTGACGGACACAATGGTGGTGTCATATTGTAATTTTGAGGTTGTTTCAATTCAATTTTTTAGCCTCAAAGTTTTTTTTTACCTTGGAGTGCACTCTTGGTTGTACCCGACACTCCCAAGGTAATTTTATATGTGATCCTTGTACCTAGTGATATTTTCTATACACTTGGCGAATGCAGCGGCTGGTTACCCATGCATTTCGATGGGATGACATGGTCACCATAAGGACACTTATACTAGGGACTACAGACAAAGACACCCTAGACTCTATTCAAGGTTTTTTTGGATCTACTTCTGAAGACTACAGACGAAGACACTTCAGAAGATTCTCTTCTTTTCTTCTTCTCTCCTCCTATTTTGATCTATGGCTCATTTTATTGTATTGAGTGCATTTTCGACAGACCGACACTCTTATATGGCTCGTTTTTCCATTGTATTAGGTGCATTTTCGATAGAGACCGACACCTTGTAGATTGAGTTCACCATGAGGAGGCATTTGAAATTCATGGTGAATCTAGTCAGTGACCTACGAGTGGCAACATCCTCTGAGGATGACCTGCAGAGGCAACAGACCCAGATGTGGCTGACCTTGAGGCACCCATGATGACCCTGAGGCACTTAGACGGCTGACCCAGTGGCAACAGACCCATGGAAGTGGCTGACCCTGAGGCAATAGACCGAGATGTATACATAGTGAATCTAGCATTATTCATAGTTGGAGAGCCAAGCACAAAGAGCACGAGCCTAGACCAAATTAGCAATAAGAGAGGATGATAGGTTGTTTTAGAGAAGTCAACATTAAGGGGGAATGTTACCTAATGTTGACTTGTTTTATTTCTTATTTAGTTAGGATAGTGCACTTTAAGGGGGAATGTTAGAGTTAAAGTGCACTATGCCTCTATTTTGACACTTGTCAGTTTATACTAACACTTGTCATGTTCATCATATAGGCTTATGCCTATATATTGTAACCTATTTTTATCAATAAAATATCCCTTCAGTTTCACTCCTAACAGTTCTTAGACTCACTTTGGCTTTTGAATTAAAGGTTGTCATTTTAACTCGGTTTAATGTTTGATTCTCTGTACGCAGGATGGTTTTCGTGATGGTTATCGCTAAGGCAAGTATCTCCATGTTGGACATTTTGAGCAGTTGTCATTGATGTCCAAAATTAGTTGTCATTGATGTCAAGGTTCCAGGTGATAGCTCAGCTTAAGTGCAAGTGGAAGTTTAATGAAATTCATGATGGATTTAAATATCTATATTTTACACCCAAGAGAATGGGTCAACCTAAGGAAGAAATTTATCCAAGGCATCAAAAGGATATAATACTATAATAATTGTTATTATAATATTAAAGTGATATGGTGAAAAACCCAAATAAAATATTTATAATTTTCATTATAATATTTTATAAATCAAAGTGGGTTTTATAAAGTTTAATTATATTTCACAAACCCAAAGGTTGGGTTTGGACAAAAAGGCATTCGAAGCCCTTTTAAAACCTTCGTCGACATCATGGAAGGAAATTGGGGAAGCACAAACATCTCCCAAGGTATGGAGGAAGCAATATAAATACATTACCCAAAGTCTAAAAAATTATCCTTGCTTGAATTTTAATTGGCATGCGAAAAAGAATAAGAGCTCATGAGAATTACGAATTTTGTGGATAGCAAAGTGTTTTAGGAAGGAAGCATTAATTTTTGAAGGCACATAGGACATTGTGGCCTATTGGTGAGTTGGGAAGCATGAAAATATGTATTCATGCGAGGGCCTACATTCAAAACATGATAGGTGCATTGGAGGTCATGTTGGTTCAGGCACCCAAGGCACACGTCGTTTCGTCAAGGGAAGAAGGAGTTGAGAGTTGAAGCACATAATGGTGCTTCGTTAATTACAAATGAGCACGTGGCTTGTGCGATGAATTTTCCTATGGCTAAGGTGCACATTGTGGGCAAGGTTGAGGGTTCGATTCCCTCCAAAGGTGAGGTACATATTTTTGGTTAGATTTTTAATTATTCGCCTATGTTGGAGATATAAGGGTGTTTAATTTTTATTTTTATTAGCATATGTTGGAGGTATAAGGTTGATGAGTGGAATTAATTGTTAGAGGGGTTAAGTATTAAATAAGTGATGTTATTTGAGATTTGTTATTAGGAATTATAAGTAGGTCTTTGTAAAATCTTAATTAATATAGTGATATATTGGAGGATTAAGACTATTGAGCATTGATTTCATGTTAATATGGGTTTTCCTATTAAAGAATATTATGGTCAATATTACTTTTAAGCTGGAGTGATAAGGTGTATTTTAGTCATATTTTTGTATTGTGTTTTATTGAAGTCTTCTAACCCTTATTGAGATTGGCAAAGAAGTAAATTATGAGTGTGGCAAATTTGTGAGATCAACTCTTTGGCAACAAAAAGGTATGGGAAAATTCTTCTTTGGTTGAGTTTATTGATTGGCTTACTAAAAAATAAAGTTTGGAGTTAAAAAGGATTTTATTAGGCTTTCATTTTTGAAAGTGTTTGAGTTAATGCTTCAAAGGTTTTCCAAAATTAAGAGTTGTGATTAAAACCTTTTTTATAAGCATTGTTGATTGAAGAATTTGGATTGTGCAAAGAAATTGAGTTAGGGTTTTGAAAAGAACATGAGTATCATTGTTATGTGAAGATTTATTTATGAGCATTGTTGTTGAAGTGAGTTTTTGTGCAAAGAACTTGAACTAGGGTTTGAAAAGAACATGAGTATCATTTTTATGTGAGATTTATTATTGAGCATTATTGGAAACATTTTGAGTTGGTGTTCACATACTTGGACTAGGGTTTGTGAGCAAGGGTTGGTTCTTGAGAAATTGGTTGAGTAGAGTTTATTGAGCCTAGTCAAGTGGATGTATGAAGTGATTGTTCAAGTTCCATAAAACAAACTATTCTATATTCTGATAAGAGTTGAGATAGCGATTGAGCTTTGAGTGTAGAACATATTGAGTCTCTAACAATTCTCTTTATGCTTCTATGAGATTGATTTAAGCTAAGAAAGTGATTGGGCTTTGAGTTTAGAACATATTGAGTCTCTAACAATTCTCTTTATGATTCTATAAGATTGGACAAGTTCTATGTAGACTTGTTAATCAGATTTGAGGTAAGTCTTTGAGAAGACTTGTGGACTACTTTTGTGTGAGCTTTTATGGAAGCTTACAATATAGATTTGGCTAAGTTCTATAGAGGACTTATTGAGCAGATTTGGACAAGTTCTAAGTGGACCTATTGAGTAGATCTGGATAGGTTCTGAGTGGACCTGTTGAGCATATTTGAGAAGATTTGAGTAGGTTTTGAGTGGACCTATTGAGCAGATTTGATAAGGTTCTGAGTGGACTTGTTGAGCAAGTTTGAGCAGGTTATGAGTGGACCTATTGAGCATATTTGAGTAGGTTTTGAGTGGACCTATTGAGAAAATTTGTGCTAGAATTACTGGACTGTATTTAGTGTAGATATTTGAGTGAGATTATTGAGCAAACTTGTGCTAGATCGACTTGAATATGTATAGTGTAGAGTTGAGTAGATTTGTGCTAGATTGACTAGACTATGTTTAGTGTAGATTTGAGTGAGATTGTTGATCAAACTTGTGCTAAATTGACAAGACTGTGTTTAGTGTAGAGTTGAGAAAATTTGTGCTAGATTGACTAGACTATGTTTAGTGCAAATTTGAGACAGATATTTGGAGGTGATAGATCAGATAGGATAGTAGTCTCCAGTGGATAGATATCCACTAGCCAGGGTAGTGAGAATAGGTCTTTTGAGTGGGGATAAGAGTCTTTAGTGGAGATATATCCACAAGCTAGTGTAGTGGAGGTAGTAGTATTCTAGAGGATCACTAGCTAGAGTAGGGGATAAGGCATTCTCCTATGGATAGAGATCCACAAACTATATTTAGGGGATTAGCATCTCCTTTGGACAGAGATCCATAAACATTGTAATAGAAAAAGAATTTCCAAGAGATTTATTGAGAAAATTTTAGTAAAATATTTTCTCCATGGAGGTAGCCATCTTTGGGTGAACCACATTAAATTGGTGTCTCTATTGTGTGTGGTGATTTGTGCATTGATTTGATTATTATTGTTAATATTTCTATCTATACATTGCATAATATTGATTTAGAAAGAAAAGTAAAAATTGCTCTTATACTGTTAACCTCCCTCTCAGTATAAGCTTGTGTTCTTCACTCCTGAGGTTGTGACAACTTGACATTCATGTGGATTAGCCTAAATGGCAGTGGTTTCGGTGATTCGAAGAAGCATGATGGATATTCTGTAGTGGGTCAACAATGAATATGGATGAGGATAACGCATACCATTCAACACCAATTTGGTAGACCAAGGTAAACTCGGTGTGGATCATGGTGATGTGGAAAAAATACTCAAGGGACATGATGGGAACTTATAGTCACCATAACAGTAGTTGGCTATATTTTGTAGGAATGTAAAATGGGGAATTTTATTTGCCTCAACAATTGTGACAGAGGTGGAATCTACGCAGGTAGATTATGATAGAGTTCATTGGTAAAATTTTGATAATCCTACATATATGCTCATCACTAGTCAAATCAACATAATGATAAATTCTCATAACATATCGAGTGAGTAGGATAATATTCATTTTGGCATTGTTATAACAGAGTCTTAACATAGTAGGTTGTAGGATAAAATAATGGGTGGAAGACAATAGCAACATATTTCATGACATAATGTGGAATACGATTTTAGACAGTGAGGTACGCAAGTTTGGTCTTGATAAAACACAATGAATAATAATGGTTATGCGGACATGTTTGAGGTAGGTGTTCAACCAATGCATAGAGCATATGGTATGTTGAAGTGGAATAACATGAGTTCGTGTAACTTCAAAGTGGTGTTCTATGGCATTGTGGTCAAGTTGGAAGCACACCTTCCATGAGGGTGATAAATGAGCCAAATAAAGTAGGCTATTTGACTTGGTATGGGGAGCATTGAAGTTTGATGTGTTTATGTGAAACTTCATAGCATGATAAAATAACACAAGATCAGGAAGATTGTAGAGTGAGAGGATATGTAGTTGGATTATGGTTTGGTTTCTTAATCAAAGGAATCATGGTAGTACTATATTTATTGTAAAGACAATGGTAATAGTGGTATGGAACTTCGAGGATGCTAGGACTGATAGCCAAGATGGTCGGATGGGTCGAAGATAAAGGGTGTGCAATAGTTATGAGCAATCTCACAATAGAAGATAACATAGATGGAAGTATACACTGACTCACTAGTAAAGAAATGTGCATCAACAAGGTGAAGATCATATCCAACATCATTGAAAATGATAAGGTAAAAAAATGTATGTGGATAGGTCGTAAGAGGATACCAATAGAAAAGTAGAGGAGGAGTCACCAACACTTATCTGGTAGATTTTGTATGAAGATATACTCACAGGGACCACATGGATGAGCAACATTGGACAACTATAGCATGGTTTCAAAATATGCATTGACCACCATGTCATATGGTGGAATGAAAGGCCAGGTATTGTATTGATAAGTCCTCAAAGGGATGAGGGTTTCATTATGATGTGTAATCCCTTTATACTATGAATTCTCTAGAGAGGAAATATCATTTTGGATGATATAACCTTGGGTAGTGGACGTCATAGATTAGAAGTACAATCAGCTCCATGATATCTAGGGATAGATTTCATTCCTATCTGATGGGATATGCCTATTATGTTGTCTCACACATGGCACATAGCAACCGCCTCATAGCTTTATTGATGTCAAGCTAGGAATATAATAGAAAATATTTGTTCTGCCATGGTTTTCTAAAGTTCACTACTACCGCATATAGGGGCGGTGTCATTGAAAGGATGGTATCATGCTAAAAATGAATAAGAACAAGAGTTATAAGGAGGTGAACGTTACAAACGAGGAAATGAAAAGACATATTGGAAATTTTAAATAGACCTCAAAACACTATAAAAAATGATGGAATTTTTTGTAAGCAAAGACCTATAATTTGAGATTTTAATGCATACGAATCTAGAAACTTACACCTTGTGAGCAAGGCTGGAGGAGATTTATTTTTGAGGGTTTTATATTTAATGCTCAATATTTCTATTGAATTTTGGGGACTTATATCTAGTGTTTAATGTTCTTATGATATTACACTATGTGAAGGTTTATTTGAATGTAGGATTTATTTTCCTTAGATTCTAGCACTTAATCTAATCAAATTGTGTTCATGCAAGTTTTTTTATATTGAGTTACCCATAGATTTTCTCACAATATCTGGTTTTACAGGGTAGGGGAGCATGATGTCGTATTATCTTTACACTTATATTCTAGTTTTATATTAGCTTAGTTATAATTTTTTATTTCTGCATTTCCATTTCTATTATGTTTGCATTTTGGTCCTTGTTCTAAAATTTCTACATTTCATTTCCTTTCTATTTGTATTTTTGTCCTTGTTCCAAAATTTTTGCATTTCATTTCCATTATTTTTGCATTTTGGTCCTTGTTCTATAATTTCTACATTTCATTTCCATTATGTTTGCATTCTAGTCATTGTTCTAGAATTTATGTATTTCATTTCCATTCTTTTTGCATTCTTGTCCTTGTTCTAGAAATTTTGCATTTCATTTCCATTCTGTTTGTATTCTGGTCCTTGTTCCAGAATTTTTGCATTTGGTTTTCAAGTTGTTTGTATTTTGGTCTTTGTCCAAAATTTCTACAAATATATCTAGTTTGCATAAATAAGATAATATCAATATAGGAGGGAGGGTTTCTAACTTACATTTTCACATTAAATCAAAGATAAGAAATGGAGTGGACAATTCCACAACATTTACTACTTTCATGTACATAATCAAATATAAAAGGAATGCTTAACTCCACTAACCCTCAAACTCATATTAAGTGAAGATAAAGAAAATGAACGCTAACCTTCTAACTTGCTAATATGTTGATTTCTAACTTTGTAATAAATAAAGCGTTAAATCTAAAGATAAATTTGAACGTACTAACTACAAATGAATATTACATTAAAGACATTTATTTTAAAATGAAGTGGACAATTCCATGCACTTTCTCATTTTGCATTCTAATATGAAGATAAAATGAACCCACTAACATGGATTTAGGGTAAGATAGATTAATACAAAGACAATTAAAGAAGCAATACTTCATTTTAGCAATTTGCACAAAGTTACATTCATTGCAATTTAAGGAAATCAATCACAAAGCACAATGAATTAAATCAGCAGACCCCTTTGTGAACAATTACTTGTAGATCATTGGGTTTTTTCTAGCACCTGTTATTCTTGATTATTTTACTTTCAAATACACATGTGCAAATATTATATAGTGGAACCTTGGAGAAATTTTTGTTTTAAACTTCTTTGCAAGAGAGGGTTTTTGGATTAATACCCTGATTGTGATGGGGATTTTGCAATTAGGTAAAATATCCACTCAATAAGAACTAGTATCAGGATACCCACTAGGGCAACTCCTTTTTCACTATTATATGGTGTTGAGGCCATTATGCCCTTGGAATTAGATATTCCTTCATTGTGCATATCACTCCAAGAGTTCATCGATGATGATACTGCGTGGCAAGCTCACCTTGATCTGTTGACCCTTCTTGGTGAATAGTACGTTAATGCTCTCGAGCACCTCCACATTTATCAAGATCACATTAAGAAATATTATGATATGATAGTCCACATTAGGTACTTTAAAATTGGAGACCTTGTACGTAAATAAAATCAGCAAAATTTTGACTTTTCGTTGCACTTGCAATACAAATTTGTGGCAAATTGGTTAGGCCCATATATCATCATATAGAAGATAGGGCCTAGGACTTATAGGTTAGCTTCTCTTGAGGGTGTTGAGGAACCTAAACCTCTCAAAATTCTCCATATATGAGCATTTTATGCATGACAATGCATACAAAAATAAATAAAAAACCACAAAACATTAAAAAATAATCAAAAATACAAAAATCAATTACATTACCATTTTTCATTGCATTACATAATGCATTTCATGCCGCTTAATTTACTCACTTGCATTAGGCATGTTATTCCATTGCATTAGCATTAGGACTAGCTTTTTTCCTTACATGCTAAGGTTTGGTACCACACTTGTATAGTTGTTATCTTTCTTAATCAAACTTTCTCATCATCATCATTTACAATTTTTATTTTGGGCTTTTTCTTATTAAGGGGTCCTCGTACAATAAGGGTAGATACCAAATGAACATTAGAAATGATGTTTAGATGGCCACTGATTATTTTATGTACACCTTTTAGTTTACAAAATATCATAGGGAAAACACCACATTCCATATATTACTACCATCCACATTTCCATTTTTGAGTAACTATTTTTTTAACACAACCAATAAGTTGCTATAGGTTGTTCACTAGGGTTTCAATAATTTATTCATACCTAGTTCTCCTTTTATATTTTGTAGAAATATATATTATTTTTTAAATATAGGGCCTTTATTTTATAACACCTTTCATATCTCAAAATCCCAACATAATTTTACATATTTAAAATCCAAGTTTGAACAAGGATGATGCTACAATGTAGTCCTTACCATCCTCAGTGAAAGGCATTCTTGCTCATTTTATTATGCACATGGTCTAGGATATTGAGAATTGACAAAAGGACAAGCTCCCCCTCCCCAAAACAATAAAATACCTTTCTCCTCCACAAATTTACCAAGTATCCCCTCTCTCCCCCCCAAAAAAAAAGAGAGAAGTAGAAAGTGGTTCTAACCACTATGCAAATACATCCCCTTAATCCTCATCAGAAATGTGTATCCCAACAAAATCAAAATAAAATAAGGGAGTAATGATTTTGAATCCTTGGAATTCTCAATTATTCAAAATTTGTGGGGTGATCTCCATTACAGCAATGGGTTGAATGAAACCTTTATAAAACTGGAGTAGTATTATGTGTGGTAATATGTTTATCACATTAGTGACCTTTTGTACAAACCAATGTTAGCTTATGAATGAGCTAGTTTTTGGTGGATCGTATTACCTAGTAGTCTAGTCCAACTGCATCCAAAATTAGGATAATGATGACCATATGGTGATCCTCATTACAACAATGGATTGAATGAAACCTATATGGCAATGGGGTAGTATTATGCACTACTAATGAAAATCATATGCACACACAAGGATGTTGAATATTTGGGTATTCTTAGTAGACTTTTATCTTTTAGAGTCATGTGTAGTCAGTATACATTATTTTACTGGTTAAATAGGGTTTTTGAGTCTCATGAAAATCATGTTGTTCCACTATAGCATCGTACTAATCACCCATCCATAATCTATATTTTTATCATATTAGATATCGTTGGCTTTAAAATGTATGACTTTTGTGAAAAAGTTAACATTCTGATTGATGATTTTTATACATTATGTGGTGCTTACATTTAGGTTGTTTTGCATCTTAGATTCATTCATTATGTTTTAGCATATAAACATAAAAATAAAATTTTGCATCATCATTACATTAGTACATCATCTACATGCATATATCTAGGTATACATTCATCATCCACAATTACATCCATGCATAAAACAACAATAAGCAATAAATACATAGCATGCCATAATAAAAATCATATCATATATACATATGTGTGATAAAATTTGGTACATCATTAGCCAAAAATACCCCCATGCTATAATAGAGTGTGTTCTCGAACCTCACACCTAAAAAGAGAACAAACCATGAGTTCAAGTCAAGCAAGGCTTGTACCCCCAAAATCACCACCGCCCTCTACCTTGTCTCTATGAGGCTACCCTGAATTGTTGTCTATTGAAGCCTCTGACCTAGTTGTCAATCTAAGAGTCCATAGCCTCACAAAAGGCTACCCTAACTTATTACATCAACTTCTATGAGATCCTCCTATTGAAGAGTGATCATGTAGGTGATTGTCAAGTAGCCCTACCTAATCCTCTAAATCCTAGATATAGGCTCTATCAAATCGATGTCAATACTGATAGTCACTTAGTAGTGTTTGTAATGTACCTACCTCAATATGTAGCCTAGATAACTATACCTTCCTATACCTAAGTCTCAATCAAATCCACAACCCGTGTTCATAGAGCATCTCTCTCTATTGTAACCCTATCCATATACTCCTAAGATTTCTACAACTATGTAGTTAAAAGGATATTCTCCTTAGATAATACCCTCCCCCTCTATCTCTCTAGACAGCTAGATTTGTATTACTACAATAGTAGTATCCTACTTACCAATTGTACCTGTAGAGACTGCACTTGCTCTCTAAGTCAACCATTCTCATCCTAGGGATCCTCATCATCCCCACCCTCATACTATGACTTTTCTCCTCACTTTAAGGTTTGATTCCACTATCCCTTCATTCGATGACACACTCAGCACTCATCCTCATCCTCCATAATGTCCTCATCCCTAGATACTTCTGCCTATCCATCCATAGGTCCACCTCCTTTCCACAACTGAGTCACCCACCATGCATTGTACTCTACCATAATACTTGCATCCTCCACACATATATTTTCTAGCAATTGATCTACCTCATCTCCCACCTACTCTACTCATGGCCACTCCAACTGAGTCTTAGTCCCTCAATATTTATAAATTATGGGCTCACAAGATGTACCATGATGAACCCTAAACTATCAATACACGTGAGAGTACTAGAAGTATTACCACTTTATGCCATAGCACCAAATTACCCATCACCAATGTCTTATACACCTTAATTTTTCTACTACCTCTATCCATGGTGGGAAATCCCTATAAGGTCACCATATCACCTACTCTAGCCTCATTACCTTAAAGGACTTCATATAATGGGTAATCCTACCTAAGTGGGGTTGAATCCAACCCCGCTCTAGCTCCCAAACCCATTGAGCCACATAACCAATCTCCTAATCTACCATATGTGCTTACCTCACCCATGGAAGCCCCTCTAGTCTATTCACCCAGATATTCTCCTAGTCCAAAATTTTCAATAGAAATCTATAACCCAATCTAAGTTTTCCCCACTGATGAATCTCATATAGCTTATCATACAAATGATCTAATATAGTAGTCTCCTAGGACATAATCAGTGGATCGTAAGTGGTGTACTCCACCAACTCCTATGCTAGCTCAAGGAGGTTCCATGGGAACCTCACTCCTAAAGAATTAGGTAATAATATGTTCAACATGAGGGACATCACCACTATATATATCCTCATCAGAATATTGGCATCATACCGCACCTCCACTAGAACTTCCCCTCTATCCAAGTTGCACCTAGCCACCTCAAAATCATCCCAAAATACCCTCTGAAGCACTCTACTTTGTTGGTTAATATGTGTGGAGGTGATAACGCATCCCTCAATAAAAACATGGAGAATCCTATAGACATTCTCTAGTGACACCATCATCTCACCAATATGAAGATGAAATATGTTCATCCGACTATCCCAATGATCTATCAGGGTTGTTAGGTAGGTTTGATCTACAATCACTACCTCTAGCCTCGTCACTTTCTTAATTCCAATGGCCTCAAGCCATTTCCAATCATCATTAGAGAGATGCCCTCATGTAGTCTTGAATACCATGAGAAATATGTGACGAACTCTAATAAGTTGTACCACATGCAAAACATATTAGCTAAAACAAATTGGTAAAATCCACATCCAATTAAGCCATCTTAGCCTGATATTGTCTCTCCATGAGGTCATATTAGCCTAAGATAGTCTCTCCATGAGGCCATCTCAGATCGAGATGACCTCCATAATAGTAAAAATTTTGATTGTTGGATTTCAAATGCAGTCGTCCCACCCATATATGACCCCCAATGAATCAAAGAGGGAATATATCACCTTGAGATGGCCCTAAAATTGGGGAATATGCAATATCTGTGTATGTGCCATATATATATATATCAAGCACACTAAAGCACAAAGACAAACCAACACTACATTGAGTTCTAGGGTATGATTCATTGCCTCAATTTCTTGGTGAGGTTCATTTTACATTGAGAGGTAATAAAGGAGAGAAAATTGTGTTTACCTTTATCCTTTTGATTCCTTTGGCTATTGAAGTCTCAAGTTAGTCCATGATGGAATCCGGTCATTGTTTCGGTAGTGCTCTGCTTCAAAAATCATTCTCCTCCTCCTAGCCTCCATTTTTCTCCAACTGCTAGCTATGCAAATGAAGTTAGAAAAGTGTTATTTTTGCTTTTATATCTTCCAATATGTGTGATCGTCTCTGGGTTATATTATCACACTTGTTATAACCATCCCACCAAGGGAAAACCGCTAGATTTGTAAAAAAAATAAAAAATAAAATAACCTCATCACCAAAATCTCCAAATGCACTTAAGTCCTTTGGTCACATCATAACAATGGCT
The DNA here is from genome assembly GCA_028583015.1 of Wollemia nobilis. Lineage (NCBI taxonomy): Eukaryota > Viridiplantae > Streptophyta > Pinopsida > Araucariales > Araucariaceae > Wollemia > Wollemia nobilis. Next base: position 6,175,988 of record JAQPPZ010002499.1, read on the forward strand.
CCAAAGGAATTCAACTCCCTTTGGTCAAAATAAAAAAGCTCCAAAGGCACTTAATCCCTTTGGTTACATCATCAAAAAGGCTCCAAAGGAATTTACATCCTTTGATCAAAATCAAAAGACTCTAAAGATACCTATATTCCTTTGATCAAAATCAAAAGGCTCCAAAGGTACCTAGATTCCTTTGGTCAAAATCAAAAGGCTCCAAATAAATTTACACCCTTTGGTCAAAACCAAAAGGCACCAAAGGTACCCAGATTCCTTTGGTTAAAATCAAAAGGCTCTAAAGGTACCCATATTATTTTGGTCACAATAAAAAGGCTCCAAAGGCACAATAATATCACTCACCAAAAATAAGTAATACATGGATCAAAATCAAGGCTATAATGGGGTCTTGCAAAACCAAATCAAATCATCTTGGTCAAGTGACTCATCACTTTCATAATTTTTCTATTTCCTCATTGAATCATCACTTGAGGGGTATTCATATAATTACAAATTTTATAATCAAGTCAATAATCAAAACACTCAATCATACAAATTGCATTCATTCAAGAATCATTACCAAATACAATCATGTCATTCTTGCTTGGGGTAAACAATAAGCAAAAATTTCAACTAGCACAAACGCTTGGTATTATCAAAACATGAGTCCATGAGTCTACCCATGATTAAAATGTATGCCAAGATCAAGTATACCTTAAAGCCATGAGTATACATGAAGCCACGAGTCTACCCATGAACCCTTGGCTGAAAGGTTTACTAAAACTAAGTTCTTCAACTTGTCAGAAGCAATGGTTCAAAAATGCATGTTCTTTCCATGATTGGGGCATTTAACATTGGTGATATCAATAAATATTATTAGCCTTAAATTTGAATCTAGGTTATACTTCTTTCCAAAATATTTTCCACAAATATTTTTCAATTTCTTTCTCCAACAAAAACATGCATTTATATATTATTCAATTCAATAGCAAACACAAGCAAAAGAAGCCCATACTTATTTCCAAAATATTTTCCATAAATATTTTTCAATTTCTTTCTCCAACAAAACCATGCATTTCTATATGATTCAATTCAATAGCAAACACAAGCAAAAGAAGCCCATACTTCTTTCCAAAATATTTTCCACAAATATTTTTCAATTCCTTTCTCCAACAAAACCATGCATTTCTATATGATTCAATTCAATAGAAAACACAAGCAAAAGAAGCCCATACTTATTTCCAAAATATTTTCCACAATTTTTATGTCCAAAGCCATACATCAATACCATATCTAATTAATCAATCCATCATTAGCAAGTCTTGTCATTCATTTGCAAGACTATATATTACTCTATCATTTGATTAATCACCATTCTAATATATCCTTTGATTAATTACCAATCTAAATAATAAAATAATTAAACTATCATTAGATTAATTACCAACTAATCTATCATTTGATTAGTTGCAATCTAAATATTAAAAGAATTAATATATCATTAGAATAATTGCCAACTAATCTATAATTTGATTAATTGTAATATAAATATTAAAAAGAATTAATCTTTCATTAGATTAAATGCCAAACTAATCTAAGATTTGATTAATTTAAATCTAAATATTAAAATAATTAGTCTATCATTAGATTTATTTCCAACTAATCTATCATTTGATTAATTAAAATCTAAATATTGGAATGAATTAATCTATCATTATATTAATTGCCAAACTAATCTATCATTGGATTAATCAATTATTCTATCCTTAGATTAATGCCAATTAAAATATTAGTCCATCATTAGATTAATCCCAACCTTAGGGTTTCATTAAATTAATCTAACAATTGATCAATTCCAAATCTAAAGATTAACTTAATAATAAACTATCATTAAAACCAAATATCAATTAATGATAATCTCCCATTTGATTGGTAGCAAATCTAAAGTTTTGTTGCATTAATCTATCCTCTGATTAATTTGCAAAACTAAAGATTTATTAACATTAAACTATCAAAAGAAAATCTAAGGTATACTTTGCATTAATCAAACCCTAGTTTATTAGCAACCAAGGATTAAATAGCATTAATATTTCTAAAGTAAATCTAAGGTATAATTTGCATTAATCAAACCTTAGATTACTAAAATATTAATTAATCATACAATCCAAAGGTAACATTAGAAAGAATTAAACCTTTAAAACTTTCAAGCTAAAAGCACCAGGTAGCATATCTCACCATCCTCCTTAAATAAATCATGAAATTATTAATCTAGATAACCCAACCATGGCATAAATCAAACTCAAAAGGGTAATAGATTCATTAAACCATCCCTAAGTTTACATACACCTACAATGACTTAATATGGCCATATATTAATATGAAGAAAGGGCACCATGCATGCTAAGTATTAGGCATGAAAAACCTGCAACAAGGACATCAAACACATACAATGACCTACTCATGTAGTCTTAGGTTGACTCTCTTAAGGTGCCACACATATTACAGCTCTAGCACAAGTATCACACAAGGGCAATCAACATAAGGGTAGGTTTACTAGCTAAGATCCAAATAGCGGTGTGATGGTAATCCATGAATGTATATATAACAAACCTTACCAACTTTACCACTCCCTTAGTGCTCCTCACCATGCAAGGAGAACACATTCCTATATGGAAAATATAGCATGCAAAACTAGGCTCAAACTTTACGTAAAAACCTAGCAAGAAAGCATTTAAAACATGTAGCATAGAAACTAAATAAAGGAGCATAGACATACAAAAATAAAAATAAGAAATAGAAGTCAAAACTTAATGAAACACCAATGCAATCAATCCAAAATCTATGGATAATACCTAGCAACCCACACAGGTGAACAAGAATAGTGGTGTTTGTTCATTCCTCTTCTCCAAGCACTATATGCCTTGCACTATACATCCAAAATCATGCTCTCCTCTTGCCTTGATCCTCATGATGCATCCCATCCCCAACCTATGCCCTCTTAAAGGCCCAAGGAAAGGGTAATATCAATCATTTTTCCATGTAAGATTGCGTGGTAACATTGAAGGTATTTCCCACATTCCACTACCTCCTTAAAATAGTACCATTAACGTATCAAGAAAAGCATATTCATTAACTCAAGATGACTTCATGAATGCTAACACAATGCATAAAATGCACCACCATTACCAATATCAAAGGTGGACTATCATTGCCACAAGCATGTAAAAGTAACACTCACAAAAAAAACTCAAGGTAAAATCAGGATTATTATCAACCAATAACACAAAAGGAGATAATCAAAACCAATATGCCATATGCAAAAATAAATTATTCTCTCAACATTTTATAACATCGTTTTATCCCTAAATTATTGGCTCCTTATTTAAGATAAACATAAGCTATCATGGACTCATGTTAAGGAGACTCGTTGAAAGCAACTTTCTTGGTCCAATGGTATGAACATGAGAATAAAAAACCACAATGCAACTACATGAAAGGGTATTCATTCATGTTACTCTAATTTTCTTGATGAATGAGTCATCATCATAATTTCCCTTTTAATATGGTCTCTCATTTATTTTGGCCAATTCTCTTTTCCACCCACAAGAGTACTTGATCTTACAACCAAGCAAAGCATAAGTTTTGCCATATTCTTATGCAAAAATAATATTAGAAGTATATATCCATAAAAATAACAAAGCTAAGTATTAAACATTGTTTGCTAATGCATAGTCCAACTAAGTAGTTAGTACTACCAAGGAGGGTCTTGACAAAGACTCTTCAATAATCCTAACTTTCTCTCTCTCCAAAATCCTAGGAGATGCAACCTTTCACATTCTTTTTTTACATTATAAAAAATCTTCTCATGATTAAAAAACTTTCTACTTCTAATATTGATACATATCACATGAATCTTCACTTCCATACTTGACAACTATAACTCATAACTCACATGACACATAAACACTCTTCACAACTTAACACCTACTATTGACACAAATATTGTATACACTCCTAATTCTAAATATTTACAAAAGTACTCAATGGTACCAAAGAAATTTAATATCATCAATAAAAATGAGGAGGTAAGCTCGGTATTTATAGTGGGTGAAATAATATGACTTTTTATTTGAAGTAAATGATTGATTTTCACCTTTTTTAGGATTATAAGATCATAATCGTTGGTCCAAATGATGCATATTTGAGTCCTAGGTGTAAAAACATACTAGAATCACAACTACTCATCAAAAAACCTAAATTTATCTGATGACCAAGATCCCCACTTAAAGTGGTAGTCTTGTCATTGTCAAATTTTAGGATGCATGCTTTGGGATACAATGTCAAAACATCCTTTAATCATGACTCTATCATTATTTTAATATTTTGGAAAAATTTTCAAGATAAAACATTAAGAAATATTGTATAAAATTGCAAAATGGGCAAAGAAATGGAATCCAAACCATAAAACAACATGGCTCACTATCATTCTATCCAAGTACTAATAAATTTAGTCCACCCATATCCCATATATAGGAGGACATGACTCTCCACCACCTACAAAGTCAGTTGTTAGTGCTCTTTTTACAAATACATATTGATCCTCCTTAAGAACCATGGGTGACACTATAAAGGATAGTAACACACGAGTCCTTCAAGAAAAATAAAAGGAGCAATATGCGATAGCCAAAGAAATAGAAATGGAAATTCTAAGCTATGAAGCAAATAATTTTTTAATGATTTATAATTTTACTATTTATGAAAAATATTATTTTTTTGAAATAAACAATAAAAAATACAAAAATATATCCATAAATATAAAATTAGAGAAAAATATACCTAATACTTAATTGTACATGCCCTAATTTTGGCGAAACAAATTTGATTTTTATTTGCCCTATGCGGCTGGAAATGAATTACTTGTATATATACCCAAAGTACAAAAAATGCTAGGTTGTTGTGAAATTAGTAAAAATAGAGTGTACAAGTGATTTTAGAGCATTATCCCTATGATATGCCTACAAAACGTGATAAAATATTATGCAAAAACTCAAGCTTACAATAATTTTTGAAAAAAACATATAAGAGGGGTGTAAAATTTTGAATAGTAAATCTCATTTTCATGTGCACTTTGAGCCTTTCAATGAGCACTCTATATTTGCATAACCTCTAACTTGAGTATAGATATATGCGATGGTAAGAATATATGAAAGCTGTGTTAGAGAGGTAGGTTCCCCATCATTTGTGTTTTTCTCAAAATTTGGCTAAAAATAAAGAAAAATTAAGAACTAAAGAAAAAGGATAGTCATTTAGTTAGGCTAGCTAGGAAGTAGCTAGGATAGCATGAAAATCTCCATCAATATTTCCACATAACCTAGGTGGTGGGGTACATATGGTATAATCTTAAATAGCTCAAAAGTACCCCAAAAAGGTCAAAGACTAAAGACAACCAATATTGCCATTTTTAAGAAAAGTGGAAATTATGGTCAGATCAGGTGATTTTAGAAAATTGCAAAAAACATAGCTAGTACCCAAAAAGATAATCATGGAAGAATGGGATAATCATGTTCATCATAAAAAATGGATGATCATGGTCAAATCTGATGATCTTGACAAAAGGTGAAGATAAATTTCATATGGTTAATAGGGTGATATTTGCCCTAATTGATGATTATAGTTAAACATTTTTTTGAGAGATACTAAGCACCATTTACACATAAATTGGTAGGGTAAGGTTATAAAATGTAAAGGACAAGGGAAAAACTTACACCAACATCATTCTAAGATAGCACTAATAAGGTTTACAATAAATAGAGATGAGGATATGACCATATATGGTGATATAGGGATCCCTCTTGGATGCAAGAGTGGCTTAGATAGGGAATGACACTAGGTATAGTTAGGGCTATGTGAGGTTAAACTAGACTAGGTAGTAAAGATATATTATATTTATCCACATTGGTTGTGCTGTGAGTTTCTATTATCTTAAAACATAGAAACCAACACACTTTTGTGAAAGCCCTCACTAGATGAGATCATTGAGATGGCAATGACCTTAGAGGATGTGGACTTCATCATGGGCTTATCAATCATAAAGAAGACACCTCACGTAGCCAATATAGAGGGCACATGACTTATGCTAATGGAGTGGGTTACTAGGGGGGATGACTAGATTGATAGGGGATGATCATGTTAGAGCATATTTGATTAGCTACAACCAACCCTTTTGCATAATATATGGGGATCCTCCTATTCACCTACATGTTTTGTCATAAGGCTTATAATAACATCCTGGCATCATTAATTTATATTATATATGGCCATGGAGGATGGCTAGACCAAACTAGAGAGGGGGTTTTCCTAGGGGAGGGTTCTACTGGTGTTCGTATACCATGAATTTTATTATATTTAGGATAATTATATCGTATTGTTAGCCTAGTATTCTTACATCAAGCATGGATATATGAGAATTTTGCTATATATTATACCTTAGGCTTATCCTATGACATAACACTAGGAAAGATCTATTCAAGATGGTGGGAATATATTACATGGACATAATGTCCATAGGTACTGCCACTGACATGGATTCCTTAAGATTATATCATTTGGACCCCCTATCACCAACTATGATAGAGTGAACTATGGGATATTCAATAAATAGCAAATGTGAGGGAAGTGATCATGGTGCAATATCATCAATTAAAGTCCATATAAATTCATAGGGCAGATAGGATCCTACGACAATTTAGATATCCACATCTAAATAGGGAGCTCCCACAACCTAAGCCATAACAATATCATCGATAGGAGTAGATAGTAGACAAGAAAGTGGGACAACACCAAAATAGGGCTATTTTTGATAGAGGAAGGATCCACATGGTGGTCCTATGAAACAAAACCATAGGGTCCCTAGAGAGGTCATCACCATAAGATCAATATAGAGTGTCCAAACTAGTATGAAAAATATGGTTATATTGAGTAATGACAAGGAGTCTCTAGGGTAGGAGGAGGTAGCATTAGAGAAAGCTATAGTGGACCAATGACTAATGAGGATATGGTAGAGGACAAGGTAGTTGTAACCGTATTTTGAAAGAAAAAGTGATTATTAATAAAAAATGGACTTGATCCATTATTTGCTTGTTTTATCATAGTCTGTTACATTGCATGTTTTTGGTGTTCAGTTATTGCTTTCAATATTTCTTTGTTATGCATTGGTTTTTGAGTATTTTAATGGAAATAACGATGAGACCTAGTTCCTATTTTTCATAGCATTACTAATTACCTATTTATTTTTGTGATTGTTGTTGTAGGTACCACCATACCTTGTAGAGACGATCAGAAGACATGATCGTATCATCCCAGGATGACCCTGTTCTACAACCGTATCACCCTAGGATGACCTTGTTCTACAACTATCTTAGCCTAGGATGGCTTTGTTCTATAACCATCTAGAATTGATGTGGTCACTAGTAAGAGGTAGTTTCTTATACGAGTGTACGTATGGCCAAATATTTTGCCTTGGGGGCTCCACCTTCGAACCCATTGATAGGGGGAACCTATCCAGTTTCTCCTTGTGACCCCCTCGGCATGCTCGATGCATACACATATTTTGGGTAGGGAGTACTACCTCGCACCACCATTAACCTACCTACTGAAGAACATTGGGGATAAACACCAAATAAAATGTAGGCTATCAAAGTAAGTGCATATGTCCTTTTCATATTCTCATAAATAAAAGTAAAGAAAGTTTTTCATTACAAAAAAAATTACCATATTTTTTTACTGCATACTAGACTAATTTTTTGTTGCCTAACCCCAAGCTAATCATGTAGGGTTCTACATTTAAATTTCTAAAATTTAAACATCATTTTACTTAGGAATATTAATATAAAATATTATTTATGCATTAGTGAAAAAGTCATTGACTGCTCTTTGATTTTATTTTTCTTTCATAAAGTGAACCCCACACACCACATCCCACTTTAACATCAATGCTTTGGATTTTATCACCAACCGTTGATCAATACCAGTGATGGTGGGTTTTATCTCCACCTCATTGGCTCATATGTTGTTACTTTGTACCCCATTTTTGGTCAAGGTCGATACAATAACTGGCAAAGGTGAGGACTGGTAGGACCTAGGCTCCCTCATTGGGTTTGGATTTCATCACCAAGCCCTAATGGTTTTCATGGATTGGACTTCATTACCAAGTTAGTGTGTGAGAGCAAATAGGTAAAAAATAAAGTAAGTCAATATCATCAAAAAAAAAGGTAAAAACACAAAAGCAAAAAAGAACAAACATCAAAGCATACCAAACAGTTTAGGGATTCACATCTAAAATTTAAATGAGATAATCACATTGTTTGATTGTGTGTTTATTTGTTTTTTATTTGGGTAATCAATACCATGGTAACTACATGCGGTCAAGCTCGATCAAGGGCTAGTACCATAGAAGAATATCAAGGAGGTATGAAATACCTCTACTTCAATCCTAAGGATTTAACCATTCCCAAATGGCATCCTAGTTATTGTTGGCAATTTTGGGTACCTTGAGTACATTGCATTTGCTCAAGTGTATAAGTTGTCATTGATGTCAAGAAGCTTTTGAAGGAATTTGATTTGATGTAAAATAATTTTTTTTGATGAAGGTTCGGCATGACAGGTTCGAAAGAAAGATTTTTAGAAAAGTGTCGCGATATCGCGACATGTCGCATTTTCGCGACTTAAGCAGGCGAGAGAAAGATTTTTAGAAAAGTGTCATGATATCGCGACATGTCGCAGTTTCACGACTCAAAGAGGAGAGAGAATGTTCGGAGTCAAAAATGTCACGATTTCACGACATATTGCAAGGAAGGTTGAATGAACGAAAAAGTGTCACGATTTCGCGACATGTTGCAGGAGAGAGAGTCCGAAAGAAAAAATGTCATGATTTCATGACATAATGTAGGAGAGAGAGTCCAGAGAGAAAAGTGTCATGATATCGCGACATGTCGAGTTTTCGTGACCCGAAGAAAAGAAAAGCACTAAGGAGAAAAAGTGTCACGATTTCGCGACAAGTCAGAAGACAAAGTGGAAGCAAGATAAAGTGTCACGATTTCACGACGTTGTAGATGAAAATGTTCCAAGTAAGAACTGTCACGATTTCATGACATACAACAAAGGGAAGAGTCTGAAATGAGAAGCATTGTGATTTTGCGATAGGTTGCAGAGAAGTCGTATGGAAGCTGAAAGCATCGTGATTTTGCGACAAGCTGTAAAGAAAACGTAAGAAAGCTAGAAGTGTCGCGATTTCATGAAAAAATCAAGGAGGAAGAGCTCAAAGGAGAAAGCGTCATGATTTCGTGACATGTTCTGTTTTCACAGGCATAAGGCAGAGAAAAACACAAGGCAACGAAAGTTTCATGATTTCACGACATGTTTCATTTTCGCTAGTGCAAGCAGACAAGAGAGCAAGGAAGAGAAAGTGTCACGATTTCGTGATAGAAACAGAATGCAGGTCTTCTATAGGAGAAGTGTCGTGATTTTGCAACAAAAGCAGAGAGGAAGGCTATGAAGACAGAAGTGTCGTGATTTCGTGACAAAAGTAGAAAGGAGGTCGACGAAGGAAGAAATGTCACGATATCGTGACAAAAGCAAAGTTGATGCTAACTAAGTCAGAAGTGTCACGATATCATGACAAGAGCTTAGTTGAAGTCGAAAAATGCTGAAGTGTCGTGATATCGTGACAAAATCCAAAAGAAAGTATACGGTTGCAAAGGTGTCGTGATATCGTGACATGTTGTAGTTTCATGGCATAAGCTATAGAAGAGTTCCAGAGGCAGTGAAGCCGACAAAGTTAAATTTTAGCCGATGAAAATTAGGGCTTGCAACCGATGTAGATTAGGGTTTGTTTTTGGTATATCAGCCAACTAAGATTAAATTTTTCATCTTGAAAATTCTGATATAAAAGGAGGGCTATTTGGGCGATTGGAGGTGAAGTTGGTGTGCGACGTTCGGAGATAGTGCGTAGTGCAAGAAGTTCGATCGCTATGAGCAGAGTGCAAATTTGACTGTAGTGTGTAGAGTGCATTTCATCGAATCATTCTGAGTGTGAAAGATCAAAAAGGAAGAAGAGTGTGCGCAGACAGTGCAAGGGTTGAAGTTCGACCAAGTGCGGGTTTGTTTGCATAGAGAGAGAAGAGGGTGTAGAGAGAAAACAGACAAAGACGAACGAGGACATTTGTGCTAGACCGAGAGACTGTGTTTAGTGCAAATTCGAGGACCAGCTTTGGAGATGATAGAGTTGAGGACAGAGGTCTCCAGCCAGAGCAGGGAGGACAGGTGTCTTCTATGGATAGAGTTCCATTTGCTAAGGGTAGCAGAGGCAGAGGTCTTATAGAGGATCACCAGCCAGAGCAGAGCTAGGGGATTGTTGTCTCTTGTGGTTTGGTGCCCACAAACTCGAGATTAGGGGATTGGTGTCTCCTTTGGGTTGGTGCCCATAAAAATTATAATCGGGAAAGGTATTCCCAGAATTTGGATTGATAAAATTTAGTGAAATATTTTATCCGTGGATGTAGCCCAGCTATTCTAGGTGAACCACGTTAAGATTGTTGTCACTTTGTGGATGTTTTTATGCATTTCTTTGATATTGCTGTGGGTATATCGCTTTACTATTTTGAAATATAAAGGAAAAAGTAAAAAGAGGTCTTATACTGTTCACCCCCCTCTTAGTATAAGCTTGTGTTCTTTAGTTATAGAGAGTCTAACCTAGGGGAGATCCCCATTCAAGATGCATCTAAATTTTTGGTATGATTGTGATAATGACCTCCATGGTCAAAATATTTTCCATGCTTCATAGAGACACACCCTTCATAATAGAGATGGTCCTAGTAGAGCAGTGTTGCGAATTCACATTCTGACTCACCCTATACACCAGTTAGAGCATGATCAGGAGTACACATCATGGACAAGGTTAGAAAATCATGACACTCCTCTTGATTATCCATGGATTAGTCATAAATATGCCTTTTTAAATAGGTATGGCACTCATTGTCCTACTCGAACACCCATGTTGACTCATACAATCCTCGTCAATGAGGAAGAGGGAGATTTTGATAATCCTCATACTCCTCAAGAAGAGTATTCCATGCAAGAACGTTGTGCCTCTACACAACCTGAGTACGTCAATATCACATACATTCTTGAATACCAGGTTAACATGGCTTCCCTCAATCATGGAAATCAGATAGATTTTGGGACTATAGAGCAAGCTAAGATTCTTTGTATTAATAAGAAGGTCAATCGATCCCATGCTTCTGACCTTATAGAAAAATCCCCTAGGAAGAATGCTAAGAAGTGAGGGGTTTTGAATCAACTACATTTGGATAAAAAATGCTTGGGTGAATAGTATCAGTTGAGTCAGCAAAGATTGCAAGAAAATAGAATGTACCAAGAAAGGCTATATCAAGAGATATTACAAAAATCCATGCATGAGGTGGTTCCTATGACAAACACCTATAGGAAGAAGATCTATAAAAATTGCATGGTACAAAAATAGAAACTACCAGCTAGACCTAATCAAAACCATATTCCTCATGCATCCCCTCCACATCATAGGTCCCAAAAATATCTACCAAACAATGCTCAATATGAGCATGAGACCTATGAGGACTTAGAGTCAAAGTATCAAGATCAGGAAACAAACACAACACCTACCAATCAACCAAAACAACCAAAGCAAGTGAATCATGTGAATGTCAATCCACCTCCCCAAGAGTTTGTGGGAATGATTAGTGTTGTGATAGAGAACCAAAGCTCTCCAAATCAATCTACACAACTTGTGGCTCCATCCAATATTTACTCCACACCACAAGTGCTACCACCCTCAAATCTAGTCACACTTACTACATCTCACCCAACATCTCCATAAGATCAATAACAAGTGTACCCACTACACCAAAATGGGGATAATCAAGCTATCATAGCTGAACACTCTGAGTTAGAACAAGAGCATGTGGACATACTCACTAGATAAGATCATCATGAACCATCCACATCTACTCAGATGTTGAGTAATATTGATCCACATATACCTAATTACTTCCTACCACCTCCATTAAATCCACCTCCACCACTTGCCTATTGCCATCCAAATTCAGTAACAACCATCCAACCATTTCCTCCACTGGTATCACAATAAATATTAGCCAGGCTAGCCAATATTTATATACAAGTCACTGAAACAACAATTTACAACAGATATTGAATTGACTCACAAGCATTGAGTTATGGTTGATTCATCAAGAACCTCAACCTCCTGATTGTTAGGATCAACTCCCTCTTGTGTGGTCTAATGTTAATTCTCAACAAAATCAGGGATAAAAGCAACAACACCACTCACCTCACAATTATGCGTCATTGCCTGAATATTTGATGTCACTCTTTAATCGATTATGCGAGGCCAGGGCCATCAATATTCTAAAGATTCACCCCTTGGATACTAATTAGCTAAAGCCTAAATGGTATTAAGAGGACTTGTATTATCCTTATCATCAAGTAAATGGTCATTACTTTCAGTCATGTATTAAATTTAAGAATAAAGTACATGATATGATTGATAATAATGCACTTCAAATAGATAATATTCTCATTGCTAATAATCAACAAATTGGCCTATTTTAGGATCCATTACCTATGCATGGGGATCATATAGAATAACGTAGGTAGGTAGATGAGATACAAATAATCTTGCCACCTCATCAAACTGATCTACCTTATATACCTCATTCTAGGTGTCAAACCCATAGTCGTACTTCTCTATCCGATCCTATGTTGATAATATTTCATAAGTTGCAAGAGGCAAAAGCAATTATTTTACCTGAAATACATCCTCTTAACCCCAACAGACCTAAACCAAAGTGGTATAGGGAGGATTTATATTGTGTCTACCATAGGCAAGAGGGCCATGACATCAATAATTGTTATACATTCAAAAATGTGATCCAAGATCTTATTGATAGGGAGGCATTTACCATAGATGGATCACTCATTATGTCTCATCAAAATCTCATCCTTGACCAAAATTCATTAATACAATAAAAGGGTTCGACTTTCATCACTTCTCCCAATCAGGCCAATCACATCACATCAAGAATAGTGCATAGTGGGGGTGCTCAAGGTGTCACATCTTCCCCATAAATACCATCACAACTAATGAAGTAATTTGAGGATTCTGAAGGTATGACACCTTTCCCACATTCACCAATCACCACACACTTTGGGGGTTCTAAGGTATCACACTTTTCCCCATATATATATATATATATATATAAACAAAACAAAAAGCTCCAAAGGAATTTAAGCTCTTTAGTCAATTCACAAAAAGATCCAAAGGTATTTAAGACCTTTGGTCAATGCATAAAATAGCCCCAAAGGCACTTAAGCCCTTTGGTCAAATAAAAAAAAACATAAAAATCAGAACAAAAATCAACCAAAAACATCAAAAAATTGTAAAACACAAAAACATTGCATTTTCATTTTGCATTCCATCATGCATTTCATGTCGATGCATTGCTCCCTTGCATTAGAAATGTTCTTTAATTGTATTTTTTAGGATCAGGAACCACACCTGTATATTTTTCATCCTTTTTAATCAACCTTATCCATCATCATTTGTAGTTTTTCTTATGAGCTTTTGATTATTAAGGGGTCCTCATAAGATAGGGTAGATATCGGATGAACATTAGCAATGATGTTTAGATGGCCACTAAATATTTTATGCACACCTATGAGTTTACAAAAGATCATAGGGAAAAACCCCCATATTTCACATATCTTGATCATCCACATTTCTCTTCGTGAGTAACTATGTTTTTCAACACAACCAATAAGTTGTTATAGGGTGTTCACTAGGGTTTTCGATCATTTAGTCATTCCTATTTTTCCTTTTAGATTGTGTAGAAATATATCTTGGATTTTAGAAGGTAGGATCTTACTTTGATAGTACCTTGCATATCTCAAAATCCCAAACACAAATTCACACATTAAAATCTAAGTTTGCACAAGGATGAAGCTACAACGTAGTTCTTGCTCCTTTAGAAAAAGGTTTTCCTTGATCATATTATTATGCACATGGTCTAGGATGCTAAGAATTGAAAAAAGGATAAGCTACCCCCATCCAAAGTAATAAAATCCCTTGATATTCCACAAAAACAAGCAAGTATCCCAAAAAAATAAAAAAACAAAACAAAACATACCAAAAAAAGAGAAAAAAGTGGTTTTCACCACTAAGAAAATAAATCCGCTTGCTCCTCATGAAAAATGAGCAAGTCTCCAAAATAAATCAAAATAAAAGAAGGGGGTAATAATATTGAATCCCTAGAATCCTCAATTATTCAAAAACCATGGGATTATCTCCATTATAATAATGGGTTGAATTAAACTTGCCTGATAGTGGGGTAGTCTTACGTGTGGTGATATATTTATCATATTAGTGACCTTGTTTTGTACAGACCAATGTCAGCTTGCAGACGAGCTAGTTTTTGGTGGATTGTATTTCTTAGGAGTCTAGTCCAACTACGTCCAATATTAAGATAATGATGACCATGAGGAGATCCTCATTACAATAATGGTTTGAATATAACCTACCTAGCAATGGGATAGTCTTATGCATCGTTAATATTTGGGTCTTCCTAGCAGACTTTTACCTTTTAGAGTCATGTGTGGTTAGTATACATCTTTTGACTAGTCAACTAGGGTGTTTGAGTGTCATAAAAACCATGTTGTTCCCTCATAGAAGCTTATTGGTCACCCATCCATCATCTATATTTTTATCATATTACATATGGTTGGATTTCAAATGTATGACTTTTTATGAAAAGGTTAACGTTTTTATTGATGACTTCCATACATTATGTAGTACTTATGTTTAGGTTGTTTTGCATCTTATATCCATTCATTATGTTCTAGCATATAAATATAAAAATCAAATTTTGCATCATCACATCATTAGTACATAATATACATACACACATCTAGGCATACACCTATGCATACATCTAGCATCCATCATTGCATGTCATTAGTACATTACATGCATACATAATAGCTCTATAAAAAAAAACACATTCATCTAACATATATGTATCATCATCAATACCAATATGGGGCAATCAAGGTATTTCATCTTTTCCAAACCATCAAGCAAACAAGAAATCAATATCCTTGGAGGTTTTCAAGCTATAACACATTCCCCAAATCAATCACATAATCATCCATTTATTGTTGGGTTCAAAAGTTGCATCCTTTTGCCAAAGTTTGTGTCCTTTTCCTTACTTTAATATCAATCAATACATCAACTGCTAGGTTCAAAAGGCTATGTCCTTTTGTCAAATATTGCACCACTTACCTCACATTCATCATCAATTCAAAAGACCACAAAGGACCTTAAACCCTTTGGTCAACATCCAATCAAAAGGATCCAAATGTACCCACATTACTTTTGTCAACATCAAAAGGCCTCAAAGAAACTTGATTTTCTTTGGTCATAATCAAAAGGTTCCAAAGGTATCCAAATTCCTTTGGTCACAATCAAAAGTCTCCAAAGGTACCCAAATTCCTTTAGTCATAAACAAAAGGTTCCAAAGGTATCTAAATTATTTTGGTCACAATAAAAAGGCTTCAAAGTTACGCACATTGCTTTGATCAAAATTCATCCAAAACACCCCAAAGGTACCTAACCCCTTTGGTCACATAAAATCCACCAAAATAAAGTAAATATCATATCTAGTGGTTTACTCTAGAAACCTAGCGATTGCAACGAGTGGTTATCCATGAAATTTGGTAGGATGACTAAATTACCATAAGATCACTCACCAAAAAGAGTAATCAGATGGGTCAAAATAAAGGTTGTAATGGGGCCTTGTTCCCTTTAATGTTTGTGATAGCTCAAGAAAATCCAAATTAAATCATCTTGATCAAGCAACTCGTAGCTTTCATTATCTTTCCATTTCCTCATTGACTCATCGCTTGAGGGGGTAGTCATACATCACAAAATTCATAATCAAAATCAATAATCAAACACTCAATCATGCAAGTTGCATTCATCCAAGAATCATTGCCAAAGATAATCATACCCTTTTTGCTTGCGTCAGACAACAAGTAAAAAAATTTAACCAAACAAATACTTGGTATTATTAAATCATGAATACTTATAGACCCTTGTGTTTGCCCATGGCTGAAAATTATGCCAAGATCAAGTATACCTCAAGCCTATAGACCCCTGTGCCTTGGTTGAAAGGTTTACTTGAATCAAGTTTTTTAACTTAAAAAAACAATGGTTCAAAATTGTATGCTCTTTCTATGATTGGGGCATCTAACATTGATTAGATCAAAGCACATGATCAACCCTCAATTTGACTCAGGGTCATCTATTTTTTCTCTATGTTGTATTTTCACACAACGTATCCCAAAAAGGGGCATCTGTAGATACCTAAATCATGTCATATTGAGAAGACTACCTATATGGACTCCTTGAAGGTCATATGCCCCACTTTAGGTAGCCCTATGGCCAAAATAGTGGTTTTCACCACTCAAACAAAGGATATTTTCCTTTGCAACTTTGATCATCTCTCCAAGGGACGATCTCTAGAGGCCATCTCATCAAGATATGGCCCCTAGTCAAGGCCATATCACTAAGGGATAGCCCTCAATAAAGGCCATATCAATAATGGATGGCCCCTAATAAAGGTTATCCCACCTCATTATGGTCACACCAGAAGTGGAAAAAAAGAGAGGATCCACATGTGGGATTATAGTGTAGATTTTGTGCATGCTTAAGCC
This sequence comes from Wollemia nobilis, assembly GCA_028583015.1. NCBI lineage: Eukaryota > Viridiplantae > Streptophyta > Pinopsida > Araucariales > Araucariaceae > Wollemia > Wollemia nobilis. The sequence goes on from JAQPPZ010002499.1 coordinate 6,192,791, forward strand.
CAAATTAGCCTTAAAATCAAACATAAAATAACATTCCGTAGGCCAGGATAGCCAAATGGTGTTGCATGGGATTTTGGAGAAGATCATGCAAGCCACATCTTCCATGCAAATGGTTTTTACCAATAATAGGTTTCTTTCGAGGGATATATAAATTGGCATTCACCCTTATTTGAAAAAAGACCAAGTTTTAGAGTTTTCAAGTGACGAAGTGCTACTGGAATTCAACCACATAACCTTGAGCTATTTGCATTCTTCATTAGTTTTTGTGCAAGGAATGAGGAACATAAAAGTTTGACATCATCACCCCTTGCAAATGTCATAAAGAAACCCTTTGCAGGATGGTTTGTGGATGCAAGAAGACCTCAAAGTGCACCAATTCCATCCTAAGAGGAAAATCAAATCCTTTTAGTTATCTATTGTATCTATTGTATTGATTGTATCGAAATGGTGAAATCCCTTAAGGAGATGCAATTGTAACCATATTTTTAAAGAACAAGTTATTATTAATACAAAATGGACTCGATCCATTATTTTCTTATTTTATCATAGTCTATTACATTGCATGCTTTTGGTGTTCAATTATTGCTATCAATGTTCCTTTGTTGTGCATTATTTTTTTTTTAGGGGGTGTTTAGGATATCACACCTTCCCCCAATAAATCACATAATCAACAATTAATTGCTAGGCTCAAAGGGTTGCATCCTTTTTATCAAATATTGCACCCTTTGCCTTGTAAATAACAACCAACACATCATCTACTAGGTTCAAATGGGTACATCCTTTTATCAAATGTTGCACCCTTTGCATCACATTCACATAAATAAAATCAATTGCTAGGTTTAAAAGGTTGCATCCTTTTGTCAAAGGTTGCACCCTTTACCTTGCATTTACATCAATAAAATTAATTGCTAGGTTCAAAAGGTTGTATCCTTTTATCAATGGTTGTGATCTTTGCATTGGATTCACATCAATCAAATCAATTGCTAGGTTCAAAAGGTTTCATCCTTTTGTCAAATATTGCACCCTTTGCCTTACAATTACATCAATTCAAAATGCCCCAAAGGTACCTAAATTCCTTTGGTCAACATCAAAAAGCTCCAAAGGCACCTACACCTTTGGTCAAAATCAATTCAAAAGGCTCCAAAGGTACCCAAATTCCTTTGGTCAACATCAAAAGGCTCCAAAGGAACCTAACTTATTTTGGTCATAATTCCCTTTAAAAGCCCCAAAGGAACCTGGCTTCTTTTGGTCATAATTGCAATCAAAAGGATCTACAAGAACCTGATTTCTTTTGGTCAAATCAATTCAAAAGGTCCCAAAGGACCCTAAAACCTTTGGTCAAAATCAATTCAAAAGGATCCAAATGTACCCACATTCCTTTGGTCAACCTCAAAAGGTCCCAAACGAACCTAACTTCTTTTGGTCACAATTTCAATCAAAAGGCTCCAAAGAAACCTGATTTCCTTTGGTAAAATCCATTAAGAAGGCTCCAAAGGTACCCATATTCATTTGGTCAACATCAAAAGGCCCCAAATGAACCTAACTTATTTTGGTCACAATTTCAATAAAAAGGCTCCACAAGAACCTAATTTCCTTTGGTCAAATCCCAAAATGACCTTAAACCCTTTGGTCAAAATCCAATCAAACGGCTATAAAGGTACCCATATTCCATTGGTCAACATCAAAAGGCCCCAACAAAAATTGATGCCCTTTGGTTACAATCAAAAGGCTCCAAAGGTACCCAGATATTTTTTGGTCACATTTAAAAGGATCCAAAGAAACTTAACTCATTTGGTCATATAAAAATCACAAAATTCGAGAGAATCTCATATCTAGTGATTTATTCTATAAACCTAGTGATTTCAATGATTGGTTGTCCATGTAATTCGATAGGATGAGTACATTACCATAAGATCACTCACCAAAAAAGAAGTAATAAATTGGTAAAAATCAAGGTTGTAATGGGGACATGCACTCTTTTACTTTAAGGTAATGGTACTAGTAAACCCAAATAAAATCATCATGGTCAAGAGACTCATCACTTTCATCATTTTTACATTTCCTCATCGACTCATCACTTGAGAGAGTAGTCATATAATCATAAAATTTATAATCAGGTCAATAATAAAAATACTCAATTATGCAAGTTGCATTCATTAAAGAATCATTGCTAGATACTATCATACACTTTTCTATTTGTTGGGACAAAATAAAAAAATTCAATCAAACAAATTCTTTGCATTATTGAAACATGAGGCCATAAGTCTGCCCATGGATGAAAATTCTACCAAGATAAAGTATACCTCAAGTTCATGAATCCTAGCTGAAAGGTTTACCAAAACCAAGTTCTTTAACTTGTAAAAAAAAATGGTTCAAAAATGCATGCTCTTTTCATGATTGGGGTATCTAATATTTATCAGATCAATGAACATTATCAACCCTCAATTTGACTCTGGGTCATCTATTTTTGCTCCAAATTGTGTTTTCACACAATGCATCCCACAAAGGGGTATCTATAGACATATAAATCACATCATATTGAGAAGACTACCTATATGGAATCCCAAAAGGCCATATGATCCACTTTGGGTAGCCCTAGGGCTAAAATAATGGTTTTCACCACTCAAAAAAAGGACATTTCCCTTTGTAGCTTTGGTCATCTCTCCAAGATACGGCCTCTAGAGGTTGTCTCACCAAGGGATGACCCCTAGTCAAGGACATCCCACCCTAATACGATCATACCAAAAGTGAAAAAAAAAGAGAATCCATGCATGGGCTTATGCCACAAATTTTGCACATGCTCAAGCCTATATTAGCACACATGCTCAAACCCATAATAGATTTACATAGGCCAAGATATCCAAATGGTATTACATGGGATTTTGGAAAAGAGAATGCAAGCCACCTCTCCCATGCAAAGGGTTTTGCCAATAATGGGTTCCTTTTGAGGGATCTATAAATTGGCATTCACCCTAATTTGAAAAAATACCAAGTTTTAGAGTTTTTGAGTGACTAAGTGCTTCTAGAATTCAACCACAGACCCTTGAGATATTTGTATTCTTCATCATCTTAGCATAGTTGCATTTTGTTTTACGTATTTACTCATCATGTTTTAGTTATTTATCACTTTTAATTATCATTTCATCCACACATGCTATTAACATTTTTGTTTTTCTTGCGTGTAGATTATAGGTTTTGTGTAAGGAAGGAGGAATGCAAAAATTTGACACAATTAAGCCTTGCAAAGGTCATGAAGAAATCCTTTATAGGATGGTTTTTGGATGCGAGAAGACCTCAAAGTTTACTAGTCCCATTATGAGATAAAAATCAAATCCTCTTAGTTATCTATTGTATTGGTTGTATCGAAATGGTGAAGTTCCTTAATGGGATGTAATTGTAACCGTATTTTGAAAGAACAAGTCATTATTAATACAAAATGGACTCGATCCATTATTTTCTTGTTTTATCATAATCTATTATATTGCATGCTTTTGGTGTTCAACTATTGCTATCAATATTATTTTGTTGTACATTTGTTTTTGAGCATTTCATAGACCTTACATGGATCTATTGGCAAGGTACCACATATATTGAACATATCTCATTTGTTTCATAGACTTGTTGAATAGTCTTGTTATTATTAGGATTGGGAACTGGTTGAGCTAGTAAAGGTGGTTGCTTAGGAGGGTTTTTCATATTGTTTGGAGGTGGAAGAAGTCTATTTTGGGACTGATTTTATGGGGCTTGTCCCCTAAACTATTTTTGGAAATTCTATTGTTGGGGTGGATTTTGAGACCAGCTATGTCCTCCTTGATTATATTGGCCATTCATGTTCCAAATAGGCATATTCTGATCCAAAATTCCTTGAGCCCATGGAGGTGGATTTCCATATGCATTGGCCATAAATTGGGCCCATGGAGGTATATTCCAATCTTGGTTATTTGGGTATGGGTTCCAATTTTTCCAATTTGATGCATTTGACCATTGGCTAGGTCTTTGCTAGTTGGAATAAATAGAGTTTGACCAATTATATGGACCATTGAATGGGCCATTTTTTATTTGAGCTAAAAAATAAACATCCTCTACCTCCTCAACTTCAGGTTCTTTTATAGCAGATTTCATAGCTGAAATATACTTATAGTTTTCACTGCTATGATTCTTATAACATATTTTAAAACAAAGCAAAAATGTTGGAAATATTTGTAATGTTGAGAGGGCATTCCATCAAGTTGTGTCTTTTTCTACATCTATGACAATATATCTCCTCAATATCTTGTTCTTTTGGTTTCTTCTCCATGAGGTCAAGAGATGTAGTTAATGTACTTAGCAAATCAACTTTTAAGATTTCCAACATATTACCAATTTTAGCTCTTGTGACTCCTCCACCTGTGGATGTGTATTTATTATTCCTAAGAGGTTTATTCGTTGAATAATTTTTGCAAAGATTCACAATATCTTAAAATTTCATTAGATTAATGTCTCCTTTAGCCATATGGTTTAGAACATCAAGGACATCTTATTTTAATCCTTTTAGAAATAGTTCTTTCAAGACTTATTCATCTAAATCAATATTTATTTTAGATCCTACAAAATAAAATATTTCAAGATAATCCTCAAGGGATTCATCCTCTCGTTAGTTATGGAAGAGCTTAGGTTTATTATTCTTAACTCTATTGTAATCCTGATATATTTCAAGGAATATATCTTTTAATCCATGATCACCATCCCATCGGTTGCAAACACTTTCTCCTAAACCCATAAACCATATTAAAGCTACATCCTTAAGGGTAGAAGGAAATAGTCTTAATTTTTGTTCATCCGTGGTATAAAAATAGGCTTGACACACTACTTCAAACTCAAAGATAAAAGCATTGGTATATTTATGTGGATTCCTATGGAAGGTAGGCAAAACAACAATAAAGATTGGTTTTCCTTCTCTTGTTAGCCTATCTATTGGAGAAGAAATTGGGAAGACATTTTTTTTTCTTTGCCTACCTCTTATTTGATTTTCTATTTCTCCATGATCATCATTTATTTGCCTATCCCTCATTGGATTTCCATCTACTTCCCCATGTTCACTAGCTTGATCAACCATGACTGATTGGATGAATTCTAATATTGGACTTGGTATAGGTTTAGAAAAGATAGTTGATGGATCAATGTGATTATCAAATTTAGGTTCTAGCAATAAAAATGATTCAGGATTTTGATTTAGTAGAGTCAATGGTAGCTCAACTTGTTCTTCTAGTGAATCCTTAGTTACCACAATCTCAGTCTCTTTTGATCTAGAATTATCAAAATTTTCACTAGAGTTTTCTTTACAGACTTTGATGAATCTTCCCCTTGAATCTCTAGGTCTACTCATAAATTTGCAAAGATCTTAAATTTTTTGCAACAAAAATCATTCATTCCTCCTTAAATAGTTTGTGAATATCATTAATTGGGTCTAGTTGTTTAGGAGTCATGTAATATTCCTCCTCAAAATCAAAATATTATTTCACAAGATAAATTAGTTGAACTATAAAATATTATTTTTTATTTAATATGGGACTCTCAATCTATAAATCGTAATGCAAATAGTGACACAATTATCTAAAGTACACGATTCTAAGAGCCTTGTTATATAATTTATTGTATTCTAGATCCACTTCTCTATTTTTTGTCTCCTAGAAATTTTTGGACAGCAAGGGAGTCCTCAAAATATTACCCCTAAGGATATGTAGTTGGATTTACACTCGCTCTGCTATTTACTAGCCAACGTTCACAACTCCTCGTGAGATCAAGATAAGGTGAATGATGATATGGCCATAGGGCTTTGATCATATCAATCCTCTCAATTTGGCTCAGTTCCTGTGTTCTTTTCCTAATGAGATCAAGGTTATCCCACATATAGTACCACCATTTTCCAGATGACCTATGTCTTTGTTCAAAAAGTAGGTTGATTTCTTGTTCCAAAAATAGTTTTCTAAGGTCTATTAAAGCAGACTGAAAATAACTCTTTACCATTAGCAACTTTTACTTCTCTTTTTTTTTTTTTTAGTTTTAGTTTTGTTTTTATTTTTATTTTTATTTTCAAAGTGCAGTTTTCAAAAAATAAATATTTTTAAATAGAGCAATCTTACTATTATTAATACCAGGTCTAAATTTCTAGCCAATATTAACACAACAAGGGAAAGTAAAATTACTATTCTAAAATAGTTCTTACTGCCACTAAAACCAAGTTTAATTTTCTAGACAATTTTAGCACAGTAAGGGAAAGTAAAGTGTTGTTGTTACTACTTGATTTTAAGGAATATTTCAGTGTGATTTTATCACATAAATACACCTACTTCCTTGTTTTCACAAGTATAGTGAACCCTGACCTAAGCTAGTAACAATCACACTATGTTAAAAAGTAAATTTACAAAGAATAAAAGTGTTGAAACAAATGCTAAGCTATTGTCACTACCTAATTTTAAGGAGCATTTCAGTATGATTATCACACAATCACACCTACTTTAATATTTTCACAAGGTCAAAGAACCCAAACCTAAGCTAGTGACAATCAAAATAGCTTTTTGAAAGTAAATTTGTTGAAAAGAAAATGCTAAAATAAAGGTAGAATTGTTGTCACTCCTTGATTTTAAGGAACATTTCACTATGATTTTGTCACACAATCACACCTACTTCCTTGTTTTCACAAGGTTAGAGAACCTAGACCTAAGCAAGCAACAACAACCACCCAATGCTTTGAAAATTTGCTAAAAGTAAAGATGCTAACTAGGAAAGCAATAAAATAAATCCTAAGAAAATGGAACCTGGAAGTATTGAGATGAAGACACTTTTTGAAACCCTATTGTACCAACCTTGAGCTGATTTACAACACCTTGTAATTCATTCAAGTAAGTATCCTTCTCACCCCATTAGTCTCTGATCAAAAATTACGGTATTGTTCTCCCCAACAATGACGCTAAAATGTTGAGTTGTATCTCATACATTAAATTTGTCAATCCAGGTTAAATGATTTAAAGAACAGTAAATCTAGTATAGATTATTTTGTAACCATTAATCTTTGACTTGATTCTATTTTCTTAGTTTCGATTGCAAGAAATGGAAATTATAGGAAATAAAATGGAATATTAAAAGTGCAATTATGATGTAGACTATTTCTATGTGTTATGGATCCACATGTAATATAATAATGCATTTATGATTTTAACTAGTTGATTTACTTTATAGTTTAAAATGATGCAATTTAATTTATCTTATGGTCTAAGACTAATTCTACTCACTAACTAATTCTACTCTATTTTAGGAGATAGAGAGCAAGGGACTGACTGCGTGGAGTGGGCCCTGCCTCATAGAAGATAGTGTAATTCTCTTCTCCTCTATTCTAATTTACTTCAGTAACTAATATTTCATTCTACTAACCTAATGTTATTTAATTCATTGATGTAGGAAAGTAAAAATAAAGTTTACGAAGACAAATAAATCATGAAAAGATACAAAATACCATAGCAAGAATTATGGAAGAAAATACTACCTTATTGATGAATTTTAATTCTTCATGCATACAGACTATGCAAAAATACTTCTTCAAACATCAAGCCTTTAGAATAACAACTTGTAAAACTGTATACAATAGACCATTAGACCTTTTCAAAGGTCTCTACCTTGTATTTTATAATGTCACTTGGACATTTTACAATAAAATTTTCTTCTTCCATCTGTTACAGTTCAAATGCTTGAATATTTGAATTCTAATATTTCATAACAAAGATATGCTATAATTAAGACACACTAACAACTACCCTTGGACTTATTACAATTAGAATTATCCAAGTGGCATATTTGACAAGTGTACATAACAAATATCCTAAATTTGAATAACTTGCTAACAAGGTACAATAACTATTTGTCCTATTCTCAAGGAAAATACAAATTAAGGTTTTGTTCAAATCTTGACAACTTAACAACTTTAAAAAAATATATCTTTAATATCACATTACAAACTATACAACATGGATTAAATCATATGCCAAATATTAATGCCACCACATTAACAATTATGCTAACTGTATAATCTACATGATGTTGCTATGTTGTCTTTGGACATGGAATTCCAATGCATCAAACAATTTATTCGGTCAATGTTCTTTTGGTAGACCCTTTCAATAGGTACTTTTTGTAACACCTTTTTGTAGGTGTTTTCTGTAACACTTTTCTATAGGTGTATTCTAAAGCACCTTTTCATAGCGCACTTCCACGTGGTTCCTGAATGCACCTTCACACAACTAGTTCTTCCAAACTTTGACATCTTGATTGTGTTCTACTGTAACATCTCCTGTGAAATACCTACAATATTTATCTACAAAAAATATATAGAAAACTCACACAATTTGCATAAAATACAGATATATATATCACTTTAACATTATAAATTTGATTCACTCATAAATCACACAAATAAGATAAAAAATTATCTGAAAACATCCATTTTTATCAAGTTTACATATAAAAATTAAGATAAATATTGTATAATATAATATACATATCACACTCATCATTGATTTTTGCTTTAAAAGTATAGAAAGGATTTTTTTATTAAATTATTACTGAATGTCAGTTTTAGAAAAGAAACCTCTATAATGATTCTTGAGACTCACGTGGGTTAAGGATTCATTATGAAGAGAAGTATGGGATTTTATTCTATAAATTGTATTATTGTATGTTGGTTTTGAAGAAGAAACTATATAATGATTCTTGAGATATTTTTGAGTCAATGGATCATTATAAAGAGAATTATGGGATTCTCTTTTAGAAGATGGATTATTGCATGTTGGTTTCAAAAAAATAAACTATATAATGGTTCTTGATACTTTTGTGAGTTAAGGGATCATTATGAAGAGAAGTATGGGATTCTCTTCATGTTGGCTTGTCTTCATTATGTTTTATGCATGGTTGTTTGCATAAATAGAAAATGACATGTTTAAGTTGCATTACATTTAGAGTTATCATGATCCCTAATTACCTTCTATGAGCATGTGTGTTTTTCTCATCATAAAGAGTCTTGTAGATTTAAATATGACTTGAAGATCCTTGGAAGATGATTTCATAGTTTTTTGAATGTATAGATATTGTGAAAAAGCGAGGTTTGTAAAGGAAAGATCTATTTAAAAGGATTTGTAAACTTGACTATTGTACAAATTGAAATATTATGTTGCTTTAATGTTTCCTTGGATTTTGTACAACAAAGTATTTTAGCAATATTTTATTCTTAATAGCATTGAGCTATATTAATTGTGGAAATGTAATTTATGTTGAGTACATGATTGTTTTATGTTATTGCTTTTAAGTTAAAATAATGTGTTCTTGAATATTTATGTTAAGCATTGGAGTTATGCAAAATGTGGTTTTTTTTAGAATGCATCATTGTAATTAGAAAGTTAAAAGAATGTGTTATTGAAGCTTTATGTTAAGCATTGTAGTTATGCAAAATGTGGTTTTTTTAGAATGCATCATCGTGTTTCTCTTTTCCTCATCTTGTTCCCCAGAGTTCCTTCTTGTAAAAGGCGACAGGGTGCCTTTCAAATGCCCTTTTTGAATTAATAGAATTAACTTACCAAAAAAAAAATTGTAATTATAAAGTATTTGATTTAAAGCTTTATGGTAAGCTTTTAAAATATGCATAATCTAGATTATGGTTAAGAGGAATAATTGTTTATGTAATACATCAATTCAATTATATGGATTATATCTTGCTTAATATTATGTAAAGTTATTTGCTTACTTTAAGGTAAATATTGCAAAGTTTATTTATTCTTGGGGATGGTTAGAATTTTTCTTTTGTAAACCATAAAGCCCAATCTTGGAAAGAGTTGCGTGAATGCAATAACCATGTAGATATGAGTCCTATAAGGACTTGAAAGAATGAAATATCTAGGAACTCATGAACCTGGAAGGAGTTGTGTGAATATAATAGCTAGGGCTCTTGTAAATCATTGCACCTTGAATGAGTAGGATCGGGTGTATCCCAACTAGGAGTTATGGAACCATTCACAAGTCAATAGTGGTGATCCCTTAAACTATAGGATCATGTCATCATGTTAGTTTTTGATGAGGTGATAATGATCTTAGTTAGCCCATAGAGGTGTGGTAACTAAGCACCAAGGCTCTACACTTTATTAACCTACCTATATGGACTTAGAGTTGGGTTAGGGAATATGCATCCCCCTTTAAGTGTTATGGGCCTTAAAGGATAATCCCTACATTGTGGTCACATGGTCCTATATCGATGAGGGTATGGGAATGGTGGAGGGACCACTTTTGGTGTCCTAATAAATGTATAGGTTTAGTAAGATGAAACCCAAAAAATATGGGAGTTGGCCACTCCTATCCACCGAGTGTTTTTTGCAATGACTTGGAACATAAGCGTGGTGAAGACTTAAATGCTGAGACAATTAAAATAAGGGTTTTTCCCTTGTGAATATTTACTTGTAATAGTTCCTTTCAAAATAAATTGGGTTGGTAGTTTGGGGTTGTTACAAGCAAGGAAATAAAATGTTGGAATATGTGGTGGTTTAGCTTCTATTGAGGTCATGACTAACAATTTACACTTGTATTTGTTATATTTTCCCATTCGGCCCATGTAAATATTCTAAAAGGTATTTTTGTATTTTTTTTTTCTAAATTATTCTATTTCTAAGGGTCTATCTCATAACCTTGAACTAAAGACATCATGTACTTGGGCATTAATATCCTTTCTCATCGATATTTTTATTATCGATTGGAGTGTAGGCATTTTTTTTTTGTTTTAGTCAAGATCTTGTTTATCAAAACCTCATTATATTATATGTTCTTTATGTTATGTATTTTGTTTTCTAAGAAAAAATGGGTAATGATTTATTCCATTAATTTTAGAAACTACTATGAAAATTGACATGGTATTAGAGCATATGTGAATCTTCATTATTTGATTGCTTCTATCAACAATAGATTCCTCTTCCAACTTCTCTTGAGGATAATTTTCTATAGGGGATTGAAAATAAATATTTTTAAATTTGATAGCATAATTTGAAGAAGGTTTTTTGATAAAAATCTCAAGTGGATTTGGATTGTGAGGATCTTACTAGAATCAGTAGATTTGTTCTAGGAGAAATATTCACTGAAAGGTTTATTTTTCCTCTCATTAGCACTCACTTTTGCTTTTAATGTTTTTGACCAAATGAATATCTTAGTTTTAGGATTGACATTTTTGAGTTTTTTTTAAAACATCATTTATATTTTACAAATTTAAAAAATAATCCATTTCCTTTTCTCTTTTCGCTTTTGATGTCCAATAACAACATTTAATGAGAAGAGTGACTACTTGACCACCATGAAAGAAGAAAAGAAGAGGCTAATTTTTTTCAAATAAATCCTTGGAATTAAAAAAGCCATGGGTAATCTTCTATGCTTAGAAAACACCTCCAAACCACTTTATAATGTTGTAAAAATCATTTGAAGACATTTTTTGGCAAAGACATGAGAAGAGGTCCTGATTGGTTATGTTTGAAAAAATGGTTATATAGGGAAAACCATAATAGATATGGATAAACCATTAGCATTTTTTAATTCCTTTTCAAGTTTTAGAGGGGGTAACAATTCAATTTTTTTTTTATGATTTTGCCTCTAGGTACTTCCAAATTGTGTTTGAAAAAATTGCCCTTTTGCTTCCTAAATTTGAATTTTTAAAATTTAAAATCAAAATATTCTAGTGAATGTTCCATCTACTAGGTAGGAAGATGCATGATTGGACAAACATGTATTATGCTAATGTAGGTCCACATCATAAGCATGGAAAATGGGGTAAGTTGTAGTTAGATTTATGTTATCCTCAATATTTTCCTTGTTCCTCCCAAGCTTAGCGCTTGGATATGGCTAGCAGGAATCTAGCCAACGTATTTTTCTTGGGAGGTCATGATTTCAAGCCTCCCATTTTTGATAATGATGTTAGCAACCTCTTTGCCCTTTCATGCAATGATGTTAGTATATATTTATAACATGGCACTATTTAATGGCATGGAATATGACATGAAACTCCCTTTGTACTAGCATGATGATGTGATAGTGTTGTTGCCATTGCACAACTCACCCCAATTGGGGACTCACTTGAGACTTTGGGTTTCAATTTTTGATTTTTTTGTTTACATTAAGAATTTGAAAAATAAATACATTACTCACATTAAGGTTTTAAAATTGCTTACATTTGAATATTTTGAAGACTTCGATTTTAGTTCCATTGATTTGTATTGAATATTGAATATTTGCTTTTCAATGGAATTATTTTAGATTGACTATTTCAGAGAAATTAAATTTTAATTTTTTTTCTAGTTTTTAAAATATTAAATTCAATGTCCTAGGGGAAGAGCACAATAGTTTAGGATTTGGCTCTTATTTAGGAGGTCCAAGGTTCAAATTACGATATGGGCCAGTGTGTGAGGGGTGGATGTGTGGTGGTTATGTGTTAAATTCCCTATTGATAAGCATAGCTCTCGAATTTACGAGGGGTCATGGTTGGGAGGAGACTACTCAACCCTATGCATTGGTTGTAAGGGTTTATCACACTAACCAAATCTAAAAATATATATATTAAATTTAATTTTAGGGTTCATTAAGTGTCATCATATTGCCCTAAATTTACTTCAAAATTGAAATTGTCATAAATTTTGATGAAAAACTTCATTTGAGGTGATACAAATCCTAGTGGAAATATCTTAAGCTCATCTATACAATGATACTAGATTTACAAAAAATTAGACGTTAATTTTATCTAGAAATAGCAGTTTTTTAAAACAACCAATGAATTTCTAATTGAAATATCTCATGATCCATGATGAATTTTTGAGTTTTATGAATAGATTTGGATATCCGTATGTCCTATTTATAGACGTGGGAAGTTTTGTTAAAATATGGGCACTTTGAATTTTGACATAATTTTAGCACTATGGGAAATAAGGCTTAATCTAAGGTTCATTTTGCATGACCTTGAATTCACGTGAAATACATTAGACAAACCAGAATCAATCAGTCAATGAAATATGAATAACCAATGGTTGTTAGATCGAAGTAAAATAAATGACCAACATTGTTCTACTGAAATAAGTTGAATACCTTAAACTTTCGCCCAAAAACATATATAATGCTAAATTATTGGAATCATATAACACTAAAATATGAAAGATATTTAATGCTCAAAATTTTAAAGATATTTAATGCTATATTTTTTCACCCCAAGAGACATTTGAGGTCGAAAGCAAATGAATGGGCCTTGAATAATTTGGTCGAAAGCAAATGGATGGTCTTGAATCATTTAGATGAAAGGCAAAGATTAATTAACATGTGTGAAAAGAGATAAAAAATGTCAAAAAATTAATTATCTCGAAAGAAAATTAATGGCCCATTTTCGTCTGATCGATAAGCCATGAACGACTCATATCCATTCATTCGATAGACAATGAATGACCATAATTTGTTCGATTGAAGAGAGATGGACGGACAACATTTTTTTATTGAAGTAAACTAAACAACTCATTTAATAATTGAGATACATATAATGCTAGAATTTTGATTTTAATTTTTTTGAAAAGGAGAAATTTTAAGCAAATACAAGTGACATTAGCATTGGGCATATTAATAATTCGAGCATAAAAATTAAAATGAGAACTTTAATGTTTAAACCTAATACTTGAGATTTAAAATAAATTATTTTATTTAATCAAAATAAAAATCATTTGAATTTTTAAGCGATTTTAAGTCATCGATCTCGTCTCGATTGAATCATTTCAAGCCATTGATATGAATTCAGTCAAACATTCTAAGCCCTTGATGTGATTTCGATTGAATCATTCAATCCATTGACGTGGATATCATATATTTTATTCTATGGAATTTATCCTATGAGATTTACATTATTATTAAGGCTTCAAAAGCCATCAAAGGTCATATTGATTAGAAAGGTTGGGGTCTTTCCATAGTTGAAGAATAACTAGTGAAGACTAGGACTGAAATATATTTATATTGAAGATTAAAGATGAATCATATTTAAGATAGTTGATCATTGAAGGATATTTCCAACCCTTGACATTGAATATTGAAGGTAAAAATCAACTTTAATATAGTTGATCATTTGATAGGGGAAAACTTGGCTCAAAGTTGGCATTGGAAGACGTACAAAAGGATTGCCAAGGTTGGTAGGTGTTGTACCATGTGGCCATCTAGATGGATGCACATAATTCACCTTAACCAAATTTAGCTTCTCATGATTGGCTTGACAAAGGGACCTCTTACCATGTCAGAGTTGAAAAACTTGTTTTGATGGCATGACACGAACATAATTATGGTCCCAAGTTGAAAACCATCTAACTCATTTAAAGTGTTGCATCATCATTGCATGATTATCACCACCTTTCAGGTTAGATCAAGACATTAGGATTCTAGAACAATCTATTCCTTGATTATAAGCATCCCATGGAGTTTGGAAAAGGTAAGAATGGGGTTGTTTTTGGGATGCAACTCCCAAAGTATGAGGTGGCAATATGGAGATGATAATGTGGTTGGATGGTCATTGGTTTTTGCTTCACCTTCCTTGGGGCTCATGATTCTTTACAAGGTCCCAAGACTTTTGGAAAATATGAATGTTTTTTCTTCTTATTCATGTTAGAGCTCTATGATCCCCTTGAGTGGCTCAATTGTGTTCTCAGGTGGTAGAACGACTAGTGAAAATTCTAAAATTTATGGGAGAATGGCCAAGTTAACTTTGGAGCTGAGCTCTTTGGCAGTGGATGAAGACGTCAGGAAGATCCTGAAGAATGGAGATATTCTACAATGTTTATTGAAATTTAGTGGGTACCATAGGGAATGGAAAAGCATTTTTCTTACTCATGGTGTTATAGAGAAGTCACAATTAGGACTCTAAAGTTCAAAAATGCATTCTCTTTATTGTAAAAGTGATAGGTTTGGTGGCAGATGGTTTCGTTCACAATAGATAAAAACACTTACTTGGAAAGGAGACCCAAATTTTTCTTGGTGAGGAGGAGGAGCTGATTAGAATCTAGAACATATTCAAGCACACTTTGTTGAAAGCCCCTTGGGACAAGGTGGCACTGGTCATTATGCAATATTTCACTTTGGATGAAAGCCAAGAGATAGTAAGGAGTTTTTATTTTATGTTCCTCAATCATCTGCACCATAAGAGACTAATGAACATTCCTTCCTTTTTGTTCTAGTCCTTGGTGAGAATGATAAGTAGATTTAATAAAAGGATTACCCCTAACCCTATTCACCAAGGGTTGATCAAATTCTTGTTTGATTTCATGGTGAAATCCAAAGGTTTGTACATGGAAGAAATTTTGAACTCACTCAATAGGGTGTCAAATTCTATAGTGGACTATCCTGATTCCTTTGACTCAGAAGGTATTGAATATTTCAATCGAGATATGGTTAACACTACCCCTATCATAGGGTCTGCAAATAGGCTGGAGGATTCATACCCAAAAGGGGTGAGAGCTAGTGATGAGAGAACCATGTAGTCCAAACACCTGGTTACAAAATTGGCCAATTTTGGTAAGGCCTCTCTATACATGGAATATTTTAACTCCAAATAATTTACTCTTCACCCCAATAAGACGAAGCTCATCCTAGGAGTAGTAAATATGAAGAAGAACAATGAACCTTAGATCCAAGCCTTGAGGACTAACTCTAAACCACTTAAGTGTACTCTCTTGAAGCTACACAGGTCCTTGATCAATTCCATGAAAACTACTATTGCCTACATAGAATAAATATTAGTCTTGATGGGTTGGGAGCAGTGGGAGCTAAATAAATATGAGATGGATAAAGGTGTTGGTCCCAGTGGAACCAAAAATTAATTTTTGACTTCCTCACTTTTGGTGGCTCTTGGTTCTTGTTGTTTCACTCTTGTTTCTCTTCCCCTCTATGTGTTCTCTATTCGGTTTGGTAATCCTTAGGTTTTTGGTCTCCCCTATGTGGGATTTCATTACCTTTTACCGTCTCAGTGTAGTTATTGTTAGCTCAGGTCATTTTCGGTTTCTTTTGTTAGCTTGGAGCTAGTTTGTTTTTTGGATCCTGATTTCTCTCTTGTTGGCCTACGAGCCCCATTTATTTTCAAAAGGTTGGTTGGATTCATTTTTGTAAAGGGTTTGGGGTTCCTTTCAAAACCCCTTCATCCACCTAATCAAAAAAATTAATTAATACTATTATTAACTTTTATTGTCTAGTGTTGATATTTTCTATTATATAAGACACACACATATATATTCTTAATTATTAATATTATTTGTTAATAGCTTTACTTCATAAACCAATTAATATTTATACTTTGAAATACATTCTAAAGATAAATTAAGAGCCTAAGCATGAAAGGGCTCTTGCTTAAAGTGGTCCTTGCCCAAAATTAAGAATCAATCAATGATAAGGAAATATGCATAAACATAACCATTCCCTAAGCAAGAGTATTTATGACAACTTCAAGTTATCAACCACCTACGAAGGAATCCCATAAATTCAATGTAAGAGCTCTTTTGCCTTTATAGCAACCTCCTTGTCCATTTATGCATCTAATCACACATGCACACATGCAAATGCTTCTACATGATAGGCTTGCATATTACCCCTATGGTTGTCAAATTGATTATAATCCATAATTTTCCATTTCTCATTACTCTAAACTCTAGTTGTTGTCTCATACAAATCCACCCACTAAAGTACCTAATCTTACGACCACAAAATTTATTAATAGTACCATATTCCAAAAATAGCATATCCAACTTTAGAAAGCATAAAGTATAACTATCAACTCATCTTGATAGAATAATATAGAATCATGCATTAAATATCCACACATCAATACATAAATCAAGTATCAATATCAAAACCTCCCAAGGAGGATCGTTACAATATAATATAACACATAACATGAAAAAACATAGAGCATAAAAGAAAACATATATATAACAAATGATTTACATTAATTTCATTTCAACATGATCAACTACTAAGTCCATGTTTATTTCTTAGAGTCAAGTAATGCTTATAGTCATGTAGTCATATTTATAATGGTCATTAGATAATTATATTTTGGTGCATGTATACAATATAATACAAGGTTTTTTTGAATTGTTATATCTACTTATACAACCATAATACTTCATAAGTAGCTCCTAGTGTTGTTGTATCTAGTAGGAATATGACATCATCAAAGTAATTTACCTCCAACTATATAATCCATATATTTTCTCCACACAAGTTCCTTACTTGGGAGTGCTCAACCCTTTAGTGAAGACAAAAAATATATAACACCAACACAGATAGAGAGAGAATATCATGAACTAGTTGTGACACTATGTTAAGTCCCCTTGTGTATTTCCTTCTTGGTGAATTGAACATTTCTTCTATGGTTGCTTGAATTTTTATAATTAATACTTTAAGAATTATGACATCCACCCAATTAATATATCAAGAATGACAACATCTAGCTTAGGCCAGACTAGTCAAATACTTACTCCTTGATGTGGATCTTATAGTATGATGTTATAATTAGTAATAAGATATACTCCTTTTATTATTTATTACACCTAAACTCTGAAATCCTTGTATAAGCTTTTAACATAATAATGGAAGTTTAGATGGATCTATCAGTGACAAGACAACATTGAATCTTTGTATAAGCTTTGTTACCAAGATATCTACAAGTTATTGTCACCAGGTCTTTGTGTTCCCCCATATGCAATCTAAGGATGAACACTATATTACCAAAATCAAGAAATGTGAAATATGATGACAATGACTACATGACAAAAAAACAACTTAACAAAGGTTATGAAGAAAAATAGATTTACTTCTAACAAACAAGTCTCATACATGGTTAAAATTTTGATCCTCTATGATGTTAAGCCTCCACATCTATTCATTGATTAACCTCTTAAAAACATAATAAACAATAAATACGATGAATTAAATGAAAAATGTCAAATAAAACACTTTATAGACCTTAGCAATACCCTGGTCCCTTGTCAAGGTCAACTTTTGTAGTCACACACTAGCTATGACAAAACAATAGGCAACAACCATTTTAGTTATGCTACTATGACAAATACAAAACAAATACAAAATGGGCTCCCCCATTCCATTATTGGTAACAAATGGTGAATATGCATTTATGCATTCCTCTAAGTATGAAGCAAATTGTTAGAACATCCATTGCTCTAAGTATGAAATAAATGGACATCCATATTACATGCTTTATATATGAAATGTGATCAATTAACAAAGTATTTATCAACTACCTAAAACATTTATTTTGTTCTTTAGAATCAAAAAGAAAAAATAATAAACCATTCCAACAAATTAACAACCATATAAAATATTTTAAATATTAAATCCAATCAATTAACAAAATATTTATCATTATTTAATAATAATACTATTTTACTTATATTATTAGCATACATAAAATTAAATGTTATATTTTTTTCCTTAATCAAATTTTCATCTTTCCTTACGAAATAATAACAAAAAGAGTTGCGACTTCTCCTCATTTGTCAACAAGAAGAATCTCTTTCTTGCATTATTGGACGTCTTTTGAATTATTACCTTAGCCGTTTTTGTTTTTCTATATTTTAAAATATTACCTTGGCGTTTTTTTTTTTTTCTATATCCGAGAAAAAAAGTTTGCAGCCGATATTTCCTCTCTTGCTTTTGTCGGTAGGGTTTTCACTGTGAAGAATATATGTGACGTCAGTTAATTCTGATCCTCCTTATCTCGTCACGCTGCTCACTTTTGCATCTTCACGGGGGAATGATATGACAATGGGGTCACTTTGGATTGGAATCCCAAAATAATTTAGAGAGTTGTTCTTCACTTAGATCCCATGGAGAATGAGATTGTCCTTCCTCTTAAGAATTTTTTTGAATGCCTTGGATTGGAAGGGACCCAGGTAAATCAGGTGGTTACGGGTATGGAGGTTTCAACTCCTAGGGCTCATAGAA
This sequence comes from Wollemia nobilis, assembly GCA_028583015.1. NCBI lineage: Eukaryota > Viridiplantae > Streptophyta > Pinopsida > Araucariales > Araucariaceae > Wollemia > Wollemia nobilis. The sequence continues at coordinate 6,211,817 of JAQPPZ010002499.1, forward strand.
AATCTTATTCCCCTAAGGAAGTATGTGCTTCCTCTGCGCTTGGCTTGGATAGCCCTGTGGTGTCTCCCAAGCTTAACTTGGAGAAAGGCTCATCTGGGCCAAAATCTAGGAATCTTTGGAGAAAGGGAAATGAGACCGAGATGGCCAGAAAATCTAGTAGATGGTTTTAAGGTTTGGTTCCGGTTGCCTGATGAGTTGATTTCCCTTTGATTTCTCCTAGAGCTTCCTTGTGCTCTGGGTGTTGCAGGGTTTCCTGATATCTCGACGCGATTTTTTGGACACTTTAGGTTTCTTGGTTTCTCGATCGGCTGGGGGTGGTTTTGGGATACCAAAACAATTTTTATTTGAATTTCCTTGTAGATCTTGTAAATCCTTTATTGCAGTTTTCATTTAATGATTGTCCCCTTCATTTTGGGTATTTTTTTTTAGACTCAAATTGTTCTGCGTAGGGAGTCTCTTTAATGTTGCTATATTTTTAGGGTGGTTTCTCCTATGGTGGAGTTGTTGTAAAAGGTTGTGGGATTCCTTTCAAAACCCTCTTGTTTGCGCCTCCTTTCTAGTTTAAAGTTGGTTGTTTCGTTCCCCTCCAGGGTTGTTTGTTCTCAGTTTAGTTAGTTTACTTCTCACAAGCTTTTTTTATTGTGTTTGTGTAAAAAGTTTTGAGACCTTTCAAAACCCTTTTTATCAATCAATCAAATATATATATATATATATATATATATATATATATATATATATATATATATTAAATTTAAATTTGTTTTGTAGTATTTATATAATAATTTTTTGCAAAACAATTTATTTTTTATATATAAATATTTAAAAATATTAAAGTTTTTATTAAAATTATTTTAGTCAAAACAACAAAAGATCACCTTAGTAGTATGTGGTTAAAATGTTATTTAAATTACTTAAGTTGGAATCATAGGAAACATCCTTTGTGCACCCCAAATGCAAGGTTGGACCACCTTTATTTCAATAATATTTTTATATTTATCTTTATTTTTATATAATATAATTTTCTATATATTATTATAGAAATATTCGTTGTAGAAAAATCAAGTGTGTAAAAGGAACACGGAGTCTACTTATCCTTGAATCAATTCCATTATATTTATCTTTATTTTTATATAATATAATTTTCTATATATTATTATAGAAATATTCGTTGTAGAAAAATCAAAGTGTGTAAAAGGACACGGAGTCTACAATCCACTAAAAGAGGAAGAGACGGAGAAACACGTGTCACATTCGCGTGCTTGTCTCTCCTTACTCACAAGTAATATATGAGGAAAACATGTAAGACCTCAATTAGTTTAGTGATAAATAATAAATGGAGATATCTTTAAAAATTTATATTATATATAAAATTATTATTTTATAAAGTTTTTAAAATATAAAATATAAAATATTTTATTTAATATAATAATTTAAAAATAATAGAATTTAAATTTAAATTATTAAAATCAAATAAATGTTTAAAAAATAACTTAATAAAATTATCAAATATTGATTTTAATCATATATATATTTTTTAAATAATTATATTAATCTATAAATTTTAAAATAAAATGAAATATCAAAAAACTTATATGAATGACATATATTTCAAATATAAAAGGTTAATTTGAAATTCTTTGGGAAGTCCTCCATTTCCCTGCAACCCTTTCTTGATCCTGTCCCAAGTCCCTGATCCTGTCCCAATTTCCCTAGCAATTCCTTAACCTTTCCTCCTTAGCTGGATAGTGTTGCAGACGATCTCCTTGGGGTGGGAGGTCACTTTTCCATTTATATGCCCATTTCCTGGGATGGTTTTAGGTTTTCCCTTGAATCCTCCCTAGGTTTTTTAGATTTCTTCAAGGATTCTTTTTCTTGGAGTTCTCAGCTTTTTTCTAGGTTTTTCAGAGGTGTCTTCCCTTCAGTGGTTCTCTAGGTGTGGACTTTTGTGGTTGTGGGAGAGTGGCTTCATGAGCAGTTTTGCACAACATATTTATGGTTTGGTGGAACATATGCTTTCTACTGTGACTATGCTCTTTGGGTTCGTTGGTGTGGGGCTCGATGGGCTCTCAGCATTTTTCGTGGCCTTCCTTGGGGTCTTTATTTTACTTGTTGTTGTGTTCCTGCTGGACTTCCTCATTTGTTTCCCTGAAGTTGTTCGTTGGTGGTGCTGAAGGTAGTCTAGGATTTCTAGCTGCATCCTTTTGGTTTGGGTTGACCTGTGTGTAATACTTGTAGTTGGTTTTCCTTGTGGCTCCTTCCTTTTGGGTTCCTTGGGAACTTTTTCGTCTCTTTCCCGTAGTTTGTTGGTCTGCATTTGTTGCTTCATCTGCTTCAATTTGTGTATTTGTAGATTTATCTCTTCGCTGCGAGAGGATTTTGTGGCCTATGGAGATCCTTAGTTTGTTGTTCCACTTTCCAAGCCTATGAGGGATGCAGTTTCTGCTCAGTTCATTTGATATTTTGGCATCCTTGCTCATTTCTCATCGTTTCTTGGGCAGGATTTTCTGTATTCGCAGCTTCTCTACTCCACCCTATGGTGAAGGGTGGTTTTTTGTAATCCTTCTGGTTTTTCAGTGTTTCCTTGTCGGTTTACGATTTCTTCCCTATGTGGGTTTATATACTCCTAGTCTTTCTTTTCCCGCTTCTTGGGCTATTTAAAATTTTTTGTATTGGCAAGAGTGTCTTTTCTTTTCTTTTTCTGCCTCTTGGTTTAGATGCTAGGTGGGATTTTTATCAAATTACTTGGTTGGCTGAGAGTTTTAAAATTCAATATTTACCGCCTTCTCTTTTTTTCATTGGGTGGGCTTTTCAAATTTGCATTTGGGCACGTTTTCTGCTTTAGGTCCTATTCTATTTCCTGCTTTCATTTCCTGTCTTGGATCCTATTTTATTTCCTGGATCCTATCCTTAGGTCCATCCTAGGGCCTTTCCTGTCAAACATCCTTTGGCCTTGCTTAAAGTCTTTTGACTTGTTGTAATAAGGTTTTGGGTGGACCTAGGGCCTTTCCTGTCAAACATCCTTTGGCCTTGCTTAAAGTCTTTTGACTTGTTGTAATCAGGTTTTGGGTCTCTTAATAAAAACCCGCATTATTTTAATTTAACCTATCAAAAAAACTATAAAAAAATTAATTTTAGATTTATATTTTTTTTTGAAAAAAATGAAAAATATGTTATATTTATAGACGCTGTATTACAAGGTAAAATGAACTGGACAGGCATCAAGGGAGACAGAAAATCCTCCTCCAATCCCTCCAAGCTCAAAAATTACCCATAAAACATTACCTTACATAATGCAGATATCCATACCCTCAGCACTACCATAGCTGAATTCCAGTTTATCCAATTTATCTGAATTCCGTAAACTATCCATTTATCTTCATGTTGTGTTGCTCTGTGGCCTTACTGTGATAGATTCATTAGACTCACTGTCTACTCTTCTTGTTCTACTATCTGCTTGTATCACCTCTTGCATCCCTTGGATTCTTTGGCACAAGCTTATCTGATTTTCCATCTGAGAGTCCACATATTGCCCTTTCTCCAGATATTTTCCCCATTTTGCTAAATAGTCTGCCACCCTATTTCCCTCTCGCTTTATATGTGTAATAAAAACATCTTGAAAAACTTGCCAGATCTTCTGGACTGCTTCCACCTTCCTTCTCTCTCCAATTCCTAGCACCTGAAAGGGCCTTATCGGATCTAATATTCCAGCCCATACCTGAGAGTCTGTCTCTATCCACAACTTATGTAATTGTAGATTTGCAGCTATCATCGATGTTGACAAGATCGCTTCGTCCTCCGCTTCATTATTAGTTGCCTCCCCCATGCCTTCTCGCTCTCCAATACACTCGTTCTCATTTCCAATTTCGCATGATAATACCAAAACCAGCTTTCCCAGGATTTTTAGTAGAAGCCCCATCTGTGTTTGCCTTCACCCACTCTTTAGGAGGTGGCCTCCACTCTATGTTATTCAAGGGGATCACACCTGTGTACCCATCCTTAAGTTGTGTCTCTCGTTACGCTTATTCCAAGGCTCTGTAGAATAATCACTTCCTCCATTTTTATATTTGTTTCCTCTTGTAATCCGATAAATAGTGTTTCCGTTACCTTGCTCATAATACTCTCCCATACTTGCTCCCTTGTTTTGTGCTCTGATCTAAATATGCGTGCATTTCGTTCTAGCCATAATCTGTCACCATATGAAGCTAGGTCCTAGTTACCATGCAATTTTCATTGTTTTAGTCTTAAAGTCGCATTGTTTCCATTTCTCATAAAAGCTTTCTTGGCTCTCAAAAACTTCCCAATGTTGTCTCATTTGTCTCCACCAATTGATCCATATGTATTTAGCAAAAGAACACCCAAAAAAGAGGTGATTCAAGGTCTCCTCTGCCTTTCCACACAAAACACATTTAGAGGGCCCAAAGAAACCTCTTTTTATCAAATTATCAAAAGTCAAGCACTTTTTGTGGTTAATCAACCATGAGAAAATGTTAATTTTTGGCCATCCTTCCTTTTGCCAAAAAAATGTCCATGGAAAGGGTGATGGGGTAATCTCGTATCCACAAACTACCTTGTATCCCTCCTTTGCCTTATAAATTCCCAACTTACTTCCTCCCCATCCAAGTATATCCCTCTTAGAACCATCCCGAATTGGGTGTCTTTGAAGATATCTCCACGTTTTTTCCATTAGTTCCTCCTGTACCCCTCACTTGGTCATTCTTGGGGATGTTTCCACCGTAATAAATCCGGCACATGTTGATTCCATGATTTCATATAGTAAGAGGCTTTCCACCACCCTCGCTTTTTGGAGCTCGATTTCCAGCTCTCCATCTCGCGGGAATGTCTCGAATAATTGGTTGTGATTGATTCCATGAATCCTCCCAAAATAAAGCATCCTTTCCATCCCCTAACTGCTAATATAGGTATGGCTTTATTAACTCTTGGCCTACTAACATTGTCCTCCATATGGTAGATCCCTCTCCTTCCACTTTGTATCTTGGAATGTTTTTCTCATCCACTCCTCGGGTAATATTTGGCTTGTAAGAGTCTACTCCATAAACCCCGATGAGTTGTAATCCATCTCCAATATAGCTTCCCAGCTAGTACCTTGCTGCTCTGGAATGCTGATCTTATCCCCAATCCTCCTTGTTTTTTTGGTTGGCATATCTTCTCCCAACCCACTAGTGCTATTTTTTGTTCTTCCCTTGCACCTGACCACAAAAACTTTCTTGTGTGTTTGTCAATATCTTTTAGAATTCTCTTTGGAGCCTGAAGTACAGAAAATTTATAAACTGGAAGAGCTTGTAGCACAGCTTTAATCATTGTCAGCCTTCCTCCTAAGCTTAGCCATTTATGAGTCCAGTTGCTCAGCTTAGCTTGAAGTCTATCCATCAACCCTTTCCACTCTTTACTTTTTGTTTTCTTTGCAGATAAAGGTACTCCTAAATACTGTATGGGTAAAGGAGTTTCCATGAATTTCAACAATTGTATAATTTTATCTCTCACCCTCTTCGTTGTATTAAAAAAAACAATTTGAGATTTTTTTCATTAAAAGTTTGCCCAGTAGCTTGAGTATACCCATTTAAAACTTCTTTTATGTTTCTTGCTACTATGAGATTGGATTGACTAATAAGAGCAGTATCATCCACAAACTGGAGGTGATTTATCTTAATTTGAGAACTTATTTTCAAGCCCTTTAACCTCCCCTCTTGTCTCCATTTTTTTAACAGTCTCCCGAGACCCTCTGCATAAAGGATAAAAAGGTAAGGGGAGAGAGGGTCCCTTGCCTCAGCCCCCTTCCTGCTGTGAACATGGGAGAGGGACTGCCATTTACCGAACCGAGAATGATGTAGTTTGTGTACAGGGTCTTACCCAATCTCTCCACCCCTCTCGCAAAGCCCATTTTTTCTAAAATCTTTTGCATAAAGGACCAGTCTACTCTGTCATAGGCTTTAGAAAGATCTAATTTAATAAACATACCTGGGTCCTTTTGTTTTGACATTGTGTGTATCACCTCTTGGGCCACTACTATTCCATCTAGAATTTTTCTGCCTTCAACAAAACCACATTGCTCACTTGAAATCAGATTTGGTAAAAACTGTTTCAACCTTTCTGCCATAAGCTTTGTTAATATATTGTATACTACATTACATAGTGAAATAGGCCTATAATTATCAATTATCTCACTAGATGGGCCCTTAGGAACCAAAGAGATAAAAGTATGATTCAAGGCTTTTAACATTTGCTTACTCTGTCTGATTTCCTCCAGTGCCTCCACCATTGCTTGGCCCACAATTTCCCAAAAATTTTGATAAAATTCAATGGGGAATCCGTCTGGTCCTGGAGTCTTTCTTGTTTGCATTTTTTGTATGATTCGCGAGGTTTCTTCCAAAGAAATTTCCTCCATTAATAATTTATTGTATTCAGGTTTAACTAATTGTGGAATTGCCTCTAGTATCTTCTCCTCGCCATATTGCATTCAAATTTTCATTCATCGCTAAAAAGTGTATGGAAGTACTGATTTGCTATACTTTTCATTTCACTTCCACTAGTTTTTACCTGACCCATCATATCTGTAAGACCCATAATTCTATTTTTTTGTCTCCTGGCTGTTGCTGTCTTATGGAAGAAAGTTGTATTTTGGTCCCCCTCCTTTAACCATGTGATTCTGGCTCTTTGCATCCAATAGATTTCTTCTTGTTCCTCCAAAGCTTCCTCTTTTCTAATAAATCTGCCTCACGTTGTAACAGTTCTTCTGTGATAGTTCCTTGTCTTATCTCTTGAGCAATCTTCTCCTTTTGATCCTTGATTTCATTATTTTGGATTCTAGTTATTTCCTTCTTCTGTTTACTCCACTCCTTTAGTTAGGTCCTTACATATTTTAGTTGTTTGTGGAGTTTGAATTGGGCTATCCCAAATCTTGGTTTCCCCGATTTCCACCATTCCTTTATACGGTCCCCTAGCTCCTCATCTTTCAGCCACCATAGCTCAAATTTAAAAGTTCCCACAACTTTATGATTATCTTCTTCTATGGTTAAACTTACTGGAAAATGATCTGAAGAAAGCCTATCCATGACCCTTGCTTGATGCTTGGTATGCAAATATAATTCCTCCCCCATGAAGAAACGATCCAAGCAAGATTTGACCATCTCACCTTCCTTTCTTTTGTTAGTCCAAGTCATGGAGCTATCCACAGTTGGGATATCTATTAGATTCATTTGATATGTTATTGCTAAAAAAAACCTGTCCTTTTCCTCAAGCATGGCTCTGCCTCCTTGTTGTTCCTCTATTCTAAGCTTTGCATTGAAGTCTCCTCCCACAATCCATTGGTCCTCCGGGTAGTTGTCTCCGAAATTCTGGATGGCTACCCATTGATCCCTCTGTAATCTAATCTGTTTGTGCTCCATAAAAATTCACTATAGTCCAAATTTTTCCAGTTTCCCTATTTTGTAACCGGACCATCAACACCCCTCTCGTAGAGGCCCCCACTATCTCTAGGAACAGTTGGTGATTCCACATAGTGGCCAGTCCACCTGATTTCCCTTGTGACGATTGAGTAAGGATCTCTCCTTTTTGCCATATCCTCCTATTTATTTTTTGTAAGTCTTCTCCTTGCATTTTGGTTTCTCGTAACAAAATTATATCCTGGACTCATATCTATGATAATATTTTTGACTCGCCTTTTGTCTGGGGCAACTACCTAAACCCCTCACATTCCAAGTGATTAATATCATTGAGAATTAGGAGAGAAAAAAATCAGCCATCGATTTTACCTTTCCGTTCTGGCTCAAATCTCTTCCTTGTTCCTCCATATTTTCCTTGTTTGACTTCCTCCCTGTAGATTGGTTTGGTTTTTGTTTCTTCTCCACTTGATGAATTCCTAGAGTAGGGCTTTCTTTGTTCTTATTTCCTTCTTTCATATCTATTTCCTGTGTCAAAAACATCCTCTGCTCTATTTCCCCTCCTATGGTCTCTCTTGTGGGTTGAATCTCCTCTTCCATGAGAGAGGTTGTGTCTGGTCTTGCTCCTTGCTTGTTCCCTAACACTATATTGGAATATTGTTCCTAATCAACTGTTGTGACTTGCTGAGTATCCTCCTCTAACCCTTCCATTTGAAAATCTCCTTCGGTTTCCAAGTTTGCCAGTTGTTTGAATATCTCATATCTATTGGTTGTTCTTACAACTCTTTCTCCTTGTCTCTGGTTACTATGCTGATTTTTTTTGTTTGGCCTTCTCATTACTTTTTGAAAACCCTCAGAATCTATTGGGCCTTTCCCTTCCTTTTGATTTCCATTTTGCTGAAGAGATTGACCTGCCATGTTAAAATTTTCTTTTGTCCCCTCTTGTTCAGATTGATGATCCTTAACTGTTGGGCACATTCTAGCTAGATGTCCAGGAGCATGGCACACCCGACATTTGAATGGAATAGCCTCATAATCCAGTTGTTGGCGCCAAACAAAATCCCCTATTTTTAGGTCTATCTCTGTTGGAAGAGGTTTGTTGAGGTCCATTTCTACACAAACCCTAGCAAACATTGCCGATCCTCCTAAAACTGTTTCTCTTGATCTACCTTGATAATGCCCTAATAAGTTGCCTATTTCCTCAAGTATCTCCTCTTTCCAAAATTCAAGGGGAAGGGCAAATAATCTTACCCATATTGGTACTGCTGTCGGTTCCACCCTCGGGTCAAATCCCATCTTCCATGGCTGCAAGAATAGTCCTGCTGGTCCATGATGATATGGTCCTCCCTCAAATACTTTTTGTCGATCTGCCACCGATGTGAACTCCACAGAAAAATACCCATTTGCAAGAGTTAGAATTTTGTATTCTCCTTCCAGATGCCATTGTTTCCTTATCCATGTGTGGAGGAAGTGCACAGATGGTTTGAAACCCACAAATTTACCTATCAAGTTGTGTTTTGACTTATAAACAATATCCTCAACTACCCAGTCCTCAGCTATTTCCAACATCGGTATTTATTTTGCTTGTGGTAGACATCCGTTCACCCTCCCAAGCAGAGAATCCTCCTTTTGTCGCTTCCCCATGGTGTTTATGATTTTCTTTGCTTGTGTTTGATAGTCGTTGAAACTATCTTGGGTTCCACATAGCTTATCCCGAAATGAAATTCCTTCGTTTGGAGGATTTGGTACCGAAGTACCTATGTCCCCCATTCTTGGCCGTGATCCTTACTATTGACAGCCCTCTACCTCAGCTTCTGAAACCCCAGTTTGATTCCTCAGATCTCCTCTGAAGCACCTCCAAACTTCTGAAACCCTAGCTCTCCTTCTTCGATCCGACATGCACATGAGTTATTCTCCCAATTTCCTCCAATTTTAGATTTATATTATTATCAAATTTATTAGCATTTTACCAATAAGATTGGGTAAAAACTTTAATAAGAGAAATTTTTTCAAAAAATAAAAAAAATTAATATCAAAATACTTAAGATACCTAAAAGTGATATAAACATTACATTGTGAATAACGAAAATCAATGATTATTTTTCAACCTCTAAAGAAATAAAGGAATACACATACATCTTTGATATTGGATTAATGATTGAAAGGCCTTTAGATTCTCCATAAGAAGGTCGAGGATATGATTATGTTAGAGGTTTCAGTTTAAGAATTAAATTGATGGAATTTATTTTTAAGAATGGATTTAATATTAACATTATATTTTATTTGAATAGAATTTTTTTTCTTTAAAATTTATTTTAAATTATTAATTTTTTATGATATAATAGATCTACTTTAAAATAATGTTTAAAAAAAATTATAGTGGTTAATAAAGGAGAAAATTTAGGTCGAGGTGTTGACCAATTGGTTCATCCAAACCCCATAAGGGGGCGGAGGTCCAAGGTTCAAATTTTGGGCCTCGCCGGATTGAACGCTTGTCCCTTTTCTGGTGCTTTCAGCGGCGTAAAAGGTTTAAAATGATTGTGGCATGGTGGTTATAGGGGCGGACTACACGAAGATCTGTGTGGCGGCTTCTGGGGCGGACAGTGCAGAATACTGTGGCGACCATAAAAAGCTGGACAACCTTCCCGGATTCGTGGTGGCTACCGATTCCACCATGTAAATTCAAAAATAAAAATAAAAAATAAAAAATAAATAAATAAATAAAAGAGAAAATTTATTAATAACTATCAACATGATAGTATTGTGGAAATGAGTTATATTTCTATAACAACAACTAACAAAAATATAATTTGTGATGACTTAAAATAATAAATACAACTTATTTTAAAACATAGGTTAGTAATTCAATAATATAAAATAAATAAATCATTTAAATTTCAAGTTTTTAATCAAGTGGCATTAATTTAATAGATTAGATTCTTCAATATTAATATTAAAGAGGATATCAAGGTTCAAATTTTACAAAATAGGATAATATTTAAGCTTTGTTATAATACCACTAAGATGTAATGCATGTGGGGAAGTTTCAATCCCATTTAACTAATTGAAAAAAAAAAAAATCAAAATTTTAAAATATGACTAAGTATATATATCATAAAATTTATTAAGTCACCTTTCAACATACCAACCAATATATTCTTAAAAAACATAACACTCCAACAAAATAATTTTTTAAATAAATTACCTTTGTTTAAAATAAAATAAAATAAATTTATAATATATTAAATATTGGAATAAATCTTTTTAAAATTCTACTTATTTATAACACATATAAACTATAAACTATATCATTATGCTTCAACAACAAACTTATTCTTCATAAAGTAATGCATTACTTTGTATAATTGTAATCTTATTAACTTTTAACATTCTTAAAGTCATACAGTTCCTATGTTATTCAGACGCACAGGAGACTTCTCACATAAGCATAAATCGCAATTTCACATCTAAATATAATATTTAGTATAAAAGTATTAAATATAATATATTTTTTAAATTTGTTTCAATATTTAGTATAAAAGATAATGCATTTTAAATGTTCTGGTAATTTTGTAAAAAAAATGATATCATATATCTTTTCTGCATGTTTTGTATAAGGAGTTAAAAATATACCTTTTCTGCATGTTTTGTATAAGGAGTTAAAAATATACCTTTTTCTGCATGTTTTGTATAAAGAGTTAGAAATATCATATCATTTACTTCTTCATTGTTCCTTTACTTCTACAAATTGGGGATATGTGAAAAAAAAAAGATAAGAATCTAAATTAAGTTGCTCATTAATGTTAGAAGAGTCAATGAAATATTGAAAAATTATTCAAAACTAAAGCATTATATATGTTGTTAAACGTTGATCCTGACATTCCTTTTTTAAATTTATGGACTAAAAGAAATAGTATTATTTTTAAAAACAAATCTCAAAATCACATCCATGTTTAGATTCTTATTGTTACCTCTATTGCATAATGTTTACAATCATGATGCTTATCATTTAAAATATTAGAATATCCATGTAGAGGTGATCCATAAGAATAAGAATGGAACCAGCCCAAAGGATCTATATCAAATAGAAGCATCTAGAAGATAGGTTCATCAAATTTAATTTCTATGGTGCTTCAAAATAAAATCCTAGAAGAGCTACCAAATATGGTGTTTAATTTTTTGAATATGTTTGAGATGGTGTTTTATTAATTAATGAAGAAAAAATTATATTCACCTACTTCAAATAATATGGAACCTCAACAAAAATCTATGCAAGTGTTAGGAAAATTCTTATCATCAATATATCTCTTGGAAAAATAATGGTATACATTTCAATTGAGGGGGACTCATATATTATTAATGCAATTAAGAAGTAGATGTGATGATTGAATAAAAAATAACTTTATTTTGGATGTCTATCAATAATTGATGGAGGCATGATCTTGAACATGTCATCTACATATAAGAAAAAATTGGATGGTAGACAACTTATTCATCAGTGATGTTGATTTTTGTTTTGGTAAATTTTAAACTTTAAAGATAAGTTTTGATGGAGAAATATTATATCTCTTAATAAAAATGATATTAATGATCTATAAAGGGAAATTAATGGTTTGTGGGAGATAAGGTAAGCTAGAAATGGTTTAATTGAGCTAATAGTATATGTAATATTTATCATGTTTTGATGGAAATGAGTCTTATAGAAACACCGTATATAGTTTATTAAGAAAAAACACATTGAATATGAAAATTAGGGGAAAACTAGAATATTATACCCATTAAAGTTTTTAAAATTTTGAAATATGATAAGCAAAAAATTCTATATCAGAAAAGGTAAGTGTTAGGATGAATGATGCAACATCCAAAATTAATAAGCTGAATTTTTCCTATAGGTTTGAATTGTAAGTTTATTTCAATTTTGGTTTGGTAAAGCTTATCTAAATGTGTTTGTATTTAATTTAGTTAGTTATTTTGAATAATATTTAATGAACTTAAATATCAAAAGGAGAAGACTTATAAGTTCCTTAACATGCAATTTGTGTCTATTTAAAAAGAAAACTTTGCAATTCATTTTCTGCATCATGTAAGAACAAGGAATTCATTAGGAATGATCTCTTATGTGGATGAGATAGAATTTGAAATGAGAAAAAATAATTTTATGGTTTTCTTAAACCTAAATCACCCAAATTTAGGTATCGTAGTTGTACGATGGGTTTGTGATGATGATAGAGGAAGCCTCTTATTTGCGTGATGTGTAAGTTAGATCTTTAAAATAATAATAAGGTCAAGATAGAAGGATTACTAATAACATAAATTTTATTAATTAAAAGAGATATTAGGATAATAGTAATTGAGAGTGACTCAAGATTTATTATCAATGAAATAATTAATAGCAAGCTGCTAAATACACAAATAGGGATGAAAATTGAAGATGTTTCAAGGATATCGATATCATTTTAGGAAATCACACAAAGAATTATTATATAGAGAATGTAATTGAAAATCATTTGTGGGTAACACAATATATGATTATTTTCATTAAAGAGGAAGATCTTGATGAGAAGATAAAAAATATTCCTAACAAGGATTAATGGACAAAAATCTGTATTAGGTAGTTAGGTTTATTGTTAATTTGAGATTATCAATATTAATTTTGTTAACAATTTTAGGAAATGGTTAATTATCATTCTAGATATGACCTCATCTATGTGGAAAGTGGAAAAAACCTCATATGAGTTTCCTATCTATTAAATGGGATTAATCTATGTGTAATTGTGTTACTCTAATAGTAAGTAGGATATGAAAGCTTGACCTTCACTTAGTTATGGAAGAAGTGGGTTGTAGGGGAACTAATTTACAAAAGATGATCTAGATGCATGCAATCAAGGTATATGAGTCAAGGAGGATGTAAATTTTAGGAATTGAACTAATTCTAATGAAATCATAACTAAAGGATTCATTATAAGTAAAGGACATGAAAATTGAGGAGTTTGTAGGGCAAGGATGATGTATTATCATCAAGCATTTTTTAATATTGATGACATTGTATAGTAAAGGTTTTTTGTATGATACAAGATAGAAAATTCTCCTATGGATCTTGAGTTATATTTGGGAAACATAGATCTATAAGGGGTATATATTATGTTAGTAGGAATACTTTATAATTTTTTATTACCAAAAAATTATAACTTCTAATGTGCCTCACTAATATTATCAATAATATTGGAAGACAAATAAATGTGCCTTCCTTGATATACAAATTCAGGCTAACTTCCTACTATGCTTGCTAATCTAATCTAAGTATTGGACATATTGCTAGAAATTAAACACATAAAAGTAATGCAAAGAAGGTACGGGTGTGATAGATTAAAGTAAATTAAATCAAAATAAAATATGACCATAACTATAGCAAGAAAAGTGTATGATCGATCAACACATGAAGTGAAAAAAACTGTATGATAAATCAACACAAAAAAATAAAATTACGACTATGTTCTCCTACATGTATAGAATCAAAATAATAGAAAGAAATTACTATAATGAGGGCAAAATCACAATCACCATGCATTTCAAAATATAAATGATAAGTGTTTGGAAATTAATTGTCCTACACAATCTTTTTATTAATTTTCCAAATTAAAGTAAGCACAATGTGGAGTTTGCAAAGTATAGCTCAAAGTTCTTCAAGAGATAAAATATGTTTACAGTGGAGCCCATCCTATTTATAAGAATTATTCACATAGGATTTACTTGAGTTAAATAATTTATGTTCCTAGTAATTCTATTAATTTGGGGTATCTTTAGCAAATGATGCACCTCCAAATGTTACATGCCTATGATTTCATCCCTAAACTACATATAATCCTTCTCAACAACATTTGATGCCATAACAAGATAAAATATGAAATTTCTAAAAATATTCCTCAATATTTATGCATCCTTGTCTTACTTGTCTCAATTATAAGAGATTCATGTTTTAGAGGAAAGCGATTCACTTCTTCTACAACAACGATTTGCTCATAGTGGGTGAATTGTATCCTTGAAATCAATTGTACCTTTTAGTGTTGCATTATACATTAGGTGTTTGAAAGGATTTAATTATTCAATTTATTACTTTAATGAATCTCCCACTCATCAAGAATCCCAATGTAGTAACTAGGATACCACACGAATATAGCAAGCCATCTCTTAGTTGGATGTTCAAATGAATGCCCATTGATAGGGCAAACATTTGATAAAATTTAAGCTTGATGGTAAGGTAAATTTAGGGTTAGATTGTTTTTAGTGGGAGCAATGGGTATTGCATACATATTAGACTATATCATGTATTATAGTACCTTGTGGATGATTAGGGGTTTGAACTACATCTACACATGTCTATCTTATGACATATAGCCAAAATTTCCTAAATTTTTCAAACATCACTTATTTTAATTTTAATATATGTACTTCTACATGTAAAGAGATCTAAAATTATACTATTTTTATATTTTTGAGAATCTAATTAATTATAAGAAACGTATGGTATTTTATATTAAACATATAAGATGGATTCATTGACTATGAGAGAACATGTGTTCAATTGTAAAAATCTCAAGTGATTGAGTTTAATACTTTAAGTATATTAGATTTCATAGTGGTTTATATAAAAGAATGAAATCAAGATATTACCTAGTTTTGCTAAAACATAATTACATGCAAAGTAATTCAAATAGTATATGGGGTATCCATGGATACGAAATAATTTCACTATCAAATAATATAATTGCACTTCAACTAATAAAAAATGGTTGATATGTTGGGGTATTTATGCCCTTATACACATTATCTTTAGGTCAAGGTTAAGTTACCAACCTTAAGGAATGAAATAATAAAATATTACAAAAATACTTTTTTCAAGGTTTACAAGGGCCCAAGGGGATTATATGAACAATACAATACAAAATTCAGTCATGGCCTCAATAGAAGCTTAAACACTATATATTCTAACATCTTCCCTTAGGTTGAATGAGGACAAAAAGAGAGACCATTGCACACCATCTTCCCTTAAAGGATACTCTCCTATCCAAGTAGCTCTTGCACGTATACAAAAGTGACCTCAGAAATGATCTTGGTCATGATGTTTGTTGTCTACTCTACAAAAGGTATGAAAACTTGATTAATCATCCCATGAGCATGAAGCCATCTCACAAAGCATATCCAAATATGTACATGCTTTTTCTATTTATGAAATGCTAGATTATGAACAAGTTGGATGATGTTTTGACTATCACACTAAACATTGATTGGAAGCTTTGAGAAATACCAATCTCCTCCCAATCATGAGCATCCATTGAAAATACTTGGATACCTCATTGGCAATACAATATCCAACTTTTATAGAAGATTGAGAGATAGTGGATTATTATTTAGAACATCAAAAATAGGGCCAGATGCCAAGTAGAATGCAAAGCCTATGGGGGACTATTACTCATCCAAATCACCATTCCAATAAATATATAAAAATCCTATCAAAATAAGAGGGGATCTAACATAATAGTGAATTCCCATATAATAAGTCCCTCAAATGTATCTAAGAATCCTCTTAGTTGTTATTTAGTGATTCCTTCGAGGTGCCTACATATAATTGGAATAATAATTGATAGTAAAATATATATTGGTTATATTGTGAGTAAGATAGAGAAGTCCATTCATAAGAGATTGATATAATATAGCATCCACCAAATGATTGGTACAATCATACTTAAGCTTTAGGCCTAAAGCAAAAAGAGTCCCAATGGATTTACAATCCTCCATCCTAAAATGTCGAAGAAGATCCAAAGTGTAAATAGGATATGAAATGGTGATGCTAGAATCTATTTGATCAATATAAATCCTTAACAAGTAATGCACAATTCCAAAGTCTATCATCTCAAAGGTGGAACAAAGTTGTGACTTCATATCTTAGATCAAAGTAGGAAAGCTACCAATGATGAGAAGATCATCAACATACAAAACAATCACCAAAGTTTCCTCATCCTAATGTTTGATGTAAACATCATGTTCAACCTCATATTGTTGAAATCCACAATTAAGAAAAAAAGAAAGAATCTTCTCACACATACATACCATGTTTGATGAGCCTACTTATGTTTGTACAAGGGCTTGGTTAGATAACAAACCAAAGAAGTTGGGCCCTCAAACTTAAAGTTAGGTGGTTGCTTCATGTGGATATCCTCTTGAAGATCCCCATGTATGTTGGAATATATTACATTATTTGGTACATGCTAATGTACCACCTTGGGTACATTTTTAGATTAGGAGAGTGTCTTTGATTAGAGTGTGAGTATTTACTTTATGCAACGTAGTAAATGCACAAGTGTGAAAAGTATTTTTGTAATGTAAATGTGCATAATAGTCCATGTGCACATGTATCCATAGAATATTAAGATGAAGAGTCTCTAGAATAGTGAAGGCCAAGGGTGCTCCATAAGAAAAGTCACATTCCATTACATATGTATCTATGTGTGAGTGTGCAAGAAACATATATTGTAGTATGAGAGTGTATGTCATTATGGATACATGAGATCTTGATTCAATGGAGGTTCAAATCATGGCGTGTGCGGGTGTGCAAGAAGGTTGATGTGTATATGGTTGTGTGTTTAGCCCTTATTAATAAGCTCAACTCTTACCTTTATCAAAAGTCATGGTTGAAATGAGAATACCTAACCTTGAACATCGGTCGTAAAAATTTCTCACACTAACCAAAATATAAAAACAAAGAAAAATACTTTTATTCTATTGTATTTATATATTTTATTAATGTAACTACAATAAATATTAAAATCATATAAGAGTTAAAATTCAAAGTAAGATCAAACGCAAGGGGACCACCCTCCTTCTAGGGCTTGCTTCCAGCCTTCTGGAGATCAAACACAAGGTTTGCTGCGTTCCCACCTTGCTCAGCAGGTTTCTGCTTGGGATTCTCATCCTCAGCAAGACCAGTTGCAGAGTATGGCTAATTTGAGAGATCCTCAGGGTTGGGGAACTCCCCTTGACTCTTCTCGTCAAGCTGGTTCCCAGAGGGGAAGTGATGGTGATGCTAATACCGGTTGGAGCTGGGGCACTGTTGGTGATGATGATGGATGGAACACTCCTTTTGAGGTGCCTGTTCAACACGTAAATGATAAATCTGACAGTCATCTTGGATCGGGCTGGAACAGTTAATGACTGGTGGCTGTTGATATGATGTTTTGATTACGGTCCTAACTTTTTTAAGCCAATTTGATGGTTTTTATGTTTCTTGACTGTTTTTTTCAGCCGATTTGACTTCTGCATGGAGTGTAACGTAACAGTCCATCCATTTTTGTATGATTATACGCTTTATTTAATATATGCTTTTTTCATTCCAAAAAAAATTCAAAGTAAAACAATAATAATAATTATTACCCGACCAGAAGTAGGTATGAGTAACTCAAATTACAAATTATAGTATTTTCATTACTATGGATGGCTACGCATTCAACCGCCGTTTTAACCTTTTAAATACCATATAACAAATTAAAGAACTTCGTAATTTAAAAGAAAAACAATGCTTGGAAATAAACGCCACTGATGTTTAAACACCTCATTTTATTTGGTGACAATCATACTATTTTATTATTTTTAATATTAACAAGTGCAGATTCATACTATTTTATTATTTTTAATATTAACAAGTGCAGATTCATACTATTTTATTATTTTTAATATTAACAAGTGCAGATATAAATAAGAGGTTGTTTTTATCAAATCTATTTCTTTTTGTTATTGTTGACTTAATTTGAAGGGGACCACCGGTAGTTTGGGATACCATTCCTCACTAAAGCGTACTTAGAGGATTCGCGCACTCAAGAGATTCAAGATCAGACCAATACCTTTACAAACAACCTACCCTAAAGTTTAAACTACGTGACCAATCCACAACCACAGGCCACATTATTAAAGTACAGAAGAAAAAACAAGAGGGAATGGTAAACTTAAGTAAGACTGGGAAACACGCTGCTGGTTAGCAACACCCTCGACTCTAAGTAAATGTAAATAGTAAAAAATTCGACACGTCTACATCAACCGTCGTTGGATATTTTGAGAACTGTGAGACAAAATTTGGTTCATGAGATACACTCAAATCTTTCCCATAATGAGCAATCGAATGTCCAATCAAAAATTTACTTGAAAGAAACCGCAATCTATTCCATAAGAGGACACAGAACAACGGACGTACGGATAGTCTAATATAGGATGGACAGAATTATGTCCTTGATCCAACTGACTGGGATTTGTATTTTTGTTTTTTACTTTTATTCACGATATGGACATTGATGCCAAGGTGAGCAATGAACAGTCCAATATTTTTATTTATTTTTTTGTACATAAGGTATCCAAGTGTGCAAGCCTCTTACCTCGAAAAACGGGACGGTGCCGTGGTATTGTAAGCCCGTCAACCGGTTTTAACGTATCACTGTTTAAGTCCATCACCCTCCAAAATGTGGATACCGTCTTCCCACGAAGCCATATCCATCTACGATATTTATTGCGCCGCTAGTGTCGACCACTTTGATGCCCTGTAGAGTAGAGATATTTCCTGTTAAGTGGCAGGGAAGCCAATTCTTATATGTATTTCTTGTTTCCCCATTTTAGCTGTATACAATTACATAGACGAAAGCAGTTTATGTTCTTTAGAGTTCAAGAGTTTCTTGCCTGTATACATTCCGAGGTTATAATTTCCAGTCCGGTGTTGTGAATATACCTTCCTCCTCCTTTTCGAACACGTTCTGGTTTATGAGAATGGATTGCGAAGAGATTTTGTCTGTAGGTGTTGTGTCTGCGCCCGTTGCAGCTCCCTTGCTGAAGGTCCGTGAATGCCCGCAAATATATGTATTGTCGATTTACTCTTCTGGGATAATTTCTAGGGTTTTTGCTTCTGCCGGTGGAAATGGCATAGGAATAAGGAAATAATTAATGTTACTTTCTGTGTTCAGTTCAGTTCTCTATGTATTAAAGTTATAAACATGCTGGAGTTTTCCATATGGTAATGACCAGTGGCGTTTCCATGTTCTTTCAGGACTGGGGAGGAAATGTGAATTCGAGTCCGAACGTGGGGCTGAGCTTAGGCAGCTGCTGTTCCGTAATAGAAGTCGAGAGCTCCGCAAATTCCAATGAGCTTAACTACCAAGGCACGAAAAAACTGGAGGGGGCTGGTGATGCAGAAGAAAAATGCGCCACCGGGGACGAGGTCGGAAGCGACTGCGCGACCGAATATTCGACCTCCTCACCTGCGAAGAGGATTCCTTCGTTCGTGAAATCATCGGCTGTGGAGCGAATGAGCGGCGTAATCCTTAGCGTGATCTCCGCAGACTCCGATAGGAAGAATAACAGTAAGAGCGTTGCAGATGAGATCAGCAGGAAAATCTCGAAGCTACCATCGTCGCAGTACAAAGGCGTGGTGCCGCAGCCCAACAGGCGGTGGGGGGCGCAGATTTACGAGAAGCAGGATCGAGTCTGGCTGGGGACATTTAACACGGAAGAAGAGGCGGCGACGACCTACGACAAGGCCGCTTTCAAATTCCGAGGGTGCGACGCCATCACCAACTCCGCCCCCCTCGACGACTTCCACCCGGAGGCCCTCTTTCTCCGCTGCCACTCCAAGGCCGAGATCGTCGACATGCTCAGAAAGCACACGTACGAAGACGAGCTCGAGAAGTCTACAAAAAACAACAACGTAGCTATCGACCCCCAGGTCGCGGGTTCGAACCCCGCTGTGCCCGACGCGTCTTCTCCGCGGAAGCACCTGTTCGAGAAGGCTGTAACGCCGAGCGACGTGGGGAAGCTGAACCGCCTGGTAATCCCCAAACAACACGCCGAGAAACATTTGCCCCTCGTTGTCGCGTCCGGCGAGAAGGGGATCCTGTTGAATTTCGACGACCGCGCCGCCAAAACGTGGTGTTTCCGCTACTCATTCTGGAACAGCACCCAGTGCTACGTGTTCACCAAGGGCTGGAGCCACTACGTGAAAAACAAGCACCTCCAGGCCGGGGACGTCGTGTCCTTCGAGCGTAGCACTGGCGGCGCCAGTCAGCTTTACGTCAGCTTCCGCCGCAGGCCCCGTAGTGTCCTTCCAACGGAGGCCAACACACCGGGAGCTGCCGGTGGTCTCCTCCAGCCCACGCAGACCGTTAACGCCTTCTTAGGGTATCGCCAGTGGACTCCCGTCTTCTATCCAGCTGTCGGCCAAGGTTCGATTCCCTGGGCTGCTGAACGAAAGTCTTCCTTTCTTGTCCATCCACAATTGCAATCGGCGTCGTCGATGCAATCGGCGTCAAATGACAGGAAATCGTTGCCGCTGGAGTATATAAATTTGCAAGAGAATACTTCTGCTGCCGCCTCTTCTGGTGTAATGGTGTTTGGTGCTGATCTAAGTCAGTCCTCCTCGACGTTAAACCTTTTTCCTGAGGAGGGCGATAATCATTGCGAAGCACACGAACATTTGGGAAAGAGAAAAGGGGAGGAGCCTCTATTGTTTTGCGGCGGGAAAAGACAGTGCCATTAGAGCTGCGACGGTCTTTGTATATAAGATTGTAAAATAACAGAGGGATTGTAGTGTATTGTTGTTTGAAAACAGTATGTACTCATTTGCCATTATGCGGATGAATGACATTTGAATGTTTTTAAGATCCTTACAAGTTTTTATTCATTAAATGTTTTTAAATTTCCATATTGAATGTTTAGAGAACCTCATATAAGTTCGATGTACTTGATCAATGGTATTGTTTTATTGGTCTTATAGTAGATAGGTTATCTTTGTTTTCAATATGAGATTTTCCTTTTTACATTTAATAAATTATTCATCCTCTCTTCTGCTTCTAATAAACTATTTATCTTCTCAAAACACCCAAAATATATATGATTTTTCATATTTTTCATAAAAGAAATATATTTTATTGATTTCACATAATAATAAAATTCTAATGATTATTAAAATATAAATTTTAAATGACTCATATTTACAAAAAATCTTTTCACACCTCATATTTACAAACTATATACAAAATAATATAATAAACTTTAACATTATGATCCTAAAATATTGCATCAGTTTTAAACACATATATACATAAAACATATAAGAAAACTATTACAGAAATATACATATTAATTTCAATTGATTTCAAATCTTTGAATTAAAGAACCATTTATGGATAGATGTAACCTCACAAGATATTTATCTTGTGTAGAATATTTAAGTCCCTATTACTAAAATGTTTAATGAAATCCCTTTATCAATATTTTTTTTGTCTTTCTACTTCATGAATTTAATGTTTCATCTTTGTATGTTATAAAGTATTTAAAAACTCAAGCATAATTTATAGAAAATATATTAAAGACATATGAAACTCTCCTTTCTACTGTCAACAAACTATTCATCTCCTCAAACACCCAAAATATATCTCTTCATATTTCTTATAAGACAAATATATTTGATTGACTCTACATAATAAAAAAACTCTAATGATTGCTCAAAGGTAAACTCTAAATGATTCATATTTACAAGACTCCTTTCACACCTCATATTTACAAACTATGTACAAAATAATATAATAAACAACATTAAGATCCTAAAATATTGCATCAATTTTAATATATATATATAAAAGAAGACTATCACAAAAATATACATATTAATTTCAATTGATTTTAAATATTTGAATTTAATTACCTCTTATGGATAGATGTCACCTCACAAAATATTTATCTTGTATAGAATATTTAAGTTTCTATTACTAAAATACTTAGTGAAATTCCTTCCTCACTAATTTGTGTCTTTCTATTTCATGAATTTAATGTCTCATATTTGTATGTTATAAAGTATTTAAAAACTCAAGTATAATTTATAAAATCAACCATAAAAAGGAAGATTGCATTATAAAAAAGTATATTTGGTCCTATCAATTTTAAAAAAACATAAATTTTCTATCAATTTTTGTATGTTCTTTTTCACTTAATTTAAATCTTTGTATGCTATATAGTATTTAAAAATGTAACCATATTTTTTAAGAGCAATGAGATAAATTGTATAGAAGCAATTTTAAGCATTTAAATTTTTTTTTTATTCTCCTTTCCCATCATTTTTTTATCTTCTATTTTATAAATTTGATGCAAATCATTTAGCAAAATAAAAAAATTGTAAAACCAAAATTGTTCTTTGTAACACGTTTTAAGAAATAAATCAATTTATCCTAAACTATTGTCTTGAAAACTTTTTAAGCTTAAATTAACAACCAAAGATTAAACATCTTAACTTTTTTCATTCTACAAAGAATAAAAATGAAAGAAAATAAAAGAAAATAAAAGAAATAAGTCATAAAAAGGATTAGGTGGATTCCATTGAAAGAAATAAAAGAAATAAATCATAAAAAGGATTAGGTAGATTCTATTGCCTTTGTTTTATCCTACAAACTAGGATTAGGTGCATTCCATCAAAAGAATTAAAAAAAAAAAAAAAAGTCATTAGGTAGATTCCATTGACATTGTTTTATCTCAAGAACTAGAGATTATAAAAATTTCTTAAGCAAAATCTCAAATCTAGCATATACAAATAAAAAAATCTAGCATATACAAATAAAGTCGATAATATAATTAAGAGCTTCCTCCATCCCTCGATGGTTCTGGGTGGGACGCTCCTCTCAACTCGTCAAAGCGGAAATACCTTCCACATACTTCCTACCTTCGCAAATATCGGTTTGTACATATAAGATGCTATTTCTACCCTTGCCAACATTAAAGATTATTAATAAGGATTTTGAAAGTTAAAATACATAAAATAAAATATATTTAAAAAAAAAATTATTATGGTGAAATAAAAATAAATATTTAATTTAAAATTAGGTTATATATTTTATGAAATTGAAAGAGATAATAAGAATTGATTATATGAAATTGAAAAGAGATTATAAGAATTGATAACCAAACTAATTAATAATGAAGGCAGAGCAAAACAGAATACTTATTAAGATTATGCAGATTACTTACTACGACTATGGGATGAAGGATTTAAGCACACTAAATTACGTTGTTGTTGTCAGCGATTTCTTTATGAATTACGTAAACCATTGAACACTCCATAAGCCTTGTTAAATAAAAAATAGTGAAAAACATATTATTTCAACTTCTCCATTAACAAGTTTATCAAATAAAACTACATTTATCTGTTCTTCTTTTATTATTTTTTCTAACTCTTTCTTGTTGTTTTTTTTACATCTTTCAAACTCATTGTAAAAGGCTTGGACCCTTCAACCTTTTTATCAATAAAAAAAAAAAACAAATATTGGGGATCCACGAGAGCACTTGGAAAGACTGAGTAGATGTAAAAATCAGAGTGTGGGAGAATCCCGCGGCTTTCGTTTCCGAAGGTTCGTGGGGGTGGACGTCGATATGACCGGGGAGCAAACATATGTATACAGCTATGTGCTTGAACATAAGTATCAGACTTACTTATAATGCGTTACTGACTTTTGTAGGTAAAGTTCGTCCTTTCCTATCCCGTCTTCTATCCAGCCGTCGGCCAAGGGTTCGATTCCCTCCGCTTTTGAAACAAGAAAAAAATAATAAAATAAACACTTCAATGAACTAGCATCTCCTTAAATTTTTTATTTTTTTTCATTTTTAATATAAAAACAAAATTGGGAGCAGCACTTCGGAAAGCATAGATAATAGAAGGTCTCGTAATTATGTCCATGTCCTTAAAAATAGGAATTATTAATACCTTTAATTATTAGTTTATTATTTGATGAAGTAATGAACATTAATGAAAAACTCATACTCATAGGAAGTTCTTCTATAGTAATGTTTATTTATCAAACTAGTCATGATTTTAACATATCAATTAGATCTAAATATTTAGATTACGTATTAAAGTGATAAATATGAATATTTGTTATAAGATGAATAAAAATTTAACATATATTAAAACTTGTAAAAAATCAACTACTTAAAAAGTTAATATGTCAAAGTTTATCATAATAAAAATTTAACATAATGAATGTGCCTTGAATTACTTCTATAAATTTTAGTTCTATAATGAGATTTTGTAGATCAATGCTTAAATTCATTTTTAATGTGCCAATTATCTCAATCAGACGGACACCATAGTGGTATGTCTTTGGATTTTCATCTAGGAGATCCAAGTTCAAACCCTGGTACAAGAAGACCGTGATCCCTTTCAAAAACCCATGATTTACCTTAAAAGTTTAAGTCCCATGAGGGATACTATAGTGGTAAATCTTTGGGTTCTTATTTAAAAGACCCAAGTGCAAACCCTAGTATGAGGGTTTTGGGACCCTTCATAAAATCCCACGTTTTGAAATCAATATTATATCTCGTGAGGGATACCATAGTGGTATGTTTGTGGGTTTTTATTTAGGAGACCCAAGTTCAAACCTCGATATGAGGGGACCAGGACCCCTCATAAAAACCTGCATTTTTAATTCAAAATTAAGTTCAAACCTTGGTATGAGGGGATTGATTCCCCTTATAAAAATCTACATTTTTAACTAAAAAATAAGTTCAAACCCTAGTACGAGGGGATCAAGACCCCTCATAAAAACCAAAATTTTTATTAAAGAATTTCCCATGAGGGATACCATATTGGTAATTCTGGTTTTCATTCAGGAGATCCAAGTTCAAACCTTGATACAAGGGGACTAGGATCCCTCATAAAAACCTGCACTCTTAACTCAACATTTTGTCCCATAGGGGATATTGTAGTGTTAAGTCTTTGGGTTTTCATTTAGGAGACCCATGTTCAAACCTCGATACAAGGGGACCAGGGCCCCTTAAAAACCCATATTTTTAACTCAACATTTTAGTCCCATGAGGGATACCATAGTGGTAAGTCTTTGGGTTTTCATTTAGGAGATCCAAGTTGTAACTCAACATTTATCCAAAGGTATTAGCTCAAATCGTTAGATTCATTGACTTTGAAGGAGGAGACCAAATTTTGGATCTTACCAAAAAAAACATGCTTAAATAACCAACTTGTTGTAATACCACTTTATGGTGATGATGTAATATAGGTGGGGACCATTTCAATCCATTTAAAAAAATGATATCAATTGAAATTAATGACTTTATATTATATATATGCTTAACATTTATTCTAATTATGTATTTGGACTTTGTATGACTATTTATTATCATACATGTCTCAAAGGGGACCTTTATTTTTAAAAGCTTTTAAAAATTAAAAGTGTCCTCTCTATTTTAAGTCATTTTTAATGAGGGCTTCTCCCCCCATATAATATTAGAGTGCTTCCCAGATGGGATAGAAATGCAGACCAATAGCTGCAGAGGTAGGAATAATAGCACCGGAGATAATATTGTTTCCATAAAGAAGAGAACCGGAAACAGGCTCACGAATACCATCAATATCTACTGGAGGAGCTGCAATGAAAGCGATAATGAATACAGAGGTTGCAGTCAATAGAGAAGGTTCTTGGTAAATTCATCTCTCTTCCTTCTCCATACCATACAACCTTTGGATCATGGGTTGGTAACATTCATGCACCATAATTCTTAGAGTGTTTGTTAGATTTTGATGGTTTATATTAAAGGAAATGCAACTAAAAGATGTAAAATAAGCAAGCATGATAACTATATGATAATAACACTATAATATGCAAGAAAACTATAAGATAAACTTCTACAATAACTCAAAAATATGTCATTAATAGATGCTCACTAAAATAGTACAATGTATTATAATCGGTGAAGAGCTACTCCATACAAAACTCACACTATCCTCAATATCACAGAAAATTGTAAAAGAAACACAACATCTGATATTATTTCAAAGGAAATACAGAAACAAAAATTACAATATTATGATTGTAAGGCTGATTATATTACAAAGAAAATATACTATAAATCTACAAGCTGGAGCCACGATCTGTAATACTTGACCACCTTCGGTAAATCTCTATTCTCCCTTTAATAACTTCCATAGAATATCTTGGAAAATGTAAATCTTCTTTTCCTATCGTTCATTTTCAAAATAAATTGGCATTTTAAAAATACCATCATTAATGAATAAATTGAGCATTTAAAAATATCATCATTAATTGAATAAATTGGACATTAAAAAAATACCATCATGAATGAATACATTGGGTATTTTTAAAATACCATCATTAATGAATAAATTTTGCATTTAAAAAGAAATACCATCATTAATGAATAAATTGGGCATTTAAAAATACCATCATTAATGAATAAATTGGGCATTTAAAAATACCATCATTAATGAATAAATTGGGTATTTAAAAATACCATCATTAATGAATAAATTGAGCATTTAAAAATACCATCATTAATGAATAAATTGAGAATTTAAAAATACCATCATTAATGAATAAATTGGGTATTTCAAAATAATACCATAATAAATGAATAAATTGGGTATTTTAAAAATACCATCATTAATGAATAAATTAGGCATTTAAAAATACCATCATTAATAAATAGATTAAGAATTGGAAATTACCATCATTAATGAATAAATTGGGCATTTAAAAATACCATCATTAATAAATAAGTTGGGCATTTAAAAAAATACCATAATTAATGAAAAATGGGCATTAAAAAAATGTTTTTTTTTGGATGATGCAAGATTGTCCTTACACCACTGGATGCTCCTACATCAGACACCTAGGGTAAATTGAGAAGTGACCTTCACTTCTTTAGTGTTGGAGGAAAACCAAGACGATCAACCTCTACCTTAGACAACCATGATGAATCTTCAACAAGCCTTCATTTCTACTTAACCATATATTCTTCAGACTACCTTTTTCTTGTACTTCTGCCCATATGACTATCCAAGATTTCCTCTATCTCTTCTTTCTCTAGAGTAGACGCTAAAATATTCCATTGTTCTTCTACTGTCCATCCTCATTGTCTCCTTCATGATACTCTGTCAAGTTAGAAATGTTGAATATAGGTGATATGTTAATTCCACTTGGTAATTCCACCTCATATGCATTTCCTAAATCATGTTTCTTTATGATCCTGCATGGTCCAAACTTCTTCATTTTCAACTTGTTATATGTTTTAACAAAAAATATTTCTTTTCTTAGATGAACCATAACTTCATCTCCAACTTGGAATTCCTTAAACCTCTACTTCTAGTCTGCCTTTACCTTGTACTGAGTATTCATATTATTAATATGATTCCTTACCTCTTCATGCAAATTCTTCAGGTGCTTTACAAAGTCATCGGTATCATCACCACTCTTTTCTCCTTTGTCCATCTTCCTCAACTCAAAAGCATTCCTTGAGATTATCCCATATACAATCTAGAATGGGGATTTACTAGTACTCCTATTAACAGAATTGTTGTAAGTAAACTCCTCTTGTGGTAAAATAAAATCCTATCCCTTGGGATTATCTCCTACTAAGCATCTCAATAGGTTGCCCAAACACCTATTGACCACCTTTGTTTGTCCATAAATCTATGGATGGTGTGCAAAACTGAAATTCAAATATATCTTTAGCTTCTTCCATAAGGTCCTCCAGAAATAACTAATAAATTTGGTATCTATGTCTGAAACTATACTCTTTGGTAGACCATGTAGTCGTACCACCTCTTTGAAAAACAACCTTGGAATATGAACTACATCACTAGTTTTCTAGTAGGAAATTAAATGTACCATCTTAGAAAACCTATCAACCACCACAAATATTGAGTCATGTCTTCTCTGTATCCTTGGTAAACCAAGAACAAAATCCATCCTAATATCTTCCCATGGTTTCTATGTATAGGTAATGGTTGATATAGCTCGATATTTTGTCTTACACCTTTGGCTATATGACATACTCTGCAAATTTGTACAAAATTCTTCACATATTGTTGTAACTATGGCCAATAATAGTTCTCACTAACAAGAGCAATGGTATTATCCTGACAAAAGTGTCTAGTCAATCCTCCACTATGCTTCTCCTTAATCAGGTTATCTCTCATAGAACTCCTTGGAATGCACAACTAGTTTCCTCTAAACAACATTTCATATTGGATTAAGAAATTCAACCATTTTGTTCTATCCAAAGTAATAGGTTTCAAGAAAGATTTCCAAGCTTCTGCAAAATCTGAATCTTTAGGGTACAAACTCTTGAGTTTGTCAAACTCAACAACCTCCACCTTCATGTCTCTCAATAATTTTTACCTTCTACTTAAGGCATTTGCAACTCTGTTTGACTTTCCACTCCTATGCTTCAACACAAAAGTATAACTCTACAAAACTCAACCCATTTTAAGTGCCTTTGATTTAATTTTGCTTGACTATTAAGATACTGCAAGGCTTGATGATCAATATATAAAAAAACTTTTTTGGAATCAAATAGTGTCTTCATTTCTTCAAATATTGAACTATAGCATAAAAATCTTGATCATAGACAAAATACAAAAGTAAGGAAACATCTAACCACCTAATTTTTGAGTGTTTGTTCATGTGCTAAATTTAGGAGAGATGGTCTTTAGCTTATAAAATACAAATCAACTATAATTTGAACCAAATTAATATTTGGGAAATATGGAATAGGCTCTTCATATCAGGTGGAAGCTTGGATTAAACTTTATTTGGTTGCAATTATGGGTAAATAAACCTTCTCATCTTTGGATGACATATGATAGGTCATTTAGAGTAAAGTCACAAAAACTATGACAGTATATGCTAAAGAGGAAACTCAAGCTGATATAGGAACAATGGAGAAGGAAGATGATGTGCAATAGGTGCATGATAAAACTAGTTGGAAAAAATCCCCAAAATGCTAGATTAAAATTAATATCGATGGGGCTACAAAAAACAATACAGGTAGAGCTGGAATTGGAGTGGTCTATAGGATCATGTTGGGATAGTGCTCTATTAGGAATTGTAAGGCCTAGTTAAGGTCACGAACAATGAAGCAAAATTCTTTGCTATCAAATCTGCTTCTATCTAGGCATTAAGACAAACTTATAGGAGGATAATCATAGAATCATATTCTCAAATCTTGGTAGGGGCTTTGGATTGCATGGAGATGTGGAGGTTGAGGATTCTTATCACCCAAATTAAGGAGTTGATGAAGGAATTAGATAATGTGATCCCAATTTATGTAGGTAGAGCTTTGAGTATAGTGGCAAAGTTCATGGCTAAGATAGGTATCAAGAAGGAAGTAGGGGTTTAGTGACATGGTTATTGAGGACGAGAGGATTAGGTAGGTTAGTCAGCAAATAGAACGTTTGGCTAATTTGGACAAACATTGCAAACATATGGTTTAGGAAATTTGGCTTCAATGTAGATCTCCTTTTAGTGTTGTAACCAAGAGTGGTTAGTTCTTAAGATTTTAGGATTTAGAGTTATGAAAATTTGTTAAAAATTTAAAAGAAGGAAATTGATACTCTTGTCAACTAAAGATAAAAGAGTCTTATTCTTACTTGTAAATAATCTTGTTCTGAGATAATTTTTACAAAAAAAGAAAAATTAGTGCAAGTTTTAACTCATTCAATTCCTTTCATACCATAGAAATTTTCATGAATGATCCCAATGCAATATAGGCTTTTATAGTGGCTATAGGGGCGGACTGCGCGAAGATCTGTGTGGTGGCTTCTGGGGCGGACAGCGCAGAAACTATAGCGGCCATAAAAGCTGAACAGCCTGCCCAAATTCGTGGCGGCTACCGATTCCACTATGTAAATTCGAAAAAAAAAAATATATATATATAGGCTTTTATAATTTCATGTTATTTTTTTAACAGGGTAGTATTTGGACAGGGCAGTTTGCTATTTGTTTTGTTGGCATGTTTTCTCTGTTAAAGGAGACGTTCATATGCAGTATAGAAAACACTTTTATATTTAATGTAATCATGTAGTTTACGGAAAAACACAGTTTGGTATATTTTATTCAATAAAAAGTTCTACCCCTAACCTCGAAACTAGATTTTTCATAAAAATACAAACCAGTATATAAATGACCGGTGCTGGACCTCTACGACGTCAGCAACTGAACGAACATAGGACGCGACGTTTACGCACGCAAGAGGATATTGACTTACTGTTGAAATTAGTGTGTTAAAATTTGGTGTTACTTTGATGGAATTTAACATGTATTTATTCATTTTTATGAACGTATTCATTAAAATTATTAAAAAAAAAAAATTAATTTAAAAGAAATAAGTTGATTGGTGGGGTTGTAATGGGTTATTACAATTTAATTTCTTAAACAGTTAAGGTTCCCTTAATTTTAAAATCTAATCATTTAAAAATTGGACCAACAATTAAAACCAACTAAACTCCAACCAACCAAATTATCTTTTATATATATTAATATTATGTGTGGATGATAAAAGTTGTAGGCCAAATTCCAGGCCTGACTTTCGTTGTGTTATCCATGCCGCTGACACGTACAGGCCAACCTTGACTGCAACTTGGAGGGAGGGGGCATCCAGTTCCAATTTCCGTGGACGACAATACATGTAATTGTATGTTGGAATATCAGATACGAAGTTTCAATCATAGCAAAGGACATATAAAAAATGGTGCTTAATAATTGAAATCACAGGTCTTCTTTTTCCCTATGCAGAATGAAAACTTGACACGGGTCTTCGTCGACCTCACACCTCACATTTACAGATTGAATGAACATAGGTAGATACATGTCCCTGATCTCAACTTGTCAAATTGGACGTATGCTGCGCCTATAGATTCAATATCTTGGAAGTCTACGCAAGTGGAAAGAGAAGGGAATAGAAGTCAATTTGGGAGTCTATTCCCACTTCAAATAGATATCCTTATATGCAAGGGAATGAAAGAGAGACGTGCATGCTACTGAAGACTTGAAGGATCCTTATCTTTGCATATAAAAGCTCAATCTCCAATAGCATAGTCAATAAAGTAAACTTTAATATTTTAGTTATAAGTCAATAAAGTTTGGTAAACTTTAATATTTTAGTTATAAGATTTATATATTGAATAGAGTATAACCTATAAGTTGGTTTTTATTTTATTTTATTTTTATTTATAAATATATTTTATTGTCACTATAAATTATATTTGATAATCCACACCAGGTATTTTATTAACAAGTTATTTCAATAGTTCCCTAATCTTTGGAAGAAAGAAGGTCCGAGGTTTAAGCCTGGGGGCCTGTCCCGGATACAAAAAATTCGGCTAGCCTGGTGGCCTATCCCAGATACAAAAAAAACTCGGTTAGCCTGAGGGATGTACCCAGATGGGACAGGGTTCCATGGAATAGAAAATCCTAGGTCCCATGGGATACTAAGAATGATTTTTTTTAATTAAGGTTTATTCGTACCATGTACATTACCGATAAGTTTCCTCAATCCTCGAAATGAGGTCCGAGGTTCAAGTTTGGAGGCATGTGCCAGATACAAAAAAACCTTCGCTAACTTGAGGGGTATACCTGGATGGGACAGGCCCTGTGGAACAGAAATTCCTGGTCCCAGGGCATATGAGGAACATTTTTCCTAGGTTCAAGTTTGGAGGTATGCACCAAATACAAACCCCGACTAGCCTGAGGGGTATACCCACCCATATGGGACAGGCAAACGAAAAATCCTAACCCAAAGGAATACGATGAGAGATTTTCCTTAACATAAGGTTATGTCCCCTGGAGACAACACAACAGTTCGGGGTCCAAGGTTCAAACCGTGGCTTGGGCAAGTGTGTGAGGGGGTGGGTGTGTGGTAGCTATGTGTTAAATTCCCTACTGATAAGCATAGCTCTCGGCTTTAGGAGAGGTCATGGTAGGAAGGGTCATGGTTGGGAGGAGCCTGCTCAACTCTGCGTTGGTCCCAGGGGTTTCTCACATTAACCAAATAAAAAATAATAAGATAAGGTAATATTGTTTATAATTTATTTTTCAATATATATATATATATATTTAATTTATTTTTAAGTAATGTTTTATATCATAAAAGATAAAGAGTAAAGTAGTTTGATGACCTAATTTTAATTTCCATTAGGTCATAGGTTATATTAGACGATCTTGAGGATATTGTTTATTTAGCATTCTAGTTATTCAACCATACTCTATTACTGAAGCATGGTGTACAACCTTACCTTTAACCTTGGATATCTATTCAAACTTCCAAAGTGTCCACAATTATCATCATACTAATATTCGAGGAAGTGTTAAAGATGTATCTTTTTTACTATTGAGTGCATGCACAACACCATTCAAGTTGGACATGTTAGTAATTTATTTGTGTTAATTGAATACATTCATTATTTAAATTTAAAAATAAGAATAATAATAATAAATTATTTTTAATTATTTAGTTTAATTTTTTAAATAAATATTAATATTTTTATATTAAAGAAAATAAATCTTGCATGTGTAAACTCTTTTTAATATAAAATATTTTTATGCATTGTATTAACAAATTTAATATTATTTTTGTATAGATCAAATTAATATTAATGAGTTGATTTGACATTTTAATTTGGTGGGTAATAATTGGTATTAATTTATATAATTATTATCAATCATTTGTATCCAACATTAATGTTGGGTTTTTTTTAACACACACAATGCACACCATCATACCAAAATGAGTGATTCTTCGTGATGCACAAAAGAACCGGAACCAAAGCTTGAACCACATGGAATTATACACATGTCATAGTTTGAACCTTGGACCTCCCAAAGAGAAGCCAAATCCTTATCCATTGCATTGTTCCCACATGTAAATTATCGATGTATAGATAAAAAATAAAATAAAAACTAAAAACTAAATGCCACCATTTATTGTGCATATTCAACACATAGATTATATTTTTTTTTATATTTGGTTAGTGTGAGAAACCCATACGATCGATGCTTAAGGCTAGGCATCTCCATCCCACTATGACAAACTCTTGTGTAGAGAGTAACCTCCAAAGCTACTCTTAGATGGCTAGTATTGTCATTCCATCTAGTTATACCATTATTTAGATGGAAGTCACATGATATTTTTAAGCATCTACTCAGTCTCATGTTTGTATAAGAATTCAAACTTGAAACCTTTCAAATAAAAAAATAAAAGAGAATAGAGAAGCATAACTCTATGTATGTGAAGTGATAATAAATCATGCAACACACCCGATATTATAGATAATATAAAAGAAACTAGTGCAACTATACATCCATAAAGTCTCATAGATTATATTGTGTAACAAGTATTACACATATGCATGCAATCGATGGATTTTAATCCTAATGAATATATCATTTGTGAAGCACCCATAAATAATGTAGCTAAACAATGAATTACTACCTTCATGAAATCACATAAATCATGATGGAATCATGTAAACAATATATTTATTTCAATCATGGTTTGTCCAATGTTTTCTATATAGTCTAGTACAACTTGTACCACAATGTGCAATTAATTAAAAAAGTAATGGTACATGCTAATGCTTATTGGCATGCTTCCCTTTTGTTTACTTTAGGCTTGGATTATAGTATGTTTGTAATCCATTACTTTTTTTATATTTTGTTTACTTTGGCATGTATTACAATATTTCTACAATACCTCTTTTTTATTTTATTTTGGCTTTACATGAATTTTAATTTTCTTGTAATTTATTATACACTAGGTCCATATTGCAGTTCACTTATATTTTAAATGTTGAAATTTATCATATTTTTCAAAAATATTTTGAAGCATACATTCACCAGTCATTAAAGGTATTTATAGTAATTTTTAATTCTAAATTAATGCTAACATCAAATTAATTTAACTAAACTTTAAGGTTGAATTTTAATAGATTAAATTTATTGAACCTTTAAATTAAGGTTAATAATATAGGTAATTTAACCAATATCATTAGGGTGAATATATTAAAATATCCGTAGGTTTACATATATAACACAATATGCTTACATTGCATATGCCCACAAGATAACATTAGGTGCATTTATAAGAAATTCATCATTATTGTCCTTTTCCAATAAGGTTAGCTTACTGATAATCCAAAACTCCCCATAATATAAGATGAGAAGCCAATAATATAAGACATTAGATATGGTAACATCTCCCCCTCATAGCTAATGCTTTTATTGACCAATAGATATTCATCATAGGTCCCACTATCTTCTTTTGTCAAAGGTACATGAAATCAACCCTTCCTTGAACATGAAGCCATGATTCCATCTTTTGGATCCAATATCTTGAGCATTTTGTGAAAATATATTCAACATATAAAATGGTGATCATAATATATCCTTCAATTAAAAAAAATGAATCATCAAACAATTAGTTTCCATATAGGAACAAGGTGTACCTTTCACTCTTCATCTACAACACTACAACATGCCCTTGAATAAATGTCATTAATATGTAGAGATTAAAAACTATGTACTGAAGAAATAACCCATAATGCTTCTCTATACAAAGGTTATGACCTTTGGAAGGTAGGGTATATTATTAGGATAAAAATAATAATTAAGCTTCCAAATATTAGGAGGTAAAATTGAATAATCAAGCCTATCATGGTTTACATCATGGAAGTCCTATTTATCTTCTGCTAACTTTACCATCCCTCTGAATATATGTTTTTGTCAATTGTACTAATGCATGAAAGTATTTGACACATTGACAAAATCTAATTGATCAACTTCAAATATATATTAAAAAGTATCATGTGTGCATGTTAGTGCTACACGAGTTTCATAATTAAATAAATGATAATAAAAATGAAGGATGGAATTCAAACTCATAATACCTTGCATCAAAGTCTTAAGTATCCTTTTATGGGACACAATGATACCAAGGGTGTTCACTAATGAGAATAAACATTCATAATATGGATTGACCAAGAATATATAATTTTAAGAGAAAGATATTCTTCCACAATTACAAAGGCATATGCTAGGAAAAACTGATCCAAACATCTTTTATACATAGTAAATACTATCAACTATTATGATCATGATTATGTTAGAGTTATATTTGAATGTACTGTAGATACAAATAAGGAGAGAGTGCACTTTTAAAAATTACCTAAAAAAATTATTGTGTGATTTGAACATGGGATGTGATCAAAGCAAAGTAATTTACCAACCACACCAACAGACACATTAAAGTCAAGAATAATTTGATATATGAAGGAATTAAACATTTAACCTTGGATTAAAAGGAAAACAAAAGACATTATATTTATCATTAAATAATTGATCATGACTAAGACCCAAAATAAAGCATGTCATGTCAAATAGTATACTCAAAGAAGAAACTATAGCCAATACCAATAACTTTGAAGTTAACACTCAACATTCAGTTTTCAAATATTAAAGATTCTATAGAAACATTTACTATCCCATATAAAGGAGGATAATTTTAACTATAAAACAATGAAAAAAGAATAATATGAGGGGATTGAACTCATTATGCCTCCATAACAAATAAAAATAATAAACTAGCACCTTACAAGTGGGTTTGAAGTCGAGGACAAGAATTAGTGTCATATTTATCTTCTCAAATATACCTTTAGCTATGGATTATATCAACAACTTAGGTTATGCATTGGAATTTAGCATATGAATTTAAAATGAGACATCTAAAGATATGCTAAGCTAGATGATATGCCCAATTAATAAGCTATGATTGTTTTGACAATAACTCAACATGGTAGATCTAACCTATTGTACCATGGTCATTCCTAGAATAGATATGGAAGAAAATATATTTTGGCTATAGTATGTTGGTCAAACATAGGATTATATGTCCTTGTAGCCCTAAAATTTCTTCCCTAGAAGCACAAGACCATGTACACAATAATATACCCCATACAATAGTGTCTAATAGACTTGTGCTCATATTCAAACTACAAATATCCTCTTTTGAGCATTTGAAATATGAGGTGATGCCATAGTCAATATGTTTCACCCTTCCATGTAGAATTTATCTTCTAGAATAATGGATGCCATAACCATACTAGTTATATTTTGGATGAGTTGATAGATGGTGATAAACACAATACCTCTTCTATTGATATACCATATCTTCACTAAAAAGGAAATTTTGAAATCCATAATTATGACATAGCAAAAAATATAAATATTTTTCCCAAATACATCCTCCAATGGTATACATCCCTCTCAAACAAGGTCACTATCATAAGGAATTATATAACATTGAACGCATGTGAAGGATATCATAGAAAGGCATGTCAGTTATTTCTAAGCACTAGATTTTTTTGATAGGATAATGCCTAGACATTGCATCATAGCTTCTAAATAAGAAACCTATTTCACTTAATGCACTAAACCCTACATGAATCAACATGCATACATGAATGAATTTGGTTGCACATATTTTAGCATCAAATCTGAAGTAGTTTAAATTCAATTTTTTTTTTAAATTTTCTCCAAAAAGAAAAATAATTCTTTAGTTTTTGCTTATGATTCCACTAAATTGGAAACATTATTCTATGTGATTAGAAAATGCCACCTCGTTATGGATAGGATACCATGTTGGTATTTACAATATTTTCTAGAAATATTCTCAAGTTACATTTACCACAATCATATATAGAATAGTAAAAGATATATAAAGATAGATAGACAAAATAGAAATAAGGGATCAATTCTAGTATGCACCTCCACAATCACACATCACTCAAAAAAATGGTATAATGGATAAATAATTAGAGATATTTATATTGATACCTAATCTCTAATTAAATGTCAACCTCATCGAACATAACCTTACATAAAGATTAAATGACAATGTATGTTTCAATGTCAATTTCATAAGAGGAATTGCAACTTTTGGATAGGAGAGGAGATGGGGATTCGATGTTTCTAAAGCAATATTGTTAGAACATACCATATTTCTTTAAAAAGTGTTGTGAGGAATGACAGAAAGTTAAAGAACCCTAGTTGGCATTGTATAATTGAATTTGGAAGGAGAAAACCTAAAGAATAATCCCTTGGAAGCACACAAAAAGGTGACGAGGTGCATTTGAAGGAAGAGAAAGTGAACAAAATTAGTCTTAGGAGAATTTATGAAAATGAAGGATATTCTAAGAGAAAACATTTATTGGAAGATTCTAAGGGTGTGATATTTAAAAATAATAATTGGTAGACTAGATGACTATGGAATAGATGAAAATTCTAGGGTATGTACCTAATTTCTTATTGCTGGCAACAGGGTGGCTATTGTTTCAATTCAAGAATAAGAAATTTGTGGAGAATATTTTATAGGAGAAATGGTTTTGGGGGTAAAATTTGTTAATTCTTAAATTATGGGACCTCTGTTTTTATCCTATGACCACTCGTATACCTACTCATCCTATATGGATAAAGTTATAGGGTTTACCATTGGATTTTTAGTCTAGAGATGTTTTCCAAGCCATAGAAAACTAAATTGGTTCGTTCTTGGAGGTGGATGAGTGGTATAAGTACTCTTGCATGAGAATGATAACCAAGATACCTCTGAATTTGGATTAGAGAGGTAAATTGGTGTAGGAAATTATATTGAAATGATGCATGTTCAAACTCTAGACTACATTGGAGGACCTTTTAGGTGTGCACATTATCATAACTATGGGAATATCACAAGGGATTATTCTCTTTTTTCTAGGAAGGTTGGTGTCATAGGGTAGAGGGAGGGGTTTCTAAGGTCAAGAATGAGATGTGAAATTCTCTTGTAGCACATGACTCATAGACTAGATATAAAATCAAATTAGTGCATAAGAAACACAAGCTAGAGGATTTATAGGAAAAGAATAAGAGATGTAGAGAAGGTGGAGATGAAACCTTGTATGTCAAATTGTGTGATTGATTTAGAATCATTTTAGTTTGAAACAAGGCTATAAATATTAGAGCAAAATGTGGATATCATGCTCATGGACTCAAATACAAGATTACTAAGTCACACTTTTTCCAAATACCATTTCTCATTTGGAATCATAAGTAATTTTACTCTAGGTCTATCAATTGACCAATGACTAGATAATTCAATCTATGAAACTAAGTTTTCCCTAGAAGAGGGTAAGCGTGGAGTTGAGGTGCAATCAAGACCCTTTAATTTTTCTTCCTTGGTGGTGGTGGAGCTAGATCTTGGTTAAGACTCACTTCATTTTATTATTATTGCTTGTGGTTAGTAAGGTTCCATGTCCTCAAAAAGTACATGAAGTTGGATCTCTCCAAGGCATTTTAAAGAGTGAACTGGCTATATATAAGATTAGTCCTTAATCAAATTGGGTTATGTATGTAGATGGTGAATTAGATTATGGGATGCTTGTGTTCTTTTTCATTTGTAGTATTGGTTAATGGATTAACTTCCTAGTTCTTTAATGCTTCTTGTGGATAACACAATATTGTCACTACTTTTATATATTTTGGTAGTAAAGGTATTAAGTAGATGTATTTTAGAATTTAAGAGGGAAGAAGTAAAGGGAATTGGAATAGGTATATCAATGGAAGTCACCCATCTACTTTTTGTAGAAGATGATTTCCTTTTCATTGGTGGAATGGTAAAGGCAACATAGAAGTAAAAATAATTTTTGGATTTTTTTTGCTTGGTAACAAGTATGTAAATTAATATACAAAATTCAAGCATCTCATTTCATAATGTGGATTAGGATTATGTTATATTAATAGGTTAGTGGTTCCTCTTTAATAAAATTAATCTTCAAGAAGGTTCTAAATATCTAGGGTTCTTTTTGAAACCCAATGACTACTCTAAAAAATACTAGATTTGGTTGATAACGAATGTGGAAAGAAGAATTGATATTTTGTGCAATAAACGACTCTCTTTGGATAGATATTGACTTTGGTCAAGTCTGTGTTAGTGATAATAACAATATATTGGAAATATTTTTCTCACATACCAAAAGGAATACTAGACAAAATTTGATAGCTAAGCTATATGTTTTATGGAAAAGGAAAAGGGAAAGGGAAGGCATTATCTTGGTTAAATGGCAATCCTTATCCAAGCCTAAGAAAAATGGAGGATATGAAATTAAGAACATTCACCTATTTGACAAGGTTGTAGAATCCAAGTGTGTTTGGATGACAATTCAAAGGAAATATTATGGAATAAGATTGTTCAAGAAAAATATTTAGAACCACATAAGGGTTGAAATGAAGCAAACCCATGATGTTTTAATTTATTGGAAGGCAATGATCCATACATTTTATATTGTAAAAAGTTTTATCACTTGGAAAATAGGGAATGGATCAAGGATAAGACTAGGATTAGACCCTTGGATAACTTGTGGAGGTATGCTCAAACTACCAAATAATATAATTATATCTAAAGAGCTTAAGGGATTGGAACTCTTTCCTAAGTAGCTGACCTGGAATTATCTATAAAGTAAAGATATGGATGGGAGGAAGCAATAGAGTTAGGGCTTCAAGGCCAAGAGGCACACCCATGGAAAGAATATACGGGGAGGCTTAAAATTGGACAAATCAAGTTGCGAGAGGAAGTTGATCAATTGGTATAGATAAATAATGAAGCTATAGGGGAGTACACTCCATAAGACTCTATTGGAAGATAAGAACTTAAAAGTTAGTGTTTTAAAGAATATTTGTTGACAATATCAAAAGGTGCCTAAAGATAGAAAATAGTATATTGGAGATATCTAGCTATAATGTATAATTGACCCTATGATGTATAATTAACCTTAGTTTTAGGTTACTATTAAAGTTTTGAAAAAACGTTGAAGAGACATCTAATATAAAATTACAACTTTTTTCAAAGAAACAAATATGTTTAAATATTAAAATTTTCATGTATTTTAATTTAGGAATATTCTTATCAAATTACATTAGGTCAATTGTTTAGATTCCTCAAATTTTAAAAGCAATGAAAGATGGATTCAAATTTTGATAAATTATATAATTATCAAACTACTGTATTACCACTATTTGACCATTGGTACAATATAAATGAACCTATTTCATTCTCATAAAATCCATTAAAAAACAAATTATAAAGATTCTTATAAAACTTATGTAAAAGTTACATTTTGGTCAAAGTATTACTTATCTACAATTTATAGTTATTTCATTACCCTCCTTTGCCCACTCATACAAATTATTATCTAAATGCAAATGCCTGTATGGATTGGATAGATGATCTCCCTTAAAAGCTAAGGCTATAACATAAGAGTGTAATGTAACCCTTTTCTTTTTTCTTTTTTTTTTCTTAAAATTTTTTGGAAACAAGTTTAAAATTTGGTATATGTTTTTAAGTAAAATTAAAAAACAGATTAAATTTTAATTGATTATCTTATTTTCTTTAATAAATTATAAAATATTTTTTATGCGTGGGCGAGTGTGTGATGGCGAGTATGTGAGGGAGTGGGTATATAGTGGCTTTGTGTTAAATTCTTTATTGATAAGTACAACTCTCAGATTTAGGAGGGGGTTGGGAAGAGACTGCTCAACCCTGAACGTTGGTCATAGAAGTTTCTCACAATAACCAAATCAAACAAATAAAATAAAATATTATATATATAATATTAATAAAATATTTTATTTATTATTTAAATCTTATATTTAATATATAATTAAACAGATGTTTTTCATTTAAAACTATATATAGAAGAGATATTATTTTTATAATTCTAAAGTGCATATATAATGATATTCACCAATTAACCAAAGCCATAATATGGCTCATACATCCCTATTCAAATTCCAAGCCTGCTTGGAAATATACTCATTACATGAGCATTTATAAAGAAATGAGGCAAGTTATGGCTTTGCAAAAGGCGGCAATTAAAAGTAAAAAGCATGATTTACATGTCTTTCATCCCCTTATTTTGTAATAAAACAAACGTACGGCGCATTCTCTCCGTTAGTAGGCAAAGTACTATTTTTTTTTTTATGAATTGAATTTTGAATAACTTAACAATTCAACAATAAAATATTGAAAAATTAAAATTTTCGGTTATTTTACACTCTCAGCCCTGTCTTTTTGCGCCGGAAAACAACGCCGGCTCGTCCCTTTTTCGCTTTCCCAACTGTTCATATGCTTCGCAATTCTTATCCTCCTCAGGCGAAATATTTAACGTGGAGTAGGGGGGCCGACTTAGATTTACTCCAAACACCATCACGCCAGAATCAACAGCAGAAGCTTCCTCTGGCAAATTCGAAAACTGCACCGGCGAAGAATTTCCTATCATTGGACGCCAATTTCATCGACGACGATGGTGGTTGTTGGAGATCATAAGGAAAAGAAAACTTTGGTTCAGCAGCCCCGGGAATCGAACCGTGGTCGATGGGTGGATGCTGGCGGTATCCCGCTAAGGCTTTAACGATCGGCGCGGGGCGGAGGCTACCACCGGCAGCTCCCGGTGTGCGCGCTTTCCTTGGAAAAACATTCCGGGGCCTGCGGCGGAAGCTGATGTAGAGCCGACCGGCGCCGTCGGTGCTACGGTCGAAGATCACAACGTCCCCGGATTGGAGGTTCTTGGCCTTAACGTAGCGGTTCCAGCCCTGGGTGAGCACGTAGCTCTGGCTGGTGTTCCAGAACGAGTAGCGGAAACGCCACGTTTTGGCGGCGCCGTCATCGAAATCTAGCAGGATCCCCTTCCCGCCGGACGCGTCGTCGAGGGGTAAGTATTTCTCGGCGTACTGTTTTGGGATCACCAGGCGGTTCAGCTTCCCCACGTCACTGGCCGTCACGGGCTTCTCGAACAGGTGCTTGATGGGAGAAGCCGCAGCGTTCGAATCAGCCCAATCCCAAGAGCCTGATCTTGGTCTCCACCAAACCCTTCTCTCTGTGTTTAGGCAAATATCATAAATGGATATGCATTCGTGGAGGGACTGTGTCCCCGATTTGAACGGTGACATAAGAGGATATGAGCAAAACCGTTGACGGGCTTCCAATACCAGGGAAGCTTCGACTGGCGGGCGGACAGGACTTTGCGATGCCTCTACACCGGTCAGCAGTGGGTTGTTCTTCGCTGGTAGTAAGATCCAAAAAAATTATTCTTCATTAAAAATTTATTTTTTGTTTTTGGTCGGCAATTAATTATTTTTTAAATGTAATTATCCTTTCAAATGTTAAAATATAATATAATTAGGAATAGCAATAAATACTAATAAATAGAATTATTAAAAAATAAAATAAAATGTTTGAAAAAGAAATTTGGAAAGAAAAATCAACAAAATAAAATAATATAATTAAAAAATAAAATATTAATTAGGGATTTTAAAACTATATTTTTTATTATAATTAGCTGGAGTGTAAAATAAATTAACAAAATAGATTTTGATAAATAAAATTTAGTGCATATGGGTATATTTTGTTGTATAATTTAAATAAATATATATATATATTTTTATAGAAAAGTAAATAATATGATAATTTTTTATTTCTTATATTACGGCTATTTGTTAAATATTATTATGTTTTTTTGATATTGAGTGAAAAATAGGGTTTTGAAAGGGGTCCTAACCTTTTATAAGAGAGGCCTGATTA
This sequence comes from Wollemia nobilis, assembly GCA_028583015.1. NCBI lineage: Eukaryota > Viridiplantae > Streptophyta > Pinopsida > Araucariales > Araucariaceae > Wollemia > Wollemia nobilis. The sequence continues at coordinate 6,254,704 of JAQPPZ010002499.1, forward strand.
TATTGGAAAATAAAAACCACATGCCTACAAAAGAGATCTTAGCAAAAATCACACACATTTCCCCCTAGGAATGAATGATGCTAAAGATACACTAACAAAAAATGAATTACAAATATATTGTTCAAATAGACTAGAATTAGATTAATAATTGTATTTTAGCTCAATGACCTTGATAGAAACTGAAAACCCACTTCAATCAATTTCTGATAATATTCAATCTAACAGGTTGACCTTCAGCCTCTAATGCAACTATTATTTGTAATGGCAGTGGAAAGTTGTCATCTCAAATTATGTTTTCACCACTATCCACCCCCATATTGGCCATAACATCAACAACATGATTACCTTCTCTATAGATATGATCAATTACAACATCACTCATCTCTTTTAGGATCCTTGAAGTGTTCTTTATAATGTTAAGTATACTATTCTTTATTTCTCTTGATTTCAAATCTCTAATAATGTTTAGAGAGTCTCCTTGGACCATAAATTTTCTATAACCTCTATCATATAACTATTGAACTCTTGAAAAAAAGCTTTGGCTTCTGCCATATGGTTGGTTTGAATTCCATAATCCTATGCATAAGCCCATAAAATTTATCCTTTATAATTTCTAATCACTTTGCCCCCTCCTGCTCTTCCTGGATTTCCTTTGGCTACCCCATCAAATTTAAGTATTATCCAACCTTGTCTTGGTTTCATCCATCTCATGTTCATTCTTTTTTGGGTTGAGTCCATTATGCATGGTTTGGATTGTTTTACCTTCCACCTTTCAACAATAATTATTTCTTCTCTTTTGGCATGCCCTTTAACCTCTGGGAGAATGGATAAATTTTTTTCAATATCATCTTTGATTCTTTTGAATATATATACTTCATCCTTCATCTCATTCCTAAATATGCGTCTATTTATTTCCCACCATATGCCCTATATATAGTGAGGGAGAATTAGGCTCCATAATATCATCAACCTCTCACTTACAAAGGGAGATCTCCATTGGTTAAACAAATCTCTAAAGGTTTGTGGTATGCTCCACTTGACTGAAAGAGAGTTTATTATAGCATAGAAAACTTTATTTGAACCCTCACAATGGTTGAATAAGTGGTCTAATGACTCAACATCCTTCTAGCATAAAGAACACACACACACACACACACACACACACACACACACATATATATATATATATCATTTGGAACCCTCTTTTGCATAAATTATCTATAGTTAAAATCTTATTTTGAAGGCATAACCAAAGAAAACAAGCAGTATTTAGCACAAAATTAGGGGACCAAACCTTCTTCACTGGATAAGCTCCTCCTCTAGGGGGAATATGATCTTCATAGGCTGATTTGATAGAGAATATTCCTTTTGTAGAATGGTTCCATAGCAAAGAATCATCCTTGTTGATTTGGGATATGTGGAAGCTCCTAATCAACTTATTCAAATTTAGGAGACCCTGTTGAATATGAAATTCATATGAATCTAAAGAAAGGTGTTTCCATTTATTTCTACCATGAGGACATTATATGTAATCCTTGATATTTTTCCTATATTTAGCTATCAATGGAACCCAAAACTCCTAAAAATCTTGTTTTTTATTAGAGGTTCCTAAAGGATCCAAGAATATTCCCAACAAAAAAATTCCTTCTCTTCTCCTACTTGCCATCTTATATTGCTCCTTAAAAAACTTTTCATTTTAGCACTGCATTCCATATGGTTGATCCTCTAGGAGAAATTACACTTCTAAAAAAGGGAATCTGATTTTCTAAGTACTTCACTTTCATAATATTTGCCACAACAAACTTCCTTCTGTGTAAAGTCTCCATATAATTTTTGAGGTTAATGCTTTGTTAAATATCTATAAATTTTGTAGGTCTAACCTACCAAGTTTCTTTGGAGTGCAAACTCTATCCAAAGCCACTAAAGGAATTCTTTGCTTGTCTTTAGCCCCAGTACATAGGAATATTTTAAATATCTTCTTCATCCTCCTTCTAACCTTGGAGGGCATTTTAAATAGAGACATATAATAAATTGATATGCTTTGTAAGGTTGCTTGAAGTAGTTGTATTTTTCCTTCTTGGCCAAGGAGGTTGCATTTCTACCCATCCAACTTACTTTGAATATTAGCCAACACTAGAAACCATATTTCCTGCTTTATGCACCCTAAAAAAGTGGCATACCAATGTAAATGGATGGAAGATTTTCAATGTTACAACCAAATTATTTTGCTAACCGTCTCTCTGTGTTCACAAAATAAATATTGCTTTTGATAAATTTTATCAATTGGTTTGATGCCATTTCATATTTATGGATAATCTCTTTGATTTTCCTTGCCTCTCTACATGTTTATTCTCCCATAATTAAAGTATCATCCACAAACTATTGACATGAAACTGGTTCTGAACTCCTTGTTGGTTTGATACCTTTTATTCTACATATAATTATGACTACTTGCATTGATCCTCCTAATGCTTCAACCATTAAAATAAAAAGGTAAGGGGATAGAGGGTCCCCTTATCTTACGCCTCTTTGAATCCCAAAGAAACCACAAGGTTTTCCATTTATAATGACTAAAAAATTGGTTGAAGAAATACAAATATTAAACAATTTCCTCCATTGGCCATTAAAATCAAACTCAAACATAACCTTATCAAGGAACATCCATGAGACTCTATCATAGGTTTTATGCATATCTAATTAAAGAAACTTTCCTAGATCTCCTCTCTTCTCAATTGAATGAATTTTCTCATGAACAGTGATGATTCCATCTAATATTTGTCTTCCTTGAACAAACCCTCCTTGAAGTGGAGAGATTAGAAAAGGTAGCAAACTTTTGATTCTATAAGCCAAAGTTTTTGTGAGCATTTTGCAGAGAGTGTTGCATAAGCTTATGGGTCTAAAATACTTTAGATATGATGCACCATTATTTCTTTGTTATTAAAATTATAAAAGTTGAATTCTATTCTTGGAGAAAAGAATCAAAATATTAAAATTTCCTTAATGCATATGAAATAACTTTCCCCATTATATGCCAATATATTTGAAATAGTCCTGTTGGGAATCCATCTAGTCTTGGTTCCTTATCCTTCTCCATACCAAATAGAGTATTCTTGATCTCTTCATATGGAAAATGGATTAATAGCCTAACATTAATTTTTTCAAAAATCAAGGTAGGGATATTCAATAAGAGATCTTATGTATCTTCTCGATCTTCCTCTTTGTCTTTGGAAAATTAATTTTGTAAAAATGAGATTGCGGCCATTGCAATCTCCTCTTTTTTTTTTTAAGCAAAAAATCCCTTGTGGGGTCGCCTTGGTCTAAGAGACCATGAACAAGGGGATCTACACTATCAAAGTCACTCGAGAGTCACACCCAACCCTACCCGCACCAAAATTATCAATTGGATTTTGGATACCCAATTCAGCTCTTTGGTAGGGTGGAGATTTTAACCTAGGACCTCCCTTGGAGGATTGCCTTCTCCTCTCCAACTCACCTACAACACCTGGGTGGCACTGCAATCTCCTCTTCTTCCTTCAAAACTTCACCTATCTCCAAAATTATTTCCCTGATTCGATCTACACTTCTCTATTTTAATGCGAACATGTGGAAAAGCTTTGTATTTCTATCTCCATCCTTCAACCATAAAGATCTTGATTTTTGTTGTCAAAGGTCTCCCCCCTAGCAAGTAGATTATGAAATTCATCCAAACTACCTTTCTCCATCCTGTCTAATTCCTTTGATCTTCCCCCATTCTGTTCTTTCTCTTCAATTTCATATAACTCTTTCATAATGAAGCACTTTATTTGAAATATATTACCAAATTCTTTTTTATTATTATATTTTTAAATAATAATCTATAATTTTATTTTATTTTTGTTTTTTAATTTTAATATTTTTTAATCTTATATTTAATTTATTATAAAATTAATCATCTATTTTTTTATATTATATAGGCACTTTGATATGGATCAAAATTTAGATTGTTAGTTTATTTATTAGTAAAGTCTTTTATAGGTATATTTTTCCCAAATTTATAAAGAATCTCTAAATATAAAGAGAAAACTAGTTTGGGAGATGATATCCTAATAAATAGCTAATTCATACTAACAACTTTATCAAGAGCTAATAACTAATCTTCTAGAAATACATGTGAGATTGGAAGCTCATGTTTAATATTTATTTAAAAAGCAACCTAGGAAATAAACTAATCCTAAGGTTAAAATAATACAACTTATACTAATAGGAATCCTCATCATTCCTACCAATAATAGAAGCATTATATTCCAATGTTTATACAAGGAAGTGGGAGAGAATGTGGTAATATGCAAGTGCCAAAAATGCAATCGAGTTGATGAAAAATATAGAGATTCTCTAGAAGGCTCTATTCAATCACAAAGAACATACAATTATCTCAATGAAATGGAGAAGTGAGATACTCTAATTTTCTTTAATATTCTCCACAAAATAATGCTTGGTCCTTACATCATTTGTGCTTCAATATGAAGCATGCACCTCAAACCAATAGTCATACCATCCTGCCAAGCAAGCATCTTGAAACTATAGTCTATTCATTGTGAGGAAGAGTTACAACAAAGAGAGAAAAAAGGTACAAATCCTTACGATCAAATACATGGAAAAAATTCTTATGAATAGGAATGACCAACATCTCATCATGATACCAACTAAGGTTGATTCACTCAAGGTTGGAGTCAAGTAACTATAAAAAGAGGAGGTGAAGGATATCACCAAGAATAATGAAAGTCTTGTCAAGGTACACACCACAACTGATGTAACTGTAGGAATGTAAAAAAAAAATGTCAATGCTGAAGGTGGAAATGAATCACAAGGTTCTTGTTGAATTTATCGAAGAAGGTATTGATTGAAGTGATACCTTAAAAAAGTCACAATGGTAACTTCAACTCCTATTGAAAGAGTAGAAAAATACCAAAATTACATTTAAGTGGACTAGAACAATAAGATGGAGTGTCGGGTACCACCAAGATTGCACTCCATTTTATAAATTAATAATTTTGAATTTTTTAAGAAGGTTTCAAAAACCCAATTTGGAGGATAGCAAATTCTCAAAGGCTTAATATGATCCAATGGAAGTGGACTTAGATGTTAAAAATCATATAAATAAAATGTCTAAAATAGTTGAGAAGCTAATGCAAAAGATGTTGTGAAAGTTGTGCTTGATGTGGTGTTACCCATAGAGTGTTGCATGTCTTAATAGTGAAGACATGAGCCAAGTTGAGAAGTTGAAATCCACAAAGAGAAGTTCCTAGGGGAAAAAGAGAACTCCAATGAGAGGAGTACCCATGTGATATCCATAATCACATGAAAAAGGGTCATGGTCTTGTGAAGGAAGAGACACTGACAACTCTCAAAATAGAGTATCCAAAGGATTCCCATGATTAGAAAATAATATATCCTATTTTAGGAGCACCCAAAATCATGATGAAATCCCAAGAGGTCCATGGTTATGAAATTTTTTTGCTTTCAAAATAGTCTCTGATGTCGAATGTGGATTGAGGGAGTGTCAATTTCAATAAAAAATGCACTCAAAATTACATCAATTTTTCTTGAAATTAGGCTTTTGATAAAACAAACTTTGGAGCACCATAGGTTAAAGTAGACTTTTACAAATTTGCAAAATAATGGTTCTACTAGAATCATCTTTAAAAGAGCTTCTTGTTGAGTATAAACAAGGCTATACTCAGGAAAGGATAGTGCCTCGAAAAGCAAAAATAACTTAAGACTTTATAGGTAAAAGAAAAGAGGGAAATGTTTCCCTCCAAAAAAATATTTTGCAATTGTGTTTTCCTCCAAGGTGAATATTCTCTTAAAATATTTGAAGGTTTAAAGTTTTACATTGCATCCTTGAATTTTACAAGCATTTAAATGCAGAAAACAAAATAAAAGGCATCAGCATGCCTCCCCACAATGTTTGTGGGATATTAAAGTTTTTAAAATACATGTCACTTCAAAAATATATTCATGGATCTTGATTCTGCTCAATATTCAAGAAAAGTTTCTCAATGTTTGACAACATGTAAGGAACCTACTTATTGTAGACTATATCCATTTAATTGGATCCCTCCATGTGGCTTGTGCTTAAGTGTTCATCTAACTATCCTTACCCCTTGCAAATAGGTGATGGTTGATCTAGACAAAAATGGGGTCATTGTCTACACAATTGCTTTGGTAAATGCATGTTCACTAGATACTATTCATCTATTTCATTGTCATTCAACAATGAATTCCATATTTTCCATCTAAATGCCCCTTGGTGTCACATATGGTTTATGTGGGCTACATGGAGTTTGTAGAGGCTTTTAGTGAGGAAGAGATGTCGAGCATCCTCTACATGTGGAAACTGCTATGGTGGATGACAATGATGCCAATATCTATGCTCTTTTAGATGTTGAGCAAGGTGCAGCAAAAGTATTGTCATTGTTGTCAACACAGACAGATAGATCAGTTGATGCAGTGGACAGGAGTTCAGAGGTCAGTGAGAGCATGTACAGTGAATATCCAAGAAGACAGAAGTGGTCCAGATTCAAAGGATCAAAGAAAAAGACAAGTAAGAAAACTGTCGCGATATCGCGACATGTTTTCTGTCGTGATATCGCGACATGTTGAGAATAAAGAAGGCAGAAAGAAAAACTGTCGCGATTTCGCGACATATCGAAGGAGAGAGAAAAGGCTGGCAAAACTGTCGTGATTTCGTGACATGTTGGAAGAAAAGATAGCAAGTGGCAAAACTGTCGTGATTTCGTGACATGTTCGAAGTAGAGGCGCAAGCAGGAAAAACTGTCGCGATTTCGTGACATGTTGAAAGAAAAAGTGCAAGGAAGGAAAACTGTCGCGATTTCGTGACATGTTGCAGGAAAGAGAGTCTGATAGAAAAAGTGTCATGTTTTCGCGACATAATGCAGAAGAGAGAGTCCGTAGTGTGAATTGTCATGATTTCATGACAAGTTCGAAGAGAGAGAAAGTAACTCGAAAAGTGTCACGATTTTGCGACATGCTGTAGAGTTCGAAGTGAGAACTGTCATGATTTTGTGACATGCTGCAGAGTTCAAAGTGAGAAGTGTCACGATTTCATGACATACTATAGAGTTCGGAATGGGAACTGTCACGATTTCGTGACATGCAGCAAAGGAAAGAGTTCGAAGCGAGAACTGTCGCAATTTCGCGATAGGTTGGAGAAAAAGCGTACGGATGCAGAAAGTGTCACGATTTCGTGACATGTTCCATTTTCATGGGCGTAAGGCAGAGAAAAGCACAAGGCAGTGAAAGTGTCACGATTTCGTGACATGTTCCATTTTCGCTGGTGACTGAGGAGAAAAGTGTATGGAAGCGAAAGTGTCACGATTTCGCGACAGGTTGAAGAGAAAGCTTACGATTGCAGATTGTGTCACGATTTCATGACAGAAACAGAAAGGAGGTCGACGAAGGGAGAAGTGTCACGATATCACGACAAAAGCAAAGCAGAGGCTGTCAAAGACAAAAGTGTCACGATATCACGACAGGAACAGAACGCAAGTCTTTTATAGCAGAAGTGTCACGTTTTCATGACAAAAGTGAAGATGAAGTCTCTAAAGGTAGAAGTGTCGTGATATCGTGACATGTTGTGTTTTCACGGCAACAACAATAGAAGAGTTGTAGGGGTAGTCGAGGCCGACAAAGACCGATGCAGGTCGACAAATTTTAGGGTTTGCAGTCGACCAAATTTAGGGTTTGCAGTCGACCATGTTTAGGGTTTGCAGTCGACTAAGATTAGGGTATTTCAGTCGACTAAGATTAGATCTTTGCTCATGAAAAGTTTGTTATAAAAGGAGGGTTGTTGGGAGATTTGGTGATCTCGATTTTGTGCGAATTAAGTCTGTCGTGCGTAGAAAGCGAATCGTGTCGAACCAAGCCAAGTGCGAAGTAATAGCGCACAGAGAGCAAAAAAGTGCAAAGGGGCAGAAGTGATCGATCAACTGTTTAGCAGTAGAGAGTGCGAAGCATTATCATAGAAGCAGTCTGCTCAGAATCAGATAGTGCGAAGCGTTTGCATAGAAGAAGCAGAGTGCATAGAAACTGTAGACTGTGCGCAATAAGGTGAAGGTATTATTCTATAATTTTCATTGTTTTTATTGAAGTCCAAGTTGCAGCTTGGCATAAGGGGTTGGTGCTCCTTTCCAGTAGGTGTTGGTAAATTAGGAGTTGGTGCTCCTTTCTGTTTGGTACAAAAAAAATCTGAGGGGTTGGTGCTCCTTCCAGTTGGTGCTTGGTAAAAGGGATTGTAAAGTTGTAGCTTTGCAAAGGCTGGATTTGGATGGTAGTCCAAGCAGTCATTTTTGAGGAGTAGCCACATTGGTGAACCTCGTTAAATGTTGTGTTGTGTGTAATGCTTTCTTGTTGTATTTGATATATCTATTTATAAGTTTTAAACTACTGCTGGTTTTAGAACTGTATATTTGAAGTTTAAAAGATCACACTGATTCACCCCCCTCTCAGTGTCACTGTGATTATAACAATTGGTATCAGAGCAAGGTTCCTGAATAGGCTCAATCAGCTAGGGTGATCTTGGAAGTGACGCAATGGCAAGTGGTGAAGGTTTCTCCTCAAACAAAGCACCATTGTTTGATGGAACTAATTATGCATTCTGGAAAATCAGGATGCAGACATATCTCCGTGCTTTGGGTTTTGACATCTGGGGTGCAGTAGTTAATGGTTACAAAGCTCCCGCCACTGCTCCAACAGACACTGCCAGTAAAAAGGCATTTGAAAATGATTCGAAAGCAAAAAATGCCATCATGTGTGGATTAGTGGACAATGAGCTAGTCAAGATCATAAATTGTGAATCAACGAAAGATGTATGGGATAAACTAGAGAACATTCATGAAGGAGACGATAGGATCAAGGAGGCCAAGCTTCAAACACATCGAGCTCAATTTGAATCCTTAAATATGGACAATGATGAGAACATAGAGGCTTTCATGCTAAGAGTCAATGGAATCACTAATTCAATCAGAGGTCTCGACGAAGATATGGATGATGCTACTATCATGAAAAAGGTATTAAGATCACTCCCTCCAAGGTTTGATTCTAAAGTCTCAGCCATAGAAGAAGCTAAAGATCTAAATCGCTTTAGTATGGATGAGATGCATGGTTCTTTGACTGCTTTTGAAATGAGAATAGGAAGGTCTAATCCCATAGATAGAGAAGCAGCCTTTAAAGCCCTAAAAGGCAAAGACACAAAACAAGAGTCTGAAGAAGAGGAGGTATCAGATGAAATGGAAGCAAATTTTGTCAAAAAACTGAGAAAGGGAAAAGGAAAATACAGAGGAAAGCTACCATTTAAATGTTTTAACTATGGAGGCATTGGGCACTTTGCGACAAAATGTCCACTCAATGAGAAGAACCAGGGTGAGGAAGCTTCGCACCAAGAAAGAAGTGACTGGAAGAAGAAATCAAACTTCAGGAAAGGCAACTTCAAAAAGAAAAGTTTCATCTCCAGGAATACAAATTCTTTAGAGGACAACTCTAGTGAGTATTCTGAAGGAGAAACAGGTGAAGCTCTATTCATGGCATTTGAATCAAAAAAATTGAAAGAGGTAGAACAATCGAAAAAGAGGGAAGTAATGAATTCTAAAGTTTCTGCAAAAAATCCTGAGGCTGAAGTAGATCTAGAAGGTGAGCTGGTCTCTGCTCTTGTAGAATGGAAATCTGAGAAAAGAAAGAATTATAAACTTTCAAGAAAGCTTGAGGATGCAAATGACATCATAACCAGTTTAAAAATACAGACAGAAGAATACAAGAAAATGTCTGAGGATCTCGAAGTTCAGATAACCATGAAGATAGATTACTGCTGTAAACTAGAAGAAGAGAATGTTAGTCTACGAATGCAGATGCAAGAAACTGGATCAAAAAATTAGCTGCCATCAAAAGCGTGAAGAAAGTTCGATGAAGCTGGATAAAATTTTAAGTGATCAAAGACCTGCTGGCATCAAATTTGGTCTAGGCTTCGTGGAAGGAGAATCGTCAAATGGACCAAAAGCCAAAAATGTAGAAACTGTAAGGAATGAAGAGAAGAAACAGATTCTAATGAAAGAAAAACAACTCGAGCAAATGAAAGCGGTAATGCCAGGCCCGAAAGGAGAACCGACAATGATGGATTTACCAAGGTCACACATCAAAAGAAAAGAAGATCTATGGCTCCTACAACAACCTGGCAAAAACCATCTTTCGGGTTCAATCATTTCTTTTCTGGTTTCTGTTTCAAGTGTAATGGTTATGGGCATAAAATTGCAGATTGCAAGTATAATGTAGGACCAAGAAATCTCTTCGAGTAGAAATGCTTTTTCACCATTAAATTATGCAGTAGAATGTTTTAATTGTCATAACTTTGGACATATTGCAAGAAACTGTCGTAGTCCTTTAGCTGCAAATCAACCTCAGAAAAGAAAATTTCAACCAAATAGGACAAGACAAAATAGAAATCCTTCTGAAAGATATACTCAAGATACTGGAAAAGGAAAGTCCAAACTAGAGCCCAATACGGTAGCCAAATCGGAGTGGAAATAGAAAGAGCAACCTCGGGAAGAAAAGGAATCCCTAATAGTTCAAACAACTTTCAAGGCACAGAGTAAAAGGGTACCATGGATACTTGACAGCGGATGCTCAAGTCATATGACAGGTGATAAACAAAAATTTGAAAAATTACAGAAATATGAGGGTGGTTCCGTAAAATTTGGAAATAATGATGGAGCTAAGATAATCGAAAAAGGATCAGTTAAAATTAGTGATGGGAAGATCAAGTCAGAAGAAGTTTTGTTTGTGGATGGTTTGAAACATAACTTGTTGAGTGTCGATCAGATCTGTGATAAAGGACATGAAGTTGTTTTCAAGAAGCAGGGTTGTGAAGTCAGGAAATCAAACAGTGGAAAATTGATAGCTTACTGGATCAAGGACATCTGGCAACCTGTACACACTCTCAAAAACTTTAGAAGGTAATTGTTTCATTGGACAGGAAGAAGAAAACTGGCTATGGCACAAGAGGCTTGGACACATTAGTTTTGATAATCTAGTGAAAATCAGCTCGAAACAGGCAGTAAGAGACATTCCAACCATTAGAAAACCTTCAAATAGCATTTGTGCTTCATGTCAAAAGGGAAAGCAAACCAGAACCTCATTCAAAACAAAAGAGTACCACACCAACAAACCTCTGGATCTTATACATACAGACTTGTGTGGACCCATGAGAACTCAAAGCATAAATGGTGACAAATACTTTATGTTGTGTATTGATGATTATTCCAGAATGACATGGATATTCTTCTTAAAGAATAAAACAGAAGCTTTTGGAATGTTCAGATCTTTCAAACATCTAGTTGAGAATGAAACAGGAAAAAGAATTAAATGTTTGAGATCAGATAGAGGAGGAGAATTCATCTCAGATGAGTTTATAGAATACCTGTGAATAACATGGTATCGGGAGACAATATTCAGCGGCTAGAACACCCCAATAGAATGGTGTGGTAGAAAGAAAGAACAGAACAATACAGGAAATGGCACGTACTATGTTGGCTGAGAAAAAAATAGCAGACAGATTTTGGAAAGAAGCAGTCCACACTGTAGTATACATCCAAAATAGGTACATGCTGAGAACTCATGAAAGCAAAACTCCTTATGAGCTGTGGTTTGGTAGAAAGGCAACAACAAAACACCTCAAAGTTTTTGGTTGTAAGTGTTACATCAGAAAAATTGAAGACAATCTTGGGAAGTTTGAAAATAGAGCAGATGAAGGTGTCTTTGTTGGGTATTCGATAAAAAGCAAAGCTTATAAATGCTACAACAAGAGACTCAAGAAAATTGTGGATAGTGCTGATGTTAAATTTGATGAAGGAAGGGAAAGAACAGTTAACTATGAAGAAAACTACCCAATTTATGAAGAAGTCATTGAAGGAGATGAGGAAAATGAAACAGAAAAGAAACCAACTCTTAACTCAGATGACTTAATTGATGACTCAGAGGTGGAAGAAAACAAGAAATTCAAAACAGGCAGCTGGCAGAAGAATCATCCCAGAGATCAAATAATTGGAGATCCCACAGCTGGTATTCAGACAAGAAAGAAAGTAGTAAGTAACTACTCTCTTTTATCCAGCATTGAGCCCAAAAATATAGCTGAGGCAAGCAAAGATGATAGCTGGATGAAGGCAATAAATGAAGAGTTAGATCAGATTGAAAAGAACAGAACTTGGGAATTAGTTCCTAGACCGGCAAATAAGAATGTAATCGGCACCAAATGGATATTTCGAAATAAATTGAATGAAGATGGACAGGTAGTTAGAAATAAAGCTAGATTGGTCTATAAAGGTTATGCACAAGTTGAAGGCATTGATTTTGAAGAGACTTTTGCACCTGTGGCCAGATTAGAAGCAATCGGAATGTTTCTAGCCTTAGCAGTTCATAAGAATTTCAGAGTTTACCAGATGGATGTAAAATCAGCTTTCTTAAATGGGAAACTTGAAGAAGAAGTTTACATTGAACAACCAGATGGTTTCCAAATTGGTGAAGATCCCAATCTTGTCTGCAAATTAAAGAAAGCTTTATATGGCTTAAAATAGGCACCCCGAGCATGGTATGCAAGGCTAGATAACTATCTCTCTCAACAGGGGTTTAAGAAAGGTATGGTGGACAATAATCTGTATGTCAAAACAGAAAATGGGCATCTCATTGTTCTTGTTGTATATGTAGATGATATCATATTTGGAAGCAGCAAAGATGAATCATGTAAAGACTTAGCAAATAAAATGCAGAAAGAATTTGAAATGTCTATGATTGGTGAACTGTCTTACTTTCTTGGGTTACAAGTTAATCAAAATGAGAAAGGCATATTTATTTCCCAAGTCAAATATGTGAAAGAGATGCTAAAAAGATTCACAATGGAGGACTGTAAGCCAGTTAGCACTCCTATGGTGACAGGCTGCAAGTTAAGCAAAGATGACAAATCTCCACCTGTTGATCAAACCATGTACAGATCAATGATTGGAAGCTTACTTTATTTAACAGCTACCAGACCAGATATTCTGCAAGCAGTTTGCATGGTAGCAAGATTTCAAGCCAGTCCCAAAGAGACTCATGTGACGAAGATAAAAAGGATTCTCGAGTATCTCAAGGGTACTATGGAGTATGGGTTATGGTATCCGAAAGGTAAAGACTTCACCCTTATATCTTATTCGAGATGCAGATTGGGCGAGGATGTGTTGATGATAGGAAGAGTACAAGTGGAGGTGCTTTTTATCTCGGTGACGAGTTGGTTGCTTGGCACAGCAAGAAACAAGAGTCAGTTTCTTTATCAACAGCTGAGGCAGAATATATTGCAGCAACAACTTGCTGTACACAAGTTTTGTGGATGAAACAAACTCTGAAAGATCTTGGTATTAATTTTAGTGAACCAATATCAGTTAAGTGTGATAACACCAGTGCAATTAACATCTCCAAGAATCCAATAATGCATTCACGGACAAAACACATTGCTATCAGATATCACTTCTTGAAAGAGAAAGTTGTTGAAGGTGAGGTTAAGCTGGATTTTGTTCCAACTACAGAGCAAGTAGCAGATATATTCACAAAACCTTTGCCCAAGGATGTTTTTGAATACCTTCGCAATAAACTGGGAGTGGTGACCCTTCCCAAGAAGTGACTAGCTACGGGGATCACATTCTCAGGGGGGGCATTGAAGTGTTTGATCATCTTCTTGCTCATGTCTTTATTTATTACTAAGTGTAATAAATTTTGCCTAAGAATGTTGTGTTTGGACTCAGGGGGAGTCTGTAGCAGCCCTTTGGTATTATTGTCAAAGGGGGAGAAGATTTATAGGAGAGTGCATGTGTGTTGCCAACAATTCCAAAGGGGGAGATTGTTGAGCAAGGTGCAGCAAAAGTATTGTCATTGTTGTCAACACAGACAGATAGATCAGTTGATGCAGTGGACAGGAGTTCAGAGGTCAGTGAGAGCATGTACAATGAATATCCAAGAAGACAGAAGTGGTCCAGTTTCAAAGGATCAAAGAAAAAGACAAGTAAGAAAACTGTCGCGATATCGCGACATGTTTTCTGTCACGATATCGCGACATGTTGAGAATAAAGAAGGCAGAAAGAAAAACTGTCATGATTTCATGACATATCGGAGGAGAGAGAAAAGGCTAGCAAAACTATCATGATTTCATGACATGTTGGAAGAAAATATAGCAAGTGGCAAAACTATCATGATTTCGTGACATGTTCGAAGCAGAGGCGCAAGCAGGAAAAACTGTCACGATTTCGTGACATGTTGAAAGAAAAAGTGCAAGGAAGGAAAACTGTCATGATTTCATGACATGTTGCAGGAAAGAGAGTCTGATAGAAAAAGTGTCACATTTTCATGACATAATGCAGAAGAGAGAGTCCGTAGTGTGAATTGTCACGATTTCATGACAAGTTCGAAGAGAGAGAAAGTAACTCGAAAAGTGTCACGATTTCGTGACATGCTACAGAGTTCGAAGTGAGAACTGTCATGATTTCGTGACATGCTATAGAGTTCAAAGTGAGAAGTGTCACGATTTCATGACATACTAGAGTTCGAAATGGGAACTGTCACGATTTCGCGACATGCAGCAAAGGAAAGAGTTCGAAGCGAGAACTGTCGCAATTTCGTGACAGGTTGGAGAAAAAGCGTACGGATGCAGAAAGTGTCACGATTTCGTGACATGTTCCATTTTCGTGGGCGTAAGGCAGAGAAAAGCACAAGGCAGTGAAAGTGTCACGATTTCGTGACATGTTTCGTTTTCACTGGTGACTGAGGAGAAAAGTGTATGGAAGCGAAAGTGTCACGATTTCGCGATAGGTTGAAGAGAAAGCTTACGATTGCAGATTGTGTCGCGATTTCACGATAGAAACAGAAAGGAGGTCGACGAAGGGAGAAGTGTCGCGATATCGCGACAAAAGCAAAGCAGAGGCTGTCAAAGACAAAAGTGTCACGATATCGCGACAGGAACAGAACGCAAGTCTTTTATAGCAGAAGTGTCACATTTTCATGACAAAAGTGAAGATGAAGTCTCTAAAGGCAGAAGTGTCACGATATCGTGACATGTGTTTTTGCGGCAACAACAATAGAAGAGTTGCAGGGGCAGTCGAGGCCGACAAAGACCGATGCAGGCCGATAGATTTTAGGGTTTGCAGTCGACCAAATTTAGGGTTTGCAGCCGACCATGTTTAGGGTTTGCAGCCGACTAAGATTAGGGTATTTCAGCCGACTAAGATTAGATCTTTGCTCATGAAAAGTTTGTTATAAAAGGAGGGTTGTTGGGAGATTTGGTGATCTTGATTTTGTGCGAATTAAGTCTATTGTGCATAGAAAGTGAATCATGTCGAACCAAGCCAAGTGCGAAGTAATAGCACGCAGAGAGCAAAAAAGCGCAAAGGGGCAGAAGTGATCGATCAACTGTTTAGTAGCAGAGAGTGTGAAGCATTATCATAGAAGCAGTCTGCTCAGAATCAGATAGTGCGAAGCGTTTGCACAGAAGAAGCAGAGTGCATAGAAACTGTAGACTGTGCGCAATAAGGTGAAGGTATTATTCTGTAATTTTCATTGTTTTTATTGAAGTCCAAGTTGCAGCTTGGCATAAGGGGTTGGTGCTCCTTTCCAGTAGGTGCTGGTAAATTAGGAGTTGGTGCTCCTTTCTGTTTGGTACAGAAAAAATCTGAGGGGTTGGTGCTCCTTCCAGTTGGTGCTGGTAAAAGGGATTGTAAAGTTGTAGCTTTGCAAAGGCTGGATTTGGATGGTAGTCCAAGCAGTCATTTTTGAGGAGTAGCCACATTGGTGAACCTCGTTAAATGTTGTGTTGTGTGTAATGCTTTCTTGTTGTATTTGATATATCTATTTATAAGTTTTAAACTGTTGTTGGTTTTAGAACTGTATATTTGAAGTTTAAAAGATCACACTGATTCACCCCCCTCTCGGTGTCACTGTGATTATAACATTAGAAGGTATCTTTGACATCATTTATAAGCATTTCGACAATGTGAACTACCAGAGCATGCTTGGCAATGAATAGTCAAGTCTTCTCAAAATTAAAGGTTGGGTGGTGTGTCTCGGTCGACCCTTGCACATTTGATCTAAAGTGCCACAAGGAGGGTGTTTTGTAGAGTTTTCCACAAAGGAGGCCATAACAAACAAATATTTTATCAATGCATTCCATTGGGATAAGATAAATCAAATCTAGATATGACCATAGACAATGCAAATGTAGGAAGGTATAGTTGAGGATTGCATTTCTTCATATTAGCATATTTTGGAGGATTGGTTGCCTCATTGACAGGCCTAAAAGAGCAGTCCATGTTATTATTTAGTGTATGAATAGATTTATCAATGTCCATGTTGGTCTACATGCTAGGGTAAAACCACATTATCATGATTGTTGTGGGGAGCTTGGTGATACCAAGGTGTAGGTTATAGAGCATTGAAAGTGTTTGATGTGACCTTCAACAAAGAAGGTGGTATTGTAATATTAAATATGTACACATGTAGTTTTGTAGAAATGAATCAAGAAGAGAGGGTGATGAGGTGCTACATAGGACAAAGCATTGTTGATGATTTCAAGGAGTTGAAATAGAGAACTCTAAAATTTTATTCTATGCCTACACCATCAATAGTGGTAGACTATTGTTAAGGAGTGTAATATCTTGAAATGCCATGCAGGGGAGGACATGGTGCATCTATCTAGGGGGACATGGATTGACAACATGTTTCAAAGGTCCACGATGTCTAAATTTTGATGAAATTAAAACAAGAAGTGCCTTTCATTGGGAGTGGAAATGACATCAAATTTGAATATTTTAGGATAAATAAAGGAGGGCCCCTCAATTTTGATAAGGGCCTCCATCACCTACATGAAGAAGGATTGCAGATCAAAGAAATATGAGTCTGGAAAAATTTTTGATGAATCGACTTCCACATAGATGAATAAATCCATTGATGAAGCAGGGGATGTATATCTAGCATCTTGCTCATTGTGCTCCACACGATCAGATAAAAATGATTGGTTGATTGATACTAGTGCCTCTTTTCATATGAACCCTCATAGAGGGTGGTTCAGTGAATATGAAAGATATGATGGAGGGGAGGTATTGTTGGGAGATGATTCACCACTCAGAATCATGGGTCGTGGAAGAGTGAAAATTTTGTTGTAATATGGTAGGGTTAAGACCCTACCAGGTGTGATGCATATTCTAGGACTTGCTAGAAATTTTATTTTGGTAAGCAAAATGGCCGATGTAGCAATGAATGTCAGTTTTGGCAGGGATTCATGCAAAATGGTTTGTGGATCAATGGTGTTGGCAAGGGGAGTTCAGATTGGAACATTGTATAAGCTATTGGGAAGCACTATGAAAAATGAGTGCAATAGCTCAATTGTTCCTGAGGTTGATTCTAATAAAATCTCAAAACTCTGGCATCAAAGGATGAGACATATTGGATAAAAGGGATTGCGTACCCTATACACAAAAGGTATGGTTCATGGTATCCCTAATTACTCAATGTCTTTCGAGTTCTGTGAACATTGTATTTATGGTAAACAAAATCAGGTTAGTTTTCCATCTGGTGCCACAAGATCTAGTGGGGTACTAGATTTGATCCACAGTGATATTTTTGGTCCTGTTCCTATGTCATATCTTGGAAAATCATGGTATTATGCTTCCTTTGTTGATGATTTTTCAAGATATGCATGGATTTACTTTCTTAAGAGCAAAGATGAAGTGTTTGAAAAATTTAAGGAATTTAAAGCACTTGTTGAGAATCAAACTAATAAAAGGATTAAGGTGTTGAGGTCTGATAATGGAGGGGAATATTGTTCTAATATATTTGAGAAATTTTGTAAGCAATGTGGTATTGCAAGACAGAAGACTACTCCATATACACCTCAACAGAATGGAGTTGTAGAGAGATTGAACAGATCATTGATGGAGAAGGCTATAAGTATGCTCAGTGGTGCAGGTTTGGCACAGGAATTCTGGGCAGAAGTAGTGAGTGCAACATTCTACTTGTGAAATCGGTCACCTACATCAGCATTACCGGATCAAACTCCATTTGAAGCTCTATTTGGTAAGAAACCTTCTATTTCACATCTCAGAGTTTTTGGTTGTGATGCATACATGCATATTCCAAAGGATAAAATAAGTAAGCTAGATAATAAGGCTGTTAAATGTATCTTTATTAGTTATAAATATGGTGTTAAAGGATATAATATTTGGAATCCAAAAACTAAAATTATAGTTTATAGTAGAGATGTGGTGTTTAGGGGGATGATCAGTGATTCTAGGAAGGTAGCTACAAAAGAGGAACCTGGAACGGTCCAATTTGATCTCATGGAAAACTATCAGACAGTAGAGGATCTGGAAGAGGAGCATACAAATGAGGATATGGAAGAGGAGCATATAGGTGAGGATCTAGAAGAGGATCAAGAAGAGGTTCATACACCTATGGTAAGGATATCAACACGGGAAAGGAAGCAACTTGAAAGGTATAGTCCATCTACTTTTCCTACTTCTTTTGTACTATCTGTTACTGATGAAGATCCTAGAACAGTTAGAGAAGCTGTTAATTCTGGAGAGGAAAACCGTTGGGAAGAGGCCATGGATGAGGAAATGATGTCCCTAAAAAAGAATAGAACATGGGATTTAGTGAAATTACCAAGTGGTAGAAAAGCAATAGGTTGTAAGTGGATCTTTAAGAAGAAGCAGAATACTGAAGGTAAAGTGGAGAAATATAAAGCTCGCATGGTTGCTAAAGGTTTTTCCCAGGTTGAAGGAATTGATTATGGTGAATTTTTTTCTCCCGTTGCAAAGCTAACATCAATTAGATTTATGTTAGTTGTGGCTGCTGCATTTGATCTTAAAATAGAACAAATGGATGTGAAAACTGCATTCCTTCATGGAGATTTGGAGGAATAAATCTATATGAGGTAGCCTAAAGGTTTCACTATTGCAGGAAAGGAGGATCTGGTATGTAAGTTAAAGAAATCATTGTATGGACTAAAACAATCACCTAGAATGTGGTACCAAAAATTTGATACTTATGTTTTAGGAATTGGTTTTGTTCGTAGCAATGCTGATCACTATGTGTATTCAAAGAAAATTGGTAATGTAATTGTCATTATAGTTCTTTATGTTGATGACATGTTACTAATTAGAAATAGCAAGAAACTGGTCAGGGAAGTAAAGTCTCATTTGGCATCGTAGTTTGACATGAAGGATCTTGGCCCTGCAAATTTTATTTTGGGTATGCAAATAAAAAGAGATCGCTCTAATAGAAAGTTGTGGCTGGATCAAAAAAAGTATGTTGAGACAGTGTTGAAAAGGTTCAATATGCAAGATTGCAAACCTATGAAGGTACCTATGTCTTTAGGTGAAAAATTGTCTGTTGAATAATTTCCAAAAATAGAAGAAGAGGTAAAGGAAATGTCACATATTCCTTATGCAAATTTTGTAGGTAGTTTAATGTATGCCATGGTTTGTACTAGAGCAGACATTGCCCATGCAGTGGGATTCTTGACTAGATATATGTCTAAACCTGGTAAAGAGCATTGGACTGTTGTGAAAAGGGTTTTCGAGATATTTGCATGGCACCTCTGATTTTACAATCTGCTATGAGGGTACGAGTAAAGAAAATAGACAATTGGATATAGAAGGGTTTGTTGATGCAGATTGGGCTGGAGATCTAGACAGGAGAAGATCTACTAGTGCTTATGTATTCAATTTGTTCGGAGGGGCCATTAGTTGGATGAGCAAGAGGCAGACTATTGTTGCTCTTTCAACTACTAAAGCTGAGTATATGGCAGCCACTAATGCAAGTAAGAAAGTTGTATGGCTGCAAAGACTATGTTCTCAAATTGGGTTCTTTCAAGGAGTTGTGAAGATAAACTATGATAGTTAGAGTGCCATATTTTTGGCAAAGAACCTTGCTTACCATTCAAGAATGAAACACATTTATACAAAGTTCCATTTCTGTAGGGACATGCTTGAACAGAAGAAAGTGTTCTTTGGAAAAGGTAGACACCATGGAAAATGTTGCAGATGCTTTAACCAAGGCTGTAAGCACTAAAAAGTTTAGATTCTGTACAATTGAAATGGGTCTGGAAAAGTATTCAACAAGTGGGAGAATTTTGGATGTGTCTCATTCTTTTCCAAAAAAGAATTGTACGACAGGCACTATAGTGCAAAAGATGATGGGTAGGTGGGGTCCGGGGGGGCCGGAGGCCCCCAAGGACCCTCAGATATGGTAAATGTGCTTACGTAATAGGCGACGACTCAAGGTGCATAGGGGGCACCCTCGGATATGGTGAAAGCGATCGAATCCAACGAAGCCGATGCCAGATTTTTCACCTAATTTTATCGCTACTTTTCACCTACTGTTATCACTACTTGTGGAGCAACCCCCAGGATTCCCATGGTTGGTGGGTGGTTTGTGGGTATGGGTGGTTTAGCCCATGATGTTGTATGCACGATACCCTAATACCACTTGGTGGTTTAGGGTTGTAAGAGTTTCCTTATATAATTATTGTAATGTCCCATTTTAGGGACAAGAGAGAGAATAATATATCAAGGAGGATAGACTCTTGTTTGCTAGACTAGCCCAAATTGGGTGAACCAGGGTAAATCTTGTGTGTCATATGTGCATTGAATGATGTTATTATTTCCTTAGTTATTTTTTCTGCTTTATTTCTAGAATATGTTTATGTAAATTCTCTTCAATACAA
The DNA here is from genome assembly GCA_028583015.1 of Wollemia nobilis. Classification (NCBI taxonomy): domain Eukaryota; kingdom Viridiplantae; phylum Streptophyta; class Pinopsida; order Araucariales; family Araucariaceae; genus Wollemia; species Wollemia nobilis. The sequence continues at coordinate 6,275,492 of JAQPPZ010002499.1, forward strand.
GCCCACTTCTTGTAGAAATGGAAATATAATGAAAATTAAAATTTTTGTAGATTAATATTTTTATAAAATAAATCATTCAAAAATCCAATTTTGTGTAAAAACAAAATTTCAAAATTGTACTAAGAAACAAAACAAAATTATCAAAGTATATGCTAAATCAATAACATATGACTTGACCTCTATATTATAATAAATAAAAATTTGTTCATCTCTTATGGAAACATTATATGTCATCTTCTCACGATCTTTAATGCTCATTTTTATCAGTTACTTTTTTTTTCTCTTCTAGATAAAAATAAATGAAAATTAGTTCCTATGTCATGATGACTATATTGCAGCACTTTATTCGTGGGCCTATAGTCAACAAATAGGATGTGGTTTTATATATTTTGTACTTGAATAAAATATGTACTCCTTATGTGAAAAGTTATAAATATTTATTGCATATATAATTGCTAGATCTATATAAAAATATATATATATATATATATATATATATATATATAAAATTGATTTAAAATATAAACCATATTAAATTATAATATATAACATAATAAAAATATTAACATTTCCTCAAGAAAAAGAAATCCCATTTCAAAACCATTTCCTTCATCATCATATTGAGCTTCTAGTAACTTTGACCTGGCCTCTATACATCTGAGTAAATATCATCCTCTGCATTGTCAAGTTTTATAATCACTGCAAATGCATCTCCTATGCATTCAATATACTGATTTTTTAACCATGTTAAATAAGTAATTTATACAATGTAACTTGAATACATATATATATGTGCATCTATGTAAATTTAAATTGAACAAAGTACTAAATGTAAAACATGTACATATCTTTCTTCAAATATCTACATATGTTATCATAGTTAGTGGAATACATAAACTCTTCATTTATTACCTAATTGGATAAGTTATTGCATGGGTTTTGCCCATAGGGGTAAGTATCTCATCCTTCAAATATAAAATATAACTTGTATATGAAACATGACATAATATAAAGTATTGCTAAGATTCAAGTTGTCATTTTTGTCAAATAACATTGGTTGAATTTATGTGCCAAATAGAAAATAATATATCAAATAGATTATAAATAAAATAATATATAATTTACCATTTTTAATAAAATAATTTTTTTCTATTTGATCTTCTATAAAAAAATAATATTACATGTACGATCCTTTATTTGAATAGTGAATAAAATATTGTTGGTTTTACTTGTAATTGAGTGGATAATCATTATGCCTTATATAGTTTGACAATGGTTTGGAGTCTTTCAATCAATGTACACAATAAGCCCATGAATGCACATGTAATTTAGATGTAAAAAGTAGAAGGTGAGAAAAATTAAAGAAAATAACTTTAGTTATTTTTAAAATAAATTAGAAGATATTAAATATCAATTTCTTTAAATATAAATTGCACTTATAGAAATCCAAAAAAACTTTTGGAATGGTAGTGAATTTGCTTCTTCTTTCACTTTTGACTTGTAAGGCATATGACTACTACAACATTTAACCATAGATTTGGCATTAAGAAAATATATTGTATTATATTATAATTGGTATAGTTAAAGAGAGTATTTAAAATGTCCTACTAATCCATATTACTCGCCCAATGCTCCTTGATTGTTACATTCCATTCCTTTAGATTTTTAGATATAATGAATATAATGGTTATGATCATCATTGGTGCAATATTGTACCTCTTTCTTAATAAAATTATTCTCATAAATAATTTGAATGTTTTTAACATAATCATCAACATGTTTATAAGATGCATGTTCATAATTGATATTTGATTAGTGGTACTATTGGGTTTGAATTTTTGTTTGTGCTACAAATATATAGTTCTCAATCAAATAAACGATAGATAAAATTATTCCTTTATAGGATATTTTTATTTTTAAATAAAATTGCATATCCTGCCACTTTACCCCATGAATATTGATATACGAACATTTTTTATTTTGCATAAAAAATTACCATGAAGTCCTTTACTAACTATTCAAATTTTTCCAAATCAATTCTCTTTTACTAACCACCGTGAGTTCTTTCATAGGTTAAATACTAATATATTTTCTATTTTACCAAACTATATTTTGAATCATCATGTTGACTATACATTATATTTCTCAAATCACCATAAGTAGTGCAAGTACCCGAAATACAGTCCAATTTATAAAAATCCTCATGTTTTCTTCTTTATAAAGCAAAGAAGAAATGAAAACCACTTACGCAATTAGGAAGAGAAATATTAGTCTTTAGAAACTTCTTGAATTAAACATAGCTTTGGTAGTATAATCTAAACTCTACATGATATTAGTAATAATATTTCTCTCGATATTGGTTTTATGGTATATTTAATTACTTCAATATTTCAAAGGCTCTTTGGAATACAATAATGTCTAAATATATATATTTTTTAATTTCTCATATTATTTTATCTAGGTGTAATCCACATAATGGTTAGCTATTTTCTTAGGATATCTTGGGGTTAGTTTGACTTTAAACATATTTATTGTTCCTTTTGATACTTGACATTCAAAAATATAAAAAGCTTCAACCTTTTATTTTGTGTCATGATATTTTTTTCTAATAATAAATTATGAAATTACTGTCGAATCATCTTGGAAACCATTTTCTTCTAATTTTTTCCTTTCTTTCTTCCTTATTTGTACCATGGATATACATATATTGAACCAATTGATTGTATGCCTAACTAACATATATCCAACTATCATACTTGCAACCACCTTCCTAATATTTATTTGTATCACATTTCAATCAATTTTGTGTACTCTACTAACTACTATCATCATAGTATGGGAAATACATTTCCCATCATTACTTTTCCATTTTCATTTTTGTGGGTTGAGTTTCCAATTTTAACACCTAATAATTGAAAAGTTGCTCTCAATTAGAATAATTTTCATAGGTTTTTAGCTTAATTTACCATAGAATATTCTCCAAAATAATTATCATATATTTATTCACACGTTGTTTGGTTGTACAAAGATTATAAGTATATTTATCAAGAAAATCATGATAATCTTGTTGGATTAATTTGTAGAAGAATTTATTGCACTCCACTAATAGCTACATGTTCTAATTCTATTGTGACAACATCTAAAATAGTAACATTTGCATCCTAAGTTTTGGATCTGTCTTCTTAATGTATTTTCCACCTTAAAAAAAATATATTTGCATTCTAAACATCGTACATAACTACATTATGAAAATATGCAACCTAAGTTTCTTCAACATCTGTAATCTAGCTTCTTGAGCATGTGTAACTTGAACTTCTACAACATCTTAGTCTGACTTACATGACATGCACTGACTCTTATTTACTCTAAAGCTAGAAAGACTCTTTTCTTAGTTGCTCATTTTCCTTGTTTCTTATTAAGTGTTTTTACCTCTTTCATTTTGTACTTTAGGTGGTTTATTCTTATTTATTTTCAACTTATTTCTCTTGTTATCCATGATCTCACTTGTATAATCAAAAATTGGTGTAGGTATTATAAGTTATGGACTAGTCAAATTCCTAAGTGAATTTGTATTTTATTCTTATTTATTTTCAAGTTATTTATCTTATTACTCATGATCTCACTTGTATATTGAACAATTGATGTAAATATTATAAGTTATGGGCTACTCAAATTCACTAAGTGAATTTATATTTTATTCTTGTTGTTTTTCAATGTATTTCTTTTGATACCCATTATCTTACTTGTATAATGAGCAATTGGTGTAAATAATATAAGTTATGAACTACTCAAATTCACTAAGTGAATTTGTATGCATGTTGGTATGGGTTTTATAGAAAGATAAATTAAAAAAAAAAAACTAAATTAAAAATGATTAATTTAGTAATGATTTTAAAATGGTTATTTAATAAATAATTAAAGAACTTAAAAAACATAAAATAAGGCTGAAGGTTGAAATCAACATTGAATCAAGAAAAAAGTAATTTAATATTTTTTATTAGTACAAGAGGGTTTTGAAAGGACCCTAAACCTTTTACAAAGCCAAAAGGAACAAGGTGAGCCAACCAAGATCACCTACAAATAACAACCTAGCTTGAATAAAAATTAAAAAACCCCAAGATCATCATTGGGGAAAAACACCAAAACAACCAATGTTGGAAACAAAACAAAGAAAATATAGACATCTACATACCAAAAAAAGGAACACCCAATGACCATGAAAACACAGTCAAAACTGGACCAATAGAGAGGGTAGAGGTGGGATGAACCCTTCACCAAATAAAATAACAACCATTGACCACCACTTACTTGGTCATGGAAGGACTGATAAAGACATCTTCGGTTGCTTTGATGCTCTACTTGGTGCTAGAACTGATTTATTTTACCATATTAAGAGCCTATTGGAGAATGGTGCATGTGGTGTTAAATGCCATGGATGAGTTCTCAAGCATGTCCACTAAATTAGTGGTAGATTTCATGCTAAGATAATCCTTCATCTAGGATAAAATTTTGAAAAATTCTCCATCAATCTTGGGAATTTTAAGCTTGACTTGAGAGTCATCCAATGATTTTTTGTTGATTCTAGCAGAGATTCTTCTTTTTCCCATGAAGTATTTTACTCTAGATGATCAATATCTAGGTTCAATTTTAACCAATGGAGGAGTGGAACCGAGATTTCCCTTTCCTTTAGGTTTGATCATGTTAGTTGAAGAATTCTTAGTCTCTTCATCACTAACTGTAATCCACTAATAAATATTACAAGGACCAACATCAAAATGATCATAGAGCATACCCATAGCCGTAATCATAGCCCTATTAACTTATTTCTGCAGAACATGCTTGTACAACATGATATGAAGACCTCGGTACATCAGGTGGATTGATGAATCTTCCTTGATGCTCTCCACCAAAATATCTATTGACTTCACCAAATAATTAGGGATATTAATGTCCTTAATATCCCTCAAATAGTTCAAAAAATTTAAATGGAATCTTCTCAGGGGGACATTGACTTCATCCATCGTAAAGTACTGTATTATCGATATTAGGATCCTATCCCACAAATAAAGAAGTCCAGTTCTAATGATCCCACCCTTTTCCTTTGCAAGCCTCTTTCTAAAATAATGAAGTAATTCGATATTGATATACATAACAAAACCCATATATAAATCATTCAAAATATAAAAGAACAAAAAATAAAAATTAAATGCCACCATTTATTGCACGTATGAAGCACATAATTTTTTTTTATTATCATAAAATTTGGGTTTTGGAAAATGCCTACATACTTTTAATACATTTTGACTAGTAGTACCAGTCCTATTTCTCAAAACCTCTACTTATAAGACTACAAAATTTTGGGTTATTTCCATCAATTTTTAAATAGTTTCAACTTATTCCAAACTACCATCCTAGCTTTGAAGATATATCTAACATGTCTATTGGGCCTTACCCTAAGGTTCAAAGGGTTATAAAAATCCTTCATAGACCATTGATCTACCCCTCAATATAAACTATTGTTAGACCGCACTTGCTACCAAGAAATAATATTGTCCTTGAGTTTAGCCATTCGTAAGGACTTTCCTCAACCAATTAATTGTTGGAAACTTTCTATCAAACACTTTCCCTTATTCCTACAAATTTTTTATCATTGTACTTGGATGGTCTACTTAGGTATTTGAGGTAGTTGCCATGTGTCAATATGGGATATTCCATAGGCTTGTTGTCCATTGAGGGGTATCTTAAGTAGACTACCACTACATCTTCCACATTACAAATGATAACTAATGATGGGAATTTCTGCTAGAAAATCTATCACTAGGATTTTTTAGTTCCATAGGCCATAGAACAACTAGATCAAAAAAATATCTTGATGCATTACCACATGATATCATGCCTACCAATAGTAGGTCTTGGCTTAAGCCTAAAATTCTACTTATTTGGCCTGTGAAAAAGCATAGGCCATTGGAATAACCTTTGACTATATCATAAACAACATGTTTATATCCCTTACCCTTCTACTAAATCTTGTACATTTAGGTGAATATTATTTGGGGAAATCCACTTTTGGTCTTCTTAACAAAGATCCTCCCAATTAGCCATCCAATCCACCACCATATTACCTTATCTAAAAACATGATCCATCTCCAGATGTTATAGTGATTTAAGGTGCCTTAGAGTTTTCATTATTATAATTGACACCCTCAAAATATCTATAGCCCTCTTGTTAAGATAATTGATAATGTTGAGATAATCTCCCTCCACTATTATCTTACACCCAACTACCTTGTCAGATTTTTCTCTTTTCAAAATTGCTCTAGCTTCTTCTTAACGACTTGTCATAGATCCTAGAAACTCATTGAAAATATCAATTAGGATCTATTTGCCATACTTTATCACTACCCCTACCTTCCTAGGTTTTCCCTTAGAAGATCCATCAAAATTGAGCTTTAGCCGTCCCTCCCTAGGCATATATAATTTTGCATTTCTTATATTTTCTTGGGGGCCTTTATATTTTCTTATATCAGTTGGGCTAAGGTCTCAATGTTTACCAATATTTGCATCCCCTATAGATTCTATAATTTCCTTTATTATCCACTATAGTAATCCAAATCATCTACCTTATACTTAAGGAGGACATATTTTCCTCCTTAAATGTTCTTCTATTATGCTCCAACCAAACCCCAAGCATAGTGGAAAGGAATCATATCCCATATATTATTCAACCTCACACTCCTAAAGATATTTTCACACTATTCTATGCAATCCACCATTTTATTTGGTATTACTCAGATGACCCACATATCCTTAATTAAAACTTGAAGAATCAAAAGGGAATAATTGTTGGAATATGTAATGCAACATTGTGTAAATTATTCTAAGACTAAAATATAAATTCTAAAGAATAATATTTGAATTAGAATATAATTATATCTTATGTAAAATAGTTCCACCCAATTAATAAATAAATTAAGGGTGCTAGGAATGTTTAATTGCTTGGGAAAAATTTATTTCTCTTTTCTAGCAAATATTAGAAAGTAACTAATCACTTTCTAATATTTGATAGATGCCACTTATCACATATCTCAAAGATTAGATTGTGATAAAATCATAAAGTAACTAAAGAAATTTCTAATATTTGATAGATTATGATAAGATTAGATTGTGATAATATTTAGGGTTGTAATAGAAAAAATTCTCTTTAAATATAGGTGTTTTCTACTACATATTATCATATATTGTCATATTGACTTGTGTTGTAATTTATGTTGATGCATATTGTTGCATAACATTAAAGCATTCTTGTACTGTTGAATCATTGAGTAATATAGTGAGATTCATAGTGGATTTTTCCCTTCTTCATTTAAAGTAGGGTTTTACCACTCAATATTTGTGTTGTGGGTTTACCTCTTTTGTGTGTGATTGATCTTGTGAAACATTCTTCGATCTTGAGGAGACTTTGCTTGTCTCAAATTTGGTATTAGTGGTTGGGATCTCCATCAAGTGTCTTCAATCCTTTGAGGTGAAAAACCCATTAAGGTATATATTTTTTTACATGCCTTTGATATTTGGGTATTTTATATAAACTTATTTTGCAAATCCGCCATTAGGGTTTATAGATTTATTATGTTTTTAGATCTAGTTGTTAGATCTTTTGCAAACAGTATTTTCATTTTAAATCTATAATTTTTTTTGGTATTAATATTTTTTTTGGAAAGGTTTTTGGAGCCAAACGGACCCCATGGTTGCGTTCGAAAGACCCAAAAACCCCTATTTCAATATATAGTCATTTTTTTGTCATTTATTTAAAAAAATAGTCGGCTATATATATATATATTACTTTATATATATAAAAAAAAAATTGTTTTAAAAAAAAAACATTTTTGCTTTCTAAAAAAAAATAGTTTTGTTTAAAAAATAAAATATATAGTTTTGTTTAAAAAAAAAAAAACAATTTTGCTTTATAAAAAAAAAAAATCATTTTGTTTTTTGAAAAAAATATGCTTTATAAAAATCTTTAAACTTTTTCATGCCATTTTTTTTATTAATAAAATAAATTTTATTAATTTAATTGCATTTTTTAAGCAATTTTTTGTATTAAAAATTATTATTATTCTCCTTAAATGCAATATTTTTTGTCTCACATTAACAATGGTTGTTTGTGAGTTTGCTTGTTTTGCAGGGTTATCCAAGTATATTTTGGAGTATACAAGGCAATTTTTGATCAACTTTTTCATTCTCTTCCCCTATTTTTATTAATTTCTTCTAATCTCTCTCCAGTATTTGCTTGAAGCATACTGTAAATTAATATAACTTGTATCTCTCATTATGAAAGTAAAAGAGAATGAAAGTGAGAGTGTGAGTAATGAGATATTGCTCACTATAAACCATTATGAGCATGCTAAAGATGCATGGGATTTGATAAAACAAGTCCATATAGGGTCCAACACATAAAGGAAAATCACTTTATTGTCCAAAATTCTTAGCACTATACAAGGTGAAGAAGAAAGTGCCTTGATCTTCCTCTCAAATATGAAAGACATGAGAACTCAACTATTGGCTTGTAATTGTGATTGGATAAGTGAGAAGCTCTTAAGCTTTATCATTTTGAGGAACTTTTCAAGCAAGTTCAAGAATTTTGTCACAATTATTGAGACAAGGCTAGAGCAAGAAGAGGATGGCATTCCTCTCAATAGTATTTCACAATTATTGATTCACCATGAAGAGTATCTTAATCGAGACAAACTAAATGGTCAAGTTGTCAAGGAGAAGAATGCTGCCTTGAGTTCCACTAAAGCTTCCTTCAAGAAGAAATACAAGGGAAGGAAAAATCAAAATCTTCAACCCAAAAAGCCTAGAGTTGATTTCACTTGCAATTCGTACCCTCATGAAGGAAATTGGCTTTGAGCCATTTGGTCCTTCACATTTGCTCTTCGATAATCAATCAGTTATTGCCTTGGATAAAAATCTTGTAATGCATAAAATAACAAAGCATGTTGAAATCCAAGCCCATTTTATCAGAGAGAAGGTATTGTATGGGACTATTCAGTTCAAGTATTGCCCATCATCTTCTAATTCTACTGATTTGTTCACCAAACCTCTTCCCAAGGAGTAGTTTTGTAAGTTGAGGGACTCACTTGGTTTGGTGAAGTTGTCCTCAAGGAGGAATGAAGTGTAGTTACACTTGTGTGATAACAAATTTATCTTTATGAGGTGTTTTGTGCTATGTATATGAGTTGATATTTTGTGGTATAATTGCTTTTTGTATCTCTTTTGAATATGGTAATTTCTTGTTTGCCTTGTGCAACTTTTGTACATGTTACTTTGTAGATGACATTGTGCAATTATGGTATATGATGCAATTGCTTTATGCGACTCTTTTACATGGTACTTTCTTGTTGCCTTGTGCAACTTTGTACATATTTTATTATGTGGTTGGCATTATGCAATTGATTTATCATGGTACTTTCTTGTTAGCATTTATGCTACTTTTGTACATGATATTTTATGGTTGGATTTATGCAACCGGTGTGCACACTATTATTTTCATATACCTTATGCAACTCTTGTACATGGTACTTTTTTGTTATCCTTGTGCTACTTTTGTACATGGTACTTTAGAGTTTGCATTATCATGATACTCCTTGTTTGCTTTATGCAACTTTGTATATGATATTTTTTGATCAACTATACAGCACGTGACTATAAGTATGGCTTGGCATATTTTTGTAATGACTTATAGTTCACTATTTGTTAGATCAATTTTGTTATCATATTTGGATATTCATATATGTTGTGGTGAATATATTTATGATGATGTATCTAACTGATCTTATGTTGAGCTACTTGTAGCTTGCAGGTACTTCCATTTGGGATTTTGTAGGCTTACTAAAGACACCCTTGTGATATTTTCTTCTTGTCATTTGCAACCACTTGTGGTTGATGGATGGCTTTGTAAGTTGCTTGTATCTGAAGCTACTCCATTGGGGGCTTGCAGTCTCATTTTAGCCCATTTTGTATTGGTGCCTTATTGTAAACCATTCTTGGTCATAGAAGTTCATTGTAACTATATTACTCATTTGATTCTCATCCCCATTTTTATCTTTAGGAACAAAATGTTTATTTTTCTCAAAATTCCTTTTTCCAATATTGCATTGCGGGGGAGTGTTGGAATATGTAATGCAACATTGTGTAAATAATTCTTAGACTAAAATATAAAGTCTAAAGATTAATATTTGAATTAGAATATAATTCTATCTTATGTAAAATATTCCCACCCAATTAATAAATAAAATAAATGTTCTAGGAATATTTAATTTTTTGGAAAAAAGTTATTTCCCTTTTCTAGCAAATATTAGAAAGTAACTAATCACTTTCTAATATTTGATAGATTGTGATAATATTAGATTGTGATAAGATTTAGGGTTGTAGTAGAAAAACTTCTCTTTAAATAGGGGTGTTTTCTACTACATATTATCATATTTTATCATATCTTGTCATATTGACTTGTGTTATAGTTTATGTTGATGCATATTGTTGCATAACATTGAAGCATTCTTATATTGTTGAATCATTGAGTAATATAGTGAGATTCATAATGGATGTTTTCTTTCTTCATTTTAAGTAGGGTTTTACCACTCAATATTTGTGTTGTGGGTTTACCTTTTTTATGTGTGATTGATCTTGTGGAGCATTCTTCGATCTTGGGGAGACTTTACATCCTAACATTATGTGTTCCACTAACTCTTCCTATTATTTACATAGATTATATCTATTATGAAATTGAAACCATCATTTATGCAAGCTATCTATTTTTAGTATCTTATTCTGCACAACAACCCAAAGGAATATTGTTATCTTCGATGTTGCCTTTGTTTCCTACAACCTCCTCCATTGGAACCCATCTTCCAACTTAGTTGATAAAATATCATAGCATTATTTTTCATTAAAGGATCCATCAAGGATAGCCCCCCATACTATAGAGTCTTCACCTGTATTTAGACCTACATGGAAAACTCTTAGTTTAATTTTGAGCTTATTTAAAACTTAATCAGTATGGTTACTATCATATAAGTCCTTCTATATTATCACTTACTCTTCTTGTATTAGGTAGTCTACAACCATACTCCCACATATTTTTTTGGATATACCCATACTTTAGCTAACTCCTCATCCAATATTAGGGTATATTTTATAGCCATGCATCCTCCCAAAAGTGAATCAACCTACCATTCCCAATTTAGGACTCCTTTTCATAGCATCTTTCTTACCTTAATCATATAGTTCCATATAGATGAGTCTTTAGAAGGATTTCATATGGTTAAAATTTTCATTTCTTCTTGGCTATCTAAGTACTTATTCTTTAAAATTTTGGCCCACAGAGTGTGGCCTTCATTCATTACCCTCCATCCTACTTTAGTAGCTAATATATTAGAAGAGAGAATGGAGAAGCATAAATTTACCTATGTGAAGTTATAATAAATAATTCAATGGACCCAATATTGTACATAATAGAAAAGAGAATAGAAGTGTAACTATACCTCCATGAAAACCCATAAATTATATCATGTAAAAAGGATTACATATATACATGTAATCAATGTATTTTCATCCAAATGAATATATCATCTATGAAGTACCCATAAATAAAATATTCAAATAGTCAATTACTATCTTCATGAAATCACATAAATCACAAAGTCATGTGAACAAGATAATTATATCAATCATGGATTGTCCAATATTTTATATATAGTCTAAAAAACTTGTGCCACAATATGTAATTAATTAAAATTGCAAAGACATATACTAATGCTTTCTAGCAAGCATTCCCTTTTTTAACTTTGGTCTTGGATTATAGTTTGTTTATAATTAATCGATACCTTGGGCTTGTATGAAAATCTATCTACAATGCTCTTTCTCTCTCTCTATTTTGGGTTCATCCACTTTCAGCTTTAATTATAATTTTCTTGTAATCCATCGATACACTAGGCCCATATAATGTAGTCCACCTATAATCCATATGTTAGAATTTATAGTTTTTTTAAAAAATATATTAAAGCATACATTAACCACAATCATTTGTAGAAGAGTGAAGGAGTGAAATGAAGAGAGATATAGATATAATATAAACAAGATGTGGGTGTCCATGGGCGCCCCTACGATCACATGCAATTTACAAAGTCAATTCAATGGATTAGTCATTGGGGGCATTTATAGCTTAATTCCAAATTAATGCTAACCTTATGTCAATTTAACTAGACTTGAAGGTTAAATTACAATTAAATTTATTAAACCTTTTAGTTAAGTTTAACCATATAGGTGATTTAGATTAAAATATCCTTATATTTACATATAGAACACCCATAGGCTAACATTAGGTGCATTTATAGTAAATTCATCATTATTAACCTTGGCTAATAAGGATAGCTTATTAATATTCCAACACTCCCCATAATCTAAAATGAGAAGCCAAGGGGAGTAGACATTAGATATGGTAACATCTCCCCCATCCACTCATAATTAATGCTTTAGTTAGGAAAAGAATCTTCAGTATAGATCCTACTATGTTCTCTTATCAAAGTTACATAAACTGGATCAACCCTTCCATGAAAATGAAGCCATGATTCCACCTTTTAGATCCAAGCTATTGGGTATTTTATGAAAAGATATTAAACATATAATATGGTGATAATAATCTATTCTTCAATCTAAAAAAAATATTTGAACCATCAAATATTTGACTTCCAAATAGAAACAAGGTGTAACTTTCACTGATCATCTACAACACTATAATAAGCCCTTGAATAAATGTTATCAAAGTGTAGAGCTTGAGAAATAGTGCAATATAAATAATGGGATAAAAATACTTTCCTATGCAAAGGTTATGGCCTTTGGAAGGTAGGAAATTTTATTAGGATAAAAGAACAAATTAAGCATCCAAAACATAGGAGGTAAAATTGACTAATAAAGCCTATTATGTTTTACATCCTAGAAGTGCCACTTGTGTTGTGCTAATAATACCATCTCTATGACTAAATGAATTTCTAAAATGTTCTAAATGGATGAATAGGTATTTGAGACATCAAAAAAATATGATTAATCAACTTCAAATATATATTAAAAAGTAAAATATGTTCATGTTAGTGCTACATGGGTCTCATAATCAAACAAACAATAATAAAATGGAAGTATACGATTCAAACTCATAATACCTTACTATCAAAGTCCTATGTATCCTTTTATAGTTCATAAGACTAGCAAGGATGTTAAATAATGAGAATTAACATCCACAATATTAGTATGAATTGGACAAGCATATAGACTTGAAAAAAAAATATTCTTCCAGCTTTACAAAAATATACACCAAGAAGAATCAAACCAAACATTTTCCATATGCAATAAATAATACCAACTATAGTTCCCATGGTTGTGTTGGAGTTATACTTGAATTCCATGTAGATATAAATAAGGATAGAGTGCACTTTTGAAAAATAATAAAATAATTATCATGTGACTTGACCATGGAATGTGATCCAAGAAAAGTAATTTACAAAGCACCATACCACCAGGTACATTAAAGTAAGAATAACTTAAAATTTGAAAAAACTAAACCTTTATCATTGGATTAAAAGGAAACCAGAATATATTACGTTGTTCACTAAATAATTGAGAATGACTAAGACCCAAAATAAAGCACAACATCTAGAATAGTATATTCAAATAATAAACTATAATAAACAACAAAAATTTTGAATTTGAAACTCAATGTTTAGTTTTCAAAACTTAAATATGCTATAGAGAATTTTACTATCCCAAATAAAGGAGGATAATTTGGACTATAGAACAATGAAAAAAATAATAATGTGAGGGGAATGAACTCATGATGCCTCCATAAGAGAGAAAATAATAAACTAGCACCATAGAAATGGATTTGATGTCAAGGACAAGAATTAGTGCTATATTTATCTTCTCAAATCTACCTTTAGCTATGGATTAAAAATAAAAAAATTAGTTTATACATTGGAATTTATCATATGAACCTACAAAAGAGAGTTGAAAATATATGCTAAGCTAGTTAATATGCCCAACTAGTAAGCTATAATTTTTTGGACAAGAAAAACCTAACATAGTATCTCTAACCTATTGTACAATGGTCATGCTAAGAACATAGATGTAAGAAAACATGTTTTGGCTATACTATGTTGGGCGAAAATAGGGTTATATGTCTCCTTGTAGCCCAAAAAAACCTTCCCTAAAAGTATATGACCATGATCACAATAATAACCCCACAAAATAGTGTCTAATAGACTTATGCCCATCTTCAAACTATAAATCTCATATTTTGAGAATTTGCAAAGATGAGGTGATGCCATGGTCAATATGTTTCACCCTTCCATGTAGAATTGATCTTCTAGAATAATGGATGTCATAGATACAATAGTTAAATTTTGGATGATTTGATAGATGGTGATAAACATAGGAAATATTCTATCCATATACCATATCTTCACTAAAAAGTCAATGTTGAAAGCCATAATTCCAACATAGAGCACAATAAAAATATTTTTTCCAAATATATCCTATAATGGTCTACATCCCTCTCAAACAAGGTGGCTATCATGACAAATTATATAACATAAAAGAAACATGTGAAGGATATCATACAAAGGTATGTTGGTATTTATGAACACTAGAGTGTTCTAACAGTAGAATGCCTAGACATTGCATCATGGATTTCAAATATTTTTTTTTTGCATTTAATGAAGTAAAAACTACATGAATCAACATGTAAATATGAATGAGTTTGGTTGCAATAGTTTTGGCATCAAATTTCAAGAATTTTTAATTCATTTTTTTGAAATTTTTTCAAAAAGAAAAAAATTATCAATTTTTGCTTATGATGCCATTGAATGGGAACCATTATTTTGTGTGACTAGAAAATTCCACCTTGTGATGGATATGATACCATGTTGGCATTTACAATATTTTCTAGAAATCTTCTCAATATGAATATTAAATGATATATAAAGAGTGATAGACAAAATAGAAATAAGGGGTGGGTTTTGGTAGGCATCCCCACAATCACACATCACTCACAAAAGTGGTATAATGGATCAATAATTAGGGATATTTATAGTTATACTTATCAAAAATAACCTAACATGAAGGTTAAATTACAATGTCTGATACAATATCAATTTCGTAGGATTTGTAGCTTTCAAATAAGAATGGATTTTGAGATTCAATTTTTTTAGAGAAATATTATTAGAACATGCAATAATTATTTGAATAGTGTTGTGAACTACAACAAAAAGTGAAGGAACCCTAGTTGGCACTATAGAAGAAGAATTTGGAAGAAGAAAACCCAAAGAATTATTTTTTTAAGCACACAAAAAGGCAACCAGGTGCATTAAAAGGAAGAGTAACTAAGCAAACTTAGTCCTAGGAGAAGTTATGAAAATGGGGGAAGTTATCAAACTCTCAGAGAAAATATTTATTGGAAGACTCTAAGGGTTTGATATTTTTGAAAAATCCTTGGTATATTGGATGGCAATGGAATGGATGTGCCTAGTTTCTTACTGTTTTCAAGAGGGTGGTTATCATTTTAGTTTAGGACTAAGGAAGATGTGAAGAATATTTTTTTGGAGAAATGGTTTGGGTGGTCAAATTTGTTAATCCTAAAATTATAGGACCCATTTTTTGACCCTATGATAAATCATATACCTACTCACACTATATGGGTAAAGTGATTGATTTTACCACTAGAATTTTGTTCTAGAGATATTTTCCAAGCTGTAGGAGATTGTCTTGGTTCTTTCTTGGAGGTGGATGAGAGATATCAATCCTCATGCATGAGAACAATGGTCAAGATACTTGTTAACATGGATTGGTGTAGCAAATTATATTGAAGTAAAAAAAATGATGCATGTTTAAATATTGGACTACATTGGAGTGTCTTTTATGTGTTCACATTATCATGACTATGGGAATATTGTGAGGTATTGTTATCTTAATGTTTAAAGGAAGGTTTGGTGTCATATAGTAGCAGGACAAGTTTTTAAGGGTAAGAATGAGATGTAAATTTTATTCTAGCACATGAATCATAGACTAGATATAAAATTTAATTAGTGCATAAGAATCATAAGCTAGAGGATTTAGGGGAAAGAACAGGAGATGTGGAGAAGGTGGAGATGAAATTTTTTGTGCTAGATCAAGTGATGGATGTAGAATTGTCTCATTTTGAATCAAGACTAGGAATATTAGAGTGAAATTTGGATGTCATGCTCTTGGACCTAGATACAAGATTACTAAGTGAAACTATTGCCACATCTCATTTCTCATTGGGATCATTGGTAATTCTCCTTTAGGTCTATCAATTGACCAATGGCCAGACCTTTCAGTCTATAAAACTAAGTCCCCCTTGAAGGGGACAAGGGTGTATTTGAGCTACAAGGAGGACCCTAGAATTATTCTTCCTTGGTGGTGGATCCAAACCTTGGTTTAGACTCAGTCATGTTTATTAGTATTGTTCCATAGTTAACCAATTTGAGTTTACTTCCACACTTCATAGATAGATAGTAAATGCAATAAATAGATTAAAACAATCTTTGGATATTTTTTGCCTAGTAACAAGTATGAAAATTAATATATAGAAGTCAAACATCTCCTTCAATTGTATGAATTAGGATCAGGTCATATTAATAGATAAGTTATTCTCTTTTAAAATTGATATTCAAGAGGGGTTTAAATATATGTGGATTTTTTTAAACCCAATGACTACTCTAAAAAAGACTACAGTTGGTTGATAAATAAGGTGGAAATAAGAATTAATAAATTATTTAATAGATGACTCTCTTTGGGGGCGATATTGACTTTGGTCAAGTCTGTGCTAAAATTGTGATTTTTTTATTTTTTATTTTTTGTTGATTTTTGTGATTGTTGGGCGTTAAATGTTGATAGCACAATATAGGGAACCCACCTTGGTTGGTGAGTTGTTGGGTCAGCTCTCGAATGATGGCTAGGAATGGTTTGAGGTAATTGATCTCAAACAAGTGGTGCATATTCCCATAGTCATGTCAGATCAAGCGTATCTGACAACCCTAGCTCACCAATGGGATAGTAGGACCAAAACATTTCATATCCCTACTGGAAATATGATTGTGACTCTAGAGGACGTCTACCAATTTTTTGGTATTCTAATTGAGGGGCACCCTATCACCTCCACTTCCCTTTTGCAATGGGGGAGAGTTATTTAGAGGATATTTTAAGGGTAGGTATATCTTGCATTAGTGAAAATGGACCATGGTGGAGTTCTTATCAGAGCATGATATGATGTCAATGTATTATCTTGGTTCCAAGAAATAGCAATGTACATCATATTAAAAATCCTACTATAAAATTATTTAGGAGTGAGGTTCCCTTGGAATCTCTTTGACATAGTACAGGATCTGATCAAGTGTGATATACAATACCTAATCATTATTGGCTCATATATATGATGAGCTCTATGATATTCAACATAAAATTTATACCAAGTTAAAATTTATAAATATTTCTCATTAAAACAAAGTGAAATGTGCCTCCAAATTAGGTCTAAAAATGTTTTATAAGCAATGAACAAAATTATTATACAACGAAAGAATGGTTATGTTTAAATTAGGGTTTATATGTTCAAGTTAGGGGTTGTATGTCCAAATTAGTGTTTCACTTAGGGTTTATAGGGTTTTATAAATAACAAACAAAATAATAGTGTGCACTTAATTTTTCTTACCAGTCATAGAGAGACATGGCACTTCGTGCAAGTGAAAAAGAGTAAACCGTGCGTAGTTGTCTAGTCATAGTGGAAGACATCGCACTTTGCAAGTGATAAAATAGAGTTAGCTATGCATAGATTGTGGCTTTCCGCTCATAGTAGGAGAATTCATAGTAAAAAGAGTTAGATGTGAGTGGATCACTGCTTTCCACTCATAGTGGGAGGCTTCGCACTTTGCCAAAGTGATGAAACTATGCACGGCATTATGTGCTCATAGTGCGTGGCTTTTTGCTCATGGTGGGAGACTTCGCACTTCGTGAGAGTGATCAAACAAAGTAAACCATACACATCGCTTTTTGCTCAAGGTATAAAAATTAGCACTTTGTGATAGTGATGAAACAAAGTTAACTGTGCTTGGATCGTCACTTTGCACTCATAGTGGGAGAGCTCATCGTAGCGTAAAGTCCAAGCAGTAAGTCTGCAAATTTTTATTTTTATATTTTAATTCATTTATTTTGAAAATGATATTTGATTTGTAATGCCTCAATTGAATTCCTCACTATCAAAGCTATTCTCTATGTGTATGTTGAAAAATAAATATTTTATGTAATTAGAATAGCATGTTGTAGATTGTAGTGATTATTATGTATATGATTATTGAGAAGATAGAGTATGAGAGAGGACTCAAGTAGATAGGATCACATTCGACATATAACATGTGATTATCATTCCTATAAATTCAAATAATAGTTTTTAATTGGAACACATTATCATTAAACTTAATAAAAAAGGTTACAATTAAAAAGAGGCTAAAATAAATCATGACACCAAGAGTCCAGAGAACAACATATAGCAAAATAAAACAAGGAAATAGAAGCCACTAAGCCATCGGCCCAGCACTAGGAGGAGGAGGTGAATCAGGTCAAGGATGATACTTCCCCATAGAATAGGGGTCATCCGTCGGTGGGTTAACCACCCAAGTATCAAGAATAGGAGCAGCAAGAGGAACCATAATTCCCCAAGTAGGGGCAATAGATCCAACCAAATGAGTGTGCGTGGAAATTTGTGAACCAAGAGCAATGGAAGACGAGGGAGCCAGAGAAGCATGAAAAAAGAGATGACCCGAAGCTGGAGATGAGTGAAAAGAGTGAACTTGAGTAGGAGAAGGGCTTCGCCAACCCTTATGGTGATGGCAAGCCAAGATTCACACAATGAAACTTGAAATTATTTCTTTGTAAATTGCTTAACACAGTATTACAATACCGTCCACCAGCATAATTCTTCCCCCTCTCAATCTCGAACTCACCATCCCTTCCCTTACAATTTCTCAAGTTTTTATCGAGGTCTCGACCCTCTAGGCCATTAATGCCCCACCTGAAAGAACCCATTAAACTAAATCTGAAAGTTCGCTTCCTCGACCAAGTTTTCAAATTTCCTTCCATAAATGGGCAACTGCCCCGATCCGCTATGAAAGCTTGCATTAAAGACCCCTTGACCTGCAATCACCATTTTGGTCAGACTGTCCTTCTGAACTGCTATCTCATCCATAATGTCCATGGCCTGCAACTGTCGCCTTGTCAGAACATTCATTTGTGACCATTGCCTCTTTTCCCGTGTGCGGGGCCGTCTGCGTGTTCATTTCTGATTTGCCTTCAACTGGTCGCGATATCATGACATGTCACGATATCACAACATGTCGCAATATCATGACCATTCCACTTTCGAGCCCAAAGATTTGGTTCTTATCATGATATCACGATGTCGCGATATCATGACAATTCTTGCCTTCGCCTTGCCTTAGCTTTCAATGTTGCATTATTGCGACGTCACGATATTGCGACAAAAATTGCCTTTGCCTTGCCTTAGCTTTTGAAGTCACGATATCACGACGTCGCAATATCACGACAAAACTTGCCTTCGCATTGCCTTAGCTTTCGATGTCATGATATCGCGACGTCGCGATATCACGACACGCGACAAAAATTATGCCTTGCCTTTGTTTCCTTTGGATGCCGCAATTTCACGACAACCAAGACCCAGGCGGTCAACCTCTGTCTTTGACAACCAAGTTGCATCTTCTACAGGTCTGCCCTTCCACTTTATCAAATATTCAGAATACTATTTTTTCCTGGTGCTTGTGCCTTCACGAGCGTCTAATATTTCCTTGACCTCGTCTGTGGTTGGAGTAGATGCTAGAATTTGCCATAATTCTATACTTGGTGCCTCTATACTCTCTCCCTCATGGTATTCCACTAAATATAAAATGTTAAAAATAGGTGAAATGTCAAGCCAACTTGGCAATTCCACTTCATATGCATTGCCTGACTCCCGTTTTTCTAGTATTCTGCATGGCCCAAACTTCTTCATCTTTAGTTTGTTATAAGTTTTGGTAGGAAATCTTTCTTTTCTGAGATGGACCATGACTTCATCTCCCACTTTGAATTCTTTGAACCGCCACTTTTGGTCTGCGCTTGTCTTATATTGAGTATTCATTTTTATAATTTGTTTCTTTACTTCTTCATGCAGACTTTTCATATGTTCCGCAAATTCCTCTACCTCGGCATTGCACTTTTCCCCTTTATCCAGTTGTCTCAACTCAGAAACATTTCTTGGGCTCTTTCCATATATGACTTGGAATGGAGATTTGTTTGTACTCCTGTTGACAGAATTGTTGTATGCAAATTCTGCCTACGGCAAAACTAAATCCCATCCCTTGGGTTTATTTGCTATCAAGCATCTTAATAAATTACATAGACTTCTATTTACCACCTTTGTCTATCCATAAGTCTATGGGTGGTACGCAGAACTGAACTTCAGATCTGTCTTCAACTTCTTCCACAATGTTCTCTAGAAGTACCCAACAAACTTTGTATCTCTGTCAAAAACTATGCTTTTTGGTAGACCGTGAAGTCGTACCACTTCCTTGAAAAATAACCCTACAATGTGAACCGCGTCACTTATTTTCTGGTAGGGAATAAAATGTGCCATCTTGGAGAATCTATCAACCACCACAAATACGAAATCATTTCCCCTCTATGTTCTCAGCAACCCAAGGATGAAATCCATGCTGATGTCCTCCCATGGCCTCTTAGGTACATGTAACGGCTGATACAATCCTGTGTTCTACTTCACGCCTTTTGCCATCTGGCATACTCTACAACTTTGCACAAACCTTTTCACATCCTGCTACAGTTACGACCAATAATAGTTCTCTCACCAGGGCAATGGTCTTATCCCGGCCAAAATGTCCCGCCAGTCCTCCGTTGTGTTTCTCCTTGACTAAGTTTTCTTGCATGGAACTCCTTGGAATGCATAATTTACTTCCTCTAAACAACATTCCATCTTGGATTATAAAATCCAACCATTTTGTCCTGTCCAGAGTAACAGGTGCCAAGCAAGTCGTCCAGGCTTCTACAAAATTAGGATCTTTAGGGTACAAACCCTTTAGTTCTTTAAACCCGACTACTTCCACTATCATTTCAATCAGCAAATTATGCCTTCTACTTAAGGCATCTACAACTCTGTTTGATTTCTCGCTTTTGTGCTTCGGCACAAAGGTATAACTTTGGAGAAACTCAACCCACTTCAATTGTCTCTGATTCAGTTTTGTTTGGCTGTTGATATACTATAAGGCCTGATGATCAGTATATAGGACAAACTCTTTTGGCAGTAAATAATGTTTCCACTTCTTTAGAGCTTGAACCATAGCATAAAATTCTTGATCATAAACTGAATACTTTTTTCTAGCATCATTGAGTTTCTCGCTAAAGTAAGCAACAGGCCTACCTTCTTGACTCAAAATAGCTCCTATGGCACTCCCACTAGCATCAGTATCCACCTGAAATACCTTATTAAAATTTGGAAGTGCCAAAACAGGCTGTTCTATGACTTTCTTCTTCAACATATCAAAACTCTTATCTGCTCCTAAGGTCCATTTGAACTCTTTCTTATCCCCTCTCATTGTTTCTGTAAGGGGTGCACAAATGCTGCTAAAATTCCTAATGAATTTCCTATAAAAATTGGCCAGACCATGAAATGATCTTACCTCAGTTGTGCTTCTCGGAGTAGGCCATTCGATGATAGCCCTCACCTTTTTTGGGTCCATTTTTAGACCTTCTGCTGAGATAACAAATCCCAGGTACACTAACTCCTTCTTTACAAAATTACACTTTTTTAGATTGATTAATAACTGATCCTCCCGCAGCTTCCCAAAAACCCTTCTGATGTGCATCAGGTGTTCTTCTAGGGTTCTGCTAAATATTAATATATCATCTAAATAGACAATGACAAATTTTCCTAAAAAATCTTTCAGTACCTCATTCATCAGCCACATGAAGGTACTTGGGGCATTGGATAGCCCAAATGGCATGACCAACCACTCATACAGGCCCTCTCTGGTCTTGAAGGCTGTCTTCCACTCATCTCCCTCTCTGATACGGATCTGATGGTAACCACTCTTGAGATCAATCTTGGTGAAGTACTTGGCTCCACTTAAACAGTCCATTATGTCATCCATTATTGGCAATGGAAATCTGTATTTTATTGTGATCTTGTTGATGGCTTGAGAATCTGTACACATTCTCCACTCTCCATATTTCTTTGGTGCTAGCACTACAAGTACCGCACTTGGACTCAAACTTTCCTGAATTAGTCCCTTCTTCAGCAACTCCTAGACCTGCCTATTTAACTCAGTTTCTATAGGCGTCATTCTGTGTGTAGATTTATTTGGCAAGCTCGATCCTGGTACCAAATCTATATGGTGGTTGATTTTCCTAACTGGGGGTATACCCTCAGGCACATTATCAAACACAATATCTGGAAATTCCTCCAACAGATCTAGGACTTCTGCTGGGGTATCTTTGCATTCTTTCTCCCTAACTCTCGAAATTATTGCATAACACAAATGTTCATGCTTCAAACCGTCCAAAAATTTTCTCCCTTCAACTAAACAAATTATGGAGCTATTACATACCTTTTCATCCGCCTCCTTCATGGGCTTCAGCTTATGGCGCATGCCATTCTTCGTCAATGAGTAGGTGTTGGCATGACCATCATGCACTGCACTCCAATCGAACTGCCAAGGTCTTCCCAGCAACAGATGGCAAACATCCATAGGTAGGATGTCGGACAGGACCTCATCACAATAATTCCCAATATTAAATTTAATGAAGCATTGCTCATTGACCAAAGCCCTATGGTCCTTCTATAACCATGTGATCCGATATGGATGCGGGTGCTTCCTCCTCTTTAATTGTAACTTGGTAACCATTTCCTCAGAGACCAAGTTATCAGTACTTCCATTATCAATAATGACATTATAGACCTTACCCAAACTTTTACATCATATGCAAAACAGGTTTCTTCTCTGGTCTGATCTTTCCTCTGCATTCAACAGAGCTCTTCTTGTTATCATATCTTCTCCTCCTTCTACTTCCTTAGAATGTTCTGATTCCACATCTTCATCTGCTATAGCAGATTTGGCTGGTCCTTCAGGTCTCTTGTTCGTCATTTCCTGGTGTTGTGGACACTCGAATGCTTGATTTCCTTCTTCACCATAGTGGAAACAAGTCCCATGAAATACTCCTCTTCAAAACCCTCATCCAAATCCACCCCGTCCTCTTGGGTAGTTGTTCTGATCAGGGGGTTGATAACTATCCTCTTCCTTTTGATCCTGGTTACTACTTGTTTCACCAGTATTTTTTAGATCTTTGTATTTTTCTCCACTGGTCCTCCCACCAGTTCTTCCACCATGGCCCCTTCCTCTTTGCCTGCCTTCAAACTGTCTATTCAATTTTTCTTCCACCTTTAGGTCAAACTGGTAAGCGTCCTCAATGGTGCTTACCTAAACTAGGCTTAGCTCTTCTTGGATACCGAGTCTCAATCCATTGATATAACGGGCCACCTTATCCTTGTTTGCCTCTAAATTTTTGGTTCTAATAGAGATCTTGTAAAACTCCTCGATGTATTCTTGGACAGTTTTGTTTGTTTGTCTCAAAATCTGCATTTTCCTTAGCAGATCCAACTTGTAATATGCCAGAACAAACTGTATTTTTAGCTTTTCCACCATCTTATCCCATCTTGTTATTCTTTCCTTCCCTCTTTTGTTCCTTTCCAGTTGTATTCCATTCCACCAGATGCTGGCATGACCCTTCAGCTTGGTCTTAGCAAATTTGACCCGATTAGGGTCTTCAACCTCCTCATATTCAAAATATTCTTCTAGGTCATTTATCTAGTCAATCACCTCTTCTGGATTTAGGTTCCTAGAATATGTAGAAACCTCCATTTTTGGTTGCTTTCCAATTTGAGAGATGGCTTTGTACAACCTGGCTTGTGCAGGATCTACAACCTCTTCTTCTTCCTCAAATTGGTCTTCTTCTTCATCAACTTCGTCTTCACTTCCTTCATCCCTTTTAGGCTCCTGCCTTATGTGTAGCATTTCTTGCAGGGCCTGAACTTGCCTCTACAAGGCTCATAAATCTTTCGTCAGCACCACATTTCTTGCTCCACCATGGTTTCTTCATGGAGGCATTTTTATTTCTTCCCTTACAAAATCTTCCATAGATCCTGGTGTAACTGTCTCTCTTTCAGTGATCTGTTACACACTCAAGAAATCCTGCTCTGATACCACTTGATGGCAAGCCGAGATTCACACAACGAAATTTGAAATTATTTCTTTGTAAATTGCTTAACACAGTCTTACAATACCGTCCATCGGCATAATTCTTCCCCCTCTCAATATTGAACTCACCATCCCTTCCCTTACAATTTATTGAGTTTTTATCGAGGTCTCGACCCTCTAGGCCATTAATGCCCCACCTAAAAGAACCCATTAAACTAAATCTAAAAGTTCGCTTCCTCGGCCAAGTTTTCAAATTTCCTTCCATAAATGGGCAACTGCCCCGATTTGCTATGAAAGCTTGCATTAAAGACCCCTTGACCTGCAACCGCCATTTTGGTCAGACTGTCCTTCTGAACTGCTATCTCATCCATAATGTCCATGGCCTACAACTGTCGCCTTGTTAGAACATTCATTTGTGATCGCTGCCTCTTTTCTCGCACGTAGGGCCGTCCGCGTGTTCATTTTTGATTTGCCTTCAACTGGTCGCGATATCGCAACATGTCACGATATCGTGACCGTTTCACTTTTGAGCCCAAATATTTGGTTCTTGTCATGATATCATGACGTTGCGATATCACGACAACTCTTGCCTTTGCCTTGCCTTAGATTTTTATGTCACGATATCGTGACAAAACTTGCCTTCACCTTGCCTTAGATTTTGAAGTTGCGATATCACGACAAAACTTGCCTTCGCCTTGCCTTAGCTTTCGATGTCGCGATATCGCGACATTGCGATTTCACGACGCGTGACAAAACTTATGCCTTGCCTTGGTTTCCTTTGGATGCCGTAATTTCGTGACAAAAATTTTTCCTTGGGAAAGAAAAGAAATAAACAAAATACAAAGTACTTAGAAAAATTTGGTGGATGCAAGATTGCTCTACTGTTGTTGGATGCTCCTACATCAGATGACCTACAAACTGAGTGGGAGCAGAACCCCAGCCATGGGCATGAGACCACAAATTGAATGAAGAAGATATACTATTGTTCAACTGAAAGAGGAAATTGTTACCTTGGGCTTAAAAACATAATTGTCACATTGAGTGGTCATCCCAAGAATTTTCATCCTAAGGAGCACAACCCTTCTATCCCAAGTATTATCATTCAAGCAATTGAGTGCATCATACAATTGAACAATTTGACATGAGTCATACAAATGGAAGGAAACCACCATCGTACAGTTAAATGCCAATGTACAATGATATCATCGTACAATGAGCTTGGTCATATGAATTGAGAAAATGGTCATACAATGATGGTAATTATACAATATGAATAAACCATCATACAATAATACAAATATAACCATACAATAGGGTGAATGTTTTCATACTAGTGAAAAACTATCTTACAAGTGTTGTCGATGTACCACCTTCAAGGAGTTTCATATTTGTACAATGAAGTATTGTCGTATTATGGTCTTGTTATCTTACATCATATCGTAAGAGGTTGCTTGTCAAATGCATGTGGGATTACCATGCATCTTAAGGTCATGGAGTGATAGGAAAATTGTGTTGTGTGAGAAGGTTTTCCATAAGAGGACTCCTTTATCTCATCTACATCACCTTCACTTTTAAGGTAGATCATCTAGACAATTCATCTAGGAATTTGTATATAGATAATAATGTATATGAGTGGGCAAAGGATGATAATAAAAAATTATAAATTGTAAATACACATTAATTCAATCAAAATGTAAATTTTATATAATTATAAAAAACTTTGTAATTTTTTTAATTTTGAAATGGGGTATATGAATTGAAATGAGTTATTTATATTATATCATGATTACATAGTGGTATTACACTAGTTTGATAATTATATGTGTATGGATTTTCAAGATTTGAATATGTCTTTCATAATCCATGAAAGTTGAGGAATCTAACCAGTTAAGCTGATGTTATTTTATTAGAATCTTTGAAAATTAAAATACATGGAAATTTTAATACTTAATTTTTTTCCTAAAAAAAAAATTCATAATTCCATATGAAGAAAATATGAAATTACATTCTTTAGATGCCTCTACATTATTTATTCAAAACTAATAGAGACCTAAAAATCAAGTCACTTATACATCATAGTTAACTATCTCCAATAGACTAAGTTCTATCCTTAGGAACCTTTTGATATTGTAGACAAATATTCTTTAAAACATTGACTTCTAAGTTTTTAGAAAGTTGTTTTAACTATTCTTGTTAAGAAATCTCTAAACATGCCAAATAGGAATCTAATATTTTATTATTAGTATCATAGTTATTTAATATGTAGTATGAGAGGTTGTAGTGGATTAATTCTATTAGGTAAAAATATGAACTAGTTATTATGAATATCCCTCTCTAAATTCATGTACTAAGCATGTACCTAGTTCAATCAATAGCCCCTCCTTTGAGAGATCATCTGCTTACCTATTTATTTCTCAATAAATATACCTGAATATAAAATATTCACTTTCATCCACAACTTATTTTATTTGAGAAAATATGGTTTGTAGAGCTATGTTTTCCATCTTGAAATTACCAAGCATCCAATTTGGATTTTTTGTATTTCTTTTGATTTTTCCAACTAAACCAATAGTTTAGTTGCCATTATTTCAACATGATTATTCAAACTCTCTCAAAATCCATCCTTGGATTTGAAGTAATGAGATTCAATAATATATAATAATCCTCATGCCCCAAAAAATCCAAGGACCCCTTGAATAACACCATAAAAAAAGCCCCAAGCCCTTGATTTATCATTTTTTTGAGTGATAATTTACCTAATTACCTTTGTTTCTACCAAAACCTTATAATTATTAAAAAAATCAATGATTTGGGAGGATACCTCCTAGGTATGCTTCTCTTGATCCTAAAATATTCTTGCATTCCTTGAGAGACATAATCCTCTTGACATGAACAATGAGATGTCTATAAAATATTTTTACGACCTATTTTAAATCCAAACTTTTAAACACTTTCCTAGCAAGTCTTATTGCCATCCTATAGGAAAATTTAACTATGCAATAACCTATTTTCAAAACTATATAGTAAAATAGCATGCTACCAACAAATATATCAATTGTTTCATTATTTGTCTTACATAAATGAAATCTTCCTAGACCATTCCAATTCCTTTTTTGTAATACTTCCCATGTTAAAATCTTATTTTTTTATGGCAATCCATAGGAGGAGTCTTTTCTTCAATGAGGATTTTTGCTTCTAGAGTGACTTCCACCATTATGTTTAATCATCATTATTATCTCCCAATAGAGTCTTATACCTCAACTTTAGTGTGTACTCCCTTGCATATCCATTCTTTTTCCATACCAATTGATCGGATTCCTCTTGCAACTTGCTTGGTCAAGAGTTCCAATCCCTTGAACTCTTAAGATCTGAATTACATTATTTTGTAGTATGTGCATACCTCCAAAACCTATCCAAGGGTCTAATCCTAGTCTTATCCTTGATCTAGCTCATAATTTCCATGTGAGCAAATATCCTACAAGATAAAATTCTTGGATCATTTCCTTCTAGTAAATTTAAACATTATGGGTTTGCTTCATTGGGACCCTTATCCTCTCTTTGAATATGAGTGGCCTTAAATATTTTTTCTAAACAATCTTATTCCATAAGCCTGCCTTTGAATTATCTTCCAAACACACTTAGCTATAATATCCTTGCCAAATATGTGGATGTTCTTAAGTCTCCATCATCCATTTTCCTTGGTCTTGGAGAAGACGATTGTCATTTAACCAAGAGAGTGCCTTCCATTTTCCTTTCCTTATCCTTAAAATCTTGTAGCTTAATTGTTTAATTTTATTCAATATTACTTTTGGTATGTTAGTGAAACATTACTAATATATTGGTATTGCTTCTAGCACAGACTTGACCAAATTCAATATCCCCCCAAAGAGAGCCATCTATTGAACAATTTATTAATTCTTATTTCCACCTTCTTTGTCAACCAACTCTAGTCTTGTTTAGAGTAGTCATTGGGTTTAAAAAATATCCCAATATATTTAAACCCCTCTTGAATATCAATGCTGAAGGGGAAGATATTACCTTTTAATATGACCTAATCCTAATCCACACAATTGAAGGAGATACTTGACTTCTATATATTAAGTTTTATACTTATTACTAGGTAAAAATGATCCAAATATTTTTTTAACTTATTTGTTGCTTTTACTATTCTATCTATGAAGTGGGGAGGTAAATTTAAAGTGGTTTACCTATGGAGCAATAATAATATATATAACTAAGTCTAAACCAAGGTTTGGATCCACCACCACGGAAGAAGAATTTGAGTGTCCTCCTTGTGGCTCAACATAGTTTTATAGACTAAAAGGTCTATCCATTGGTCAATTGATAGTCCCAAAGGATAATTACCTATGATACCATGAGAAATGGGATTTTGTAATAATTTTACTTAGTAAGATTTTATCTTGGTCCAAGAGCATGAAATCCAAGTTTCACTCTAATATTCCTAGTCTTGCTTCAAAATGAGATAATTTTAAATCCATCACTTGATATGGCACAAAACATTTTATCTCCACCTTTTTAGATTTTTAGGATATATGTAGTGGGAGAGATCTAACACGGGTCCTAATAAGATGCAAAAAATATGAGAGAAAGTGATTATGCAATATGATTGAAATATACTATAAATAGAAAGTGGTAAAAATACAATGGAGTATGGAAGTGATGGTAACTCCATTAATATAAGCTAAAGAACTATATTGTACTCCATACAAGAGTTCTACCACTATCCACTACTCTCTACTATAATACACTTGATATGCTGGATATATGTATGATCTCTCTATCAGACCATTTATATAGGAAGATAGATTCCCTAGCTAACACTCTACCTAGTTGTACAAGGGGACACCTTGCACATTACAACTTGCACATTGACACTTGTGCATTTTTTACATTGCTTGAAGTAAGTAGCTAACTTCCCCCTAAAGTAATATCCTACTTTCACTATGTACCGAAGGTGGTATATTTACATGATCCAAATGATGTAATATATTCTAACTCTAACATCCCCTTGTATTACATTATTTGGTTATTGAATATTTCAATATTCAATATGGATCTTCTTCTTGAGAATGGTCTTGATCAAGTTCTTCTTTAGTTGCTTCATTCTTCATGTTATAGCTTCTTTTATTTTCCAATCTTCTGTTATTTGACATCAAATATCTTTTATGAACTAGTGATCTCATGATTTTACATATCTTAAGTGGATCAAAATTGACCCATTTTCTCCCCATTGGAACTTTGTATGATCTATTTATTTGACCTTCATAAGTATCAAACATGAGCGCATTGTTAGTATATGCTTCTAGAATAATATTTTGAAAGTAATAATCTATTATGTGTAGTAATATTTCTTCATGGATTTTATAGTACTTGTATTTATAGTAGTAGAAGAAAGATGAGTGATTTTTCCCTTCATAGTATTTGCATGGATGGAAATTCTAATAATTGATTTTCTCATGACTGCATTGATTGTAATAGGTGCACAATAGAGATTTTTTGACTATTTTGTAGTCTATTTTAGGGATATCATTTTTATCTATATCCTTGACTAGATCCCCAAACCATATGTGTACAATTGAAGATATTTCATTTTTATTTCTTTGTATGTTATCTTCTTGACCTCCCATTTGAATTTGATCTTTTATGTTTTCGTTGGTACAATTATCATTAGTTTCATTATAAGAATCTAATTTTTTGTAGCTATTTTTTTTAGAACTTATTTTCCATTTTATTGATTCTTTCTTTC
This sequence comes from Wollemia nobilis, assembly GCA_028583015.1. Classification (NCBI taxonomy): domain Eukaryota; kingdom Viridiplantae; phylum Streptophyta; class Pinopsida; order Araucariales; family Araucariaceae; genus Wollemia; species Wollemia nobilis. The sequence goes on from JAQPPZ010002499.1 coordinate 6,305,633, forward strand.
CTTTTCCATTTTTTCTTGTTGTTATCCATTGTCTTATCAATCATGCTTCTAATCCATGTTGGTGTTTTTCTCATTCCACTTCTATGTGTATTTTTGAATGTGTTGCCAGTCATTTTTATAGATCCTTGGATTAGAGTATAAATTTCTTTTGATAGTTCCTGTATCTTATGAGATAGAATCTTCTCAATGGTCTACCCTGTAACTCCCTAGTTTAGAGTATATGAGTTTGTTTTGATAAAACCTTTTTTATGAACTTAAGTTTTGTAGGATTCCTTATATCTCCAAATGAATTGCATACTTAATAAAATTTTATGGATGCTATTATTATCAAGTTTTGTAGAATACTTCATGTCTCCCTAGTGTTTTTGGATATGCTATATGATTGATAAAGTGCTTTTCAACTTGATTTCGAGTTGTCTTTCTAATATTTTGTAAATAGAAAAAATTAAATTTATTACTCCTATTGAACTTAAGAACTTTCTAATTTGATGAGGTCATAATGGTTGGATTTCATTTGTCCATTTAATGTTATTTTGAGACAAGTATACCAATTAATTTTCAACTCTTGATAATCCTTAATGAACCTCCTTTTATAGCCTTTGATATTTGATAGTTTGGTTTTTCCAAATTCTAATTATTTATTTGGTGTAGTATTCCTTATAACTCCCTAATTTAGAATATTATAAAATAATAATATTTGCAATAATAGGGTTTTAAATTCCAATTTTAAACCCTTATACCTCCTACTTTATTATTTGCAAATATAATTATTCTTGATTAATATATTACTAATGCTAAAAGGATGATTGTAATCGTAAATATAATGTACCCTTATAACTCTAATATAATATTTAGTTTATAGAAAGAAATAAATAATATGATATTTTACCTTAAGAACCCTTATGGATTATCTTACCTTGATGTTGTGAGGTGGTGGATTTGAAAACTTCTAGAATGTGGTGCTCATGGGCAGTCAATGTCTTCTTCAACCAGCACTAGTTTCTCCCTTGAGTAGCGCTTCTCTCATCCATAAATGGCATTGATATTATCCTTAAGGAATGATTGGTATATGATAAATATCTTCTACAAATGGGGTGTTGGTATTTATGGTGTATGAAAACTTCTTAAATCTAAACTTACACCTTTGAATGGCGTACATGCTTGAATTAGCCTCCTCCCTATGAACATGCTTCACACCATTCAATGCTTGACTTCCTTTGACCTTGTTCTTTGCTCCTTCTCCAAAATGGGCACCTTAAATAGGATTGTTTCCTTGTATATTTTGTATAAGTTTCATTTGGGTGTTACTAAGTAGGTGATGATATTCCTCCAACATACCTTTATGCAATGATGAGTTTGGTGGTAACCTCCCAAAGATTTGTAACTCCTTTTTAGGTGAGTGTTGGATTATTCATGAACATTGGGGCACTTAGAACTCTTGTGCCAAGTGGTACTCAAGGCTTGTGCATGTAAGTATTTCTTCTAATGCTCCAAGTATGAGCGTTGTAACCCTATCTTTACCTATATCTTTATATTGCACGTAGGCTTGCTATATTTCTTGGAATACAAGTGTTTCTTCTTCTCCTTTATCACATTATCTTGATGAGGATAATGGGTGAATGCAACTATAATAATCCAAATTTCTATGTCACTCCTAATGAAGATCTTGTGGTAGAATTTTTTTCTCCTTTTTGGTGGTCTTTCTCTCCAAGTAATGGCCTTGGGTGTAGCAAGTTTGCCTTATACCTTGATGCTTGTAATATTTTGTTTGTGTAGATTTTGTAACCTATGTGAATGCTGATTTATATCCTTTTTAGTAGCCCTTGATGTTGTGAGGTGGTGTATTTGAAACTTTCTAGAATGTGGTGCTCATGGGCAGTTAATATCTTCTTCAACCAGAACTAGTTTCTCCCTTGAGTAGCACTTCTCTCCTCCATAAATGGAATTGATATTATCCTCAAGGAATGCTTGGTATATGATAAATATCTTCTACAAATGGGGTGTTGGTATTTATGGTTTATGAAAACTTATTAAATGTAGACTTACACCTTTGAATGGTGTACAGTCTTGAATTAGCCTCCTCCCTATGAACGTGCTTCACACCATTCAATGATTGACTTCCTTTGACCTTGTTCTTCACTCCTTCTATAAAATGGGCACCTTAAATAGGATTTTTCCTTGTAGATTGCAAACAAGTTTCATTTGGGTGTTACTAAGTAGGTGATGATATTACTCCAACGTACCTTTATGCAATCATGAGTTTGGTGGTAACCTCCCAAATATTTGTAACTCCTTTTTAGGTGAGTGTTGGATTATTCATGAACATTGGGGCACTTAGAAATCTTGTGCCAAGTGGCACTCAAGGCTTGTGCATGTAAGTATTTCTTATAATGCTCCAAGGATGAGCGTTGTAACCCTATATTTGCCTATATATTTGTATTGTACGTTGGCTTGCTATATTTATTGGAATGCAAGTGTTTCTTCTTCTCCTTTTGCACATTATCTTGATGAGGATAATGGGTGAATGCAGCTATAATACTCCAAGTTTCTATGTCACTCCTAATGGAGGTCTTTTGCAGATTTTTGTTCTCCTTTTTGGTGGTCTTTATCTCAAAGTAATGGCCTTGGGTGTAGCAAGTTTCCCTTATACCTTGATGCTTGTAATATGTTGTTTGTGTATCTTTTGTAACCTATGTGAATTCTGATTTATATCCTTTGTAGTAGCCCCTTGTGCTTATCTTGATAGTTCTATTCCAGGTAGGTAATATCCTTATGTATGCTATCCTTTCTCTTCATAGACTTGGATGATAATAGACTCCTGTAATGGCTCTAATATTGCAAGTGAAAGGCTTGCTTCTAGGGCTGCATTGGACATGAAAACATGGTGTTTTTAAAAACCTTAATTTTTGAGAAGCATGATTTATTGAGCCTTTGAGAAGGCTTTTAGGATAAATTTATGGACAGATTTGAGGCAGCTTTTGTGTATGATTGATTGAGCCTTTGAGAAGGCTTTTGGGATAGATTTCTGGATAGATTTGAGGCAGATTTTGTGTATGATTGATTGAGACTTTGAGAAGGATTTTGGGACAGATTTATAGATAGATTTGAGGTAGCTTTTGTGCATGATTGATTGAGCCTTTGAGAAGGCTTTTCTGATAGATTTCTGGGTAGATTTGAGGAAACTTGTGTGTATGATTTATTGAGCCTTTGAGAAGGATTTTGGGATAGATTTGTGGATAGATTTACTGAGAATATTTGAGAAAGTTCTTGGTGAGCTTACTGGAGTAGATTTGAGCAAGTTCTTGGTGAGATTGCTGGAGCAGATTTGAGCAAGTTCTTGGTGAGCTTCTTGGAGCATATTTGAGCATGTTCTTAGTGAGTTTGCTGAAGCATATCAGTGGATAGCCTACCTAAGTAGATCATGATTACCTAGATGAGCAGATCAGTGAATTTCCTAGCTAAGCAGATTAGTGGATTGCCTTGCTGAGCAGATCAATGGATAGCCTACCTGAGCAGATCAGGATTGCCTAGCTAAGCAGATCAATGGATTGCCTAGCTAAGAAGATTAGTGGATTGGCTTGTTGAGAAGACCAGTGTATTGTCCACCTGAGCAGATCAGTGGATTGCCTAGCTTTGAGTAGATAAAAATAATCATTTATATTAGGATAAGGATCCCTATTTATTTATGAAATATTATAAGGAGATTATCTTGTGGACTACCCCACATTGGGGGAACCACGTTAAATATTGTGTCTCAATTGTGCGTGGTGATTTGTGCTCTTGCTTACTATTGCTATCTATGTAATTAATGAACACTACTATATTTGGTTATTGCAATTAAGGACACTAATTGATATTGGTTTGGAAAGAAATTAAAAATTGGGTGTTATACTGCTCACCCCTCCTCTCAGTATAAGCTTATGTTATTCAATTGGTATTAGAGCTGGTTACTTCAGAAAGGCTAACAACTTGAGGATAAATTCTACAAGAATATAGATGGCTTCAAAGAAAGGGAAATATTCAAAGATAGATAGGGATTTAGATAATTATGAGGAAGCTAACTTCATAAAAATAAAAAAGGACTTAAGAAATTATAGGGATATGAAGAAATTCAAATGCTACAAGTGTGGTGATTTTGGTCACTATGCAAACAAGTGTCCACATGAAGAAAATAGTGATGATGAAAAACAGGGTCATAGAAGAAAAGGAGAAGAAAAGTATAAGCATGATAAATATGACAAGTACAATAAAAGCAAGCATGAGAAGAAGAAGAGTTTTTGTAAGAATAAGAAAACCTTCTACATTGAAGAAGCAAGTGATGGTTCATTTCACAGCAATGAAGACCAGTTAGATGAATAAGAATGTACATTCTTTGGAATAAGTGAAGAAAGGCAAGGACACCTATTCCTAGGTATTGAAGTTAAAGAAGATGATATATCTATCAAAGAAAGATATGAAGAGCTTGCTATAGCCATTGAACAATAAAATAGGTACAAGAAGGGTCTAAGAATACTAAAATGCTTCATATGCAGAGATTTTTGGCATTTAGATGATGATTGCATGTACTACACCAATTGCAAAAAGGAAAGTTTATTTATTGAAAAAGAAAGCAATAGTTCCAGTAATAGTTCTAGTAGCAGTTCTAGTGACAATTCCAGTAGTAGTGATGATGAAGAAGAGGAATCCACAAAACAAGAAAATAAAATCAGGATATTGAAAAGGAAAATCAAAAGGCTTGAAAATAAGGTTCATGAAAATGAAAAGGTCAAAATAATGCTTAATCAACACATTCAAGATTTGGAAAAAGAGCTTCAAGAAAAAAAAGAGCTTGGCATCACTATTTATGAGCAATTAAAGAAGAAGAAAGAAATATGTAATCAGTTAGAAGAAGAAGATCAAAAATGTTTGGGGACCTACATAAATGAGTTAGCACGATTTCAAAGGAATTCAAAAACTTTGGATAATTTTTTGGATTTACAATGAGATCCATTTATAAAGACAGGGCTTGGTTATGAAGAAGGGAAATAAAAAATAAACACACAAGGACCTCTATTTGTATTAGGATGCTTTATTTCAGGAATTTATAAGGAATAACTGGTTCCCAAAGAAAATGAAGCAACATAAATGGATACTTGCATTTCAGAGGCTATAGAGATGTGTGCAAATTTGCTATTTGACACAAATGAAGATAAAGAAGAGGAAGGTTCCAAAGCACCAAAGGTCTCATATTTCAGGTTTGGGGAATCACACTCAAAAGGAAAGGAAGTTCTAAAATATGAAAGCAAGGAAGCACCTAAGATTTATGAATAAATTTCCAAAGTTCCTATGGCTTCAAACATCCAGTTTGAATCTTGTTTTGAGATAGGTGAATCAAGTTCAAGAGGAAAATAATTATTGAAAAGGAAAGCAGGGAAGAAATTAAGGAAGAGGCTTTAGATACTACAAATAAGGTTCAAGGATACAATGCACAAGTCAAATATGATCACAAGGATAATGGTCAAGAAAGGTATGAGGAACCAAGGCATGAACAAAGAGATTTTCAAGGACATTGTTTTTCTTGTAATGGATTTGGACACACGACTATACACTACAAGGTCTATGGATCAAAGAAGTTTGATTTTTCTAGAAGTAACTTCAAAGGAAGAAGGTATGGTTTTTAGGGATATTGCTTCTTATGAAATAAAATTGGTCATATAGCTTCTTAGTGCAAAGAAAATGAGAAACATGGTTTTGGTTTTAGAGCTAGACAATTCAGAAGTCATGTTCATAATGATTATGAAAACAAAACTTCACAATACATGGTTCAGGAAAGGAACGGATATGGAAATTATTTCAATAAATAATTTAGGATATGGGCACCATACAAAGGCTACAATATCAAGTGTTTTAATTGCAATAACTTTTGACATACTAAAAAATAGTTTAGGACTCAATTCCAAACAAGTTCAAGACAAGAAGGTCAAGCAATTTCAAGGCAAGAAGGTCAAATAGGTTCTAGACAAGAAGATCAAGTAACTCATCAAGAAAAGGATATCATAAAAATATGGAAGGAATTTGATAGAGGAAAGAAACAATGTAATATGGGAGTAAAAGTAATCCCACCCCAAAATTAATCATATCAAGAAAGAAATTGGTGAGGGGCCTAAGCCTAAGAGTCATATATTTTAGCCCCATAGGTGTCCCTTTTGCCATTTATGTCAAATGAGGAGAAATTTGAGTAAGGGAGAGAGCATTGAGTTAGGAAGAACAACCTCCAAAGAGAGCATTGAGTTAGGGGAAGTAGCCTCCAAAAAGAGCATTGAGTTAGGGGAATCAACCTCCATAGAGAGTATTGAGTCAGGGAGAGTAGCTTTGATTCTCAGAGATGGTTTTGTAGTGATTGTGGTGATTTGCATTAGAGGTGTTTCCATCAATGACAAAGGGGGAGATTTTTGAAAACTTGAGTTATTTTATGTTTTTATTAATGTCACATGAATCATTGATGTCACATGGATCACATTGCGTTTTGGTGGCAAAAGCATTTCATAAATAATCATTTATGATATTTTGGAGAGCACAAATATATACAAGTTTTTTGTGAAAACCAAGGTAGGAAAAATAAAAGGTTTTATTTAAAACTATGGATGGCATATTTGAAATGGGTTTTTCTTAAAACCCAAGTTGGATTTTTGTTTCATCGAAAAAGGTGCCCTGGTGAAAAAGATATTTAATTTTAAATATTTAGTTTAAATTTTAAATTATTTAAAATTAAAAATAAAAGTAATCCACCGACGTCGTCAAATATGAGGGAGAAGACTATATAAAAGGATGCCTAAGAATTATTAATAAGAAGCTTGTGCTCATGAATTAATGCAATTGTTGGAAAGTGAAAAGAGCTCATGCAAAAGAGGGTTAAGTGATGGAAGCAAAGAATAAATTGGACGACGTATGAAACCCTAGTCACATTGGGTAGTGTGGCATATTGGAAATTGGTTTTTGGCTAAGGCAAGTGGTAGAAAGAATGTCAAGGTTTTGAATCCCCTTGGCTACATTAGAAGGTGTTGGAAGAAAGAGCGTGTGGAGCATTTTTGGTTTGCGTGAGAGGGAGGAGTGTTTTGAAACATGTGGTGACTTTCCCTCCCAAATGAGCTCGTAGCTTGTGCGACAACTTAGATGTGGTTAAGGTGCTGATCAAGGAGGCATCGAGGGATCGAATCTCATCAAGGACAAAGGCAAGTTAATATTTTTAATATTTTATTTTTCTAAAGTTGCCCTAGGAGAAATAAGGGTTGTCATGCACTTTAGGAAAAACAAAGATTTTTTGTGATTTTATTTTTGGAAGTGTTGGTCACGAATCTGCCACAGGAAAGGATTTTCTATATCTATGCGCCCTAGACCCGGCCAACATTGAAAGGCCGAGAGAAAGAAATGTCTCCCGGACCAATCTCCAGAGAGGGCTGGTTCCCACACTAATCTAAACTGGTTTCAAGACTAGAGATACAGGAAAGAAATGGGAAAATGCAGAAAGAAATGGGAAATAAACTGAAAGGGATGTAAATATAGCCGAAGCCGATCGTTAATGGGGAGAATAATCTCGAACAACAATAACTTCAACTAGATCCTAAAGCTCAGTAGCAACTGACTCTTAGAACACAAAAATTAGATCACGCATTAGCCATGAGTTTGCTTCCAAATAAACTTCAAACATTCAAATGCCAATACAGCCAAATTCAAGATAGCAAAATTCAACTGATATTACACTGGACTACACAGAAGTAAATCACACAGAAAGCCAAACATACACAACAAATTAGATCACCAACTCTAGAAGACACTAAGAATGGAAGCAATTGCATCTAGGATTTCTATTTCAATTTTTGCAACAAGATCCTCCTCCCTTTGCTTGAGTTTTACATTGGTATTTATAGAGGTCCGTCCTCTTCCTTTCATATTACAACATTTAATACATGAAGCATATTTCGAAGAACAATCCCCTTAATCTGCCTCGGAGAAATGACAGTCCCTGCTTTTAATGGATTACAACTGAGAATGAAACAGAAACGAGGGCCCATATCTCTTCATCAAATGACCGTTATCAAGGGAAGCTGAAAGTTGTAAGAGATCACGAACAGGCGCTTTGAATATTGGAGGCATCTTTAATTCTGGTGGCATCGAAAACTGCTTCAGGTTCTTCCATCTTGCACACCTCGGTAATCAGCAACATTTAATCTTGGAACCGCTTCTTTGACCATGATCTAAAAACCGTTGGAGAGCCTTCAATTGATCCTTATCTCCTCTGCACGTTCTCCTATGCAATCCTGAAGAAAAATGCAACAGAATTGTATCGGGCCTTTTGTCGTTGATTCTGTCACGAAAATGAGACAGGTCACGAAAATGCGACATGTCGCGATATCGCGACATGTTTCTCTTGTGTTGTCTTTGCCTCCTTCTTACCCGTGAAAACGCGACAGGTCACGAAAATGCGACATGTCACGAAATCGCGACACTTTCTCGTTGTCTTGTACGGTTCAGCTTTCAACCCGCGAAAATGCAACAGGTCGCGAAAATGCGACATGTCGCGATATCGCGACGTTTTTTCCATTTGGTTCTTTCATCTTCAACACGTCACGAAATCGTGACAGGTTTCTATGTTCTCCTTATTTCTGCCTTTTGCCTCGTGAAAATGGAACATGTCACGAAATCGTGACATTCCATACAATCTGGCCGCCTCCTTGCTTCCGCCTCGCGAAAACGTGACATGTCGCGAAATCGCGACAATTCTCCGCACTTTGCCTTTCCTGCCAAATATGTCATGAAATCGTGACATTTTCTTGCCTTCTTCATCATTATCGCTTCATGTCGCGATATCGCGACAAGTTTCCTCTTGCTTGGCCTCGTCCTCAAAAATGTCGCGATATCGCGACGTTTTTCTCCATTTGCTCCCTCTCTGCTTTTCTGTCGCGATATCGCGACGAGTTTCATTGACATTGCCCTTTGCTCAATTATGTCATGATTTCGTGACATTTTCTATCACTCTGCTCCATGGCCACCGCAAGTCACGATTTTGCAACATGTCGCGATATCGCGACAACTTTCATTTTAGTGCTCTTGTTGACTGCGTTGACCGCGAAAATCCAACACGTCGCGATATCGCGACGGTTTTACCCCCTGGCTGTCGTTGACTATTTTGACCGCGATAACGCGACAGGTCACGAAAATGTGACATGTCGCGATATCGTGACATTTTTTGTACTTAGCCGAATTTTGCATTTGGACTCGCGAAACTGCAACACGTCGCGATATCGCGACATGTAGCGATATCGCGGCATCTTACATTTACCTTGCTCTAACACAAAACTTATAGAGATTTTTACATTTTTCCCTTCAAAGTGCATGAAGGGACAAACAGAAGAATTAGTATCTCTACAATTCATGCATTCTTTTATATTAACAGTAGCAACAAAAACAATGTGGCAAAATTGCCAACATTCTTGGCGGCTCGCGGGGTATACAGTTCTGTTGTATGCATGAATCTCAGGCCTTAATCCATTGGGCAACAGAGTCAAGAAGCTGGAGAAGCAGGAAAGTAAGTGCTGGTTGATGTTGGATGCGTCTGCGGACTGCTGCAACAAACTCTTGCTGGTACTCAGCACTCAAAAATAGGATCTTCAACAAAAATGTGTGGAATAGCAAAACTTCCTTTATTTCTTTAGAACTACTACACTTTGCCTAGCTCGGATGAGCTGGGTAAGGACCAGGTGCTGTGCAAAGATCTCCAGGGCAGTAGAGAAAAGCACCTGAGATACAAAAATGGAAATGAATGGAGGGATGACCCATGGATGCGTAGGCCGTGGAACGGGGATGGGGAATGATGGAATGGTGGAAGATGGAGGAATGGAAATGGTAGATACAACAACAGAGTGCTACTGTGCTACCCACTGTGAAATAGAGAATGAAATGGAAGTGGATGGAATGGAGATGGTAGTAGAACCCGTAGCTGTGATGAAGTACTCACACGACAAAGGACTAGAAGAAAGGGAAAGTAGAAATGGGAACATCAGAGGGGGGAGTAGAAACAACAATAGTGGCTTGATTATTTGCAGAAGAAGGAGTAGGAGAAGAAGGGAATGAAGAGGGGAAGGAAGAAGTAGAGAGGAAGCCACTAACTACTGGGAAGGAAGGAAAAGAAAAAGAAAGAAACGTACCTGTGGGCTCGCATGCAAAAAGAGCCGAAGTAAAAAACAATTTTTTTTTTTCTCTTTTTTTTATGTACAAGGTAACTCCCGAATTAGCTGTGAACTCTTGGGAAAGACACGAACCCAAACATGGTTCTATCTCCTGGATCCCAGACCCTTGATAGACACTCAGTAGACTCCTGATTGATAATCAGCTTGGAGTCACCAAAGATCTGCAATTGCTGCACTCCAAGTTTCTCAGTGTTAGCACCATTTTTGTATTGTGCTCCATCAAAATAGAGCTGATCTGGTAGAGAGTCTCGACCAACTTGATCAGGAGGCAACTTGACTTCAACCTCTTCAGGCTTCGTAATGGAGTAACAACCAATCTCAGTTTCGATCATGGCATTAAAATTGAGCATTGAAAACTCATCCTCCAAATCAGGATCCTCCAATTCTTCAGTTATCATATTGACAACATGTTTGGACTTTTCTTCCTCTTCCATATTCTCTATATGAAAAGTAGAAGGCTTCTGATTATAGATCCGGACTCTTCTTCCTTTGAAAGGAATCTCCAAGTGAGAATAATCCAGAGCAAGGTAGCCTCCCAGCTTAGCAATGAATTCTCTCGATAAACACATACTGAAATATGGTTCCAAATCAACCACAACTATCTCTTGAATTACTGTAATCTGAGGCATATTATGCAGAGCAATAGGAACATCCTTGATTACACCCACTATTTTCACTGGAGTCCCATCCAACTGCAAGACACCAGGGCTACTTCTTGTATATTCCATTCCCATCGCTTCACAAACTGCCTTTGGCATGACAGTTGTCGCAGCACCATAATCAATCAAGCAGTTGTGTACAATCCAACCCTCCATCCTGAGTGACAGATAAAATGGGGGTGGTCTATTCTTTCTAGTGGTTGAAGTAGTTAACGTTTGAGCCATAACTACCTAGGCTGGAGCTTTCCCCTTACTTTGTATGGTCTTCAGGGATTCCTGTAAAAGATTTACCTATCCAGGCAACTGCAAGGTGTCATACAGACTTACCTTAGCTGGTATCCATTTGAGTTCTTCAACAATGTTGTACTCCATGGAGATCTATTCTTTTCCTCCACTAGCAGATTCAAATTTGCTTTTATATTGCTGGGTAGCCTCCACTCATTGTCGTTTGGTCAATGATGGATACCGCAACGTCTCTCTGGCTTGTTCCTTTGTTTCTGCTTGCGGTTGGGAAGTAGAAGCTTTTTCCTTCTCTTTTGTTGGTGGTGGAAGTGGATCCTTCGACAAAATAGGTGATTGTCATTGCGCTGGGGAATCATGAGCCTTTGTTGGCATTTGCTGCTTTGTTGCTTGTACAGGAGGCACTTTCAATGGCTCCATCTTAGCCGGATCTACCAACATTGGTTTCTTGCCGCTGCATGTCAATATTGCTATATGTTCCTCCAGAGACTCCATGGAATTAAGATCCACCTCTCGAATCATGTTTACACGGCTCCCTGCAAGAACTTGCAAATAATTTTGGTGGACCATGCAAGTGGACTCATCATGTGGGTCATTGCAGGAAGAACACCAATAAGATGGCTCATGTGAAACTTCAGAAGGGCCAGCCTCTTCACTTACCAGGATTGCTGAGTTCCTTTCAGGTACTTTCTCCATAGCCTTGCTAGGAGCAAGTTGTTCTCTAGTTACTACCGGCATAAATCTTCGTGGCTGATAGTTCCTTTCCGCCTCTCTCCATTCCATAGATGTCACCTTGTTAGTGAGAGATCTCATAGCCGACTGAATTTCTTGTAAAATAGCCAATTGAGGATCTGGGCTTGAGGACACAAGCGGTGCCGATAAAGGTAATGGAACCTATGGGGAAGGTAATGCAGGAGTTGGAAGTGGAGAGGCTAACCGTGGAATGCTCGGTGTAGGCAACTGGGGAATAGTTGGAGCAGGAAGCTGGGGAACTGGAATGGGTGCGATCTGAGGTGCACTTGAGATCCATGATGGGGTAGGATACATGGAAGGCATGGGCTATGAAAGCGAACCAGAGTACAAATACTTAGGAAGATCAGGTATGATAGGCATTGTTACCTTTGGAGGAAGCCTACCTATAGCAATCAAATCAGCTTTCGCCTTTAACGCTTGTTCGAACAGCTCTGGAAATGTAGTCACGTTGGACTGTCGGACAGCCCAACCGATGTCTGTGTTAAATGCTCTGAGGTAATAAAATGCAGCTAGCTCATCAGCAGGCCGAAGACCATCAGGAATTCTCTGCCAGCTTCTGGTAAATCTGACATTGAAGTCAGCTATCTCTTCCTACGGGTGCCTTTGAATTACATTAAATTGATGCAATAAAGAGTATGGATCAGCTTGTTCATGAAAATTTTTGACTAACAATTCTCCTAATTGATCCCATGATGTAATGGTGCCTGGTTGCAATGATCGGTACCAATACAACAATTTACCTCTCAGTGATAACACCAACAACTTTATCATCACATCCTCGTCGGTTATGTCATGGATGGCCGCCAAAGAGGCTACATCATTAATATGCTCATAAGAAGTCTTACCAGTACCATCATAGGTCGGCAAAGCTTTCAAAGCAGCTTGAGGAACTGGATTTTGTGCCAGTAAGTTCAAAGCTCCCGAACCATTCCATGCCGAGAACTTCCTTGGAGGATGCTGAGCCATTTGGGCTGCTGGATCTGGATATAAGAAGCTTGTAGCAGTACTGGGAGGAGTCGGGGATGGCACAAACTGACCTATAGCCTATGATGAAATAGCAAATGATGGATTCATAGGGCTTACCAATCTTGGGCGCTCCCTCCAGTTCTGAACATCAATCTCGAAGAATTCGACTGGATCTTTCGATTCTTTGGCACTTGATCTCGTGATCATGAAGCAAATATTTTCACCAGCTTCACAATTAGAAATTTCTAGGTACAATCACCTTCAACAGAGTCACCAGATGAACTTACAATCTCCGCTTTGAGGTCAAGACAGTTCATCAAGATCTTGATTCCTCCGGGTATCGATTTGAAATAATACTTGTCCCATCGATTGTGGATCTTTGAGAGACAGAAATAGTCTATCCCAGCGTCCCATCGGGCGTGCCAAAACTGTTGGTCACGAATCTGCCATAGGAAAGGATTTTCTATATCTATGCGCCCTAGACCCGGCCAACATTGAAAGGCCGAGAGAAAGAAATGTCTCCCGGACCAATCTCCAGAGAGGGCTGGTTCCCACACTAATCTAAACTGGTTTCAAGACTAGAGATACAGGAAAGAAATGGGAAAATGCAGAAAGAAATGGGAAATAAACTGAAAGGGATGTAAATATAGCCGAAGCCGATCGTTAATGGGGAGAATAATCTCGAACAACAATAACTTCAACTAGATCCTAAAGCTCAGCAGCAACTGACTCTTAGAACACAGAAATTAGATCACGCATTAGCCATGAGTTTGCTTCCAAATAAACTTCAAACATTCAAATGCCAATACAGCCAAATTCAAGACAACAGAATTCAACTGATATTACACTGGACTACACAGAAGTAAATCACACAGAAAGCCAAACATACACAACAAATTAGATCACCAACTCTAGAAGACACTAAGAATGGAAGCAATTGCATCTAGGATTTCTATTTCAATTTCTGCAACAAGATCCTCCTCCCTTTGCTTGAGTTTTACATTGGTATTTATAGAGGTCCGTCCTCTTCCTTTCATATTACAACATTTAATACATGAAGCATATTTCGAAGAACAATCCCCTTAATCTGCCTCGAAGAAATGACAGTCCCTGCTTTTAATGGATTACAACTGAGAATGAAACAGAAATGAGGGCCCATATCTCTTCATCAAATGACCATTATCAAGGGAAGCTGAAAGCTGTAAGAGATCACGAACAGGCGCTTTGAATATTGGAGGCGTCTTTAATTTTGGCGGCATCGAAAATTGCTTCAGGTTCTTCCATCTTGCACACCTCGGTAATCAGCAACATTTAATCTTGGAACCGCTTCTTTGACCATGATCTAAAAACCGTTGGAGAGCCTTCAATTGATCCTTATCTCCTCTGCACGTTCTCCTATGCAATCCTGAAGAAAAATGCAACAGAATTGTATCGGGCCTTTTTTCGTTGATTCGGTCATGAAAATGAGACAGGTCACAAAAATGCGACATGTCGCGATATCGCGACATGTTTCTCTTGTGCTGTCTTTGCCTCCTTCTTACCCATGAAAATGCGACAGGTCACGAAAATGCGACATGTCACGAAATCGTGACACTTTCTCGCTGTCTTGTACGGTTCAGCTTTCAACCCACGAAAATGCAATAGGTCGCGAAAATGCGACATGTCGCGATATCGCGACATTTTTTCCATTTGGTTCTTTCATCTTCAACACGTCATGAAATCGTGACAAGTTTCTATGTTCTCCTTATTTCCGCCTTTCGCCTCGTGAAAATGGAACATGTCACGAAATCGTGACATTTCGTACAATCTGGCCGCCTCCTTGCTTCCGCCTCGTGAAAACGCGACATGTCACGAAATCGCGACAATTCTTCGCACTTTGCCCTTCCTGTCAAATATGTCATGAAATCGTGACATTTTCTTGCCTTCTTCATCATTATCGCTTCATGTCGCGATATCGTGACAAGTTTCTCTTACTTGGCCTCGTCCTCAAAAATGTCGTGATATCGCGACGTTTTTCTCCATTTGCTCCCTCTCTACTTTTCTGTCGCGATATCGCGACGAGTTTCATTGACATTGCCCTTTGCTCAATTATGTCACGATTTCGTGACATTTTCTATCACTCTGCTCCATGGCCACCGCAAGTCGCGATTTTGCAACATGTCGCGATATCGCGACAACTTTCATTTTAGTGCCTCCGTTGACTACGTTGACCGTGAAAATCCAACACGTCGCGATATCGCGACGGTTTTACCCCCTTGCTGCCATTGACTATTTTGACCGCGATAACGCGACAGGTCACGAAAATGCGACATGTCGCGATATCGTGACATTTTTTGTACTTAGCCGAATTCTGCATTTGGACTCGCGAAACTGCAACACGTCGCGATATCGCGACATGTAGCGATATCGCGACATCTTACATTTACCTTGCTCTAACACAAAACTTATAGAGATTTTTACATTTTTCCCTTCAAAGTGCATGAAGGGACAAACAGAAGAATTAGTATCTCTACAATTCATGCATTCTTTTATATTAACAGTAGCAACAAAAACAATGTGGCAAAATTGCCAACAGGAAGTATGTCAAATTATATATCGTTGGAAAGCTTATTTCAAGGGATATTTTATTAACTTACTTACAAGGAGAAATAATGTGTGTGTAAAAATATATTTCTGATGTTGTAAAGGGGTTCAAAAGTGAATGTTGCTTTGTTCTTTTTCAAAGAGGATTAATTATTTCATGAGGGGATATAGTGTATTTTATTGAGTAGGAGTAATAAGGTGTTATTTGGATATTATTGTTGTATTATTAATGAAGATATCTAAACCTTATTGAAATTTGAAAAAGAATTTTTTTTTAGTGTGGCATATTTAATGGACAACTAATAAGGCATAAAAAATGTATGAGCAATATTCTCCATTGACTTTTTTTATGGTGGTTGATTTCTGAAATATCATTGGAGAGAAAAGGATTTATTGTGGTTTCCTTTTTGAAAGTGGTTGGTTGAATTCTTCACAGTTTTCTAGTTTAAGATTTGTGATTAAACCATTTTTTATAAGCATTGTTGTTTAAGCCCATTGCTTGTACAAAGAACTTGAACTTGAGTTACAGGAGAACATGAGTATCATTGTTATGTGAGATTTGTGGTTGAGCATTTTTGGAAACATTTTGAGTTGATTGATTCATGCTTGAACTAGGGTTTGTGAGAAAAAGTTGTTCCTTGTGGTGATTGGTTGAGTAGAGTTGTTTGAGCCTAGTCAAGTGATTGTGTGAAGTGGTTTTTCAAGTTCTATGAAAAAACTATTCTATATTCTAATTTGAGTTGAGTTTGAGTTGAGAAAGAAATTGAGTTTGTGAATAGAACATATTGAGTCTCTAACAATTCTCTTTATGCTTCTATAAGATTGATATGAGTTGAGATTAATTTTATTTGATTTGAGTTGAGATTGAGTTGAGTTAAGATCATTGTGGATCATTGTTGTCATCCATTGAAGAGTGCATTGCCATTCATTATGAGTTCATCATTGAGCCTTACCTTCATAGATTTGTGGATGAGATTTGAGTTCGACTTGAGCATGATTGATTAAGCCTTTAATAAGGCTTTTGGGACAAAATTCTGGATAGATTTGAGGTAGCTTTTGTGCATAATTGATTGAGCCTTTGAGAAGACTTTTGGAATAGATTTTTGGACATATTTGAGGTAGCTTTTGTGCATGATTGATTGAGCCTTTGAGAAGGATTTTGGGAAAAAATTCTAGATATATTTGAGGCATATTTTGTGCGTGATTGATTGAGCCTTTGAGAAGGCTTTGGGGATAGATTTATGGAAATATTTGAGGTAGATTTTGTGCATGATTGATTGAGCCTTTGAGAAGTCTTTTGGGATAGATTTATGGACAGATTTGCTAAGCATATTTGAGCAAGTTCTTGGTGAGCTTGCTGGAGCATATTTGAGCAAGTTCTTGGTGAGCTTGCTGGAGAAGATTTGAGCAAGTTCTTGGTGAGCTTGCTAGAGCATATTTTAGCAAGTTCTTGGTGAGATTTCTAAAGAAGATAACTGGATATCCTACCTGAGTAGATCAGGATTGCCTAGCTAAGAAGATCAGTGGATCATCTAGCTGAGCAGATCAATGTATTGCCTTGCTAAGCAGATCAGTGGATTATCTAGCTGAGTAGATCAATGTATTGCCTTGCTAAGCAAATCAGTGGATAGCCTACCTAAGTAGATCATGATTGCCTAGATAAGTAGATCATGATTGCCTAGATAAGTAGATCAGTGGATTGCCTAGATAAGGAGATCAGTGGATTACCTAGCTGAGCAGATCAATGGATTACTTTGCTAAGAAAATCAATGGATTGACCACCTAAGCAGATCAATGGATAGCCTAGCTTTGAGTAGATCAAAGTAATCATTTGTATTGGGATAAGGATCCCTATTTATTTATAAAATATTATAAGGATATTATCTTGTGGACTACCCCACATTGGGGAAACCATGTTAAATATTGTGTCTCAATTGTGTGTGGTGATTTGTGCTCTTGCTTACTATTGTTATCTATGTCATTAATGCACACTGCTATATTTTTTTATTGCAATTAAGGACACTAATTGATATTAGTTTGGAAAGAAAGTAAAAAATGGGAACTATACTGTTCACCCCCCCTCTCAGTATAAGCTTGTGTTCTTAAAGAACCATTAATGAGTAATCTACAATTTTCACAACAATCAATATTGTAGGATATAGTCTTCTTGCTTTCTAAATAGATAATAGGTAGGTGATTATTTTATTTCCTTTGAAAAATATCCAACTCCTATTTAATGTGCAAATATATCTTAAAATGAACTCTCCTTTTTGCAGTTTCTTGAAGACTAGAATATGAGCCCTTCTCCTTGCACCTTTAATTAAAATATGGTGCTTAATGGAATTTGATAATGAACCCTAATTTGAAGTTCAAATAATTACACCCTAGTTGCTTACCTTTAATGCCTTCGATCATAGATGTAGATCTTGATGTTTTGATTCACCAAGTTTGCAGCTTCTTGTTGGTTATCCAAAATAGCTTCTTACTTTGCCAAAATATGGTATTGAACTTTCTATCTTGATCTTAGGGTTTGATGGCTTGATCCTTCGAGTGGTCTTCAATTTTTCATAGGAGGTTCAAAAAGTCCTTGCTTCTGAATTGTGTCTTCTTGTTGTGAGGGGTAACCTCCAAATATCTTGGATTTGGTAGGATTTTTATGTTTGAATATTCATTTAATCATCTTGTTGAATTAAAATTTTAAAAAATATCTTCTTCTTGTCAATATTTTGAATATCTTGAGGTCTTCACTGTATTATTCTTCATGATTTAGCACTCTTTGCCAAATTCTTCTTATATTGGGCTTGTTTTTGGATGGCGATAATTTTTCCAAGTCCTTCACTATTAGGAGCTTCTCCTTGGTAGTGGATTTCTCCAATGAGTTCTTCTAGGAACTCTTTTGATGATGCTTCCATGAGATTTGCAATAAGGCTCTCCAATCTATTTTCTTTTCCTCCTTGAGACCTCTCCAAGGTATTCTATGTTGCAACTTCTCTGGTATTCCAACTAAGATCATTTATTCAACCTTATACTTCTAGACGTTTTGGTGATGAGATCTTCTTGGATAAAATTTGTTGCTTCTAGATTTTGGAATGGGATGTTGGTGGTCCTTATTTTCTTCTAAAATTTGCAGGCTTTAGTGGATATTACCAATTTTCTATTTTTTGGACTCTTCTTTTGAGTATTCATCAAGAAATCTTCTTTTGAATCAAAAACTCTTCTTTGAAGTCTTCTTCATGAACTATTATCTAAAGTCTTCTTATGAATCAGGAACTCTTCTATGAAGTCTTATTTAGAATTAAGGCTTTCATGGTCCTTTCTTCTATATCAAGGCTTCTATGACATTTTCTTCTTCTACACTCTATAGATATTGATATTGAATGAAGATCATCAATCTCCTGTATCCTCCTTGATTCATATTCTAGAGTCTCTTCTTCCTTGATTTTTCTATAGGTCTAGGATGACCTTTTCTTCACTTTTACAATCTACAATATTGAAACTCTTCTAATGAGACCATTTTTTTGAGGTCTTTGAAATATTCAGTCTTATCCTTGCTTCTCCAAGTGCTGGAATTATTCTAAGAAGATATTCTTCATAGATATCTTGTAGGAATATTTCCAATATTTTTCTA
Source organism: Wollemia nobilis (assembly GCA_028583015.1). NCBI lineage: Eukaryota > Viridiplantae > Streptophyta > Pinopsida > Araucariales > Araucariaceae > Wollemia > Wollemia nobilis. Next base: position 6,324,688 of record JAQPPZ010002499.1, read on the forward strand.
AATATCATTTTCTTGCAACAAGTTATTAGAAACTGAAATAGAAGAATTTATTTTTCTTGAGATAATAATCTTCACTAGTTGATTTGTCAATCTAGTTGTATGAATGTTGATTCCTAGTCTACATGAGTTTTTATGCAACTCTGTGAAAATACTCTAGCCAAATATAATCTTTGAATTTCTATAAATGAGATTTATTTTAGTCCTCTCAATCCTTCTTGTGACTCTTCCTATTCCTATTGACCCACTAGACTTATCTTATAATGAATTTTGCAATTTGCGGTGCACAATAGCGTGTCTTGTTTGCAAAAATACAAAGAGGAACAATGATGAATGTAGGCCCTTCTATTATTGATTTACAATGGATTTGATACCAATATTAGTTTTTGAGGATATATGCAGTGGGAGATATCTAACACAAATCCTAATAAGATGTAGAAAATAAAAGAAAAGGTGATTCTGCAATATGACTGAAATATGCTATAAATAGAAAGTAGAAAAAATACAATGTAGTATGGAGGTGATGGTCACTCCATTAATATAAGCTAAAGAACTACATTCTAATCCATACATGAGTTCTACCACTATCTACTACTCTCTACTCTAATGCACTTGATATTCTTAATATATGTATAATCTCTCTATAATACCCTTTATATAGGAAGATAGTTTCCTTGGCCAACACTCTACCTAGTTGTACAAGGGTACATCTTGCACATTACAACTTTCACATTGACACTTGTGCATTTATTATATTTCTTGAAGTAGCTAACTTCCCCCTAAAGTAATATCCTACTCTAACTATGTAGTAAAGGTGGTACTTTTACATGATTCAAATGATATAATATATTCTAACTCTAACACACCTTCTCCAAATATCTCATTCTTTTCCACAAACCCTTTATCTTATGATCCTTATGCACTGATTCGATTTTATATCTAGTCTACAAATCATGTGCTAGAAGAAAATTTTGCATACCATTATTTCCCTTAAATACCCTTACCTCTACCCTATGACACTGAATATTCCTTAGAAAATAATAAAAAAATACCTCACAATATTCCCATATTTATGATAATGTGTGCACATAAAAGGTACTCCAACATAATCCAATGTTTGAACATACATCCCTTTGTTGTACTTCAATACAATTTACTACACCAATATACATTAACAAGTATCTTAACCATTATTCTCATGCATGAGGACTAATACCTCTCATCCACCTCTAAGAAAGAACCAATGCAATTATATATTGCTTGGAAAATATCTCTAGACCAAAATTCTAGTGGTAAACCCAATAAATTTACCCATATAGGGTGAGTAGGTATATGATTGGTTTTAGGGTCAAAGTCCTATTATTTTGGGATTAAAAAAGTTTACCACCAAAACCATTCTCGAACAAAATATTCTTCAAATCTTTCTTAGTCCTAAACTAAAATGATAACCACCCTCTTGCCAACAGTAAGAAACTAGGCACATCCATTCCCTATAAATCTAGTTTAGTAAGGATTTTTTAAAAATATCATGCCCTTAGAATCTTCTAGTAAATGTTTTCTCTGAGAATTTGTTAACTTTTCCCATTTTCATAACTTCTCCTAGAACTAAGTTTGCTTAGTTACTCTTCCTTTGAATGCACCTATTAGCCTTTTTTTGTGCTTCCAATATATTCTTATTTGGGTTTTTTTTCTTCCAAATTCATGTTCTATAGTGCCAACCAGGATTCCTTAATTTTTTTTTTGTCCCTCACAGCCTATTTTGATAATGTTTTTCTTAAAAATTTGAATCCCAAACTCCATTTCTATTTGAAATCTACAAGTTCTACAAAATCAACATCGACTCAAACATTGTAATTTAACCTTCATGTTAGGTTATGTTTGATGAGGTTAGAATTTAATTGGGGATTAGATATAACTATAAATACCTATAATTATTGATCCATTATACCACTTTTGTGAGTTATGTTTGATTGTGGATGTGTCTACCAAAAACCACCCCTATTTATATTTTATCTATCACTCTTTATATATCCTTTACTATTCTACATATAATTGTGGTAAACGTATCTTGAGAAGATTTCTAGAAAATATTTTTAAATGTCAACATGATATTATAAGCAGAAATTGAAGAAATTTATTTTTTGTTTTTCCTTTTTGAAGAAAAGTTTCAAAAACCTTTGAATTTAAAATTCTTGAAATTTGATGCTAAAATTTATGCAACCAAATTCATTCATGTAGTTTTACCAAATTAAGTGCAAAAACAATCTCATTTGGAAACCATGATGCAATTCTTAGGTATTCTACTATTAGAACACTCTAGTGCTAAAAAATACCAACATGCATTTCTATGATATTCTTCACATGTTTCTTTGTTGTTATACAATTTCTCATGATAGCCACCCTGTCTAAGAGGGTTGTATTTTTTGATGTTAGAGGATGTATTTTTAAAAAAGCTTTTTATTGTGCTCTATATTGGAATTATGGCTTCCAAAATTGCCTTTTAGTGAATATATGGTATATGGATAGAATATTTCCTATGTATATCACTATCTATCAACTCATCCAAAATAAAACTATTATGGTTATGGCATCCATTATTCTAGGAGATCAATTCTATATGGAAGGGTGAAACATATTGACCATGGAATCAACTCATCTTTCCAAATGATCAAAAGAGGATATTTTTAGTTTGAATATGAGAATAAGTCTATTAGACACTATTAGGGTTATGCATAGTGGCTATTTATCACCCAATTGGCTAAAATTAGGATTTTCAAAATTTAGAATTGGTTAATATTTGGGACCCTTGACCAGGGCCCATTAGCCAAAAAATTTTGGGTGCAATTTTTTTGGGTTGATTCGCCCCAATTTTATAATAATTTGACCATTTTATGTTTAAATTTCCAACATTACCCCTAATAATAGTGAACCTTCTACATGTGTTTGGACACTATTCACCTAGATTTTGAAACTGATTCACCAATTTTTTATAAATACATTTTGGGGCCGACCCCTTACACATAAGCCTAGACAATATTATGTTGGATTTATTATTGTGGTCATGGTCATATGCTTCTAGGGAAGAGATTTTGGGGCTACAAGGACACATATAATCCTATGCTTGACCAACATAGTATAGCCAAAAACTAGTTTTTTCCATGTATGTTCTTGGCATAACCATTTTACAATAGGTTAGAGCTACTATGTTGGGTTGTTGTTATACAAAAAATCATATCTTACTAGTTGGTCATATCAACTAGATTAGCATATGTTTTGAAGTCTCCTCTGTAGGGTCATATGCAAAATTCCAACACAACCTAATTTTTTTGTTGTAATCCATAGCTAAAGGTATATTTGAGAAGATAAATATGGCACTTATTCTTGTCCTCAACTTCAAATCCACTTCTAAGGTGCTAGTTTATTATTTTTCTCTTATGGAGGTATCATGCGTTCAATCCCCTCAATTATTATTTTTTGCCATTTTTCTATAGTTTAGATTATCCTCCTTTAGTTAGGATAGTAAAATTATTTTTAGAATATTTAAACTTTGAAACTAAATGTTGAGTGTCAAATTCAATTTTTTTGTTTTTGGTTATATTTTCTTCTTTGAATATACTATTTGAGATGTTATGCTTTGTTTTGGATCTTAGTAATTCTCAATGATTTAATGAACAACATAATATCTTCTGGTTTCCTTTTAATAGGTTTGGTTCCTTTAGGTTTTAAGTTATTCTTATATTTAATGTGTCTGGTGGTATGGTGCTTCATAAATCACTTTGCTTGAATCACATCCCATGTTCAAGTCACACAATATATTTTTTGGTATTTTTTAAAAGTGCACTATCTCCTTATCTATATCTACATGGCATTCAAGTATAACTCCAACACAACCATTGGCACTATAGTTGGTAGTATTTATTCAATATGAAAAATGTTTGGTTTAATTCTTATTGGTGTATATTTTTGTAAAGGTGGAAGAATAGTTTTTCCTTGAAGTCTATATGCTTGGTCAATAAATACTAGTATTATGGATGTTAATTCTCATTATTTAACATCCTTGGTAGCCTTATGACCTATTAAAGGATTGTTGAGCAAGGTGCAGTAGCAGTATTGTCATTGTTGTCAACACAGTCAGATAGATCTGTTGATGCAGTGGGCAGGAAGTTCAAAAGCCTTTCAGATGCAGAAGACAGAAGTTCAAAGGTTACTCAGAGTATGTACAATGTTTTTTCAAGAAGACCAAAGTGGCCCATATGCTAAAAATCAAAAGAAAATCACAAGGAAGAAAACTGTCGCGATATCGCGACATGTTGAGCAAGAAAGAAAAACTGTCGCGATATCGTGACATGTTGAGAAGAAAGCAAAACTATCATGATTTCATGACATGTTCGGAGAGAAAGCGCAAGCAAGAAAACTGTCATGATTTTGACATGTTGAAGAAACTATCACAATTTCACGACATGTTCGGAGAGAAAGCACAAGCAAGCAAAACTGTCATGATTTCATGACATGTTGGAAGAAAGAAAGGCAAGTAGAAAAAGTGTCACGATTTCATGACATATTGCAAGAGAGATAGTACGGAAGAAAAAGTGTCACGATTTCATGACATGTTGGAAGAGAGAAAGGCAAGTAGAAAAAGTGTCACGATTTCACGACATATTGCAAGAGAGATAGTACGGAAGAAAAAGTGTCACGATTTCATGACATGTTGGAAGAGAGAAAGGCAAGTAGAAAAAGTGTCACGATTTCGTGACATATTGCAAGAGAGATAGTACGAAAGAAAAAGTGTCACGATTTCGTGACATATTGGAAGAGAGAAAGGCAAGTAGAAAAAGTGTCACGATTTCGTGACATATTGCAAGAGATATTGTACGAAAGAAAAAGTGTCACGATTTCATGACATATTGCAAGAGAAAGAGCAAAGGAAAGAAAGTGTCACGATATCGTGACATGTCGCATTTTCATGACCCGAAGGCAAGAGAAAAAGCAAAGGAGAGAAAGTGTCACGATATCACGACATGTCACATTTTCATGACTAAATAAGGAGAGAGAAAGTAAGAAGGAGAAGTGTCACGATATCGCGACAAAAGTAAAGAGGAAGAGTACGAGGGAAAGTGTCACGATTTTCTGACATGAAGAAAGAGAAGGAAAGAAAGAAGAAAAGAGGCAAGGAGGCGAAAGTGTCACGATTTCGTGACATGCTATGTTTTTGGTACAAGCCAAGAAAAGAGGCAAGGAGGCGAAAGTGTCACGATTTCGTGACATTGCTGTTTTATGGTACAAGCCAAGAAAAGAGGCAAGGAGGCGAAAGTGTCACGATATCGTGACATGTGTTTTTGTGGGTACAAGCCAAGAAAAGAAGTACGACGATGAAAGTGTCACGATATCACGACATGCTGAGTTTTCATGGGTACAAGCCAAGAAGAGAAGCAAGGAGGTGAAAGTGTCGCGATATCGTGACATGTTGTAGTTTCATGGTCCAAAGCAAGGAGAAAGAGAGAGAAAAAAGTGTCACGATATCGTGACATGTATTTTTGGGGCCAAAGCAAGGAGAAAGAAAGAGAAAGCGAAAGTGTCATGATATCGTGACATGTTATGTTTTTGCAGTTGAGTTGAAGTCGACGAAGACCTATGACAACCGACTAAGATTAGGGTTTGTAATCGACTAAGATTAGGGTTTGCAACCGACTAAGATCAGGGTTTACAACCGACTAAGATTAGGGTTTTGATCATGAAAATGTTGTTATAAAAGGAAGGTTGTTTGAAGAATTAAGGATGTCGAAGTGTGCGAAGTTCGGTCATAGAGCGCAGAGTGCAAGTCATGTCGAATCGTGCTAAGTGCAAAATTTACAAAGGAAGCAGAGTGCACAAAAGGGAGAAGATGATCATTCGACTGTGATGCAGCAGATTATGCGAAGTGATTTCATAGAGAGAGCAGAGTGCGCAGAGATCGCAAAGGTGAAGCAGACTAGTCGGGGTCTTGTAAAAGTGAAGGTATCTTTCTGTTAATCTTCTAGATTCATAATTCAAGTCTAGGTTGTAGCTTGGCATCAGGGGTTGGTGCTCCTTCCAGTAGGTGCTAGTAAATCAGGGGTTGGTGCTCCTTTCTATTGGTGCAGATAAATAAGGGGTTGGTGCTCCTTCCAGTGGGTGCTGGTAAAGTGATTGTAAAGTTGTTGCTTTGCAAAGGCTAGATTTGGATGGTAGTCCAAGCAATCATTTTTTGAGGAGTAGCCACATTGGTGAACCTCATTAAATCTTGTGTTGTGTGATGCTCTTTTGTTATTCTTGTTGTATCTTGTAATAAGTGTTAATTGTTGCTGTATTAAGAACTATAAATTCAAGTTTAAAGAGCTACACTGATTCACCCCCCCTCTCAGTGTCATTGTAAGACTAACAATTGGTATCAGAGCTAAGTTCTTGTACAAGCCTAATCGGCTAGGGTGATCTTGGAACTAACACAATGGCAGGTGGTGAAGGTTTCTCATCAAACAAAGCACCATTGTTTGATGGATCTAATTACGCATTCTAGAGAATCAGGATGCAGACATATCTCTATGCTTTGGGATATGACATCTGGGATTCAGTAGTTAGTGGATACACAATACCCATCACTCCTCCAAAAGAGGTTGATGAAAAGAAACTATTTGAGAGTAACTCAAAAGCAAAGAATGCTATCATGTGTGGATTAGCAGACAGTGAACTAGTAAAGATCATGAGCTGTAATACTGCAAAAGAGATATGGGACAAACTGAGGAGTATTCATGAAGGAGATGATAAGATCAAGGAGGCCAAATTACAGACACATCGAGCTCAGTTCGAAGCATTGAAAATGAATGACGATGAAAACATTGAGGCATACATGCTGAGAGTTAATGGAATCATTAATGCGATCAGAGGGCTCGACGAGGATATTGGAGACTCTACCATCGTAAAAAAGGTACTAAGATCTCTTCCTCAAAGGTTTGATTCCAAAGTCTCAATGATAGAAGAAGCTAAAAATCTAAATTATTTTAGTATAGATGAGATGTATGGTTCTTTGACTGCATATGAGATGAGGATAGGAAGATCTAAACCCACAGACAGAGAAGCGGCTTTTAAAGCCCTTAAAAATAAAAACACAAAACAAGAGTCCGAGGAAGAAGAGACATCAGATGAAATGGAAGCAAACTTTGTTAGAAAACTGAAAAAGGGAAAAGGAAAATATAGAGGGAAGCTACCATTTAAATGTTTCAACTGTGGAGGCATTGGGCATTTTGTGACTAAATGTCCACTTAAAGAGAAGAACAAAAATGATGAAGGATCGCACCAAGAAAGAAGTGACTGGAAGATGAAAACGAATTTCAGAAAAGGCAACTTCAAGAAGAAAAGTTTCATCTCCAAGAATGTCAGTTCATCAGAGAACAGCTCTAGTGAAGAGTCTGAAGAAGAAAAATATGAAGCTCTTTTCATGGCATTTGAAGAAATTAAATCAGAAAAGGAAGAAGGAGTGACCTCTGAAGTTTGTGGTGAAAACCTTGAGGCTGAAGTAGATCTAGAAGGTGAGTTGATCTCTGCACTTGAAGAGTGGAAGATAGAAAAGAAAAAGAATAAGAAACTTTCAAGAAAGCTTGAGGATGCAAATGGAATCATAACCAGCTTGAAAGTACAGATAGAAGAATCTAAGAAAATCTTCGAAGATCTCGAAGTGCAAATAACAATGAAAATAGATTATTGCAACAAGCTAGAAGAAGAGATTGTTGGTTTAAGAATGCAGCTAGAAGAGATGAATAAGAAAATTAGTTGTTATCACAAACGTGAAGAAAGTTCTATGAAGCTGGATAAGATCATAAATGACCAAAGACCTACAGGCATCAAATTTGGTCTGGGTTTCATCGAAGGAGAATCATCAAGTGGATCAAAGGCCAGAAATGCAGAATCCATAAAGAATGAAGATAAGAGACAGGTTGATCAAGGAAAAATGTCTCATGCAAGAGAAAGCATTAATGCCAGGCACGAAAGGAGAATTGACAATGATGGATTCACCAATGTCACACATCAAAGAAGAAGAAGACCTATGGCTCCCTACGACAACATGGCAAAGACCATCACCCAGGTTCAATTATCCTTTCTCTGGTTTCTATTTTAAATGCAATGGCTATGGACATAAAATCTCAGACTGCAAATATAATGTAAGACCAAGGAATTTCACCGAGTAGAAATGTTTTTTCTCCTCCGATGAATTATACAGTAGAATGTTATAACTGTCATAATTTTGGGCACATTGCAAGAAACTGTAGAAATACATTTACATCAAATCAGTTTTAGGGAAGAAAATTTCAACCATACAGGATGAGTCAAAATAGAAAGCTTCCCGAAAAACATGCTCAAACTACTGATAAGGGAAAGGCAAAACAAGAGCCCAAAACTACTATCAAAATAGTGTGGAAAGGAAAAGAGCGATTGAAGGAAGAAAAGGAATCCTTAATCGTACAAACTGCATTCAAAGCACAGAATAAATATGTACCATGGATACTTGATAGTGGATGCTCCAGTCATATGACAGGTGACAAACAAAAATTTGAGAAGTTACAGAAATATGAAGGAGGTTCAGTAAAATTTGGAAATAATGATGGAGCCAAGATAGTCGGCAAAGGCTCAGTTAAAATCAGTGATGGAAGGATTAAGTCAGAAGAAGTCCTATTTGTGGATGGGTTGAAACATAACTTATTGAGTGTAAGTCAGATTTGTGATAAAGGTCATGAAGTAGTTTTTATGAAGCAGGGTTGTGAAGTCAAAAAAACAAACAGTGGAAAATTGATAGCAACAGGATCAAGGACATCTGGTAACCTGTACACGCTCTCAGAGACTTCAAAAGGAACTTGTTTTATTGGACAGGAAGAAGAAAATTGGTTGTGGCACAAGAGACTCGGTCATATCAGTTTTGATAATCTAGTAAAAATCACCTCAAAAAGGGCAAGTGAGAGATATTCCAATCATCAGCAAACCTGCAAACAACATTTGTGCTTCATGCCAAAAGGGGAAGCAAACTAGAGTCACATTCAAAACCAAAGAGTACTACACAAGCAAACCTTTGGAACTAATACACACTGATTTATGTGGTCCCATGAGAACACAAAGCATAAATGGTGACAAATATTTTATGTTGTGCATTGATGATTATTCTAGAATGACATGGATATTTTTCTTGAAACATAAATCAGAAGCCTTTGATATGTTCAAGATTTTCAAAAACCAAGTTGAGAATGAAACAAGAAAGAGGATCAAATGTCTAAGATCAGATAGAGGAGGAGAATTCATTTCAGAGGAGTTTACAGAGTACTGTGAGAAATTCGGTATTAAGAGACAGTTTTCAGCAGCCAGGACACCTCAGCAGAATGGAGTGGTAGAAAGAAAGAACAGGACAGTGCAGGAAATGGCACGGACTATGCTGGCTGAAAGTAGAGTAGCAGACAGATTTTGGAAAGAAGCAGTCCACACTGCAGTGTATATCCAAAATAGGTACATGCTGAGAACACATGAAAGCAAAACTCCTTATGAGTTGTGGTTCAAAAAAAGGGCAACAACAAAATACCTCAAAGTTTTTGGCAGCAAGTGCTACATCAAAAGAACTGAAGATAATCTTGGTAAGTTTGAAGATAGAGCGGATGAAGGTATTTTTGTCGGATATTCATCAAAAAGCAAAGCTTACAAATGCTACAACAAAAGGCTAAAGAAAATTGTGGACAGTGTCGATGTTAAATTTGATGAAGGTAGAGAACGAGTAATTAGCTATGAAATGAACTACCCAATTTATGAAGAGGTTATTGAAGGAGATGAGGAAAACAAAATGGAGAAGATACAAGAAATTGACTCAGATGATTTAAGTTGTGATTCAAAAATGGAAGAAAATAAGAAATTCAAAACAGGCAGCTAGCAGAGAAATCATCCTAGAGAGCAAATCATTGGAGACCCCAAAGTTGGTGTTCAGACAAGAAGAAGAGCAAGTAAGTAACTACTCTCTACTATCCAACATTGAGCCCAAAAATGTTGATGATGCAAGCAAAGATGAAAGCTGGATGAAGGCAATAAATGAAGAATTAGATCAGATCGAGAAAAACGACACTTGGGAGCTAGTACCTAGACCTGCAAATAAAAATATAATCGAGACTAAATGGATTTTTCGAAACAAATTGAATGAAGATGGACAGGTAGTCAGAAATAAAGCAAGATTAGTTTGTAAGGGTTATGCACAAGTTGAAGGCATTGATTTTGAGGAAACTTTTGCACCAGTAGCTAGACTAGAGGCAATTAGAATGTTTTTGGCTTTAGCAGTCTACAAGAATTTCAAAGTTTATCAAATGGATGTGAAATCAGCATTTTTGAATGGGAAACTTGAAGAAGAGGTTTACATTGAGCAACCAGATGGTTTCCAACTTGGTGATGATCCCAAATTTGTTTGCAGGTTGAAGAAAGCATTATATGGCTTAAAACAGGCACCCCGAGCATGGTATGCAAGGCTAGACAACTATCTCACTCAACAAAGGTTTAAGAAAGGTATGGTGGATAGTAATTTGTATGTCAAAATAGAAAATGGGCATCTTATTGTTCTTGTTGTATACGTAGATGATATCATATTTGGCAGCAGCAAAGATGAGTCATGCAAGGATTTAGCAAATAAGATGCAGAAAGAATTTGAAATGTCAATGATTGGAGAACTGTCGTATTTCCTCGGGTTGCAAGTTAATCAAAGTAAGAAGGGCATATTTATTTCTCAAGTTAAATATGTAAAAGAGATGTTAAAAAAGTTCACAATGGAGGACTGTAAGCCAGTTAGCACTCCCATGACGATAGGTTGCAAGTTGAGCAAGGATGACAAATCTCCACCTGTTGATCAAACCATGTACAGATCTATGATTGGAAGCTTATTGTACCTGATAGCTACTAGACCAGATATTTTATAGGCAATATGCATGGTAGCATGATTTTAGGCTAATCCCAAGGAGACTCATGTGACAGTAGTAAAAAGGATTCTTCGGTATCTCAAGGGTACTATGGAATATGGGTTATGGTATCCGAAAGGTAAAGACTTCACCCTTATTTCGTATTCAGATGCAGATTGGGCAGGATGTGTAGATGACAGAAAGAGTACAAGTGGAGGTGCTTTCTATCTTGGAGATAGATTGGTCGCATGGCACAATAAGAAACAAGAGTCAGTTTCTCTATCGACAATAGAGGCAGAATATATTGTAGCAACAACATGTTGTACGTAGGTATTATGGATGAAACAAACCCTGAAAGATCTTGGTATTAGCTTCAATGAGCCGATATCAGTTAAGTGTGATAACACCAGTGCCATTAACATCTCCAAGAATCCAGTTATGCATTCACGCACAAAGCACATCGCTATCAGGTATCACTTTTTGAAGGAGAAAGTTGCAGAAGGTGAGGTTAAGTTGGATTTTGTTCCAACTACAGAGCAAGTAGCAGATATCTTCACAAAACCATTGCCCAAGGAAGTTTTTGAGTACCTTCACAATAAATTGGGAGTGGTCACACTTCCCAAAAATTGACTAGCTACAGGGATCACATTCTCAGGGGGAGCATTTCGGTATTTGATTATCTGTTTGCTCATGTTCATGATCTTTGCTAAATGCAATAGAGTGTGCCTGAGAATGTTGTGCATGGACTCAGGGGAGTCTGCAGCAGCCCTTTGGTATTATTGTCAAAGGGGGAGAAGAGTTACAGGAAATTGCACATGTGTTGCCAACAATTCCAAAGGGGGAGATTGTTGAGCAAGGTGCAGCAAAAAGTATTGTCATTGTTGTCAACACAGTTAGATAGATCGATTGATGCAATGGGAAGAAGTTCAAAAGCCTTTCGATGTAAGTTCAAAGGTTACTCAGAGTATGTACAATGTTTTTCCAAGAAGACCAAAGTGGCCCATATGCTAAAAATCAAAAGAAAATCACAAGGAAGAAAACTATCGCGATATCGCGACATGTTGAGCAAGAAAGAAAAACTATCGCGATATCGCGACATGTTGAGAAGAAAGCAAAACTGTCACGATTTCATGACATGTTCGGAGAGAAAGCGCAAGCAAGCAAAACTATCACGATTTCATGACATGTTCGGAGAGAAAGCGCAAGCAAGCAAAACTGTCACGATTTCATGACATGTTCGAAGAGAAAGCACAAGCAAGAAAAACTGTCACGATTTCATGACATGTTGGAAGAAAGAAAGGCAAGTAGAAAAAGTGTCACGATTTCATGACATATTGCAAGAGAGATAGTACGGAAGAAAAAGTGTCACGATTTCATGACATGTTGGAAGAGAGAAAGGCAAGTAGAAAAAGTGTCACGATTTCGTGACATATTGCAAGAGAGATAGTACGGAAGAAAAAGTGTCACGATTTCATGACATGTTGGAAGAGAGAAAGGCAAGTAGAAAAAGTGTCATGATTTCATGACATATTGCAAGAGAGATAGTACGGAAGAAAAAGTGTCACGATTTCATGACATATTGGAAGAGAGAAAGGCAAGTAGAAAAAGTGTCACGATTTCATGACATATTGCAAGAGATATTGTACGAAGAAAAAGTGTCACGATTTCATGACATATTGCAAGAGAAAGAGCAAAGGAAAGAAAGTGTTGCGATATCGTGACATGTCACGTTTTCGTGACCCGAAGGCAAGAGAAAGAGCAAAGGAGAGAAAGTGTCGCGATATCGCGACATGTCGCATTTTGCAACTAAATAAGGAGAGAGAAATAAGAAGGAGAAGTGTCACGATATCGTGACAAAAGTAAAGAGGAAGAGTAAGGAAAGTGTCACGATTTCTGACATTTACAAGCAAGAAAAGAGAAGGAGGAAAGTGTCACGATTTCACGACATTTTTGGTACAAGCCAAGAAAAGAGGCAAGGAGGCGAAAGTGTCACGATTTCAGACATCGTTTTATACAAGCCAAGAAAGAGGCAAGAAGGAAAGTGTCACGATTTCATGACATCTTTTTTGGTACAAGCCAAGAAAAGAGGCAAGGAGGCGAAAGTGTCACGATATCGTGACATGTGTTTTCGTGGGTACAAGCCAAGAAAAGAAGTACGAGGCGAAAGTGTCACGATATCACGACATGCTGAGTTTTCACGGGTACAAGCCAAGAAGAGAAGCAAGGAGGCGAAAGTGTCATGATATCGACATGTAAAAAAAGTGTCACGATATCGTGACATGTATTTTTGGGGGCCAAAGCAAGGAGAAAGAAAGAGAAGTGAAAGTGTCATGATATCACGACATGTTATTTTTTCATGGTTGAGTTGAAGCCGACGAAGACCTATGACAGCCGACTAAGATTAGGGTTTGTAGCCGACTAATATTAGGGTTTGTAGCCGACTAAGATCAGGGTTTACAACCGACTAAGATTAGGGTTTTGATCATGAAAATGTTGTTATAAAAGGAAGGTTGTTTGAAGAATTAAGGATGTCGAAGTGTGCGAAGTTCGGTCATAGAGCGTAGAGTGCAAGTCGTGTCGAATCGTGCTAAGTGCAAAATTCGCAAAGGAAGCAGAGTGCACAAAAGGGAGAAGATGATCGTTCGACTATGATGCAGCAGATTGTGCGAAGTGATTTCATAGAGAGAGCAGAGTGCATAGAGATCGCAAAGGTGAAGCAGACTAGTCGGGGTCTTGTAAAAGTGAAGGTATCTTTCTATTAATCTTCTAGATTCATAATTCAAGTCCAGGTTGTAGCTTGGCATCAGGGGTTGGTGCTCCTTCCAGTAGGTGCTGGTAAATCAGGGGTTGGTGCTCCTTTCTGTTGGTGCAGATAAATAAGGGGTTGGTGCTCCTTCCAATGGGTGTTGGTAAAGTGATTGTAAAGTTGTTGCTTTGCAAAGGCTGGATTTGGATGGTAGTCCAAGCAGTCATTTTTGAGGAGTAGCCACATTGGTGAACCTCGTTAAATCTTGTGTTGTGTGATGCTCTTTTGTTATTCTTGTTGTATCTTGTAATAAGTGTTAATTGCTGCTGTATTAAGAACTGTAAATTCAAGTTTAAAGAGCTACACTGATTCACCCCCCCTCTCAGTGTCATTGTAAGACTAACAAGGATACTTAAGAATTTTATAGTAAGGGATTATGAGTTTGAATTCCATCATTACTTTTTATTATTATTTATTTAATTATGAGACCCATGTAGCACTAACATGAACACATGATACTTTTTAATATATTTAAAATTTATTAATTATATTTTATTGATGTCTCTAACACCTATTTTTCCATTTAGAACATTTGATAAAATCATCTAGACAAATATGGTAATATTAGCACAAAACAAGTGGCACTTCTAGGATGTAAAACATGATAGGCTTGATTAGTCAATTTTACCTCCTAAGGTTTGGAGGCTTAATTTGTTCTTTTATCCTAATAATATGCCCTACCTTCCAAAGGCCATAACCTTTGCATAGGAAAGAATTTTTATCTCATTCTTTATATTGTACTATTTCTCGAGCTCTACATTTTGATAACATTTGTTTAGGGGCCTATTATAGTGTTGTAGATGATCAATGAAAGGTACACCTTGCTCCTATTTGAAAATCAATTATTTGATGGCTCAATTATTTTTTTATATTAAAGGATGAATTTTAGTCACCATGTTCTACGTTGAAGATATTTTCATAAAATACCCAATATCTTGGATCTAAGAGGTAGAATCATGGCTTCATGTTCATGGAAGGGTTGAACCAGTTTATATACCTTTGACAAGAGAACATAATAGGATATATAATGAAGATCAATAGACCAACTAAAGTATTAATTATGAGTGAATGGGGTAGATGTTACTATATATAATGTCTACTACCCTTGGCTTCTCATCTTAGATTATGAGGAGTGTTGGAATATCAGTAAGCTAACCTTATTGGCCAATGTAAATAATGATGAAGTTCCTATAAATGCACCTAATGTTAGCCTATGGGTGTTCTATATAAACCTAAGGATATTTAAATCTAAATTTCCTATATGGTTAATCTCAATTAAAAGGTTTAATAAATTTAATATATTGTAATTTAACCTTCAAGTCTAGTTAAATTGACTTAAGGTTAGTATTGATTTGAAATTTAACTATAAATACCTATAATGATTGATCCATTGAATTAAATTTATAAATGGCATACAATCATAGGGCTTCCCATGGACATCCACCTCTTATATTTATTATATCTATATCTCTCTTCATTTCACTCCTTCACCCTTCTACATATGATTGTGGTGAATGTATGCTTCAATATATTTTTAAAAAATATTGTAAATTCTAATAGATGGATTATAGGTGGACTTTAATATGGTCCTAGTGTATTTATGGATTACAAGAAAATTAAAATCCAATTTGAAAGTGGATGAACTCAAAATAGAGAGAGAGCATTGTAGATATATTGTAATACAAGCCCAAGGTATCGATAAGGGTTATGCATAAGGGGTTTTGACTTAAAATGTATTAGTAAAAAAATGGTGAATATTAATAGAAATCAAGGTGAATTCTAAGCAAATCAAATCAATAATCTTCACACAAAAATTTGGGTCTTTTGAAGCACTAAAATGTAAGGTCATATTTGAGGAAAATTTTGAACTATTAAATCACCTTATACCTTCATAAAAACATCATCATTAGATCAATCTTGAAAATATATTTCCAACGAGTACAAATATGCCTATGTTTAGATATATATTATGGAAAATTAACCTAAGAAAAAATTGGTCTAAAAAATTTCATGCGAATGAGGCGACATCGAGGGTCCTCATATTCACAAATTTCTAATTTTGAAAATCCTAATATTCATCCAATTTGTGAATATTCACCACTATGCATAACCTTGGTATCATAAACAAACTATAATACAAGACCAAAGTTAACAAAATGGAATGCATGCTAAAAAAGCATTAGTGTATACCTTTTTAAATTTAATTAATTGCATATTGTGGCACAAGTTGTGTAGATAATATAGAAAAGCTTAGACAAGCCATGTTTGATATAATTATCTTGTTCACATGACTCCATGATTTATGTGATTTCATAAAGATAGTAATTTATTGTTTGGATATGTTATATATGGGTGCTTCATATATGATATATTCATTTGGATAAAAATATATTGATTACATGCATATATTCAATCCTTCTTACATGATATAATTTATGGGACTTCATGGAGGTATAGCTACACTTCTATTCTCTTTTCTATTATTTATAATATTGGGTGTGTTGCAAGATTTATTATAACTTCACATAGGTAAATTTATGCTTCTTTCTTCTCTCTTCTTAGTGTAACACACAAAATTCACCATTTCAAAAAAATGAAATATAGCTAAATGCTTTTATTGATTTTAAAAGGGGTTCCAACATGAGCTTTTCTAAAGAAAGGTTTTCCTCTTTTCTCAATGTGAATGTGATGCATTTGATGATGTCTTTTGGCGTCCTTAGTGTATATAAACTTCTTGCATGTGAGCCACCACTTGGATTCTTGAATCTATCCTTTGTACCTATTTTGATCTACAAAAAGGTATTAATGTGTTTGAGGATCTATCATTGATAAGATCCTATATTTATGAAGATAAAATAATGCTAAAATAAAGGGAAACATAATAACAAATGAAAATAAATTTGAAAAAACTATCAAGAAAGGATACTTACCTAATTGTAGCTCTGGAGTTGTTGTAGACCAATTTCGTGTGGCAATGTGTGAACCTCTAGATTGGGTTCATGCAGTACTATGCAAACTAGACTATTATTAATTTCTTCTATGGTTTTTTATTAGAATGAGGTCTTCATACTATTTTTGTGGTGCATCTACTTCTTCCCTTTGTTCTTCTTGAACCCGAGTAGCTAGATATTGCTCTCTACTCTTATCAATGACCTCAACTTTGGCATATGAGGTGTGAGTGGAGGGTTGTTGTTCTTACTACTTAGAAATTGGTATACAAATTATTCTTTTGAACCTAATTTTAGCAAGCGTTGGTTCCCTAAGGGCTTCTAGTTAGTTAGGATTAACACTCTTAGTCTTCTTATGACTTTTTGTTTCTAAAACTATTGTACCTCCTACTTTATTGATTTTTATTCATATTTCGTTGTAGGTGTCTTAATAATTACCCTTGTTTTTATTATCACTATTTCATAAGGTTTAGGTACCTCTAACCCTATTTTTTTTCATGTGACTTAGGCAAGTCATAGGGTGCCAAAGGAGTTGACAGTGATTTATAGTATTTGTGCACCAATTCTTCTATTATACCCCTCCTTTATCTTTGTTTCCTAGGCACTAGTTTTGATGATTTCACCTCTTATTTTTGTTCCTTGAGAACTAGCCTTGATGCCTCTTCCTATATTTTTTTTCTATTTCTTAGGAATCGATTCTAATGCCTTTGCCTACTTCCCTTATTTTTGGTGGATACTTTGAAACCATATCCAACATGTGTCACTTCTTGGTGGGATTTTTTGACTTTGTCTTAGGATATTCTAGTGCTTTCAAAACATCATACTTTGGTGGCTTCTAAGAATCATCAAGTTACTTTAGCATTTCTAAGGTACTAGCACCCTTGAGTTATTTTTTTTCACTTTCTTTTGGTTTTATACCCTTTTGATTGCAAAAATTTCTACTAGTGCTTCTCATTATTTTTTCCAGTCCCAAAATGGTGATGACATAATAAATATATCAAAATATGGTTATTAATCTAGCATTTACCTTCCCTAAATCAGGAGGTTGTATCATGTAAAGTATTATTTAAAAAATAAGGGATATTTATGTGAATATAAGGAGTATTCTTACCATGGATGAAATGGATGAGGATATCCAAATGTTAGTCAAACAATGAAACCAATTATCCACCACAAGTTAAGTATTTCATTACCCATAGAGTGATAACATCATACAGTTTAGGCAAGATGGTCCATGTAAGTCCTTTGTAGTGACTGTTGTAGACATCATTAGTTGTTTTTGGGTGTCCCTAATAATTTTTTTAAGAAAATAATAGTGAGACCTTAACTCACTACACCGAAAAAAGGATTTAACGACACTTATAAACTACCCTTAAAGAACTTTAAAGGTGATTATTTAGTTTTCATCTATGAGGGCATCATAAAAATCCTATAACATATGATGGTGGCTAAAAACCACATCAAAAAACCACCCTCTTAAGGTCTAAGAGGGTGGTTAAAAACAACCCTCTTAGGACTACGAGGGTGGTTGTCAACTACCATATTAGGACTAAGAGGGATGTTATTAACCACCCTCTTAGGGTTAAGCCTCTTAGGCCTAAGAGGACGGTTTATAGCCATCCTCTTAGATTCTACAAGGTCAGTTATAAACCATCCTCTTAGAACTAAGAGGTTGGTTTAGAACTACTCTCTTATGGTCCCACCCTAAAAAAATATATAAAGGAAATGATCCATGTTGGAGGGACTAGAAGTTAGGCCAAAAATTTAGGCTCATGAACAAATTGTAGTGATAATGGGTATTTTAATTATCCTTACCTATAGCTTGGCTATTGAAATTACCATTGATGTTCACTGTTGTGTACTTACTCAAATAATAGAAAAGTTATAGGTATTGAAATCAATATATGGTAAAGTCGATATGGAAATAAACTGACTTAACAATTGTGTATTTAAGTTATAGTGTTATAATACAAGTTATGTCGTTGATTATAAAGAGACTATGACTCTTTATTCAACACTCTCAATAGAAATAATTTTGTCAGTGCATGTTTTAACTCCATGATTAAGGCCCAAGAGATTGTAAACTTTACAAAGCTACTTGATAATAAACAAGATATTTCACATACTGCCAGTTCTTTGAGAATCAATCAATTTATACTCACCAATAGAAAATAATTATCTTTGTGGTCTTGGATTGCAAAACACCATCCATGGTGCCTATGACATCAATGTATTGATATAAACTCAACCTCCTGAACAAATATTAGAAGCTACTAAGAAGACACTATAACATGATTATCAATGAGATCTTGCATGTACTGTCAGCACCTTTTCTTCCTTATCCAATGGTATTTTATTATCACAATCAATCAATGAAGATGGACTGAGTGTAAATCATAATTATAGTGATGAACATTGTTCTCTATATTAAACCAAAAGGAGGTGTTTCAGGTGACTCATTCATTTTGTTTAGTTTGTTTGTCAGAATCAAGTTACAAGTTACAAATACCACCCATATAAAAACATGTGATCTCAATTTACAAATGCCACCCATACAGTGTAAGGATATAATTTCTACAAATATTTATCAGCTTTTTAAATTAAATGTTATTCCTTTTATCTTTTAAAAAAATGTATATTGAGATAATTCAAACTTTATAGATCCTATGCCCTAAAGAACACCCCTATGATTTAGTAGTATATTACCCACATATCATCAAAATAACTTACCTTTCATTTCTATTTTAATAACCTCAATCACTTGTCCTAATATTTTAAGTATATATATATTTTCCTAGCAGTACAAATAATATTAGTGTTCATGCTACCCCAACTTCAAGAAATTTTCATAGAATAGCTCTACAATAGGATTATTGAATTAAGGTCCATCATGATGTGGTGTTTCAGGAAGGTGAGACACTTACCATAACAATCACCCAGGTTCAAAACATGACAATCATCCCCCCATGTTCAACTGGTTTTCCAACTAATACAGTCAAATACATGTGGTAAAAAAGTTGATATTTCCATTATTCGAAGATCCTATAGATGTATAAAGATATACATTATTTATTAACTAAGAGTAACAGTGCAAATATAGAGTAGCTTACCTTAATGGGCATTAAATTTTACAATTAAGGAACTAAACGAAAATATATCATTTAATAAAAATATTCATGAAGTTCATATATATGTATAAAGAAAATGTTGGGGAAGGCCATTGTGGTAATGAAAAGTATGAATAAATTACTTGTAAGAAGTATTCTCATCCTCATATGGCACTGTATCTCATGTTTTGACCTTATTTCATCCCTATTGTTCTCCACATGATTTCCTCTTCTCTTATATACATAATTGTATTCCATTAGTACAACTCTTCCTCGAGTTTCATCAGCTAGACAGTTCTACTATGCTATCTTTTTGATGGTTTTCCTAGTGTGTCCTACATAGTGTTCTTAGTAGCACATGGTGTGGATCATACTCTAGGTGTTGACTTGATATCTTCCTTAGTTGAAGATGAATTTTGAGGTTCTGTAAAACTAGACTACTAAATGCTCCTTCTTCAATCACTTATTCTCTTCAGGTTTGTAAGCTCATACATGAAGTACAAAATGGAGTGTGAGATGAAATTCCATTAAACATATAATTAGTGCTATCTCATTACTTTCAATATTGTAACCATAAGTTTTCAGGACCTACTTATGGACATATACTTGTGAAACCTAAAAATATAAAGACTATTATGAAGGGAATGTGAACTAGTCATGTGGAACAAGAACCTACATTGAACAAACACAATTTTACATGATGTAAGGACTTTGCAATCCAATGTGACTACATCAAAATGGGACTTAGCAAAAGAGTGGAGAAGATTACTATGTCCAAAAATTGATAACAATTGAAATTGATGCTAGAGTTGTGATGATTTTGTATTTATGGCTTGTACTAGCAAATAAAATTATTGTCTATTGTAAATTCGAACAAAGAGTCATAGGTTCTATTCCTGCCACCTCCATCTAGTTGTATTCAAACTTCAAATTTCAATATTTTACATGCAAAAAATTATAACGTAGAAGAATTTTAATAGTGTATTCTCTTTTTCAATTAATAGAATATCTCTCATAATTCCCATATAATTTGCTAATACCCAAAGACAAGAAATTAACAAAATCATGGCAATTCTAGGCAATGTTCTACATTATTATTAACAAAATAAATCTCTTAAATATGTAAACATAACTATAATAAGCAATGAGGTTCAAGGTGTAGACCAATTGGTTCGACCAAACCCTGTAAGGTGGGTAGAGGTCCAAGGTTCAAATCTCAAGCCTGGCCAGGCTGAACACTTTTCCCTTTCTTGGTTCTTTTAGTGAAATAAAAATTTTAAAATGATTGTGGCATGGTGGTTATAGGGGAAGACTACATGAACATCTATGTGGCAGCTTCTATGGTGGACAACACAGAATACTGTGATGACCATATAAGCTAAACAACATGCTCAAATTTTTGGTGGATACCATTCCACCATATAAATTAAAAAAAAATAAAAAAAAATAAACATTGATTGTTCATCAAAAGTGGGACCTTCAGTTACATTAAATTTCCCACACCTTGTACAAGGAACAACATGTAAATCATCTCATATATAGGGTGGTTAGTTAAAAATTGATGGAAAAATATGAAATGAATAAAATTTATTAACACCAGTTGTCATATCTTCTCTTTCATATTATTTTACTTATTTAAACCCTTTATTGCCTTCACATCCTACCAAACAATAAATGATAAGAACATAGTCAATTATTTTTTATATTCAATTTATACCTAATAAGGCTTCCATGAATTTGTGTAATACCCTTTCACTTGACTAGTGCATAGGGCATGGTGTGGAGGATCCTCTAGGTGTTGATGTAAGATCTTCCTCAGTTGAAGAAGAATTTTGAGGTTTTTTAAAACTAGATTGTTGAATGCTCCTTCTTCAACCAATTATCCTTTAAGATTTGTAAACTCATACATGAATTACAAATTGGAGTGTGAGGTGAAATTCCATTACACATCTAATGAGTGCTATATCAACAATTTCAATATTGTAACCATAAGTTTGTAGGACCTGCTTATGGACATATACTTGTAAAACCTAAAAATATAAAGACTATTATGAAGGGAATGTGAACTAGTCATGTGGAACAAGAACCTATATTGAACAAACAAAATTTTACATGAAGCAAGTGCTTTGTAGTCTACTTTGACTACATCAAAATGAGACTTAGAAAAATAATGGAGAAGATTACTATGCCAAAAAAGTTCTAAGAATTTAAATTGATGCTATTGTTGTGATGATTTTGTATTTATGACTTGTGCTGACAAACAAAATGATTTGTCTATTGTAAATTTGAATAAGGATTTTAATAGAATAATTTAATAGTTTATTCTCTTTTTCAATTAATAGAATAGCTGACATAATTCCCAAATAATTGGCTAATTGATAATTATTTGGTAATTATGTCAGCTATTATATTATTTGAAGTTAGGCCAAATAGTAATGTAATCTACAATTATACCACAAAGGAGAACATAATAACAATTTCACAGGTAAGTTTATCAAAAACATAAAAGAATGAAATGAATATGAAGTTCCTAACAAAAATGTAAAAATATGCAACTGAATTATCATGACAATTAGTATCATATATCAAGACTAGGTAGGATTTCCTCACAATCGAACCATATTTTCCTTACAGTAATCAAGATAACACAAGGATTGTGAACAAGTAACTCATAGAGAAAAATGTCAACAACTAAAATATGTAACATAAAATATAGAGTAGAAGTGATTTTATTCATAAATAGAATATAAACCCTTTTGAAAAGGGAAGAATAAAACACTAATAAACAACTACATAAACCAAAATAAACTATAAAAACGCTCAGTTTAATGCAATGTTATATGGACAACCCGAGACCTCCATATAATGGGTATATGTCTAAACACCCCTACCTATCCCAACCATCAGAGATGATGCGAGAGGGTATCCTAAGGCTTCCGTTAGATACATAAATATACATCTATACAAATAAAGTACTATTGCTTTTAATTAAGGACTAGGACTAGGAGTCAAACATAAAACATCAATTCCATAACTAGCACACACTCAACACAACTTTATCAAATTACCATATTACCTTCTTGTATGTAACAGGCCAACCTAATACTCAGGATACCTATTCACCTCACTCCTAGCTTGACTGTATATTAATTATCTACTAGCATTTTCTAAAAATAGAATAAAAAATGTAACATAAAATATAGAGTAGAAGTGATTTTATCCATAAATAGAATATAAAACCCTTTGAAAAAGGAAGAAAAAAATACTAATAAACAACTACATAAACCAAAATCATTAATAAAAAATTTCAGTTCAATGCAACCTTAAATGAAACCAAAATAATAGTTATGTAGATAGACCACTAAGGGAGAAGTAAATGGAAAAAAAGACAATCTCTTTTGTAATAATTGATGTCATATGTTAATTCAAAGCATCATACAATATTGCTACAACATGGCATAATGCAAATAATATCTGTTATAGGCCAGGAAATGAAGGAACCCACAACATCCTTCGTTATAGCCATTTCATCATTCCTTCTATACAAGATTGTTTCTTCTTTATGGGTAACGTGCACATTGACTTTGACTTCATTGCTTAGTTGGAAATATATGGTTCTTAATTTACTAAATTTATCAAGGATGTGCTAACAACTACTTCAAAAGCACAACTAGATATCTTACAAGAAATATCTCATTGAAAATTGGTTAGTTCTGGATGGTTGTGCCTTTGTGGGTAGCTCTTACTGATAATGTCTATGTTGGATGGGAATGGATACGATATATGATACTGGCACAAAATAAAATATGGATACAACACATTTTATATATCTAATATGGATACAACTAGATACAACATTAGAAAAAACATACATGTTTAATAAATGAAAAGGAAAAAAGATATGATACAAAAAAGTTTACAAACGTATACATTTTTAATAGGATATTTTCATTAACCATGTAGCCTTAAAAAATTCACCAGGAACCATCATATACATAAGCCCCATATAGGGTAAAGGCTTTGAAAAAATAAATGACAAATCAAATATGTGGAGATAATTTAATTATCAGGAGATAAAAATGGTTATGTTGGAAAGTAAATCTGCAAGGTATCTTGATCTATGTACTGCCAGACAATAGCTAGATGTAAGAGTATGTAAAATATCTCATAATCGTTCTAAATATACATAAATTGTAGACCTATAACTCAATAACAAAATGAATTTTACATATAATTGAGATATAAGTGATAAATTGTTAGACCTAGAACTTAAACTAACAAGTTGTTGCCCCTTCATCATAGCTCATTAAAACTAATAATAAATCTTTTAAAAATCCTAAAAACATATTACAATGTACAAAATCATGAAAAGTCTTATAGTTTGTTTTTAAAGACTCCATAACATGCTATACGTAAAAAAATATTATTTATAGCTTATTGTCATAAATAAAATTTCATTTTTTGTAGTTGATATATTACTTGTATAAATTGTATATATTACTTGTATATCGAAAGAGGGTTACCAAAAATGCATAAGACTATAAAAAATAAATTGGTACCTTATTATTAAAAATTCATTTCCAAAAATGGTGTATACCCAATATTGATCATATTAAAATATCAAGTGTCTATATAGATTTTGCCAAGCTACCTCCTACTGAGATTCTAGCCCTTCCAATGTTTAAGAATTATACTCCTGGAATTGTAGCTCCTATTTTATATATTAAGAACTTGGCAAAAGATGTAATTGTGGATGACTTACACTTTATATTTGGGTCCCTTTTCAAAGTAAGGAGGAATCCAAATATGGACTTGACATAAAGTTAATGCAAGAGGATCAAATGAGGGGCCAATCATTTGCAACATTTCTATCTACAAAACTTGTAGACCATGCATTGAAAATGGCACATCAACATGTGTTAAAAGGAAATCCAATGATAATTCGGTTTGGGAGAAATCCTTCACTTAGAAAATGAATTGAGTAGTGGAAAATCTAAGGATAGCATAGACACTCCAAGACCTTGGTAGTCTAAAAAATAACTTCAACCAATAGATGGTGAATGGAGATATTTGTTTGTAGCATTGGAGTCATATTAGTTGAGTATTAGGTATACAATGCAACTATATTATTACAATTGTATTTGTCAATCTACTAGAAGTGTAATTTATTTAAGCAAACAATAATTTTAGAGGCCTTATAAAGGTCAAATATGCTATGTAGGACCTATACAAAAATATTGATATTTTGAGTGTCACACATCACTATCACAAATGTATATTGCAGATCTGTAGAGCATCTAGAGACAATAGTATGACTGATAAATGTTAACTATTATTTCTATAAATTTTCCCTCTATGGATACCTATGAATATTTTCTCTTTTTTGCTTGCAACAAAATCCTTGCTTCTAAGGTAGATTTAGAAACCTAAATAATTCTAGTACTTATCTTGCTCTTATTTGCTTGTGCTGAGGTTAACCTTTTAGCATGAGATTATAATATAAAAGAGCTATGACTTCTTTATCAAAAACTAAAGTTTGATGTTTTAAAGGTCCTAGTTAAAGAATAAATTTTGATAACATAACCAACTATAAAAATATTCATACATGGCCTCTGTAAATTGTAACAAGCAAAGAAAATTGAGTTCCAATGGTTGTGGTCTTTGCCTTATAATGCTACAAGAAGAGAGGTCATATAAAATGGACAATGATCAACATTAGAAATGCTCATATTTGTTTATGAGTTCTAATGGTTTTTGTGCGGTAGTATTATAAGAGTTGTATCTTTTATGAAATATTATGTATCTATTTAATGAAATTATGTGCATTACCTAATATGTGTGTTAAGTGTGTTTTGTGTAGATATTTTCTTATTTTATCATCTTTTCGTTAGTCAAGGTCCTACATGGACCTAGCATGCTTCTCCTTCAACAAGTCTAAGGCATAAATGGGAAGGTGCCTTGATCTTCAAGTAGGTGCCTTGACCAAAGGCACCTTACTCTACAAGTAGGTTCCTTGGTCAAAGGTGCCTTACTTTACAAGTAGGAGCCTTGGTCAAAGGTGCCTTACTCTACAAGTAAGCACCTTGGTTAAAGGTGCCTTACTCTACAAGTAGGAACCTTGGCCAAAGGTACCTTACTCTTCAAGTAGGCACCTTGATGAAAGATGCCTTACTTTGCAAGTAGGCACCTTTATGACATGCATAAAGGGAAACTTGATCTTCAAGTAGATGCCTTGATGTTAAGCATCTTGACTCTGAGACTGAAGGAAGCCCTTTTGATGTGAAGGTAGCTCGACTTAGCATTATAAGAAGACCTCACTTGGCAGAGTGAGTTTTTGAAGTGCAAACACTTTTTTATGGATTTTGGGAAATGATTGTAGAGAAATTGAAGAGGTATAATACCACTGTAGCTTAGTTGTAGTATACGGTTCAGTAGATCAAGGCAAAAAATCAATAGCTACAGACTAGGGTGGTGGAAAGGGTAGATGTAAGCACCCAAACAAATTGGGCAATTGAAGTACCCATGAACTCTCCAACCTATCTAGAAAGGGTAGTTTCACTGGGTTGTTCAGGTATGATGTCATAAATAAAGATAGGGAAGTAGGATAAAGTTCATTTATTTTCGATAGAATGATTGTAGGAAACAAGAGAACTCTATTTTTCAAATAGGGCCCCATATTATAGATATTATTTATGATGAATACCACTCGGGTCAGAGCCTATGGTAGGTCCTGAGCTCAAAACTAAGGAGGAATCCCTAGAGAAACAAGTACCTACAATTGAAGGACCAGTAGAGCAGTCATTAGATGAGCCAAAAATAGAAGATGCAGCTACAGGGGACTCAAGGCTAGAGGGGAAGATACTTGAACCCTCTAATACTAATAGGGAAGCATATCCCATGGAGGATGGAGACATTCCCACACAATATACCACAATATCAGAGAGGCACAAGGGGAAGGTATATCAGCCACCACATAAGAGGGTCAAGAGAAAGGCCAAATATGTTTGCATAACCCACCGTCTAGTGACATGAAGAATGGGTAGAAGGTATGAAGATTTTTTTTGTGTAGAAGGATAATTTTGAAAGAATCCACGAAGAATTTGAGGTGGAAAATGAAGGTATAAAAGTTGCTAAGAAGGCTGAAATAGGGCCTAGCATTTGCATTGACCCTACTATAGAAGACCAGTTTTGGTGGATATATGGTTCATCCTAGGGATGACCCTCTAGAATGCAAAAATACATGGAGATATAGGGGATATTTGGGTTGAAAGTAGAGGCAACCATGATCACCAAAGAAAATTTTGGTCTCACTCTTAAAGAGGCTTGACTATTCAAGGCTAGGGTGGTCAGACGATAGAGGCATGACTTCGATATCTCATTCGATGAGTTATGGCCTCACCATGCCAACCTTTGGTAGGAAGTAGAAGTTGCATTCAAGAAGGGAGAAACCATTGTGGCTATGATTCCCAGCACAAATTCTAGACCAAGAAGAACAGGGAAGTGCAGCCAATGTAGCTGAAAGTTATCCCACAATAGACCACTATCTCTCAGCAAAAATAGAAACCCCGTAAGAAAGGGAAGGCCAAGGTCACCAATAAGAAAAATTATAGAGGGATAAGGCCCAATGGGAGGGGTTGACTACTATATTTAGGTGCCATAAGGGTGTAGCACATGTTAGGCATCAGGGGATGATGAGTATAAAAAAGTATCATATTTTTGTATGAGTTCTAACGATTTCTGTGTGGCAGTATTATAAGAGTTGTATATTTTATGAAATATTATGTATCTATTTAATGGAATTGTGTGCATTACCTAATATATGTTTTAAGTGCATTTTGTGTAGATATTTTTTGATTTTATCATCTTTTGGTTAGTCAAGATGATACAGGAGCATCCATTGGCGCCTAATGCAGAAGCATCCAGTGGTAGGAGGGCCACTTCTAAAGAGTCGACTAAGAAGGGAAGACGTCGCGATTTCACGATGTGTCACAAAATTGTGACAAAAGAAGCATAAGAATGCAAGGAGGAAAATATGTCGCAATATCATGACAAAAAAAGTGTTGTGATATCGCGACACAAAGAGGAGAGAGGAACCAACGGAGAAGACTGTCGCGATATTGTGATAGAAAATGTGTCATGATATCACGACACAAGCGGAGAACATAGCCAGTGAGGAGAAGCTATCATGATATCGTGACAAAAATGTGTCACAATATCATGACACAAGTGGAGCAAAGAAGCCAGCAGGGAGAAACCATCATGATATCGTGACAACGAATGTGTCGTGATATCGCGACACAAAACGGAGAAAGAAGCCAACAAGGAAAATTGTCGTGATATCACGACAGGTTCCAGAAGAGATGCAAGGATGCCAAGGATGTCACGATTTCATGACCCAAAAGTAGAAAGGAAGAGTGGAAGGAAATATGTCATGATTTCATGACATGTCATGAAATCGTGACCCGAGGAAGAAAGAGGAGACGAGACGAAAATATGTCACGATATCACGACATGTCATGATATCATGATTGAAGAGCGAGAAAAGGTGCAAGGGAGAATTATGTCACGATTTCATGATGTGTCACAAAATCATGACTAAAATAGGAGAGAGAAGGCATGGATGAGGAAAGGTCATGATTTCGTGACCCAAACCAGAAGGAGGAGGCTGCAGGCAAAGATGTCACGATTTTGTGACATGTCACGATTTCATGACCTGAGGAAGAAAGAGAAAGCCAAAAGCTAAGATGTCATGATTTCATGACCAGAAGGTAGGATGAAGAGTGGAAGAGGAAGATGTCACAATTTCATGACATGTCATAGTTTCACAACCCGCAAAAAAAAGAGAAGGCGCAGAGGAGAAGATGTCGTGATTTCACATGTCATAGTTTCGCAACCCACCAAGGAGAGAGAAATCCAGGAGAAAGGAATGTCGTGATTTCGTGACATGTCATGGTTTTGTGACCAGCTAGCAAAGAAGGAGCCAAGGAAGAGAGATGTCACGATTTTACGACATGTCACATTTTCACAACCAGAGGGCAAGCGAAGGAGCCGAAGGAGGAAGATGTCATGATTTTGCGACAGGTCACAGTTTCACGACCAAAAGGTGAAAAAGGAGCCAAGGAAGAAAGATGTCACGATTTCATGACACATCACATTTTCATGACCAGAGGGCAAGCGAAGGAGCTGGAGGAGGAAGATGTTGCGATTTTGTGATAGGTCGCAGTTTCATGACCAGAAGGTAGAGAAGGAGCCAAGGAAGAAAGATGTCGTGATTTCGTGACATGTCGCATTTTCATGACCAGAGGGCAAGCGAAGGAGCCAGAGGAGGAAGATGTCATGATTTTGTGACATGTCATAGTTTCATGACCAACTGGTGAGCGAAGGAGCTAGAGGACGAAAGATGTCACGATTTCGTGACATGTCGCATTTTCGTGACCTGATGAAGAAGAGAAGGCAAGGGAGCCAAAATGTTGCAATTTCGTGACCCGAAGGAAAATAAAGAAAGCAAGGAAGGAAGATGTCGCGATATCGTGACATGTCGCAATTTCATGATGCAAAGAAGAGAATATAGGCAGAATGAGAAGATGTCATGATATCGCGACATGTCACGATTTCATGACAGAAAGAAGCAAGAGGAGGTGGAAAGAGAAGATGTCACGATTTCGTGACATGTCATGATTTTGTGACAAGGAAAAGAGAGAGAAGGTGGAAAGAGAAGATGTGATTTCATGACATGAAGAAGGGAGAGAAGGCGGAATGAGAAAATGTCATGATTTCATGACATGTCGCAAAATCATGACACGAAGGAGTGGAAGGAAGAAGGAAGAGAAGATGTCATGAAATCATGACATGTCGTGACTTCGTGACCCAAAGTGGAGAAAAGGAACAAGGAAAAGAAATGTCGTGATATTGTGACATGTTGCGATGTCGCAACCGAAGAAAAAAATGAGGGGCAAGATAAGTAATATGTCGCGATATCGCGACACATCACGATATCGTGACCCAAGGAGGGAAGAGAATGAGAGGAAGAAAAACTATCACGATAGACATGAAGAGAAGAAGAAGAGCAAGAGGTAGAAGATGTCGTGATATCATGACATACTATATTTTTGGGGGCCACGATAGAATGATAGTGATAGCTAGCGTATGTCAGACAACGGATCAGGCGACGGATGCAGAGGCTGTTACAGTGTAGCTAAAAGAAGAAGATGATAGAGGTCAAGCAACGGTTGTAGAGAAGGGACAACACATGGCACCAAGGTGCAGTAAATGCAGGAAAATGCCAAGAAGTGTGGGAAATGAAAATGACCAATTGAGGAATGGTTGCTCAGAGTGATCTAATAGGAAGTGGCGGTTAGACAGTGGTGATAGGAGCCGTGCAAAGTGGAGCCATGGATCGGATATTGTGCTCCAATTTTTGTGAAAGGATGTTTTAGAGGGTCAAGACCTCTATAAAAACCCATTAATTATAATAGTTTAGGGGTGGACTGGAGATTGCACGTAGAGTGTAGAGAAAATTGAGCTGGTGTGTCAGTTTTTGTAAAGCCTACGGGCTGTTACTGTAAAGATTTTCTAGATTAATGAAGAGAATTTGGAATTGGTGAGAGTGCAATTTTTTGGGCTGGAGATGACACCCGGGGTTGGTGGAGAAGTGATCTTCACTTCTGTGCTATCTGGTCACTGCCTTCTACAACACCTCTAGACATTCATCTACCTCTATAGCCTATTCCAACCTCGTCTCCTGGCCAGAATAACTTCTACCTTATTCTAGACAAATTCTACCACTACTGCACACTTCCTCATTTGCAGCCCGCTTACATTCCATCTCCAGCCCAAAAAAAAATTGCCTTCTACTAGGTAGATTCTAGCACTGTTGCACACATCCTTGTCTGTAGCCTTCAACGGCTTTAACTTTTGACATGCTTCATCTTCTCTTCTTTTCTATTTTTCCTCATGCCTTCTGCATAGCTCCTCTTGCAGGGCTTGCACTTGCCTCTGCAAGGCCATGAAATCTTCCTTTAGCACCATATATCTCTCATCACCATGAATTCTTTGTGGAGGCATTCTTTTTCGCTTTTCTTACAAGCTTAATCGATCCTGGTGTAGCCGCCTCACTTTCGACGATCTGCTCACTCACTCAGAACCCTAACTCTCTCTTCTCTCTTAGAACCCTTCCACAGATCCTGGTGTAACTACCTCTCATTCAACGATTTGTTACATGCTCAGGAACATTAGCTCTGATACCACTGATGGGGGACAAAAAATTGCACTCTCACCAATTCCAAATTCTCTTCATTAATCTAGAAAATCTTTACAGTAACAGCCTATAGGCTTTACAGCAACTGGCGCACCGGATCAATTTTCTCTACACTCTACGTGCAATCTCCAATCCACCACCTAATATATTACAATGACTGGGTATTTATAGAGGCCTCGAACCTCTGAAACATATTTTCACAAAAATTCAGAGCATAATATCTGATCCATGGCTCCACTCCGCACGGCTCCTATCGTCGTTGTCTGACCGCCACTTCCTGTTAGATCACTCTGCGCGACCATTCCTCAACTAGTCATTTTTGTTTCCCGCACTTCTTGGCATTCGCCCACATTTACTGCACCTTGGTGCCACGTGTTGTCCCTACTCTACAACCGTCGCCTGACCTCTGTCATCTTCTTATTTCAGGTACATTGTAACAGCCTCTACATCTGTCGCCTGATCCACCATCTAACATATGCTAGATGTCACTTTCATTCTGTCGCGGCCCCAAAAAATATAGTATGTCGTGATATCACAACATCTTCTACCTCTTTCTATTCTTCTTCTCTTCTTTTCTGTCGTGATATCGTGATAGTTTTGCTTCCTCTCATTCTCTTCCCTCCTTGGGTCACGATATCGCGACGTGTCATGATATCGCGACATCTTCCTTATCCTGCCCTTCCTTTTCCTTTTCGGTTGTGACATCGCAACATGTCATGATATCATGACATTTCTCTTCCTCGTTCCTCTTCTCCACTTCAGGTCATGAAATCGTGACATGTCATGATTTTGTGACATCTTCTCTTCCTGCTTCCTTCCGCTCCTTCGTGTCACAATTTCGTGACATGTCGCAAAATCATGACATTTTCTCGTTTCGCATTCTCTCCCTTCTTCATGTCACGAAATCATGACATGTCACAAAATCATGACATTTTCTCATTTTGATGCAGGAGCATCCAGTGGCGCCTAATGCAAAAGCATCCAGTGGCAGGAGGGCCACTTCTGAAGAGTCGACTAAGGAGGGAAGATGTCGCGATTTCATGAGGTGTTGTGAAATTGCGACAAAAGAAGTAGAAGGCAAGGAGGAAAATATGTCGTGATATCATGACACAAAGAGGAGAGAGGAACTAGCGGAGAAGACTATCGTGATATCATGACAAAAAATGTGTCACAATATCACGACACAAGCAGAGGTAGCCAGCGGGGAGAAGTTGTCACGATATCGCGATAAAAAATGTGTTGTGATATCGTGACACAAGTGGAGCAAAGAAGATAGTAGGGAGAAACCATCACGATATCGCGACGGTGAATGTGTCGCGATATCGCGACACAAAACGGAGAAAGAAGCCAACGGGGAAAACTGTCATGATATCGCGATAGGTTCCAGAAGAGATGAAAGGATGCCAAGGATGTCATGATTTTGTGACTCGAAAGCAGAAAGGAAGAGCAGAAGGAAATATGTCATGATTTCATGACATGTCATGAAATCGTGACCCGAGGAAGAAAGAGGAGACAAGACAAAAAGATGTCACGATATCGCGACATGTCGCGATATCACGATCGAAGAGCGAGAAAAGGCACAAGGGAGAATTATGTCATGATTTCATGACATGTCACAAAATCATGACTAAAATAGGAGAGAGAAGGCACGGATGAGGAAAGGTCACAATTTTGTGACCCAAACCAAAAGGAGGAGGCTACAGGAAAAGATGTCACGATTTCGTGACATGTAACGATTTCGTGACATGTAACGATTTCGTGACATGTCATGATTTCGTGACCTGAGGAAGAAAGAGAAAGCCAAAAGCTAAGATGTTGCAATTTCATGACCAAAAGGTAGGATGAAGAGTGAAAGAGGAAGATGTCACGATTTCATGACATGTCGTAGTTTTGAAACCCACAAAAAAAAGAGAAGGCGCAGAGGAGAAGATGTCACGATTTCGCGACATGTCGCAGTTTTGCGACCTGCTAAGGAGAAAGAAAGCCAGGAGAAAGGAATGTCGCGATTTCATGACATGTCGTGGTTTCACGACCAGTTGGCGAAGAAGGAGCCAAGGAAGAGAGATGTCGTGATTTCATGACATGTCACATTTTCGCGACCAGAGGGCAAGCGAAGGAGCCGAAGGAGGAAAACGTCGCAATTTCATGACAGGTCACAGTTTTGAGACCAGAAGGTGAAGAAGGAGCCAAGGAAGAAAGATGTCACGATTTCATGACATGTTGCATTTTCATGACCAGAGGGCAAGCAAAGGAGCCGAATGAGGAAGATGTCACGATTTCACGATAGGTCACAGTTTTGCAACCAGAAGGCAAAGAAGGAGCCAAGGAAGAAAGATGTCGTGATTTCACGACATGTCACATTTTTGTGACCAGAGGGCAAGCAAAGGAGCCAGAGGAGGAAGATGTCACAATTTTGCAATATGTTGTGGTTTCACGACCAGCTGGAAAGCGAAGGAGCCAGAGGATGAAATATGTCACGATTTCGTGACATGTCGCATTTTCGTGACCCGATGAAGAAGAGAAGGCAAGGGAGCCAAAATGTCATGATTTCATGACTTGTCATGATTTCATGAATTGTCATGATTTCATGACTTGCCATGATTTCACGACCTGAAAGAAAAGAAAGGAAGCAAGGAAGGAATATGTCATGATATCACGACATGTCATGATTTCATGATGCAAAGAAGAGAAGGTAGGCAAAATAAGAAGATGTCGTGATATCGCGACATGTTGCGATTTCACGATAGAAAGAAGCAAGAGGAGACGAAAAGAGAAGATGTCATGATTTTGTGACATGTCATGATTTCACAACAAGGAAAAGAGAGAGAAGGTGGAAAGAGAAGATGTCATGATTTCATGACATGTCATGATTTCATGACATGTCATGATTTCATGACACAAAGAATGGAGAGAAGTGGAACAAGAAAATGTCACAATTTCGTGACATGTCACGAAATCACAACACGAAGGAGCAGAAGGAAGCAGGAAGAGAAGATGTCGTGAAATCGTGACATGTCACGATTTCATGACCCAAAGTGGAGAAGAGGAACGAGGAAGAGAAATGTCACGATATCGTGACATGTTGCGATGTCGCAACCAAAATGGAAAAGGAATGGCAGGATAAGGAAGATGTCACGATATCGCGACCCAAGGAGGGAAGAGAATGAGAGGAAGCAAAACTATCATGATATCATGATAGACAAGAAGATAAGAAGAAGATAAAGAGGTATAAGATGTTCACGACATACTATATTTATGGGGGCCACGACAGAATGACAGTGACAGCTAGCATATGTCAGACGGTAGATCAGGCGACGAATGTAGAGGCTGTTACAATGTAGCTGAAAGAAGAAGACAATAGAGGTTAGGCGGCGATTGCAGAGTAGGAAAACATGTGGCACCAAGGTGCAGTAAAGGTAGGTGAATGCCAAGAAGCACGGGAAACAAAAATGACCAGTTGAGGAATGGTCACCCAGAGTGATATGATAGGAAGCGGCGGTCAGACAACGGTCACAGGAGCCGTGCAGAGTGGAGCCATGGATCGGATATTGTGCTCTAAATTTTTGTTAAAATATGTTTCAAAGGGTCGGGGCCTCTATAAAAACCCAGTAATTGTAATAGATTAGGTGGTGGATTGGAGATTGCACATAGAGTGTAGAGAAAACTGAGCTGGTGTGCCAGTTGCTGTAAAGCCTGCGGGCTGTTACTATAAAATTTTTCTAGATTAATGAAGAGAATTTGGAATTGGTGAGAGTGCAATTTTCCATCCCCCATCACAAGGTCCTACATGGACCTAGCATGCTTCTACTTGAACAAGTCTAATGCATGAATGGGAAAGCACATTGATCTTTAAGTAGATGCCTTGACCAAAGGCACATTACTCTACAAGTAGGTGCCTTGGTCAAAGGTGCCTTACTCTACAAGTAGGTGCCTTGGTCTAATACACATTACTCTACAAGTAGGCACCTTTGGTGCCTTACTCTTCAAGTAGGAACCTTGATCAAAGGTGCCTTACTCCGAAAGTAGGTACATTGATGACATGCATCAAGGGCACCTTGATCTTCAAGTAGGTGCCTTGATGTTAAGTACCTTGAATCTACAATTAAAGTAAGACCTGTTGACTACGATAGACCTTTAACTCCACATCACACAAGTTATACTTAGATAGCTATCAAATGCATGATTTGTCCCAACTACATTGGAAGAAATGCACAACCACTTGACAAGATAAAACACGGGCAACAAAGAGATTAAAACTAAAAATATACCATCCCTAGGAAAAGATGAAAGTTGTTTTTATCATGAACCTATTATAGTAACTAAACTATCTTAGTTTAGGCTGTAACCATATCTTCCATTGTAACAACATTATACAAGAAGTTATATGTGTATTATATAAACACATAGACTTCTTTGATAAAGAGAGTAGGTGGTGTGTGTAATATTTTATCATTGTACTGCAATAGTATCAATAAAATTTTGCTCAAGAGTTCTTCCATTCACCTTCTATCTTCGTAACTTAGTCGGGTGAAATATGCTAGAGACTGTACCCACTCCAAGCTAGTATTTCTCCCCTTATTTCTATTGCTTTCTAGATTAGATCGATTCTTTCAGTGTGTTGTATCTTTTATTTCCGCAAGTGTGTTTTACTACTTTCCTTTATTTTCCAAGCATGGTGTGGTATGATTTATTTTTTTGTACTTTTATTTATGCATGATTTAATTGGTGTGGATGAATTGATGATATTTCACAAACACTCCCCCAATGATAGTCTTAGTGGACTCATCTCAAAATGGTGTTGTAGTTAGTCTTGAATCTAGTACTTCAAAAGCTTACAAGTTCCAAGGTTTGACAATTTAAATGAAAGGGTTGTGATAGAAATATGACCATACTTAACCAATGTTTTTGCACCAATAGAAAACTTAAATAATATACCACTACCAACAACAAAGCATACTATATTGATCTTGTGTAGGGATTGGAAGCAATAAAATATATTGTTATTATGTGAATTTGTGTATATAGAACCCTTCTTATTTATCATCAAATAAATAGAACATATAAATTTTGTGCTTACAATCTAAAATAATGGATAAAATAGCAAAAGAAATTTCTAATTACTTAGTCCTGTGTCATTGACCATAGTACAACCCGTCTCAACCACTCAAGCTTAGTTCAATGGACAATGAATAAAATATTAAGGTTCACCATGGGATTGGAACCTTATATTATGATGAAAATTCTTGCTCCCCACCACTTAAACCTTAGTTTATGGTATGAAACTCCTTTCTTCGCACTACTTGCCACAAGCCCAATAGGTAAGTAAAATAGCTATCTTGTTTCATTTAGTTTAGTAGGGTCTACATTTAGTGTTTGATAAAAGGTGAAAATGTAAGGGTTGTTTCTAGCACAAATTACTATTTTTTTGGAAGTTCTCTAGTGAAATCCATGAGTGCTAATAATTCCCCTCTTGTAATTTTCCTAATTAAGGCACTTGAGAGTCTATTAGAATGATTTGAGTTCAGTGAGTATTTTAGCATGGAAAGAAAAATATGAACCTAAACGCCACAAAAAATATCCATCAAAATATAAGGGGAAGTGTCAATGAAGGGAGAGAAATATGATGGTCTGGAATCTGATAGATTCAGTTGCACAAAAATGTAATTTGATCATAGAACCATTGATGGGTGTTGGATGAACATTGAAAGGGATTTGGTTGAGAAACTCCTGATTGAAATTATTATGATATTAAGTAAATACCATTGATTAGGTGAAGCATGG
The DNA here is from genome assembly GCA_028583015.1 of Wollemia nobilis. Classification (NCBI taxonomy): domain Eukaryota; kingdom Viridiplantae; phylum Streptophyta; class Pinopsida; order Araucariales; family Araucariaceae; genus Wollemia; species Wollemia nobilis. The sequence goes on from JAQPPZ010002499.1 coordinate 6,361,506, forward strand.
GAGATGGAGAAATTGAAACAAAAAAAGATTAATGCCAAAGCCTAGGAATACTTTGGTGTATCCCACACCAGATGTGATGTTTAGAATACCACTATGGGCATTCAACACTAAATACTTTGGTCTTAACACTTTTTGTGTTGCATAACAATATGAACTAAGTAAGAGATAAATGTATCTTCTAGGTCATGGCCAAGCCAAGATGCCCCTTAGATGTGTGAAATCCTCTTGTGTGAGGAAGGGATAGCTTTTATTTTACCTTCTATTAATAGTTTAGTTATGTACTTAAATGGGTTTCAACCCTTTAACAAAGCTCATGATAAATTAAGATTGGCCAACGTGTCTAAGACCAAGGTAGAGTTACTTGGCTTATGGCAAGAACTTTAGAGAATGAAGAAATTGAAGGTCAATAGTCATCATAAATAGATTAAAATTACTTAGCCTACCTTTGAAATAGCTTACAAGTATTGGATACCAATTCATGTTGGGTTTTTCATCACAAATAATGAGGATTCTATGATAGGGACCTCTTTATATGATTGATTAGATATGGTTTCTCTTGCATGATACAATTATTTCCTCTACAAATGATAAAATAGAGTAATGTCTTATTTTATTTTTGCATGTCTCACTCTTTATTTTCTCTATTAGTATGTTAGAATTTTCTTCAAGTATTTCTCATATCATAAGTCCTGGGAGAGTTAGATGCAGTGAAAAGAGTAGTGATTATGAAAATAGTATGTGGATCCTACATGTAAAATGTTAGTGTGTTTACTATATATAACAGTATGTATAATCTAATGGAAGGTTATACTCATATGTTGAGGATGTATAATTGCAGGCTTTCAATCAAGGGTATTGTAAATCTGCAAATAATAGTATAATGAGCAAGATATATACCTTCATAGTAGTATGCCATAATAAAAAAATTTGGAAAAAATCTTAATGTAATACCCTTTGAATTTATTAGGGGTATGCCCTAGTGGATAGCTCCATGTTTTATCAATCCCAAAAAAAACATCAAGTGATGAAATTTCAAAGAGACCATATGTCCCTAATGAAATATTATTGGTATCAATGCCTTGCATCAAAATAGTATGAGGAGACTATAATACCAAATCTATCATGATATGCAGGGATTTCTTGTATGGAGACAGTAAGTAGATGATTTCTATTTACATTTAAACCATAAAAAATAAGGTGTGTGTTTTTGACCTACAATAATTAGTTTATTTGTGAGTTTGTTTTGTAAAGAAATAAAATTTCATATTACAATGTCATGAATAAGATGAAATCAAACTTTGAAATGGTGACTTAATTTTAATCTAAAGACCCTCATGCATAAACACAACATTAGGGTTTAAATTTTAATCTAGGGTTTAAGCTAGGGTTTAAATTTTACAAATATCATTGTTAAACACAACATTACAAACTAAAAAATTCCAAACTAACGTCATATTTGTATTCATGCCTCATATTGTGCCTTCAGCTTCAAACCTCATCTCTCGATATTTTGAGTAAATTAGTAATTTTTTTCAAGAAATTTCAAGGCAAACCTTAGCCCAAAAATGAACAGCACAAATCAAATCCCAAGAACCCTAGAAGTTTCAAAGAAATTTTAGGGTAAAACCCAACCAAAAAATGAACATCACAAATTGAAGCTTAGGAGCCCTAGATTGTGTGCATGGTGTGGAGGTTGCAATAGCTAAGGTACAGTGTGGAGGTTATAGTAGCTAATGCATGACATGGAGGTTGTAGTAGCTAAGGTGCAATGGTTGTAGTAGCTAAGGCATAGTGGTTGCAGTAGCTAAGGTACAACATGGAGGTTAGAGTAGCTAAGGTATGGTGTGGAGGTTACAAAAGTGACGTAACCTTGTTAGGTGGCTGATCTATACCATCACAAAAGCACAAAGATCCACACAAATACATAAATTGAACAAAGAAAGCCAACGTATGCAAAGTTTCTTATATTAATATTTAAAGGATCTCGGATTACAAAAATGCCCTCTTAGGGTCACTCGAAAGATGATACAGATGTTACAATTGCCAATGCCCTCAACAGGGTAGGCGCACTTATTGTGCTCCGGTGATTACTCACAAACTGCCTTGGGGTAGAGCTAACCCCCTTCTCCACGATGTGGAAGGATTATGATATAGGCTCCTTTCTGCACTTGTCTCTCTACGAACAAGAAACAACAACACACGATTACAAATATTGATAGCCTCTCATGATGAGGCCCTTTAAAGAAATATGCATGTAAATACCATTAAACTAGTAAAACAAGAAAGCATAAAGAAAGACTTTAAGCTATTCTAATTACATCAAGAATTATGCTAAAACATACAAGACATGAATAAGCAAATGATGCGTAGATCAAATATCGAATTAGAAGCAATAAAGCACATAAAATATCCAATGTACTCCTACTTAATGCAATGCATGAAATGTCTAATTCCTACGGTCAGAGTTTCCCTAAGATGCAATTAAACCTATAAAAAGACTAACATGACTAATCTATGCAATCAAAAGTAAAGTAAGTAAGGTGATCATTAACCTATTGCAAACCATAGCTGTGAGGGGCGGTCTACACTGTGAACCATGATTGACAGCCATGGTTTGACCTCTGATGGGTTTGCCCTCAGAATTAGGGGCAGTGGGCTTGACCTCCTTGTTCGAATTGATGTTCAAGGGTCACCTTTGTCATCCTCTGATATATTTGGTGGTCAAATCGCTATGAAGGGCCTTCATTTACTCGAATTTGCATTTCTTGATCCTCCTAAGCACCTAGGGCATCCATGGCTAATTGGTCTTTAGATGGATAGCAAAGGGGCTCTCAAATGCACAAAGTCGATATGCAATTTGATAGGGCTTCGCTGCTCTCTTGATCAGTTAGCTCTCGCTCGATAATTCGCCAGCACTTCGCTATACAAATCATCTCTCCTCTTCATCCCCTTGGAGGGGGGTATTTATAGCATGCCCCTAGGGCTAGGGGTGGCTTCATGGAGAAGCCAAGACCAAGAAGGTTGGTTAGGACAGTTGGGATGGAAGCCTTTGGAATATTCCATCCTCCAACTGCCTCCTTCTAGATCTCTTGGCCATTCCAACCGATTTGGCTCGGATGGAAGGCCTAACTGAACTCTAGTTCAGACCACAGGTCACAGCTACAGTCTAGACTATAGACCACAGGTGTCAACCATGGTTCAGACTAGAGACCGTAGGTCTGGGCTATGGTTCAGACTGCTTAGGCTAGAATGCCTAAATTGAGTGGTTAGAACCACTACTCTATCTTGGAGTCTATCCAAGATCCTTCATATGGTTTTGTAGCATGTCCATATGAGTAGTCACCCTCAACATGATGTATTTTAGGTGTCTATAGATGCCCCTTTTGAGATGCATTGTGAGATCGAACAATGCTGAGCAAAATAGACCTCCTAAAATGATGTCGCAGGTTCTATGATGATCATTAGTCTGATCAACATTAGATGCCCCAGGTCCAGCAAAAGGACGTGCATCCTAGAATCATTGCTTCCAATGTGGGAAGGCTTACATTTGAAAAGTCTGCACTCATCATCAGACATTCGGGTAGCTTTGGTGCTACAATAGGAGTTAGGCCTATATAACCGAAGGATGAGAGCTACAAATGAAATTTCATATTTGCTATTTACCCCAAGTAAAGGGGGAAGCTTATGATAGCTGTTAGCAATGATTCGCAAGGATGAACACAATTTTGACAAGATCAAGGGATCTACGATCTCCGGGATCTTCTATTGATTTTGATTATGACATGAAATTATGACTACCCCCTCAAGCGATGAGTCGATGAGGGTAATGACAATGTCTGAAGCGATGAAATCGCTTGACCATAATGAATGATCCTGAACAACTTTAGATTTGAGATGTTTAATGCCTTGGCTAGGCCTAGTTCAGCTTATGATTACAACGCTTAGTAGTATTTGCACATCTCTCTCCCATGGAGCAGTTAGGCTATGATAGCCATCTTAGGGAGTCAAAATAATACAAATTCAAGAAGACTTGTGTTGAATCATATTGTCGATGATTTGCTGAAAAGATGTCATAAAAGAAATGACAATTTTACCCCAAATGTCCTTATTGTGATTTACTCATCTTGCCGGATTGCATGGAGCGCAAGTCGCTGCAACCACCAATTTTATAGGATAAATCACTGAATACGAGGCGCATTTGGTTTTTCATTGTTTGATTTTTTTTGTTTAATTTGGCATTTATTGGATTGATCCTGGTGCTTGTAACATCACCAAATTTGCAATTGTGATCATGTATTTTGATTTTTATCCATTGGGAGTCATTAATTTACCTTTTTAGACCTTCCCACGGTGGGTTTTTAGTGCATTTATTGCTAGTTGCGGACCGTAGGTATGGTCTGCGGTTTACATTTCCAAATTTTGGGGACCGTAGGTCAGACCTATGGGCGAAAAACCCTAGTTTTGGAACCGTGGGTGTTAGCTACGGTCTGTAGAGACTAGGAGGACCTATAAATTGAATTCCCATTTGAAATTTTTCATTATTTTCTTGCAACCCTTAGCAAATTGAGAGCTTTGAGAGAGAGAAGACATTCCTTGATACGGAACACTGTCAAAACTCGACCACCATTATACTCGTCTTCCCTGATGGTGGATCCTGATCAGCCATCGACTAGTTGGGGGTAGGGTGCGGGTAAGGTAACTCAAAACCGAGACCTCGCACTCAATATCAGTAAAATGAACCACACTTAAGAAATGCGGAAATTGAACCTCATTAAACTGCTGGTAATGAACCCCACTAGTCTAGGTTAGCTTAGGATTTAACTTTTATGCTTCAGTGGTCTAGGAGGGTACCCAAAATGGGTGCCACTCCTAAACCATAGCTGGTAGCTATGGTTCCCAGTTGGCAAATTGGGAACCGTAGGTTTCAGCTACGGTCTCCAATTTCCCAAATTGGGGACCGCAAGTTGCAGCTGCGGTTCCCAATTTGCAAATTGGGGACCGCAAGTTGCAGCTACGGTTCCCAATTTGCAAATTGGGGACCGCAAGTTGTAGTTGTAGGTTGCAATTGCTAGTTTTTTTTTTTGAAATTTTTAGTTTTCTTTAGCTCTGCTTAGCTAGATTTAGCTTACATTATGTTTTTTTTGCTTTTTTAAAAGTTAACTTCTAGAGCACGGGAGCCTGACTTGATGAGGACTCTTCATGAGGCCTTATCGGATGATGATCGAGCATGGTTCCGAGCCATCGGGTTTGGTTATGTCATGGATCTACCCACCATTAGGGTAGATCAGGCCTATATCACTACGTTGGCCTAGCATTGGAATGCATGGACCAACACATTTCACCTTCCTCCTGATGAGATGACCATCACCCTAGAGGATGTCTACAAGATCTTTAGGATCCCCATCGATGGTGAGGCTATCATTTCCTCTACCTACATGGCAAAGGATGTTATTTTTGCTACCATATTTGGTGATTAGAGCATCGATGCACAGGATGATGTAGACCATGGAGGGGTGCACATCGGTGACTGGTATCGGGATGATGTCTTCTCTATTTGAGAGGCCCTCTTTATGCATCTCATCATTCAGATTGTCCTTCCAGACTCCTCGGGCATGAGGATTCCTTAGAACATGTTAGCCCTTACTTGGAGGGTGCTTCAGAGCTCGATAGAGGAGCCACTGCTACTGGCCTAGGGGAGCACCTTACTATGCCAGCTCTATAGGGAGCTATACCAGATTACGGAGCAAAGTCATAAGGGCATCAGTTATAGCCTATTGCTATAGATCTAGGGGTGGTAGCACATCCAGATCAAGCATCCTATTGATCTACCTCTACGCATCACTACCCTAGATGATGATCATCAGTGTTACATCACATATTGGCCTCGTGTTGAGGAGGGTATCCATAGTAGAGCTCATGCTGGGAACATTGAGCACTACATCATTCAGTTTGTATCACTTGGGTTAGGGGACATTTTTTGGCGCCCCTACATGGATTGCTCTGCATGGCAGAGGTGGATGAGTGGTTGTGATGGGCCTACCAAGATAGATGGCTTATCTAGCATAAGCTAGAGGTCTAGAGTATCAATTTTTCTCTCATGTCCTATAATAGTTCGACATAGTGTAGGACATACCAGAGATGCCACTTAGGTATAGACACCTAGCTCTAGAGAGGGATCTCCCATTGATAGTTCCTCCGGCATTAGGAGATGCACCCAATGACTTCCAAGAGTCAGGTGTTGAGATAGCTAGGACCATGCTCGACTATGATGGGTGGTGGTCTCTATTTAGATGGTATGGGATAGGGCCTCTAGGTTGAGAGCCAGCTGAGGTAGAGGTAGAGGTAGATCCTGATGGGCATAGGGTGTGCCAACATACTGAGGGTGGTTGGGGAGAGGCCACCATTGAGGACATGCCAGAGATCGACCCTAAGGAGGATGCTCCAGAGGAGGGTGAGGTCCCTCCTGATAGTGCAGAGGGATGGCTACTGGCTCAGGTTGTTGATTTGCAGTCATATTAGGTGATTTCACACCCAACAGCTCAAGAGAGATACTACCATCGCCACTCTAGAGGTGAAGGTATATGATAGGGAGTGGCACCTAACTGAGGTGCAAGGCCAGGTATAGGAGCTCATGACTCGAGCTACCGATGTAGAGGCCCAGGTGTAGAGACTACAGACTACCCTAGAGTTAGCATAGGTGCAACGAACTACAACAGAGGCAGAGTAGGATCTCACACGAGTAGTGAGGGGGGCTATGCTACCTCCTCAAGCTACTATGGGGCCTCCTATAACACCAATAGTAGGTACAACAGCTACACAAGATCCGACTACTAAGGTGACATGACTACATGATATGGTCATGAGGACCAATGAGATGCACGCAGCCTAGCTTGCTCACATTGATCAGCTAGTCGATTACATAGAGATGCATGGGCTACAGGTTCTTGATCCTTTATAGTGGCGGGGGGCAGCAAGACATCAGGGACCTCCAGTCAGAGGACTAGCCTACTATAGTTACCAGTTTCCCATGTGTTGGGTGTGTTAGGCTTTGGAGGTAGGCAGGATCCATAGTAGGATCCACCATAGGTGCCAGGTCAGCCAGGAGAGCAGGCTCCAGAGCACAGTGCAGAGGGAGGCGATGAGAGCTCCAGTATAGGGGGAGCAGCCTAGATCTAGGTTATAGCAGCTATCAGCTATAGTTTGGATGTTCTTATTTTATGTGTAAGGTCAAGGACCTACATAGTTGTAGCCTACGGGCATTTTGTACTCCCTATGTACTCGTTTGGACACACATATATATGATATGATATTTCATGGCTCATTATGTGTACATGTTTATTTATTATTTATTATTTTATGTTTATTTGATGCACATGGATGCAATGCTTATTTAAATGCTATGTTTATATGATGCGATGTATGGATGTCATGCACTAGATAGCTATTCTACTTTATGATGATGATATGCAGTGATCTAGATGAGTAGATGTGCGACATATGATGTATGTAGATGGATGCGATGTTTATTTTTAATGCATATTTATTTTTGCTTTGTGGGCATGCATATATTTTATGCAGTTTATGATATGCTATGCAATGTATGGTAATGCATTATGTACAGAATCATAATCTAATGGAAATGAACCTGTATGCTTTAATCACTTAAAACATAAGGAATGAATGTAAACTGTGTATATCAATTTTTAAAATATGACACCACAGAATGTATAACAATCATGCAAAATAATTGATAATTCTCATTACAAGAACTTAATCAATTAATCACCCATATATGAAATGCAGTGAAATGGATTGGTATAATGCTAATGAATGAATATGTCATTTTGTATATTTCTTCTTTGCTGCACTATATAGTCAGTGGTCGTCTAAACATCATTTCTGATATTCATGCGGTATCTATCCTATATATTTGATTGTGCTTTGTAAAAATGCATTCTGATGAATGAATGACTCATATATCTGAAGTCTAATGATATTTGGTATCTTGTTGCTATTGGAGCACTTTTTGGGGTTTTCCTTGAGACTCAAACACCCTAGTATACTTCTCCAAAAATCACATACTAACTGTACAAGGCTTATATTGGACAAGGCTTTTGTCATGATAGACCCAACTATTCATTATCCCTGTGTGTGCATGTGAGTATTTTTAGATAGATCGTAAGCATACCCCGTATGTCAGTCGGGACTCTTTCAACCCATATGTGAGATAAGGTTCCTCATATGATCGTACCATCCTTGTTTCAGCTTTGATTAGACTTATACAACTAGACAATCCTAGGTACCTAGAGCTAGCTCATCTTGCAAATTGATCAGGGCTACCCCTCCAAATGCAGGCGGGACTCTTTCAACCCATTGCTACGTTTGGGGATCACCCAATAGAACTACCCCTCCGATTGTAGGTGGGACTCTTCCAACCCATTGCTACGATCGGGGATCACTCTATGGCTTTCGAAAGGTGGACAATCCAGGGATTCAAGTTCTCACCCTTCTTACTTGCTCAGATGTAGTGATAAAAATCATTGTTAGTCCACGTGTTACCATTTTCTTTGAGCAAGGGATTTTTATAGTGCTTTTGATTCACTATGTCACTTTACATTTTGAACTTGAAATTTGTACTTTTTGTTGCACTTTGTAACTTGGGATTTAACTTTTGTGACTTTGGGATTTATAGGGGAAATTCTTGTCCTTTTGCCAAAGTACACCTTTCTAGACCGACTATTTGCAAGATAAGCAGGTCGTGAAACCCATCTCTCTAGATACCTAAGACTGTTGTCGCAGCTTTCATCCTCTCTCGTCTTAGCAGGATTTTATATTGTTTTGCTTAGTGACGGGATTCTGATATGTTGAAGCACTATCCCAACTAATGACCTTGTCTATAACAGCAAAGCAAGCTTTCTACAATATCTGAAGAACTCACTAGGTATGGCTGAGTGACAGGAAAACTTTAACATACATATATGTTTCTCCGCAATAGGTATCGTGTATGAATGCAATGAATTATGATAAATGCAAGGGTGCATGATTGTCATACAAACGTGTGACTATTTGTAAAATTTTGATAAACGCATTACACTCTACTGTGGAATGCAACGGATGACAAATGCCTAAATGCAATATGATGATGTGAATGCATGTGTGAATGCAAATGAAAATGCAAAATGTAAATGCAAATGTTTTTGGATTTTAAGCTTTATCAATTTTTTTTGGACTTTTATACATTTTTCTTGATTTTTATAGATTTTTGAGCTTTCATATTTGACCAAATGATGAGTACATGTCCTTGGAGCTTTTTAGGGTTGACCAAGTGATTTTTAGAAATCCTTGGAGCCTTTTGAATTGACCAAAGGTTTTACAACCACCTTTGGAACCTTTTTAGTTGACCAAACTCTCAACAAGAGGGCGTGGAGCCTTTTGGGATGACCGAGAAGCTATAGGAACTCTCGGAGCCTTTGGGTTGACCAAGAGATTTTTGGAAATCCTTGGAGCCTTTTGGACAAGTATTTTAGTTGACCAAACTTCTCAATAGAGGGCATGGAGCCTTTTGGGATGACCGAGAAGCTATAGGAACTCTCAGAGCCTTTGGGTTGACCAAACGATTTTTGGAAATCCTTTGGTGCCTTTACTACACTCTCAAGCATAGAACGCCTTAAGATGGATGATATTGAGAGGCTCAAACTCTTCTACACCCTCTAGCGATGTTAGGCGATAGGTTCCTAGACCAATATTTTTAGATATGATGTAAGGCCCTAGCCAGTTAGCCATGAATTTGTCTCGCATGTCGGAAAAAATTTGAGTTCTATTGGTTCTCTTTCAGCACAAGATCCCCAACTTCAAAGTCTCTCTAGTGGACTTTGATATTGTAAGCTCATTTTAATCGCTCTTGATAAACATGAAGATGCTCGAGGGCATTCACGTGATGTTCATCAAGCAACGTCAATTGATCGAGGTGAGCTTGTCACGTGGTGTCATCATCGATGAACTCTTTCAATGCGATGCGCAACATTGGAATTTCCAACTCCAAGGGCATAATGGCCTCAGTGCCATATACTAGTGAAAATGGTGTTGCCCCAATAGGCATCCGAATGCTAGTCCTATAAGCCCATAATGCAAGGGGTAGTTATATATGCCAATCCTTGTGGTGTTCTTGCACTATCTTTTTCAAGATGGCTACCATAGTCTTGTTTGAGGCCTCAACTTGCCCGTTTGCTTGTAGATAATATGGAGTTGCAAAACTGTGTTTAATGTGGTATTTAGATGTTAAAGCCTGCATAGTTTTGTTCTTAAAAGAAGTTCCATTATCCAAAATTATTTTGGATGGTATCCCAAAATGACATATGATATGCTCGAGAATAAATTCTATGATGCGAGCTCCAGTGGTCATTGTAAGGGGAATGGCTTCCACCCACTTTGTAAAATACTCGATAGCCATGATAATGAATGTATGTCGGCCTGACGATGGAGGGGAAATCTTGCCAATCAGATCTAGTCCCCACTGAGCAAATGGCCAAGCCGCCTGAATGGGTTGTAAGGCCTACGATGGCAAGTGCGTAAGATTAGCATGATGCTGACATTTAACGCATTTCTTGACATACACATTGCAATCCTTCTCCATAGTGGGCCAATAATAACCCATGCGAAGGATGCATTTGATAATAGCCATGCCACTGAAATGGCCATCGCACGTACCATCGTGAGCCTCTAAAATTGCCCAAGATGACTCTTGGGGCTCAAGACATCGAAGGAGAACTCCTTCGTAGCCACGTCGGTACAAAATATCTCCTATCAAGACATACTTGGTCACTCTCTATTTAAATGTGCATCTTGCGGCATGCGACAATCCCTCTAGGATCATACCAAGCTTTAGGAAGTCTTGGATTTGCAACATCCAGCTTTGACAAGCCTCAACTTCGACTGCTAAGATGACCTGCTCCCCCTACGTATTTAACTTTGCAAATGCAGACTGGGAAACAACCTTGTGGTGAATGGTAGTACCACTCCCCGTAGGACTCTGAGAAGTCAATGACTCCCAGGGTGCCTGCTTAAGAAAGTCTTCCGCTCTACGAAACCAATCAGTTGTTGGTTCCACGACAATCATGTTGACTGACTCTTTGTTATCAAAGGTTGCACGCTCCATTGTTGGGTGTGAGAGCGTTCTAACATGGATGGTAGTAAAATTGGTAGACGGATTCTGAGGGATCAAGGACCCCAAATATGCCATGGTGTCTACGAACCTATTTGATGAACGAGGGATTGCCTCGATGTCATACCATTCAAGTTTAGCTAGATAAGTGGCAACAAGATCTTTGTAGGCTTTCAGTATGGGACATCGACACTGAAAGAGCCCCTTAACCTGGTTAACTATGAGCAGAGAATCACCAAAAATGTTCAATATTTTAATACCCATGGTGATGGTTATGTGGAGGCCCAAAAGTAGGGCTTCGTACTCAGCATTATTGTTGGTGCACAAAAAGTCTAACTTGAATGACAAGGGCATTGGAGCTCCTTGTGGCATGAAAAACACTATTCCTACACCGCCCCCTTGCTCACACTTCGAACCATCAAAAAACAATGTAATATCAACATTATTCTCTGGTTCCTCGGGTTTGGGAGCTTCAGATATTATGAAGACCGCATCATTTGGAAGCTCAATGGTTAGAGGCCTACTGTTGGACAGTGGTGCCTCAACCAGTTGATCAACTATGACTTGTCCCTTGATGGAATTTTGGCTGATGAATTGCAAATCAAATTCTATCAATAGCATGATCCACTTTGTAGTACATGTGTTATGATATGTCTTGCTCATCATGTACTGCAAAGGATTCTATTTTGATATAACATATGTTGTATGACTTAGCATGTAATGCCATAATTTCTTGGTAGTGAACACTACTGCTAAACAAAGTTTTTCAACATATGCATATCCTGACTCATAACTCACCAAGGTGCGACTGATGTAATATATGGCTTGCTCTTTGCCTTGCACATTCTTTTGGGCTAACATGGTCCCTAATGCAAAGTCGGTTGCCGATATATATAGCAGAAAAGGCTCATCTGGCCTTGGTGGAGCTAGTACTGGCGGTGTTGCTAGGTATTGCTTAATCTCAGCAAAGGTTGCTTGGCAGTCCTTGTCCCAATCAAATGGGACCCCCTTGTGTAGCAGTCGATTCATGGGTCGACACTTATCCGATAATTGAGCGATGAATCACTTTATGGATGCTACTTTGCCCTGAAGGCTTCTTAGTTCTTTGATATTAGTGGGAGGACGCATCTCTAAAATAGTCATGACCTTTGTTGGGTCTACTTCGATGCCTCATTTAGAAATGATGAATCCCAAGAGTTTACCTAAAGTTACGCCAAATACGCACTTCTTAGGATTCAACCTGACATTGTGCTCTATCAGGCGATCGAAGACCTTCCTTAAGACCTCTGCATGCTCTGCTCGCAGCAACGACTTAGCTAGTAAGTCATCGATATAATATTCTAATATTTTATGCATGTAGTCATGAAAGATATATGTCATAGCCCGCTGATATGTGGCACCAACATTTTTAAGACCGAATGGCATAACTTTGTAGCAAAATGTCCCCCATGGCATTATGAACGTGGTTTTATGTTGATCTTCGAGTTTAATCCGAATCTGGTTGTATCCAAAAAAACCATCCATAAGGGAGAGCATTTCATGACCTATAGTGGCGTCTACCAGAGCATCGATATTTGGCAATGAAAATGAATCTTTGGGTGTTGCCTTGTTGAGATCTCTAAAATCCATACAAATATGGACCCTTCCATCTAGCTTTCCTATGGGCACCATATTGGACACCCATTCTGGATAGTCGATGGAGATGATGAACTCTACGTCCAACAACTTTTGTAACTCGTATTTCACCATTAAGGCTACTGTTGGATGCATTTTTTTGAGTTTTTGCTTGACTGGCTTCTTCGATAGATCTAGCGATAGGTTATGAGTAACCAATTTTGGATCTAGACCCGACATGTCTTTGTAAGTCCAAGCAAAGAGATCAGGTCTCTCTTTCAGTAGAGGGATGATGCTATCACGCTCATCCGGAGTGAGACTCTCTCCAAATCTAACCTTCTTTGGATTGGTGGGATCTTTACTGATATCCACATCGAAGGTTTTCTCTACTGACATATGTGATCCCTCCTCAAGCTGGTGAGGCATAGGAATCAGATGGATGTCATCAATCGGGTTCACATGTTCCTCTCGAGAAGCATTCTCGGTATGACAAACATCATGAGCATAACCTGGCACAAAATGAAATGGTTGTAACATTTCTTCATTAGGGAAGAAATCTTCAGGCTGGACCGGTGAGTCAGCATGATCCCAATCGATAGCATCCATGTTCAGATGTAGTGGTTTGGATGGATCTGTTGGATTGTGGAGTGGCATGGTCAAATCAATGGAGACCATATTGATGGAATGGAATTGATCTCCGGAACCACATGGACAAAACCCTATCCCTGAAGCGTAGCTTCCATACCCAAGATCTGGTTCGGATGGTACGGGCACAAACGGATCCTCTCTATGGGATGTCAGTATAACTGGATCCTCCTGGTGCACTGGCTACAAAATGGGATCTCTCGGCTCAAGGAGCTCCACGTACGTAGGTGGATCGGGAAAGAGTTCCTGATACCTCTCTTCGAGCTCTCTTCTTTCCCTCAGGCTGCGATGGAGATTAATCTCCCGATGCAAACCTACAACTGTAATAGGTGGGGGACCTCTAGGTGGAGGCCTATTACGTAAGTGGTGAGGTCCCAAATAGGCCATCTCCATCGAGTCCTCATCATCATTATACAAATACAATCCATCACTTCCCCCCTCTTCTAAGGAGCGATTTGGCAGATGTGGTCCCATGTATCTGATTCTACGATCGCTATCATCACTATCTAGATAAATCTGATAGAACGATCGTATATATGATACTATCATGTAAACTGGCACTACTCTTTCCTTAGAGCGCTCAGTGTTGGGAGGGACTTCCTCCATAACATGCTCTGATTCCCTAGGCAATAGATATTGTGGATACACGAGCCTAGAATCGATCCTCTCATCTACATCATCATGGTCACTACCATGGATGGGCCACTCTATTGTGTCTATGCATAGTGGGAGATTAGTTGGGTGAGGCTTTAAGCAAGCCTCCTCTATTTCATCTTCATAATCACTATCGGCTATGAAGCGCTCGTTCATCTCTTCCACTTGTTCCATAGGTAGCAGATGGCGTATAAATGTTGGCCCTAAAAAAGTTGGCTTGATTTCCTCCTCAGATTGATCATCATTTGAGGATTCATCATCTGCATAATAACTAGGTCCACTCATTTTGGAGGTGGACTCCTCTCCATCATCATCGCAAAGATCTCCTAACTTGAGATCGCCTACAACAGTGGGGTTATGCCCCTGCATACCAGTGTCATTGGTAGCACCATGGATTTGGTTACCCAGGTTGTCTCTGGGGTTGTCCTCTAAGGGCCCATCATGGTATGAATCAGGTGGCCCTATGGTAACAAACGATACCATCTAGCGAGTCCTCCAATAGCTGGAAGGATTAGGGTGATATGGATTAAAATCCACATCATCCCCTAGACTCAAGTACATGCGATCTAAGGATGCAACAAGCAGATCGTCATGACCCCATACTTGTAACCCTAACCCAAACCTATCAGTAGCTAACTGATAATGAGGTTCGAGCGGGGTTCTACGTCCCTATTCAAAAATACCAAGGTCATGCCCATGCCAATGATACGACTCAAAAATGTGCATGGCATATTTTGGGTTGGATAGATAGTGCACATTCACAGTGAATGGCTCATCATCATCTTCATCTATGGACATTCTGGTGGGTGCTTGATCTAGCCCTACGTAGACGAAGTTTGTTTGGTTGGGTGGCTCACCCAATGGCACTATAGATCCAATCAAAAATTGATGGGCATGTGGTCGGCCCATCTCTTGTGCAGTTTTTAGGATAGGTCCGAAAGTAACATTTTGCACAAGATACTCACCCAACCCTGTGCTGGCTAGATGAACGGTCACCTACGGTGCAGATGACCCTGCTGAAGATGCAGGTGAAGTAGGCTGAGGTGCCTCCTCGACTTTGTCTTGAGGTTCTTCCACATCCATGGGAGTGGGAGTCTCATTGGTGACTGGTCCGGGCATATGATTTTCCACTTTCTCACCCAATTTCACCTTTAGCTTCTCGACTTGCCGATGCATTGATGATGCAGTCAATTTTAGAGAAGTTGTAGTCGTATGCTCAGATCTGTGTGACACAGATGTCGATGATTGAGCATGGGCTACTGGTTTACCTCTTGGAATCTTAACCGATGAAACAGGTCGGATATCCAAGTGCATCGATGGGAGTACAAAACCCCCAAGAAAATATGCTAGGTTCATGAACTTGAATGGTTCTTCATCCGAGGACACTACGTGAACTTGTCCCTCATGAATGTATTTCATGCATTGATGCAAGATAGAGGGGATGCAATGCATTTCATGAATCCAAGGCCTTCCGAGCAAAATGTTGTACTACATGGTACCCTCTATCACGTGACACATCACAGAGATGGTCTTGAGTCCCACCTGAATAGGTAGAACAATTGTACCAACCATCGAGCATAGTGCATCGTTAAATGCTCTCAACATAAAGGTGGTAGGCACAATGTGTGATTTGGGTAGCTTGAGATGGCTCAGTGCCTTGGTCATAATTATATTGATCGAGGACCCAGTGTCGATCAAGACCCTTTTGAAAGGCATGTGGTTAACACACATGATAATATGCAGCGATGGGTCAGCCATAATAGTAGGAACCATCTTCACTTCATGATCATAAAATTGTATCATGGGTTCCTGACACTATTGTACATGTCCCACAAAATTTGTAAATGCATGGGCATCTTGGGACTATACCTCAATGGACCTCAGAATGTCCATAAGAGTCTCCCTGTGTCTAGGGGACTACTGAATAAGCTCATATATTGACAACTTCGTAGGAGTTGTCTACAGGTTCTGAACTAACCTGCTCCTTATGGTCACCACCGGTCTAGCTGGTGGGCCTGGAATGTTCTGAGTTGGTCGTTGATCCGGTGTAGCTTGTATTCTAATGGGAGCATGAGGTTGATTCGGTTGATCATACCTCTCATGTCTAGTAACAACATTGACCATGCCTACGAACCCCTGGGTAGGTGGTTCGATTCTCACTTGATTGACCTGGTCGGCATTGTTACGAGGTGCCTCATGATTAGGAAGTGGATTCTTGAAAATCCCCATGTTTCTATTGTTGGGTGCTTATGGGTTTCCTGGTACTACCAGCTCTCCTTTTTCTATCATGTTCTGCATGATGTGTTTGAAGGACCAACATGTCTCGATGTCATGGCCTTTCGCTCTATGGAATATGCAGAACAGATCGTCTTGATGCCACTTTGACTTTGGCACATTCGGATCTACTAATTTGACCTCAGGCAATCGTATGGCCTTGGCCTCGCATAGTTGATGGAAAATCGAAGTCATCGATTCCGTCAAGGGCGTGAACTGGCGAGGTGGGCGCTCTTCTTTGTTTTTGCCCTTATAGTTGTTTTTGCATGTCTCATAACACGCAAGAGGAGGTTGGGCCTGATAATTAGGCTTTTGTTGTCCCTTGTCTTCTCCTCCGAGATTTAGTACTACTTGATTTACGTGGGCCTGCTTGCCCTGTTGTTTCGTAGTACTCTTTTTAAACCCCTCTTTCCTGGTCTTGAGCTTCAAGCTGCCTTCTTGCAACTTGATGTCCTCGATCACCCTGGCTTGCGCCACAGCTTCCTCGAATGTAGGGTACTATTGTAGCTGCAATAGTAGCGAGATGTGTTTGGCACAACTCTTTGTAAACATTTGGGTTAGTTCGGTCGTAGGAATAGGGAATGGCAGCTTTGCCATTATTCTATGCCATCTCTTTTCGTATTGCTCGATGGGCTCATCGTCATGCTGAGCTAGTGCCACCAAATCGGAAAGGTTGGCCTGTCTCTTGATGCCAAATGAATAGCATTCAAGAAATGCATCGACCAACTACTCGAAACTAGTAATACTATGTTTCTTCAGTTGGTTGAACCACTCTCGAGTCAGGCCAAAAAGTGTCATAATGAAAGTGCGCAACAACAAGGCATCCTGACTCTCTATCTAGAAACAAGCATCCAAAAAACTCGTAACATGCTCTTGTGCATCCTCATCACCCTTGAATTTTTCCAACCTGGGCATATCAAAATGCTCGGGATATGGAGGCGTAGGCACCGAGGGGTCTAGAGGTTCATTGTGTATCTTCCTCAGTGTCGACTTTTGCATAGCCGCGCCCTGCCTCTCTATTGCTTTGACCTTATCGGCCAAAACCTTGTACGCCTTAGAAGACAAAAAGTCCTCCTCCCTAAGCTGACGTGGAGGTGGTCTAGGAGGTAATGTCTTCTTCGAGGGAGGTGGAGGACATGGCTCTTCCTCCTCCTCAACTTGGTAACTCTCAGGATACCCCTGATCGTATCTGTCTGCATCTATGTGCTCATGCTGCCTCTGTCTAAGATCATTGAGTGATGATAGTCGCTCCCTCTATTGGGCACTGACATGAGTACGAGCGTCTCTTCGCTCCTCATGCATATCAGCTAGGGACACAACCCTCCTATGCACATGCTCTCTATGCTCCTTGGGAGGGTATAGGCCAGCCCTGGCTAGCCGATCCTCCTGCTCTATGCGCTCCTTCTGAGCTAGAATATGCTCCTCATGCATGCGTTGCTCATATAATCTCTATCATAGGAGCCTTTGCGCTTGAATATTTTCATCTTCAATATGTTGCCTCTCTAGGTGAGCATCATCCAATTGATCTTGGAGGAGTTGACATCTTTGCTCAGACACCAGTCTATGTGATCTATCGATCTGGTCGGCCGTAGGAGGCCTCTAGTGTGTGTGCTCTGTGTGAGCTACCTTATGGGTTCTGTACCCATCAGAAAAATGTGTGGATGGTGGACGTGTGACATGAGGGCGCTTAGAAGCCTCTCCATGCTCTCTAGTGATCTTGATACAACTATCGCTATGCTCACTCGGAGCATGAGTGGGTGGAGTTGTAGGCTTGTAGCCTAGCTGCTCAAGAACACTACCTAGACCATCTAACTATCTAGACCTCCACCGCTCATGCGGTGGTGTTCCATTAGCTCCCACCTTTGATATATCAATGGTGATCTTGCATGGTGAGCCACGCATGGGAGTATGGGTGGACCTATGCTCGAAAGTGAGCCTATCCTCCTACCCCTGAATGGGTGGATCTCTGATCCATCTATACTCTGACGGTGGAGGGTTAGAACCTCCTATGGACTTAGTACGTATGGGAACCAACTTGGTCCCCTGCACAACATATTCCTCGACCGATCCCATGGATGCGCGTGTAGTGCGGTCTCGATAATGGCTTTGGGGGAGAGCATCCTCGTGTTGAGAAGCTTCATGCTCAGTCCTATGCCTAGAAGAGTGTACTGAAGCTCCTCTATCAGGGGTCCACTCAATGGGATCTCCCCATGTCGAGTTGTCACCTCTAATGCTTGTCGAACGTCATTCGGTTCGCTCATGTGTATGAGGACTCGACACATGCTATTGTGAACCAGTTGGGGGTTGATCATGGGCATCGGTCCGAGACCTTTGTCGATCACCCCGTGTGTTCACCATTTGTGTACCTAACATCTAGATGTGTTTTATTATGCAAACAAAGTATACAAATGATGATTATCTCCTTTTAAATTTTTATTGTGAGCCCTAAACTATTTGATGTTGTTTTCAGATGTGTTGTATCAATGTTAGAAACTCTCACGTGTTTTGAAATATTGTTGGATTTTAAACTCAGTTAAATTGGCTTTCACCTATATACTCGCACAAGCCGAATATGGTAATGAAGTCCATACTCAATGAAGTAGCATAGGTACTACCAACCCTCACCCAACACACCGTGCGCAGTGATACACCCTTTCGAAGAAGAGTGCATGCTATTTTGCATGGATAGGATAGTTCTTGGGTCAGCCTTGGCAATGAGCGGGTCCCGATAATACAATTTCAAATGAGCCAACCAAGTGGTAATGACATCCACTATTGGTCTCAATCAAGTGGGTTGGATGTGAGAGCCCAATGCCACTGATGTTTAAATGGAACGTGGTGTGTGTGGTTCCTTTTACTTTGTGAAAATGACAAATGCATCGAAGAGCATAATGATCATTCCTACATGATATGCATGAAAATAAAGGAACATTTCAAATTTAGAAAGAATGCATGCTAATGTCCTATATGATATTTTGATGATGCAATTACAATGACATGGTCGCTGATTGGGCCTCAAGCATGCAAATGACACACAATCCTTATCAAGGTCATTGTATTTAGGGGCAGACTGCACTCAGAGGTCCGCTATTCCCAACAACGCCTTTCTATTGAATGGAAAATGAAAACAAACTAGGACTTGTTCATTGACCCCTTATATATTTTTTTTTAGTTCCTAGTTTGCAATGGTTCGATGATTTCTGGAAAGATACAGAGCAGAAAATTCAACACAGAAGGTGAAATTGGGACCTACCTCAGCTCCTGCTCTGCTGCCCACTGATTTTCCTGTTGTCTACCTTTTCCTCTGTGAACCGTAGGTCCGATCTATGGGCTGCAGTGGAGACCGTAGGTTACAGCCGTGGGCCAAAAAATAACCGTAGTTGAAAGCTGCGGTTAGCACCTATGAAAAGAAACAGCCAAGAACAGTCAAAATTTAGGGCTAAAATTGTGGGGTTCCATCGTGATCGCCATCTGACGTAACCATGGAGCATGCGCCTTAGCTAGGCGTACTGATCTATACCATCACAAAAGCACAAAGATCCACACAAATACATAAATTGAACAAAGAAAGCCAACGTATGCAAAGTTTCTTATATTAATATTTAAAGGATCTCAGATTACAAAAATGCCCTCTTAGGGTCACTCGAAAGATGATACAGATGTTACAATTGCCAATGCCCTCAACAGGGTAGGCGCACTTATTGTGCTCCGGTGATTACTCACAAACTGCCTTGGGGTAGAGCTAACCCCCTTCTCCGCGATGTGGAAGGATTATGATATAGGCTCCTTTTTGCACCTGTCTCTCTACGAACAAGAAACAACAACACACGATTACAAATATTGATAGCCTCTCGTGATGAGGCCCTTTAAAGAAATATGCATGTAAATACCATTAAACTAGTAAAACAAGAAAGCATAAAGAAAGACTTTAAGCTATTCTAATTACATCAAGAATTATGCTAAAACATACAAGACATGAATAAGCAAATGATGCGTAGATCAAATATCGAATTAGAAGCAATAAAGCACATAAAATATCCAATGTACTCCTACTTAATGCAACGCATGAAATGTCTAATTCCTACGGTCAGAGTTTCCCTAAGATGCAATTAAACCTATAAAAAGACTAACATGACTAATCTATGCAATCAAAAGCAAAGTAAGTAAGGTGATCATTAACCTATTGCAAACCGTAGCTGTGAGGGGTGGTCTGCACTATGAACCATGGCTGATAGCCATGGTTTGACCTCTGATGGGTTTACCCTTAGAATTAGGGGTAGTGGGCTTGACCTCCTTGTCCGAATTGATGTTCAAGGGTCGCCTTTGTCGTCCTCTGATATATTTGGTGGTCAAATCACTGTGAAGGGCCTTCGTTTGCCTAGATTTGTGTTTCTTGATCTTCCTAAGCACCTAGGGCATCCATGGCTAATTGGTCTTTAGATGGATAGCAAAGGGGCTCTCAAATGCACAAAGTCGGTATGCAATTTGATAGGGCTTCGTTGCTCTCTTGATCAGTTAGCTCTCGCTCGATAATTCGCCAGCACTTCGCTATACAAATCATCTCTCCTCTTCATCCCCTTGGAGGGGGTATTTATAGCATGCCCCTAGGGCTAGGGGTGGCTTCATGGAGAAGCCAAGACCAAGAAGGTTGGTTAGGACAGTTGGGATGGAAGCCTTTGGAATATTCCATCCTCCAACTGCCTCCTTCTAGATCTCTTGGTCGTTCCAACCGATTTGGCTCGGATGGAAGGCCTAACTGAACTCCAGTTCAGACCGTAGGTCACAGCTATGGTCCAGACTATAGACCGTAGGTGTCAACCATGGTTCAGACTAGAGACCGCAGGTCTGGGCTACGGTTCAGACTGCTTAGGCTAGAATGCCTAAATTGAGTGGTTAGAACCACTGCTCTATCTTGGAGTCTATCCAAGATCCTTCATATGGTTTTGTAGCATGTCCATATGAGTAGTCACCCTCGGCATGACACGTTTTAGGTGTCTACAAAAAGCTAAGGCATGGTGGATTGGTTGTAGTAGATGTTGAGTGGTAATTTTACCCAACTATGAAATTACACTCTCCCTTAGGATTTTGTTCCCAAAATCCTCTCTTGCAAATAAGTTAAAACAAAACTTCTCCAAGGTCTTTGCTATATTAGCATTTGCACATGTGTATTAGTAATCTCAATAAAATATCAATTAAATGCTATGAACACCTTAGTGATTGCAAGTAATTGTTAGCAAGGGGCATGTGTTGGTTCATTTTACCATGCTAAACTAATTATTGTTCATGAAACCTAAAAAAACAAATGTGAATTGGCCTTCGTATGACCACGATGTAATCCTTAAAAAAGTTTTATCTTGCATTAAATCCTACTTTAAACATGAAATGGAAGATTTAATCTATCTATGAATGTGAATCTAAAATGATGAAAATATCCATTAAATGTACCTTTTATCATGAAGATAAAGATAACCTTTTATATCATTTATAAATTGTCCCTCTTTGATGAAATTAATTTTCATAAAAAGACAACAATTTATTGCTTTAAAATAGAGGCCTTAAAACGTCATTATGAATTATCCCTCTTTAATGAAATCAATTTTCATAAAGAAGAAATAATTTAATGTTTAAAAACATTAGCCTTTGATGTGACAATAAAATTACCTCCCTTTAATGAAATTGAATTTTTTATAAAGAAAGGTGCATTTATTGCTCTGAAAATGATGGCTTGTGAAATGCCATAAAATTTACCCCCCTTTGATGAAATCAGAATTTTCATAAAGGGAAGTTCATTTTATGCTTGCTAATGAAGTATAAAGCTGAAAAAATCTGATTCGGCCTCAAAATGGAAAAATAAAGTTTTAAAATTATAAAAATCTACATAAAAAAACAACTTTAAATAATTTTTTTTAATTCAAAATGAATCCAGAACAAAAATGTAAATGTGCAATATGAAACTTTGAGGTTCATTCTACACATACATGCAATTATTTTTTGATTTTGAATTTTTTTCGATTTTTATTTTAATCTTTGAAAATAAAAAAATAAATCTGCAAAACAAAAGTTAGAAAAATAAGAAAAATAAAAAAGAAATAGAAACAAAAATGCTGCAACCCCGAATTTCTCCATGGACCCTACAAGCATTATTATTTTATATAAAACCAGTATTAAAGTGACCTATTTTAAAACAATCAACATCTAATATGGTGCAAGCTTCAAAGGAAAAGGGTGCAATGAACTGAAAACGAAGTCAAGTTAACCATAAAAAATGCATAAAACTTGAGACATATCCAATTAATTGTTGCAAGAAGATATTAAATATTCCATTACAATGCAAAAAAAAAAATTCCCAAAGATGACATAAAAATAGTGAAACCTAGTCCAACAGTGTGCTTTTCTCCTCCGAAAAAATTCCCAAAAGATCCAGACTGACTTCGGTCTTTCAATGGCATATTTGAAACATTATGAAAAAAATTTCATTTCCCTACATGCCTATTTTTAAAATGCTTTCTCTTCATCCCCTTTGGATATGACAGTATTTTCTTTTCCCTTTATTTGGCTATCATTTTCTTTGTAATGCTTATGAGAGACTATTACGTTAGTGGTCTTCTATTTCGCGTAAAGTGACACTTGTGACCACAACATAGCCACAATGGTCATGTGCACTAAAATATTCATATTGTACCCAAGGCAAACATTATGTTTGACAAATACACCCCTTTCTAACTTATGAGCAGAACCCCTTTATTTAATATAATGTCGTGCATTTAATTTCATTGTTCCTTTTGTTCTTTCGTCACTTCTTGAATGCGCAGTGAGATGAATTTTCCTTTTTTTATATATACATATACATTTTTTATTTGAAAATATTTTTCATCTTCCTGTGTGTAACCCGCGTGTTACCTAACTTCATGACCATGGGCCTTCGCTATATCATTTTGATACCACCGTGCCTCTGTCCATCGGTTACCCTCTTTGCGACATGCTATCTTGAGATATGAAACTATTGTTGATTTTGTCCCTCATTGCCACATGGGCTACCTTCCACATATTCAATGCTTGTCTAATATTTTCTACCCAAATCTTACTCATGTATGCCAAAGAAATAAAATAACACTCATCGTCGTCACCATGTGTATTGCTATTTGACCACCATTGCGTCTTTTCCACATAAGGTGTTCACCTCTCGATACTTTCTACAATGTTGCCAACAACATTTTGAATAACTGACGTCCTCGAAAGAAGCTTTACGAAGCATATTGCTTATATTTTCAAGCCTCGCATAATCATGGACCTTGTTCCATATACGTCACCATGCGGTTGTGCATGTCTACTATAACGTTGTCATCTTCCTACTATATCTCTATGGATGCTTTAGATGAAAGAACCTCCCATAGGAGTTTTCGAAACACAAAATACCATAGTTCTATATTTTCATAGTTTAGAATAATACCTCCCATCACCGTAAATTTTGCTACAAAGATTTATCCATCTATTTTCGATCTATAATATCTTTTAAAAATGGCCGGTTGTTGTTCGCTACTTTGTCAACATCTGTCGGGATCTTCTTCTTACTGTTAAAATTGTTCATATTTGACTAAGGCACCCACATATTCCCTGGGTTTAATTCCACGTGGATCTCCTCCTTTATCAAACCACCACTAGATTACCTACATTTTCATTGTTGTAAACTACCCACTACGTTGGCCACCATGTTGTCGAATACTGTTTAACATTCACTGTAAATATCCTGAACCTCTACGCATACTACACTATACTTTTACCATGGTGCCCATTTCCTTCAATTTGCATGTGGTCCTATACACATCATCACCGAATATAGGGTAACCCCCTCCACATTCAGCTCGATATGCACACACCCATTGCATGTGCTAAATATGTATGGCAGTCCACTGTTTCTACTTTCAACCTACGGTCATCCTTCATTCCATGAGATGTTGCTCTATCCGCATGTAGTCACCAAGGTAGCTACACAACCGCTTGAATATGTTAGCTAGTATTTTCTTACCTGTTGCTACACTAATTAAATTGCTAACTTCTACACAGTTAAATTTCCTTGGCCACACAACATCACAAACCACCTTGTCGATGTACTGAAAACCCATAGTATTTTCATTGCCATGTATTTGTCAAGCAAACTTGATGCCACTCCATCCTGGGTTTGTTTCAATGTCACCAATCACATTTTTGAGAATATCCCTTTTAATAGAGTACTATTATATCCATATTCCTCCTACTTTGAGCACTATGTGAACTACCATATCTTTCTCCATGTCACTGCAGTTTATGATTATGTCCACGTCTGCTTGTTGAAGATCTTATCGCGTGGCCCAAGGCTCCATGTTGTTCATTTGCATCCATCATCTATTTCGATAGTTGTCGTGGGTTCCTTGTCTTCGTCTCCACATCGAGAACTATCTTATACGCAACCACCTCATACAATACCGCCATGTCTCCTTCGTACATCCTTCTCCCAGGTCCAAGTCACCGCACCTGACCAATGCTAGTATGCCACCTCAACGCGTAAAACTATCCATGTGTCGAGGTCATGCTGCATGTCCATGTCAATACATAAAATCGTCTTCATACCTTGCATTTGATATCTGTAGAACACATGAAATTAGATGTTAGCCCTCTTACAAAACACTAAACTTTCCTTTACATTATACAAGACCCTCTGCTTCATGAAAATAATATGTAACTGAATAAGCTTTAGGATAAAGGATATATATGAAACTTTTTATTTATTTATTTATTTATTTTTATTTTATGGGTTTTATTTAATTTAATTATATTTATATATTATATATCGATATGATTATATATATATAATCCATTGCAATCAATGAAGACAAAATGAGAAAATTCTTTTATTTATTTTTCATTTATTTACACTTTTTCATTAATATAAAACATTAATGAATAAGTGAAAGTAACAAGCTTTTGTTTTATTTATATTTTATTATTATTTTTTTTAATACATACTTTATTTTTATTAAAATACTTATATATAAAATATACATATAAATATTTTAAATTTTTATTTTGCTTTTTATTGTATATATATATATATATATATATATATATATATATATATATATGAAGTATATATAGATACATATTTTTATTTTTATTTTCTTGAATGGTTTAGCTTTAAAACCCTAAAAATTTAACCAAACATAACCAAACTACCTTTAATGAAACTAAGAAGGAAATGCGAACACCCACAATCTTACGAACATTCCAAAAGAAGACAAAAGAAAACAAAATATACTATACCACAAAGAACCTTGGAAACATAAATGCGCTTATCAAGGATGAAACCTATCCAAATCATCGCTCCAAGGATACCGAAATTCTCCAAAAATTCAACAAAAAGGTGGGTCCCCAAGTTTTGGGGCTAGTTGTGGAGCAACCACAAAAGCGAATTTGCTGGGAAATGCTCCTGAACATTATGGTAAGAACCCAACCTGAAACATGAACCCACAAGATCAGTGAAACACATATTATTTAGCAATGACCCGAGAAGGTGGGGGTAAACAACTTCAAACTGAACAACTAATCCATCTACCTTTGCTCAGTGTGTGCAAAAGTGATTCATGTCTGCATTTATGAAAATCCACATATTCCATCATATCTTTTTGCATTAGGATATGAAATATCGATCATAAAAAAATGGCTATAGACAAATCCCCACTACCAATAATTCATCTATAGCCTTGATGGAGTTTATCTAACTCACCCTTGTATTTTATTAATTCCTTGCAAAGCCTTTCATTTTACCGAGCTATATCTATACAGAGCCCTACTATCGGTAAGGCATCCATAGCATCGATAGTGTTTATCTAGATCTTGTGACTGATTTGATAAAGCTTTTTGATACTCATTCTCTCTCTTTTTTTATTTTATTATTTTATATATATATATATTTTCTTTTTCAAAAGAAAATCCCTGTAAAGCTTCAAGCATCACTGAGGTTAGGTAGCCTGCAAGTGAAGCGTTTTAGATTTTCAAGTAGGGTTGCAAATAAAGATAACTTAATCCTTCATAATTCCAAACAAACCATTTAATGTTTGTGAGTCCCATGTGGATCTTTAGCTAAATCTTTCATTATTCCACTTTCCACCATTTTAGTCCCAAAATCTGATCATAATCACCAAGTAACTCATCCCCCTTTTCTCAGGTTCATCAGTTTTTAGATCAATTACTCCAACCTACTAAGTAAATGAGCTTGAAAAGGGCCATAGACCAAAAGTTAGTGACCATTAAACATTTCCTCTAAGCAAATGGAACAACCCATGACACAAAATTAAAAACACAAACCAAAACTATATCCAACCAAAAATCAAGGACAAAGCCAAAATAGAAAGCAAAAACCAAAACTATATACAAATGTACAATATGGTACAAGATGGTGCAAAGCTTTAGATATTATTTCCCTGGATGCCAAACATCATTAGCACACTTTGAAACACATATAACATGATAATCATGCCAAATTTTACAAGAATCCATAAGCCAAAAAATACAACAATCTTCATTTTGCCTCTCTCACCCCACTACTTTAGCATAGTTCGATTAATAATCCAGTAGTGGAGTTTTAAATAATCAAATTGATTAGACAATAATTGATATTTAATCCTTTCATGTCTATTTCATAATGTGTCAATTTTGCAATTTGATTTATGATTTAGAATTGGGCTTTCCTTTTCAAATATGAGATCTTCCAAACAAGAGCCTATTTCTAAAAACTTTAAAGCTAAATCATTTTCCAAATTTGTAGACCAATCCAATTTATGTAACCACTTGCAAGCATCTAGGATATTTCTTAAATTAGGATTATCATGAGTTTGTATCCTAGATTCGATAATCAATTGATTATGTACTTGATTTAACACTTCAAACATATCAACTTCCTTTTCATTCAACAAAGTAATATCATTAGTGGTGTGAGGAGAAATTAACTCAAATTCTTTATCAACCACAAATGACATTTCATCATTGATAGTCTTTGAATCCAGCAACCAATTAGGCAAACCTTCACCTGGATTTTGAATGGTGGAACACAAAGGGTGAGATTTTACCTTCGATACATTTCCATTTACCATTACTTGGAGAGGATTTGGAATTTCCTCTTTTCTCTCATTATATTTATTGTCATCTCCTTGTATTACTTCTTTGTCCGTGATCTTTTTATCAAAGACACCAAAATTAGACACCCAATTAAAAAAATGTCCATCATTTTCAAGCTATGAGCCTTGTCTATCTAGGGATGGGTCAGCTAACACATCTCCATGATCAATCACTTGGGTTGTTTCAAATAAAATGACATTTTCAATTGGATCATGAGTAAAATCAAACCCAAACCATTTAGGTTCTAAAATTTCCTCATTTTGAAATGGCATAGACATTGTAGAGCCAATAGGTGAATCATGATTTTTAATTTCTTTTCCATCAAAGGGACCCAAAACAAATGGTCCTCCCACTTTATCCATGGTATTATCATTTTTCAAAACTTGATTAGATTCCAACACTTATTTCAAAACATTCCTTGATTGTACAAGATTTATAATATATTCATTCAAAGAAGCAATGGTAGTATCCTGTGTATCAAATGACATAAAAAGTGCATTAGAAAGTTTGGAGTGAGCATATTCTTCTCATTTCTTCCAAAAATTATAGTAATCATCTTTAAAAATCAAATTTTTATGCTCAACTACTTCTTCATCATCAACATGTTTCTCATCAAATTCATCTTCACCTTCCTTAGATGGTTCAATTATTTCTAAAAGTGGGTTATTTATCATATTCAAATTTGTAAGGCTATCATAATACACATTGGTAACCCATGATTCAATTTTATTACAATTCAGAAGGTGTGGGTTTTCTTGGCCATCAATTTCAACAATATCATCCAAAGTGTCCTCCAAGAACAAGTGGTGAAATTCTATTATGTCTTAGAATTCATTCATTGAATGTCTTTAAACCTCCTTTTCAACCAATTTTGATGGCTTATGGGTTTCTATTATGGGATCATACCAATCCTTACTTGTAAACCAAAACTTTAATTCCCTTATATCTAATTCATCACAACTAGACGTATGTTGGCTTTCTTGATATTTACAATGATCGTCTTCCAAAAATAGGTGATGAGATTCTATCATATTTCCAGATTCATCTCTTGATTCCTCAAATTCACTCTCAATCACCTTTGATGAGTTAAGGATTTCTTCAATAGGATCAACTCTTGTATCTTGCTCCCAATGGTTACCCAAATCTTCTGTTGTGAGTAAAAATACCCAAATCATATCCTGATGGGTTTGTTCATCCCAATCCTCATTAATGGACCTTGGCTTTGAGACGTGCACATCCTTTCTTGTCCAATAAAAATGGTGATAATTTGGTTCCAACTCCTTGTCACCCATCCATAGAATTTCTTCTCCAAAATATTCATGCTCTTCAAGACATTCTGAATATGCATTTACTTCAATGTAAGTCACATCTAGGCCTCCTCTATCACTTGAAGGAGCATAATATGGAATATCATTGGGATTAGTATCATGAATTTGCTTCCTAGGATGATTTGGAAGCATACATTGATGCACTTGCCTTGTAATGGAATCACATCTCTACTTAACTTCTTAACCAACATCTTTCAATATTTTATTTCCAACACAAGCTCCGTAGGTTGGGTGGTAGAAGTAGTAGGATTAGTTGGATTGATATCAATGGGTAAATCCTAAAAACATGTTGCAATAGCTTAATGAGTGACCAAAAGGTTCTCTAACCATGGAGTGGTTGAATGGATATATATAATCGTATAAGCACATGTGGGAGCATAAGTGGGTATGGTAGGATAAAATTGATTGTGGGATAAACCGTTTGACATCAGATTCTATTGTGCCCATGCTTGATTTACCATCAATATTTTATTGTAAGCCCCTAGTTGTCCTACCATATGTAATTTCTCCATCCCTACACCTTGAAATATTAATTTTTGATCTACTATCATGGCTTCCATGTAGGTTGAGGCAAGGGTAGTGACCAAAGGATTTGTCCTAGTGAACATGGCAAGAGAGGGATCCAATACCCCAAAGTATATTTGAAAGACACCACTTTCTAAAATAGTATGGGGAGAAATAAATCTTACATAGAGCTTTAAAATTCTCATGTTGAAATTTCTCAATGGCTGATTAGGTTTCCTATTGCAAGAAGCAAATTGATGATAAATCATGACAGGATCGATGGGCAACCTAAATTGATTGATAAAAGCAATCTCTAATTGGGCCCAGGATGTAATGGATCCATTAAGTATATTGATGTATCAATCATATGTCATATCATCTAGGCTCCAAGGAAATAATCTACAAGCCACATCCTCGTGTTCAACGTTTCTTCTAATTAAGGTATTTACATAGGATTGAATGCGTTCCTCAACTAATATTGTGCCATTGTGTTTAAACTTGGGCAAAAATTCCTTTATGTTCTTGGGTAATTCATGGGCATCTCCACTAATGTTCAAAGGGTTACCATGTATCCCATACCACTTTCCAGTATTTGTAGCCATTTGGTTAAATTGTGATATGATTAACAATGAAAACACCAAATGATTGTTAGCATTAACCAAATCACATGAATCAATTAAACCATGGTATCAAAGTACATTCTTCAATTTGTAAGAAAATATTAGAATTAACACATCATCAAATAGAGAATGTTAGAATCAATAAAAAGTGATCAACCAAGTCTCATTAATCAAGACCACTGTCTTTAAATGAATATTTCAAGTAATATGGATAATTTAGCATCTAAATAGCAATAAAATAAATCAATTCAAATCTTCTTAGCTCCCAAAGTGTTGAGTGCTAAAGGAAGCCAAAGATGCTAATCGAATGAACTTGAAATATTTAGCAATTCAAAACTTTCAAAGTTACACCAATATCACATTATTCATTGCATGAACAATTCAAAGCATTTAAAACAACAATGAACAATTTAGCATAAATAAAGTAACACCAATTCATGGCCCTCCTAGCTCTCAAAATGTTGAGTGCTCAAAGAGGCCTAAAGATAATAGTCCATAAAATATGAAATATTTAACCATTCATAACATTATGGTTATACCAAAGCACATTATTTTTTGTATGAACAATCCAAAAAGCGTTAGATCAATGAACACCAATTTTTGCCCTCCTTCTAGCACAAAAAACATTGAGTGGTAATTTTACCCAATTGTGAAATTACACTCTCCCTTAGGATTTTGTTCCCAAAATCCTCTCTTGCAAAGAAGTTAAAACAAGACAACTTCTCCAAGGTCTCCGATATATTAGCATTTGCACATGTGTATTAGTAATCTCAATAAAATATTAGTTTAATGCTAGGAACACCTTAGTTATTGCAAGTAAATGTTAACAAGGGGTATGTGTTGGTTAATTTTACCATGCTAAATTAATGATTATTCATGAAACCTAAATAAAAGCAAATGTGAATTGGCCCTCATATGACCATGATGTAATCCTTATTTCCTTTTATCTTGAGTGTTTTAAGGTGAATTTTATCTTCTTTGTATTAAGTAGATTTTAAACAAGTTTTATCTTGTATTAAATCCTAATTTAAACATGAAATGGAATATCAAATCTGTATCGCTCCAAATTTTTCGCATCCTTACCTTCAAGCTATAGGATCCACACCCGAAAGGGGGATGCGAGAAGGATGGGACAATACCTCAGAATGAGAGGCCCTTTGAAGGTCTCGCCTCTCGAGGGAGGGGTATAAGGGTGAATTTTTGATGGATGGTGGGTTCACTAGGAAACTTTTGAGTGGCAGTTTCCACGCCTAGGTTGATAGTAGGTTTGATGTGTTCATTTTGTGCTTTAATCATTCAATTCCTAGGTTTGGCCAAGATGAATCTAAACTATTCTATATGCCAATGCTGATTTTTATGAAT
Source organism: Wollemia nobilis (assembly GCA_028583015.1). Classification (NCBI taxonomy): domain Eukaryota; kingdom Viridiplantae; phylum Streptophyta; class Pinopsida; order Araucariales; family Araucariaceae; genus Wollemia; species Wollemia nobilis. The sequence continues at coordinate 6,392,819 of JAQPPZ010002499.1, forward strand.
ATAGAAAACATGAATAAATGCTAAACACAGAAAGTATGCTAATAAGATAGAATATACCTGATTTTGGATGTTTGATGTAGATTCTAAGTTTTGCAGAAGTCCAAATTGTCTCAAATCATATGTAATCGTCTAAAATGTCACAGAATCGTCTCAGATCTCAGTCGGTCATCTGAGATCAGATGAGATCATCGTTGATCTAACGAATTCGTCAGACGAATTCGTTAGAAACCTACAGTCATAGAGACAGATACCAAAAACAAAAAATACAACTGCAAAAGCAAGGAGAAATGATAGAAATGATAGTAAATTTGCCTAAATGATAGATCTAGATAACAATTAAAGGAAAATACGTTACTTTAATAATTTATTTTAACTTTAGCATGCATCTATACTAAATGAAGTGAACTCCAGGATGCAGGAATAAAATAAACCAAGCTAATGCATAAGAAAATGAAGAGAAAAGATAAGAAAATGCAAACTTCGGGCTCTGATTGCCCCCAATCTAGAATCTAATCAGGATCACCTCCAATCATACGAGATCATTGCCGATCCTTGATAGGATCATCCAAAATCGTTTGGAATCGCCTTCGACGATCCGAGCTTGCTTCGACTAAAAAAAATAGAATTATTGCAAGAAAACTTGAAATACAGAACGCAAACGATGGTGCAAGGATGTTCTAATGGACAAGGAACTAAATTTGTAGGGAAATCAGTCATCTAGGGGGTTCAAGAGGTTCAGGGGGATAAAATGAGAAAATCCTAGTTTATATAGGATTAGGGAGAGGTTAGGAGGTTGGAGATCATCCCAATTTGGGAGATCTCCAATGGGGGAGACTCTAACTACGTAGACACACTTTCTGCCCAAGTTAGAGAAGTTGTTGAAACATAAGCTAATTATGAAAATTTGGTTTTGGGACAAAATCGTCTGGACGTTCTGTTCTAGACGAATTCATTATATTTGGGATGATTTCATCTGATCATCGACGATATCGTCCAATGATCAAAACAAATCCTAAAAATGGCACAAAAAACAAGGGGAGCGGGTAACGGGCGGTTAATGGGCGATTTGGGTTAAAATTCAAAATATTATTTTTTTACTAAGGTTTAACTGTGCCAATTTTAGGGTGCTACATTTTGCCCCCTCTTTAGCGAATTTTCTAAATAAAATGCGTTAAAGATGAGTTTTTCCCATTTTACGAGAAAGCAAAAATTTACTCAATTTTTTAGATGATGATTCTAGGTCGAATCGTACAACTACTTACTATGGTGCCCCCTCCGTGTTTTTACCCAAATTGAACGTTTGAGGTAAAAGCGTAGAAAAAAAAAATTAAAAAAAGTTGATTTAAAATAAAATTAAGAAAATAGGGTAAAACCCTAATTCATTTTTACTATTTTAGAGCTCTGCAGAAAAAAATGGTTGAGACAACGCACAGATCGACAGAGGTCCGACACGGGCTACGGGTAAGGATCTAATCCTAGTAAATTATGTTTGGATTTAATTTGCGCAATTTTTTGTTTTAAATTTTGACTGTTTGGGGCATCGCAGCCGTTTTTAGGCCGTCAATGACGTCAGGACAAAATCATCCTGATTTCGTCAAAATCATACCTAGATCATCGATTTCATCGAAGGGCGAAATCGATGAACTAGGGGCGATCCCGTCCAACAAGGGGTGATCCCCAAGTTGCAAAATTAGAGACGATTTTGTCCTACAAAGGATGATTTTGCCCAATTTGGGATGATATCATCCAATGGTGGATGATATCATCATTTTTTTAAGAAATTAAGCTTGATTAAAATGTTTTTAATTTGATTTTAATGATTGGTTTATTAATGAATTTTATTGTTTTATTGTTTGTTTTGCAGAGGGGATTACTAAAGAGTCGGGAGTGGAAATACGGTGGGCTGAGAGATGACATAGCCCGCTCGACCAGGTGAAGCGCGACCGACTAGCACAGGTCAGACTATAGCATGTGGTAGAGATGCCACAAGTATTGATGAACATGGGGCTACTGACATCCCTAGCAGAGAGGTGGTATCCGGGGTCGTCCTAATTTTGGTTACCGATAGAGGAGATGGCTCATACACTAGAGGACATATGGAGGATCTTGAGGATCCCCATACAGGGATAGATGATGACTCCTACGGCCAATCAGGGCCAGATGATGATGAGGCTGAGCGGAGACCCGAGCTTCACCCTGGAGAAGGGCAAAGTGAACATCGAGTCTCTAAGGGAGATGCCTGGGGCATCTAGGCTGACTTAGGTTTTGATAGGGGTGGTGGGTGGCTTACTGCTGTGCCACCAGAGCGGGTGTAGATTACCCTGGCTCCTCTCAGATGTGGTCTACGACATGAGAGACTATGAATACAGATTTGCATGGGGCAGCTTTGTACTATGTCGCTTGTATAGGATCCTACATGGGGTCATATACAAGGGAGGCCAATGTCTGGTCTTGACATCACTACTGTAGGTTTGGTGCTAGGAGCACATCACGGTGCAGAGGTCGATAGGGCTCCCACTAATAGGGGTTGACTAGGAGAGGCCTCAGGTTTTCTACTGGTGGCTACAGAGGGGGTCATAGTGGCGGATAGATCTACCAATGTCACGAAGGTTGCTGGATGACCTCATCCCAGATCAGATCACTTGGAGAACATGGTGAGAGCACCCAAGGTGGGCCGAGAATGGGTAGGAGCTGGCTAGCATCAGGCAAGTCTGCTGGCTAAGGATGGAGTAGGGAGAGATAGACCTCCACCGCTACGACTGAGTTTTGTAGTAGTTTGGTCTACAACAGGGGATCCCTTCTTTCAGGGATTATGAGTACTCTTAGACTGTTTGGGATAGTACCACACTGAGCGGTGCTCCAGACATGTAGTGGTTCTAGAGTCAGGACGTAGATGATGCCCTCATCCAGCCAGTAGATGGTGACAACGCTGGGGTTACGGATGGATACGATGCCTGGTATGCAAGCATCTGCCCTCCTTGGATGACAAGGACATAGGGTCCGATGCATGCCATGGTGTGACATATGGGGAGGCAGTGCCAGGCTGCTATTGAGGCAGCATAGGGTCATGGTGGGAGAGAGCAGCGATAGTCTCCATAGGAGAGATGCCAAAGGATGGCACAGGCTCCATAGAGGCCACAACAGATAGGAAGGAGGGAGGAGAGATTCCTTTCTTAGTAGGGGGAGAGACCACCATCGCCCAATAAGGGCAAGGGTGTCAAGTTGGGGGAAAGCAATGAGACAGTGACTCTCTGGGCTGAGGTTGGCCACCTTCGAGCTCAGGTGTAGACACTACAAGATGAGGCTACACAGCTTAGGGCTTAGAGTGGAGGGGCAAGAACTCAGGATCTAGCGTGGTCTATTACTTAGACTGCATTCTACCAAGGGTTATACTATCATGTGGTTCAAGAGGGATAGAGGATACCATTGCCAACCCCCATTGCGGAGCCGGTCATGATGGGATCATCGAGGACATCCTCACGATCGACAATGAGGACCCGAGACACTGCCCGAACCTCTATGGGACCACCTCCTCCATGACAGGGTGGGGGAGGAGATGAGGATGAGAGCTCGACGGCTTCTCAAGGCTAGCTGCTACAAAGTGTAGATTGATTGTATTATTACTACTTTTTTATGGGATTGAGTATGCCAGGGTATTGATTGTGGTGTACCAATCTAGATGATGTACATAATTGATTGATATATATATATATATATATATATATATATATTATATTTTTGATGATATGACTTGTGTATATGTTGTATGATGCTTTAATATTTGAATTTTGTGATTGATTATTTATGTAATTATGTCGTTGGAAATAAATTGTAATGTTATGTCATGCCATAAAATTGTAAATGAAATAATCTGATGTGGATAAATTGGTTGTGTTGTGGTGTGTTTTGATGAAAAATAAAAGGGACTTCTAACAATAATTTCAAAGGACATTGTCGCTGTTATAGACCATTTCATGGAGTCACCGCTCACTAGGTCATCAAGCTAATCCCAGTATAGAAATATTGTTAAAAGTAAAAGAGTGCTTAAGAGTCTATCTTAAGACTTTTGTGTTGTGATGAGGAGAAATGGTGATGATTTATTTTTAGATTTTCATAAAAATATTATGCCTGAAATATTAAAGAAATATGATTTTTGCTAGGCATAAATTCCTAAGTGTGATAAATTTTTTGAATAAGTCCCTAGGAACCATACCATCATTGCAAAATTAAATGTTGACATAATGACATAAAATAGAAAAATTTGCGTTCTTTTTAAAGCACAATTGGGTAACATAATGATGTAAGCCATATGTTTTTATGAATTTAAAATGAATGGAAAATAAAATAAGAACAATGGTTTGCGCTAGAAATAGAATTATAGGTACATACTTATACCATCATCATGAAATCCGAAAAAAGAATTTGATATTTTAGTTTTATTGCATGATTGATTTTTTGGTATGGAGATAAACAGAAAAAAATAATATATAAACATGACTTTATTTGCAGCATTTTTGAAGATGTGAAAGAAATTTTTTTGTTTGTTGGAAAGACATATTTAATTGTTTTTATGCTAAGCAAATGTTCTTAAAGAAGAAGATGAAATGATTCAAAAAGAATTGCAAAGATATTTTAAATTATCTCAAAGACAAAATGTAGATTTATAAGGAACCCTCATGTGTAAATGTGAGCTCATTACCGATCTTGATTTATCATAATGATACAAAATCTCTCAAATACAAATGTGTGTGCAATTGTATGGTTCATTCACCAATTTTGAGCAAGATAATTTGATACAAGTAATTTGAATTAACCAAATGAGTGTTCGTTGCCTATGATTTATATGCAAGTAACCGTACCAGACTACCATGTAAGTTAGGTCATCAAGAGCTATCTAATCCATAAGCCGACATAGGTCTGTAAACAAGAAGGTCGCTAATGTGACAAACATATCACCACGCTAGGGATTACCCAAGGCCAAGCGGGTTGGGCATAAACCACCTGTTATGGGGCTTACCTCACAATTTTTGAATAATTGAGAATTCTAGGGATTCAAGCTCATTCACCCTTCTTTTCTTTTCAAGGGGTAGGGAAAAGGATTTTATTGCTTTTGCTTTTGCTTTTCTTTTTTCTTTTTTTATTTTTGGATATTTAATATTTTTACGTGAAACTGAGATAATGCTGAAATATTGCTGCGATGGTACAAAATGATATTTTTCTTTTTCTCATTTTCTTTGACTTTTCTTTTTCTTCCTATGCTAGGGATACTTGCCCGGATTGGTTGTAGAGCAAGGGATTTTTATTCTAGGTAGGGGTGAGCTTGTCCTTTTGTCAATTCTCAAATATTCTAGACCATGTGCATGATAGGATAGCAGGGGAAACTTTTCACTCAAGAAACCATTTCTACTATGTAGCATCATATCGAATTTGCAATGAAATCATTTTAATGTGAAAAGATATGCTTGGTTCAAGTAAATAACAAGATCAGTTCTCTATGCTCAAGAATTTATTTAATTCAACTGTGGATTTTGATATAAGAGAGATTAATAATTATATCCAAATAAAATCAAGATATTTATTCATGTGAGTGTGAAAGTGCGGGATTCCAAATAAATGCTAATTTATCCAAAATAATTGAAAATATAACTGCCATACTTCAAGAATTGATAGGTATGAAAATAAAAGATGTTTTTGAAGATTTTGAAGTTTTTATATTTTGATTTTAATTTATAAATGGAAAGAATAAATACTATTAATATTTTTTTGAAATTTTTATATGGATGACAACAATGAAACAATATGCAAAAGATGAATATATACAATGATGAAATGACAAGATTTTATGCATAATAGTGCTTAAGATGCATAATGTTCATAGGTTCTTTAAGATCTTTACCATGTACGGTATCTAATTGGTATGCTCCCGATCCAAATTTAGTAGTGATGATATACGGTCCAAGCCAGTTGGGCTCAAATTTACCTTTAAGGTCTTTAGTTGCATTAGTATTTTTTTATTTTATTTTAAGACAAGGTCGTCGATCTCAAAGGATCGATGATGAACTTTCTTGAGGTATGCTCTCTTAAGCTTGTTTTGGTAGGCACGAAGATGCTCCAAAGCATTGATGCACTTTTCATCTAGGAGTTCCAGCTGACTAAATATGCCAGCACGATATTCATCTCCTACTTCAGTATCTTGAAGTAGTAGAGCCAAAGAAGGAACTTCTAATTCAAATGGAAAACAACTTTGGTGCCATAAACCAAAAAAAAATGTGAAGTACCTGTGGGGGTGCAAACACTAGTTCGATAAGCCCACAAAGTAGGATATAGTTGGATGTGCCAATATTGACCATATTTATTGACCAATATTTTGAGGATTTTGATTAATGTTTTATTGGATGCTTCTGCTTGGCCATTACCCTGAGGATAATAGGGGGTGGACCAACAATGTTGAATTTTATATTTTTGACATAATTTTTTGACATCTTTATTTTTGAAACAAGTTCCATTATCTGAGATGAGATTTGCAGGAATTCTAAACCTACAAATAATTTGATTGAAAATAAACTTGGAAACTTGGGTTCTAGTGCAAGAAGCTAAGGGCATAGCTTCAACCCATTTCATGAAATACTCAGTGGCGGTTATGATGAATTTGTGTCCATCAGATGACACGGGGTTGATTTTTCCAATGATGTCTAAGCCCCATTTTGAAAAGGGCCAAGGAGATGAAATAGCCTGCAGTTCTTATGTAGGCACTAAAGAACACAAACTTATACTGAGAGGGGGAGGTGAATAGTATAAGACCTTTTTTTATTTTTTCCTTTATACTTTAAAATAGTAAAGCAATATACCCAAAGCAATATCAAAGCAATGCACAATATCATCCACAAAGTGACACCAATTTTAACGTGGTTCACCCAAAATGGCTGGGCTACGTCCACAAAACTTTTTTCTAAAAGTTATCTCAAAGTTCTATGGGAATCCTTCCCAATTACAATGTTTATGAGCCTCTACCCAAAGGAGATACCTTCCCCCAATCAAAATTTATGAGCCTCTGCTCAAAGGAGATACCTTCCCCTCTACTCTGGAAATGATCCCTTAGAAGATCAACTGCCTCTACCTCTTGCCAGCACGTGGAAATCCTTTCCATCGAAGACCTCCTGTCCTCAATGCTTAGACTAAGATACCTCTGCCTTCTATGATCACGTCCATAGTAGCTCAGTAACCTGTACCAAACACAGTCAGTCGGTCTAGTACAAGTCTTCCTCTGTCTGTCAGATATGTCCAACGCTTGAACAAATCAATCCTCTACACACAAGCCTTCTCAAAGACTTTCCAAATCTATCCTCATGTTCTCAAAGAAATAGTGCACCTCTGTCCTCAAGTTATCTTATAGAACTATCAAACTTAGCTCACAAGTCCTCTGCTAGGACCTGTCCAAAACTCAGCAAGCTCACCAAGAAAAAAACTTTCTTAGTAGAATTTCACAAGGTGAATTGTTAGAGACCCAATGTGATTTTTCAAACTCATAGAAGCATAAAGATAATTTTTAGAGACTCAATATGTTCTATACTCAACTCCCAATCTCAAAACTCAACTCAAATCAACTCAGCTCAAACTCAATCTCAAATATGAAAACTCAACTCAATATCTGAAATGGATAGGATAGAATGCTTTCTTTTAAGATCATGAAACCCCAACAATTTCCAACTATGCAAAGAATCACATAACAATGATACTCATGTTATTTTCACCATAAATTAGGGCTTCAACAACAATGCTCATCAAACAAGGTTCAATCAACACCATTCAACTCAAAACACAACCTTGAAGAATTTCACAATCAACATCAGAAAAGGAAACAAGTAGAACTACTTTTCTCTCCAATATTGTTTGAACAAAAAGCATCCATCAAATCAAATCAACAAGAGCACACACAAATTTTTGAATCATAAACAAAGGAGTAAGCCCAACACTTTAACCAAGTAAATAATAGCTTGATTATTACCAATTTAATGAAAGCAAATGTCAATCTCAAAGCTGCCCACTTAAGGTTTCACAACTTCACACAAGAAGCAATTTTAACCTTAAAACATCATGCTTTCATTTCCATAATCAACCAAAAGCACTCTCAACATTACAAGAAAAATTTATCCCTTATACACCTTATTTCTCCCTTATAGTCTTATCAACAATAAAATCTATCTCTCATAAGAATGCAATAACATATTTCAAACAATACCTTCAAAAGAATCTTTTATCAAAAATAAAACAAGCTTTAAACTCCTTATAACTCCTAAGCTGTTTTGCCCTCTAATAAACTTCCTCCATCCGCAAAATACACTTAGCAAAAATTAATTTCGAAAGTACCTTGGACAACATAAAAAATCACGCTATGGAGAAATTGCGCACGAATTATAACACCACCCGCTGCGTCCACTTCACGATGAAAAACCCTTTCATGTTATTCGAATGTGGAACCTCCTATTTGGGTAGCGCACCAACAGCCTAGCTGCTACCGGTGCACCAAAGGTGCCCGATGAGGTTTAAACCTCATGTTGTTAGCCTTGTTCCTTCTGTGCCAGGGATTAAATAAAACAACAGTGCCTCCCTTTCTTCTGATGTGAACATGAAGATGAAAACCTTACAACGGATTTATGACAAATAGTGAGTACAAAAATATGAACAACGGATTCACGAAAATGGCAAAGACACAGTCGAACAGCAGGTTTACGAAAACACAGCGAGCAAATATTTTCAAAAATGTGGATGGGATCATTCTTGATTTTCATCGAGGGATATTTATATGCATTTTTACCATAAGCTCTTGACATCGGCGAGGATTTTAACACGTCGTCGGAGGTCTTGGCTAGAGCCCACAATCTTAAAACATAGCGCCCACATAGTTAAGACATTTGCGCCATGGGTTAGGAGAACCCATTGCAAACAATAATTTAATATTTATTTAAAAATAATTAAAGGGAACCTTAACAAGGTTTTTAATTATTTAAATAAATACATCCTCCTGGACCCAAATGCATTAAACTAATGCATCCACCCGTAATCTTTAAACCTGCCAACTTGGGGTTTACAAAAGACCTTTGAAACTGTCATGCCGTAACCTTCATCAAAACAAATTATTTGACATCAAATCAAATTCCTTCAAGAGATTCTTGACATCAATGACAACTTATACACTTGAGCAAAGGCAATGTACCCAAAGTACCCAAAATTGCCAAAAATCTCCCCCTTTGTCATTGATGGCAAACTTTTACTGAAAACACTTCTCAAGAGCCAAAACTGAAACCAACTGAGCTAACAACTGACCAAATGTGCCCACAACTAAGAATATTGCTTTGAATTTTTTCTCCCCCTGACTTGAAGCTCTCGTCTTCACTTTGAAGCTCTCCCCCTTTGTCATCAATGGCAAAGGGTCACCTTTGGGGCTCGAGACTAAGAATGAGCCTCTTAGCTTAGTCCCTCCCCCACCTCCTGATGAGGTGATTAATTCTAGGGTGGGAGTAAAAATCCCATTAGGCACTAATCATCATCAGTGTCTATAACTTCCTTGTTGGGCCTTCTCTTAAACTCTTTGTCCATATTCCTGTTCTTGTCACTGTTCTTGTTATTGTTCTCATCCCTGTTCTTGTCCATGCCTTGATCCTTGGACCTAATCATGCCACTGTTCTTGTTCTTGTATTTTGGAATGTCAGCTCTGCCTTTGTATGATTATGTGACCTTCATTGTTGCACTTGAAACACTTGACGATGTTGTTTCTTTGAGGTAAACCTGATCTTTGAATCCACCTATTCTGACCAAACCTATTTTGACCAAACCTGTTCTGACCAATTTTGGTGGATATACGGTTCATCCTAGGGATGATCCTATAGAATGCAAAAATACATGGAGAGATAAGGGATATTTGGGCTGAAAGCAGAGGTAGCCACGATCACCGAAGAAAATATTGGTCTCACTCTTAAAGAGGTTCGACTATTCAAGGCTAGGGTGGTCAGACGATAGAGGGATGACTTCGATATCTCATTCGGTGAGTTATGGCCTCAACATGCCAACCTTTGGTAGCATTAGAGAAGGGAGAAACCATTGTGGTTGTGTTTCCTAGCACAAATTCTAGACCAAGCAGAATAGGGAAGCGCAACCAACATAGTTGAAAGTTGTCCCACAATAGACCACTATCTCTCAGCAAAAATAGAAACCCCATAACAAAGGGAAGACCAAGGTAACCAATAATAAAAATTATAGAGGGATAAGGCCCAATAGGAGGGGTTGACTACTGGCTTTAGGTGCCATGAGGTTGTAGCACATGTTAGGCATAGGGGGATGATGAGTATAAAACATTATCATATTTTTGTATGAGTTCTAAAGGTTTCTGTGTGGCAGTATTATAAGAGTTTTATATTTTATGAAATATTATGTATCTATTTAATGAAATTGTGTGCATTACCTAATCTATGTGTTAAGTTTATTTTGTGTAGATATTTGTTGATTTTATCATCTTTTGGTTAGTCAAGGTCCTACATGGACCTCACATGCTTATGCTTTAACAAGTCTAATGCATGAATGGGAAAGCACCTTGATATTTAAGTAGATGCCTTGACCAAAGGCACCTTACTTTACAAGTATGCACCTTGGTCAAAGGTGACTTACTCTACAAGTAGGTGCCTTGGTAAAAGACACATTACTCTACAAGTAGGCACCTTTGGTACCTTAATAGTCAAGTAGGAACCTTGATCAAAGGTGCCTTACTTTGAAAGTAGGTACATTGATGGCATGCATCAAAGGCACCTTAATCTTCAAGTAGGTGCCTTGATGTTAAGGACCTTGACTCTGCGATTAAAGGAAACCCTGTTGACTACGATAGACCTTTGACTCCACGTCACACAAGTTATACTTGGAGAGCTATCAAATGCATGATTTGTTCCAACTAAACTAGAATAAATGCACAAACACTTGACAAGATAGAACATGGGCAACAAAGAGATTAAACCTAAAAATATACCATCCCTAGGAAAAGATGAAAGTTGTTTTTATAATGCGCCTGTTATTGTAACCAAACTATCTCATTTTAGGCTATAACCAGATCTTCCATTATAACAACATTATACAAGACTTCTTTGAGAAAGAGAGTAGGTGGTGTGTGTAATATTTTATCATTGTACTACAATAATATTAATAAAATTTTGCTCGATAGTTCTTCCATTCACCTTCTATCTTCGTAACTTAGTCGGGCAGAAGATGCTAGAGATTGGGCCCACTCCAAGCTAGTATTGCTCCCCTTATTTCTGTTGATTTATAGATTATATTGATTATTTTAGTGTGTTGTATCTTTTATTTTCGCAAGTGTGTTTTACTACTTTCCTTTATTTTCCAAGCACAATGTGGTGTGATTTATTTTTTTGTACTTTTATTTATGCATGATTTAATTGGTGTGGATGAATCAATGATATTTCACAAACACTCCCCCAATGATAGGCTTAGTGGACTCATATCAAAATGGTGTTGTAGTTAGTCTTGAATCTAGTACTTCAAAAGCTTACGAGTTCCCTGGTTTGACAATTTAAATGAAAGGATTGTGATAGAAATAGTACCATATTTAACCAATTTTTTTGCCCCAATAGACAACTTAAATAATATACCACTACCAAAAACAAAGCATATTGTATTGCTCTTGTGTAGGGATTGGAAGCAATAAAATATATTTTTATTGTGTGAATTTGTGTATATAGCACCCTTATTTTTATCATCAAATAAATATAAAATATAAATTTGGTGCATACAATATAAAATAATGGATAAAATAGCAAAATAAATTTCTAATTACTTAGTCCTATGTCATTGACCATAGTACAACCTGTCTCAACCACTCAAGCTTAGTTCAATGGACAATTAATAAAATATTAAGGTTCACCATGGGATTGGAACCTTAGCTTATGATGAAACTCCTTGCTCCCCACCACTTGAACCTTAGTTTACGGTATGAAACTCCTTGCTTCCCACTACTTGCCACAAGCCCAATAGGTAAGTAAAATATCTATCTTGTTTCATTTAGTTTAGTAGGGTCTACATTTAGTGTTTGATAAAAGGTGAAAATGTAAGGTTTGTTTCTAGCACATATTACTATTTTTTTTGGAATTTCTCTAGTCAAATCCATGAGTGCTAATAATTCCCCTATTTTCATTTTTCTAATGAAGGCACTTGAGAGTCTATTAGAATAATTTAAGTTTAGTGAGTATTTTAGCATGGAAAGAAAAATATGAACCTAAACACCACAAAAAATATCCATCAAAATATAAGGGGAAGTGTCAATGCAGGGAGAGAAATCTGCTGGTTTGAAATATGATAGATTTAGTTGCACAAAAATGTAATCTGATCATAGAACCATTGATGGGTGTTGGATGAGCTTTGAAGTGGATTTGGTTGAGAAACTCCTTAATGAAATGATTAGGATGTTGAGTAAATACCATTGCTTAGGTGAAGCATGGGAGATGGAGAAATTGAAAAAAAAAAGATTAATGCCAAAGCCTAAGAAGACTTTGGTGTATCCCACACCAGATGTGATTTTTAGAATACCACTCATGCATTCAACACTAAATACTTTGGTCTTAACACTTTTTTTACTGCATAACAAGATGAACTAAGTAAGAGATAAATGTATCTTCTAGGTCATGGCCAAGCCATGATGCCCCTTAGATGTGTGAAACCCCCTTGTGTGAGCAAGGGATAGTTTTTATTTTACCTGCTATTAATAGTTCAGTTGTGTACTTTAATGGTTTTCAACCCTTTAGCCAAGCTCATGATAAATTAAGACTTGCCAAAGTGTCTAAGCCCAAGGCAGAGTTACTTGGCTTATGTCAAGAACTTTAGAGAATGAAGAAATTGAAGGTCAATAGTCATCATAAATAGATTAAAATTACTTAGCCTGCCTTGGAAATAACTTAGAAGTATTGGATACCAATTCATGTTGGGTTTTTCATCACAAATAATGAGGATTCTATGATAGAGACCTCTTTATATGATCAATTAGATATGGTTTCTCTTGCATGACACAATTATTTCCTCTACAAATGATAAAATAAAGTAAGGTCATATTTTATTTTTACATATATCTCACTCTTTATTTTCGCTATTAGTATGTTAGAAGTTTCTTCAAGTCTTTCTTATATCATAAGTCGTGGGAGGGTTAGATGCAGTGACAAGAGTAGTGATTCTGAAAATAGTATGTGGATCCTGCATGTAAATTGTTAGTATGTTTACTATATATTACAATATGTATAATCTAATGGAAGGTTATCCCCATATGTTGAGGATGTATAATTGCAGGATTTTGATCAAGGGTATTGTAAATTTGCAAATAATAGTATAATGAGCAAGATATATACCTTCATAGTAGTATGCCATAATAATTTTTTTTGGAAAAAATCTTAATGTAATACCCTTTGAATTTATTAGGGGTATGCCCTAGTGGATAGCTCCATGTTTTATCAATCCCAAAAAAACATCAAGTGATGAAATTTCAAAGAGATCATATGTCCCTAATGAAATATTATTGGTATCAATGCCTTGCATCAAAGCAAGACCAGGAGACTATAATCCCAAATCTATAATGATATGTAGGGATTTCTTGTATGGAGACAGTAAGTATATGATTTCTATTTACATTTAAACCACAAAAAATAATGTGTGTATTTTTGCCCTACAATAATTAGTTTATTTATGAGTTTGTTCTGTAAAGAAACAAAATTTCATATTGCAATGTCATGAATAAAATGAAATCAAACTTTGAAATGGTGACTTAATTTTAATCTAAAGATTGGCATGCTTAAAAATAAAATTAGGGTTTAAATTTTAATCTAGGGTTTAAGCTAGAGTTTAAATTTTACAAATCTCATTGTTAAACACAACATTACAAACTAAAAAATTCCAAACCCTAATCCCAAAAATACCTAAAATAATGCAAAATTCACTAAATATAACTAACGTCATCTTCGTCTTCATGCCTCATATTGTACCTTCAGCTTCAAACCTCATCTCTCGATATTTTGAGTAAATTAGTAAAATTTTTTGATAAATTTCAAGGCAAAACCTAGCCAAAAAATGAACAACACAAATAAAAACCCAAGGAACCTAAAAGTTTCAAAGAAATTTTAGGGTACAACCCAACCAAAAAATGAACATCACAAATTGAAGCTTAGGAGCCCTAGATTGTACGCATGGTGTGGAGGTTGCTATAGATAAGTTATAGTGTGGAAGTTATAGTAGATAATGCATGACATGGAGGTTGCAGTAGCTAAGGTGCAATGGTTGTAGTAGCTAAGGCACAATGGTTGCAGTAGCTAAGGTACAACATGGAGATTAGAGTAGCTAAGGTATGGTGTGGAGGTTACAAAAGCTAAGGCATGGCGGATTGGTTGTAGTAGATGTTGAGTGGTAATTTAACCCAACTGTGAAATTACACTCTCCCTTAGGTTTTTGTTCCCAAAATCCTCTCTTGCAAAGAAGTTAAAATAAAACTTCTCCAAGGTCTCCGCTATATTAGCATTTGCACATGTGTATTAGTAATCTCAATAAAATATCAATGAAATGCTATGAACACCTTAGTGATTGCAAGTAACTGTTAACAAGGGGCATGTGTTGGTTCATTTTACCATGCTAAATTAATGATTTTTCATGAAACCTAAAAAAAAAAAAATGTGAATTGGCCTTCATATGACCACGATGTAATCCTTAGTTCCTTTTATCTTGAGTTTTTTAAGGTAGATTTTATCTTGTTTGGATTAAGTGGATTTTAAACAAGTTTTATCTTGCATTAAATCCTACTTTAAACATGAAATGGAAGATATAATCTATCTATGAATGTGAATCTAAAATGATGAAAATATCAATTAAATGTATCTTTTATGATGAAGATAAAGATAACCTTTTATATCATTTATAAATTGTCCCTCTTTGATGAAATTAATTTTCATAAAGAGACCAATTTATTGCTTTAAAATAGTTGCGTCAAAATGTCATTATGAATTATCCCTCTTTAATGAAATCAATTTTCATAAAGAAGAAATAATTTAATGTTTAAAAACATTAGCCTTTGATGTGACAATAAAATTACCTCCCTTTAATGAAATTGAAATTTTCATAAAGAAAAGTGCATTTATTGCTCCGAAAATGATGGCTTGTGAAATGTCATAAAAGTAACCCCCTTTGATGAAATCAGGATTTTCATAAAGGGAAGTTCTTTTTATGAAATTTTGAAATTATAAAAATCTACATAAAACAACAATTTTAAATAATTTTATCAAATTCAAAATGACTCTAGAACAAAAATGTAAATGTGCAATATGAAAATTTGAGGTTCATTCTACACATACATGCAATTATTTTTGGATTTTGAATTTATTTTTATTTTGATTTTAATATTTGAAAATAAAAAAAAAAATCTGCAAAACAAAAGTTAGAAAAATAAGAAAAAAAACAAAAAAAAAAACAAAAATGCTGCAACCCCAAATTTCTACATAGAGCTTACAAGCATTATTATTTTATATAAAACCAGTATTAGAGTGACCTATTTTAAAACAATCAACATCTAATATGGTGCAATCTTCAAAGGAAAAGGGTGCAATGAACTAAAACGAAGTCAAGTTAAACATAAAAAATGCATAAAACTTGAGACATCCAATTAATTGTTGCAAGAAGATATTAAATATTCCATTACAATGCAAAAAAAAAAATGCCCAAAGATGGCATCAAAATGGTGAAACCTAGTCCAACAGTGTGCTTTTCTCCTCCAAAAAAATCCCCAAAAGATCCAGCCCGACTTCGATATTTCAATGGCATATTTGAAACATTATGAAAAAAATTTCATTTTCCTACATGCCTATTTTTAAAATGCTTTCTCTTCATCCCCTTTGGATATGACAGTCTTTTCTTTTCCCTTTATTTGGTTATCATTTTCTTTGTAATGCTTATGAGAGACTATTACGTTAGTGGTCTTCTATTTTGCGTAAAGTGACACTTGTGGCCACAACATAGCCACAATGGTCATGTGCACTAAAATATTCATATCGTACCCAAGGCAAGCATTATGTTTGATAGATACACCCCTTTCTAACTTATGAGTAGAACCCCTTTATTTAATATAATGCCATGCATTTAATTTCATTGTTCCTTTCGTTCTTTCGTCACTTCTTGAATGCGCAGTGAGATGAATTTTCCTTTTTTTTTATATACATATACATTTTTTATTTGAAAATATTTTTTCATCTTCCTGTGTGTAACTTGTGTGTTACCTAACTTCATGACCATGGGCCTTCGCTATATCATTTTGATACCACTGCACCTCTGTCCATCGGTTACCCTTTGTGCGACATGTTATCTTGAGATATGAAACTATCATTGATTTTTTCCCTCATTGCCACGCGGGCTACCTTCCACATATTCGGTGCTTGTCTGATATTTTCTATCCAAACCCTACTCATGTACAAAGAAATGCAATAACACTCATCATTATCACCGTGTGTATTGCTATTTGACCACCATTGTGCCTTTTCCACATAAGATGTTCACCTTTGGTTACTTTCTACAACGTTGCCAACACCCTTTTGAATAACTGAAATCCTCGAAAGAAGCTTTACGAAGCATATTACTCATATTTTCAAGCCTCCCATAATCATGGACTTTGCTCCATATACGTCACCACGCGGTTGCGCATGTCCACTATAACATTGTCATCTTCCTACTATATCTCTCTAGATGCTTTGGATGAAAGAACCTCCCATAGGAGTCTTCGAAACACAAAATACCATAGTTCTATATTTTCATAGTTTAGAATAATACCTCCCATCATCGTAAATTTTGCTACAAAGATTTATCCATCTAATTTCGATCTGTAATATCTTTGAACAATGGTCAGTTGTTGTTCGCGACATCTGTCGGGATCTTCTTCTTCCTGTTAAAATTGTTCATATTGGACTAAGGCACCCACGTATTCCCTGGGTTTAATTCCACGTGGATCTCCTCCTTTATCAAACCACCACTAGATTGCCTACATTTTCATTGTTGTAAACTACCCACTACGTCGGCCACCATGCTGTTGAATACTGTTTGACATTCACTGTAAATATCCTGAACCTCTATGCATACTACACTATACTTTTACCATGGTGCCCATTTCCTTCAATTTGCATGTGGACCTATACACATCATCATCGAATCTAGGGTAACCCCCTCCACATTCAGCTCGATATGCACACACCCATTGCATGTGCTAAATATGTATGGCAGTCCACTGTTTCTACTTTCAACCTGCGGTCATCCTTCATTCGATGAGATGTTGCTCTATCTGCATGTAGTGACCAAGGTAGCTACACAACCGCTTGAATATGTTAGCTAGTATTTTCTTACCTGTTGCTACACTAATTAAATTGCTAACTTCTACACAGTTAAATTTCCTTGGCCACACAACATCACAAACCACCTTGTCGGTGTACTGAAAACCCATAGTATTTTCATTGCCATGTATTTGTCAAGTAAAATTGATGCCACTCCATCCTGGGTTTGTTTCAATGTCACCCATCACATTTTTGAGAATATCCATTTTAATCGAGTATTATTATATCCATATTCCTCCTACTTTGAGCACTGCGTGAACTACCATATCTTTCTCCATGTCACTGCAGTTTATGATTATGTCCACGTCTGCTTGTTGAATATCTTATCCCGTGGCCTAAGGCTCCATGTTGTTCGTTTCCACCCATCATATATTTCGAAAACTATCATGGGTTCCTCGTCTTTGTCTCCACATTTGGAACTATCTTATATGTGACCACCTCATACAATACCACCACGTCTCCTTCGTACATCCTTCTCCCTGGTGACTTCGCCTGACCAATGCTGGTATGCCACCTCAACGCGTAAAACTATCCATGTGTCGGGGTCATGCTGCACGTCCACATCAATACATGAAATCGTCTTCATGCCTTTCGTTTTGTATTTGCAGAACACATAAAATTAGATGTTAGCCCTCTTAAAAAACACTAAACTTTCCTTTACCTTATACAAGCCCCTATGCTTCATGAAAATAATATGTAACCGAATAAGCTTTATGATAAAGGATATATATGATTTTTTTTTTTTTAATGGGTTTTATTTTATTTAATTATATTTATATATTATATATCGATATATATATATATATATATTTATACTGCAATCAACGAAGACAAAATGAGAAAAGTCTTTTATTTATTTTTCATTTTTTTACACTTTTTCATTAATATAAAACATTAATGAATAAGTGAAAGTAACAAGCTTTTGTTTTATTTATATTTTATTTATTTTTTATTATTATTATTTTTTAATATATACTTTTTTTTCTTAAAATACTTATATATAAAATATACATATAAATATTTCAAATTTTTGTTTTGCTTTTTATTATATATATATATATATATATATATATATGTGAAGTATATATAGATACATATTTTTATTTTTATATGCTTGAATGGTTTAGCTTTAAAACCCTAAAAATTTAACCATGGAAAATACAAACCTAACCAAACTACCTTTAACGAAACTAAGAAAGAAATGCAAACACAAACAATCTTACGAACATTCCAAAAGAAGACAAAAGAAAACAAAAGACACTATACCACAAAGAACCCTGGAAACATAAATGCACTTATCAAGGATGAAACCTATCCAAATCATCGCTCTAAGGATACCAAAATTCTCCAAAAATACAATAAAAAGGTGGGTCCCCAAGTTTTGGGGCTAGTTGTGGAGCAACCACAAAAGGGACTCTACTGGGAAATGCTCCTGAGAATTATGGTAAGAACCCAACCTAAAACATGAACCCACAAGATCAGCAAAATACAAATTATTTAGAAATGACCCAAGAAGGTGGGGGTAAACAACTTCAAACCGAACAATTAATCCATCTACCTTTGCTCAGTGTGTGCAAAAGTGATTCATTTATGCATTTATGAAAATCCACATATTCCATCATCTCTTTTTGCATTAGGCTACGAAGTATTGCTCATAAAAAAATGGCTACAAAAATATCCCCACTGCCAATCATTCATCTATAGCCTCGATGGAGTTTATGTAACTCGCCCTTGTTTTTTATTAATTCTTTGCAAAGCCTTTCATTTCACTGAGCTATATCTAGACAAAGCCCTACTACTGGTCAGGCATCCATAACCTCGATAGTGTTTATATAGATCTTGTGACTGATTTGATAGAGCTTTTCGATACTCATTCTCTCTTTTTTTTGTTTTCTTTTTTCATATATATATTGTTTTCTTTTTCAAAAGAAAACCTTGTAAAGCTTCAAGCATCATTGAGGTTAGGTAGCCTATAAGTGAAGCATTTTAGATTTTCACCTAGGGTTGCAAATCAAGATAACTTCATCCTTCATAATTCCAAACAAACCATTTAATGTTTTTGAGTCCCATGTGGGGATTTAGCTAAATCTTTCATTATTCCATTTTCCACCATTTTAGTCCCAAAATCTGAGCATAATCACCAAAAAACTCATCCCCCTTTTCTCAGGTTCATCAGTTTTTAGATCAAGTACTCCAACCTACTAAATAAAGGAGCTTCAAAAGGGCCATAGAAAAAAGGTTAGCAACCATGAAAAATTTCCTATAAGCAAATGGAACAACCCATGACAAAAAATTAAAAACACAAACCAAACTATATCCAACCAAAAATCAAGAACAAAGCCAAAACATAAAGTAAAAACCAAAGCTATATACAAATGTACAATATGGTACAAGATGGTGCAAAGCTTTAGCTATCATTTCCCTGGATCCCAAACATGATTAGCACACTTTGAAATGCATATAACATGATAAGCATGTCAAATTTTACAAGAATCCATAAGCCAAAAAATACAACAATCTTCATTTTGCCTCTCTCACCCCACTGCTTTAGCATAGTTCCATTAATAATCCAATAGTGGAGTTTCAAATAATCAAATTGATTAGACAATAATTGATATTTAATTCTTTCATATCTATTTCATAATGTGTCAATTTCACAATTTGATTTATGATTTAGAATTAGGCTTTCCTTTTCGAATATGAGACCTTGCAAACAAGAGCCTATTTCTAAAAACTTTAAAGCCAAATCATTTTCCAAATTTGTAGACCAATCAAATTTATGTAACCACTTGCAAGCATCTAGGATATTTATTAAATGAGGATTATCATGAGTTTGTATCCTAGATTCGATAACTAATTGATTATGCACTCGATTTAACACTTCAAACATATCAACTTCCTTTTCATTCAACAAAGTAATATCATTAGTGGTGTGAGGAGAAATTAATTCAAATTCTTTATCAACCACAAATTACATTTCATCATTGATAGTCTTTGAATCTAGAAACCAATTAGGTAAACCTTCACCTGGATTTTGAGTGGTGGAACACAAAGGGTGAGATTTTACCTTTGGTACATTTCCATTTACCATTACTTGGAGAGGATTTGGAATTTCCTCTTTTCTCTCATTGTATTTATCATCATCTCCTTGTATTACTTCTTTGTCCATTACTTGTTTATCAAAGACACCAAAATTAGGCACCCAATTAAAAACATGTCCATCCTTTTCAAACCATGAGTCTTGTCTATCTAGGGATGGGTCAACTAACACATCTCCATGATCAATCACTTGGGTTGTTTCAAATAAGGTGACATTTTCAATTGGATCATTAGTAAAATCAAACTCAAACCATTCAGGTTCTGAAATTTCCTCATTTTGAAATGGCATAGACATTGTAGAGCCAATAGGTGAATCACAATTTTTAATTTTTTTCTCCTCAAATGGACACAAAACAAATGGTCCTCCTACTTTATCCATGGTATTATCGTTTTTCAAAACTTGATTAGATTCCAACACTTATTTCAAAATATTCCCCGATTGTACAAGATTTATAATATCTTCGTGCAAGGAAGCAATGGTAGTATCTTGTGTATCAAATGACACAAAAAGTGCATTATAAAGTTTGGAGTGAGCATATTCTTCTCATTTCTTCCAAAAATTATAGTAATCATATTTCAAAATCAATTTGTGATGCTCAACTACTTCATCATCAACATGTTTCTCATCAAATTCATCTTCACCTTCCTTAGATGGTTCAATTATTTCCAAAAGTGGGTTATTTATCATATTCAAATTTGTAAGGCTATCATAATACACATTGGTAACCCATGATTCAATTTTATCACAATTCGAAAGGTGTGGGTTTATTGGCCATCAATTTCAATAATATCATCCAAAGTGTCCTCCAAGAACAAGTGGTGAAATTCTATTATGTCTTTGAATTCATTCATTGATTTTCTTTAAACCTCCTTTTCAACCCCTTTTGATGTCTTAGGGGTTTCTATTATGGGATCATACCAATATTTACTTGTAAACCAAAAATTTGATTCCCTTATATCCAATTCATCACAACTAGATGTATGTTGGATTTATTTATATTTACAATGATCATCTTCCAAAAATAGGTGATGAGATTCTATCATGTTTCTAGATTCATCTCTTGATTCCTAAAATTCATTCTCAATCACATTTTATGAGTTAAGGGTTTCTTCAATAGTATCTACTCTTGTATCTTGCTCCCAATGGTTACCCAAATATTCCTTTGTGAGTAAACATACCCAAATCATATCCTGATGGGTTTGTTCATCCCAATCCTCATTAATGGACCTTGGCTTTGAGACTTGCACATCCTTTCTTGTCCAAGAAAAATGGTGATCATTTGGTTCCAACTCCTTGTTACCCATCCATAGAATTTCTTCTCCAAAATATTCATGCTCTTCAAGACATTCTAAATATGTATTTACTTCAATGTAAGTCACATATAGACCTCCTATATCACCTGAAGGAGCATAACATAAAATATCATTGAGATTACTATCATGAATTTGCTTCCTAGGATGATTTGGAATCATACATTGATGTGCTTCCCTTTGT
Source organism: Wollemia nobilis (assembly GCA_028583015.1). NCBI lineage: Eukaryota > Viridiplantae > Streptophyta > Pinopsida > Araucariales > Araucariaceae > Wollemia > Wollemia nobilis. Next base: position 6,414,812 of record JAQPPZ010002499.1, read on the forward strand.
AATGGAACCACATATATACTTAACTTCTTAACCAATATATTTCAATATTTTATTTCCAACACAAGCTCCTTAGGTTGGGTGGTAGAAGAGTAGGATTAGTTGGATTGATATCAACGGGAAAATCCTGAACACTTGTTGCAATAGCTCAATGAGTGACCACAAGGTTCTCTAACCATGGAGTGGTTGAATGGATAGATGTACTCGTATAAGTGCATGTGGGAGCATAAGTGGGTATGGTGGGATAAAATTGATTATGGGGGAAACAGTTTGACATCAGATTTGGTTGTGCCCATGCTTGATTTACCATCGAGATTTTATTGTAAGCCCTTAGTTGTCCTACCATAGGTAATTTCTCCATCCCTGCACCTTGAGGCATTAATTTTTGGTATACTATCATGGTTTCCATGTAGGCTGAGGTAAGGGTAGTGACCAAAGGATTTGTCCTAGTGAACATGGCAAGAGAGGGATCCAATAACCCAAAGTAAATTTTAAGGGCACCACTTTCTGCAATAGCATGGGAAGAAATAAATCTTACATAGAGATTTAAAAATATCATGTTGAAAGTTCTCAATGGCTCATTAGGTTCCCTCTTGCAAGAAGCAAATTGATGATAAATCATGACAAGATCGATGGACAACCTAAATTTATTTATAAAAGCAATCTCTAATTGGGCCCAGGATGTAATGGATCCATTAAGTATATTGATTTACCAATCATATGTCATATCATCTAGGCTCCAAGGAAACAATCTACAAGCCACATCCTCATGTTCAATGTTTTATCTAATTAAGGTATCCACATAGGACTGAATGTGCTCCTCAACTAATATTGTGCCATTGTGTTTAAACTTGGGCAAAAGTTCCTTTATGTTCTTGGGTAATTCATGGGCATCTCCACTAATTTTCAAAGGGTTACCATGTATCCCATACCACTTTCTAGTATTTGTAGCCATTTGGTTAAATTGTGATGTGCTTAACAATGAAAACACCAAATGATTGTTAGAATTAACCAAATCACATGAATCAATTAAACCATGGTATCAAAGTACATTATTCAATTTGTAATAAAATGTTAGATTTAACACATCATCAAATAGAGAATGTTAGAATCAATAAAAAGTGGTCAACCAAATCTCATTAATCAAGACCAATGTCTTTAAATGAATCTTTCAAGTAATATGGATAATTTAGCATCTAAATAGCAATAAAATAAATCAATTCAAATCTTCTTAGCTCCCAAAGTGTTGAGTTCTAAAAGAATCCAAAGATGCTAATCGAATGAACTTTAAATATTTATCAATTAAAAACTTTCAAAGTTACACCAATATCACATTATTCATTGCATGAACAATTCAAAGCATTTAAAATAACAATGAACAATTTAGCATAAATAAAGTAACACCAATTCATGGCCCTCCTAGCTCTCAAAATGTTGAGTGCTCAAAGAGGCCTAAAGATAACAGTCCATAAAACATGAAACATTTAACCATTCACAACCTTATGGTTATACCAAAGCACATTATTTCCTGTATGAACAATCCAAAAAGCATTAGATTAATGAATACCAATTCATGTCCTCCTTCTAGCACCAAAAATGTTGAGTGGTAATTTTACCCAATTGTGAAATTACACTCTCCCTTAGGATTTTGTTCTCAAAATACTCTCTTGCAAAAAATTTAAAACAAGACAACTTCTCCAAGGTCTCTGCTATATTAGTATTTGCACATGTGTGTTAGTAATCTCAATAAAATATTAGTTTAATGCTAGGAACACCTTAGTGATTGCAAGTAACTATTAACAAGGGGCATGTGTTGGTTAATTTTACCATGCTAAATTAATGATTATTCATGAAACCTAAATAAAAGCAAATGTGAATTGGCCCTCATATGACCACGATGTAAGCCTTAGTTCCTTTTATCTTGAGTGTTTTAAGGTAGATTTTATCTTCTTTGGATTAAGTAGATTTTAAACAAGTTTTATCTTGCATTAAATCCTACTTTAAACATTAAATAGAAGATCAAATCTATCTATGAATGTGAATCTAAAATGATGAAAAGATCCATTAAATGTAGCTTTTATCATGAAGATAATGATAGCCTTTTATATCATTTATAAATTGTCCCTCTTTGATGAAATTAATTTTCATAAGGAGACACCAATTTATTGCTTTAAAATAGTGGCCTCAAAATGTCATTATGAATTATCCCTCTTTAATGAAATCAATTTTTAAATAAGAAATAATTTAATGTTTAAAAACACTAGCCTTTGATGTGACAATAAAATTACCTCCCTTTAATGAAATTGAAATTTTCATAAAGAAAGGTGCATTTATTGCTCCGAAAATGATGGCTTGTGAAATGCCATAAAATTAACCCCTCTTTGATGAAATTAGGATTTTTATAAAAGGAAGTTCATTTTATGTTTGCTAATGAAGTATAAAGCTGAAAAAATCTGATTCGGCCTCAAAATGGAAAAATGAAATTTCAAAATTATAAAAATCTACAATAAAACAACTTTAAATATTTTTTATAAATTCAAAATGACTCCGGAACAAAAATGTAAATGTGCAATATGAAACTTTGAGGTTAATTCTATGCATACATGCAATTATTTTTTTGGATTTTGAAAACTTTTTTATTTTTATTTTAATCTTTGAAAATAAAAAAAAAATTGCAAAAAAAAAGTTAGAAAAATAAGAAAAATAAAAAAAATGAAAATAAAAATGCTACAACCCCGAATTTCTCCACAAACCTTACAAGCATTATTATTATGCATAAAAAAAATATTAGAGTGACCCATTTTAAAGCAATAAACATCTAATACAGTGCAAGATTCAAACGAAAAGGGTGCCATAAATTGAAAACGGAGTCAAGTTAACCATTAAAAATGCATAAAACTTGAGACATCTTCAATTAATTGTTGCAAGAAGATATTCAATATTCCCTTAGAATAAAGAAAAAATACCCAAAGTTGGCATCAAAATGGTGAAACCCTATCCAAAATGTGCTTTTGTCCTCCGAAAAAATCCCCAAAAGATCTAGCCTGGCTTCAGTCTTTCAATGGCATATTTGCAACATTTTGAAAAAAAATTCATTTCCCTGCATGTTGAGCAAGGTGCAGCGACAGTATTGTCATTGTTTTCAACACACTCAGATGGACAGGTTGATGTAGTGGACAATTGTTCGGAGGTTTTTTGGAGTATGTACAATGATGTTCAATGCTTATGAGAATTTTTTTGATGTTTTTGATTGTTACAGGTTATTTGTGCAAATTTGCAAAAGATGAAAAAATCATCAAGAAGTTGTCAAAAAATTATGAAAGTCATCATGGGTGCAGTTGGACAGGATGGATTAGTTTGGAACATTCCAACATGTCAATAAATAGTCCAGAACAACATTGGAGGTGACAGCACAGTGTTTGGATTGATCTGCGATGTTTTCGGTATCTTGGCAGATGATTTGGCAAGTGGTTGTACAGGCCAAAAAATGGCAGTTTTGTTAGAAGCACTATGAGAAAACCGAGAAGAATTTCATAGAAAAATTTTAACTGAAGGTTTTCATTATCTTAAAAAAAATGTGCTCCAAATTTCCACAAAAATAGAGAAACGAGGCAAATGTTACAATCATTACAATATTGTCACAAAAATGCTCTTTTTGGAAAAAGTGTGTCAACATAAGTTTTTATGGAGGTGGTACAGGTGAACAGTAAGGAGTTATGTAGAGATATTAGGAATGGATATATTAAGTATTGTATATAATCTACATTTCAAATTTCAGAGAAAACAGAGTTACGAGGTGAGATTTATGATTGTTACAAAAATGGTACAGGTCACTTTTATGTCAATTTGTTCCACTTGTGCAAAATCCTTCAGTTGGCCGTTTTGACCTTGCAGAGTCCCAAAATTTCGGTTTCAGTATTTTTACACCTTCAAGGCATCAAATAGAGCATATTTCAATTTTTTTTTGAGGTGTCACGTGGCTCCGAAGTAAGAGAACGAGTAAGGTGTCAATTCTTTGCATGTGACGTGTTTTAAGAAATGCCTTCTCAAAATTAAAAAAAAAAAGTTGTATTATTTTAAGTAGTTTCATTAAAGAAAATATTTTTAAATTTGAAAAGGTAAAAATAATGCAAGTGTGTGATTTTTAAGTGACAAGGGATTTTATTGAAAAGTGGGGACTTTATTTTGAAAAGAGAGAAGTGTGTGGAGAAAAATAAAGAGTGAAAATCCATGATTTTCGGAGAGTGGTGAAAAATGTCACTTTAGTATTGTGGGTATAACTTTCTCATATGATATCCATTTTGTCTAAAATTTTGATAGGAGTTCACAAACAAAGTTATGCACAATACCCAGAAATAATTTAGCAATTGGCAAAACGGGCTAAGAGAACAATCATTTTTTTGTTTTTGTGAGAAGAGAAGATTCAAATTATGAGTAATTCAGAGAGATGGATGTTATACTAGGTGAAATAGAAAGTTTTAGATTTTGAACTTACAGACCATAAAGGTTATAGTTTCAGTGGATACATTCATATATGTCATTTTATTATCAATATCAAAATCAAGTGGGTGCTTGGTAGAGGGGTTGGTGCTCCTTTCTATTGGTGTAGATAAATCATATCAAATTTGAAAGCATAGATAGAAGAATCCAAGAAAATATTCAAAGATCTCAAAGTGCAAATAACCATTGGAATAGATTATTGCAGCAAGCTAGAAGAAGAGATTGTTGGTTTAAGAATGCAGCTAGAAGAGATGAATCAAAAAAATAGTTGTTATCACAAACGTGAAGAAATTTGTATGAAGCTGGATAATATCATAAATAAACAAAAGACTACAGGCATCAAACTTGGTTTGGGTTTTGATGAAGAAGAATCTTCAAATGGATCAAATACCACAAATGAAGAATCCACAAAGAATGAAGAGAAGAAATAGGTTGATCAAGCAAAAATGAATCATGCAAAGGAAAGCAATAATGCAAGGCACGAAAGGAGAATTGACAATGATGGCTTCACCAATGTCACACATAAAATAAGAAGAAGATTTATGGCTCCTACAACAACATGGCAAAGACCACCACCCAGGTTCAATCATATATTTTATGGTTACTATTTTAAATGCAATGGTTATGTACATAAGATCTCATATTGCAAGTATAATGTAGGACCAAGGGATTTTACCAATAGAAATGTTTTTCACCTTTGATGGATTATGCAGTAGAATGTTATAACTATCATAATTTTGGGCATATTGCAAGAAATTATCGAAGTACATTTGCATCAAATCAATTTCAGGGAAGAAAATTTCAGCCAAATGGAATAAGACAAAATATAAATTTTTTCGAAAAACATGCACAAGCTACTAAAAAAGAAAATCCAAAACAAGAGCCCAAAATTGTAATCAAACCTGAGTGGAAAGAAAAAGACTGACCTAAGGAAGAAAAGTAATCTTTGATCATACAGATGAAATTTAAAGCACAGAATAAATCCGCACTATGGATACTTGATAGTGGATGCTCTAGTCATATGACAGGTGACAAACAAAAAATTGAGAAGCTGCAGCAATATGAAGGTGGTTTAGTAAAGTTTGGAAACAATTATGGAGCTAAGATAGTTGGCAGAGGTTCAGTTAAGATTAGTGACAGGAAAATCAGGTCAAAAGAAGTCTTGTTTGTGGTTGGTCTAAAGTATAATTTGTTGAGCGTAAGTCAGATTTGTTATAGAGGTCATGAAGTGATCTTTAAGAAGTAAGGTTGTGAAGTGAGAAAGGAAAACAATGGAAAGTTGATAGCAACTGGATCAAGGATATCTGGCAACCTGTAAACTCTCTTAGAGACTTCAGAAGGAGCTTGCTTGATTGGATAGGAAGAAGATAATTGGTTGTGGCACAAGAGGCTCGGTCATATTAGTTTTGATAATCTAGTAAAAATCAGCTCAAAGAAAGCAGTGAGAGATATTACCACCATTGGCAAACCATTAAATAACAGTTGTACTTCATGTCAAAATGGGAAGCAAACTAGAGTCTCATTTAAAATAAAAGAGTACTACACAAGCAAACCTTTGGAACTAGTACATACTGATTTATGTGGACCCATGAGAATGCAAAGAATAAACGGTGACAAATATTTCATGTTGTGTATAGATGAATATTCCAGGATGACATGGGTACTATTTTTGAAGCATAAATCAAAAGCTTTTGAGATGTTAAAGGTTTTCAAAAACCAAGTTGAGAATCAAATAGGAAAATTTATTAAATGTTTAAGGTCAGACAGAGGAGGATAGTTCATTTCAAAGGATTTCATAGAGTATTGTGAAAAATATGGCATTAGGAGATAGTTTTCAGCAACCACGACACCTCAACAAAATGGTGTGGTAGAAAGAAAGAATAGGATAGTGCAGGAAATGGCATGGACTATGTTGACTGAGAGTAAAGTAGTAGACATATTTTGGAAAGAGGCAGTCCATACTGTGGTATACATCCAAAATAGGTGCATGTTGAGGACGCATGAAAGCAAAACTCCTTATGAGTTGTGGTTCAGTAAAAAGGCAACAACAAGATACTTTAAAGTTTTTGGTAGCAAGTGTTACATCAAAATAACTGAAGAAAACCTTGGTAAGTTTGAAGATAGAGCGGATGAAGGTATTTTTCTTGGCTATTCGTCAAAAAGCAAAGCTTACAAATGATACAACAAGAGGCTAATGAAAATTGTGGATAGTGTCGATGTTAAAGTTGATGAAGGAAGGGAACAAGTAATTAGCTATGAAGAGAACTACCCAATTTATGAAGAGGTCATTGAAGGAGATGAGGAAAAGAAAATGGAAAAAAAACCAAAAATTGACTCAGAGGATTCAAACAGTGATTCAGAAGTGGAAGAAAACAAGAAATTCAAAATAGGCAACTGGCAAAAAGATCATTCTAGAGAGCAAATAATTGGAGACCCCAAAATTGGTGTTTAGACAAAAAGAATATTAGTAAGTAACTACTCTTTATTATCTAGCATTGAGCCCAAAAATGTTGTTGACACAAGCAAAGATGAAAGTTGGGTAAAGGCAATAAATGAAGAATTAGATCAGATCGAGAAAAATAAGACTTGGGAGTTAGTACCAAGACCCACAAATAAAAATGTAATCGATACTAAATGGGTCTTTCAGAACAAATTGAATGAATATGGATAGATAGTCAGGAACAAAGAAATATTGGTATGCAAAGGCTATGCACAAGTTGAAGGTATTGACTTTGAGGAAACCTTTACACTTGTGGCCAGACTAGAGGCAATTAGAATGTTTCTGGCTTTAGCAGTTTACAAAAATTTCAAAGTTTATCAAATGGATGTGAAATCAGTTTTTTTGAATGGGAAACTTGAAGAAGAGGTTTATATTGAGTAGCCAGATGGTTTCCAGCTTGATGATGATCCCAACTTGGTTTGCAAGTTGAAGAAATCATTATATGGCGTAAAAAAGGCACCCCGAGCATGGTATGCAAGGCTAGACAATTATATTACTCAACAAGGGTTCAAGAAAGGTATGGTGGATAGTAATTTGTATGTCAAAACAAAAAATGGTCATCATATTGTTCTTGTTGTATACATAGATGATATCATATTTTGCAGCAAAAAATATGAGTTGTGTAAATATTTAGCAAATAAGATGCAAAAAGAATTTGAAATGTCAATGATTAGTGAACTTTTGTATTTCCTTGGATTGCAAGTTAATCAAAAGGAGAAGGGCATATTTATTTCTCAAATTAAATATGTGAAAGAGATGTTGAAAAAGTTCACAATGGAGGATTGTAAGCCAGTTAGCACTCCCATGACGACAGGGTGCAAGTTGAGCAAGGATGAAAAATCTCCACATGTTGATCAAACTATGTATAGATCTATGATTGAGAGCTTACTGTACTTAAAAGCTACTAGACCAGATATTTTCTAGGTAGTATGCATGATAGCACGATTTTAGGCTAGTCCTAAGGAAACTCATGTGACAACAGTGAAGAGGATTTTTCGATACCTCAAGGATACTATGGAGTATAGGTTATGGTATTCAAAATGTAAGGACTTCACCCTTATTACGTATTTAGATGCAGATTGGGCAGAATGTGTAGATGATAGGAAGAATACCAGTGGAGGTGCATTCTATCTTGGAGATAGGTTGGTCACGTGGCACAATAAGAAACAAAAGTCAGTCTCCTTATCCGCAGTAGAGGCATAATACATTGTAGTGACATGTTGTACGTAGGTGTTATGGATAAAACAAACTCTGAAGAATCTTGGCATTAATTTTAGTGAGCTGATTTTAGTTAAGTGTGATAACACCAGTGCCATTAACATCTCAAAGAATCCGGTTATGCATTCTCACACAAAACATATTGCTATCCGGTATCATTTTTTGAAGGATAAAGTTGTGGAAGGTGAGGTTAAGTTGGATTTTGTTCCAATAGTAGAGCAAGTAGTGGATATATTCACCAAACCATTTCCTAAGGAAGTCTTTGAGTACCTTTGCAAGAAATTGGGAGTGGTCACACTTCCCAAGAATTGACTAGATTTTGGGGCCACATTCTCAAGGGGATCATTTGTGTATTTGTTTATCTTTTTACTCATGTTTATGATTTTTGCTAAGTGTAATAATTTTTACCTAAGAATGTTGTGCATAGACTCAGGGGGATTTTGCAGCAGCCCTTTGGTATTGTTGTCAAATGGGGAGAAGAGTTACAAGAAATTGTGCGTGTGTTGCCAAAAATTCCAAAGGGTGAGATTGTTGAGCAAGGTGCAACGATAGTATTGTCATTGTTGTCAATACACTCAGATGGTCAGGTTGATGTAGTGGATAGTTTTTTAAAGTTTGTTCAGATTATGTACAGTGATGTTCAATTCTTATGAGCATGTTTTTGATGTTCGGGTGAAGTTGTTATAGGTTGTTCGTGCAAATCTGCAAAAGTTGAAAAAATCATCAAGAAGTTGTCAAAAAATTGCAAAAGTCATCACGAGCATATTTGGACATGATGGATCAGTTTAGAACATGCCAACATGTCAGGAAACAATCTATAACAGCGTTGGAGGTGTCAACACAGTTTCTGGATTGATCGGTGACGTTTTCGGTATCTTGGCGGATGATTTGGCAAGTGGTTGTACAGGCCAAAAAATGGCAATTTTATCTGAAGCACTACGACCAAACCGAGAATAATTTTATAGTGAAATTTTAACTAGAGGTGGTCATTATATTCAAGAACATTTTTTCCAAATTTCTACCAAAATTGAGAAACGAGCCGAATGTTACAAGTGTTGCAAGACTGTCACAAAAACGCTCTTTTTGGAAAAAGTGTGTCAGCAATAGTTTTCATGGAGGTGGTACAGGCGAACCGTAAGGATTTATGCATCGATATTTGGAATGGATGTATTCAGAATTGTATATATTCTACGTTTAAAATTTTAGAGAAAATAGAGTTATGAGGTGAGAGTTATGATTGTTGTAAAAACGGTATAGGTCACTTTTATGTCAATTTGTTCAACTTGTGCAAAATACTTCAGTTGGCCATTTTGACCTTGTAGAGTCACCAGAGTTTCGGTTTCAGTGTTGTTACACCTTAAACACATCAAATAGAGCATCTTTCATTTTTGGTTTGAGGTGTCACATGGCTCCGAAGTAAGAGAACGAGTAAGGTGTCAATTATTTGCATGTGACGTGTTTGCCGAAATGCCTTCTCAAAATACAAAAAAAGGAAGTTATATTGTTTTAAGTAGTTTCATTAAAGAAAATATTTTTAAAATTGAAAATGGAAAAAGAATGCAAGTGTGTGCTTTTTAAGTGACAAGGGATTTTATTGAAAAGTGGGGACTTTATTTTGAAAAGAGAGAAGTGTGTGTGGAGAAAAATAAAGAGTGAAAATCCGTGATTTTTGAAGAGTTATGAAAAACGTCACTTCAGTATTTTGGGCATAAATTTATCATATGATATCCATTTTGGCTGAAATTTTGAGTGGAGTTCATAGACAAATTTCTGCACAATACACAAAAAGTGTTTAGCAATTGGCAGAACGAGCTAAGAGAACAATCTTTTTTTTGTGAGAAGAGTAGATTCAAATTATGAGTAATTCAGAGAGAGGGATGTTATACTGGGTGAAATAGAAAGTTTTAGATTTTGAGCTTATAGACCATAGAGGATTCTAATTTTAGTGAAGACATTCATATATGTCATTTTATTATCAATATCAAAATCAAGTGGGTGCTTGGTAGAGGGGTTGGTGCTCCTTTCTGTTGGTGTAGATAAATCAGGGGTTGGTGCTCCTTTATGTTGGTGTAGATAAATCAGGGGTTGGTGCTCCTTCCAGTGGGTGATGGTAAATTGATTGTAAAGTTGGTTCTTTGCAAAGGCTGGATTTGGATGGGAGTCAAAACAATAATTTTTGAGAATGTATCCAAATCGGTGAACCTCGATACATCTTGTGTTGTGTGATGTTCTCTTGTTATACTTGCTTTATTTGGTTTTATGTTTTCATTGTTTTGGCTTTGAGTGTTGAAGATTTAATATTTAAAGAGCTAAACTGATTCACCCCCCCTCTCAGTGTGATTGTGAGACTAACACTACATGCCTATTTTCAAAATGCTTTCTCTTCATCCCCTTTGGATATGACAGTATTTTCATTTCTCTTTATTTTGTTGTCATTTTATTTGTAATGCTTATGAGCGACTATTACCTTAGTGGTCTTCTATTTCACGTAAAGTGACACTTGTGACAACAACATAGCCACAATGACCATGTGCACTAAAATTTTCATAATGTACCCAAGGAAAATGTTATGTTTGATAGATACACCCCTTTCTAACTTATGAGTAGCACCCATTTATTTAATATAATGCCATGCATTTAATTTCATTATTCCTTATGTTCTTTCATAACTTCTTGAATGCATAGTGAGATGACCTTTTTTTATATACATATATATTTTTTAATTGAAAATATTTTATCATCTTCCTGTGTGTAACCCATGTGTTACGCAACTCCATGACCATGGGCCTTCGCTATATTATTTCGATATCGCTGCACCTTTGTTTTTCGGTTACCCTTTACATGACCTCCTATCTTGAGATATGAAACTAGCATTGATTCTGCCCCTCATTGCCACATGGGCTACCTACCACGTAGTCAATTCTTGTATGATGTTTTATATCCAAACCTTGCTCATGTATGCCGAAGAAATGAAATAACACTCATTGTCGTCACTGTGTGTATTGCCATTCAACCACCATTGCATCTTTTATAAGGCGTTAACCTCTCGATACTTTATGCAATGTTTTCGACACCCTTTTGGATAACTGACACCCTCACAAGAAGCTTTATGAAGCATATTAATTATATTTTCAAGCCTCATGTAATCATGGACCTTGCTTCATATACGTCGCCGCGTGGCTACGCACATCCACTATAATGTTGTCATCTTCCTACTATATATTTTCAGATGCTTCGGATGAAAGAACCTCTCATAGGAGTCATCTAAACACAAAACATCATAGTTCTATATTTGCACAGTTTAGAATAATGCCCCCCATCACCATAAATTTTGCTACAAATATTTATCAGTCTGCCTTCAATATGTAAGATCTTTGAACAATGGATGGTTGTTTTCACCGCTCCATCGACATCCATTGGGATCTTCTTCTACCCATTATGGTTGTTCATATTGGACTAAGGCACCCACGTATTCCCCGAGTTTAATTCCAAATGGATCTCCTCATTTATCAAATCATCGTTGGATTACCTACATTTTTGTTGCTATAAACTACCCACTACGTCATAATGCTACCGAATAATATTTGAAATTCACTGTAAATCTCCTGAACCTTTGTCCATATTGCATTATACTTTTGTTGTGGTGCCCATTTCCTTCAATTTGCATGTGGCCCTATACATGTCATCACCGAATCTAAGGTAACGCCATCCATATTCGGCTTGATATGCACACACCCATCATTTATGCTAAATATGTTTGGTATTCCATTGTTTCTACTTTCAACCTACGATCGTCCTCCATTCGATGAGATGATGCTCTATCCGTGTGTAGTCATCGAGGTAGCTACATAGCCACTTGAATATGTTAGCCAGTCTCTTCTCGCCCGTTGCTACGCTGATTAAACCAATCTCTTCTACATAGTTTGATTTTCTTGGCTATGTAGCGTCACAAACCACCTTTTTGGTGTACTAAAAATCCACGATATTACCATCACCATGTATTTTTCAAGCGAACTTGATGCCACTCCATCTTGGGTTTGTTTCAATGTCACCCACCACATTTTTGAGAATATCCCTTTTAACCGAGCATTGTTATATCCATATTCCTCCTACTTCGAACACTGCGTGAACTACTATATATTTCTCCACATCACTATAGTTTATGATGACATCCATGTTTGCTTGTTGAAGATCATGTCCCATGGTCCAAGGCTCCACATTGTTTGTTTGCACCCATCATCTATTTCAGTAGCCACCATGGGGTCCTCATATTTGTCTCCACATCGGGCGCTATTTGGTATGTGACCGCCTCATACAATACCACCACATCACATTCGTACATCCTTCTCCTGGGTCCAAGTCACCACACCTAACCAATGCTGGTACACCACCTCGACGCATAAAACTATCCATGTGTTGGGGTCATGCTGCTCATCCACGTTAATACATGAAATTGTCTTCATGCCTTACATTCGATATCTTCAGAACACATGAAATTAGACGTTAGCCCTATTACAAAACACTAAAATTTCCTTTATCTTATGCAAGCCCCTATGCTTCATGAAAATAATATGTAACCGAATAAGGATAAAGGATATATATGAAACTTTTTATTTATTTATTTATTTATTTATTTATTTTTTTGGTAGGTAAAAGTAATTTTATTTAATTTACAGGTTGAAGGGACCCGCCCCTTTTTACATAAACTTTAGCTATGGCCAAATGACACATAGACCCATAACAGGGTTGTACCCAAAAAATATCATAGACAACCAAAAAAATTCTAGTGGCACCCACGACATGACACCAATAGAACAAAACACCAACCCCTGGATCTTGGTTGATCACTCACCTCCTAGGCTTCTGGGATTTACTTAAAGCCACCATTATTTTTGTAGCTATTAAAGTGCAGGTGACTGAGTTCACCTCTTTTTGGCATTAAAAATATACCATTAAGTATGTAGCCAAGGCTACTTGTTTGTAATATTTTCCACATCATGTTTATATTTTTTAATGATCTTGTGCGAGAAGCTATCTTCCCAGACCATCAAAGTTGGTTGGATAATGGATATTTTGGCAAGCACATCGACCACTTGATTAGCTTATCTGAATACTTTATTGATCTGGTCTTGACGATTGTTGTTGAGGACTTTTTAGCACTCCTGGATGATGCTCTAAATGTTTTTCCCACCTATGCTATAATCTTGAATGAGCCCTAGGATAACTGTAGAATCACATTTAAAGATGATAGGGTTGGTCATGGTTTTGCAGATGTCAATACTACTTCATAAAGCTCTGGATTCTACATAATTATTTGTTTGGGTACACAAGTTTTCAGCAAACGCTCGAATGAGCTTGCCATTATGGTCTCTAACGACTCCCCCTGCTCTTGATTTCCTTGGATTACCTTTAGAGGCTTCGTCGAAATTGGCCTTTAGCCATCCTTATGGGGGGACCCATTTGGCTATGGCTCTACCCCCATGGGATTCCTTGGCCTTGCTACAGTCTAGGGTAATCCTCATGGAGGCAAAAAAATACCCTTCTACATATACCTTGGGAATTTTAGGATAGGGGATAAGATTGCTATTTTCAATGGCAAAGGCAATGGCTCTTGCCACGACTACCTCGTGGTCCTTGGGATTATCATTGAAAACATGATTTTTGCATTCTAGCCATATCTACCAAACGTTATGGTGGAGGAGGGATTTCGATAGGAAGTTGAGTCTAGGGTTTTTTAAAATGCTAGGCCATTGAAAGAACATATCCTTGATAGTATCTGGCCAAACCAGACTCAATTTAAACTTGTTGATCACCAGGGAGAAAACACTGCTGGTAAAGGGAGAGTCCATAAGAATATGCTGGGTAGATTCCCAGGCTTGCTTACATAGGTAGAATCTGTTGGGAACAACGATTCCTATGCGCATTAGATTATCAGTGGTGAGAATTTTATTGTGAACTGTAGTCCAATAGAAGTGGGTGATTTTTGGAATTAGAGCCTTGAGCCACACACTTCTAGCTAAGGTCTACCCATTGTTAGTGTTGCCTCCTCTAATATTTTCCTCGATGAGTTGGGAGATGAATTCAACTGAGAAATTTCCATCGCTCGTGCCTTTCCAACATCGTTCGTCCTATTTTTGGATTTGGGGAATGAATTTTACCCTCAATATTGCTTGGATATATGACATAGCCTCTATAATTGCACCATTATTGATCTTGAACTGAAACCTTTTCCATACTTGGATGCCCTAGCTCGAGGAGACAAAATTTGCTACATGAGACCCATACTTGTTGTCAAAAGAGTGCTTGACTGCAGTCAATTTGTGCTCACAAATAAGTGGATCTTTTCTAGCCCAATCATCATTCTAGAAATCTATATTTTTGCCATATCCCAACTACCACCAAGATCCCTGGTGCATCAGTTATTGGGTGAGGGAAATAGATTTCCAGAAGTGAGAGCAATTGTGGGGGGTGTCCATTTGCAAAAAGGATTGTTGCTGGAGATATTTTCTCTTGACAATTTTCACCCACTCTAGATTAGCATTTGATATGACCTTCCATGCTTGCTTGGCCAGGAGAGCTTGATTGGTGACATTGATGTGTCACATTCCTAGGCCTCCCTAATATTGGAGGAGCAAACATTATCCCAAGCAACCAGGTGGAACTTTTTTTGGTTGTCAGTTCCCGACCATAGAAACTATTTATGGATTTTTTCAATAGCTTCATCTAATGTAATCAATATTTTTAAAATAGACAAAAATAAGGTGGTAATGCTCTGTAACATCGCTTTGACTAAGGTTGCCTTACTCACATTGGAGATAAGGGAACCTTTCCATCCTGAAAGCTTCTCGTTAATTTTATCAATGGCATTACTCCACATCTCTTTGAGGGTCCTTCCTTTGAACATGGGAAGACCCAAGTACATAGTGGGGAGGTTAGCAATGAACCAGCGTAGGATTATAGCAATCTTGCACTACCTATTGGAGGGGGTGTTAATAAAGTACAACTTGCTTTTGATGTAATTTATTTTTTGACCTGATGCCTCTTCATAGAGGTTGAGAATGGTTTTGATACCTTTTGCATTAGAGATAGAGGCTTTGGTTGTCAACAAGGTATCGTCCACGTATTGTTTGTGGGTGGATGTCATAAGGCCAGAGGAAACTTTGATGCTTGACACCATATTATTGGAACATGCCATATTGATGGCTCTTCCTAGGATCTTTGCCAAAATGATGAATAGGATGGGGGACAATGGGTCTCCCTGTCTAAGACCCCTGGAGCTTGGAAAGTAGCCAACAACGGATTCGTTCATCAAGACCAAGAACCACGAAGAAGAGATTCACTTGTAAATCAGATTGACCCAAGATTCATGGAACCCAAACTTGAGAAGGATTTGGAAGAGGAAGTCCCTGTCGACCCTGTCGAAAGCTTTGTTCATGTCTAGTTTGAGGAAAAAAGTAGCAGACTTGGATACATGGGCAAAATGGATCAATTTGTGAATAGTGATGACACCATCAAGGATATTGCAACCTTTTATAGTGCTGCCCTAGAAAGGGTCAATAATTGTGGGGAGGATGTTGGAAAACTGGTTTGCCAAGGCTTTGGATAGGATCTTATAGGTGACATTACATAGGCCAATGGGATGGAATTTTGAGAGGGACTGGGGGTTATCACCTTTAGGGATCAGGGCCAGGAATGTGGAGTTGACATCTATGGAAATGGATTTGGAATACTGCATTTCAATGATGGAGTTGCATAATTCCAGACCCACTATGTACCAGAAGATTTGAAAAAATCTAGGAGGGAACCCATCTAGACCAGGGGCTTTGTTTAGATTCATGGAAAATAGGGCTTGATGGATTTCCTTTTGGGTGAGGGGTGAAGGAGAAATTCATTGGTATCCTAGGGGATGATGGTGGGTATATTAGCAAGCATGGATTCCCTGGCTGAGGGGGATGGGGAGGGGGGGTCTAAGAGACTTCTGAAGTGGCTGACTACTTGCTCCCTAATCTAATGCAATTCTAAGGTAGAAGACCCATCCTGCTTGACCAGGCTTTTAATCTTGTTGACTCCCTTGTGCCTGAGATTGGAAATGTGGAAGAACTTGGAATTAGAGTCTCATTCCTTGAGCCATAGTTGTCTAGACTTTTTGCACTGGAAGGTTTCCTCATTTATGAGGATGTTGTGGTAATCAGCTAGCAACCCTCTTTCTTCATCACAAAGTTTATAATTTCTTGTTATCTTCTAAAAAATTTCTTCGATCTGGTTAATTCAGGTCTTAACCTAGTTTTTGGATTTGAATATGTTTACAAAGGTTTCCTTATTCTATATTTTGATATTTTATTTAATAAACCTGAGTTTTTGCATGAGTTGATTGGTGGTTGAGCCTGGGAACTTTCTCTTCCACCACAAAGAAATCTGGTTTCTGAGATCGGGGTGCTAGGTCCACATCGAATCGAACCTGAAGGGAGTCTTGAATTGAGATTTTGTGTTAGTTTGAAGCAAGATAGCATTGTGGTCAGACACAATTTTGGGGAGAGCTAGAAAACTAGTATCCCTAAAGAGTAGGAGGGCTTACTAGGATAACATGACTCGATCAAGGCACTCCTGAATAAGCCTGTTACCTTTTCTCATATAACACCAAGTGAATAGGGAACCCTTCAACTGGACATCCATGAGGGCATTGGATTCTATGAAGTGTCTTAGGTCCTTTGTATCCCTGTGAGTGATCGTGGTTCCTCCATTCGTATTCGAGCAATGTAGGGGTGAGTTGAAGTCCCCTGCTAGGATCCACGGTAGCTCTCTAAAAGCGTGCCTCAACTGGGTTAACATATTCCATAGTGCCTTTCTACTCTGGGAAGATTTAGGGACATATACATTGGTCATAATCCATGAGATCTGTGAATTGAGGTCATGGAACATAATGTTACTTAACCTGTCATGTCTAGAGATGATGCTACCTTGCATTTTAGTAGGGTTCCATAGGCACAGATGACCGCCTGATGAACCAAAGGCTGGCATATGATCAAATTCATAGTTTTTCTAAATATTTTTAGTGACTTTGGAAGACAATTCATTGTTAAGTTTAGTTTCTTGGATGAGGAAAATAGTTGGGTTATGTTATCTTCTCATGGAGGCAACCAATATCTGCTTGGCTTCCCTATTCAACCCTTTTGCATTCTAGGAGAGGACTCTCATTTAGAACTTTTGGGGATTTTCTTGCCCCCTTTTCCTTGTTGTGCAGGGGGTTTGGGTCTTCGGGTTTCCTCTTTGGAACTATTTCCATTCTCTTGAAATAGAGTCTTTTGAGTCTCATTGGCTATGTCTTCCGCTGTATCGCAGTTACTTCTTTCAAGATCTGAAGGTCTACCTTTTTTCTTGTCTCCTCCAACATCCAACATCAAAATTTATTGGGTCATAGATGGTAGGTGAGGTTGGGACTCCCAAATTTTGGTGGGAAGGTACTACGAAGCAAATTGCAATGAAGTAGGGGACTTCGAGGGAGGGCTTCGAGGGGACTGGGTGGGGGACGAATGGGGTGAGTGCTTCGGGGAGGGGTAGACCTAGGTACTTGGTGGGTGGGACTTGGCACAGGGCTCTGGTGGAGCTCGAGTAAATGTATCAGGTCAGTTTGAATGGGGATTTCCCCTTCCTCCACTTTCTTAATGAGAACATAATATTTAAGAACATCAAATTTATTAGTAGTAGAGATACAAGCACATGCCTTTTGAGACACCTTGTTTGACTGTGACCGAGTTTGGATTTTGGTGGTCATCATGTAGTTTTATGTACCTCATTTGGGTATCTACTCTTATCGAATCATGTTCTGGTTACCTAAATTAGGGTTTTTGAACTTAGGGTACTGGGATTGCAAGTGACCCTACACTTGGTAATCTGGGCAATATGTCAAATTGTTCTCATAAATCAATGGTTGCCTCCAATTGAAATACCCATAAATGAGGTTCATGTACTCTAATAGTTGGCTTTCCAGGTTCACTTTGACACAGATGCGAGCTTAGGTTAAGAGATTCCTTGCTCAAGTGGCTGGGTCGATCACCACTAGGTCCCCGATGGCCCTGGCTAGGCCTTGAAGAGTATCTTCATAAAAAATATGGGTTGGGAGGTTTGGAAGTCATACCCAAATTAGGGCATAATTGATACTCTGAGAATTTGGATCAAATTTTGGCTACCACTTCTTCAAAAATAGACTTCGTCTCCTAAAAACCACGGTCCTCCAGACATGATGTGCTTTGCATATTCCTGGGTGTTGAGTTGAATTATAAATAAACCCCGAGTCATTATCGACATCTCCATGCTTCCAAGAATATTCCATTTGGATGCAACCCATTTGCAAATTGTGTCCATGTCAGGGTGGCCTCCTTTAAATTTCCCCACCAGGGAGTAAGTGTCACGAGACGCATAGTATTCCATGAGGCTTTTGGGGCATAAAACATCACATCCTTGGGTGACGAAGTTGCTTGAAGCACTTGATTTTATTATTTGCTTTTTCTGCAATAGATCTGTGAATGAGGGTTTCTCACAGGTTCATCCTCTGATGAAAGGATTTTTCTAGGAGGCTTCTCCCTCAGTGCCATCACTTGACCTAACAATCAGACTAGCCGTGGCCAATCATTCTGCTCCTCCCGATTCCATGTGGGGCTAGTGAGTGCTAGCCATAACATTAGATCACATATGGTGTTTTGTGCCTCCCTTCTCGCCAGTTGTCACCATGGTCAAACCACATGACACTTATTCATATCGTGCATAGGAGACTCCCACTCTTCTCAATACTCAGATTTATTGCTAAAAGCTCGCTCACCCCTACCTTCAATTGCCTTATTTTTTTATGGTTTTTACTTTATTTAATTATATTTATATATTATATGTCAATATTATTATATATATATAATGCATTGCAATCAACGAAGACAAAATGAGAAAATTATTTTATTTACTTTTCATTTATTTTCACTTTTTCATTAATGTAAAACATTAATGAATAAGTGAAAGTAACAAGCTTTTGTTTCATTTTTATTTTGTTTATTTTTTTTAATATATGCTTTATTTTTATTAAAATACTTATATATATAATATACACAAATATTCTAAATTTTTTATTTTGCTCCTTTTTTATTGCATATATCTATATATATGAAATATATATATATATAGATATATATTTTTAATTTTTAATTTTTATTTACTTGAATGGTTTAGTTTTAAAACCCTAAAAATTTAACCATGGAAAATACAAACATAACCAAACTACCTTTAATGAAACTGATACGGAAACGTGAACACCAAAAATATTACGAACATTCCAAAATAAGGCAAAAGAAAATAAAAGACACTATACAACAAAGAACCTTGGAAACATAAATGTGCCTATCAAGGACGAAACCTATCCAAATCATCGTTCCAACTGAAATTCTCAAAAAATACAATAAAAAGGTAGGTCCCCAAGTTTTGGGGCTAGTTGTGGATCAGCCACAACAATAACTAAGTGTGATAGACTTTCTATTTGTGAAAATTTGAGGAAACGATGATCTCATCGTGTTAGGGTTTAAGCCTATGTATTAAAAAAACCTAAACTGCCTCTAAGAAGGTGGTTTATAACCACCCTCATAGGGGCACCCAAAAAAATTATGTTACCCTAAGATGACAGTTATAAACCATCCTCTTAGATCACCCTAAGATGGTGGTTTATAAAACCACCATCTTATTTTGATCCCTCAAATGGCAATTTATAATCGTCGTCTTAGTCCTACGAGGGTGGTTTATATACGCCCTCTTAGGATGAACCTAAGAGGTCAGTTATCCAAATATGGTGGTTATAAACTACCCTATTAGGATCTATTAGGGTAATTTTTTACTGTCATAAAAAACCACCTTAATTTAGCTATCATTAAAGCCTTTTTTTGGTGTAGTGTCTGGTCTAGAAAAACTCTTGGCTAGATAGCAGTAATCCCATTACTTTATTGAGTACTATAGGATTCATATGGATTTTTAACCCTTTGATATTAGAAAATCTATCATGTAGGCTCCTAGTAAAATCCTTTACAAGTTCAAGATCATAGCCCTCTAAAAATTTGTGTTGCTTCTTGATTCTACAATTCAACGATGCTCTCTAGTTTAAATGTTTTTTCTAACCCATATTTTCTCTTCCTATAATTGTAGAAGCTGGCTATTTTGCAAAAATATTTGAATCATAGTTGCAAAGGGAGGATGATGATGGTAGAGCATTTTTTACACATGCATGGAAAATAAGACTCATTTAAATCTATTACCTTAACATCATTCATCAAAATGGAGCAAATATAAAGGTAGATAATTTTTCAAACACCAAGCAATACTTGGACAATTGGTAACTACCAAGGTGGCTAGAAAAATATGTTTGAAAAATATGTGTAGAGTGATTTTGAATATCCTACAAAGGCATGTTTCCTATGCAAATTGTGATTTCTTTTCTTGGAATTGGAATCATCTTGTTTTCTTCTCCCAAGTTCCCATGTAATCATAACACTATCATATTCCCCTACCAATATGTTACTAACATATGGATATTTCAAATCCTTGGTTTTTTGAATAAATATTTTCCACATGAGTGTTTTATCCATTACATGTTGAAAGACCTTTTTCTAGCACTAAGTAACATCATGGATTCCTACAACTTCTACTACTACCTAAACAAGTCCGATTCCCAACCAAAATGTATTGAAAAACTTCTAATGACAAGCAAACCAATTCAAATCTACCAAGGTCCTCTTATCAAACCTCCCTTTTGTGCACCATAGGCTATGACATTGCTATAATTATGCATAAATTGTGAGGTCAAGCAAAGAAGAAAATATATACCTTCCTAGAAGTTATTGATCATGATTCCTTGAAATATTAAGGAGCTATGATTAATTCAAGTTAACATTAGGGTTAAAACAAGCTAGAAGAAATATAAGGACACCAAAATATATATTTTTTTCCTTTCTTTTGACATAGATGGAAATGTCATTTTTTATTTTCAATTTTTTTTTTTACCTTGGTTGTGTCCACAAGGGATTATCTCAATCAAATATTTTCAATACTAGTACGTTGGAAATAGATTTTCATCATAGTCTTGGTCCAATGGCACCCCCAAGGGGATTTTCACCATTTGATCTCAATTTTTTTCATCATTTTTTTCTTTTCTTTTTTTCATACAATAGGACACAACCATTTTTTATTTTTTATAGGAGAAGAGATATCCCCCACAAAATCCATATTAAACTATGAGAAAAGTAACTAGAAAAGTCTTCGTTTGATATTGGTTGATGGTATAACTTTAAGCAATGTCCATTGACCACCATATTTCATATTGGACCATCAACAAGTACTAGTCATACATCACCATTGTCAAAAACTTGATCAATCTCATACAGTCCTAGCCATTGATTCTAGAGCTTGCCTTTGAAGTCAAGGTAGTGAGAATCAAACAGTACCCAATCACCTAGCTTGTACTGATTACTTTTGATGTGTTTATCATGCCACATATTTTATTATTATTAGATAATATTAGTCTAGTTAAGGGAATACCTTCGTAGCTCATCAAGTGCACTAAGCTATAGAACACTTCCTTGTTGTATCTACGACAACTCAATACCAACACCAAGTGCAATGAATAATTTAAATTCAATAGGTAAAACATGTTTCTTTCCATACACTAATTCATAAGGGGTGAGTCTAGTGGTGGATTTCCAAGTAACATTATAATCCCACATGACCTCTAATAGTCTATTGGCCCAATCTCTCCTATGTGAAGCTACTATTTTTGTTAAAATATTTTCTAATTCCCTATTAGTAACTTCGACTTGGTCATTGGCTTGTGGGTGGTATGGTGAATACTTTTGGTGGTTTATTTGGTAATATTCCATAATGTAATGGGTAAAATTTTATGCAAATTGAGGCCCTCTAATCTAAAACAACCTCATAAGGAACACCAAAGCACTGAAATATATGCTCATACAAGAAATAATCTACTTTATCCTCGTGAGCATATTGAAGTGTAATTACTTTTGGCCACTTAGTTACATAATATGTGCATACTATGATATGTTATTTTCCTTGATATGGTGGATTAATAGGTCCTACAAAATCTATGTCCCATTTCTCAAATGGTTCTAGAACTATCTAAGGTTGAAGAGGCATTTCATTTTGTGACATATATTTTCCTATTCTTTAACATTGATTACAATGGAAAACGTATTTCTTTACACTCTTATGAAGTGAATGCTGATGAGGCCTGAAAATACCTCATTTTTACACTGTGTTTGACATATAAAAACTGTCATATTATAAGTTAAATTCCAAATAGTTGACTAAAATATACTATTTATTAAGTGTTTGCATGATTTTATGTTAGGAATACTATATCTCTATTTTTGACTATTTTCAGCATTTTGTGACTGATTTTTCTTGATTAAGTAGCAAGTAAAAACATGCATTTCAATTAACCAAATGTGGTATGCTGATATCCATTAAATTAAAAATGGTTTTTGAATGTTTTCCTGCCCTTCAACTTGTTTCAAATCCACATTGAAGCCAAAATTTTAGGACTATCATAAATCTGAAAATCTAAAAAAAATAGCCATATAAAAATCAGCAAGTTGTCACTTTATAGGAACACCTTGAAGTTGTCAAGAAAAGCATGAGGATATGGATGGAATGAGTTCAGAAGGACTATAGAAGACATCTGACCTATTTAGAAGCATTCCCACATGGTATAAATAGGCAGCAATAGGGTATAATAGAAAAGGGACAATTATGCAGCATTGTTGCACTATTTCAGCATTGTTACTTGGTGAATGAAGTGTATAAATTCAGTAGCAACTTGATGTACTCCTTCATGTTGATATTTGAATAATTTTTCAATGTTCTAATTTGTTTGAATTTATAATAAGTGCAAATATTTTACAACTATGCAACAGAGTTGGAAAATGCAGTAATTTACCATGTAAATTCCAGCAAGCTACCAATGAATGGCAAGGCATGGAATTCACACATGGAGAGGAATGAAGGCTATTGCAATCTGATCATGAGGGCTAATCCACCTAAGAAATGTATCTAAAATCACTTGAAGAGCACATAGTTGGTCATTCTAAAGATATTAGAAATGAGCAAACATATTCGGAATGAGAAATACAGTCTCTTCAAAATGAGCGGACATCTTCGAAATGAGAAATATAGTCTCTTCGAAATGAGCCACTTATCTTCGAAATGAGAACAAAAAGTGCTTTTTGAATTTTTGACTATTTTTTTGACAATGGAAAAATGGAAATAAGGTTGAAAAGGTTAAAGGAAAATATCTCCCATCTGAATTTGTCGTCCTTGTCGTCCAAAGCCACCATTCATGGAAAAGATCAATTTTGATCCTCTTCTAGGATAAACATAGAAATAACTGTAGCATAATAGGAAGTTGTTTGCAAGATAGAAATGGCATATTCTGAAGTGGAGAAATATGTGTGAGATATTTCTAGACTTCTCCCACGTACTCCCACCATTGAAGATGCTTTCTAAGGGCCAATGACTACTAATACAACACAAACTATCCAAATTTGCATTTATTTTAGATTCAGAATTATTGGCAAATCACTATAAAGTAGCACATAGGCTGATTTGAGCATGGGATATGTTGTAAATATTTATATAAATAACACAGCTCCCTCCTTTTTTGAGCTAGTTAGGAATTAGAATAGAGGAGAGTTTTCAATAGTAGCAATTAAGATTGTACAACAATTTTTTGTAACAATTTTTAGCATGTTTTGTCATCAATAAAAGTGTAGTTATTTTATCATTTTTTGTTATGAGTGTTAATTAGTTAAGGAGTGCTTTTCACCTCCTTCTAGATTAGGAAGTATGGGCCCACTTTCAGATCTAGAAGGAGGGATTTTATGGTAGGTTTTAATCTGTAATTTTGCTGCAGTAGAATTAATAGATTACTTACCAAATTTTATTTTCTTGTTTTTATTTTGTATTATGTGATTGATGTTTTCTATTATGTTTGTGTACAATATTTATGTGTGTGTCAGCTAAAAAATTATATTAAAAATTTATTTCTTATTTCCTTTTCTTTTAATGTTCTATTATTTTTATGTTTCAGCAGCTTTCAATTTCTAGAAGATTTCATTTTTCTGTCAATTCTTATAGCAGAAGCTTGACGACCTTTTGTGGCAGAGGCATTGACGGGTGTTTTAGAAGTTTTATTTCCAAGCATCACTTCCATTATGCAAGAGTAAAATAGGTTTCAATTTTGCAAGTGTAATTTAGGATTTCATTTCAGCAACATTTCAATTTAGCAATTTCAATTCTGCAAAAGTAGATTAGATTTCAATTTAGCAATTTCAATTCATGCAATTGTAGTTAATTTTAAATTTTGCAATTTAGAATTAGTTTTCAATTCCTAAAAGTTTTTATTCTATAGATTAGGTTTAGTGTGACACCAAAAGGCTAAACCAAAATCTGCCTCACCCAATAAATGCTTGAAATCTGAATTCCTGAATTGTACTTTGCCCTAGCCTTCTATCGTAGACATCCTTGGACACCACCCCAGATTGATAAGATCTTTGATATTTAATGATGTGCTTAATGACAACACATAATTTTGGAATCCTTGCCATGGAACATGGTGTTTTTAGAGGGTAAAAGTAGTCAAATAATTATTATTATGCTAAGTTATGAAGTTTAGAGTAAAATTTGGATAAATGATTGGTATAAGTAACAGTTTTTGGTAAATTGCATTTCAATCCATTTAGAAAACAAGCAACCACAGGGAGGTGATCTTCACACCTGGGGGTTAAATTGCTTATGTTTGAAATTCTTGATAAAAATTGAAAGAATTCATCATCCTCATTATCAAGAAACATAAGATCTCTTAGAGGAGCCATCTGCTAGTACTACCCTTTTTATATCCATATCATCAAGGTAGTATAAAAAATTTGTACTAGGTGTTGGGAAAGATATCATGGTAGATATACAAGACTATCCCTTGAACAAAATAGCCATATCAGCTACATGTAGCATTTGTTCACAGGGACATATCATTAATGAATGTCATTTACTTTCACAACTTAGAGATGCAAAATCTGTTGCCTAGTCTAAATTCTTCTCAAAGAGAGATCCCAACAACAACAAACAGGGCAAGTAAATCAACCACCACCTTCAGCCCAACCTATGGCCAATATGAATAATATAGGACAGGAAACCCCTGTCCATGTAAGCTGAATCTATTAAAAAAAAAATCACAAAAAATTTTGCACAATCAAAATAGGAGTTTACAACTTAATGATGATCCTAGAGTTTTCCATTATTACTTAAATATTGTTAGGATTTTACCATGCTAAACCACAACCTAGCAATTCTTAGCCTACATAGACAATAGTTGATCTCATTAGAGGTGATCCTACCCGACAAGTAGTTGATCTACTAAATTTGTACACTTCTTGTCTTATTGTGCAAACCAAAAATATTTCTTTTTTAGCCCAACCTGTGATCGATCGAATAATATAGGATAGGCATCCCCTGTCTATGTAGCTAAATATGGTATAAAAAAAAAAACCTGCAAGAAATGTTATTGACTACAACAACATCCAACTGTGCTCAAACAAGAACTTACCTAAGCTTGAAGAGACAAAAATCAATGGAGATACACAAAAAACCTTTAGTCCAAACACACATAAATTAGCCTTGGATAAAGGAGAAAAACTAGAAAAACTGCACATAGAAAATTTACTTCCATTGAACTCCTTAGTAAGAAATTACAAAGGGGTAAATTCTGTCCTCCTAGGAATGAAACAAATTGAAGTGCAGCCAAGAAAATTCTTGAACATTATTAGTTGGTTGACTTATAAACAAAAAGAAAAATTGTTGCTATTTTGAAACAATATTTCAATCCCTTTACATGGAATTACAAGGGTATATCAAGATTTTATCTTGATGTAAGCACTTAACATCTTTTGGGAATTGGTATTTAATTGTTTCAAGTATAGATTGACAAGATTTTGTAGACTAGGAGGCATGGACAACACTTGATTGAAGAAGTTTTCAGATATGGAGTAGTGCTTCTTTCTCCCATTGGTAATTCATGGAGGATGTTAGTGGTGAATGGACATTGCCTTTGGGTATACCATGCACCATTAACTAAGGAGGAGTTCTTGAAGGAGATTCCATTGGATGTACACATAATGGAAGAGAATTTCTCTTCAATATCAGATTTAGAGTGATGATAAAAAGTTTGACAAAAAAAAAAAAAAAAAATACAAGAAAAGCAAAAATAAGAATAGTCTTGTTTGTGAACTTCCTTCTTGGGTACAAGCAAGACAAGAAAAATTGAAAAAAAAGAGAGAAAAAAAATTGTAGCAGAGGCATGTCCCACAAAATGGGGATACATGAGGACAAGCATCAATTTCAGCAAGGAAGAGGAACAATGGAGCCAATACTTCATTTCTAGCAATAAGGAGGCAATTATGATGTAAGAAGATTCTTACTGCTCATTTAGAAAGGAAGGTTGCATCAATGTTGTAGGTTTCAACAGAAAGAGATGGTGTTTTCATACAACAATTGACATGTTTTTGTAGAATAAGGATTGGTCTTATCCAAATAAGAGTGAGAGATGTTCTCTCTCATTGAAGCACTTGAAAAAAAAAAGGACAGAAGTTGGTTGAAAACAAGAAATGGTAGCCTCTTCTGATGAAAAAATAAAAAAAAAAGAGATGAAAAAAAAATGAAAAAAAAGAGGAAAAAAAATGATGAAAAAAAAATGAATAATTTAGTAGTGAAAACCTTCTTGGAGGCGCTACTGAGTTGGCTTGCATGAAAATCGATTTTTTGGCATGCATTGCCTTGTTGATCTACCCATCATTGTTCCACCATTGTACAAATCTCACACTGCACATGTGTTATTTTTATGTTTTCAGATAACCTACTAACAATCATCAAAAGAAGCGGCTTGTAAGGTGCATGATTAATTTTCAAGACAAGTAAGGTATGTGTTTCTTGCATTTAATTCATAGTAAACATTTAGCATTTAGTGTATGATAATCGGTATTTGGCATAAACTATTCATACAATATTGGCAAGTTGAAAATGGAACATGTTCAAGATGTCAAGAAACACACCCTTATGCCCTTAATTGCATGGAAATTCCAAAACTATGCAAAAACTTGATTTTGGGACAGACATGGCAGCAATTCTATTTCAATTTGTAGGGCAAGTTTTAGAAGGAGAACTGCAAGTTTATATCTCACAATTGTCTAATAAATTGAAGGAGGATAATCAAAAAAATGCACCTAAAGGTTCTATTTTAGTACTACTGGAATAAAACAACATACAAAACAAAGAATAACATCTAAACAAAAGGATGAAGAAGGGATTTTTGATGTTATGGAAGGCTTATACACTCTAGAGATGGGCCCACAATAGAATCTGTAGCTAAATTTTGCATAGGAGGTCATTTCTTGCATTTTTTGATGCATCTTCGGAATGAACAATCATATCTTCGGAATGAACAGGCATATCTTCGAAATGAGCAGGATATCTTCGGAATGAGTAGAAATTGCATCAGAATTGCTGAAAATGCTACAGAATAGCAAAAAGAGTAGGGTACATCAAATATTGAGGTTCATAAGGCTCTACCACAAGTAAGTACATCCCTCAAGCATTTCAAAATCCAAAAATTTTATCAATTTTGTTCAAAAGGTGCAAACAATAGAAATAAGCATTCAGGCTGAAATATTGTTAAGAACAGAAAATTTCACCAGTAGTAGTGCATCTGCCAAATATGGCTCCACAATAAGGCTATTGCAATATGAATCACATGATACCAAGCCTTTAAGAGGTACCTTGTAGCACTAAAACTTGTAGAAGGACAGAAAAAGAGTTAAATTGGAGTGCAAAAATGAAATTGAAGGATGAAGGCAAAGTTAAAAAGTTGTGCAAGAAAAGAAAAAAAAAAAAAAAATGAAAAAATGATAAAAACTTGGGGTAGAAAAGTGACATACATGTGCTTAAATTGAAAAATACTTGGTATAGTGCAGCAAGGAGGAATTTCTCGGTAGAAGGTGGCAAAGGATGTTGTTCACAAGGATAAAACCTGTATATTACTATGGCCTACTAGGATGCATAGGGCATGCATCAGTTAAAGCTGGGCGGATGATGAGGCCCAAAAATGCCTCATTATTGCACAATGTTTGACATATTGCCATATGATTAATTTAATTGCCAAATAGTTGACTAAAATATACTATTTGTTAAGTGTTTGCATGATTTTATGTTAGGAATACTATATCTCTATTTTTGACTATTTTCAGCATTTTATGACTGATTTTTCTTGATTAAGTAGCAAGTAAAAACATGCATTTCAATTAACCAAATGTGGTATGCTGATATCCATTAACTTCTCAATGGTTTTTGAATGTTTTCCTACCCTTCAACTTGTTTTAAGTCCACATTGAAGCCAAATTATTAGGATTGTCATAAATCTGAAAATCTGAAAAAAATAGCCATATAAAAATCAGCAAGCTGTCACTTTATAGGAACACCTTGAAGTTGTCAAGCAAAGCATGAGGATATGGATGGAATGAGTTTAGAAGGACTACGGAAGACATATGACCTATTTAGAAGCATTCCCATATGGTCTAAATAGGCAACAACAGGGTATAACAGAGCAGGGACAATTGTGCAGCACTATTGCACTATTTCAACATTGTTACTTGGTGAATGAAGTGTATAAATTCAGTAGCAACTTGATGTACTCCTTCATGTTGATATTTGAATAATTTTTCGATGTTCTAATTTTTTTGAATTTGCAAGAAATGCCAATATTTTACAACTATGCAATAGATTTGGAAAATGCAGTAATTTACCATGTAAATTCCAGCAAGCTACCAATGAATGGCAAGGCATGGAATTCACACATGGAGAGGAATGAAGGCTATTGCAATCTGATCCTGAGGGCTAATCCACCTGAGAAATGCAGCTAAAATCACTTGAAGAGCACATAGTTGGTCATTCCGAAGATCTTCGAAATGAGTAGACATCTTCGAAATGAGAAATATAGTCTCTTCGAAATGAGCGAAAATATTTGAAATGAGAAATATAGTCTCTTTGAAATGAGCCACTTATCTTCGAAATGAGAACAAAAAGTGCTTGTAGAACCCTAAAATTGGCACAGTAAAACCTTAATAATTACACTTACTCTAGTAAATAATTCAAATTCAAATTTTAACCTCCAAAACCGCTCCCAAACCATCGCTTAATCCGTTTCCTCATTTCCCGCACCATTTTTAGAGTTTGTTTTGACCGTTTGATGATATCGTCACCGATCAGATGATATCGCCTCAAATCGAACGATTTCGTCTAGGCTAGGACGTCCAGACGATCTTGTCCCAAAACTGATTTTTCATAATTAGTCTCTGTTCCAACGGCGTCTCTAATCCGGGTAGAAGCATGTCTATGCCTTTAGAGACCCTCCCCGTTGGAGATCTCCAAAATAGGGATGATCTCCAACCTCCCAACCTCTATCCTAAGCCTATTTAATCCTAGGCCCTCCCCCTTAGCATCCCCCTGGCTGAAATTCCCTGTAACTCGAATTCTACATGCACTAGACCATCTTAAATCACTGTTTGCATTCACATTTTTTCAAGTTTGTTTGCAGGAACTTCATTGTTTTTTAGTCGAAGCAAGCTCAGTTCATCTCAGACGATCTCGTACAATCTCGGACGATCTCGACCCAATTCGAGACGATTTCAACTGTAGTCCACATTGGGGGCAATCAGTGCCCAGAGTTTGCATTTCTTCATCTTTTTTCTACTGTATTATTTTGCATTTAGTAAATTCTATGGTTATTCTTTATTATTCTGCATCTTGGAGTTCACCCATGTAGCTTTAATGCATAATAAAAGCATAAATTGTCATTAGATCGTTATAATGCATTCGTGTTTTTGCTTATTATCATCATTTTAATGTTCTTACTCGTCATTTTACATCATTACCCTCTGTTATCATAGTTGCATTCCCTGTATTTTGCATTTGATTTTCTGTTTGCAGGTCTCTGATGAATTCATCTGACAAATTCGTCAGATCTCAGATGATCCTGTCAGATAGGAGACGATCCTGTCGAATTCCAGATGATCCTGACTACTTCAAAAATTAGAACCTTCATCAGACATCCGGATCAGGTATGGGTCTTTAATCCATCTTGTTCTTTCTATTTTTTTGTCCAAATCTATTTTTGTTCTTTATTTAAATCTGCATTTCATATAGAATAGCTTAGACGCATTTTGGCCAAACCTAGGACTTGGATGATTAAAGCTAAAACTGAACACATCAAACACATTCCCAACCTAGGCATGGAAACTGCCATTTAAACGTTTCCTGGTGAACCCACCATCCATCAAAAAATCACCATAATACACCTCCCCCGAGAGGCGGGACCTTCGCAAGGCCTCTCAGTCCGAGGTACCGCGCCATCCTTTTCCCATCCTCCTTTCGGGCATGGATCCTATAGCTTGAAGGTAGGGATGCAAAAAATTTGGAGCGATACATTTTGGTGAACCCGACGTGAATGCATTTAAAACCTTTTGAAAACAAAAAAAAAAATAAAACAACCAAAACATAGATGCATTTTCAAATCATTTAAAACTAATAAGTTGCATATCATGTTTAGATGGTAGCTCCTAAGAAAATATTAGCAGTTACTATAAATGTTGAAAACCAATTAGCAGCCATAGAAATCAATTTTGTGCTTAGTGTGCCTAAAACAGATAGAAATCAACTTTTGTGGGATGAACTTGATAGAAGACTAAGTGTCATTTCATCTAGGTCAACAAAACTTAAACAAATCAAGAGGCTTGTCCTAGATAGAATCCTGGATCCTCATCAACTCGTCTTTTATCATGAACTTCAGAGAGCCTCCCATAGATGGTTAGCTTATAGGAGAGCTCTTGTGTCTTCAGAATTGTTCACCTTCGAGGAATACCTCGAGAACGCAGACCATTATACACCAGTTCCTAGGTCATGTAGAAGACCAAGAGGTTGTTCTTATGGATAGGGAAATATGGAATAGAGTTCCTCGAGCTGTGTTATATCGAGAGTATTGCCACGAGCTTTACTTCTATCAACCAGAATCTAAGACAGATAATATCACTATAGCTCTTTTCATTAAATTTTTGAAAGAAAATTTTCAATTTGAAGAAGAACACTTCATGACTCCTGAAGAACTCGAGCCCATTAATGATATTTATAAATTGTTTATAGAAAACTAGATCATTACTTTCAGTATTAGTTCTTGCATTTATTGTGTTGTTTGTTATCTTTACAATATTATTACAAAAACAAGAAAAACTAAAAAAAAAACATAACAAAAACCAAAACCTTTCATTTTAAATATTGTAGTAGGTATATAATTAATATATACCTCTTAAGCTTGTTGCATATATATATATATATATATAATATATATATATATATATATATATATATATATATATTTGCTGAAATCTAAATTAAGCACAATGCCTAAACTTAGGAATGGTAAACAAACTCGAAGGAGAAGAAGAAGATTGGTTAGAAGATAAAACTAGAAACCCAAATCTCCTTCCTGAGGATCCAATTCCGGAAGGAGAAACTCTAGATCAACCAGAAGATGACCTAGGTGAAGACAATGAACAAGAAGAAAATGTTAAAGAGGATGGATCCTCATCCCCTAGAGTAGCTCCAGATGGAACTATTGCTTTTGACAACTTAGATCATTTCTAGAAATTTTTCAATAATAACATTGGCGCTCTTAATATGGCAGTTCGTATTGATAAAGGGAAAATTAGTGACACTCAAGCAACCATGGAACATATGTTTGATGTGCACACTAATCCCTTGTCTTTCATTGATCAAGAAAGTGATAAGGTTGGACCATCCAATAGAGATATGGTCACTATGATTCAGAACATGCCAAAAAAATAGGTTACCCAACCTCCTAAGGAACCTGTTATTCAGCCTAAAACCATTCCCACACAAAAGAAAACTTCCTTCACTGCTTTACTTCGCCAAACTATTGATCAATATGCTTCAAGTAAACAAAAACCTAAAATGAAGCCAAACACCAATTTTCAACAATCTGGAATACAACATAATACAACTTCAAAATTCCTTCATAACACCTTTCCTACCAACAATTTACACAATAGCAACATAGCATCTAATCTTCATGTCCCTCCATCATATGCTCACAAATCCCATATCAATGCCCTACCGAACCAATATGGTGGGCAAACTAGTAATCTGGAAGCCATGGTGAAACAGTTAGCTTCGCGTATGGACCAGATAGATCCTTATCGTCCCTCATACAATTATCGAGAGATATGTAGTCAACCTTTGGATCCCATAGTTGTAGCACAACCGTACCCTAAGCATTTTCCCATGCCCATCTTGCCTATATATAAAGGAACCGAAGATCCCATAGAGCATCTTCGCATGTTTAGGATAGCATGTCATGATATATCACATGATGACTTGCTATTACTAAAAATGTTCCCAAAAAGTTTAGGTGGAATGGCATTAGAGTGGTACTATCAATTGCCCACTCATTCTTTGAGAAACTTTGAAGAAACAGCTGAATCTTTTGTCCATCAATTTAGTGCCTACATCGAGAGGCATGTAACCATTAAAGATTTATACAACTTAAAACAAGACAAGGATGAATGTTTTGCCGATTTCTTAGCTAGATGGAGGCAGTTGATAGGAAAACTGCACTTTGTGCTACCTTATAGGGAAATGTTGGACATTTTTATTAATAATTTACAAGAACAAATATCTTATGAGCTATCAACTGCTACTTTAACTACCTTCGATCAAGCTATAGATTTAGCTCGAAGAGTAGAAGATGCCCTCATTAGGAGAGGCCAACTTAGGAAGAAGGATGATGAGAAAACATCCAAAAATAAATATAAAAACAAACAAGTTGTAGGTGACGGAGTCACTGACAGCAGAAATGTTGCTAATATCAATGCAAATGAAAACAACATAAAAATTTATATTGAAACCGCCTGATAAGCCTCCTCGAGAATTTACTAGATTGAATCAACCATTATCAACTATTTTACCTCAATTACTCGAAAGAGGTTTGATCCAATTACCAGCTATCCGGGAACCTGATCCAACTATACCCGGATACAAAGTTGACTTACACTATGATTTCCATAGAGGGCCTGGACACTCTACCAACGCTTGTAAAAGGTTGAAACATAAAATACAAGATTTGATTGATAATAATGAAATGGAGGTGCAAGCCTTCCAACCTAAACAAAATGCTCCTAATAATCCTCAAAAGAACATTCCCCAAAATCAAAATCAAAATGCTAATCAATCATTAGACATATTTCAACACCCTTTACCAAGACATGGTAAAGAGGTGGCCAATCAAATCGAACATCATAATGTTCCTCCTCCTACCCGATATGTAGGAACTATTAGCGGACATTTACCTAATCATGATCCTCAAATATTTGACACAACTTTATCCATGGTCACAACCAGGCCCCTACATAATATTCAAACTCCAGATCCTAGTGATATAGAATCAGATATCGAAAGTGAAATAGACATCACTTCAAACCAATCGAATAGTTCTGAAAATGAATCAGATCCTATTCAACCCATCACAGATGCTATGGTTCCAGAAGAACCATTTCCTAGAAGAGTTACTACTCGACCCTCTTCTAATCAATTCCTCCCAAATGAACAAGCCATAAACGCTCAACCGAGACCAGTTCAGCATCTTCAATATAACATTGTAGGTACCATTGGAGTCGTTACTCGACAACAAGCTCAAAATTCTCAACAAGAACCAAACCAGAATGATGGATCAGCTCCATTTGTTTTGAAAAATCCCAATAAAGGGAATCATGCTTCCAATGTTCAACTTAAACCCCCTTACAATATTAATGAGCAATTATCCAATACTACAGCCAAAATTTCCCTTTTGGATTTATTAAGATCTTCTCCTACCCATAGGGATGAGTTGATGCTTACATTAAGCCAAATGATGGTACCTCAAAATATTCAACCTGAAGCCATGGCCAATACTATCATCACTCGAGAAGTTGATTGTATTGACTTCCGGGATAAAGATATCCCACAACACAGTTTACATAAGGATAATCCCTTATATATTACTACTCTAATTGGAGATGTAGCTGTTAAAAGAGTCCTGATTGATAATGGTTCATCTCTAAACATTTGTACTTTTGACTTCTACCAACGATTTGGCTTTAGAAGTGATGAAATGAAGAAAACTGACATGATTATCAAAGCTTTCAATGACGAAACACAAGAAACGTGTGGAGTTATTACCATCCCATTGCAAGTTGGTCCTCGAACTCTAGATACCACCATGTTTATTGTACATTGCCCCGCATCGTACAATATACTCTTGGGTCATCCTTGGATCAATGCAATGCGGGCTGTCCCATCAACTTTACACCAATGTGTTAAATTTGAATTTAAAAATCAGTTGGTCACTATCCACGGTGATCCTAGACCCTTTGATATGTGTGCTTTGGCAAAACCTGTTGGAGTGCAATTTTTCCCTGCTCTGTCATCCACACATCCTAATTCTTATTTTTCATCTAAAACTATGAAACACACACCCATAGCTTCACCTATTTCCCCTCCATTCATTTCACCCTCATATATAGATCAACAATCTTCTAAACAAACCACTCTAGAACCTCAAAAAGATCTTCAATCCACGACCAATCCTTCATGTTCCATCCCTATAATTTCAAAACCTATAGACCCATCTATTAACACTTCCACATTATCAACATCTATCATACCTTCCACATCTAAAGATATAGGGAATGATCCTTCTACATCTTATGCTCTTTCTGATGAACTTTTACCAAATTTATCCACAATCTTAATATCAGAAAAAACAAATGCTTTCATGCAAGATTCAATTCTTTTAAATAACTTGCCGCCATCTCCTCGTACTTTGGGCCTCCCACAACCTATGGGAAGTACTTACCAAGTCGGGAGTTGTGCCTTCATTTATAAAGGATATGACCGGGGAAGAATCCCTCGAAATATCAAAACTCATCATGAGGGATATGCTCGATGTTATTTTACCAATGAATATATTAAAGCTAAACCCATAATGCTTAAAATGGGATATAAAGGGAAAGGCTTGGGACCTTTCCAAAATGGCATGAAAGAACCTTTCGAGGTAGAACCGTGGCCCGCTCGCTGTGGTGTGGGCCTATTTCCTAGTAAGGGTCAACCCTTTCCTTTTGAAGATGATGATCAACTCATATGTTATCAAGATTATTTGGATAGGCGTGATGATTTGCCTCTAAAAAATCAGCCATTTACATGTAACATGCTATCCATAGCTTACCCTAAAATGATTGCTGACTCCGATGAGGAGTTGGAAGGAGATATCTTCCACGATGTCTCCGTTGAAGAGATGTTACACAATGGATTTTATTTTGATGGTTCTATACCAACTATAGCCCAACTTGAGACCACTAATCCTCAAGATGAATTATCCAACTTAACCTTACAAGAATTACAAGAATTGGGCGTTTCACCCGCCCCACCTAATTTTGAAAGAGATCTACACATGGAGGTAGAAAACATCATTAAAATTAATATTGGAACTGAGGATAGTCCTCACATAATCAATATTGGATCAGAATTAAGTCAAGAAAAACAAGAGCAATACATTGCATTCCTTAAAGAATATGAAGATGTCTTCACTTGGACATATGAAGATATGCCAGGTCTAGACCCTTTTGTAGTCATGCATCACCTAGTGGTCCATCCGGATGCTAAACCTGTTAAACAAAAACTTAGAAAAATGCATCCCAAAGTGGCTTTGCTAGTCAAAGGGGAGTTAGAAAAACTCCTGAATGTTGTTTTTATACAAGCTATTGATTATGCTGAATGGATCTCAAATGTAGTTCCAGATTACCAAGAAAGAAGCCACCAAAGTTAGGGTTTGCACAGATTTTAGAGATATTAACGCTGCATGCCCTAAAGATGATTTTCCTCTTCCAAACATGGATCAAATCATTGACTTTACTATCGAGAGTGGGATGATGTCCTTAATGGATGGATTCTCCGATTATAATCAGATCAGGATAGCTCCTGAAGATCAGGCTAAAACAACCTTTATTACCCCCTGGGGTACTTTTTGTTGGAAAGTGATGCCATTTGGCTTAAAGAACGTAGGTGCAACCTATCAACGAGCTATGACTTATATTTTTCATGATATGATGCATGATATCCTACATGATTATGTAGATGATATTATAGCTCGCTCTATTAATGAAGATAATCATTTAGATGATTTGAGAAAAGTTTTTAATCGATTACGAGAATATCTTATTCGATTAAATCCAGCCAAATGCATATTCGGAGTTAAGTCCGATAAACTATTAGGGGTTTTAGTTTCTTTACGTGGTATCAAAATCGACCCTCTCAAGATTGCGGCTATCACTGATATGCCCGCACCTACTAATATATCTGAGTTACGAAGTTTACAAGGTAAGCTTCAAGCCATCCGTCGCTTCATCGATAAGCTGGTGGACAAAACCGGTCCCTTTCTTAAACTTCTTAAGAAGGATGTCCCTTTTAATTGGGACGACGAATGTAAAGAAGCTTTTGAACTTCTCAAACAATACCTCCTTAACCCACCTGTGCTTTCACCGCCTAGACCTGATCGCCCATTTCTCCTGTATATTTTAGCTTTAGATTCTACCTTAGGAGCTATGTTAGCTCAGCTTGATGATGCGAAGAGAGAACGTGCTAATTATTATATTAGCCGAACCTTCATCAGTTATGAAACCCGCTACAAAACATTAGAAAAACTATGTCTAGCAATCGTGTTTGCTATGCAAAAATTATGCCATTATATGCTTAATCAAAAAACTTATGTCATTCCCAAATATGATCCCTTGAGGTATCTCATGAGTCGACCTTATTTATCGGGTCGCACAGCCAAGTGGGTTCTTGCTCTAAGCGAGTTTGACCTCACGTTCATAGGACAAAAGTCTCGTTAAGGGTCAAATCATAGCAGATCAATTAGTCGCTGCACCCTTAGAGTCTACCCATCCCCTCATCATTGAGTTTCCTGATGAATGCCTTCAATTAGAGGCAGACCATATTGAACAATGGTCCTTATACTTTGATGGAGCCCGATGCATGAGTGGGGCTAGTGCGGGTATTATTTTAATATCCCCGCAAAAACATCTTATTCCTCTGTCCTTCAAATTAACATTTGCTTGCACCAACAATACTTCGAATATGAAGCTCTAATCCTTGGATTACGAGCTGCCTTGGCGCTAAAAATTAAACATCTGTTAGTTTTTGGTGATTCTCAACTTGTTATAAACCAAATTAATGAAGTTTATCAGACCAGAGATGATAAACTGCGCCCATATAAAGCCTATGTTTTACAATTAATGTCTTTATTTGATCAAGTTACCTTGGAAGCTATTCCTCGAACTTGCAACCGTGCAGCTGATGCTATGGCCGCAGCTGCATCTCTCCCGCCCTTGGAGTTAGATGACGAATATGCCACTATCATTATTCGTCGACTCCAGGAACCCGCTTCAAATAAGTCATGCTTAGAACCTTTGGATGTGTTTCTAATCAATGAAACTACTCCTGAACCTTGGTATACGGATATATTTGATTTTCTCCAAAATGGGACTTTCCTTGCCAATTCTAATAGAAACCAACGTCGGTTATTACGTAGATGAGCAAGTCGATTTGTAATAATTGGCAATACTTTATATAGGAGATCTTTTGAAGGTATCCTATTAAGATGTTTGAATTTAGAAGAATCCAAATCAGCCTTGAGTGAAGCCCACGATGGATCTTGTGGAGGACACTTCAATGGTAGTGTCATTGCTAAAAAGCTCCTTAGGATAGGATACTTTTGGCCTACCATGGAGAATGATGCACATGATTATGTGCGCCATTGCGACAAGTGCCAGAAACATGCTGACCTTGTCCATGCGCCTGCACAAGAACTATAGGTGATTTCATCTCCTTGGCCCTTTTCAAAATGGGGTTTAGATATTATTGGCAAAATCAATCTTGTGTCATCTGATGGACACAAATTCATCATAACCGCCACTAAGTATTTCACGAAGTGGGTTGAAGCTATGCCTTTAGCTTCTTGCACTGGCACACAAGTCTCTAAATTTATTTTTAATCAAATCATTTGTAGGTTCGGAATTCTTGCAAATCTCATCTCTGATAATGGAACTTGTTTCAAAAATAAAGATGTTAAAAAATTATGCCAAAAATATAAGATTCAACATCGCTGGTCCACTCCCTATTATCCTCAGGGTAATGGTCAAGAAGAAGCATCTAACAAAACCTTAATCAAAATTCTCAAAATATTGGTCAATAAATCTGGCCGTGACTGGCACATTCAGTTATATCCAACCTTGTGGGCCTATCGAACTAGTGTTCGAACCCCCACTGGAACTTCACCTTTTGTTTTGGTTTATGGTGCTGAAGTCATTTTTCCCTTTGAATTAGAAGTTCCTTCTTTGGCTCTACTACTTCAAGATACCGAAGTAGGAGATGAATATCGAGCTAGCAGACTCAGTCAACTGGAACTCCTAGATGAAAAATGCATCAATGCTTTGGAGCATCTCCGTGCCTACCAAAACAAGCTTAAAAGATCATATGCTAAAAAAGTTCGTCATCGATCCTTTGAGATCGACGACCTTGTTTTAAAAGAAAATAAAAAAAATACTAATGCAACTAAGGACCTTAAAGGTAAATTTGAGCCCAACTGGCTTGGACCATACATTATCACTGCTAAATTTGAATTGGGAGCATACAAATTATCTACCTTAGATGGTAAAGAACTTAAAGAACCCATGAACATTTTGCATCTTAAACGTTACTATGTATAAATTTGGTCATTTCATCCTTGTATATATTTGTTTAAAATATTTCACAAATCACTATTTTGTATTTCTTTCAAATTCAAAAACACCAAAAACATTCATAATCATCAAAATATTCAAAACTATTTGTTGTATTTATTTATGGCACTTGTTAATTCTTTCAAAAACAAAAAAATAATAATAAAAATAAAAAAACAGCAATATTCTTGACTCTTTCGAAACCAAAACAACATAAAAAAAGAAAGAGAGAGTCAACATTCTCAAAACTTCTCAAAAAGTATTTATATATATCTTCTTACAAATGTTGCAGTTATATGTTTCAAATTATTTTGGATAAATTAGCATTTATTTGGAATCCCTCACTTTCACACTCACAAAAATAAATATCTTGATTTTTATCTGACATGATTACTAATCTCTCTTATATCAAAGTCCACAAAATTCAATTAAATAAAGTTTGAGCACAGAGAATTGATCTTGTTATTTACTTAAACCAAGCACATCCTTTCACAATAAAATGATTATATTTGTAATTTCCATGCTATGCTACATAGTAGAAGTGGTTTCTTGAGCGAAAAGTTTCCCCTGCTATCCTATCATGCACATGGTCTAGAATCTTTGAGAATTGGCAAAAGGACAAGCTCACCCCTACCCGGAATAAAAATCCCTTGCTCTATAGCTAATCCGAGCAAGTATCCCTAGTATAGAAAAAAAAAAAAAAGAAGAAGCAAAGTTCAAGAAAAAGAGAAAAAGAAAAATGTTATTTTATATCATTACAACAATGTTCCAAGCATTATCAAGCAAAAATACAAAAAGAAAACAAATGAAAGCAAAAGCAAAAGCAATAAAATCCCTTTCCCTACCCTTTGAAAAGAAAAGAAGGGTTGATGAGCTTGAATCCTTGGAATTCTCAATTATTCGAAAACTGTGAGGTAAGCCCCATAACAGGTGGTTTGTGCCCAACCTCGCTTGGCCTTGGGTAACTCCTAGCGTGGCGATATTTCTGTCACATTAGCGACCTTCTTTTGTACAGGACCTATGTCTCGCTTATGGATTAGCTAGCTCTTGATAATCCGACTTACATAGTAGTCTAGTATGGTTATATGCATCTACATCATGGTTAATGAACACTTATTTGGTTCATTCAAATCACTTGTATCATATTATCTTGCTCAAAACTGGTAAACGAACATAGCAATTGCACACACATTTGTATTTGAGAGATTTTGTGTATCATTATGATAAATCAAGATTGGAAATGAATTCACATATGCACATGGGATTTCTTATAAATCTAAATTTTGTCTTTAAGATACTTTGAAATATATTTTTTGCAAATTGTTTGGAATAAATTCATTTTCTTCTTTAAAGTACAGTTGTTTAGTATAAAGACAACTACATACATAATAGAAAAAATCAAAATTTCTTTCAAAACCATACAATCAAAACACACATATATATATATTGTCGACTTTCGCGATGATGGTATAGTTCCAAAACCAAAATTGGAATTTTATGCCTAGCGCAAGTCCTCATCTTCATATTTTTTACTATTTTTAAAAATTAAAAATCAACCATGCAATAAAAACTATCTCTTTTTGGATTTCGCGATGATGGTATAAGTCTATACCTACATATTCTATGCCTAGCGCAAACCATTGTACCAATTTTTATTCCCCATTTATTTGAAAATCATGAAAAACATATGACTTAAATCATTATGTTACACAATTATGCTTTCAAAAGCATGCACATTATCACTATTTCATGTCATTATGTCAACCTTCAATTTTGCAATGATGGTATAATTCCTAGGGAATTATCCAAAAATTTTATCACACTTAGGAATTTATGCCTAGCAAAAAAAAAAATCATTTTAACATTATTTCATGCATACTATTTTTATGAAACTCTAAAAACAAATCATCATCATCATCATTTGCACCATTGCACCAAAGTCTTAAGACAGTCTCTTAAGCACTCTTTTACTTTTAACAATATTTCTATACTGGGATTAGCTTGACGATCGAGTGAGCGATGACTCCATGAAATGGTCTATAATAGTGACAATGTCCTTTGAAATTATTGTTAAAAGTCCCTTTTTATTTTTTTATCAAATCATCACATCACAAACAACCAATTTGTTCTATCAGATTCTTTCATTTAAATTTTTTAAGCATGACATTTCAACCATAATATTTCCAACGACGTAATTACATGAATCATCAAATCAATCAATCAAAACATTTAAAAGCATCATAAAAATATATAAGACACAAGTCATATGATCAAAAATATCTCATCTATATCTGTATCAACCATAATATACATCATATCAAAACCGAATCGGTATGCCATAACGACCTCGACATACTCAATCCTCTATCAAAAATAATAAATACTATATATCAATATTGCAGTGCAACGTAGTAGCTAGCCTCGAGATCCCCTCGAGCTCTCAGCCTCATCTCCTCCCCCGCCCTGATGTGGAGGAGGTGGTCCCATAAAAATGAATAATAAAAAAAATGAATTAGGGTGTTACCCTATTTTTCTTAATTTTATTCAAAAACACTTAACAACATTTTTAAAAATTTTGCTTTTCCACGTTTTTACCTCAAACGTTCGATTTGGGTAAAAACACGGAGGGGGCACCATAGTAAGCTGTCGTACGATTCGACC
The DNA here is from genome assembly GCA_028583015.1 of Wollemia nobilis. Lineage (NCBI taxonomy): Eukaryota > Viridiplantae > Streptophyta > Pinopsida > Araucariales > Araucariaceae > Wollemia > Wollemia nobilis. The sequence goes on from JAQPPZ010002499.1 coordinate 6,456,653, forward strand.
TAGAATCGTCGCCTAAAAATGGGAATAATTTTTTCTTTCTCGTAGATCGAGAAGAACTCATCTTTAACGTATTTTCTTCAAAAAATTCGCTAAAGAGGGGGCAAAATGTAGCACCCTAAAATTGGCGCAATAAAACCTTAATAATTACACTTACTCTAGTAAATAATTCAAATTCAAATTTCAACCTCCAAAATCGCTCCCAAACCGCCGCTTAATCCGTTTCCTCGTTTCCTACGCCATTTTTAGAGTTTGTTTTGATCGTTTGACGATATCGTCGCCGATCAGACGATATCGCCTCAAATCGGATGATTTCGTCTGGGCTAAGACGTCCAGACGATCTTGTCCCAAAACTGATTTTTCACAATTAGTCTTTGTTCCAACGACGTCTCTAATCCGGGTAGAAGTGTGTCTGCGCCGTTAGAGACCCTCCCCGTTGGAGATCTCCCAAATAGTGATGATCTCCAACCTCCCAACCTCTATCCTAAGCCTATTTAATCCTAAGCCTTCCCCCTTAGCATTCCCCTGGCTGAAATTCCCTGTAACTTGAATTCTACATGCACTAGACCATCTTAAAACATTGTTTGCATTCGCATTTTTTCAAGTTTGTTTCCAGGAACTTCATTGTTTTTCAGCTGGAGCAAGCTCAGTTCGTCTCAAACGATCTCGTACAATCTTGGACGATCTCGACCCAATTCGAGACGATTTCGACTGTAGTTCACATTGGGGGCAATCAGTGCCCAGAGTTTGCATTTCTTCATCCTTTTTTTGTTGTATTATTCTGCATTTAGTTAATTCTATGGTTATTCTTTATTATTCTGCATCTTGGAGTTCACCCATGTAGCTTTAATGCATAATAAAAGCATAAATTATCATTAGATCATTATAATGCATTCGTGTTTTTTCTTATTATCATCATTTTAATGTTCTTACTGTCATTTTACATCATTACCCTCTATTATCATAGTTGCATTCCTTGTATTTTGCATCTATTTTTCTGTTTGCAGGTCTTTGATGAATTTGTATGACAAATTCGTCTGATGAATTCGTCAGATCTCAGACGATCTTGTCAGATAGGAGACGATCTTGTCGAATTCCAGACGATCCTGACTACTTCAAAAATCAAAACCTTCATCAGACATCCGGATCAGGTATGGGTCTTTAAACCATCTTGTTCTTTCTGTTTTTCTATCCAAATATGTTTTTGTCTTCATTTAAATCTGCATTTCATATAGAATAGCTTAGACATATTTTGGCCAAACCTAGGACTTGGATGATTAAAGCTAAAACTGAACCCATCAAACACATTCCCAACCTAGGCATGGAAACTACCATTCAAACGTTTCCTGGTGAACCCACCTTCCGTCAAAAAATCACCATAATACACCTCCCCCGAGAGGCGGGACCTTCGCAAAGCCTCTCAGTCTGAGGTACCATGCCATCCTTTTCCCATCCTCCTTCCGGGCACAGATCCTCTAGCCTGAAGGTAGGGATGCGAAAAATTTGGAGCGATACAGTGCTTTTTGAATTTTTGAATATTTTTTTAATGGTGGAAAATGGTAAATAAGGTTGAGAAGGTTAAGAGAAAATATCTCCCATCTGATTTTTCCGTCCTTGCCGTCCAAAGCCACCATTCATGGAAAAGATCAATTTTGATCCTCTTCTAGGATAAACACAGAAATAACTACAGCATAATAGGAAGTTATTTGCAAGATAGAAATGGCATATTCTAAAGTGAAGAAATATGTGTGAGATATTTCTATACTTCTCTCACGTACTCCCACCCCTGAAGATGCTTTCTAAGGGCCAATGACTACTACTGCAACACAAACTGTCCAGATTTGCATTTATTTCAAATTTAGAATTATTAGCAAATCACTGTAAAGTAGCACATAGGATGATTTGAGCATTGGATATATTGTAAATATTTATATAAATAACACAACTCCCTCCTTGGTTGAGCCAGTTAGGAATTAAAATAGAGGAGAGTTTTCAATAGTAGCAATTCGCATTGTACAACAATTTTTTGTAACAATTTTTAGCATGTTTTGTCATCAATAAAAGTGTAGTTATTTTATCATTTTATGTTGAGTGTTAATTAGTTAAGGAGTGCTTTTCACCTCCTTCTAGATTAGGAAGTATGGGCCCACTTTTAGATCTAGAAGGAGGGATTTTATGGCAGGTTTTAATCTATAATTTTGTTGCAGCAGAATTAATAGATTACTTGCTAGATTTTATTTTCTTGTTTTTATTTTGTATTATGTGATTGATGTTTTCTATTATGTTTGTGTACAATATTTATGTGTGTGTCAGCTAACAAATTATATTAAACATTTATTTCTTGTTTCCTTTGCTTTCCATATTTTGTTATTTTTATGTTTTAGCAGCTTTCAATTTCTAGCAGATTTCATTTTTTTGTCAATTCTTATAGCAAAAGCTTGACGACCTTTTGTGGCAGGGCATTGAGAGGTGTTTTATTTCCAAGCATCACTTCCATTATGCATGAGTAAAATAGATTTCAATTTTGCAAGTGTAATTTAGGATTTCATTTTAGCAACATTTCAATTTAGCAAATTCAATTCTGCAAAAGTAGATTAAATTTCAATTCTTGCAATTGTAGTTAGTTGTTAAATTTTGCAATTTAAATTTAGTTTTTAATTCCTGTAATTTATTTTAGTTTTCATTCTGCAAACTAGGTTTAGTGTGACAGAAAAAGGCTAAACCAAAATCTGCTTCACCAATAAATGCTTGAAATATGAATGCCTGAATTGTACTCTGCCCTAGCCTTCTATCATAGACAACCTTGGACACCACCCCGGATTGATAAGATCTTTGAGATTTAACGATGTGCTTAACGACAACGCATCAAAGGCCAATAATATCTTGCTCCAAGAATATTTTAGGTGGGTCATTTTTTCAAATAGTATCCTCTAAAAGTATCATCATAACATACTTAAAGAATGTAATAGACCTCATATTCCCTAACACACCTTCACAAAACATGATTAGATCAACATTTAAAAAATAGTCCTTTTATGCATTAGAAAGATGAACTTTGTCACACTAGCTGGTGTCTTTTATTTCAAGTGATGTGGTAAGGAATCTTATTGGTTACAAAGTAGTTATAAATATCTACAAACCAGAGAAAGTGAGTAGATATTGTGAATAAATTTTCATTAGGAAAGAATCATCCATTGGTTCTTTCTCTTTGATAGTATTTAGTCTTGACAATAAATCAACAACTACATTTCCTCTATTGGGTCTATCTACAATAGTTATATCAAATTTCTGTAGTAGCAATAGCTATTTGATCACTTGTTCCCTTACCATTGGTTTATTCATTAAGTATTTAATTATGGAGTGATCAATATGCACATACATAGGGTATCCTCTAATATAGTGACACAATTTGTTAATGGCATAGACTAATACCAGAAATTCTCTTTTGGCTATGTAATTCTTCTCAACACCTGTAAAGTTTTTATTGATATAATATATAGCATAATTTTTATCATTTTCCTCATATTTTTGGTTGAGGATAGAACCTATTGTGGTGTTGGAAGCATAAATATGGATGTGGAATGGAATATTACAATTAGATCCTCTTAATACTGGCATGATGGTAATATTTTCCTTGATGGATTTGAATACCTCTTAACATCCCTTGGTCCATTTGAACTCAATATTTTTGGTAAGGAGGGTAAATAATGGAACAGTGATCTTACTAAATGTTTTGATAAGACACCTATAATAACTATAATGTCCTAAGAAAATCCTAACATCTATTTCAGTTTGAGGTGGAGGCAACTGACTTATGACTTCTATTTTCTTAGGGTCTACTTTGTGTTGAGATATGATGCCCTAGTACAATACCTTCATCCATCATTATTAAGCACTTTTTATTGCTTAAGGATAGATTATGGGATTCACATCAAATAAGGACTTGGTCTAGAATATGGAGAGCTTCATTGAAGGCATATCTATAAACTGTGAAGTCATCCACGTATACTTTGACACAATCATTAGAAAGATTCATAAAAATAGATAAAACTACTCGTTGAAGAGTCATGGGAGTGTTGCACAACCCAAAATGTAAGACACTATAATAAATTGTTCCCCAAGGGCATGTGAAAGCAGTTTTATCTTGATCTTTTGGTGCCACTTGTATTTGATTGTACCTACTAAAACCATCTAGGAAAAAAAATATTTCTTCCTGTAGAGGGTATCGAGAACTTGACCTATAAAAGGTAATGGGAAAAGTTTTTTTTTTGTGGCATTTTTTCTCTATAGTCAATGCACACTTGCATTTTTTCCTTTTTTGGGAACAATAACCAATGGAAAGACCCATTTACTCTTAGAGATAGGGTAGATAAATCCTACATATAGTAGCTTTCCAATATCGGTCTTTACCATATCCATCAAAGTAGAATTTATCCTTCTTCAGGGTTGGAAGACAAGTTTCTTCTTAGTAGGATAAATTCCATGAGTGCATATATCAAGGTGTATTTCCTTCATATCACTATAGTCCATGCAAATGTATTAACATGTGAGATTAAAAAATTGAATAACTTAGCTTCTTCTCCATATAAAAACCAACTATTAGCATTTATATATTTCTCTAGTTGTACCTCTATTTTCTTTGTGTCTGGTAGCACCGAATTGACTCCTTTGCTCACCAATAAGTTTAAAGGAAAATGGTGGGATAGTAAGGAATAAAAAATTTGAGTATTTTCATTGAAAGTGAGGTTAACTAAAGTACATTTAAAATATTTGAGGATATTCCTTTGTTGTTTATGTGGTAAAGTGAATGAACTATCTTTTACTGATACAAGTGATAAAGGTTCCATCAAAAAGGTTTCATCCTCAAAGATAGCTTCCTCTAATAATTATATCTCTTCTTCAAGCTCTTTTACTATCACCTTACCTAAATGAACAAGCTTATTTTGTTCTCTAGGTTCATCCACCCATAGAATTCTAGATAAATCCATGCTATTTCTGGTTGGAGGGTATAGAAACATATTTTTAGTATTAAATCCATTAGATATAGTGATATCCCCATAATGACAATCCAGAAATGCAACATTCATAACCAACCAAGGTTTTCCAAGGATTAATGGATAACTAATCATCCTGGTTCTTGAATAGAGAATCATGAAATCAATGGGATATTCCCATGATTCTATGGTTACTAGCATGTCTTTTATTATTCCCTCAGGTTGGGCTATATATTGATATTCTAGATAAAGGATAGTGGAAGTAGGCCACATATTAGTCAAGGATAATTGATTCATCATTTTGGTAGTCATGACATTTATTACAACTCCTAAGTCAACCAAGACATTGAGTATTTTTATTGTATCAATAGAAACAACAATAATAGGATTCTCAAGATCTCCATATTTGGGTGGAATGAGTTTACTTTCTAAAATATCAACTAATTTCCCATATCCTTGTATGGATTTTGAATAAGCCTTTCATCTTCTTCCAGGATTCTTAACACACATATCTCGAATGACCTTGCTAAAAATTGGTATATCCTTGATTTCTTGGAGTAAGGGGATTGTTATGTTTAATCTCTTTAATTATCCTAATAGGTAAAATTCCTTAGAATGATCTTCTTTAGGCTCCAATATTTTAGGATAGGGTGCTTGGTGAATTTCAAGAGGAATAATATTTGGAAGGTTTTCTTCTTCTTTATTTTTTGGATTGGGTTTTGATGGAGTATTTTACCTTTCCTTCTAGATTTCTTCTTTTTTGGGAGGCTATGGATCAAGCAATTTCCTAAGTGAATTTTCACATTAACATAATTGATAACATTGATATTAATTGTGTTGTTATGCTCTACATTATAGACATGAGCTACCTATCTATTATTATTTGGGTTGGCCATAGGTTGAGCTAGTAGTAGAGGTTTCTTTAGTAGTTGTGATTGTACTTCTTGAGAGGCACGAATAGGTACTGGTAGAAATGGTTGTTGTTGGATTTCAAACTATCACTATCCCCCATAAGATTAATTATATTAGGATGAACTTGACCAATGTTGATTCTAATTTGACCATAATTGGTTTGGCATTTATTGCATCCATTATGGATTAAACCATACTTTGTTATTTCATTTAGGATATGGAGACCAAGGGTATTAACCTCATTGTTGTTATGGTGGGGGAATATTCCATGGAGTTTCCCATAGATTTTATGATCATGGTGCTCTTTAATTATGAGAAAAATTATTTTGTTGTCCCATGTAATTGAGTTCCTCTATATTAGGAGGACTCCTTCCAAGGTTAGCCTTGATTTCTAGTAAAATATCACATCATTGTGTAGGGTGAATTTTCTCACAAATACTACAAATATTGGTTTTTTTAAGAGGGTATTATTGTAAAGCATATTTTTTCCTACATCTTGGATAATATATAGCCAATGGTTCATTGGACTTAGTTTTAGCTTGTATTTCATCCGATGTTGTGTTTAAGTGTAAGAGAATATTAGTTTTGAAACTAGAAAATTTAAAATAGGTTTATCTCATTGCCACTCTTCTCTACTATGTGTCTATGTGTTCCTTTCCTTGTTTTGGAGTAGTTTTAACGTAGTTCCATAATATCATAAAGATATATCTTTTTCACATAACATCTCCATGAGGTTTAAATCCCTCCAATCATGTTGTACTCCTCATACTAATATTACTTTTCCAAGTTCAAGGTCCATGTTTTTCCCACATATTTTCTAAACAAAAAAGAATTTATCTAGGTAATCCTCAAGAGTCTTGTATTTTTTTTCTTTTATCTTAAATAGTTCTTCCTTTCAATCCCTAATATGATGATACTCCTCATATTATTCTAAAAATACCTTTAACATATCATCCCAACTACGTATGCTTTTTAGGACTAACCCCATAAACCATCGTATAAATACATCCTTGAGCATGGAAGGGAACAATTTAAGTTTGTTATTGTTTGTTGTGTAGTTGTAAGTTTAAAATATGATTTTGAATTCAAATAGGAACTTTTATGGATCCTCCAGGGTAGTTATTTTAAGGTAGGTAGGTTTGACAAAGAAATATTTTTCATTTGAGCTTGCACATTGGGGTCTAACCGAATAACATATGTAAAGGTTCTAACATGATTGTTAGTTTCCCCCTGTTGTATGTTGATCTACCCATATCTATATTATTTTTATCTTGTCTATCTCCCATATTGTTATATTCCCATAAAATGTTATGGAATCATTTGTATTCTTGAAAATTTCTAAATGGAATTTGTGGACCACTACCAAGTTCTTTTGTTTCAAGGAATCCTTTAGATCCTAAAGCTAATGATGATTGTTCACTAGCACTTTCTTCATCTACTTGTAGTAGAATGTTTGGAATCTCAACTATAGGTATATGGTACTCTTGTGCAACCTCTTGGTATGGTTGTTGTGCTTATGTGGCTTGTTGGGGGATCTTTTTGATGAGTATCCCTTGGTTTTATCTCAACCTTTTTTTTTTTTTTTGGTAATGAAGGGATTATATCATTAAAACCAGGTTTTAGAGGTTAACCCAAAACCTATTACAAAATTCATCATAATGATATTAAGGACTATATCCTTACTGAGGACAGTCTATCCATCGATACTATTGTATTTCATAAAAATAAGAGCCGAGAGGGCATACAATATTTTACATATATTACCAACAAAAAGAAGCTTCGAACAGTTATACCCAACTGCTGTACATATATCCGATCTTCTAATCATGACAATAAACATAACTATTGCATATTTCAAACCAAAACAAAAAGGACTTTATCCTTAACACATAGATAAAACCACAATTATCGCCGAAAGGAGCAAAGCATAGAGAGCACATATGGCGTTATTTCTAACCAAAAAACACAAATGCTCGCACCTTTGCTTGCAAAAATAATTTAAAAATTTACCAGATTTTTATTAAACTTCGTGACTTTGCTCCTTCCTATCCAGGTCCATGAATCTGTCATTCTTGGAAATCATATTGAATAATTTCATCCACATCACTTGGAGCCCCATAATCCCAAGTTACAAACCCATCAACATACACTCCTATGTTAGCCAACCTATCTGCTACTTTTTTTGACCTCCTGGAACACGTGATGGGCCATTCTTTCTCTCCTAGCCTGATAAAATATCCTTACCTCTTCCAAGATAGTTTTGATTCGCCATGGCATATTTTTATCATTAATTAGGAGGTTTATAATGTGCATTGAGTCACCTTCAATAATTAGCTTATCCTCTATCTCCTGATCCAATTGGAGACCTCTCCATAATGCTCTCGCCTCTGCCTCATTATTTGTCCTTATCCCTAGCTACTCGTAAAAATCCCTGACCATTATTCCTTCATGGTCTCTGACTATTCCACCCACCCCTAATTTTCCTAGATTATCCTTTATAGCCCCGTAAAAATTGAATTTCATCCAACCAACCAGAGGCGCAGACCACTTGACACATTCTAGGATTGGGTCTGTTAGGAGCAGGGTATTCCATAAAGGTTAATCTCAAATATTGAGCAATCTGGGTCTCATTATGATGCAGAACATGGGCTTAAGGGGAAATAAGACTAGCGTTTTCTTTGGCAAAGGTGAGGATCCTAGAAATGACAGTGGGGGGATCATGGCTGGACTCGTGAATAGCTCTATGATTATGCTTTAACCACACCTACCAGAGAAAGTGGTGATGACAGACCTTCCACATGAACCTAAGTCTAGGGCTTATGAAAGTTCTTGGCCATTGGTCAAAAAGTTCAACAATGGTAGCAGGTCTGGCCTAAGAAATACCGAAGGCTTGAAAACTCCATATAGAATACTCCGAGAAAAGAACAATCCAAGAAAATGTGAAGGATGGACTCCCAATTGTTCCTACAGAGAAGACATCGGTTAGCAAGAATGATACCTCTCTTAATCATGTTGTCGATGGTGATTATTATTCCTTGGATTGCTAGCCACGAGAACACTGCAATTTTGGGAATTAAATTCTTGACCTACACCTGTTTAGTCTGGAGGATAGGATCCTCAAAATATATCAATAATTTGTAGGTGGATTTTATTGAGAATTGACCACTTTTAGTAGAATCCCATGTGATCCTATCCTCCCTTGGACTAGTAGGTATGAATTGATGATTTAATATTCCTCTTATTTATTTAGATTCAACATCATGACCTGAGATTCTAATTTATTTCCACAAAAATATTCCACTATCCTGGTTGATAAATATACAACTTTCCTTCCATAAAGTTCATCCATAATCCTTATGATCCTAACAAGGTGAGGAAGCTAATACAAAGGTTCCTCCTTAGCCCACCTATCATCCTAGAAATTTATCTTCTATCCATTCCCTAACACCCATATCAGACCTCTCTGAATGATCTCTCTGCTACTGAGAATCACTTTCCAAAAAGTTGATCCCTTGCTCTGAATATTGTCATCGAGGAAGTCAATATTTTGGAGATATTTCCTTTTCATTATGGTAACCCAATAATTCTCCTCATTTGTCAAAAGACACCAAGCTTGCTTGGCTAGCAGGGCATTGTTCATGTGGGCAACTCTTCTCAATCCTAAACCTCCATTTTCTTTTGGCCTACAAACTTTACTCCATCCTACTAAATGAATTTTTTGCTTTTCCTCCAATCTAGACTAAAGAAAGTTCTTCTGCAGGTGCTCAATATTCTGATGAATCTTGGATAAAGCCTTAAACACATATAAGAAGTAAACTGGTATGCTTTGTAAAGAGGCCATGGTGAGAGTAAGTTTTCCTGCCTGAGATAGTAGGTGACCCTTCCACCTAGCTAGCTTCTTTTGAACTCTTTCTATGACCTTGTCCCACATGGAATCTCCAAGATCACCAAAAAATAGGGGAAGGCATAAATAAGTAGTAGGAAGGGAAGCTAAAGCGCATCCAAGAATACCTGCGATCCTTCCCTGATGTTGGATAGGAGTATTCAAAAAATACAGTTTACTTTTTGTTAAAATTGACCTTTTGACCAGCTACATCTTCATATAGCTAGAGAATGCATTTGATCCTCTTGGATTCCACCATGGAAGCCTGAGTTAGTATGAGAGTATCATCAAAAAATTGTTGATGGGTAACAGGGCTGGTACGTGAAGTGACTTTAATTCCTGATATTATCCCTACATTGCATGTCACTTTAATTGTTCTACCTAGTTCCTCCGCCACTATGATGAATAACATCAGACTGATGGGATCACCTTGTTGAATCCCTTTGTGACTTTGAAAATAACCAGAAGTAGTGCCATTAACCACAATTGAGAACCAGGCCTTTGATACGCACTCCTGAATCAGCATGACCCACCGAGGGTGAAAGCCAAATTTTAGAAGTATCACAATGAGAAAATCCCAATTTATTCGGTCAAAAGCTTTGTTCATGTATAATTTAAGAGCAAATACTACCTCATTAGTCTTGCTTGTAGTGTGCAACGCTTTATGAATAGTGATTAATCCATCCACAATTTTTCTCCCTTGCATCGAAATTCCTTGACAGGGGTCAATGATTAGGGGCAACACTTCCTTTAACCTGCTGGCCATTACTTTAGTTAAAATATTATAAGAGATGTTGCATAAAATGATGGGCCTAAAATATGCCATAGTCTTAGGGGTGGGACCCTTAGGAATTAGAGCTATGAAAGTTGAATTGAAAATCCTCAGGATGTGTTTAGATGCTTGAAACTCCTTAATGGCAGAAGTGACATCCTTGCCCACAATGTACCAAAAGACCTGATAGAAGCGAGGAGGAAAGGCATCCGGGCTTGGGGCCTTATCAGCTTGCATACTAAACAGAGCTTTCCTAATCTCTTCGTAAGTGAAAGGAGCCAAAAGATTCTCGTTAATGCCCACATCAACAATACTGAGAATAAATTGGAGGAGGAAATCCTTAGCTTCTTCCATACACTAGAATTCTTCACCCAGGACATAACTAAAATATTTAACTACTTATTCCCTAATCTCAACAAAATATTGAGTTTTTGATCCATCTAATTTTGTCAATTATCTGATTTTATTTTTGCTCCCATTTCTTAGAGTGATTGCATGGAAATTTTTTGAATTGGAATCCCCCTATTTTAACCACAGTGCCCTGGATTTTTTCCTCCATTAAATTTCCTCATAAGACAAAATGTTGTGAAATTATGCTACCTTATTTTGCTCCTCCATTCTCAAGGCTTCATCATATTCACCATTTTGAATCTTATTGTCTATGTCATGTAGGATTTCCCCCACTTGCTTCTTGTTTTCAAAAAGGTTCCCAAACACTTCCTTATTCCAAATTCTAATATTTTCTTTTACATATTTTAATTTTTGATCCAGTTTGAATGCAAGAGATTCCCTAGGTTGGTTGCTACCACAATTTGATTATGTTTTATTTTAACTCAGGGTGCCTAATCCACATGGACTGAAATATGAACAGGTTTTTAAAAAAAATTACTTTTGGTACCTCCAAAATGATTGGGTTATGGTTTGATCCTACTTTAGGTAGGGCTTGCAACAACCTCCTTAGATAAGAAAAATATATCAAGCCTCTCCTAGATAAGTTGACTTCCTATTCTTCAGTTTCTCTAGGTGTACTTGGCTCCTCGTAGTTTCACATCCATCAAAAAAATTGAATTGAAAAACTTGCTAAACTCATCTATGCTTCTGGTTGGAAGTCCAAATCCTCATTTTTTATCAGTGGGGTATAAAGGTGAGTTGAAATCTCCTGTAAAAACCCATGGAATGCCACTGAAGGCTTAACTTAGTTTACTTAAGAACTCCCACAACAAAGCTCTTCCTTGAACTGAGTTAGGGGCGTAAACATTAGAGAAAATCCATGAACTATTACTATCAAAATTTTGGAAAAGGACACTGAAAGCCCTATATTCATCCTGAATAATACTGCTTTCAACAACCTTAGGATCCCATAGAAACATGATACCTCATGATGCTCCTTTATCTGGTTTGGAGACCATGTTTGCTTGACTCCAGATATTTTTTGCAATAGTTCTAGACTGGGCCTCATCTGTTTTAGTTTCTTGCAACATTAGGATTGTTGGATTATGTTCCTTTCTTATGGAACTTACCACCCTTTGTGTGGGTATGCCATTTATACCTCTCACATTCCATGAAAGAACCTTTATTTGGATTGTTTAGGAATTCTTCCCCTCCCCCTCCCTTGGGGATGTTTTACTGATTTGATCTCTTCCTGGGAAAGTATAACCTTTTGGATTAGAGTTTTCTATTTTCCATTAGCAACTTCATTCTCCATTTTTAGTTTGTTATGCTCTACATTGGACATTCTCCCCCACCTTTTCTCACTACAAAAATCTATTGGAGATTTCATAGTGCTTATGGGTTTCTTAGGGCTAAATTGGTAAGGGATAAGCTACTTAAGTATTGGGCTTCCACATTCCTTAGTCCTATGATATTCTACCACATCTAACCTTGAAATTATATCTTCTTGCTTTTTTCCTATACTTTCCTGAGTTTTGGTCTGGACCTTCTAAAGGAATTTATTTTCGATGGTCTTCCATATCAACGTCTAAAATATTCTGCTCATTCTTATGAACTCTAGGGGAATGAACTATCCATTCTATAGTAGCTGATTGAATTCTGGTAACAATGCTAGGAAGAGGGGGTTTCTTCAAATCTAAGTCCTCCACTCGTTTTCTTAAAATTTTAGGGTTTATTTTCCCCATTCCCATATGTCTTGAGGGACTGAAAATGGTAGGGTTTGAAGGACCCGATCTCGAAGGAGATTCCAAAGTGTCGGGTAGTTCAACTTGGGGGCTAACTTCCTCCAACTCTTGAGACTCCCCATCAGTCTCTAAATTGGCCAAAATTGTAAATTTTTTAGAGCTTGGGAGCTTAGGGCTTACCTGTGCATCTTGGTCATCAGTGACCTTTGCTTTTCTCTATCTAGCACCTGCCCTGCACTTTATTTCCTCTTCTCCTGGTAGAAATAGTTGTTTTTTGATGGTTTGAAACCTCCTTTGCCCACTTGATCCTTTTGAGGGAAGTTTATAATTTTTCCTTTTTCATTCCCTTCTACCTTCTGGTTGTCTCTGCTGGTTGCCATATTTGGACATTGGTTTCATAAATGGTCCTGGATTTTGCATTCGAAGCAAAAAGTCAACCTATTTTCATACTCCACTACATATTTTCATAGGTAATATCCATACCCTAGCTCGACACAACACGGTAGCTCAGATTCCAAATCAACATTAACACACATCCTTGCATGCTTCATTCTTGACCTAGCCAAGGTTGCATGGTCAATAGACACTAGCTCTCTAATAGCTCTTGCTATACCTTGCAACCAGTATTCATTGAAGAACTAAGTGGGTAAATTTGGAAACCAAACCCAGATGGGAGCTATGTTTATATTATGTTTCTCAGGGTCAAATTCCTCACCCCAACGTCTTAGGAATAAACTCCTTTTTCCTAAAAACTAAGGGCCTCCCGTCAATATGTGATTTGTGTCCTCATTATTATTGAAGTGAATAATTAAAAACCCTCTTGAAAGGATGACCATCTCTAAACTACCCATCGTTCGCCATTTGGCCATGGCCCATGACCTGATAGTTTCTATATCCGGTCTCCCTCCTAGAAATTTTCCAACCAGCGAATGTTATTCCATGGATAGGAACGTCCCCATGGAGCTTACATATGCCATTATTTTATTTTTGACTAGAATAAGAGGCGAGAGTGAGTGATACTCACTCCTTTTCCTTTAAGAGTCTCAGAAAAAGATAGACCTCTCCTAGCATTTGCGTTATCCTTTGTGGCTCTTTTGTCAGGGTCTTTTGGAAGGGGGTCAAGTCCTCTCACTTGACCATCTACAGACTGTGCCATAGAATACCTAACTTCCTCTGGGTCCTCGCCTGACTCCTGTTCGATATTCCCATCCAAGTCTTTCATACCTTGTCTACCGCTTTGGCTGCAGTTCCTGCCCGTCACTTTCGATCCTCTGCTGACTCTTCCTCCGCTATCGTTGATCCTTTCCTTTGTCATCCTCCCTTTATTATCTTCTTGAGACCCTAAATTATAATTTTAATTATTCTCTCAACCTATTCATACACTATAAATTTTCAAATAAACCTTTTTTTATAATCTAATTGCCTCCACTTTCCATTCTCAATATCATTAGCTTTTCTTAGTTTAATTGACTAGTATCCTATTGGCATAAGCATAAATAAGCACATTAGGTATCTTGGTCTATATGATTGGATTTAGGATTTATCCTAGTGAATACTTAAATAAATAATGGCCACTAAGGAGGTATACTACCTCTACGAATATATTAGTCTACTAACTAAGCAAGAGTTTTGCAATTTTAGATTTTTAATATATTTAAATGGTTCCTAGCAACACTGTGCTCCCTAAAAATGATTTCAAACACTTCACCAAGGTCATTTTTAATTTAAAAAACTAGGGGTGATGTCCTATGGGTAATATATGATAGGAAATATCTAAATTTAGGTCTAGTTTGTCTCTCTAAACTACAACTTAGAAAATAAAATTGAAATCTAACTATAGTTGAAAATGAAAAAGTATAATCTTGCAAACACACTTGTAGTAATTGAAAAGATTATAGTAGGAAATTAAATGAGATAATAATAAATAAACTCAGCATAAAACAAATTAGTATTCAAGATAAACTATAGAAAATCAAATTAAAAAATGATGCAACTAATTAATCTTTCCTAGGAAGCAAATGATGTGGCTAATTAACTATTATGGATGCAAGAAAATGATAGAAAAACTTAATCTAATATTGCAGTAAATAAAACATAAAGAACTATACTTTACACCTTACTAGGAGTGGTCCCTTGCTCTCAGCAACATGGAATGGAAAGCAACTCAATTTAGCTCACAAAAACATAGTGCAACAAAAAATTTATATCATACTTTCATTCTAGGTTGAAATCAACAAAATTCTCCTTACAAAATGCTATAAAAATCCAATAGCATGACAATATATTTAATATATAAGTATTACTAAGTCCTAGGCTACTACCTTTATTTGTAATGAAGAGGACAAAACCCTTTCCTACCTTTTTAGTTAAGAAAGTTGCAATAGTTAGGATGCAACCAACAAATGTATCTCCAAATTAATAGGTAAAAATAGAAATAAGTTACACTTAGAAGTCAAATTTGGTAAATAAGCTTTGGTGCACCTTAACCACCATGTTGGGGTGTCTAGGAAATAGATAAAGTAATTTAAAAAAATCTCCTAGCCTCTACATACAAAATCAAGATAGTTTTTTTTTCTAGAAAAGGCATTTGATCAAATTTAGTAAAAATGTGTATTTCTACCAATTAATTCTTTGTATCCTAGTACCATGTCATCTATGGATTATCATAGTATTTCCTTCATCCATATACTATAGCCATGCAAATGTTTTGTCAACATAGGTTTTGTTTCTAGGTCATAGTCTTGTTTGAAACCAGTGTATAAGTGTTTTATCTTGTAGGTCACTGTTTTGTCTGGCACCTAGTGAATGGGTCAATTCCAATGCAAAATAAATGGACATATTCCAAAAAATCCTCCAACTATAGTCTTAGGAATGTAATGAACCTAAAACAAGATCTCAATATATGCCAAAATCCCTAGCTATTTTCAAAACTAAATAACCCTTCTTTTATTACAAAAGCTTAACAAAATTAACAATTTGATCCTTTATTACCTATCTTGAAAAATGATTGCACCTTTTCTAATTAAGTTAACATTTCCTCCTAATTACCCTATTTAACCACATAACTAATGCAATAATAAAACAAGTCACATCCTAATAGTGCAAAAAGGTGGTAAGAGGTTGTCAAAAATGAGGTATTTTTGAACCTCATTAGTCATGATAGTCAAATATAATTGAGGTAACTCCTTGCTAGAAGGTTTTGGTATAGTAATTCAAGCCAAGAAAAACATGATCCACATAGGTAGGCTAGCCTGTAGGACTTCCTTACCATTGTTTCCCTACATCCAACCATTATATCAACCATTTCTTATTAGCCTATGCCTACTAGAAACTCAAAGAAAACCCAAGCTCCTCTCCTATACTAGCCATATTATTATCCCAATGCTTATGCCTTAGAGCTAGAAAAAATGAGAAATATATTTAAGATAGTCACCAATGATATTTTAGCTCTTAAGAGACAACATAATACCCAAAGGTTTGCTTACCAAAACTACCCAAAGTGTCCTTTCCAATAAGGTAACCAAGGTTACTAGACTTCCCTAAATGGGTATTAAAGACCTATGCCTTTGTTTAATAGGGATTCTAGATAGTGTTAGATCTTATCTCAATAAATAGTACCTATACCTGTCCCTTTTCAATAGATTCCTTCAAAATTGATAAGTGACGTAGTCACCACACAAAACAATTATATGGAAGATTCTAATATGTGATATTGTTATATTGTTAAGGTTTATCCCTTCAACTCTCATGGAGAAAATGAGCCACAACCAACTAGTGAAACCTTGGATGCCTAAACAATCACCTCATACCCAAAGCTAGATATTCAAGTATCAAACCAAGACCCTCTCATACATATATCAAGCCCATATCTAGGGACTAAATCCCTAGTTCTATAACAAACCTTGGCGACTTGGAATAATATGGAGGTATACATAGTATTGGATGAAGTAGGTTCAATAGATCTTGAAATACCATAGGTTTGATCAGACTACATAACCAAAGCTAATATGATGGTGATTGAGGAGCTAGAAAATACTGCTGAAGCAGTCCATACACCTCAAATTAAACCAATATATACTAATGGAAACACCTCTATTCCAAATTTTTCAATTAATAATGATTAAACTATCTCAACAACTATAAATATGTTCCAAAAGATCCAAATTAGCACAAAACGAGACCTTTAAAAATTCCTTAATTAGATGAAAAGCCTAGACCTCCACTATCATCAAGTGCCACCCATAACACCTATTTGATTGGATTATTCAATGTGATATACGTTCTAAAAAGATCTACCATGGAAATATCTCTCTAGAACATCTTGTCAATGCTTGAACAAATGAAATTCATTCAGGAGGCTCTAAAGAAATATAAGGTACTAGGTAAGAAAAAGATACCTGCAATCTTACAAATATCCAATTCTAAAGCAAGCAAACCTAAGTCTATTCCCTTTTATTTGACCTTGGTTTATAGAGAAACCAATACATAATTGTTTCATAGACTTTATTTTCAACACTTCAGCCATGCCCAATAAAGTAGCAGATGCACTCAAGTTGGTATAAGAACTTATCAATAATAGGGTATTCTAGTTAAAAAACACTCTAGTAAAAATATTTGGACTAGTGTGGAAACTTCCCCTTGCACTCCAAGCTTACCCCAACATAAAAATACATCAATATATCATGGTGATTGAACTTATTTCCATATTTGATATATGATTATCTTGGTATTTCATCACCAAGATTGGAGGATATATATCCTTATATTAGACTCATATGTTGCTAAAATCCAGGTATGGAACTAAGCTTAAAATAGCTTCATAACCACTCCACATTCATCATGTGGAGCAAATTCCTGCCATCAACCTAAGCAAGGAGTATTCTTATGTAGCGAATGAGTTATGTAGATCAAACTTATCTATTGACAAAGTTTATTCATACTTTCCAAAATATCACCTAGAGGAGTGCACAATAGAGACATGGGGTTAGAATATTGAAGATGAAATGAATCAAGAAAAAATAAGGTAAGACATTAATATAAATATACTATATATGGCCTATACATTAAAAAAAAAAGAGAAAATGTTGATATATAAGAGAGAGTACAAGGTTGGAATATTGTAGCAATGTCAATGGATATTGTCTGTGTCTTCATTTCAAGGTCCACTTCTAGCATAAAAAGGGGTGTTGAATCAATAGAAAGGTGGCTTGCACAAAGTCCACATGTAAAGACAAATTTTTTTTGAGTTGTAATGTCCATCCAATCATCAAAAGGAAAAGAAAGCACATTTCTTGCATAAGGACACAAGGTCCAATTATATCAAATTGGACCTTTACCAAATTCGAGTTGCTTGATCAAATATTAATGAAGAAGCAATTGTGTTTGGATGCTAGAACATTAAAATATCATGGAACATTTTCAACCATTGGATCATAAAAATATAAGACACATGGAAAGTGAATTCTAACCAAAGCCACAGATCAAAGGTTTAAGATTAAAGAAATGGTCACAAACCAATCAAAAATGATCTATAAACAACATCGTAAGTGGTGGATCTACCATAGATAAGATATTTCTATAAGTGGGTAGTATTAATTAGGGAACACAACCCAATATTGATTTTCACCTCCAAAAAGATACTTCCCAACGCCACAAAAAATGACTCCTAGAAAATATGTGCTAAATTTAAAATCATTTAAGGTCTTGACAATAGGTATTCATTTAATGAATGGATGATTGCCTTTAGGTGCATAGGGACCATGCAAAGCATCTAATTGGACAAAATAAAGGGTTATAGGACCATCTAAGCTATTAAAAATGTGCTCCCTTTCCATGCCAATTGTATGCATGATCAATTCACTTGGGATGAATTAAAGGATAGGAATAGTAACATCCTCTTAACTATCTCGAATAGGAAAAAGCATGCAAATCCAATGCATTTGTAGGAGTGCCATATCTCTCAAAGATGATAAACCACACCATGCATTCATAGTTGGCGAGATTGTGGATTATTTTACATAAGATATTTTGACTCAAAAAGGTAGTAATGGTCTTTTCCTAACAAATCACTTGAGTACATAATCATTTCAAAAATAAATGAACAAATTCCAAAGCAACAATAGATATCTCCCACCACTTTGCTAAGGTAAAAGTATCTCATATACAAGTGTAGCACCCTAAAATTGGCACAGTAAAATTACAATAATTACATTCACCTTAGTCAATAATTTAAAATTCAAATTTAACCTCCCAAATCGTCCGTTAACCATCAAGAAATCCGTTTCCCCATTTTTCGTGCCATTTTTAGAGGTTGTTTTGACCGTTTGACGATATCGTCGCCGATCAGACGATATCACCCTAGATTTGACGATTTCGTCTGGACTAGGACGTCCAGATGATCTTGTCGCAAAACTCATTTTGCAAAGTTGGAATTTGTTCCAACGGGTCTCCAATCTGGGCAGAAGCGTGTCTGCACCATTGGGACCCTCCCCCCATTGGAGATCTCCCAAATTGGGATGATCTCAAACCTCCTAACTACTCCCCTAAGCCTATTTAGTCTCTAGGATTTTCCCTTCCCAATCCCTGGCTGAAAATTATCTGCAAGTTAACTCCATTCACGTTAAAACATCCCTATTTTCCATTTGCACTGGTCCCATACCAATTTTATTGCAGGTACATCACTGTTTTTCAGCCGAATCCAGCACCTATCATCGTCGACGAACTTGTTCAGATCGGAGGTGAACCTGTCGAATTCGAGGCGATTTCGTACTGATGTGAGACGATATCAACTGCAGTCCGTATTAAGGCAATCAGTGCCTGAAGTTTGCATTTCTCAAAATTTTCTCTGTCATTTTATTTTGCAAATTAAATAGTCTATTCAGTGTTTTATGTCATTTTGCATTTGGAGTTCACCCATTTCGATTAAGTGCATAATTAAATCCTAATTATTATCTAATTAGCACGATTCATTTCTGTCTCTATGTTTAAGTTTCAGTTTGATAACATTGCTGCCATTTTATATCATTTCCCTCTATTAGCACTGTAGTACCTTTTGTATTTTGCATCTATTTTTAGTTTTGCAGGTCTTTGATGAATTCGTTTGACGAATTCATCAGATCTCAGACGATCTTGTCTGATTGCAGATGATTCTGTCGAATCTTAGACGATCCAGACTACTTCAACATCAGAATCTTCTTCAGACATCCGGATCAGGTATTCCTCATTTGTATTCTGTAATCTCTTTGTTTTTCTGTCTTTAAATTTATTTTCTGTATTCATTGAACTTGCATTTTCATATAGAGTAATCTAGATACATTCGGCCAAACCTAGGATATGAATGCTTAAGGTTAAAAACGAACACATTTAAACACATTCCAAAACCTAGGCGTGGAAACTGTCGTCAAATGTTTCCTGGTGAACCCACCATCCGTCGAAAAATCATCAAAATACACCTCCCTTGAGAGGCGGGACCTTCGCAAAGTCCTCTCAGTCCGAGGTACTGCGACATCCTTTTCCCATCCTCCTTCCAGGTGCGGATCCAATAGCCTGAAGGTAGGGATACGAAAAATTTGGAGCGATACATTTTGGTGAACCCGACGTGAATGCATCATAACCTTTTGAAAAACAAAAACAAAAACAAAAACAAATACATCTATAGAACAACTAAAACATAGATGCATTTTAAAACATTCAAGTTTGAAAACATGTTTAGATGGTAGCTCCTAAGAAAAGGTTAGCGGTTACTATAAACATAGAAAATCAATTGGAAGCTATAGAATTTAATTATGTCCTTAGTGTGCCTGAAACAAGTAGAAATCAATTCCTGTGGAACGAACTTGATAGAAGACTTAGTCTCATCTCATCTAGGTCCACACAACTTCAGCAAATCAAGAGGCTAGTCCTAGATAGAATCTTGGATCCTCATCAATTAGTTTTTTATCATGAACTTCAAAGAGCTTGTCATAGATGGTTAGCCTATAGGAGAGCTTTAGTATCTTTAGAGTTGTTCACCTTCGAGGAATACCTCGGGAACGTAGCCATTGTGCACCAGTTCCTAGGTTGTGTAGAAGACCAAGAGGTTGTTCTTACAGATAGGAAAATATGGAATAGAGTTTCACGAGCTGTGTTATATCGAGAGTATTGCCATGAGATTTAATTTTATCAACCAGCATCTAAAATAGACAACATCACTATTGCTCTTTTCATCAAATTTTTAAAAGAAAACTTTCAATTTGAAGAAGAACACTTCATGACTCCTGAACAACTTGAACCTATTAATGATATTCATAAATTGTTTATAGAAAACTAGATTATTATTTCAGTATTATTTCTTGCATTTATTGTGTTATTTGCTGTCTTTATTATATTGTTTCAAAAAAAAAAAAAACAAAGAAAAACTAAAAAACTAAAAAAATCAAAAAATTAGCAAAAACTTAAACATTTCATTTTCAAATATTGTAGTAGGTATATAGTAAATATATACCTCTTAATTTGTTGCATATATATATATATATATATATATATATATATATATATATATATATATATATATTTGCTGAAATCAAAACTTAGCACCATGCCTAAACTTAGGAATGGTAAAGAAACTTTAGGAGAAGGAGAAGATTGGTTACAAGATACAACTAAAGACCCAAATGTCCTTCTTGGAGATTCAAATCCGAAAGGAGAAACCCTAGGTCAATTAGACGAAGACTTAGGTGAAGATAAGGAACAAGAAGGAAGTGTTAAAGAGGATGGATCCTCATCCCCTAGAGTAGCTCCAAATGGAACTATTGCCTTTGACAATGCAGAGCATTTCAAGAAATTTCTCATGGATAACATTGATGACCTTAATGTGGCAATTCGCCTTGATAAAGGGAAAATTAGTAACACTCAAGCAGCCATGGAATATATTTGCAATATGCGCACTAATCCCTTGTCTTTCATTGATCAAGAAAGTGACAAGGCTGGGCCATCCAATACGGATATGGTCACTAAGGCTCAAAACATGTCAAAACAACAGGTTACCCAACCTCCTAAGGAGCCTGTTATTCAACCTAAAATCACTCCCATACAAAAGAAACCATCCTTCATTACTTTATTCCACCAAACTATTGAGCAATATGCTTCAAGTAAACAAAAACCTAAAACAAAGCCAAATACAAACTTTCAACAATCCGGAATACAACATAATCCAACTTCAAAATTCCTCCATAATACTTTTCCTACCAATACTTTACACAACAATAACATGGCATCTAATCTTCATGTTCCTCCATCATATGCCCATAACACTCATGTCAATGCCCTACCAAACCAATATGGGGGGAAAACTAGTAATCTGGAAGCCATGGTGAAACAATTAGCTTCACGTATGGACCAAATAGATCCCTACCGTCCCTCGTATAATTATCGAGAGATCTGTAGTCAACCTTTGGACCCCATAGTTGTAGCTCAACCATACCCTAAGCATTTTCCCATGCTCGTCCTGCCTATATATAAAGGAACCGAAGATCCCATAGAGCATCTTCACATGTTTAGGATAGCATGTCACGACATATCGCATGACGACTTGCTATTACTAAAAATTTTCCCCAAAAGTTTAGGTGGAATGGCATTAGAGTGGTACTATCAATTGCCCACTCATTCTTTGAGAAACTTTGAAAAAACAACCGAATCATTTGTCCATCAATTTAGTGCTTACATCGAGAGGCATGTAACTATTAAAGACCTATACAATTTAAAACAAGACAAGGATGAATGCTTTGCTGATTTCTTAGCTAGATGGAGGCAATTGATAGGAAAACTGCACTTTGTGCTGCCTTATAGGGAAATGTTGGACATTTTCATCAATAATTTACAAGAACAAATATCTTATGAGCTATCGACTGCTACTTTAACTACCTTCGATCAAGCTATAGATTTATCTCAAAGAGTAGAAGATGCCCTCATTAGGAGAGGCCAACTTAGGAAGAAGGATGATGAGAAAACATCCAGAAATCAATATAAAAACAAAAAAGTTGTCGGTGACGGAGTCACTGACAACAAAAACGTTGCTAATATCAATGCAACAAAGACAACAAAAAAATTCATATTGAAACCTCCTGACAAGCCTCCTCAAGAATTCACTAGATTAAACCAACCCTTATCAACTATTTTACCTCAATTACTCGAAAGAGGTTTGATCCAATTACCAGCTATCCGAGAACCTGACCCAACTATACCCGAATATAGAGCTGACTTGCACTGTGATTTCCATAGAGGACCTGGACATTCTACCAACGCTTGTAAAAGGTTAAAACATAAAATACAAGATTTGATTGACAATAATGAAATGGAAGTGCAAGCCTTCCAACCTAAACAAAACCCTCCCAATAATACTCAAAAGACCATTCCCCAAACCCAAAATCAAAATTCCAATCAAACTCTAGACATATTTCAACACCCTTTACCAAGACATGGTAAAGAGGTAGCCAATCAAATTGAACATCATAATGTTCCCCCTCCTACCCGATATGTAGGAACCATTAGCGGACAATTACCTATTTAGGATCCTCAAATATTTGACACGACCTTATCCTTGGTTACGATCAGGCCCTTACATAATTTTCAAACTTCTGATTCTAGTGATATAGAATCAGATAGTGAAAGTGAACTAGACATTACTTCAAATCAATCGAATAGTTCTAAAAACGAATCAGATCCTATTCAACCCGTCACAGATGCTATGGTTCTAGAAGAACCATTTCCTAGAAGAGTCACTACTCGACCTTCTTCCAATATATTCCTTTCTAATGAAGAAGCCATTAATGCTCAACCGAGACCAGTTCAACGTCTTCACTATAACATTGTAGGTACCATTGGAGTCATTACTCGACAACAAGCTCAAAAGTCTCAACAAGAACCAAATCAGAACGATGGATCAGCTCCATTCATTTTGAAAAATCCCAATAAAGGGAATCATGTTCCTACTGTTCAATCTAAACCCCCTTACAATATTAATGAGCAATTGTCCAATACTACGGCCAGAATTTCCCTCTTAGATTTATTAAGATCCTTTCCCACCCATAGGGATGAGTTGATGGTTACATTAAGCCAAATGATGGTACCTCAAAACATTCAACCTGAATCTATGGCCAATACTATCATCACATGAGAGATTGATTGTATTGACTTCCGGGATAAAGATATCCCACAACATAGTTTACATAAGGACAATCCCTTATACATTACTGCTTTAATTGGAGATGTAGCCGTCAAAAGAGTTTTGATTGATAATGGCTCATCTCTAAACATTTGCACCTTTGACTTCTACCAATGATTTGGCTTTAGAAGTGATGAAATGAAGAAAACTGATATGATTATCAAAGTTTTTAATGATGAAACACAAGAAACGTGTGGAGTTATTACCATCCCATTGCAAGTTGGCTCTAGAACCCTAGAAACAATCGTGTTTATTGTACATTGTCCAACATTGTACAATATACTTTTGGGTCGCCCTTGGATCAACGCCATGCGAGCGGTCCCCTCAACTTTACACCAATGTGTTAAATTTGAGTTTAAAAATCAGTTGGTCACTATCCATGGTGACCCTAGACCCTTTGATATGTGTGCTTTGGCAGAACCCATTGGAGTGCAATTTTGCCCTGCTCTGTCATCCACACATCCTAGTTCTTCTTTTTCATCCAAAACTGTGAAACATAAACCCATAACTTCACCTATTTCCCTTCCTTTAATTTCATCCTCCTATGTAGACCAACAACCCTCTAAACAAATCATTTTAGAACCTCAAAAAGATTTTGAATCTACAACCAATCCTTCAAGTTCTATCCCTATAAATTCAAAACCTATAGACACATCTATCATACCTTCCACAACCAAAGACATAGGTAATAAGCCTTCTACATCTTATGCCCTTTCTGATGAACTCTTACCAGATTTATCTACAACCTTAATATCAGAAAAAATGAATGCTTTCATGCGAGATTCAAACCTTTTAAATGACTTAACGCCATCTCCTCGTACTTTGGGCCTCCCACAACCTATGGGAAGTACTTACCAAGTCGGGAGTGGTGCCTTCATTTATAAAGGATATGACTGGGGAAGAATCCCTCGGAATATCAAAACTCATCATGAAGGATATGCTCGGTGTTATTTTACCAATGATTATATTAAAGCTAAACCCATGATGCTTAAAATGGGATATGAAGGGAAAGGCTTGGGACCTTCCCAAAATGGCATGAAAGAACCTTTCAAGGTAGAACCGTGGCCTGCCCGCTGTGGTGTGGGCCTATTTCCTAGTAAGGGTCAACCCTTTCCTTTTGAGGATGATGATCATCTCATATGCTATCAAGATTATATGGATAGGCATGTTGATTTGCCTACTAAAAATCAGTTGTTTTCATGCAACATGCTATCCATAGCATACCCTGAAATGATTGCTGACCTCGATGAAGAATTGGAAGGAGATATGTTCCATGATGTCTCTGTTGAAGAGATGTTACACAATGGATTTTATTTTGATGGTTCTATAGAAACTATAGCCCAAATTGAGGCCACTGATCCTCATAATGAATTATCTAAATTAACCTTACAAGAATTGGGCATTTCACCCGCCCCACCTAATTTTGAAAGAGATCTACACATGGAAGTAGAAAACGTCATTAAAATTAATATTGAAACTGAGGATAATCCTCACATAATCAATATTGGATCAGAATTAAGCCAAGAAAAACAAGAACAATACATTGCATTCCTTAAAGAGTATGAAGATGTCTTCGCTTGGACATACGAAGATATGCCAGGTCTAGACCCTTACGTAGTCATGCATCATCTAGTGGTCCATCCGGATGCTAAACCTGTTAAACAAAAACTTAGAAAAATGCATCCCAAAGTGGCTCTACTAGTCAAAGGGGAGTTAGAAAAACTCCTGAATGTTATCTTTATACAAGCTATTGATTATGCTGAATGGATCTCAAACGTAGTTCCAGTCACCAAGAAAGAAGCTACCAAAGTTAGGGTTTGCACAGATTTTAGAGATATTAATGTTGCATGCCCTAAATATGACTTTCCTCTTCCAAACATGGACCAAATCATTGAATTCACTATCGAAAGTGGGATGATGTCCTTAATGGATGGATTCTATGGCTATAATCATATCAGGATAGCTCCTGAAGATCAGGCTAAAAAAACCTTTATTACCCCCTGGGGTACCTTTTGCTGGAAAGTGATGCCATTTGGCTTAAATAACGCCAGTGCAACTTATCAACGAGCTATGACCTACATTTTTCATGATATGAAGCATGATTATGTGGACGATATTATAGCTCGCTCTATTATTGAAAATAATCATTTAGATGATTTAAGGAAAGTCTTTAATCGATTACGAGAATATCTCATTCGATTAAATCCAACAAAATGCATATTCGGAGTTAAATCCGGCAAACTATTAGGGGTTTTAGTTTCTTTACGTGGTATTGAAATCGACCTTCTCAAGATTGCGTCCATCACTGATATGCCCGCACCTACTAATATATCTGAGTTACGAAGTTTACAAGGTAAGCTTCAAGCCATCCGTCGCTTCATCGATAAGCTGGCGGATAAAACCGATCCCTTTCTTAAACTCCTTAAGAAGGATGTCCCCTTTAATTGGGATATAGAATGTAGAGAAGCTTTTGAACTTCTCAAACAATACTCCTTAATCCACCTGTGCTTTCACCACCTAAATCTGATCGCCCATTTCTCCTCTATATTTTCGCTTTAGATTCTGCCTTAGGGGCTATGTTAGCTCAACTTGATGATGAAAAGCGAGAACGTGCTAATTATTATATTAACCGAACCTTCATTAGTTATGAAACCCGCTATACAGCGTTGGAAAAACTATGTCTAGCAGTCGTATTTGCTACGCAAAAATTACGACATTATATGCTTAGTCAAAAAACTTATGTCATTGCTATATATGATCCCTTAAGGTATCTCATGAGTCGACCTTATTTATCGGGTCACACAGCCAAGTGGGTTCTTGCTCTAAGCGAGTTTGATCTCACATTCATAGGACGAAAGTTTGTTAAGGGTCAAATCATAGCGAGATCAATTAGCTGCTACACCCTTAGAGTCTACCCATCCCCTCATCATCGAGTTTCCAGATGAATGCCTTCAATTAGAGGCAGACCATAATGAACAATGGTCCTTATACTTTGATGGAGCCCGATGCATGAGTGGGGCTAGTGCGGGTATTATTTTAATATCTCCGCAAAAACATCTTATTCCTCTGTCCTTCAAACTGACATTTGCTTGCACCAACAATACTATTGAGTATGAACCTCTAATCCTTGGATTACAAGCTGCCCTAGCGCTAAAAAATAAACACCTTTTAGTTTTTGGTGATTCCCAACTGGTTATAAACCAAATTAATGAAGTTTATCAAACCCGAGATGATAAACTGCTTCCATATAAGGCCTATGTTTTACAATTAATGTCTTTATTTGATCAAGTTACCTTGGAAGCCATTCCTCGAACTAGCAACCGTGCAACTGATGCTATGGCCGCAGCTGCATCTCTCCTGCCCTTGGAGTTAGATGACGAATATGCCACTATCATTATTCGTCGACTCTAGGAACCCACCTCAAATAAGTCATGCTTAGAGCATTTGGATGTGTTTATAATCAATGAAACAACTCCCGAGCCTTGGTATACAGACATATTTGATTTTCTTCAAAATGGGACTTTCCCTGCCAATTCTAATAGAAACCAGCGTCGGTTATTACGTCGACGAGCAAGTCGATTCATAATAATTGGCAATACTTTATATAGGAGATCTTTTGAAGGTATCCTATTAAGATGTTTAAACTTAGAAGAGTCTAAATCAGTATTGAGTGAAGCCCACAATGGATCTTGTGGAGGACACTTTAGTGGTAGTGTTATTGCTAAAAAGCTCCTTCGGATAGGATACTTTTGGCCTACCATGGAAATAGATGCACATGAGTATGTGCGCCATTGCGACAAGTGTCAAAAACATGCTGACCTTGTCCATGTGCTTGCACAAGAGCTACAGGCTATTTCATCTCCATGGCCCTTTTCTAAATGGGGCTTGGATATTATTGGCAAAATCAATCCTATGTCATCTGATGCACACAAGTTCATCATCACTGCCACTGAGTATTTCATGAAGTGGGTCGAAGCTATGCCTTTAGCTTCCTGCACTGGCACACAAGTTTCTAAATTTATTTTTAATCAAATCATTTGCAGGTTTGGAATCCCTACCAATCTCATCTCTGAAAATGGAACTTGTTTCAAAAATAAAGATGTTAAAAAATTATGTCAAAAATATAAGATTCAACATCGCTGGTCCACTCCCTATTATCCTCAGGGTAATGGTCAAGCAGAAGCATCAATCAAAATTCTCAAAATATTGGTCAATAAAACTGGTCGTGACTGGCACATTGAATTATATCCAGCCTTGTGGGCCTATCGAACTAGTGTTCGAACCCCCACTGGAACTTCACCATTTGTTTTGGTGTATGGTGCTGAAGCAGTTTTTCCATTTGAATTGGAAGTTCCTTCTTTGGCTCTGCTACTTCAAGATACCGAAGTAGGAGATGAATATCGTGCTGGCAGACTTAGTCAGCTGGAACTCCTAGATGAAAAATGCATCAATGCTTTGGAGCATCTCCGTGCTTACCAAAACAAGCTTAAAAGATCATATGCTAAAAAAGTTCGTCACAGATCCTTTGAGATCGACGACCTTGTTTTAAAATAAAATCAAAAAAATACAAATGCAACTAAGGACCTTAAAGGTAAATTCGAGCCCAATTGGCTTGGACCATACATTATTACTGCTAAATTTGAATCAGGAGCATATAAATTATCTACCTTAGATGGTAAAGAACTTAAAGAACCCATGAATATTTTGCATCTTAAACGTTACTATGCATAAATTTGGTCATCTTTCATCCTTGTATATAACTTGTTTTCAAATTTTTTTATATATTTCTTTCAAATTTATAAAAATCCAAAAACATAAAAAATATTCATAATCATCCAAAATCTTCAAAACTATCTATTGCATTTATTTAAGGCACTTGTTAATTTTTTTTTCTGCTCAAAATCAAAAATAAAATAAAAAATAAAACCAAAAATCAAAATAATGATAAAAATATAATAACAGCTATATGCTTGAAACCAAATAAAATAAAGAAGAAAGAGAGAGTCCACATCCTCAAAAATTTTCTCAAAAGTGTTCATATATATTTTCTTACAATTATCGCAGTTATATGTTTTAAATTATTTTTTGGATAAATTAGCATTTATGTGGCATCCCTCACTTGCACACTCACAACAATAAATATCTTGATTTTATCTGGCATGATTACTAATCTCTCTTATATCAAAGTTCACAAAATTCACTTAAATAAAGTTTGAGCATGGAGAATTGATCTTGTTATTTACTTAAACCAAACACATCTTTTCACAATAAAATGATTATATTTGTAATTTCCATGTTTTGCTACATAGTAGAACTGATTTCTTGAGCGAAAAGTTTCCCCTGCTATCCTATCATGCTCATGGTCTAGAATATTTGAGAATTGGCAAAAGGACAAGCTCACCCCTACCCAGAATAAAAATCCCTTGCTCTACAACTAATCCGAGCAAGTATCCCTAGCACAGAAAAAGAAAAAAAAAAGAAGAAGAAAAGTTCAAGAAAAAGAAAAAAGAGAAAAGAAAAATGTTATTTCAGCAATGTTCCAAGCATTATCAAGCAAAAGAAATACAAATAGAAAAATAAGCAAAGTTCAAAAGAAAGCAAGAAAGCAATAAAATCCCTTTCCCTACCCTTTGAAAAGAAAAGAAGGGCTGATGAGCTTGAATCCTTGGAATTCTCAATTATTCAAAAACTATGAGGTAAGCCCCATAACAGGTGGTTTGTGCCCAACCCGCTTGGCCTTGGGTAACTCCTAGCGTGGTGATATGTCTGTCACATTAGCGACCTTATTTTTTACAGACCTATGTCTTCTAATGGATTAGCTAGCTCTTGATAATCCGACCTACATAGTAGCCTAGTATGGTTATATACATCTACATCATGGTTAATGAACACTTATTTGGTTTCTTCAAATCACTTGTATCATATTATCTTGCTCAAAACTGGTAAATGAACAATGCAATTGCACACACATTTGTATTTGAGAGATTTTGTGTATCATTATGATAAATCAAGATCGGAAATGAACTCACATATGCACATGGGATTCCTTATAAATCTAACTTTTGTCTTCAAAATAATTTGAAATATTATTTTTGCAACTTGTTTGGAATAAATCAAGTACAGTTGTTTACCATAAAGACAACTATATAATACAAAAATAAAAAATTTCTTTCAAAATATACAATCAAAAACATAAACATATATATCTGGTTGACTTTCGCGATGATGGTATAGTTTCAAAACCAAAATTGGAATTTTTATGCCTAGCGCAAGTCCTTTTCATATTTTCTGTTCATCAAAAATCAATCAGGCAATAAAACTATTTTTTGGATTTTCGCGATGATGGTATAAGTCTATACCTACATATTCTATGCCTAGCGCAAACCATTGTAACAATTTTATTCCCCATTTATTAAAAATCATGAAAACCATATGACTTAATTCATTATTTTACACAAATTATGCTTTTCAAAAGCAAACACATTTTCATTATTTCATGTCATTATGTCAACCTTTTGCAATGATGGTATAATTCCTAAAGAAATTATGCCTAGCAAAAAATCATTTGAACATCATTTTATGCACAAACATTTTTTATGAAAATCTGAAAACAAACCATTATCATCATCATCATTTGCACCATTGCACCAAAGTCTTAAGATAGTTTCTTAAGCACTCTTTTAATTTTTAACAATATTTCTATAAATGGGACTAGCTTGACGACCGAGTGAGCAACGACTCCATGAAATGGTCTATAATAGCGACAATGTCCTTTGAAATTATTGTTAGAAGTCTCTTTTTATTTTTACATTTCATTACAACAAATCAAATTGTTACATCAGATTATTTCATTTAAAATATCACCGCATGACATTCAAATTATATCTCCAACGACATAATTACATCCAATCATCACATCAATCAAACATTAAAAGCATCATAAACATACACAAGACACAAGTCATATGATCAAAAATATCTCATCTATATATATCAAAAATATATGTACATCATCAAAACTGGATTGGTATGCCACAATCTGAACCTCGGCATACTCAATCCTCTATCAAAAAAAACAAATATAATATAAATACAGTGTCCAGCCCTCTAGCCTCGAGAGCCCCTCGAGCTCTCTACCTCATCTCCTCCCCCACCTTGAGGTGGACGAGGTGGCCCCATCATAGTCTGTGTAGTCCTCATCCTCGATCGGGACGTGGTCCTCGATGACCCGATCCTGATCGGATCTGTGATGTTAGCTGGCAGGGGTAGTCTATCCACCTCTGGCACCAGCTGGAAGTATAGTGTCTGGTAAAATTTTAGCTAGGTGATAGACCGTGTCAACTCACCAGAGCTCGCCCCTCCGCCCCGTGCCCTGAGGCGTGCAATCTCATCCCGTAGCTATGACACCTCAGCCCGGTGTTGTGCAGCTGCATCCTATAGCGTCTGCACCTGAGCCTACAGACGATATATCTCCGCTCGAAGAGTAGCCATCTCACTACTCTTGCCTATGTCCACACCCTTGCCATTATAGGGCGATGGTGGCCTCTATGGAGATGGAGGTCTCACCTCCCTCCTCTCCCTCTCTCTCTGTCACGGCCACTCCTGTGCCTGTGGCCTCCTCGCCTCTCTCCCACCGTGACCCTGGGCTGCCTCCATCACCGCCTGGCGTCGCCTCCCTATCTGATGCACAATCGCGTGGATCAGACCTTGTGCCCTCGTCATCCAAGGATGATGGATGCCTGCGTACCAGGCATCATAGCCATTAGCTACTCCTACGTTGTCCCCATCCACTGGCTGGATGGGGGCATCATCTGTGTCCTAGCTCTAGAACCGCTGCATGTCAGGAGCCCCACTAATCATAGTGTTATCCCAAATAGTCTAGAAAAACTCGTAATCTCTGAGGGATGGGATCACCTGCTGCAGACCGAACTACCTCAAAACTCGATCGTACTTGTGGAGCTCCACCTCTCCCCTCTCCATCCTCAGCCATCAAACTCGCCTAACATGAGCCAACTCCTATTCGTCCTCTGGCCACCCTGGATGCTCCCTCCATGGCCTCTAGGTGATCTGGTTAGGGACTAAGTCATCTAGTAGCCTCAGGGACATCGGCAGGTCGATCCGTCATTGTGCCCCTCTCCGGAGCCACCAGTAGAAGACTCGGGGCCTCTCCCCATCAACCCTTGTTAGAGGAAGCCCTATCGGCCTTCGCACCGCAATGTGCTCCCAGCACCAAACCTGTAGTAGCGATGTCATGACTAGACATCAGCCGCCCTTGTACACGACCCCATATAGGATCCTGTACAATCGGCATAGAACAAAATTGCCCCATGAGAACCTATACCCGTGGTCCCGCATATCGTAGATCACATCTACAAGCATCCACAACACCCTACACCCGCTCTGGTGGCATAGCAAAAGTCCAACAACTACTCCAACCAGAACCCGTGTGAGTGTAGATGCCCCAAGCATCTGGTGTAGTGCCTCGATGTTAACTCCGCCCTTCTCTAGGGCAAAGCTCAGGTCACCGCACAGTCGTCCCATAGCGCAGCCCTGATTGGTCGTAGGTGTAATCAGTCATCCTTGTATGGGGATTCTCAGAATCCTCCATACATCCTCCAAAGTGGGAGCCATCTCCTTTGTAGGTAGCCAGAAACATGAAGAGCCCGGATACCACCTCTCTGCTAGGGCCGTCAGTAGCCCCATGTCCGTAGAAACTTGTGGCATCTCTTCCACATGCAATAAGTCGGCCTGTGCCAGTTGATCCCGCTCTGCCTGTGTGAGAGCGGCCAAGTCGTCTCTCAACCCACCGTATTTCCACTCTCTACTCTTTAGTAATCCTCTCTGCAAACATAAACAACAAAACAACAAACAATCATTAATCAATAATTCAAGTAAATCAATAATGCAAGTTAAAAATTTAATCTTGTGCAATTGATGATATCGCCCACTATTGGACGATATCGTCCCAAATTTGAGCATAATCGTCTCCGATTTTGCAGTTCGAAATCGTCCCTAATTTGACGAAATCGTCCCCCTTTCGACGATTTCGCCCTCGGGAAAAATTGCTGAAATTGAGACGATTTCGTCGAAATTGGGACGATTTCGTCCCGATGACATCGACGGCCCAAAAATAGCCGTGATGCACAAAAATCATCTAAAATCTACCTAAAAAGCATGTAAAATTAAATTAGAGCATTCTAGAACAGTCTGGACTCTTACCCGTAGACCGCATCGGACCTCTGTCGATCTGTGCGTCGTCTCCACCATTTTTGCTTCAGAGCTCTAAAACTCAGAAAATGAACAGTAAAAATGAATTAGGGTTTTACCCTATTTTTCTTAATTTTATTCAAACATAATTTTTTTTCTTTTTCGCGTTTTTACCTCAAACGTTCGATTTGGGTAAAAACAAGGAGGGGGCACCATAGTAAGCTGTCGTACGATTCAACCAAGAATCGTCGCCTAAAAATAGGAATAATTTTTGCTTTCTCGTAGATCGAGAAGAACTCATCTTTAACGCATTTTCTTCGAAAAATTTGCTAAAGAGGGGGCAAAATGTAGCACCCTAAAATTGGCGCAGTAAAATTACAATAATTACATTCATCTTAGTAAATAATTTAAAATTCAAATTTAACCTCCAAAACTGCCCGTTAATCATCAGGAAATATGTTTCCCCCTTTTCCGTGTCATTTTTAGAGGTTGTTTTGACCGTTTGATGATATCGTCACCAATCAGATGATATCGCCCGCATTTGACGATTTCGTCTGGACTAGGACGTCCAGACGATCTTGTTGCAAAACTGATTTTGCAAAGTTGGAATCTATTCCAACGGGTCTCCAATCTGGGCAGAAGCGTGTCTGCGTCGTTGGGACCCTCCCCCCGTTGGAGATCTCCCAAATTGGGATGATCTCCAACCTCCTAACTACTCCCCTAAGCCTATTTAGTCTCTAGGATTTTCCCTTCCCAATCCCTAGCTAAAAATTATCTGCAAGTTAACTCCATTCACATTAAAACATCCCTATTTTCCATTTGCACTGGTCCCATACCAATTTTATTGCAGGTACATCACTATTTTTCAGCTGGAGCCAGCACCTATCGTCGTCGATGAACCTGTTCAAATCGGAGGTGAACCTGTCGAATTCAAGGCGATTTCATACTGATGCGAGACGATATCGACTGCAGTCCATATTAAGGCAATCAGTGCCTGAAGTTTGCATTTCTCAACCTTTTCTCTGTTATTTTATTCTGCAAATTAAATAGTCTATTCAGTGTTTTATGTCATTTTGCATTTGGAGTTCACCCATTTTGATTAAGTGCATAATTAAATCCTAATTATTATCTAATTAGCACGATTCATTTCTGTCTCTGTGTTTAAGTTTCAGTTTGATAACATTGCTGCCATTTTATATCATTTCCCTCTATTAGCACTGTAGTACATTTTGTATTTTGCATCTATTTCTGGTTTTGCAGGTCTCTAACGAATTCGCCTGACGAATTTTTCAGATCTCAGACGATCTTGTCTGATTGCAGAAGATTCTGTCGAATCTCAGATGATCCAGACTGCTTCAACATCAGAATCTTCTTCAGACATCCGGATCAGGTATTCCTCATTTGTATTCTGTAATCTCTCTATTTTTTTGTCTTTAAATTTATTTTTTGTATTCATTGAACTTGCATTTTCATATAGAGTAATCTAGATACATTCGGCCAAACCTAGGATATGAATGCTTAAGGTTAAAAATGAACACATTTAAACACATTCCAAAACCTAGGCGTGGAAACTGCCATCAAATGTTTCCTAGTGAACCCACCATCCGTCGAAAAATCATCAAAATACACCTCCCTTGAGAGGCGGGACCTTCGCAAAGTCCTCTCAGTCTGAGGTACCGCGACATACTTTTCCCATCCTCCTTTCGGATGCGGATCCAATAGCCTGAAGGTAGGGATGCGAAAAATTTGGAGTGATACAACAAGGATATACAAAGATCCACAAAGAAGAGAAATAGCAATGCTCGTAGCCTCAAAACCAAAGCTATAATCTTCCCAACTTCAATGACTACATATCCTTCCATCCCAAGCCAAGAAATGATAGAGTGTGCCCCCCAATATACCAATCCTAATATTGTAAAATATGCAATTAAATAAGTAATAGACCCCAAGCTATCCAAAAAAACTAGGAACCTAGCAGAAGGGGTTGGAAAAGATTCAACCAATGTGGCCTCGAGTCCTTTGGGGCTTAAATTTGTAGCTACTGAAGAACATGGACTTATACTGAGAGGGGGGCTGAATAGTATAAGACTTAACCAATTAATAATTTTATCTTTAGATAGCAGTGGCATCAACACAACATTAATCAAGACAGAAAGCATCACACATTGAAGACCCATTTTTAACATGGTTCACCCAAAATGGCTGGGCTACGTCTACAAAAATTTTCTCTAAAAATTTCCTCAAAGTTCTTTGGGAATCCTTCCCAATTACAATATTTATGAGCCTCGTCCCAAAGGAGATACCTTCCCCTAATCAAAATTTATGAGCCTCTCGCTCAAAGGAGATACCTTCCCCTCTACTCTAGAAATGATCCCTCAGAAGATCAACTGCCTCTACCTCTTGCCAGCACATGGAACTCCTTTCCACCGAAGACCTCCTGTCCTTAATTATTAGCCTAAGAGACCTTTGCCTTCTATGATCACGTCCACAACAGCTCAACAACCTATACCAAACATAGTCAATTGGTCTAGTACAAGTCTTCCTCTATCTGTCAGATCTATCCAACACTTAAGCTTGAACAAATCAATCCTCTGCACACAAGCCTTCTCAAAGACATGCCAAATCTATCCTCAGGTTCTTCTCAAAGAAGCAGTGCACCTCTGTCCTCAAGTTCTCTGATAGAACTATCAAACTCAGCTTACAAGTCCTCTGCTAGGACCTGTCCAAATCTGCTCACAAGTCCCCATCGAAACCTGTCCAAAACTCAACTCAAATCAACTCAGCTCAAACTCAATATCTATGTTGGAAATTTTGGGTACTTTGGGTACATTGCCTTTGCTCAAGTGTATAAGTTGTCATTGATGTCAAGAAGCTCTTGAAGGAATTTGATTTGATATCAAATAATTTGTTTTGATGAAGGTTACGACATGACAGTTTCAAAGGTCTTTTGTAAACCCCAAGTTGGCAGGTTTAAACATTATAGGTGGATGCATTAGTTTAATGCATTTGGGTCTAGGAGGAAGTATTTATTTAAATAATTAAAAACCTTGTTAAGGTTCCCTTTAATTATTTTTAAATAAATATTAAATTATTGTTTGCAATGGGTTCTCCTAACCCATGGTGCAAATGTCTTAACTATGTGGGTGCTATGTTTTAAGATTGTGGGCGCTAGCCAAGACCTCCGTCGACGTGTTAAAATCCTCGCCGACGTCAAGAGCTTATGGTAAAAATGCATATAAATCTCCCTTGATGAAAATCAAGAATTATCCCATCCGCATTTTGAAAAGAGTTGCTCGCTATGAATTCATGATCTACTGTTCGATTTCTTCCTCGCTGTGATTTGGTGATCCGTTGTTCGAATTTCTTCTTCGATTGTGTCTTCGCCATTTTCGTGAATCCACTGTTCATTTTTTGTACTCGCCGCTTGTCGTAAATCTGTCGTTAGATTTTCGTCTTCGTGTTCATGTCAGAAGAAAGGGAGGCACTGTTGTTTTATTTAATCCCAGGTGCAGAAGGAACAAGGCTAACAGCGTGAGGTTTAAACCTCACCGGGCGCCTTTGGTGCACCGGTAGTGGCTAGGCTGTTGGCGCGCTACCCGAACGGGAGGTTTCACATTCGAATAATGCGAAAGGGTTTTACATCATGAAGTAGACATAGTGGGTGGTGTTAGAATTCATGTGCAATTTCTCCATAGCACAATTTTTGATGTTGGCCAAGGTATTTTCGAAATTAATTTTTGCTAAGTGTATTTTGTGGATGGAGGAAGTTTATTAGAGGGAAAAACAACTTAGGAGTTATAAGGAGTTTAAATCTTGTTTTATTTTGATAAAATATTCTTTTGAAGGTGTTGTTTGAAATATATTATTGCATTCTTATGAGAGATAAAATTTATTTTTGATAAGACTATAAGGGAGAAATAAGGTGTATAAGGGATAAATTTTTCTTGTAATGTTGAGAGTGCTTTTGGTTGATTATGGAAATGAAATCATGATGTTTTAAGGTTAAAATTGCTTCTTGTGTGAAGATGTGAAACCTTAAGTGGGCAGCTTTGAGATTGACATTTGCTTTCATTAACTTGGTAATAATCAAGCTATTCTTTACTTGGTTAAAGTTTTGGGCTTACTCCTTTTTTGATGATTTGAAAAGTTGTTTTGTGCTATTGTGATTTGAGTTGGTGGATGCTTTTTGTTCAAACAATATTGGAGAGAAAAGGAGTTCTACTTGTTTCCTTTTCTAATGTTGATTGTTAAATGCTTCAAGGTTGTGTTTTGAGTTGAATGGTGTTGATTGAAATTTATTTGATGAGCATTGTTGTTGAAGCCCTAATTGATGGTGAAAAGAACATGAGTATCATGGTTATGTGATTCTTTGCATAGTTGGCAATTGTTGGGGTTTCATGTTCTTGAAAGAAAGTCTATCCTATCCATTTCAGATATTGAGTTGAGTTTTTAGATTTGAGATTGAGTTTGAGTTGAGTTGATTTGAGTTGAGTTTTGAGATTGGGAGTTGAGTATAGAACATATTGAGTCTCTAACAATTCTCTTTATGCTTCTATGAGTTTGACAAATCACATTGGGTCTCTAACAATTCACCTTGTGATTTCCTACTAAGAAATTTTTTTTCTTGGTGAGCTTGCTGAGTTTTGGACAGGTTCGGTGGGGACTT
The DNA here is from genome assembly GCA_028583015.1 of Wollemia nobilis. Lineage (NCBI taxonomy): Eukaryota > Viridiplantae > Streptophyta > Pinopsida > Araucariales > Araucariaceae > Wollemia > Wollemia nobilis. Next base: position 6,494,419 of record JAQPPZ010002499.1, read on the forward strand.
GTGAGCAGTTTTGGACAGGTTTCGATGGGGACTTGTGAGCAGATTTGGACAGGTCCTAGCAGAGGACTTGTGAGCTGAGTTTGATAGTTCTATCAGAGAACTTGAGGATAGAGGTGCACTGGTTCTTTGAGAAGAACCTGAGGACAAGATTTGGCAAGTCTTTGAGAAGGCTTGTGTGTAGAGGATTGATTTGTTCAAGCTGAAGCGTTGGACAGATCTGACAGACAGAGGAAGACTTGTACTAGACCGTACAGGTTGCTGAGCTGCTATGGACATGATCATAGAAGGCAGAGGTCTCTTAGGCTAAGCATTGAGGACAGGAGGTCTTCGGTGGAAAGGAGTTCCACGTGCTGGCAAGAGGTAAAGGCAGTTGATCTTCTGAGGGATCATTTCCAGAGTAAAGGGGAAGGTATCTCCTTTGAATAGAGGCTCATAAATTTTTATTAGGGGAAGGTATATCCTTTGGGCTGAGGCTCATAAATATTGTAATTGGGAAGGATTCCCAAAGAACTTTGAGATAAATTTTAGAGAAATGTTTTGTGGACGTAGCCCAGCCATTTTGGGTGAACCACGTTAAAATTGGTGTCACTTTGTGGATGATATTGTGCATTGCTTTGATATTGTTTTGGGTATATTGTTTTACTATTTTGAGGTATAAAGGAAAAAGTAAAAAGAGGTCTTATATTGTTCACCCCCCTCTCAGTATAAGCTTGTGTTCTTCAATTGGTATCAGAGCAAGTTCCTTCGAAAAGTTTAACAACTTGAAGGAAAAGCTAGTAAAGAACACAATGGATCATTCAAGTGGCAATGCAACACCTATTCTTGATGGGTCAGATTTTGGTCTTTGGAGTGCAAGGATGAAGATTCATCTAATGGCACTTGGTAATGATGTTTGGGAAGTGATTGAAGATGAGTACACTATTCCTGTACATGGTCCTATTACTAAGGAAGAAATGCTCCTACATCACATAAATTCAAATGCAATGAATGCAATCCTGAAAGGCTTACAGAAAGCACATCTCACCAAATTGATTCACTGCAAGACAGCTAGTGAAATGTGAAAACAGTTGAAGGTGGTTCATATAGGTGATACAAATGTCAGAAAGGCCAAGTTGAGACACTTCAAAGGTATGTTTGAACAACTCAAGATGAATAATGATGAAAATATTAGTGACTACATGCTTCGTATGGAAGAAGTTGTTAACTCCATGAAAGACTTAGGTCTTGAGCTTGCTGAAAATGATGTTTGTGATAAGATTTTAAGATCTCTTCCTAATTGATTTAGCGAAAATATTTCTGCTATTGAGGAAGCTAAATATTTGGATAAGTTGAAAAAGGATGAGCTCCATAGTATACTTGCAGCATTTGAGTTGAGAACTCAAGTGAAGGTTGATGTCAAGAAAGAGGCAGCTTTCAAGGCTACCAAGAAATCCAAGGGTAAACAACTTCAAGATAGTTATGAGTCTTCTAGTAATGAAGAGGCATATTACAACAAGAAAGACAAGTTCTCTAGAAAGCACAAAAGTATGAAAAATATAAGATGTTTCAATTGTTGAAAGTTTGGTCATTATGCTACTGACTATACTTTTCCCAAGAATGAAAGTGATGAAAATAAATAGGATTTTAAGAGCAAGGATTATAAAAAGTACAAGCATCACAGGAAGAACATAGATGAGCACAACAATCAAGGAAATAGGTATTCTCACAAGCACAAGAAGAGTTTCTACCTAGACAAAGCAAGCAAGTGTTCTAGTAGTGATAGTGAAAGTTCTTCAAGTGATGATGAAAATGAGATGTTGTTCATATCAAAAAAAGAGGAAGAACCGAAACATAGATTCATTATCATGAAATGTCTTAGATGTGGAAACTTTGGTCACCTTGAGGATGATTGCACAAATAATGATTTGGTTTCTAGTATGTATGAGGATGCTTCAAAAAACTATAAGGAAGATGAATGTATGATTTTTGAAAAGGGTAGCACATCTAGTGATAAGAATCTAGTGATAAGAAATCTGAAAAAGGTTTTAATGATTCAAAAAGCAAACAAATAGAGGAAGATATAGAGGAAGGAGAAGTAGATCTTGAAGGTGAACTTATTAGTGCTTTGAAAAAGGAAAGAAAGAAGAATGCTAGACTCAAGGATAAGTTAGATGAATGTTGCATGGAAAGAGATGAGCTTATAGAAAGTCTTGACTTATCTATAGCTAAGACACAAGAACTCAAGGATAAGTTAGAGTCTAAGGTTTTTGAGTATAGTGAGTTGGAACAAAAAATGGCTTCTTTGAAAGAGGAAACTAAAGAGTACAAGGATAAGCTTTACAGGTTTCAAGATAGCTCCAAAAATGTTAAGTCACTCATCAAAGGTCAAAGAAAGACAACAAATAAAATAGGCCTTGGTTTTGTTAAGCCACACAAGGAACAAGTTGGAGAGTCTAGTAAGAGACTCCAAAAGGAAGAGAGTTCTGATGAGGAAAGTATTTCAGAAAAGGAGTCCTTGAATGATAGATGCACAGAAATAGAAAACAGAATTTAGAATGAGAAGAAGAAGTTTTCAAAACCTAAGAGGTCAAATAAAGGAAAGTTTCAAGGCAGATGTTTTGCTTGTCACAGGTTTGGTCACATGGCTTCACATTGCATGGCTCAAGTGAAGAAGGTAATTGACAATTTCAAAAGTGCTAGTTTCTTTCAAGGGTATTGCTACTCTTGTCAATAGTTTGGGCACAAGGCTGTTTATTGCAAGGCAAATAACAGGAAAAGGTTTTATCAGAACAGGTTTGGTCAGAACAGGTTTGGCTAGAACAGGTTTGGTCAGAACAGGTTTGGTCAGAACAGGTTTGGTCAAAATTGGTGGATTCAAAGATCAGGTTTACCTCAGAAAAACAACATCGTCAAGTGTTTCAAGTGCAACAATGAAGGTCACATAATCAGACAATGTAGAGCTAAAATTCTAGAATATAGGAATAGAAATAGTGGCATGATCAGGTCCAAGGATCAAGGCATGGACAAGAACAGGGATGAGAACAAGAACAAGAACAGTGACAAGAACAGGAATATGGACAAAGAGTTCAAGAGAAGGCCCGACAAGGAAGTTATAGAAGCTGATGATGATCAATGCCTAATGGGAGTTTTACTCCCACCCCAGAATTAATCACCTCATCAGGAGGTGGGGCAGGGACTAAGCTAAGAGGCTCATTCTTAGTCTCGAGCCCCAAAGGTGACCCTTTGCCATTGATGACAAAGGGGGAGAGATATGAGTAAGGGGGAGAGCTTCAAAGTGAAGAGGAGAGTTTCAAGTCAGTGGGAGCAAAACTTCAAAGGAATATTCTTAGCTGTGGGCACAGTTGGTCAGTTGTTAGCATAGTTGGTTTCAGTTTTGGCTCTTGAGAAGTGTTTTCAGTAAAGGTTTGCCATCAATGACAAAGGGGGAGATTGTTGGAAATTTTGGGTACTTTGGGTACATTGCCTTTGCTCAAGTGTATAAGTTGTCATTGATGTCAAGAAACTCTTAAAGGAATTTGATTTGATGTCAAATAATTTGTTTTGATGAAGGTTACGACATGACAGTTTCAAAGGTCTTTTGTAAACCCCAAGTTGGCGGGTTTAAAGATTACAGGTGGATGCATTAGTTTAATGCATTTGGGTCCAGGAGGATGTATTTATTTAAATAATTAAAAACCTTGTTAAGGTTCCCTTTAATTATTTTTAAATAAATATTAAATTATTTTTTGCAATGGGTTCTCCTAACCCATGGCGCAAATGTCTTAACTATGTGGGCGCTATGTTTTAAGATTGTGGGCGCTAGCCAAGACCTCCACCGATGTGTTAAACTCCTCATCGACATCAAGAGCTTATGGTAAAAATGCATATAAATCTCCCTCAATGAAAATCAAGAATTATCCCATCTGCATTTTGAAAAGATTTGCTCACTGTGAATTCGTGATTTGCTATTCGATTTCTTCCTCGCTGTGATTTGGTGATCCGCTATTCGAATTTCTTCTTCGATTATGTCTTCACCGTTTTGGTGAATCTGCTGTTCATTTTTTGTACTTGCCGCTTGTCGTAAATCTGCCATAAGGTTTTCATCTTCATGTTCGCGTTAGAAGAAATGGAGGCACTGTTGTTTTATTTAATCCCTGGCACAGAAGGAACAAGGCTAACAGTGTGAGGTTTAAACCTCACCGGGTGCCTTTGGTGCACCGGTAGTGGCTAGGCTATTGGCGTGCTACCCAAACGGGAGGTTCCACGTTCGAATAACGCGAAATGGTTTTACATCGTGAAGTAGACGCAGCGGGTGGTGTTAGAATTCATGCGCAATTTCTCCATAGCACGATTTTTGATGTTGGCCAAGGTATTTTCGAAATTAATTTTTGCTAAGTGTAATTTGCGAATGGAGGAAGTTTATTAGAGGGAAAAACAGCTTAGGAGTTATAAGGAGATTAAATCTTGTTTTATTTTGATAAAATATTCTTTTGAAGGTGTTGTTTGAAATATCTTATTGCATTCTTATGAGAGATAAATTTTATTTTTGATAAGACTATAAGGGAGAAATAAGGTGTATAAGGGATAAATTTTTCTTGTAATGTTGACAGTGCTTTTGGTTGATTATGGAAATGAAAGCATGTTGTTTTAAGGTTAAAATTGCTTCTTTTGTGAAGTTGTGAAACCTTAAGTGGGCAGCTTTGAGATTGACATTTGCTTTCATTAAATTGGTAATAATCAAGCTATTATTTACTTGGTTAAAGTGTTGGGCTTACTCCTTTGTTGATGATTTGAAAAGTTGTTTTGTGCTATTGTGATTTGAGTTGGTGGATGCTTTTTTTCAAACAATATTGGAGAGAAAAGGAGTTCTACTTGTTTCCTTTTCTAATGTTGATTGTGAAATGCTTCAAGGTTGTGTTTTGAGTTTGAATGGTGTTGATTGAACCTTGTTTGATGAGCATTGTTGTTGAAGCCCTAATTGATGGTGAAAAGAACATGAGTATCATGGTTATGTGATTATTTGCATAGTTGGAAATTGTTGGGGTTTCATGTTCTTGAAAGAAAGTCTATCCTATCCATTTCAAATATTGAGTTGAGTTTTCAGATTTGAGATTGAGTTTGAGATGAGTTGATTTGAGTTGAGTTTTGAGATTGGGAGTTGAGTATAGAACATATTGAGTCTCTAACAATTCTCTTTATGCTTCTATGAGTTTGAAAAATCACATTGGGTCTCTAACAATTCACCTTGTGATTTCCTACTAAGAATTTTTTTTTCTTGGTGAGCTTGCTGAGTTTTGGACAGGTTTCGATGGGGACTTGTGAGTAGTTTTGGACAGGTTTCGGTGGGGACTTGTGAGAAGATTTGGACAGGTCCTAGTAGAGGACTTGTGAGTTGAATTTGATAGTTCTATCAGATAACTTGAGGATAGAAGTGCACTGGTTCTTTGAGAAGAACCCGAGGACAAGATTTTGCAAGTCTTTGAGAAGGCTTGTGTGCAGAGGATTGATTTGTTCAAGCTTAAGCATTGGACAGATCTGATAGACAGAGGAAGACTTGTACTATATTGACTGACTGTGTTTGGTACAGGTTGCTAAGCTACTGTGGACGTGATCATAGAAGGCATAGGTCTCTTAGGCTAAGCATTGAGGATAGGAGGTCTTCGGTGGAAAGGAGTTCCACATGCTGGAAAGAGGTAGAGGTAGTTGATCTTCTGAGGGATCATTTCTAGAGTAGAGGGGAAAGTATCTCCTTTGAGCATAGGCTCATAAATTCTGATTAGGGGAAGGTATCTCCTTTGGGCCGAGGCTCATAAATATTGTAATTGGGAAGGATTCCCAAAGAAATTTGAGATAACTTTTAGAGAAAAGTTTTGTGGACGTAGCCCAACCATTTTGGGTGAACCAAATTAAAATTGGTGTCACTTTGTGGATGATATTGTGCATTGCTTTGATATTGTTTTGGGTATATTGCTTTACTTTTTTGAGGTATAAAGGAAAAAGTAAAAAGAGGTCTTATACTGTTCACCCCCCCTCTCAGTATAAGCTTGTGTTCTTCAATATGAAATGGATAGGATAGAATTTCTTTCAAGAACATGAAACCCCAATGATTGCCAACTATGCAAAGAATCACATAACAATGATACTCATGTTCTTTTCACCATCAATTAGGGCTTCAACAACAATGCTCATCAAACAAGGTTCAATCAACACCATTCGACTCAAAACACAACCTTGAAGCATTTCACAATCAACATTAGAAAAGGAAACAAGTAGAACTCATTTTCTCTCCAATATTGTTTGAACAAAAAGCATCCACCAACTCAAATCACAATAGCACAAAACAAATTTTCAAATCATCAACAAAGGAGTAAGCCCAACACTTTAACCAAGTAAAGAATAGCTTGATTAGTACCAATTTAATGAAAGCAAATGTCAATCTCAAAGCTGCCCACTTAAGGTTTCACAACTTCACAGAAGAAGCAATTTTAACCTTAAAACATCATGATTTCATTTCCATAATCAACCAAAAGCACTCTCAACATTACAAGAAAAATTTATCCCTTATACACCTTATTTCTCCCTTATAGTCTTATCAAAAATAAAATTTATCTCTCATAAGAATGCAATAAGATATTTCAAACAACACCTTCAAAAGAATATTTTATCAAATTAAAACAAGCTTTAAACTCCTTATAACTCCTAAGCTATTTTTCCCTCTAATAAACTTCCTCCATCCGCAAAATACACTTAGCAAAAATTAATTTCAAAAATACCTTGGCCAACATCAAAAATCGTGCTATGGATAAATTGCGCATTAATTCTAACACCACCCACTGCGTCCACTTCACGATGAAAAACCCTTTCGTGTTATTTTAACGTGAAACCTCCCGTTCGGGTAGCGCACCAACAGCCTAGCCGCTACCGGTGCGCCAAAGGCACCCGGTGAGGTTTAAACCTCACATTTTTAGCCTTGTTCCTTCTGTGCCAGGTATTAAATAAAACAATAGTGCCTCCATTTCTTCTAACGTGAACACGAAGATGAAAACCTTATGATGGATTTACGACAAACGACGAGGACACAATCGGAGAAGAAATCCGAAAAGTGGATCACGAAATCATAGCAAGGAAGAAATCGAACAGCAGATCATGAATTCACAGTAAGAAAATATTTTCAAAATGTGGATAGGATAATTATTGATTTTCATCAAGGGAGATTTATATGCATTTTTACCATAAGCTCTTGAAGTCGGCGAGGAGTTTAACACGTCGGCGGAGGTCTTGGCTAGCGCCCACAATCTTAAAACATAGCGCCATGGGTTAGGATAACCCATTGCAAAAAATAATTTAATATTTATTTAAAAATAATTAAAGGGAACCTTAACAAGGTTTTTAATTATTTAAATAAATACTTCCTCTGGACCCAAATGCATTAAACTAATGCATCCACCGTAATATTTAAACCTGCCAACTTGGGGTTTACAAAAGACCTTTGAAACTGTCATGCCGTAACCTTCATCAAAACAAATTATTTGACATCAAATCAAATTCTTTCAAGAGCTTCTTGACATCAATGACAACTTATACACTTGAGCAAAGGCAATGTACCCAAAGTACCCAAAATTGCCAACAGCTACACCTTGGCCTAGTACCTAGTATTTGACATGCATAAATACCATGAAGTGGTTGTTGCATGTGCAAAAAATATAATACCTATATCCAAGAGATATGAACACCTAATGGGAGCTTTAGGATTGTTATCCATGCTCACCTAATATAATAGATGCAAATGGTAGGGATGGGTAGGCTCATTGTTATCTATGAAAGTGTTGTTCGGCTTTACAATACCATTATATACAATTTGAGCTATCTTTATGAGAAGTGTGACATTAAGGATGATAAGTCATAAAAATTTCTCTTAAGTATCAATAACTTGAGGTAAACTACCAAGGGTGCCACAAGGATGTTGACATTCATTTTTGGGTTGAAAGAAGACAATAAATTATTTCCATTTTAGCTTAGAGTATTGTACAAAATGATATGTATGCCCATAAAAGAGATATTAGTCTTTGAATTCAGAGACTATATCACTAAGAATATCCATTCAGGGTTGTTTGGGTTTGAAGAAATCAAAATATTTAGGCTCTTTCCATTCCTATCTCATTTAAATTTACTTAAAAATATAGGCACATATCCTGGGTTGGTTATAAGACCAGTAGATGAATACAATCACAGCTGGACCATCTCCTTTTGAATGGAAGGCTTGAAAGGATCCTCATCCTATTATGGGTTTATGAAAAAATTGGTGGCCACCTCATTGGTGACCCTAAGTGAGAAAAATACAAAATGCATCTCAGTTGTCTACATGAATATTTTACAAGGTAAAGACCAAGGGAATTGGTTCTTCATAGATAAATCCACCCTTGTAAGGATGAATGGTTGTATTAGGCCTATCTATTGGTTTTCCAAAGGCATATCAGAATAAGGTTTTTGCATTGAAGGTGCTTAGGCATATCGACTCCATTGAAACTTATTTCAAAATTGGAAATAACAATATGTGATCTTATAAGCTCCTCTATAGCATTGGTAGATTCACCATGGTGAAAAGAAAGGACTCTGATGTCTTGGAGAAAAAATGGACCTAAAACGTGAAGTAATATCAAGGGAATGGATGTATGACCCAAAGGGGAAGTTTTTTCCCAGCTCATAAGCATAAATAATTTTATTGAGTTCATGTATAAACCTTGGTTAGATATAAAGGATATTAGTAACCCACTTGATAAAATAGGCACACTATGGTCAAAGATACTCTTGGAGAAAACACCAATGACAAAAGAAAGGTCTTACATGACCTTTTGTTAAAATAAGGGAAATGTAGACCCAAACTATCAAATCCATGCGACTAAGTTGAAATTTTTGAAAGATCGACAATGGAAGGACAAAAATATAAATGTCTAATGGGAATAATGGCAAAACATGGAAATATTGGGTCATATTTTGGCCAAATTGATGAAGATGAATATTTTAGAAAGAAATATGATGAAGAGCACTTGGACATAGGGGATGACTACATGAGAAAAAGTAGCAAGAAGATAAAATGCAGAATGATTCCTTGGGATACTATAGAAGAAGAGGCAACAAAAAAAGTTGTCCAAATAGAAGAATCCCCACCAAGGCCCAAAAAAGTTCCAACTCTCAATTTCCCCAAATGTCTGATGCAACTATGGAACCATGACCACAATCACCATAGTAGTAGAGGAAAAGTAAGTTAGCTCATAGCACAAGTCCTCCACCATCAAAAAGAAGAAAAGGATAAGTTTCAAAGAACATGGTATTAATTCATTATGCCCATATCGATGAATGAGTTCCCTACTGCCCTTTTCCTTATTATTTTAGTTGTTAGCCAAAAACCTCCCATATCACCCATGTTGTTAGCCTTGTTGACCCAAATTCACACCATACTAGCCACATATATGGCTACTTGTCTTATAGACTTGACAATAAACTTCACTCCTATGGCACCTTTGCTTCCAAAACTTGAAGTCCTTATGCCCTAGGCTTTGCTTCAGCCATGCCACACATTAGTCCACAACCCATTATAGTGAGGGAGTATTTACCCCTTCCTATCACCTGCTAATCTATTTCTACTTCCCCATTCTTCCAACTATTGTTCACATCCTCTACCCCACAATAAAAATTTGTAAGTGTGCAAAATACCACTACTACACAATGCATACTCCCATACTTCAAAGAAATCTAGTAGAAGGTCATGAAATACACCCAGAGGAAATAAACCAATAGGATGCTAAAACTTTTGGAAAGTGGACTTAGGATCTAATACAACATCCAAGATAATATCCTCCACTTTGTCCACATAACCCTGATAGTCTCTAATCCAAAAGGACAAATGTAGGGATAAGATTACTAAGTGACCCTGGTAGGAATCAACCTCTGGCACACCAATGCCAAGGATAATGTGTAGTTGATGGATCAAGATAACAAATTCATTAGTCACAACTACCTATCCTTTGAGAGGAGGTTACAAAAGAGATATAGGGATCACAAGGAGGTTAAGAATACCCATAAAATTTCCTAGATCAAGGTAAAAGGGCTCCAAAATCAAATGGACCAACTTGAAAGTGCTCAAGTGTCAAATTCCTACCTGGAGGAGGAAAGAAATAAAAATTAGGACATGAATGACCAACTTGTCACCATGGAAGCCAATATCATTGTGGATAGAACTGATTTCCAAAAGGATCTCAAAGCAGAGAAGAAGAAAAGTGATGAGACCTTCTAGCAAAAGTCGATTGAACCGATAAAGTAAGTATATGTCACATATTGGGATACAATAGCAAATATTATCCCTTCATTGTCCTAGATATTTTAATTCATTAGCATGACTTCTCAACAAAGTACTTACAAAGGCCAAGTTATTGAGCAAACTCTAATGGAAATTTTTAGAAAGACAATCGAGGCAATGTGATACAAGGTATAGATTACCATATCAATTAGCCAAGAGCTGACAAATATAGGGGTCCTTGATAAAAAAGCAATATTACAAAAGATATCAGACATACTAAATAAGGAGTAGAATACATAGGAATGCAAGGCATAGACATATACATTGGACATGAAAATCATCAATTTAAGTATTCACATAGAATCCTTGATTCAGAAAATTCTGCCCTCGACATGAGCAGCTGATGATAGTCTTATTTTGAAGTAGGAGCATGCACAGTTGATGGAGCTACAAAAGAAGATATTATATTTCAAAAATTCACTAAATCACCTCATGAAAAAATATAGAATAAGATTCATTGAGCCTTTGGTGGAGCTCAAATTGTAAATGCAAGAGTTCATGCACGTGATGAGGAGCTTCTTGTGAGATTACCAAATAAAGCTTTGGGTGTGCTATTACTAATTATAGAGAGTGATTCACACTTCCAAGGAAGAATGGGAGGTGGTTAAATCCCTGATGAGAAATATCCTCCCTCAACAAACCCTATTATTCCTCTCAACATCCATTCCATCCTTATCTTTCTTATTCAACATTTTCTCACTTTTATGACCTTCTAACCATCTATTTTTCTCATTTTTTACCTTTTTTTTTTTGACTCTATGCCCATGGAAAAGGCATGAATCTTCTAGGATTCCTCATATTCAACAAGTAAAAGATTCCCTAGGAACCACCCAAATTATAGGGAGGTTTCCCTACACTTTCCCTCACTTAAAAGAATCATCTCAATAAAATAAGACCAACAAAAGGGGGCTAATAGTTGCCAAATAATTTAGGGTAGAAGGGCAAGTGCTAGCTTTGACATGTAAAAAAGGGTAGGCCATCATCAAAACCATATTGGCTATTTGATATCCCATTCACTATCAATGTTCTTTTTATACTAAGCATAAGAACTTGAAGGATGCTAAAGCCACATAGACCCATAATATTTCACATGTTGTCTTGTGCTTCTCTACACAATGACAATTCAACATAAGGGAAAATCCCCATCAATAAACAAGATCCATACGTGTGGTAAATGTAGTAGTCACCTATAGACAAAAGGGAATGTATAGAGAGGTAATCAAAATAGCTTTACCATTGACCAAAGGGGTTGTTAAAGTTGACAAAGGTAAACCATCATATTTTAGCTATGCACATGATGATAGGTTAACCATATGGACAAGGCTACCTTGACAACCTACACCAATCAAAACTAGACCTAAGGAATTATGCTAGCCATTTGATCGAAAGAGACCATCCTAGTTATGATGAAATCTAAAGGGGGTATTGCCCACCTATGATTTCTCCTACAATAAAATACTAAACCAAGCAAGTGATGTTACTATAGGCACACCATTCCAAGAGATTCAGTGGTGACCAAAAGGATCTTGATTGCTAAAGCCTTGAACTAGGCAAGGAATTATTTTTAAGACCCCTCACAAAATTCCTACAAGGAATCCTTAGCATAGGTGGTTAATGATAGCAAAAATAATTGCCCATCCAAAGGCTTGAAAGCCTTCAACATTATTGGTCCTAGATCTAGAGATCTCAAGGTAGTTGACTATTAAAGGCAAAAGGATCTTAGGCATGAATTAGAGATGGTGTTCCAGATCTCTTGTGAAAAGTTTAAGAAAGATAATCCCCCTTAGTTTTATCTATAAATAGGCATATAAAATTCATTGTAAAGAATTAGGAGTTCCTTTCTCATGCCTAATAGATAGCCTTGTATGCTCTTCCTTTAACCCACTTATTTTCTATAAGATGAAATCAAGTGTTTAGTCACATGGCTAAAGAGCATCAAACCTTTGTAATATTTTGATATATATGGGAATTGTGAGTAATTTTGCTTTGTCTTAATTTTGTTATGTTTTAGATGCTTGGGTATGAATTGAAATCATGCTCAATTTATAGTTGTTAGCATATAATGAATGTGTTAATTCGATTGTAATACATAGAAAGAGTTTTAGATCTTTGAGCATCATCATTGTATCTTAGATTTCAATTTCTTGGATGTTTTAATTCTATTTTATGTTTTCTCCTTTTTCCTTCGTACATGATATGTAAAACAATGAGGATCTTGAGAAGGTGTGCAAATATCACATTTGAAAAACAACCAGCCTCGATAAAAATCCTAGAGGTTGCCTTTGGATGCTTTCACTTCATGTGGAGCTTCTCATAGTGTCACTCAAGTGATGAACAAATGCCCAGGTTTGTTGGGCCACTCTCATGGATGACCAGGACACTATGAGGTGACAAAAATATGAAAAATGTAAATGGCTGTATTTTTTCAAAGATAGAACCATACCAAATATTGTCTTAAAGCTTCTCATGTCTTGTTTAAAACCTTAAAGAAGCTAACATTGAAGCATGTTTAGTACTAAGGGAACAAAGTCTACTCTAACAATTTTTATTTTTATTTTTATGTTGAACTTAATTTTTTTAACTTAAATCTAACATGATAAAGTATGCAACAATTATGATATCTTCAATAAATTATAAAAACTAACAGTAGAAAAAATTATGGGGACAAGCAAAAGTAGAGAGGAAATGGGTATTAGTAGATGAGAAGAAAGTAAGTCAACCCAAGGTGAAGGGAATTTTGGGCTTAAGGAGATCAAAACTAAACAATAAAGCTTTGGGTGGAAATATTTACTCGAGGTGGATCTCCCAACTAACTTATTTATTCAATAGAGTTTTAATTGGTAAATAATTGGGACAGGTGAACCCGAATGAGGTGAGTCATTTTTCTTTGGATGGTAATGGGTCCCTAGTGTGGCAGATGACAAAGATAGGATCTTAGGTAGTGAATGAAGAATTATTTTAGAAATTAGGGAGAGGAGAGGAGGCATACTTTTGGAAAGATTTGTGGGATCAATACCTACCTATAATCATTGAATTCCCAAAAATGCAACTAGTAAAAACAACCACGAAAAGTAGGGTTTGGATCAAGATTGAAATTTATTTCAACACCATCTAGCTAGGGGATTATACATTAAGAAACTTAAGAAGTTGGATGAGTGGACAATTCCAAACACTTTGGAATTGGCACCTGTTATGACTAAAATCTTTGTAGAAATATTTATCATAGGTAGGGATGAGGAAGATGAATTAACTTTGGATTATGGGATCATTGGACTCTACACAATAATGATGGATATAAAAATATCCTTCCAGAACCTCCTCCTCATGCATATTAAGTTGAGGATTGGAGAATGATTTGGAAATCAAGGGTTAGTAAAAAATAAACTTCTTTGCTTGGTAGTTCATGCATAATGGAATTCTTACTTTTGATAATTCGAGACATAGGGGAATCATTGGATCATCCCAATGTGTTTAATGCAGCAAAAGTGAAGAAACATCTAACCACCTAATTTTTGAGTGCTTGTTCACATGCTAAATATGGGAGAGATGGTATTTAGCTTATAAAATATGAACCAACTATGATTTGAACTGAATTAATATTTGGGAAATATGGAAGAGGCTCTTCGTATCATGTGGAAGCTTGGATTAAAATTTATTTGGTGCAATTATGGGTAATGAAACCTTCATATCGTTGGATGGCATCTGATAGGTCATTTAGAGCAAAATCACGAAAACTATGGCAGTATATGCTAAAGAGGAAACTCAAGCTCATATAGGGACAATGGAGAAGGAAGATGATGTGCAAGAGGTGCATGATAGAGCTAGTTGGAAAATACCCCCAAAAGGCTAGATTAAAATTAATATCGATGGAGCTACAAAAGACAATATAGGTAGAGTTGGAATTGCAGTGGTCTATAGGATCATGTTGGGATAGTACTCTATTAGGAATTGCAAGACATGGGTAAGATCACAAACAATGAATCAAAATTTTTAGCTATCAAATTTGCTTCTATATAAGCATTAAGACAAGATTATAATAGGATAATCAAAGAATCATATTCTCAAATCTTGGTAGGGGCTCTGGATTGCATGAGGAACTTTGCTTTTGAGACATGGAGGTTGAGGATTCTTATCACTAAAATTAAGGAGTTGTTGAGAGAATTAGATGACATGGTCCCAATCTATGTAGGTGGAGCTTTGAATATAGTAGCAAGCTTCATGGCTAAGATAGGTATCAAGAAGGAAGTAGGGGTTCAATGGCATGGCTATTGAGGACGGGAGGATTAGGTAGGTTAATGAGAAAATGCAATGTTTGGCTAATATGGATAAATATTGCAAACATATGGTTTAGGAAATGTGGCTCCAATGTAAATCTCCTTTTAGTGTTGTAACCAAGAGTGGTTAGTTCTTAGGATCTTGGGATTTAGAGTTATACAATTTTATTAAAAAGTTAAAATAAGGAAATGAATACTCTTATTAACTAAGGCTAAGAAGAATCTTGTCCCTACTTGTAAATAATCTTGTTCTAAGAAAAATTAGTGCAAGTTTTAACTTATTCAATTCCCTTTCATATCATGGAAATTTTCATGGATGATCCCCATGCAATAAAGGCTTTTATAATTTCATGTTTATTTTTTAACAGGATAGTATGGAAGTTTTAACTTATTCAATTCCCTTTCATATCATGGAAATTTTCATGGATGATCCCCATGCAATAAAGGCTTTTATAATTTCATGTTTATTTTTTAACAGGATAGTATTTGGACAGGGCAGTTTGTTATTTTTTTTTTGTTGGCATGTTTTCTCTGTTAAGGGAGACGTTCATATGTAGTATAGAAAACACTTTTATATTTAAACACAGTTGCTTATATTTTATTCAATAAAAAGTTGCTACCCCTAACCTCGAAACTAGATTTTTCATAAAAATACAAACCTTTATATAAATGACTGGTGCCGGACCCCTACTACGTCAGCCACTGAACGAACATAGGACGCGACATTTACGCACGCAGGAGGATGTTGACTTACTATTGAAATTAGTGTGTTAAAATTTGGTGTCACTCTCATGGAATTCAACATTTATTTATCCATTTTTATGGTTTTAAAGCCATGAACGTATTCGTTGAAATTATAAAACTTTTTAATTCAAAAGAAATAAGTTGGTTGTAGGAATGGTAATAAATTGTTTCAGTTCAATTTCTTAAATGATTAAGATATCCAATCATTTATAAATTAAATCAACAATTAAACATTAATATTATGTGTGGATGTTAAAAGTTGTAGAACAAATATCAGGCCTGACTTTCGTTGTGTTATCTATGCTGCTGACATGTACAGGCCAACCTTACTGCAACTTGGAGGGAGGGGGCCTCCCGTTCCAATTTCCGTGGGCGACAATACATGTAATTGTACGTTGGAATATCAGATACGAAGTTTCAATCATGGCAAAGGACATTAAAAATGTTTAATGGTGCTTAATTATTGAACATGGTGTGATTGGAACCCGGGTCTTCTTTTTCCATGTGCAGAATGAAAACTTGACACGGGTCTTCGTCGACCTCGTCGACCTCACATTTCAACTTGCCAAATTGGATGTATGCTGCGCCCATAGATTCAATATCTTTGAAGTCTACGCAAGTGGAAATAGAAGGGTATAGAAGTCAATTTGGAAGTCTATTCCCACTTCAAATAGATATCATTATATGCAAGGGAATGAAAGAGAGACGTGCATGCTACTTAAGGCTTGAAGGATCCTTATCTTTGCATATAAAAGCTCAATCTCCAATCGCATAGTCAATAATATAAACTTTAATATTGTAGTTAAAAGTAGTTTAATTATGAAGATTATAAAAATATAAGGTTTACATATATTGAATAAATAGTATAACCTATAATTTGGTCTTTTAATATTATTTTTATTTATAAATAATTTTAATTATTATTATAAATTGTATTTTATATTTGATTGATAGTATAAGGTTACATTGTTTATAATTTTTTTAATTAATATATATATATATATATATATATATATATATATATATATATATATTTCAATTATGTTTTTTAATTTGTTTTTATGTAATGATTTATATTACAAAAGGTAAAGAGTAAAGTAGTTGATAAATTAATTTTAACTTGCATTAGATCATAGGTTATATTAGGCGATAAGATATTGTTTATCCAACATTTTAGTTATTTAACCATAATCTGTTACTTAAGTATGATATACAAACTTACTTTAACCTTGGACATCTATTTAAACTTCCAAAGTATCCACCATTGGACATCTATTTAAAATTCCAAAATATCCACCATTATGATAATACTAATAATCTTCGAGAAAGTTTCAAGATGTATCTTTTTTACTATTGAGTACAAGGTTTCTATCACTAACCCCATTCAAGTTGTGCATGTTAGTAATTTATTTGTGTTTTTTAAATACATTCATTATTTAATTTTAACAATTAATAATAATAATAATAAATTATTTTAATTATTTAGTTTTATTTTTAAATAAATATCAATATTTATATATTAAAGAAAGTAAATCTTATATGTGTAAACACTTCTAATTATAAAATTATTCTATGTATTATATTAACAAATTTAATACTATTTTTATATAGATCAAATTAACATTAGTGAGTTAGTTTTATAATTTAGTTTGGTGGATAATAATTGGTATTAACTTATATAGTTATTATCAGACCATTTGTATCCAACATTAATGTTGGTTTATTTTTAACACACATAATGCACACCATCATACTGAAATGAGGGATTGTCCATGATGTACATGATAACCAAAGTTTGAACCACATGGAATTACACACATGCCACATTTTGAACCTTGGACCTCCCAAAGAGAGGCCAAAGCCATTTCTCCATGATGTACATGAGAATGAAATCTTGAACCACATGTAATTACACACATGCCATAATTTGAACCTTAGACCTCCCAAAGAGAGGTCAAAGCCCTCTTCATTGCATTGCACCCCACCCATTAATTATCGATTATTAAAGCATTAAATTTTGGGTGATGTGTATATGAACTACTGATAAAAATAAAATAATTAAAATTAAAAATTAAATGCCACAATTTATTGCACATATGTAGCACATAGGTTATATTTTTTAGATTTGGTTAATGTGATAAACCCCTACGATCAATGTTCAAGGATAGACATCCCTATCCCCCTGAAAAAATCTTGTGTAGAGAGAAACCTTCAAAGCTACTCTTAGGTGGCCAATAATGTCATTCCATATAGTTATACCATTATCTAGATAGAAGCCACATGGTATTTTTATGAGTCTACTCAGTATCATGTTTGTATATGAATTTGAAGCCAAGATCTCTCAAACAAAAAAAGTAAAAGAGAATAGAGAAACATAACTTTATGTATGTGAGGTAATAATAAATCATGCAACACACCCAATATTATAGATAATATAAAAGATAATAGAAGTGTAACTATACATCCATAAAATCTCATAGATTATACCGTGTAACAATTATTGTGCATATGCATGCAATATTTGGATTTTAATCCTAATGAATATATCATCTACGAAGTACCCATAAATAGTCAAGTAATGAATTACTACCTTCATGAAATCACATAAATCATGGATTCATGTAAAAATAATAATCATATCAATCATAGCTTGTGCAAGGTTTTCTATATAGTCTAGTATAACTTGTACCACAATGTGCAATTAATTAAAAAATAAAGGCACATACTAATTCTTATTGGTATGCTTTCCCTGTTGTTTACTTTGGGCTTGGATTATAGTCTGTTTATAATTCAATACTTTGTTTATAGTTTGTTTACTTGGGCATGTATTACAATCTATCTACAATACCTATCTTTCTATTTATTTTGGGTTCACTTGAATTTTATTTTTTTTGTAATTTATTGATACATTAGTTCCATATTGCAGTCTACATATAATTCATATGTTGAAATTTATAAAAAAATTCAAAAATATTTTGAAGCATACATTCACCACAATCATATGTTGAATAGTAAAGGAGTGAAATAAAGAAATGTATAGATATAATATAAATAAGAGGGGGATGCCTATGGGCACCCCTATGATCACATGTCATTTATAAATTTGATACAATGGATCAGTCATTGAGGGTATTTACAGTAATATTTAATTTTAAATTAATGCTAACATGAAGTTAATTTAACCAAAATTGAAGATTAAATTACAACAGATTAAGTTTATTAAAAAATTTAAATAAGGTTAACCATATAAGTAAATTAACCAATATTATTAGGGTTAATATATTAAAATATCCTTAGATTTGCATATAGAACACCCACATGCTTATATTGCATATGTTCATTGGCTAACATTAGGTGCATTTATAGGAAATTCATCATTATTGTCCTTTTTCAATAAGGTTAACATAATATTTCAACACTCCCCATAATCTAAGATGATATGCCAAGAATAGAAGACATTAGATATGGGAACATCTCCCCCCTCATAGTTAATGCTTTAATCGGCCAATGGATCTTCATCATAGGTCCCACTATCTTCTTTTGTCAAAGGTACATGAACTAGATCAACCCTTCCTTGAACATGAAGCCATGATTCCATCCTTTGGATCTAATATCTTGAGCATTTTGTGAAAATATATTCAACATATAAAATGGTGATCATAATCTGTCCTTCAAATAAAAAAATAATTGAATCATCAAATAATTGGTTTTCAAATAGGAACAAGGTGTACCTTGGAATCTTCATTTAAAACACTACAATATGCTCTTGAAAAAAATTCATTAATGTATAGAGATTAAAATTTATGTACTAAAGAATGGACCCATAATGCTTCTCTATGCAAAATTTATGGTGCTTGGAAGGTATGGCATATTATTAGGATAAAAATAATAATTAAACCTCCAAATATCATAAGGTAAATCCTACCATGGTTTACATCATGGAAGAGCCACTTGTGTTGTGCTAACATTACCATTCCTCTAACTATATGCTTTTATCAATTGTACTAATGAATGAATAGGTATTTGACACATTAACAAAATCTAATTGATCAACTTCAAATATAATTAAAATAAATCATGTGTGTATGTTAGTGCTACATGGGTATCATAATTAAAAAATGATAATAAAAAGGAAGGATGGGACTCAAACTCATAATACCTTACTATCAAAGTATTAAGTATATTTTTATGGGTCACAAGGCTACCAAGGGTGTTCAGTAATGAGAATTAGCATTCAAAATATGGATTGGACAAGAAAATATAATTTAAGAGAAAACATTTCTTCCATAATTACAAAGGCATACACCAAGAAAAACCAAATCAAACATATTTTATATACAGTAAATACTACCAACTATCACAATAATGGTTGTGTTGGAGTTAGATTTGAATGTAATGTAGATACAAATAAGAAGAGAGTGTAGTTTTAAAAATTACTAAAAAACAATTATTGTGTGATTTGAACATGGGATGTGATCTAAGCAATGTAATTTACCAACCACCATACCAACAGGAAGATTAAAGTCAAGAATAATTCAATATATGAAGGACTTAAATATTTAACCTTGTCTTAAAAGGAAATCAAAAGATATTATGTTTATCATTAAATAATTTAGCATGACTAAGAACCAAAATAAAGCATGTCATCTCAAATAATATACTCAAAGAAGAAACTATAGCCAATACCAATAATTTTAAATTTGGCACTCAATGTTTAGTTTTCAAAGATTAAATATTCTATAGAAAATTTTATTATCCCATATAAAAAAGGATAATTTTAACTATAGAACAATGAAAAAAGAATAACGTGAGGGGATTGAAATTATGAATCCTACATAATAGATAAAAATAATAAACTAGCACCTTAGAAGTGGGTTTGAAATCGAGGACAAGAATTAGTGCCATATTTATCTTCTCAAATATACCTTTAGCTACGAATTGTATCAACAACTTAGTTTATGCATTGGACTTTAGCATATGAATTTATAATGAGACTTCTAATGATATGCTAAGCTAGTTGATATGCCTAACTAATAAGCTATAATTGTTTTGACAATAACCCAACATAGTAGCTCTAACCTATTGTACCATGGTCATGCCTATAATAGATATGGAAGAAAATATATTTTGGTTATACTATGTTGGTCAAACATAGGATTATATGTTCTTGCAACCCCAAAATCCCCTCCCTAGAAGCACAAGACTATATTCACAATAATATACCCCACACAATTGTGTCTAATAGACTTGTGCTCATATTAAAACTACAAATATCATCTTTTGAGCATTTAAAAATATGAGGCAATGTCATAGTCAATATGTTGCACCCTTCCATGTAGAATTGATCTCCTAGAAGAATGGATGCCATAAGCATAATAGTTATATTTTGGATGAGTTGATAGATGGTGATAAACACAAGACTCTTCTATTGATATACCATATATTCACTAAAAATAAAATGTTGAAAGTAATAACTCTAACATAGCGTAAAATAAAAATATTTTCCCTAAATACATCCTCCAACTTTCTACATCCCTCTCAAACAAGGTAACTATCACAAGAAATTTTATAAAATTGAAGAAACACATGAAGGATAACATAGAAAGGCATGTTGGGTATTTCTAAGGACTAGAGTGTTTTGATAGGAGAATTCCTAGACATCACATCATAGCTTCTAAATAAAAAAATTATTTCGCCTAATGTACTAAACACTGCATGAATCAACATGCATACATGAATGAATTTGGTTGCACAACTTTTAGCATCAAATTTCAAGAAGTTTAAATTCAATTTTTTTTTTTATCCAAAAAGAAAAATAATTCTTTAGTTTTTTTATGATGTCATTGAATCGAAAACATTATTCTATGTGACTAGAAAATACCACCTCGTTATGGATATGATACCATGTTGGCATTTACAATAATTTTCTGAAATATTCTCAAGATACATTTACCACAATCATATATAGAATAGTAAAAGATATATAAAGAGAGGTAAAATAGAAATAAGGGGTGGGATCTAGTAGGCACCCCCACAATCACACATCACTTTAAAAAGTGGTATAATGGATCAATCATTAGGGATAATTATATTGATACCTAATTTTTAATAAAATGCTAACCTCATCAAACATAACCAACATGAAGATTAAATTACAATGTATGAGTTCATTTCAATTTCATAAGAGCACTTGCAACTTTTGGATAAGAGGAGATTGAGATTCAATATTTTTAAAGCAAGATTGTCAAACATGCCATAATTCTTTGAATAGTGTTGTGAGGAATGATAGAAAGTTAAGGAACCCTAGTTGGCATTGTAGAAGATGAATTTGGAAGGAGAAAATTCAATGAATAATCCCTTGGAAGCACACAAAAAGGTGACTAGGTGCATTAAAATTAAGAGTAATTGAGCAAACTTAATCTTAGGAGAATTTATAAAAATGGGGAATATTACCGAAATCTAAGAGAAAACACTCATTAGAAGAATCTAGGGTGTGATATTTTTGAAAAAAAATTGGTAGACAAGATGACCAGGGAATGGATCAAAATCCTAAGGGTATGTGCCTTATTTATTATTGCTGGCAAGAGGGTGGCTATTGTTTCAATATAAGAATAAGAAACATATGGAGAATATTTTATGGGAGAAATAGTTTTTGGGGTCAACTTTGTAACTTCTTAAATTGCGGGATCTTTTTTTTTACCCTAGGACCACTTGTATACCTACTCACCTTCTATGGGTAAATTTATAGGGTTTAACATTCAAATTTTGGTCCATGAATCCTTGTGTGCTAGATCATGTGATTGATTTAGAACCATTTTAGTTTGAATCAAGGCTAGGAATATTGGAGCAAGAGTTGAATGTCATGCTCATGGACCTAGATATAATCTTACTAAGTGAAACTATTGTCAAATATGATTTCTAATTTGTAATCATAGTTAATTCTTCTCTAGGCCTATCAATTGATCAATGGCTAGACCATTTAGTCTATAAAACTATGTCCCCCCTAGAAGGGTGTAAGGGTGGATTTAAGGTGCAATCAAGACCCTTTAATTATTCTTCCTTGGTGGTGGTCGATCCAAAACTTAGTTTAGACTTAGTTATAATTATAATTATTGCTCCATAGGTAAATCACTTTGATCTTACTTCCCCATTTTATTTTGTTTGTGGTTAGGAAGGTTTTATGTCCTCAAAAACCTATGAAGTTAGATCTTTCTAAGGTATTTGAAAGAATGAGCTGGCTATATATAAGACTGATTCTTAATCAATTTGGATTATGTATGTAGATGGTGAATTTGATTATGGGATGATATGTTCTTTTTCTTTTGCATTATTGGTTAATGGATCAACTTTTTAGTTCTCCAATGCTTCTTGGGGATAACACAAGGTTGTCACTACTTTTATATATTTTGGTTGTAAAGGGATTAAGTAGATATATTTTAGAAGCTAGGAGGGAAGAAGTAGTAAATGGAATTAGAATAGGTAGATTAGTGAAAGTCACCCATCTACTTTTTGTAGAATATATTTTCCTTTTCATGGATGGAATGGTAAAAGCAATATAGAAGTTAAAATAATTTTTGGATCTCTTTTTCTTGGTAAAAAGTACGTAAGTTAATGTACAAAATTCAAGCATCTCCTTTAATCATGTGGATTAGGATTAGGTTGTATTAATAGGTTAGTGGTTCCACTTTAATAAAACTATATTTGGTTGATAAAGAATGCGGAAAGAAGAATTACTATTTGGTGCAATAGACTAATCTAAAAAATACCAAATTTGGTTGATAAAGAATGTGGAAATAAGAATTAATTTTTGGTGTAATAGATGGCTCTCTTTGGGGGTATATTGACTTAGGTCTAGTTTGTGTTAGTGATGATAATAGTGTATTGGCAATATTTTGCTCACATGCCAAAAGGAATATTAGACAAAGTTTGATAGCTAAGCTACAAGTTTTTATAGACAAGGAAAAGGGAAAGGGAAGGCATTTTATTGGTTAATAAAAATGGAGGATATGAACTTAAGAACATCCAGTTATTTGGTAAGGCTATATAATCCAAGTGTGTTTGGAAAATAATTCAAAGGAAATATTATGGAATAATATTGTTTAAGAAAAATATTTAGAGCCACTCATAGTCGAGGAGTGGCTAAGGGTTGCAATGAAGCAAATCCATAATGTTTTAATTTATTGGAAGGTAATGATGCATACCTTTTATATTGTAAGAAATTTTCTCACATGGCAAATAGGAGATGGATCAAGGATAAGACTAGGACTAGACCTTTGGATAGGTTGTGGAGGTATGAGCAAACTACCAAATAATATAATTCAGATTTTAAGAGCTCAAGGGATTGGAACTCTTGCCCAAGAAGCTGACCTAGAATTATCTACAAAGTAGAGATAGGGATGAAAGGAAGCAACAAAGTTAGGGCTTTAAGGTCAAGAGGCACACCAATGAAAATAATATCTAGGGAGGCTTAAATTTGAACAAATCAAGTTGCGAGAGGAAGTTGATCAATTAGTATAGATAAATAATGGAGCTATAGGGGAGTACACTCCATAGTTGGGGTATAAGAATCTTTTGGAAGATAAAAACTTAGAAGTTAGTATTTTAAAGAATATCAGTTGACAATATCAAAAGGTACCTAAAGATAGAAAATAATATATTCGATATATCTAGCTATGATGTATAATTTACTTGATTTTTAGGTCACTATTAAAGTTTCGAAGAAATGTCTGAGAGACATCTAATTACGTAGTATAAAATTACATATTCTTTCAAAGAAACAAATATTTTTATATATTAAAATTCTCATGTATTTTAATTTAGAAATATTATTATCAAATGACATTAGCTCAATTAATTAAATTCCTCAACTTTTAAATGATGAAATCCATATTCAAATCTTAAAAAATTATACATATATAATTATCAAACTATTATAATACTAATATTTGATCATTGATATAATATAAATAAACTGATTTTAATTTCATACAACCCATTTAAAAAAACAATTTATAAAGTTTCTTATAAAACTTATGTAAAATTTACGTTCTCACTAAAATATTAGTTATTTACAACTTATAGTTTTCTCATTATCCTCCTATGCCCAGGGGAATGCCCTCATTATCCTCCTATGCCCAGGGGAATGCCCACTAGTAGATATTATTATCTAAATACAAATGCCTAGATGAATTGGATAGATGAGGAGGCTTTAACATGAGAGTGCAATGTAGCCCCTTTTGTTTTTGCTATAGACTTGTTAGAAACAAGTTTAAAATTTAAGTATAAAAAAATAATTGAATTATAATTGTTTATCATATATTTTTAATAAATTATATATATAATATTTATTATATTCATTTATTAAATTTTTATATTATATCTTATATTTAATAAATAATTAAACTTGATGTTTTCCTTTTAAAACTATATATACAAGACACATATATTGCTTTTATAATTAAAGTGCATAGATAATGTCATTCACCCATTAACCAAAGCCATTAAAAAATCACATACATCCCTTCTCAAATTCCAAGTCTGGTTGGAAATATAATCATTACATGAGCATTTTATAAAGAAAGGAGGAAACGAGGCAAAGGTATGGCTTTGCAAAACGCAACAATTAAAATTAAAAAGCATGATTTAAATGTCTTTCATCCAAATATTTAGTAATCAAACAAACGTATGGGGCATTCTTTCAGTTATTAGGCGAAGTACAACGGGCCTATAACTTAGCCATTTAAAATGTTTAATAATTATTTTAAAGATTTTAAAATCTAAGTTACAAAGACAGTCTGTCTTTTTGCGCCGGAAAACAAGCCGGTTCCTGCCCTTTTCGCTTTCCGAACTGTAAATTTGCTTCGCAATTCTTATCCTCCTCGGGAAAAATTTAACGTGGAGTAGCTGGGCCGACTTAGATTTACTCCAAACAACATAACGACAGAATCAACAGCAGAAGCTTCCTCTGGCAAATTCGAAAACTGCACCGTCGACGATTTCTTGTCAATGGACGCCGATTGCATCGACGACGACGACGGTGGTTGTTGGAGATCATAAGGAAAAGAAAAATTTGGTTCAGCAGCCCAGGGAATCGAACCGTTGCCGATGGGTGGATGCTGAACTAACGGCCGTGAGGAGGAGACGGGAGTCCACTGGCGGTAGCCCGCGAAGGCTTTAACGATCGGCGTGGGACGGAGGAGACCACCGTCACCTCCCGGTGTGCGCGCCTCCTTTGGAAGGACATTACGGGGACTACGGCGGAAACCGATGTAGAGCCGACCGGCGCCGCCAGTGCTACGCTCGAAGGTCACGACGTCTCCGGCCTGGAGGCGCTTGTCCTTCACGTAGCGGGTCCAGCCATTGGTGAGCACGTAGCTCTGGCTGCTCTTCCAGAACGAGTAGCGGAAACGCCACGTTTTGGCCGCGCCGTCGTCGAAATTTAGCGGGATCCCCTTCCCGCTGGACGCGTCATCGAGGGATAAGTATTTCCTGGCGTACTGTTTTGGGATCACCAGGCGGTTCAGCTTCCCCACGTCACTGGCCGTCACGGGCTTCTCGAACAGGTGCTCGCGGGGAGAAGCCTCAGGGTTCGTACCCGCGACCTTGGGGTCGATGAAGTTGAAAGGATCTTTGGCCTTCGCGTTGTTATTTTTGGTGGACTGCTCGAGCTCATCTTCGCAGGTGTGCTTTGGGAGCGTGTCGACTATCTCAGCCTTGGAGTGGCCGCCGAGGAAGAGGGCCTCCGGGTGGGCGTCGTCTAGGGGGGTGAAGTTGGTGATGGCGTTGTGGCCTCGGAATTTGATGGCGGCCCTGTCGTAGGTCCTCGCCGCCTCTTCTTCCGTGTTAAACGTTCCCAACCAAACCCGCTGGCGCTTCTTGTAGATCTGCGCGCTCCACCGCCCGTTGGTCTGCGGCAGCCCGCCTTTGTAGTGCGATGACGGCAGCCTCGGCAATTTTTTTTTCATCTCATGGACGACACTCTTATCAATATTATCATTATCCCCAATCTAGAGGGCGTCAAATAGATCCAGGCCTAGACAGCGAGTAGTTAGATTTGTTTGTATTTATAGCCGCGGCTCAATAGGTGAACAAATATCATAAATGGATATACAGATATCATAAATGGATATACATTTGTGGAGGGATCAATTTGAAGGGTGGGGGACGATCAAAACACGGCACCTTCGACTGGTGTGCGGACTGGCCTTTGCGATGCCTTCTACACAGGTCAGCATTCGATTGTTCTTAGCTGGAAGTAAGATCGAATTTGCAACCTCTACGACCCTTCAATTGCTCTTTTACGAAAGGCTAAAATAAAGGTTATTCTTATTTAATTTTTATTTTTGTTCGGCAATTAATTATTTTTATAATGTAATTATCGTAAACAAAAAAAATTGAAATTTAATATAATAAAAAAATTAACAACTAAATAATTAATAAATATAATTGTTTAAAAATAAAATAAAAAGTTTGAAAAAAGAAATTTCAAACTTAGGAAAGTCAACCAATTTAAATTTAAAAAAAAACAAGACAATTAAAAAATATAATATTAATTGTTTATATATAATACTTATAGGGTTTTAAATTTATTTTTTTATTATATTTAGATGAAATGTAATATAAATTAAAAAAAATGGAAGAAGTTGGAGTGACAATTTTTTGGGGAGCTTTAATATTCAAAGTGTCGTTGAATGTTCCCTTAGCTTCGTTGTATTCTTGAACATGAACCCTAAAACCTAACATGAAGCAAACTAGCAAGGGAGAAACATTTAGCACTCTATTTAAAAATATTAATGGATTTGTGAGAAACAGGTTGAAGATTAATATTTAGCATTCCATTTAAAAATATTAATGGATTTATGAGATAGAGGTTGAAGATTTATATTCAAGTCGTATCCAACAAAAGTAAAGTATAGAAGTGGGGACTTTTTTTGGTTGCTACCAAATTAAAGATAATTGCTGCTCCAAGAGGTCTTAATGGGTCACGTTCGAATTCGAGAAATAATTTTTTTGTAAATTTGTTGAAGGAAAAATTTTCAGTAGAGACTGAAGAAGCACAAAAAAAAATTACATTAAAAATATTTTTTAAGATTGTTGGAAAAAGATCAATATCTCAAAGAGTTATTGAATGTTTGGATTTGCAAATAAAGGAAACTCTTTTTTTTATCCTTTCTTATGACTTTAGTACTCGAGGTACCAAGTTCCTTTTTTCTTTGTTTTTGCTTCTCTTTGATTTGGACAGGGTATTTTATTTCCCTTGCTCAGATTGATCATTTTTATATTTTCTTTTTTGATTTTGTCTAAATATTCTTTTGATCTAGAAGGGCCAAACTTGTCTTCTATTTTCTTCTCCTTCTTTGTTTTCGTGTGTGTTATTTTGTATTGTTTTCATCTGTTTTATTTTTGTTTTGTTTTTTATTTTTATTTTTATTTTTATTTTGTGTTTTTGTTATTTTTTATTGTGTTTGTGCGTTGTTTTTTTGTGTTTTGTGTTTTATTGTTGTTTGTTGTCTTTACATTTTTCGTTGTTTTTATGATTTTGTGTTTTTTTGTTATATTTTGTTATATTTGTATTTTTGTGTTTGTTTTGTGTTTTTTATTTTAAATTATTATTGTTTTTTGTTGTTTTCGTATTTTTTGTGTTTTTTTGTATTTTTGTGTTTGTTTATTTGTGGTTTTGTTATTTTAGGCATGCTATTTGAATGTGTCGAAGGGGGCAAGACTTAGGCATTTTTGGTGGAATAAATACCCCTACCTCCTTAGGACTTACCCAAAAGTGACATTCCAATTTGTGTGTTTTCCATAAAAAAAAAAAATGGATGTTTGCCATTGTCAGAATCAAGGCCAAAGATTATCATTGAGTAAAATATGGTAGAAGAAATAGTCTTATATAAATTCAATCATGATTTGATCTATAAATTCATGGGTTCGACAAAACTAGGATCCTCTTGGTGAGTATTCTTTGTGGTTTATTAGTAATGGATATTTTATTATTAGTTTTTCCACACTTGCTGATAGAAATAGAGCTTTCAAATCAAAAAATAGGAATCACAATTTGACATGATTATTTATTTAGCGCTAGAGAGTGAGATTTTATCCCTAAATTGAACCCAGTGTTGTCATGGTTTAAATCTATTTATATGCATTTTAAATGGAGTTCTGGACTAAGCAAGCATTGGAAATCATTGGTAATTCCCTTAGAAGGTATTTGGGTGTTTCTAGAGATACAATGAAATGAAACACAATCATTATGCTATCATATGCATGGAAATGGATATCATCTAGACTTTTATGATAGAGGTTGAACTTGAATTGTAGGGCTATCTTGGATTCAACAACTAGATTATGAGGCATTGCCCTTTAGGTGTAGAGTTTACCATAAATATGGGCATTTGGCTCGATCATGTCCAAATAATATGAACACAAAAATGGAGGCTCCTCTAAGAATGTCAAATCTTCCTAAGGAGGGTAAGTCAATAGTCAATAAAGAAACAACCAATATTTCTCAAGGTATAGAAGCATAGGGAGATGATTTTAAATAGCCCAAAATAAGAAGGTAAAAGAAAAATATGGTAAAGAGCAAACCCAACTCAAGCCCTCAAATAAGTACAATATATTCAAGACACTAGTGGACTAGAAATAAGAACATATCATGGAAGGAGTGTATGGAATAATAAAAATAATAACAACCATGCTCAAACCCCTCTTTTACATTCTCCTATACTATAGTAGGTAATAGAGTGCAATGGGTTACCACAATCAGAGACTATAGTGGTATTGATAGTGCATAACAAAGAGCAACCAATAATTAAGGATGTCATCATGGGTAAACCAAAAAATAATGGAGAAAAAATAACTCTAGGGAAAACTCATGTGGAAAAGAGACAAAAATATTAGCTCTCAAGGAGTCAGTAGAAATTTAAATAAGCAATTGATAGTAGTTCAAGGAGACAAACTGATCACTAGAATATTGGTGAGGCCAATAGACACTTACTAGTCTCAAGGTAACCAATGATTATATAATAATGGAATTTTAGGGGTTTAAATAGTAGAACCTATCAATATGTTGTTTGAAGGCTCTTAGAAAAAAGTAAAACATTTTTTTCTTATCTAGAAGATAAAAATATCATTGGATCTTATGTGTAAAATAGTAAATAGACTTTGGAAGGGTGTTGGTCATATGGAAGTGGTTGCCTAAGGGGCCTTAGGGGTGATATTTACCTTTTGAAACTCTCTTGAATGGATTAAAATAGAACATATAGCTTGGAGGGGTGTCCTCATATCATATTTTAAGAATAATGTAATAGCTAATCAGGTTTTAATCTTAAGTTTTTAGGGGGTTCAAAACATAGATGATCAAATTCATCAATGTAAAATGGTGTATAATATGAGAGTCTCAAGGGAAGAGCTAGAATGGATTTTTATTGGGGATTTTAATGCTAAATTATCATCTAGATATTAGGAAGGGGGAACCCCAATTTTAGATCCAAGGGATCGACTTATGTTTATCCAAGTCCATGCATTACACTTGATGGATATTAAATATCCTAAAACCAACTATACTTAGACTAATGAGAGGAAGGAACCACATAGTAGGAAGGTGAATTTCAACCATTTCTTGATTTCATAGGAGGTTTTTTTGAAATGAAATCTAAAATTTTAGATTTGGATGGTCTAGATTTGGATCACTTCCCCATTTTTTTGGAAGGGGGATCAAGATAGGGCAACATCACAAACTAATTAGAATTGAAAACTTTTGTCTACAAAAAAAGGAACTGTGAAAGATAATTCCACATTGGTGCAAAGAGGGATGCTCTACATATGGGACATCAATGTTTAGATTCCACAAGCAGCTTCATTATGTCAAGGATCAACTGAAACAATGGATATGAGCTAACAAGACAAACTTCTAGGTCCAAAGATCTCCATTGATGTCCAGATGGTATGAGGTTCAAAAACACTTTAGGGAAGGAATAATTTTAGAGCAACTCAAAGAAGAGGATGATGTATTGCATAAATCAGTTGAGAATATTAATCACTAGGAGGAGATCTATTGGAAATAGAGAGCAAGAACCACTTGGTTATTAGAAGGTGATGAAAAAACCAATTTTTTTCATCGGGTTGGTTGTGCTAGGAGATAAATGAAAAAGATGAAAGCTCTTTAGGATGATAATGAGAACTCCTTTGATAGAATCCTAGGTATGCATTTCCATTCAATGGATTATTTTGCTAAATTGTTTAAGGAAAGTATTGTACAATATGAAGAGGCTCAAAAAGAAGTTCTTATTATGACACCTTATATTATCTCTAAAGAAGAAAATTGGGCCCTACTTAAACCCATTGATATAGAGGAACTAAATAAAGTAGTCTTTGGAATGAGTACAAAAAAAACCAGGTCCAAATGGCTCTCCAATTGAATTTTTATAAAAATTCTAGGACAACTTGGAGGAGGATCTAATGTTTGTTATAGAGGAGTCCATATTTAGTAAAAGAATGCTTGAAGCATTAAATCATACATTCATTGCTTTAATTATGAAAGGGAGGAGGTGATTTTTAGGAGCGAAATCATTAACAAATAATATTAACTTGTAAAGTTTAAATAGTACACAGGAAGCTAATAATAGACTTTAGGAAAAGGTAGCTAACTAACGCATCTTACAATATAAGCACCTAACTACTAACAACTAACAACGTAGTCAAATTGACTACGATAACTTACTAACCAAAATGACGGCAACCATAAGATATTCGAATAATGAATATCTTCATGGTAATAAACAAACTAAGGTAATAATTAAATTACCAAATATATCTACCTAGTAGAATCTATTAATTACCAAATAAGGTAATATTAGGAGTTACTAACATAGTAACTCTAACATCCCCCTTATTATATTATTTGGGTAATATATATAACTACCCCAGTACAGTGAAGAAGAGAAAATTAAATATGTTGATCATATATCTCTTGCTTTGGCTTGAACTCTATCACTATGCTCTGGATGCTCTAAGAAAAAAGTGGGTAATTCCTCATGTTGTTTTCACATCAATTAATATCCTTATTGTAATCTTGTCATCCAACTGGATTGCATGGGTAACAAGCCACTGCAATCGCTAGGTGTACTAGAGTATATCACTACATACGAGGTTCATTCTATTACAATAATATTTTGCAAAATTTTTGATAAGGTAGCTAAGGTTTCGGTCAATGCCGAAAATGCACCCTTATAAGTTTTCCCCCTTGTTGCAAAACATGTCGTAATGGAATTTTTGCAAGAAGTGTGACTAAGGTGTCATTCGCTACCAAAAATGCACCCTTATAAGTCTTCCTCTCTTTTTAAAAAAATTGTGTGAAGTATGGAAGAAATGTTTATCCCCCCTTAAATACAAAATATATGCAACTCATGAAGATTTTTAAGGTTTTTACAAAGATTACCTCCTAGGAAAATTTCAAAATTTACACCAAAAAATCCCCCTCTTTTATTACAAGGACTTCAAACAAAAAAGAGTTTACTATTTTATGAAGCCTAAAAAAAAAGGTACAATCACCCCTTTATTGTAAGTACTTAAAATAAAAACATTTGCTATTTATGAAGCCTAAAAAGAGGGTTGGAATGGTGCTTGCCTAGGGTGACAAATTTGTTTCCTTTACAAAGTTGTATGGACCATGAGCACCTTGTGTGCTCTTTCTAAACCATAATCAGAATCGGAATCAGACACTTCACTACCAACATTACCTCTTTGTCTATTTTACCTTTGTGATGTGCCTTTGCCATTTTTGTTTTGCTTGTTTTTAAACCAACACCGATTGGTGTCATGGTTGTCCTTTTTATAATTTGTGCAAAACTTCTTTTGAGGTTGCTTTCCCTTATATTTTGAAGATGATCCTAAAGATGACCCTCAATTCTTAATTTTTTTTTTCTTCTTTCCACCCTGATTGTTCGAGTAAAGTGCATTGTTCGACACTTCATCGCTTTGGAGTTGATTTGATTCCTCCATTTGAAGAAAATTGACTAACTCCACAAAGGTGATTGTTCTTTGATATACATTAAGTAAAATTATTAACATCTTATAGTATTCTGAAAGAGCCCTCAATATTACTGAAGTCAAGATAGCATCTTCTACTTTTACTCCTAAAGCATTTAGCTTTGACTTTAGTTTTTTCACTCTGTAGATGAATAGCTCGATATGAAGTGTATGAAGTTGATTTTGAAGGTTTAGAATAGTTGATTTATTCTTACCTTAAAAAATGGTATTTAATGCATCCCATGCATATTTACCAATTTTGGCTTCACTTATGTGCGGTTAGATGTCATCATTAGTAGCTAGGAGAATCAACATGAGAAGACGATTGTTCTTTTTATCCCATTCTTTTTTATTTTCTTCTATTGATGTGGGTCTTGTATCAGTGCCATCCACTATATACCATAATTCCTCTACAATAAGGATTGACTTCATCTTGGTTTTCCATGCTGAATAGTTAGAACCTTTAAGCAATTGTGTATCATTTAGGTATTTGTTGATAGTTTCCATGATGAAGGTTCTAGAATTTTCACCAAGATGATATTTATTTCACTCTTAGTTAATATTTAATTGCACTTGCTTGAAAACTCTCTTTGAAGAAATATGATCAGTTTGAAGAAATTTAAGCCAAACAAATAAGAAATGAGATAGAATTTACTCGTACTGATAGTTAATGGCACCTACCTAAAAATCCTCTTGAATAAGGATAATTAGTTTGAGGAAATTGAGCCAAACAAATAAGAGTGAATTTAGGGTTGTATGGAGAGAATATCAATTTTAAAAATGGCTTTATACTTGTGCAATGAATTACACAAATGAGTGTGAAATTTGAGGTTTTGAGTGCTCTTGATTTTGATGACTTATAATTGTAGAAAACAAGAAATTAAATGCAATAATAAATCAAAGAGTGCCCATAATTTTTTATCATTTAGGTGTCAGATGCAACTGAAAATGCACCTAATTTGTCAAATTTGAAATAAAGGTGTCAAGTAATATCGAAAATGCACCTTATTACTAATTTTTGCAACAAATTTTTTATTTGTGTTGTGCAAAAATTTAATATTCAAAGTCTCCTCTTGTTTTTCAATTTTGCAAATAATGTGGCATAAAACAATTTTCTGTCCTTTTTGTGTTGCAAAATAAACAAGTTTTGATTTTTTAAGTGATCCTCACTTTGTGTTACAATTTTGCAAAGAAATACAATTTCTTGTATTTCCTCCTTTTATTTGTAAACTTAACAAAGTAGCACTTATTTCAAGTCAAGTCAACACATGACCCATGTTTGAAAGGCTTTCCAGAACTAGTCGACACATGACTTGGTTTTTATGGACCCAAGGTCTTCAATCTCTTCTCGGTTTTGCAAAAAATAAAATGTGCAATTTCTTTTGTTATATTCCTCTTTGGAGAAAACAAATGCACAAATTTTAATTTTGGAATTTTGCAAATTTAGTGTCTCCTTGTGTTACAATTTTGCAAGAAAGAATCAATGTGCTTGATTTTGTCCCCCTTTGATTTTGCAAAATTAACAAGGTTTGAGAAAATTTTAGGGCTCCCTAATTTTGCAAGAAAAATAGTGCTATTCTTTGTCTTATATCCCCCTTTTTGGAGAAAACAAAAGCATTATTTTGTTGGTTTTGCAAAAAAAAAAATATTTCCCTTTCTCTTTAATTTGAATTTGCAAAATTAAATAAAATTAATTAATTAAACATTTGAATTAATAATAAAAATAAAATATTTAAAAGTACAATTTAATTTTTGATAAAAAACAAAAACATTGATTTAAGAAAATATTTAATATTTAAATTATTAAAATAAATATAAAAAATTAATTTTTTAAATAAAAGAAATAAAAAAATATCTTACCTTGGGCACGTGCGGGGTCGACCTTGCGATCTCCTGTGAGGCAGGGATTTTACGGAGGGTACCCAAAAATTCGTGCTAGAGCACCAGATGATAAGGGTTGGTCACCTACATCTCTTTGATTTCGATTGTCTTAGATAGTCAAAAAAAAAAATTGTGGGATGTTTTAGTCCCGCATGTAGCGTATTGTTGTGTTTGGGCTATATAAAAACAACATTGTGCCCAAATGAATTTGATTATCTTCGAGTAATCGGGTAATGCACAATACTTTTACCACATGCATACCATGAATGGACGAATTCCATGTCACATGCAAGAACACCACCTCATATGCACGAACACCACATCATCCACAATCTAATTTAACACGTCACCACCTCGATTTGTGCCACGTTAGCAGTGCTTGGTCAAAAGCTGCATCACCCATGCCAGATAAGCCACCACATCAGTAGGTCAATGCTTACCACGTTGCATCAAACAAGATGTAGATACCAACTAGTTAGATTTTGTTTCTCACCACTTGTTGCCTCGATAGTCATACTATCTGCCAGGTGGAGGGATCTACTACTACCACATGATGCCAGGTTATCGAGAATCATGTAGGATCGGATCACCACCAAGTCAACCAGAGAGCCATGATGATGTCTTGGATTGTGTGCCATCAGATGGTTAGTAGATGCTCTATTTTTTGTTCTCACTTGGAGTTTCATGCAGGTGACAAAATTTGTGCTTACCGTCAGGTGCGCTAGGTTGTCTACACTATGGGATCATCTGCTCGATGATGTTGGCCACCAGAGAGTTTGTAGCAAAGTGTAGTGAAGGACCGTAATGATCCATTAGTTATATAGGGTAATTCAGTCGTATTTTGGGATCATCCACCAAAGCCAAAGAATATGCTAGGCTAGGAGGGCCACCTGGTCATCAAAAAATATTCGCTCATCGAAGACAAAGAGGACGTCTAGCTAGGAGGGGCACCTAGAGGTTGATGTCACCCATAGTTTAGGTTTGACTATGGGTTTGGACCAAAAATTGAGGAGCCAGATACCAGATACAAAACAACAATGGTGGATTTCCATGCCTCAAAAATCATGCAAGTTTTTGACACCTCAAAAAATGTGTTGAGTAGTAGGGTGCTAGAGGGGGTCCCAACTTGGGAATTATGCCCTATTGGTCTAGTCAACTTGCTACCTCAATTTCACCCAGGTCAGTTCAAAAATTGTCGCTCTGATACCAATGTTAGGAGCGAAATCATTAAAAAATAATATGAAGTTGTAAAGTTTAAATAGTACATAGGAAACTAATAATAGCCTTTAGGAAATTGCCCCATTAAGGTAGCTAACTAACGCGTCTTACAATATAAGCACCTAACTACTAACAACTAACAACGTAGTCAAATTGACGACGATAACTTACTAACCAAAATAATGGTAACCATAAGATATTATAATAATGAATATATTTTGGTAATAAATAAACTAACCACGGTAATAACTAAATTAACAAATATATCTACCTAGTAGAATATGTTAATTACAAAATAAGGTAAAATTAGGAGTTACTAACATAGTAACTCTAACAAGGATGCATGTTTCAGATTATAGACCTATTTTCTAATGCAATGTCATATATAATATAATTATAAATGTAATGTTTGAGTCGCTAAAACCTCTCCTACATAGCCATTATATCCTCAAAGCAATGGGGTTTTATAGAGGACATGTAGGCCTTGGATGGCATGATTCTAGCTTAGGAGGTAATCCACTCAATGCAAAAATCTAGAAATAGGAGAATGCTCATAAAATTAGATATGCCAAAGGATTATGCTAGGGTGGAGTGGAGCTTCTTGTCAAGGATGATGGAAACCTTCAGTTTCTCTCAGGATTGGATAGAATGGATCATTACCTATGTTTCTACTCTTACAAACTCAGTTTTAATCAAATGCCTTTCCTCACAAGCGTTTGGAGCTACTCAAGGCCTTCATCAAGGAGATCCTTGTTTCCATTATCTTTTTATCATATTGGTTTAAGGCTTTGGTAGACTCATATTTAGGAGAACATAACGAAGTTTTCTAATAGGTATCAAGGTGGATGAGGAAGTTTTGACTCACCTACAATTTGTGGATAGCATAGGATTGGTGGGAGTGGCCAACTTCAGGGAAACAAGAATGATTAGGGATACTCTAAATGTTTACCTTAGGGATACAAACCAAGTCATCAATGATAGAAAATCCAAAGTAGTATTTTTTAATCTTGATCAAAGGCTTTAGGATATAATTTTAGAGATCTTGAGATTCATGAGGACTTCTCTCCTAGTGGTATATTTGGGGGTCCCTTTGCATTTTAAAAACTAAAAAATAGATATTTGAAGGAATATTTTGGATTATATTGCAAATGGTTAATATATGGGGGTAGATTAACCTTTTTACAGCCAGTCATTCATGTCATGCCAATTTTAAAATTTTCTATCCTTACTACCCCACATACCATATGAAAAGAGTTAGACAAGATGGCTAGAAATATTTTATGGGGAGGAGGAAAAGGAGAGAGGAAATAAGACTTAGTAGGTTGGTATAAAGTATTCATCCCAAGGTAAAGGGATTTTTGAGACTAAGGAGACCAAAATTAAATAAAAAAGCTTTGGCTGGAAAGCTTTACTAGTGGTGGATTTCCCAACTAGCTTCTTTATTCAATAGTTTTTTAACTAGTAAATATTTAGGATAGGTGAACCCAAATGAAGTAATTCATTTCCATTTGGATGGTAATGGGTCCTTATTGTGGTAGGATCTAAAGTTAGGATCTCAAGCAGTGAAATATGGAACATTTTAAAAAGTGGAAATATGGGAGAAGACACAATTTTAGGCAAATTCATGGGATCAATATCCACCTATCATTGTTGAATTCTCAAAACTACAACCAATAAAAACAACCATGGAAACTAGGGGTTGGATACATATTGAAAGCTACTTAAATAGTAGTTAGTTGGTGGATTATAAGTTTAAGCAATTTAAGAAGTTGGACGAGTGGCCAATCACAATCCCTCCAAAATTTATGCCCATCATGATTAAAATCTTGGTAGAAAGATTTCTCATAAGTAGAGATGGGGACAATGAATTAATTTGGGGTTATGGGAGCCTTGGAGTTTGAAAAGTGAAGGATGGATATGATAGGATCCTACTAGAAGCTCATCCTCATGCATATCAAGTTGAGGATTGGAGAAAAATTTGGCATTCCAAGGGTTGACAAAAAATAAACTTATTTGCCTAGTAGTTCATGCATAACATAATTCTTACTTTTGATAATTTTAAATGTAGGGGAATAATTGGTCCATCTCAATTTTTTTTATACTACAAGAGAGGAAACATCTAATTACTTGATGTTTGAGTGCCCATTCACACATCAGATTAGAGAGCAATGATTTTTATCTTATAACATTTGAGCCAATGGTAATTTGAATTGGATTGATATTTGGAAAAATTGAAGAGGGGTAGATTTAAATCTAAAGCTCTTTGTATCAGTTGGAAGCTTGGATTAAAATTCATTTGGTGGTAAGTGTGGTTGGATAGAAATGGAAATTTTTTTAGAGAAACCTTTTCATCCTTAGATGGAGTTTGGCAAAATATTTGAAGCAAATTCACATAAATTATGGTAGTGTATGCTAAAGAGGAAACTCGAGCTGATATAGGGATGATGGAGAAGGAAAATAAAGTGCAAGAGGGGAAAAATGGAGCTAGTTGGAAACCACCCCCAAAATGTTAGATTAAAATTAATATTGATGGATCTATAAAAGGCAATCTGAGTAGAGCTAGAATTGGAGTGGTCTATAGGAATCATGTTGGGACAATGTTCTATTAGGAATTGCAAGGCTTGAGAAGGACCATGAACAATGAATTAGAAGCTTTAACTATCAAATCTACTTCTATTTTGATGGAAATACAAGGTTATAGGAGGATAATCCTAGAATAAAATTATCAAATATTGGTAGGAGATCTAAATTGCATGAGGAACTTTGCTTTGAATACATGGAGGTAAAGGATGCTTATCACCCAAATTAAAAAGTATGGAGGTAATTAGATGATGTGATTCCATTTTATGTGAGTAGAGATATAAATAAAGTGGCAGACTTCCTGGCTGATATGGGTATTGAGAAGGAGGTAGGGGTTCAGTGGCACAATTACATGTCTATTGAGAATGAGAGCATTAGGTAGATTAGCAATAAAATCTAGTGTCTATCTAATTTGGACAACCATTGTATAAATATGGTTTAGGAGATTTAGCTCTAATGTAGATCTTCTTTTACTATTGTAAACAGGTGAGCAACCATTTTGGAAATATGGTTTAGGAGATTTGAGTCCAATACAAATATTATTTTACTATTTTAAATAGGTGTTCTCATCGTCTAATGTTGGGAGGAGTCTCATCCGAACATGTAAATGATATTTGTTTTAATATAAGTTTTTAAAATTCCTTTTCACAAAAATATAATTTAAATTAGATATAGATAAATAAACTTTATTTGAACTATGCTAAAATAATGCATACGGGTATGTTTTGTTCTATAATTTTATTGAATATATTTTTATAGAAAAGTAAATAATATGAAAATATTTATTATTATTTTTTAGGATTAAATTTTAAAAAATAATAATAAAAAAATTATTTTGTTTTTTTTAAATATAAATATTTTTTGATTGGTTAGAGGAAAGGGGTTTTGAAATGGTCCCCGAACCTTATATAAGAGAATAAATATCCAATTTGAGAATCCTACAAGAGATTATCCCAACATAAGGAGACAGAGAAACCAAGAGAAGAATAAGGTAGGAAACAACCATCCCTTACAAAGCAAAATTAAGAGGAAAGACCTCTACTTCCCACAGTTGAAAAAGGAGGAAACCCCTTAAGTTTCTCAACCTTAGGATATGAACATAAAAAATGAGCCCTCAACAAGGGAGGGGCATCCAAAAAGAATCTGAACCAATCAAGAAGAGCTAATTCAAAAATAAAATTAAATAAGAGTTTCTCATCTTGAAATTCAAAATTGAATGCAAAGGTTTCCACTGAAACATTCAAATTTGAAAACGTAGAATTTCCTATTCAAAGGCTTAAAATTTGAAATCATTGTTTCTTTCTCAAGATAAACTTCAATACCTCACTTCGAGGAAAATTAAAAAAAGATGAGGGACACTAGCAAAAACCAAAATTAGAGAAGAACAGGACATGACCAAAAAACTGCAACTTCATCACAAAAAGCTCTAAGAGAAGAATAGGACATGGTCAAAAATATCAACTCCAGTACATCCACAAGGGTCAATTAGGAAACTAAAGGGGCCACCCCAAGCATTCCAAAAATAGATCAAACCTCCAAAACCCCACCTTCAAGAAACACTCTAGATACACCACCATGGCAATCTAAGGACCGGTAGAAACTACAAATAGCTCCAAAATAAGAACATGGTAAACCAAAAATTACAACTTCATCACACCTACAAGGGTTAATAAAGAAACCAAAGGGTCCGCAAAACACCAAAACCACCACCACAGCAAGCCAAGGATCCTTTCGACCTTCCCAAATTCATCTAGGATACTAGTTGAGCCACTAGAACACCACCACTATAGGAGACCTGAAACCTTTCTAGTCCCCCCAAAGTTATCCAAAAAATTAAAATCCTAGAAAAACGACAACCCAATAACCCTTTTAACCTCCCCAATGTTGACCAAAACTCCAACAAAGACTCTATATCACCACCACCATGACAAACCCAAAATCTATCTAGTCATCCCTAAAGTTGTCCAAGAAACTAGCACCACCACCAGAACCTGTCCACTATGACCAAGTAATGGACCCACTTGACCCTCCTCTATAAGCTAAATGGGACCACAAAATTTATTTTGAGCCTTTCCTAGAAAAGAACCCACAAGAACCTATACCACAACCGAAGAACAAGAACCCACATAGCCCTCCACAAAAGGCCACTTACATGTACAACAAATCATATGAAACCCATTCTAGAAACATGATTGACCATGATCCCTCTTGGCCCTCTCCCAAAGTCCAAACAGGTCCACAATAAGACAACTAAAATCCTTTCCAAGAATAAGAACTCACCTAGCCCAACCCCAAATACCACTTAGGTCCACAATAAAATAATTGAAATCCCTTCTAGGAACACAACCAACCATGATCCCTCTTAGCCCTCCCCCAAAGACCAGACATATTCACAATCAAACAACAAAAAATCCAAGTGAGACCACATCTTACCAAGATCTCATGTAGACCTACCAGCTCCACAAGGGTGAGAGAAGATGAGAAAAGAAATAAGATCTCTATTAGTGAAACCCCCGATAAGACACTTATCTTCCAAATGAAAGATAGGCCTAGCCCAAAGAACAAAACATCCAAATTTGAAACTAAGAAATCAACTTCCATTCTCAAAGAGAGGAGGATTAAGGGCAAAAGCATCCAAACTAAAAAAAAAAATATGAATTCTAGTGCTCTCAGTTCTAGAAAAAGCATAGGAGAAGACCTTACACAAAGATGAGTTTCGCCCAAAACTGGAGACTCAAAATATCGTCTCTCGCTCCCAGCTGGGAGGTATCAAATTTGACTATTACATACACCATTTTAAAATATTTTAATTTTATACTTAGTTTATTATAAAGTTAATTTATTATATATAATATCATTCAAAAAATATTTTTTAAAAGATAATGCAAATAATATTATAAAAATATTATTTTATTAAACTAATGATATTATTTAATAGTATAACATTATAGAATGTTGGATAAATTTTTTAAAATAAAAATACTAAGCATTCTATGAAGGATTTTTTCAACCATTATTTTTTAGACTTTCTATTTTGAAAGGAATAATAGCATTTTCATGAAATAAATTTTAATAATCATACCATGAGGGGTGATCTTCCACTCGATCATGTTAGTCTCACAATGACACTGAGAGGGGGGGTGAATCAGTGTAGCTATTTAAATTCAACTCTACAACTCTTAACGCCGAAACAAAATTAGATAAAGCAAGTATAACAAGAGAGCATTCCACAACACACGATGTAACGAGGTTCACCAATTTGGCTACTCCTCAAAAATGACTGCTTGGACTCCCATCCAAATCCAGACTTTGCAAAATACCAATTTTACAATCAATTTACCAGCACCCACTAGAAGGAGCACCAACCCCTGATTTATCTATACCAACAGAAAGGAGCACCAACCCCTGATTTACCAGCACAAAATGGAAGGAGCACCAATTCTTGATGCCAAGCACCAACTTGGACTTCAATTATGAAACCAGAAGGTTGACATATAAATGCCTTCACTTTTACAAGACCCTGACTGGTCTATTACTAACCCAACCTCTCTCGCTATTCACCAAAACACCATACACACTTAAGGATCTGCTTACTGCACTTTTATGGCCCTCTTACAGCCCTCTTGTTGTGCTTCTTATTGCACTCTTATGGCTCTCATGGCTCTTCTTAATGCTCTCTTACAACACTCTTCCAACCCTTTTTTTTGTAGCACTTTCACTCTTTTTTCGCATTATAATTCTCCACTCAGACCTCCTATTATAACAAAGTTTTGACTCTATTTTTAACTTTAGTTGTAACTCCTTTATCACACAGTATTCTCTCATGTAGCCTATTAATAGTTACGGCTCTTTGTTTGGTCTTCGACTGATGACTTTCAGTTCACTATTCTTATTTTAGCTGCATGATTTTTCTCTGTAACTGCACTTGTAACTATCGTACTGACTTCCATTAACTCTTCTTATTTTAGTTGCATGATTTTCTTCTGCAACGGCCCCTGTAACTACACCTGTAACTGTCGTACTGACTTCAGTTAACTCTTCTTATTTTAGCTGCATGATTTTTTTCTGCAACGGCCCCTATAATTGCACCTGTAACTGTCACATATCTTATTTTGGCTGGGTTCTCTTCTTAGCTCATGCCAAAATGACCTGTCACGAAATTGTGACACTTCTACATTTTTTTCCTCTTCTTGGATGACGCCTGCGAAAACACATGTCACGATATGGCGACACTTTCACCTTCGTACTCTTCCTCTTTACTTTTGTCGTGATATCGTGACACTTTTGCCTTCTTACTTTCTCTCTCCTCCTTTAGTCATGAAAATGTGACATGTCGCGATATCGTGACACTTTTTCTCCTTTGCTCTTTCTCTTGCCTTCGGGTCACGAAAACGTGACATGTCATGATATCGCGACACTTTTCCTCCTTTGCTCTTTATCTTGCCTTCGGGTCATGAAAACGCGACATGTCGCGATATCGCGACACTTTTTCTTTCGGACTCTCTCTCCTGCAATATATCGTAAAATCGCGACACTTTTTCTTTCATACAATATCTCTTGCAATATGTCGCGAAATTGTGATACTTTTTCTTTCGGAATCTCTCTCCTGCAATATGTCATGAAATCACAACACTTTTTCTTCCGTAGTATATCTCTTGCAATATGTTGTGAAATCGCGACACTTTTTCTTTCGGACTCTCTCTCCTGCAATATGTCACGAAATCGTGATAGTTTTTCTACTTACCTTTCTCTCTTCCAACATGTCGCGAAATCACGACAATTTTGCTTGCTTGCGCTTTCTCTCCGAACATGTCACGAAATCGCAACAGTTTTGCTTGCTTGCACTTTCTCTCTGAACATGTCGCCAAATCATGACAGTTTTGCTTGCTTGCGCTTTCTCTCCGAACATGTCACGAAATTGCAATAGTTTTTCTTTCTTCTCAACATGTCGTGATATCACGATAATTTTTCTTGTTTGCGCTTTCTCTTCAAACATGTCGTGATATCGCGACAGTTTTTCATTTTTCCCAACATGTCACGATATCGCAACAGTTCTTCTTTCTTGCTCAACATGTCGCGATATCGCAACGTTTTCTTCCTTGTGATTTTATTTTGATTTTTAGCATATGGGCCACTTCGGTCTTCTTGGAAAACCTGTAGCAACTTCACCCAAACATCAGAAACATCCTCATAAGCATTTAATAGCACTGCACATACTCTGAGTAACCTCTGAACTCCTATCCACTACTTCAACTGATCTTTCTGACTATGTTGACAACAATGACAATATTGTTGCTGCACCTTGCTCAAAAATCTCCCCCTTTGGAATTGTTGGCAACACACGTGAAATTTCCTGTAATTCTTCTCCTCCTTTGACAATAATACCAAAGGGCTACTGCAGACTCCCCCTGAGTCCATGCACAACATTCTTAGGCACAAATTATTACAGTTAGAAAATATTACAAACATGAGCAAAAATATAATCAAATATATAAATGCTCCCCCTGAGAATGTGGTCCCGATAGCTAGTCAATTCTTGGGAAGCATGACCACTCCCAATTTAGTGCGAAGGTACTCAAAAATTTCCTTGGTAGCAGTTTTGTGAAGATATCTGCTACTTGCTCTGTAGTTGGGACAAAATCCAACTTAACCT
Organism: Wollemia nobilis; assembly: GCA_028583015.1. Taxonomy (NCBI): domain Eukaryota; kingdom Viridiplantae; phylum Streptophyta; class Pinopsida; order Araucariales; family Araucariaceae; genus Wollemia; species Wollemia nobilis. The sequence continues at coordinate 6,538,130 of JAQPPZ010002499.1, forward strand.
CACCTTTCGCAACTTTCTCCTTCAGAAAGTGATATCGAATAGCAATATGTTTTGTACGAGAATGCATAACTGGATTCTTTGAGATGTTAATGGCACTAGTGTTATCACACTTAACTAAAATTGGCTCACTAAAGTTAATGCCAAGATCTTTCAGGGTTTGTTTCATCCATGAGACCTACGTACAACATGTAGTTGCTGCAATATATTTTGCCTATGATGTGGATAAGGAGACTGACTCTTGTTTCTTACTGTGCCATGCGACCAACCTGTCTCCAAGATAGAATGCACCTCCACCTGTACTCTTTCTGTCATCGACACATCCTACCCAATCTGCATCTGAATATGCAATAAGGGTGAAGTCTTTACCTTTCGGATACCATAACCCATATTCCATAGTACCCTTGAGGTACCAAAGAATCCTTTTTACTGCTATCACATGAGTCTCCTTGGGATTAGCCTAAAATCGTACTACCATGCATACTACCTACAAAATATCTAGTATGGTAGCTGTCAGGTACAGTAAGCTTCCAATCATAGATCTATACATGGTTTGATCAATAGGTGGAGATTTTTCATCCTTGCTCAACTTGAAACCTGTCATCATGGGAGTGCTAATAGGATTACAATCATCCATTGTGAACTTTTTTAGCATCTCTTTCACATATTTAACTTTAGAAATAAATATGCCCTTCTCATTTTGATTAACTTGCAATCCGAGGAAATACGAAAGTTCACCAATCATTGACATTTCAAATTCTTTTTGCATCTTATTTGCTAAATCTTTACACGACTCATCATTGATGCTGCCAAAAATGATATCATCTACGTATACAACAAGGACAATGATATGGCCATTCTCTATTTTGACATACAAATTGCTATCCACCATACCTTTTTTGAACCCTTGTTGAGTAAGATAGTTGTCTAGCCTTGCATACCATGCTCTGGGTGCTTGTTTCAAGCCATACAATGATTTCTTCAACTTGCAGACAAAGTTGGGATTATCACCGAGTTGGAAACCATCTGGTTGCTCAATATAGACCTCTTTTTCAAGTTTTCCATTCAGAAATGCTGATTTCACGTCCATTTGATAAACTTTGAAATTCTTGTGAACTGCTAAAGCCAGAAACATTCTAATTGCATTTAGTCTAGCCACTGGTGCAAAGGTTTCCTCAAAGTCAATACCTTCAACTTGTGCATATCCTTTCTGAGACCAATCTTGCTTTATTCCTGACTACCTTTCCATCTTCGTTCAATTTGTTTTGAAAAATCCATTTAGTATCGATTATATTTTTATTTGCAGGTCTTTATACTAACTCCCAGGTTTTGTTTTTCTTGATCTGACCTAATTCTTCATTTATTGTCGTCATCCAACTTTCATATTTGCTTGCTTCAGCAACATTTTTGGGCTCAATGCTGGATAATAGAGAGTAGTTACTTACTACTCTTCATCTTGTCTGAACACCCACTGTGGGGTCTCCAATTATTTGCTCTCTAGGATAATTTTTTTGTTAGCTGCCTATTTTGAATTTCTTGTTTTCTTCCTCTTTTGAATCACTACTTAAATCATCTGAGTCAATTTTTTGTTTCTTTTCCATTTCCTTTTCCTCATCTTCTTCAATAACCTCTCCATAAATTGGGTAGTTTTCTTCATAGCTTATTTCTCGTTCCCTACCTTCATCAATTTTAACATCGGCACTCTCCACAATTTTCTTTAGCCTCTTGTTGTAGCATGTGTAGGCTTTGTTTTTTGTTGAATAGCCAAGAAAAATACCTTCATCAACTCTATCTTCAAACTTACCAAGATTATCTTTAGTTCTTTTGATGTAACACTTGCTACCAAAAACTTTAAAGTATCTTGTTGTTGCCTTTTTACCGAACCACAGCTCATACGAAGTTTTGCTTTCATACGTCTTCAACATGCACCTATTTTGGATGTATACCGCAGTATGGACTGCCTCTTTCCAAAACCTGTCTGCTATTTTGTTCTTAGTCAACATAGTCTGTGCCATTTCCTGCACTGTCATGTTCTTTCTTTCTACCACACCATTCTGCTAAGGTGTCCTTGCTACTGAAAACTGTCTCCTAATTCCATATTTTTCATAGTACTTTGCAAACTCCTTTGAAATGAACTCTCCTCCTCTATCTGATCTTAAACATTTAATCATTTTTCCTATTTGATTCTCAACTTGTTTTATGAAAATCTTGAACATCTCAAAGGCATATGATTTAAGATTCAAAAATAGTACCCATGTCATCCTGGAATAGTCATCTATGCACAACATAAAGTATTTGTCACCATTTATGCTTTGCATTCTCATGGGTCCACATAAATCAATATGTATTAGTTCTAAAGGTTTGCTTGTGAAGTACTCTTTTGTTTTAAATGTGGCTCTAGTTTGCTTCCCCTTTTGGCATGAAGCACAAATGCTATTTAATGGTTTGCCAATGGTGGGAATATCTCTCACTACCCTTTTTGAGCTAATTTTTACTAGATTGTCAAAATTGATATGATCGAGCCTCTTGTGCCACAACCAATTTTCTTCTTTCTGCCCAATCAAGCATGCTTCTTCTGAAGTATTTGAGAGAGTATACAGGTTTCTAGATTTCTTTGATCCAGTTGCGATCAACTTTCCACAGTTTGCTATTCTGACTTCACAAACCTGCTTCTTGAAAATTACTTCATGACCTCTGTCACAAATCTGACTTACGCTTAACAAGTTATGCTTCGGACCAATCACAAACAAGACTTATTTTGACTTGATTTTTCCGTCATTGATCTTAACCGATCCTTTGCCAACTATCTTAGCTCCATCATTATTTCCAAATTTTATAGAACCACCTTCATATTTCTATAACTTCTCAAATTTTTGTTTGTCACCTGTCATATGACTGGAGCATCCACTATCAAGTATCCATGGTGTAGATTTGTTTTGTGCTTTAAATGTTGTCTGTACGATCAAGGATTCATTTTCTTCCTTGGGTCGCTCCTTTTATTTCCACTCTGGTTTGATTATAGTTTTGGTCACTTGTTTTGACTTTTCTTTGTCAATGCTTTGTGCATGTTTTTCGAAAAATTTTCTATTTTGTCTCAAACCATTTGGTTGAAATTTTCTTCCCTGATGTTTATTTGCTGCAAATGTACATCGACAATTTCTTGCAATGTGCCCAAAATTATGACAGTTATAACATTCTACTGCATAATCCATCAACGATGAAAAAACATTTCTACTAGTAAAGTTCCTTTGTCCTACATTATACTTGCAATCTGAAATTTTATGTCCATAATTATTACATTTAAAACAATAACCAGAAAAGGAATGAGTTAACCTGGGTGATGTTCTTTGCCATTTTGTAGCGGGAGCCATAAATCTTCTTCTCCTTTGATGAGTGACATTGGTGAATCCATCATTGTTAATACTCCTCTCGTGCTTGGCATTATTGCTTTCTTTAGAATGATTCATTTTTTCTTGATCAACCATGATCTTATCTTCATTCTTTATGGGATCTATAGTTATGGCCTTTGATCCATTTGATGATTCTCCTTCGACGAAGCCTAAACCAAATTTTATGCCTGTAGTCCTTTGGTTATTTATAATCTTATCCAGCTTCACAGAACTTTCTTCAAGTTTGTGATAACAACTCATTTTTTGATTTATCTCTTCTAGCTGCATCCTTAAACCAACAATCTTTTCTTCTAGCTTGTTGCACTCATCTATTTTCATAGTTAATTGTACTTCGATATATTTAGATATTTTCTTAAATTCATCTATCTGTACTCTCAAGCTGGTTATGATTTCATTGGCATCCTCAAGATTTTTTGAAATTTTCTTATTCCTTTTCCTTTCTATACTCAGCTCTTTAAGTGCAGCGACCAACTCACCTTCCAGATCTACTTCAGCCTTAGCCTCAAGTATTTTATCACATTCCTCTATTTTTTCTACTTTGAATGCCATGAAAAGAGCTTCACCTGTTTCTTCTTCAGAATCCTCACTGGAGCTGTCTTTTGAAGGACTGACATTCTTGGATATGAAACTTTTCTTCTTGAAGTTGCTTTTTCTAAAATTTGGTTTCTTCTTCTAGTCACTTCTTTCTTGGTGTGAACCTTCATCACTTTTGTTTTTCTCATTAAGTGGACATTTAGCTGCAAAGTTCCCAATGCCTCCATAGTTGAAACACTTAAATGGTAGCATTCCTCTGTATTTTTCTTTTCCCCTTATTAGTTTTCGAACAAAGTTTGCTTCCATTTCATCTGATGTCTCTTCTTCCTCGGATTCTTGTTTTGCTTTTGTATTTTTATGTGCTTTAAAAGTAGCTCTTCCGTGTGGGTTTAGTTTTTCCTATTCTCATATCATATGGAGTCAAAGAACCATGCATCTCATCCATACTAAAAGTATTTAGATCTGTAGCTTCTTCTATTGCTAAAACTTTAGAATCAAATCTTTGGGGAAGAGATCTTAGTACCTTTTTCATGACGACAACATCTTCCATTTCCTCGTCGAGTCCTCTAATTGCATTAATGATTTCATTAACTCTCAGCATGTATGCCTCTATGTTCTCATCGTCATTCATCTTTAATGCTTCGAACTGAGCTCGATGTGTTTGTAACTTGGCCTCCTTGATCTTTCCATCTCCTTCATGAATGCTCCTTAGTTTGTCCCACATGTCTTTTGCCATCTTACAACTCATAATATTTATCAGTTCGCTATCCACTAAACCGCACATGATAGCATTCTTTGCTTTAGATTTATTCTCAATCAATTTTTTACCGACAGCATCGATTGGAGTAGTGGAGGGTATTGTGTATCCAATATTTACTGACTCCAAAATGTCATATCCCAAAGCACACAGATATGTCTGCATCCTAAGTCTCCAAAATGCATAATTAGTTTCGTCAAACAATGATGCTTTGTTTTATGAGAATCCTTCACCACCTGCCATTGTCTCACTTCCAAGATCACCTTAGCCGATTAAGCTTGTTCAGGAACTTGGCTCTGATATCAATTGTTAGTCTCACAATGACATTGAGAGGGGGGGTGAATCAGTGTAGCTATTTAAATTCAACTCTACAACTCTTAACATTGAAACAAAATCAAATAAAGTAAGTATAACAAGAGAGCATTCCACAACACATGATGTAACGAGGTTCACCAATTTGGCTACTCCTCAAAAATGACTGTTTGGACTCCCGTCCAAATCTAGCCTTTGCAAAATACCAATTTTACAATCAATTTACCAGCACCCACTAGAAGTAGCACCAACCCCTAATTTATTTGTACCAACAGAAAGGAGCACAAACCCCTAATTTATCAGCACCAACTAGAAGGAGCATCAAATCTTGATGCCAAGCACTAACTTGGACTTCAATTCTAAAACCAGAAGATTGACATATAAATGCCTTCACTTTTAAAAGACCTTGACTGGTCTATTGCTAACCCAACCTCTCTCGCTATTCACAAAAACACCATACACACTTAAGGCTCTACTTACTACACTTTTACATCCCTCTTACAACCCTCTTGTTGTGCTTCTTACTGCACTCTTACGGCTCTAACAGCTCTACTTAACGCTCTCTTACAACACTCTTACAACCCTCTTTTTTGCAGCACTTTCACTCTTTTTCCACATTATAATTCTCCATGTAGACCTCCTTTTATAACAAAGTTCTGACTCTATTTTTAACTTTAGTTGTAACTCCTTTATCACACAGTATTCTCTCATGTAGCCTATTAATAGTTATGGCTCTTTGTTTGGTCTTCGACTGATGACTTTCAGTTCACTGTTCTTATTTTAGCTGCATGATTTTTCTCTATAAATGCACCTGTAACTGTCATACTGACTTTCGTTAACTCTTCTTATTTTAGCTACATGATTTTCTTCTACAACGACCCCTATAAATGCACTTGTAACTATCGTACTAACTTTAGTTAACTCTTCTTATTTTAGTTGCATGATTTTCTTCTGCAACGGCCCCTGTAACTGCACCTGTAACTGTCACATATCTTATTTCGGCTAGGTTCTCTTCTTAGCTCATGTCAAAATGACCTATCACAAAATCACAACACTTCTGCCTTTTTTTCCTCTTCTCGGATGACGCCCACGAAAACACATGTCACGATATTGTGACACTTTCGCCTCCATACTCTTCCTCTTTACTTTTGTCGTGATATCGCGACACTTCTGCCTTCTTACTTTCTCTCTCCTCCTTTAGTCACAAAAATGCGACATGTCATGAAATCACAACACTTTTTCTCCTTTGCTCTTTCTCTTGCCTTTGGGTCGTGAAAACGTGACATGTTGCGATATCGCAACACTTTTTCTCCTTTGCTCTTTCTCTTGCCTTCGAGTCGTGAAAACCCGACATGTCGTGATATCGCGACACTTTTTCTTTCGGACTCTCTCTCCTACAATATGTTGTGAAATCGTGACACTTTTTCTTCCATACAATCTCTCTTGCAATATGTCACAAAATCATGACACTTTTTCTTTCGGACTCTCTCTCCTGCAATATGTCACGAAATCGTGACACTTTTTCTTTCGTACAATATCTCTTGCAATATGTCACGAAATCGTGACACTTTTTCTTTTAGAATCTCTCTCCTGCAATATGTCGCAAAATCATGACATTTTTTCTTCTTGCCTTTCTCTCTTCCAACATGTCACGAAATCGTGACAGTTTTGCTTGCTTGCACTTTCTCTCTGAACATATCGCAAAATCGTGACAGTTTTGCTTGCTTGCGCTTTCTCTCCAAACATGTCGTGAAATCACGACAGTTTTTCTTGCTTGTGCTTTCTCTCCGAACATGTCATGAAATCGTGACATTTTTGCTTGCTTGCGCTTTCTCTCCGAACATGTCACGAAATTGCGACAGTTTTGCTTGCTTGCGCTTTCTCTCCGAACATGTCACGAAATCGTGATAGCTTTTCTTTCTTCTCAACATGTCATGATATCACGACAGTTTTTCTTGCTTGCGCTTTCTCTTCAAACATTTCATGATATCGTGACAGTTTTTCTTTCTTCCTAACATGTCACGATATCATGACAGTTTTTCTTTCTTGCTCAACATGTCGTGATATCACGACAGTTTTCTTCCTTGTGATTTTCTTTTGATTTTTAGCATATGGGCCACTTCGGTCTTCTTGGACATTCTATAGCAACTTCACCCAAAAATCAAAAACATCCTCATAAGCTTTTAGTAGAACTGCACATACTCTGAGTAACCTCTGAACTCCTATCCATTGCATCAACCGATCTTTCTGACTGTGTTGACAACAATGACAATACTGTTGCTGCACCTTGCTCAATAGGTCAAGGAATTGCATCCATGAGGACATGAATATGTATAGGAGGATGATCTCTTGGAAACTTTGTATTCAACCTAAGGCTTTAGGAGGTCTAGGCATCATTGATCCTCTTACCCAAAGCAAAAGTTTGGTTGTAAAATGGGTTACTAGATCCATTATTGGTGATGAAAATTGGAAACACTTATTTCTTTACAAAATATCTCTAGATACTCACAAAGGTAAATGGAAAGACACTCCTTGGGAGGATAAGCTCCTTAATGCACCTTACTTTACAGTTTAAGAATCTATTCCAGTTACCCAAAACTAGAAAACTTGGCAATCAATTTCTCATTTACAATCTTGGAAGTCTGACTCCTTGAGACATGGTCTAAGCATCAATATAAATATTATTTGGTGGAATAAACTTATCCTCCATAATGATAAACCTTTAGATTTATGTAGTGCTATTCATGGTCTAGATTTTTTGAAGAAAGGAATTAATAGAATTAGAGATATCTAGGATTCGGGTAGTTGCTCAATTCTTACTTGGAACAAGATCTACAATTATTGGTCCCTTCCCTCTAGGTTCAAAGAGTCTTATGCCTTAGTTGTAGCTTGCATCTCTTATGAGGTCCTTCTAAAATTAGGAATAATTACCCATAATATATGGAATGACTAGAGATGGCTTAATGGTCATAGAATCTCTTCCATTACTTCTAGTTGGATATACAAAAATATTTTATGTCCTCCTTATTTAGACTCTATGCTCAATATCAAGTGGCAAATGAATTTAACCAATGTCCAATGGTAGTTTCTTGCTACTCAAATTTGGAAATTTCTTGTTGAATCCAAAACTCAACTTCTTGGATGGTAGATTTTGCATCAAAAACTTCCAAATTTTGAAATTTTGGCCTCAATTTTACACATTTTCCCTCAATGCAATTTTTGTAATGATTTAGAAACTCTTATTCACTTGTTTTGATTTTGTGACATGGCTAAATAGTTTTTGAATATATTCTTGTATACAGGGAAATTTTACCCATTTCAAATTCCCTAGCACACATAAGTTCACTCCTTTTGAAATTACCCCCTTTCCCCCACACGTGCCAACTGATTTGGCACATTTTCCTTATTTTTTATGATTTTTTGTCCTAGTGGCTAGCTTGCATATCCACAAAATTTAGAAACCTTCTACCTACCAAAGAATATGAATTTTATCTTAAAATAACCAACGGTCAAATCCTGATGATTTTATGACCTAGTCACCAGGGCGTAAATTCACTTAATTTGGAAAAACTACAAATTAGCCCAAGCTAACCCAATTTGACCCCACAGATCTCACAACAACTGAGATATTATGCATCCCACGAGGCCATTAAACTTATAATAAACCTTTATTTTCATGTTTATGGATGGAGCAAATATGAGGATACAATTTGAATATATTTATTTATTTTTTAATGCAAATTTTATTATTTGTGATTTCAGTATAGGTATCTAACATATTTTGTAGGTTTGATAAGCTGGAATAGGATATATAGATTTCCATGGGGATTATTTATAGGGAAGGTCTTGTTTTGTATCATATCTATCACTCCACCATCATGCTTTGGAATTTTGATGATCTTATCTAATACGAAACCACTGTAAATTTATTACACTATCTTTTTATCATCCTATAATTACATTTCATATTAGTAATTTGTGTTCCTCTCAATTTAGTGATTTTATGCTTTGATAGATGTCAAATATGTGGATCGTGTATTCATATAATTGTAGGTCCATGGGCATATGCATATAGTTTGAGTCAAAATGGATTAGGCATACTTTTTTTAGATCACCTTGCACCTAGTAATACTTAATCATTGTCATATTTCATTCCTATATTCAGTTTATGTTTAGATCTATGTAGGCTTTTATTATTTACTTTTTGAAATAAGGTTTATTAATAGACCCATTAGATATAACTAGTACACAATCAAGAATCACATCTATAGTGTCTTAAGTAGATCCCCAAATTCTAATTTCCAAATTGAAGGGTATTGTGTAGAAACTCTTTGCAGATATTACAAGGACTCGATTTCGTGGGCTAGCCAATAGAGCATGAATTCTTTGACAATTTGCATATTCACCTGCACCGACCATCCAAATCATATAAGCATTTGGTTTCTTTAGTTTGATTTAAATTTTCAACTGTCTATTAATTTTATGCATTTTATTCATAGATCATCTTCATAACATAAGAAAATAAATATATATATATATAGGCATATGATAGCATAGAGTTAGCTTCTTGCATTCATAAAATTTGTTGTATTATAGTTAATTCTAAAAGGTTTTTAGTTAATTGCATGATGCTTTCATGAAAACTAAAATGCATGTAGCTTAAGTATAGTTGCACTTTACCCAAACTCTAGGTGTATGCCCAATTAAATAACACATCAAAATTTCATATTGCATAGGCATGGAAACCACCACCAAGCATTTCCTAGTCAATACCATCATAATTTATCGACAAACACCAAAGAGGGTACGATACAAGTACCTATTTTTTGAGGTGTAGATCCCCTATTTTCCCACCTCCCTTCTAGGTGCAAATCCATTATCTTGAAGGAAAGGAGTGCAAAAATTTTTAATCTACATTATTTGGTGAACCCGATGTGAAAAACCACCATTTTTATTTTCTACTTTTCTTTGATTTTGAAAAAATACTAAAAGGACCATTAAAATTTCTGTGTATTATATTAAAGCATATAAAAAGATAAATTTTGAATTGAATTAATTAAATTTTTATTTTTATACATCATTCTTTAAAAAGAACCACATATGACATATTATTCCATAGACGAGTTGCATAACTAGGATGCCACTTTAGTGGTGAGAAATATGCCTTAAAGGTCCTATGCGGTGAATTTAGTATGGACATAATAGGAATACACAGTGAATGGGGTTAGCCACAACCATAAACCTTTGGAGAGGAATTATCCTTTTTCCTATGCCAAAAAAACTTAAAACCTTAATCAAAATTAAAATATAAGTCGATCCAACAACCCATCATAACCATGGGATAGAGCACACATCTCTCTTCAGAGAGTGTATCACTAACGATGGTGAACTAGGTGAGGATTGGTAGGACATGGGCTTCATCACAACTTAGAATTCATCACAAAGAGTCTGCATGTGGGCATATAGGTGAAAGCCTAATTTGAAACAAGACAACTATATCTCCAATGTTTTGTTTGCATATCCTAGTAGCACTTAAGAGGGTTGTTAGAATATATATTATATCCTAAGTTGTTACTAGGGTAATCTGTGTGGCTGATATTATCTTAGTTAGTTATAATCCAAAGGATCATATTGTAAGTACTTGCTATTTAAGAAAGGCCCTTTCAATTGAATAATATCAAGTATTTCATTTCATATTTCCCACCATCTTCATCATCATAACGACCTCCTTCTATTTATCCAAAAAAAATTGAATCCCTCATCAGTTTATAAAATAAATGTGGCAGCCCTAATTTGCAATTCAAATTTATAGTATAAAACTATAAATCCACATAAAACTTAAAAAAAACTAAAATGACCTCAAAATGTTTTTTACCATCTGGTTTTTGATCCATCAAAATATGGAGAGCATACTCCCTCGGTAAAAAAAATAGGGGGAAAAAATAAAGGGGGAATTTCCATGAGAGAAACCCCCCATGAGGAAAATCTCCATAGGCTCATAGGGCAAGGAAATCCTACTCTGATACCATGTTGGAATTATGAAATAACTTGATATTATTCAATTGAAAGGACCTTGATTAAATAGCAAGTTCAAAAAATTAAGGGGCACCAGTGTAGTCAAATGTGTCCTTATGGTGACCTCCTCATCCTATCGGAATGCATGGGTAACCAGCCGTTGTAATCGCTAGGTGATATAGAGGAGATGACTAGATACTAGGATCACTCTAACAAATTTCTTGGAGTGTCAGGTTCAATCAAGAATACACTCCATGATACAACAATATTCAAGCCATAAAAAATAATAGAACATAACTTCAAAACTGCAAATAGATACCACCATTGTATCCATCACAAAAAAAACTTTTCAATGACTATAAACACCCTATAATCGGATGTCATTTAGGGTTTCATTTGCAGGAGAAAAAACTTCTTCACATTGGATATTACTCGCTGTCCAACAAGGGTCAATTTCAGATTGGTGGATTCTCGTTGTTCACAACCACCAAATCTTCAAAAACTAGCATGATCCAAGATAGTTCATAGCAGATTTTTTTTAATGGTGCTCTAATCATGCACCTATTCCTGGTTGGCACCATCTTAATCCAAAATTGCTTGGTGAAAACACAGAGAATAATGCCTTCTTTGTGTAGCTCTATTGTATTTAGGATATGCCTTATCTAGATTTGTGCCATGAGGGTGAGTAGCAAAGTTGACGTTGAGGAAGATGAAACAATAATTTTTTAATTTTTTTAATTTTTCTTAGCGGGTAGTGCTCCATTACTACGGGTAGTTTGGAGCCAATAAAAGGAAACGTGCTCAGGGTGAAGAACATGTGCTTATACTGAGAGGGGGGGTGAACAGTATAAGATAAAACATTTTGCTTTTTAATCCAAATGATACCATCAACAATATTAAAGCAGTAAACATCACACAAAGCATCACACACATGAGAGACATGATTTAACGTGGTTCACCCAATGTGGGCTACTCCACGGAGAAAATATTCCTTATAAATTTTTCTCAAATAAATTCTCTTGGGAATCCTTTCCCTACAATGTTTATGGACCTCTATCCAAAGGAGACACCAATCCCCTAATCAAGTTTATGGATCTCTATCCACAGGAGAACTCCTTTCTCCTCTAGCTCTGGATGGTGATCTTCTAGAAGAACTGTTGCCCCCACTACTTTGGCTAATGGATCTCTATCCACTGAAGACACCTATCCTCACTACCTTGGCTAATGGATCTCTATCCACTAGAGACTGTCGTCCTCTATACTCTATCACCTCCAAAGATCTATCTCAAATATACACTAAACACAGTCCTTCGATCTAGCACAAATTCATCCTCAATCTCTATCTTTGATCTGGCACAAACCTGTCCTCAAATCTGCACCAAAATCTATCCTCGAATATGTACTAAACATAGTCCTTCATTCTAGCACAACTTTGTCCTCAATATCTATCCTCTGATGTATCTTCCCCAAACCTTAACTCAAGGTTTGAATCAACAATCAACTCTGCTCTCAAGTCTTCTCAAAGACTTATCTCAAATCTGCCTTGTAAGCTTCCACAAAAGCTCACACTAATCTGTCCACAAGTCTTCTCTAAGACTTGCCTCAAATCTGCTCAACAAGTCCACACTAGAACTTGTCCAAACTCATAGAAACATAAGGAGAATTGTTAGAGACTCAATATGCTTCACATTCATCACAATGCTCAATCACTTTCAATCACTCTCTTAGAAACATACAGAGAATTGTTAGAGACTCAATATGCTTCACACTCATCAACACTCAACCTCTTTCTCAAATCAATTCAGAATATAGAATAATTTGTTTCATAGAACTTGAACTATCACTTCAACACATCCACTTGACTAGGCTCAACCAACTCTACTCAACCAATCACTCAATGAAATAATCCTTGCTCACAAACCCTAGTCCAAGCATATGAGCACTCACTCAAATGTTTCCAACAATGCTTATCAACCAATCTCACATAACAATGATACTCATGTTCTTTCCAAACCCTAGTTCAAGTTCTTCACTCAATTCAATCACTTCAACAACAATGCTTATAAAACAAGGTTTTATCAACAACTCTTAATTCCAGAAAACCTTGAAGCATTAATTAAAAACACACTCAACAATGCTTAACCAAACAATCCTTTTCACTCCAACTTTTCATTCACAATTTTCAACAATCACTCACTAGGAAGAATATGCCCATACCTTTTGTTGGATGTAAAAGTACCTTTAGAAAACCTGTCTCAATCACAATTTTCTTCTTTCCAATTCCAATGGTTAGACACAACAATATTACTTCAACACTTTCCCAAAAATATTCCTTAGACACAAAACAATCACAACTCAATTTATGCCTTATTACTCCCTTTTAAAATAACACTCATCATACCATACATGAAAAATAATTTCTTTGATACACCTTATAAACTCCAACTTAAAATAATATCCAACACCATAAAACATCAACCAAACACCTTACAATCCTTTCAAAACATTTGAGCAAATAACATTAAAAATTTAATTTTGCAAAACCCTTATAACTCCCTTTGCAACCTTAGAACCAATTTAAAATATGCAAAAATTAATTTTTAAATGCCCAAACTATATTCCCAAAAATTTTGGTGCCCAAGATTAAAGCATACCTCTTTCTTCCCCAAAAAGGGGTTTCGACGAGATTCGATCCACCGTCTCCTCAAGCCTAAGTGCCTTAGCGCTTGGGAGCCCACCGCGTGGGCTACTAGTGCCCACGTGAAGGAAGGAAGAGTCCCTTCCTCTTATGCCTTCGTCGCCATTTGACTTTCCATGAAACTCGCACACTCTAACTCCACTTTGGATGCAACGCAATTCTTAAAGCTCGCAATAATATTCGAAGGCATGGTAAGGTTTGGTAAGGTGGGAGTTCCCCCCTTATATACACGTTTTAATTTTCTCCTCACATCAGCACTTTGTAATTCGAAATCGAATTTCGAATTTTAATTTTAATAACCCACCTTAGGGTTATTTAACCTTAGCTTAAATTAATTTATAATTAATAATTAAATTAATTAATAATTAATTTAAATAACTTTATAAGTTAAGTAAATTAACTAATAAATTAATTTAAAATTAATTTATAATTAATTTTAAACTTCCTTTGCATAATATTATAAAATAATATTATAATATTATTTACTTGGGCTTTTTCTTGCACTTTGGACCTCATCTGACTTCCTAGAACCGGGTCTTGAAACTAAAACCGAATTATCCTTTTGCATTTATTTGAGAACCTGAAATGGATGCTGCCAACTAAAACTGCCACTGACTGGTGCTGAAATTTTGACATCAATGACCACTCACTCTTGACATCAATGACAACTTATCACTCAAAATGTCCAACAATATCCCCCTTTGTCATTGATGGCAACCCAAATTATTTTTACCAAATACTTGACCTTTTTCTTGTTTTGCTCCCCCTGGGAAATTGCTCCCCTGACTCAATGCTCTCTCCTTAAACAAAATCTCTCCCCCTTACTCAAATATCTCCCCCTTTGACATCAATGGCAAAGGGTCACCTTTGGGGCTCGGGGCTAAGAATGAGTCTCTTAGCTTAGCCCCTCCCCCACCTCCTCTTGAGGTGGTTAATTCTGGGGTGGGAGTATTACTCCTAGTTTTCCTTAGAGATACTCAAAGGTCTCCTTTGAAAGTGGTTTAGTGAAAATATCTGCTATCTGTTCCTTTGTAGTAACATATTCCAACCTGACCTGTTTATCTGTCACCTTCTCTCTTAGAAAATGATACTTGATCGGAATGTGCTTTGTCCTTGAGTGCATCATTGGATTCTTTGAGATACTTATAGCACTTGTATTATCACATAATATGGGAATAGGATGATCATGTTTTATCTTGAAGTCTTCTAGAGTCCGCTTCATCCATAGTACCTATGTACAACTGGCTATCGATGTAATATATTCAGCTTCTATTGTAGATAAGGATACTGAGACCTGCTTCTTACTTAACCAAGAGACTAAACAATCTCCAAGAAAGAATGCTCCTCCACTTGTGCTCTTTCTATCATCAATGCTGCCAACCCAATCTGCATATGTATATGTTGTGAGTGTAAAACTATCACTTTTGGGATACCAAAGCCCAAAATCCATAGTCCCTTTTAGATACCTAAGAATTCTCTTTACTGCTACCACATGTGTTTCTTTAGGTGCTGCCTGAAACCTTGCTACTAATCCCACTGATTGTACTATGTCTGGTCTTGTGGTTGTAACATACAACAAGCTACCAATCATAGATCTGTATAATCTCTGGTCTACCTCTGGAGATTCATCATCTTTGCTTAACTTGCATCCTGTGACCATGGGGGTACTTACTAGTTTGCAATATTCTAACCTAAATTTCTTTAACATTTCTTTTATATACTTGGTTTGTGAGAGAAATACTCCTTTCTCTGATTGTGAAATCTGAAGTCCAAGAAAGAAGGACAACTCACCAAGCATAGACATCTCAAATTCATTTTGCATGTTCTTAGCAAATTCTTTACACATCTTATCATTGTTTCCCCCAAAAATGATGTCATCAACATAAACAACCACAATTAGTAGATTATTCCCTTCATTTTTTATATATAAGTTGTTGTCTGCTATTCCTTTTCTGAATCCCTGTTCCTGAAGATACTTATCCAATCTTGAGTACCATGCTCTAGGAGCCTGCTTTAATCCATATAGTGCCTTTTTCAATCTGCATACATGATCTGGTTTATCTGTTAATATGAATCCCTCTGGTTGTTCAATGTAGACTTCTTCTTCTAGAACACCATTTAGAAATGTTGACTTAACATCCATCTGATATACCTTGAAGTTTTTAAAACTTGAGAAGGCTAAAAATATTCTTATGGCTTCAAGTCATGCAACTGGAGCAAATGTCTCATCAAAGTCAATTCCCTCTACCTGTGCATAACCTTTGCATACTAACCTTGCTTTGTTCCTTACTACTTGTCCATATTCATTTAGCTTGTTTTTGAATACCCATTTTGTGTCGATCACATTCTTGTCCTTTGGACGTGGGACAAGTTCCCAAGTCTTGCTTTTCTCTATCTGATCTAATTCCTCATCCATTGCCTTGATCCAGAACTCATCTTCACTTGCCTGATTGAAGTCTTTTGGCTCAATATTAGATAGCAAAGAAAAATTTGCTTGTTGAGATGGTGTTATTATCCTTCTCCTTGTCTGTCTTTCATCTAGATTCCCAATGATTTGCTCTTTTGGATGATGCTTTTGTACATACCTGGATGGAGTTTTAGGAAGAAGTCTTTGTGTTTCTTCTTTTTCTTCATCTGATTCCTCATGAAACTCTTCTTGACAACTTCCATCTTCCTGATACACAATTTGTTGAATTGGTTCTCTTGAATCTATCTTCTCATCAATTGTTACATTTATACTTTCTACAATAGTGTGAGTTCTCTTGTTGAAGCATCTATAAGCTTTACTCTTAGAGGAATAACCAAGGAAAATTCCCTCATCACATCTTGGATCAAACTTGCCTAAGTTTTGATCTTCTCATCTTATATAGCACTTGCTTCCAAAAACCTTGAAGTGTTTTACAGTGGTCGGTCTTCCTTTCCAAAGCTCATATGGAGTCTTGTGATGGTTTACCCTCATTTGAGCCCTAGTGATTATGTATACTACTATATTGATTGCTTCTCTCCAAAATCCATCTGAGAGCTTAGACTCATTTAACATAGCTCTAGCCATATTCTCAATAGTCCTATTTTTCCTTTCAACTACTCCATTTTGTTGAGGAGTTCTTGTTGTTGAGTATTCTCTCTTGATCCCATGTTGTTCACAAAACTCTACAAACTCATTTGAGGTAAATTCTCCTCCTCTATCAGATCTCAAACACTTAATTCTCTTATCGGTTTCATTTTCAACCAGTTTCTTAAATGTTTTGAATTTTTCAAAAGCTTTTGATTTCTCTTTCAAAAAATCTACCCAAACCATTCTGGAGTAATCATCTATAAATAGTATAAAGTAACTTTCACCTTGAATACTTTGTGTTCTAGTAGGACCACATAGATCAATATGTATTAGACTCAATGGCTCAGATGACATATATCCTTTTGACTTAAAGCTTGTTCTAGTTTGCTTTCCATGTTGACAAGGTGCACATATTGTGTTTTGTGGCCTTTTTATTTTGGGTAAGTCTCTAACACACTGCTTATTGCTTATGTTGACTATGTTGTCAAAATTCAAGTGACCCAATCTTCTATGCCACAACCAACTCTCATCTTCTTGTGATAGAAAGCACTTTTCCCCTTTGATCTCACTAAGCATGTATAGATTGTTTGGAGTTCTTCTTGCATTGGCAATGACCTTTCCAGTTTTTGATTTTCTTATCTCACATCTATCTGGGTGAAATGTAACCATATGCCCTTGATCACAAAGTTGACTTACACTTAGCAGATTATGTTTTAACCCCTTAACATACAACACATTTTTTGTTCTTGTTTTCCCATTGTCTAAACTCAGAGTTCCTCTTCCACCAATCCTTGCTGATCCATTATCACCAAAACTTACTGATCCTCTATTGGTTTCTTTTAGTACCATGAATTTGTCTTTGTCTCCTATCATGTGACTAGAGAAACCACTATCAAGATACCATTGTTCTTCTTTATCCTGAGCATGAAGGGTTGTTTGAACTAACATTGATCTAGCCTTAACATTTTCCCTTTCATCTTTCCTAGTTGTTGAAATTATTTTTCTAGACTCAGGAAGTATCATTTTACACCATCTAGCCTTGTGCCCAAAATTATTGCATTTGTAACATATAATATCATCATCCATAAGAGGTGCAAAAGAATTGAAATTTCTATTGACATTGTTTCTTGCATGACTAATACAGTGTACAACTCTATGACCATATTTATTACAAGAAAAGCAATGACCATGGAAGAAATTATGTAACCTGCTTGGATGCCTTTTAGATTGTGGTGGAGTGCTTCTCCTTTTGTGATTAACTCTCATCCAAGGTTCTTCTTTGCTTTCTTCCTTTCTGATATCCTTAGCTTGCCTATCTTTGTTTGAAGTTTTTGCTTCTTGAAGACTTGATTCCTTTTTCTGTTTCTCATACTCTACATCTTGTAGTGCCTTGGTCCTTTCAACTTCATTCCTTAAATAAACAATTTTTGCTTCCAATATTTCACATTCTGTTTCTCTTGTTCTTAACAGATCTGTCATATCCTATTCAATTTTCTTTCCTTCTTCCACCCTTATCTTGAGTTCTGTGAGATTTTGTAGAAGTTCCATCCTTGCTTCTTCATCCTCTTGAATTTGTTCCTTCAAGATTGAATTCTTCTCTCTAATTCTTTCCAACTTTTTGAGAGCAACAAAGAATTCCTCTTTTATATCAAACATAGTCTCCTCTTCATTTTCTGAAGTCATGTGTGTTACTGATGGATCCTCCTCCAAGTTGTTAGTCTTTTCATGGAGAGACCCACTCTGATACCAATTGAAGAACATGTGCTTATACTGAGAGGGGGGTGAATAGTATAAGATAAAAATTTTGTCTTTTAATCCAAATGATACCATCAACAATATTAAAGTAGTAAACATCACACAAAGCATCACACACATGAGAGACATGATTTAACGTGGTTCACCCAATGTGGGCTACTCCACGGAGAAAATATTCCTTATAAATTTTTCTCAAATAAATTCTCTTGGGAATCCTTTCCCTATAATGTTTATGGACCTCTATCCAAAGGAGACACCAATCCCCTAATCAAGTTCATGGATCTCTATCCACAGGAGAACTCCTTTCTCCTTAGCTCTAACTGGTGATCTTCTAGAAGAACTATTTCCCCCACTGCTCTGGCTAATGGATCTCTATCCACTGAAGACACCTATCCTCACTACCCTGGCTAATGGATCTCTATCCACTAGAGACTGTCATCCTCTATACTCTATCACCTCCAAAGCTCTATCTCAAATCTACACTAAACATAGTCCTTCGGTCTAGCACAAATTTGCTCAATCTCTATCTCTGATCTGGCACAAACCTATCCTCAAATCTGCACCAAACTCTATCCTTGAATCTATACTCAATCCTTTTCCACAACTTTGTCCTCAATATCTATCCTTTTCCCAAATCTATCCTCAACTCTCTCTCAATCTTCTACTTATCTCAAATATGTATTGTAAGCTTCCACAAAAGCTCACACAAATATTTCCACAAGTCTTCTCTAAGACTTACCTCAAATATGCTCAACAAGTCCACACTAGAACTTGTCCAAACTCATAGAAACATAAAGAGAATTGTTAGAGACTCAATATGCTTCACATTCATCACAATGCTCAATCACTTTCAATCACTCTCTTTAGAAACATATAGAGAATTTTTAGAGACTCAATATGCTTCACACTCATCAACACTCAACCTCTTTCTCAAATCAATTCAAAATATAGAATAATTTGTTTCATAGAACTTGAACTATCACTTCAACACATTCACTTGACTAGGCTCAACCAACTCTACTCAACCAATCACTCAATGAAATAATCCTTGCTCACAAACCCTAGTCCAAGCATATGAGCACTCACTCAAAATATTTTCAACAATGCTTATCAACCAATCTCACATAACAATGATACTCATGTTCTTTGCAAACCCTAGTTCAAGTTCTTTCACTCAACTCAATCACTTCAACAACAATGCTTATAAAATAAGGTTTTATCAACAACTCTTAATTCCAAAAAACCTTGAAGCATTAATTAAAAACACACTCAACAATGCTTAACCAAACAATCCTTTTCACTCCAACTTTTCATTCACAATTTTCAACAATCACTCACTAGGAAGAATATGCCCATACCTTTTGTTGGATGTAAAAGTGCCTTTAGAAAACCTGTCTCAATCACAATTTTCTTCTTTCCAATTCCAATGGTTAGACACAACAATATTACTTCAACACTTTCCCAAAAATATTCCTTAGACACAAAACAATCACAACTCAATTTATGCCTTATTGCTCCCTTTTAAAATAACACTCATCATACCATACATAAAAATAATTTCTTGATACACCTTATAAACTCCAACTTAAAATAATATCCAACACCATAAAACATCAACCAAACACCTTACAATCCTTTCAAAATATTTGAGCAAATAACATTAAAAATTTAATTTTGCAAAACCCTTATAACTCCCTTTGCAACCTTAGAACCAATTTAAAATATGCAAAAATTAATTTTTAAATGCCCAAACTATATTCCCAAAAATTTTGGCGCCCAAGATTAAAGCATACCTCTTTCTTCCCCAAAAAGGGGTTTCGACGAGATTCGATCCGTCGTCTCCTCAAGCCTAAGCACCTTAGCACTTGGGAGCCCACCGCGTGGGCTACTAGTGCCCACGTGAAGGAAGGAAGAGTCCCTTCCTCTTATGCCTTCACCGTCGTTTGACTTTCCATGAAACTCACACACTCTAACTCTGCTTTGGATGCAGCGCAATTCTTAAAGCTCACAATAATATTCGAAGGCATGGTAATGTTTGGTAAGGTGGGAGTTCCCCCCTTATATACATGTTTTAATTTTTTATTTTTTTATTTGTGGAAAACATCCCAAAAGGGATGCCACTTTCGGGTAAGACCCAAGGAGGCAGGGGTATCCATTCCACCAAAAACGCCTAGGACTCGGACCTGGCCTACCACCTTTGACATACTCAAGGAGCAAACAAACACACAAAACCAATTTAAAAATAAGTAAATAACAACAAAAATAATAAAATAAAATAAAAAACATGCTCCTTGAGTGTGTCAAAAACAAAAGCACAACCAAACACGCACAATAAGATAAAAGAAACCACAACACAAACCACATAGAAAAACACAAGAACCACATAACAAAACACAAACAAGACAAAAACAACAGAACACTACAAAGACATAACCCAAAAAAAAACATGAAAAAAAAACACAACCAAAACCTAAAAAATTAAAAAAATAAAAATAAAAAACAACCAACAATAGACAATAAACAAAAACAAAAAACATAGAAAACACTCACACATAAAAACACGAAATAACACAAACAAAGAGAAACCCAAGAACAAGAACGAAAAAAACACAAGAACAATAACAAAAAACATAAAAAAAAACAAAACAACAAAAACACAAGAACAACAAAAAACAACACAAAGAACACAAAAAAAAACAAAATAAAAAAACCCACCCACCTTAAAAAACTAAACAAAAAAAAACAAAAAACAAAAAAGAAATAAAAAATGAACAAAACAATGACCTATCTAGACCAGAAGACTATTAAGGCAAGAATCAATAGAGGAAACAAAATAAAGAATAGAATGAGCTAGGGAACTAAAAAAAACTGAATGAACCAAAGAGAAGCAAAAAAAAAAACAAGAAGAAACTAGGTACCTTCGAACTCGGAGCCATCCAAAGAAATGATAGAAAGAAGAGCTTCCCTAATTTGAGAAGCCCACCATATAGGAGGGTGGCCATAACAAGTAAGATCACCTTTTTCCAAAGCCCAATTAGCTAAAGCATCAACACTCTTGTTTTGATCTCTAACCACATGATTGTAATCAACTTTCAAAAATCCCATCCTGGATTAACCGAATCTTCTCAATAATTCTTTTTATTCTCCAATCCACCTTATGATTCTTAGAAGGATTCTTCAAGAGATTAATCATAAGTTGAGAGTCAGACTCAACTAACACCTTTTCCCATCCAACCTTAGTAGCCTCCTGAAGGCCTCTCGAGGATACCATACCCCTCAACAAGGTTATTGGAAAGAATACCCAAATTCTCAGCAAAAGTAAAAACCAAGGAGCCATCTGAAAGTCTACCAATTCCTCCCACACTCGGATTTTCCAGGGTTCCCTCTAGAGGCTCCATCAGTATTGACTTTTCCAAAATCCTTAGGAGGAGGTTGCCAATTTCTATTCCTATCCATCTTACTAATACTCACATTCCCTTTAAGTTGGTTGCCCTTAGAAGGTTTAATCTTCAATATTTGCATCACTTGATCCCATATTTGGTGGGAGTTTTGGGGGTGATCAAGGAGATGATGGACTGATTCAACTAAGTTGGCTATGGTCTTTTGCCAAATATAGTGAATATCCTTCCTATCTTGATTAAAAATTTGGTTGTTCCTTTCATTCCAAATATTCCAAAGAAGAATGGTAGAACCCATCCAAACTAACTGCCTAATAAAATGATCAACACCCTCTTGATTAGGCCAATCCCTCCAAAGTTGTTCAAAAGTAAAAAAATTGGACCACTGTAAGCCAAGTAAAGTGGCCATTCTCCTCCACAACTCAGAGGCTAAAGTACACTCAATAAAAATATGGTTGATATTTTCTACATTCTCTTCACACATTTCACATCTAAAAGGGCCATGAAAACCATGCTTCATAAGTTGCTCACCAATAAGCACCCTACGATGCAATAACAACCAATTAAAGAACCTCACCTTAGGCCAGAGCTTTTGAGCCCACAATCGAGAAAATATGTCAGAAGAATGGTTGGGATTATTATGGCATAAGGTCAAATAACCTTGAGCAACTGAATACTCACCCTTAGTAGTGTTGTTCCATCCAAAACAATCATTTTCATGGGACCAAGAGAGGGATCTCATATGAAGGATGCCTTGGATATCTTGTCTTTGCCTTTCTGGGATTTGAATAGGCCAGTCCTCAATAGGGATCCAATATCTACCAACCTTTGAATTACCAAGTATGGTATCGATAGTAATTAGCCACCTTTATCCAATTAGCTCGGTGAAGCTCCTCCATCCAAGGCCTCCAATCGGGAAACTGAGTTATCAAAGGCTTGTGACCATCCCAAGAATCTATCCAAAAATTTGCATGTTGACCATTATGAATGATCCAAAATAATTTTTTCTTTATCAAATCCTCACCAATATTAAGAACTGCTAAAATGGGAGAACCTTTGGTAGGAAGTTGATAGCGAACAAGGTCTTCAGGACTTTTGTTCTCAGCATATTTAGCACGAAGATTATTGGCCCAAAGAGCATTGGGGTTATGCAACATCCTCCAATATAATTTAGCAGCTAAAGCTTTGTTGTTATTAATTGAAGACCGTAATCCTAACCCCCCTTCACTCTTAGGAAGACATAAAGTATCCCATTTCACCAAGGCCCATTTTCTTTTCTCCTTAGTACCACTCCAAAGGAAACGATGACTGATTTGATCCAATTCTCGAAGAACAACCTTTGGGATATTCAAAATAGAAGAAACATAAATAGGAATAGCTTGAAGGACTGATTTTACCAAGGTGATTCTACCCCCATAAGAAAGCCACTTGTTGGTCCACTTTCCAATTTTCTTCTTGACTTTGTCCAACAACCAATTCCAATATTTATTTTTCTGCCTTTGAATATTTATGGGAATACCTAAATAAGTGATTGGAAGAGAGGTCTTCTTATATCTTAGTTTATCCAAGACCATGGATTCCTGTCTAGCAGAGCAGTGAAAGAAAATAACTTTAGATTTGTCTTCATTGATCAATTGCCCAAGTAGCCTTAGAAAAATAGCTAATGATTTGCTTAATATTAGAAGATTCCTTAACTCGTAGCTTTACCTAAAAGAGTAGAGTCATCCACAAATTGAAGATGAGAGATAGGTCTAGCTCCATGAGCAATGGTAACTCCCTCAAGGGTTTTGTTTTCCCTCTTTTTGGTTATAGTCCTACCCAAGCATTCAAGCAAGAATGATGAATAAATAAGGGGAGAGGGGGTCACCTTGCATAATACCTTTGGAAGCCGGGAAAGACTGAGAAGGCCTACCATTGATAAGAACTAAGTAGGAAACTAAAGAGATACATCCCATAATCCAATCCATCCAATCCTTAGAGAAACCAAATTGCCTCAAAACTTTGATAAGGAAGTGCCAATCCACTTTGTCATAAGCTTTGGATAAGTCTAACCGAATGAACATGGAAGGAGAATTTTGCATATCCATGGAATGGATGGCTTCCTGAGCAAGAACTATCTCATCTACTATTTTACGTCCTTCCACATAACCCCCTTGCTCTGGGGAAATAATCTTATGCAAAAGAGGCTTCAACCTTTTTGCCATGATTTTAGTAATTATTTTGAGAAGAACATTACATAAAGCAATAGGTCTAAAAGCTGAGATATGATCAACCTCTTGAGCTTTTGGAACAAGAGTAATATAATTTTTATTGATAACCTTCAAAATTTCTTTGGCTTTCTTGGCTTCTTCCACCACCTCTAATAAATCAACATGAAGGATATCCCGGAACTCTTGGTAGAACTCAATAGGAAAACCATCAGGACCCGGGGTTTTCCCTTTTTGCATTTTAAAAACTACTTGTTGAAGCTCATTGATAGTAAAAAGAGTAGTCAAAATAGATTTCTCCTCAGAAGTGATAAGAGAAGGGATTGATTGAAGAACATTATATTGTGAAGTTGAGTCAAGGGGAGTAGCAGCAAAAATATTGGAAAAGTAATCAACAACAATAGAGTTCATGCCATCCCAAGTATAAACAACATCTCCAGAATCTGATTTTAAGGAAGAAATAAAGTTGTGAGATCCTCGATCTAGAAGATATTTGTGGAAGAAATTTGTGTTTCGATCTCCTTCTTTGAGCCATTGAATTCTAGATTTTTGCTTCCATAAGATTTCTTCTCTTTTTTCCCATTCCTCTAACCGAGTTGTGAGTTTAATTTCATCTACACTTCTCTTCTCTGTGAGGCCATCTAAATGGATTTTCTTATTCAAATTTTCAATATGAGCAATAACTTCATGTTTTTTTTTATGAACATCCCCAAACTCTTTCCAGTTCCAAGTCTTGATTTTGGATTTAATGTATTGCAGTCTTTTGGCAAAACAGAACATCTTAGTCCCATGCCTAGGTTTACCTTCCTTCCACCATTGTTGCACATGAGGTCTGAAGGAAATGTCTCTAAGCCACATTAATTGAAAATGAAAAGGAGAGTAAACTCACATTGGTTTTCCACATTTCCACCATGACTAGCCAATGATCCGAACCAACATTATTAAGAGTCTTCACTTTAGGAATGTGACCATGGATTAAGAAATTTTTAGAGAGCAAAAACCTATCCAATCTCTCCATTATACAAGCTAAGCCTTGCCTTCTATTAGACCAAGTCATAAGGCCATTATCTGGTTGGATATCCACAAGATGGAGGTTTGTAATATATTCACTCATGAGGTCAGTGCTTTTGTCCAAATTTCTATTTCCCCCCTTTTCTCATCCAGAGAGAGGATGGTATTGAAATCTCCTCCGATCAAGATCCAAACTTTAGTAAAATGAGAGATAATATGAGTAATATCCTTCCACTGTCTTCTTTTTTCCTCCAAAGAAGTTGGAGCATAAACAGTATTGTAGAGCATAATATGGTTGGAATGTCTACTTTGAATAGCTATAGCCAAAAAACCCCAATTGCCAACCATATGGTGAATAACTACCTCTTTTGGATCCCAAAGACAAGCAATGCCACCCGAAGTCCCTTGGGAACTGAGGGAAACCACTTTTCCAACTGGCCAAAATTTTATTGGCAATTAAGTTCATATCCTCCATTGACATCTTTGTTTCTTGAAGGAAAACAAGATGTGGATGATTTACCTGAATCATTCTTCTAGTTTCATTTTGTTTTGAAAGACTCCCTTTGAGTCCTCTAATATTCCAAGTGATGATCTTCATTAATACCAGGGCTAAAAAAGTTGGGAAGGGCATGTTAGTCAAAAAGTGACTAACTACAGAAAAAAAGCTGATGCACCTTTTTGCATATTTTCCAAGAAGACCGAAGTGGCCCATATGCTAAAGATCAAAGAAAAAGCAAAACACCGCAAGGAGGAAAAAGTTTCGCGATATCGCGACATGTTGCATTTTCGCGGTCCAAAGCAAAGAGAAATAGCAAGGAGTAAAAAGTGTCACGATATCGCGACATGTTGCATTTTCACGATCCAAAGCAAAGAGAAAGAGCAAGGAGGAAAAGAATGTCGCGATATCGTAACATGTTGCATTTTCTCGGTCCAAAGCAAAGAGAAAGAGCAAGGAGGAAAAAGTGTCGCGGTATCGCGACATGTTGCATTTTTGTGGTCCAAAGTAAAGAGAAAGAGCAAGGGGAAAAAGGTGTCACGATATCGCGACATGTTGCATTTTCGCCGTCCAAAGCAAAGAGAAAGAGCAAGAGGAAAAATGTGTCGCGATATCGTGACATGTTGCATTTTCGCTGTCCAAAGCAAAGATAAATAGCAAGGAGGAAAAACTGTCACGATATCGCGACATGTTGCATTTTTGTGGCCAAGAGCAACAAAAGGGAGCAAGGAGGCAAAAGTGTTGCGATATCGCGACATGTTGCATTTTTGCGGTCAAAAGAGAAGAGAAAGAAAAAGAAAGAAAAAGTGTCACGATATCGTGACATGTTGCATTTTCACGGCCAATAGAGAAGAGAAAGAACAAGAAAGAAAAAGTGTCATGATATCGCGACATGTTGCATTTTCACGGCCAAAAGAGAAGAGAAAGAACAAGAAAGAAAAAGATGTAGTGATTTCGCGATATGTCACATTTTTGCGACGAAAACCGACAAAATACCAAAGCAAAGGGTGAATGTCATGATTTCGTGACATGTCGCATTTTTGCGACGAAAACTGGCAGAAGAGCAAAACAAGAGATGAATGTCACGATTTCGTGACATGTCTCATTTTCATAGCTGGAAGCAATAGAAGAGCAAAGCAAGGAAAGAATGTCATGATTTCATGACATGTCTCATTTTTGCGGTTGGAGGCGGCAAAAGAGAAAAGCAAGGAAAGAATGTCGTGATTTCGTGATACGCCAGCTGTAAAGGAATAAAATGTATTTTTGGCAATCAAAGGCATGCATTGACACCAAGAAGTGATTTCTGACATGATTATCAGAAATCTAGGACAGAGCAGGCTTGCTAGATGATTGAAAATGTGACAAGCTTGTCTAGAATCTAATCTGTAGAGAAGATATCTAATTCATAGAAGACTTGTTGTGTATTATTAGAAACTACAGATGATTGCTTGTAAAATAGTAATATGTACTTAGAAAAATATACTCTTTTAGGGTATATATAGGGGTGAGCGACTCTAGAAAAGGAGGTCGGCTCTTGGACATTTACAATACTAAATGCATGTACTTCGAATACAAGCAATAAAATCACATCTCCCATTGGCTTTTGGTTCATATCGTGCAAGTGTATGTATTAATGTTCTTTATTTCTACTTACAATATTGAATTGTAAATTGAGTTTGTTCTTATATCTGAACTTTCGCAATACATAAATCATATTGCTGGAATGAGAATATAATATATACGTATGTTAAACAAAATATTAGAAATCATATAATTTCTGCATGGAAATGTGTTTAAATGCTTTGGATAGAAGTAAGTAAATCTATCTTCATTGTTGTCTAATCTGCACCATATATTAGATCTAGCTTCGGCTATATTTCCCTCTCTTTCAGTATTACTTCCTTCCCTTTTTCCCATAAAAAACTTCAAGGAACCAGCCTTCTTTGGATATCAGGCGAAAAATCTCAAACCTTCTCGTCTTTGCAATGTTGATAAAATCAAATATTCAACTAAACAACCCAAGGCAGATTTTTTTCCAACATTTTTTGGCACGCTCGGTGGGACCTTAAATACCACATTATTTTTACAAGGTTTGGTGTTTTGCCTCTGATCTTTAGAATAAAAAACCCAATCACCTGGTGACTCCGTCCGAAGGTATAGACCTAGAAAATACCTTATCTTTTTAGACCTAGTTAAAGGTAGTATATGTTTATATGATAACCAGATCCAAATCAAAAAACTCAAAAGAGCCCATTGAGTTCTTTGAGTTACATCTTAGTAGCTTAAGAGTGAATCCAGTTTTATATGCAAGATCAAATCCACCTACTACCAATAATAGTGCCATTATACCCTCTATTTTGCCATATTCTATCATTGGTTCATATCCAGCTGTTACTACAACCCCAATAGTTCAGAAGAATATAGCAATTACAATGGTCGCTCCTCCACCACCATCTTATCTTATATGGAACCACACTAGTCCACTAAATTTAGCAGCACAAAATCAAATTCCTGGTGTAGCATTGAAGGCATTGCCTTCATATGATGGAACAAGAAAAATAGCATATGAACATTGCTTAGATGTAGCAGCAATGTCTACAACCTATAATATCACACAGGAGGATGTGATGATCAGATTGCTAGTTATCTCTCTGAAGGGTAAAATGCTCTATTGGTATTGTGCACTCCCTCCTCAATCAATTACCACCTGGACAGAGCTCACTGTAAAGTTGGTGGATGAATTCAATCAGCATGAAGATCCATTTTCCTTATTGAACCAGTTCACGATCATAAGGAAACATCCTCAAGAAGAAATTGTAGACTTCAATATCCGTTTCAATCAGACCTGGGAAAGGGTTCCTCAAGGATTGAAATCAATAGAAGAGGAAGCAATACATTACTATCTGAGATCCTTTTATTCAGATATTAGTATGATAATACTATAGTTAAGAATATTCACATTCCTTGCCATTTATCAACAAGCTTATATAGCAGAGAGAGATCTCATTGCCACTGGAAGGTATCCACCCAAAGCAATAATGCCCATTTTTCTTGATATTCCCTAGGCTACTCATGCTGCTTCTCCTAGCTCTACTGAATCAAAGTTCACATATCTTCCAAGATGGAATGGATCACCCTCTGTACCTACAATACCAATGCCTCAAATTTCTTCGGCATTGCCTCCTATTTTTGCTATACCTACATTACCTATGCCACCTCCTCAGCAAGTCCCCGATAATCAGCTTACTCTTATCCTGGACACCATGAAAAATCTAGCAAATGATATAACATCAATTAAAAAGAGAGGCTGCAAGGAATTTTCTGCCAAGGAGGTTCCCTTAGGTAACAAGATATGTAGCGCAATCAAGCAATAGGGGACAAGAGAGACTGAGCACGGTATATACAAATGATACAGTGGAGGCCGAGGAGCCTCCCACTAATTTTAAATTTTGGTGTACTACATGTAATGATCCACATGGGGAAAGTTCGTGTATGATACACCAACATTATGTACAAAGTATAGCAGTTGAAAAGAGTAAAGAAAAAATGAAAGGCCATGTAAATATAATTAGAGAGAAAGACCACAACTTCATGATGCCTATAGTAGAACAAGTTTCAGTTTTGACAATATCAGGTAAGAAACCACTGCAAGTAGACCCTAAAGAGCTTCAGCCATTGAATGTTTCCCATGCTCCCAAGGAAGTTCCCAAAGAAACTCCTAAGGGAAGTCTCCCTCAGGAAAGAAAATATCTGTTTCCAACCAAAATTCAAGGGCAAGAAACACACAAAGAATTTATTCCTCGAGGGGAAAATGAAACCCAAGAACAGGCTAGGGAAAGGTTGAGATTCCCCTCGTTGACAAAAAGGCAAAGAACTGAAGCTACCCAGGGATACAAAAATAAATATGAAAATTTTTCCAAAGAAAGAGAAAGAATAGTTGATTCACCTACATTCAGTATAGTAGAGGAAATGAAAAAGACTCCTTCTAAGGCAAGTGTGTATGATGCTCTTCAAATCCCAGGTCAAATCGATCTCCTACAGTAATCCCTAAGAATAATGAAAAATGGAGGTGGGACTACATCATCTTCAAAAACGGTTCTAACGAACTTGACGTCTGCCATTGGTAATAACATGCCACCACCCTTTTATTTGTCCCTTCAAATGGAAGGATGGGTTGTCCACAATTGCATGATAGATTTAGGTGCTGCTACCACTATGATACCCAAAGCAGTATGTGATATTATGGGAATGGAGTACACTAGGAGCAGCGTAGGCGTCCTACAGTTAGATGGTACTCCAGTAAAAATTGTAGGAGTGATAAACGATATTCCCATACGGCTACATAAAATGCCTCAGATGGCAGTCATACAAGAGGTAGTAGTCGTAGACTTGGAGCCCTATTTTAGTATGTGTCTATCCAGAGAGTTCACAAAAAATATAGGAGGATAATTATCCTTAGATTATTCTCATTTGGAGATACCTTTCAAAGGTAGAAGGGTCAAGATTTTTAATGATAAACCATCTACATTTCATGTAGAAAATATTGGTGAAACTGATCGTGTAAATATGATGACTGAAGAAACAATAGAAGAAGATCTAATGGAAGAAACATTAGAAGAGTTCCAAGCTGAGGACAAGTTTTCTCTATAGAATTTTAATGCCATGATAGAAACAGAAATAGGAAACTATTCTATTGAGAAACCAAAAAGAAAATTGATACCCTCCCTAGAAAAGGATGGTTCTGTGAATCAATTGTGGAAGCTTTTCTTTTATGGGGCTAGGTGCAAGAATGGAGCTGGTTCTGAAATAGTTTTGATTTCTCCCATCGGAGAGGAAGAGGTTTTCTCTTACAAGTTGACTTGGATTTGCTTCAATAACACAGCAGAATATGAGGCCATGTGCTTAGGGTTAAGAAGGGCTGAGAAATTGGGAATCAAATAGTTACTCATCTATGGATATTCAGAACTTATTGTGAATCAAGTCACCAAAAAATGTATAAGTAAACAACATTATTTGAAGGCTTATAGGAACAAAGTGTGGGATCTCTTAGAGGCCTTTGAGGCCCTAAATATAAAGTTTACCCCTAGAGAACAGAATACCCACGCAGATTTGTTAGCTTCAGTGGGAGCTAATTTTTGTCATGTAAGTAATGTTATTCAAAAGTCTAAAACTGTTATACTTATATATAGGTCTTCAGTGCCTGATAAAAATATTTTCTGGCAAGTTTTTTAAAATGATGAACAAATACTGGATTTCTTAATCCATGAAATGAATTGCTCAGCCAACCGAGATCTGCAGGATGAAGAGAAAGAGGACATTATTTAGTTAAAAAACAATCATATTCCTAAGGGTCTCATCACCCTTGAAATCATGTTTGATAACAATGATAGAGCATTTTTCCAGAAAATCAAGGTCGATAAACGAAGATACAAATATGTAGAGTTGGATCCAGGCAAAATGATTAAGGTTGGAATCAGCTGTACAGAAGAGGAAGTGAACTAGATTAGAGAATTATGTAAAAAAATCCCTGACATCATAGCTTGGGTGTATAGTGATCTAAAAGTGTACAATAAAGATGTTATTCAACATACCATAGAATTAGAAGAAGGAGCTAAGCCTTTTAGGCAAAAGCAAAAACCAGTAAATTCGAAGATAGAATCTTTGATGAAAAAAGAACTGCTAAAAGTCCTTCAAGCTAAAATAGTATACCCTATTAAACACTCCACCTGGGTCGCAAACTTGGTACCAGTCAGGAAGAAAAATGGAGATATCATATTGTGTGTAGATTTCAAAAATCTGAACAAAGAATCACTCAAATATCATCACCCTCTACCTCATATTGGCCAAATTCTACACACAGTTGTAGGAGCAATGCAGCTCTTACAGTTAGAAGAACAAAGAGAGCAATCATACAATCACAATCAGAAGCATATGGCAGATACTGAAGGATGGTTCAATAAAAAGACAAGCTGCCAAAAAATTTAGAGTGGGAGACTTGGTTTTGAAATGGAATGTAAAGAAAGCTAAGCCAGGTAACCATAATAAATCTGATGCTTTCCGGGAGGGACCATTTGAAATTGTTTCAGAGAAATAGTTCAATGCTTTCGAGTTGAAAGATCAAGATGAATTGGTTCTTCCCATCACGGTGAATGCATTTCACCTAAAGTTATATTTTTGTTGAGAAAGCAGAAAAGGAATTATATGTACAGTATAATATAAGTATATTCAGACAATATTTGTAAATATTACTGTTTTTCAGCTTTAACAAAAAATTTCAGTCGCAGCCAATCAAAAGTCAACATTTTTTTTTAATAGAGATACTAAGGTATAGAGGAAGTTTTGACGAGGTAATGTTCACTTTTAATCTAAGTGCATTTTCCTATTTTCTTTGTCTTTCTCTAAAATATTCTTTTTACAACTGTGTTGTTGACTTCGTTTCCCAATGGATGAAGGCCTAGTTCAAAATTTTTGAAAGCAAAAAATTCCCCCGAAAGGTGCCAAGATTGTTAGTTAAAAAGTGACTAACTACAGAAAAACAACTGATACACCTTTTTGCATATTTTCCAAGAAGACCGAAGTGGTCTATATGCTAAAGATTAAATAAAAAGCAAAACACCGCAAGGATGGAAAAGTGCCGTGATATCGCGACATGTTGCATTTTTGTGGTCCAAAGCAAAGAGAAAGAGCAAGGAGGAAAAAGTTTTGCGATATCATGACATGTTGCATTTTCACGGTCCAAAGCAAAGAGAAATAGCAAGGAAGAAAATAATGTCACGATATCGCGACATGTTGCATTTTCGCGGTCCAAAGCAAGGAGAAAGAGCAAGGAGGAAAAAGTGTCGCGATATCGCGACATGTTGCATTTTTGTGGTCCAAAGTAAAGAGAAAGAGCAAGGAGAAAAAGGTGTCGCGATATCATGACATGTTGCATTTTTGCGGTCCAAAGCAAAGAGAAAGAGCAAGGGGAAAAAAGTGTCGCGATATCGCGACATGTTGCATTTTCGCGGTCCAAAGCAAAGAGAAAGAGCAAGGAGGAAAAAGTGTCGTGATATCACGACATGTTGCATTTTCATGGCCAAGAGCAACAGAAGGGAGCAAGGAGGCAAAAGTGTCGCGATATCACGACATGTTGCATTTTCGTGGCCAAAAGAGAAGAGAAAGAACAAGAAATAAAAAGTGTCGCGATATCATGACATGTTGCATTTTCACGGCTAAAAGAGAAGAGAAATAAAAAGATGTCGCGATGTCGCGACATGTTGCATTTTCGTGACCAAAAGAGAAGAGAAATAACAAGAAAGAAAAATATGTCACGATTTTGCGACATGTTACATTTTTGTGGCGAAAACCGACAAAATAGCAAAGCAAAGGGCGAATGTCGTGATTTCACGACATGGCGCATTTTCGTAGCAAAAACCGGAAGAAGAGCAAAACAAGAGACGAATGTCGCAATTTCGTGACATGTCTCATTTTTGTGGTTGGAAGCGGCAGAAGAGCAAAGCAAGGAAAGAATGTCGTGATTTCGTGACATGTCTCATTTTTGTGGTTGGAGGCGGCAAAAGAGCAAAGCAAGGAAATAATATCATGATTTTGCGACACGCCAGTTGTAAAGGAATAAAATGTATTTTTGGCAATCAAAGGTATGCACTGACACCAATAAGTGATTTTTGACATGATTATCAGAAATCTAGGATAGAGCAGGCTTGCTAGATGATTGAAAATGTGACAGGCTTGTCTAGAATCTAATCTACAGAGAAGATATCTAGTTCATAGAAAACTTGTGTATTATTAGAAACTGCAGATGATTGCTTGTAAAATAGTAAGATGTACTTAGAAAAAGATACTCTTTTAGGGTATATATAGAGGTGAGTGACTCCATAAAAGGAGGTTGGATCTTGGACATTTACAAGACTGAGTGCATGTACTTCGAATACAAGCAATAAAATCACATCTCCCATTGGCTTCTGGTTCATATCGTGCAAGTGTATGTATTAATGTTCTTTATTTTTGCTTACAATATTAAATTGTAAATTGAGTTTGTTCTTATATCTGAACTTTCGCAATACATAAATCATATTTCTGGAATGAGAATCTAATATATACGCATGTTAAATAAAATATTAGAAATCATATTTGAAATTATATAATTTCTGCATGGAAATGTGTTTAAATGCTTTGGATAGAAGTAAGTAAATCTGTCTTCGTTGTTGTATAATCTGCACCATATATTATATCTAGCTTCAGCTATATTTCCCTCTCTTTCAGTATTACTTCCTTCCTCTTTTCCCATAAAAAACTTCAAGGAACTAGTCTTCTCTGGAGATCAGGCGAAAAGTCTCAAACCTTCTCGTATTTTCAATGTTGACAAAATCTAAGGCGCAACTAAACAACCCAAGGAAGATTTTGTTCCAATAGGGCATTAATCTTACCTTCCTTTACAAGATTTTCACCTTCTTTTACCATATGATATTGTTTGGTCTTGCGACCTACTTTTTGATTAGAATCCATCTTCAATTTTTTTCCCTATTTCTTGACTTATTCCAATTGAATCTGAGATGGCTTCTAACCTTGAAGAATGCTCGTACACAGCCAAAATTTTACTATATGGTTCAACGGAGTTTATATTGGGACCTGCATTATTTGAAGTTTTGACTTTTGAAATATTGTTTTTCTTGTGTAAATTTTCTCCTTTTTTTCTCGTTGAAAACATTTGATTTGTTGGTTTGTCTCTGAGTTCTTCCCTTCATATTTAAATTGTGTTTCTAAGATTTCAATTTCCATTATTTCCTCTTCCTCACTTGGGACATCATTTGTGGAAATGATTTCAAACATATTAGCAGATGACTTTGATTGATCCTTCATAACTGGTTTTTTTTTAGTGTTCTTCTTCTTAGGTATTTGGAAACCTACCGAGTTTATATCTTCTTTCTTTTGATTAAAAATTTTATTTGGGCAAGCACTGGCCAAATGACCATATTCATGGCAAATTCTACAACGAAAAGGAATGTTCTCATAGTCCACTACTTGCTCCCAAGTGTCTTCCCCAAATTTTAATGTGATATTTTTAGGTAGGGGTTTGTCAAAATCCATTAAAACACAAATTTGAGCATAAATAATATGTTCAAAATTTTGAGTACAATCAACAGTCATCATAAAAGTTCCTAAAGAGTTTCCAATTGAAGAAAAAATAGTAGGATTCCAAAATTCAATAGGGAGGCCAAAGAGTCTAACCCACAAGGGAGCTATAGAAGGCATCTCTTCTTTGGCTTTAAATTTAGTATGCCAGGGCTTCATAAAAAGCCCTGCCCTTCCAAAAAACCAAGGACCCCCTTGAAAAGTTTTCTCTCTATCTTCTTTATTAGAAAATAAAACAAGAAAATAACCATTTGGATAAATAGAAATTTGTAACTCACCTTTAGTTTTCCAGCTTTTTGTGGCCCAAACTTTGAAAGTAGATAGACTCGGACGAAAACTGATGAACCGACATATTAGTCCTTTTTTTTCCAAATCTTCAATGCCAGTCTGAATGTTTCCCATATCAAGCTTAACAATAGGAGTTCCATCAACTGTTTTAAGACATCCTGACTCTGTTTTCCTGGGATCAATATTAGGCATTCTTAGAGGTTTATGGGAAGCGCTAATATTGATATTACCATTGGGCTGAGGCTGTCCACCATGAAGGGAATCCCTAAAAATCATTTTTGGGACCGAGTCTTCGAAATTCTTACCCTTGATAGGGGTTTTCACAATAGAATTATTTTGTGGGTGCACCTTAGCATCAGATTCACTTGAGATATGAGCCATTTTTTTATCAACTGCTTGAAACTTGTTTCGTGATCTCTTTAATCCTTGCCCTAGACACCATGAAAAGGTATGGTTTTCACTTTTCTTTTATGCATCAAATTGGAAGCCGTTGTCACTCAAGTTCATAGTATGATCTATTGAAATATAAATTTCTAACCCATATTGTATCCCCTACAACATTTCTTGCTAAAATATTGAACATAAACCACACAAATATTAGCCGCTAGGGCCCGAAGGCCCTAAAAACCAACCTCTGGAGCTGCTTGCACTCAACCCAGATGAAACCCTCGCATAGCTGCTTACCAAATATTTCATTCACACATAGGGATGTGCTAGGGTCTATGTTGCTTCAAATAATATGAAAATTTGTGGAGACGTTCTAGGGTTTTTCAAACATCTACCCTTAAAATTTTAGCTCAATCCGAGTCCGGATGAGTGAGATATGGCCGAAACGAGTTCGGAAGTTTGGGTAGTCCTATGAAAAACGTAATTTTTTTTTTGAGAGATACAAGGAATAAGTGACAATCAACATCATACACGTTTTAATTGTATCCTCAAGTTGGCACTTTGTAATTCTAAAATGAATTTCGAATTTTATTTTTAAAAAGTCACCTTAGTGTTATTTAACCTTACCTTAAATTAATTTATAATTAATAATGAATTTAAATAACATTATAAGTTAAGTAAATTAACTAATAAATTAATTTATAATTAATTTTAAACTTCCTTTGCATAATATTATAAAATAATATTATA
Source organism: Wollemia nobilis (assembly GCA_028583015.1). Classification (NCBI taxonomy): domain Eukaryota; kingdom Viridiplantae; phylum Streptophyta; class Pinopsida; order Araucariales; family Araucariaceae; genus Wollemia; species Wollemia nobilis. Next base: position 6,574,332 of record JAQPPZ010002499.1, read on the forward strand.
ATATTATTTACTTACATTTTTCTTGCACTTTGGACCTCATATGACTTCCTAGAATTGGGTATTGAAACTGAAACCAAATTATCCTTTTGCATTTAGTTTTGAACCTGAAATGGATGCTGCCAACTGAAACTACCACTGAATGGTGTTGAAAGTTTGACATCAATGACCACTCACTCTTGACATCAATGATAACTTATCACTCAATATGTCCAATACAGGGTGTTGGTTGGAGACGTGCACATTTTTATTTTGATGATGTGATATCAAAGGGAAGCATGGTGGGCCCAGTCAAATCTCCTATGTGAATTTTTTTTTTAAAACCAAGTTTTTTTCCTCCGCATGGACCTACATAGCATCGACAATGGTAACGCTATTTTTTTTATTGCTATTTTAACACAATTGCATGGATAATCAATTTTTGGTTCCTGAAGCGCTCCCGTGGATGTAATGAAGTTTTTTTTGGTGGGCCTTGTGTGCCCTGTCTAAGCAATGAATGTATAAATAACCCGTCATGCAAAATATGAAAAATAGCATGAAAGGGATCAAAATTGATATTTCTTGATTGGTATGTGACATCATATGTTGGTCCATGATTTCCTAAAATGCATTAATCCTAAACATACTATGAGATTCGAGATTACAAAAAGATTGGTGGGGTCGATGGTGAGTTGTGCAGTTTATCGAGGTCGATGACCAAGTCGATGGGGTGGAGCATTAGTCGAAGTGGGAGTAGTTCAATCTATGCAGAATCACAATGTAATGACCATTTTGTGTAGTGGAGGATGGGGCACCTAAATGCATGTGATCATCATATTCAGATTGAGCACATCATCGTATTTATTAGCATTGTTCAAGATAGTGGAGATCCATGAATTTGATGACATCATCAAAATATAATATTTGTTTTCATCGTCTTGGAGTCCTCATCATTTGAAGAATAACCTAGCAATGGCAATGTGGTGGTGGTGTATTCTATAGTGGTAAAGGTATCTACATGAATTGGGAACTGTCAATGTATAGCAGGTGATCAGAAAAAGATACAAGCAACAACAATGGTGATAGTTGTGGATGGGAACTACAGGATTTTGCTTTCTGGTGTGGCTCTCCCATAAGACGACGGTCAACAGGCTTGAAAGGTTTGGAAATATAAACCACTGCTATGGATACCCATGACCAAGTGGAGTCAACAAAAAAAATCTATGGTGTAAATTGGTGGATGGGGCCCATGTACATAATCAAGCGAGGAAGTTCCTCTAAGTTCACCGACAAGCAAGGAATAATCACCCTCGACAACATCGTTTAGTTCTGCGAAGTATGGAAAGAGTGGAGACTCTTTAATAAAGTGAAAATTTCTATTTAATAAAGTTTTATTATAAAAATTTATTAAGTGGAAAAGCATTGGGTCCTAATTTAAAAAAAAAACCATGCATTAATTCGAAAAGTATTTTCAAAATATTTCCTTGTGAAGAGAGAAGACGACTATTGTTTTCCTACAAGAAGAGGGTCATATTGAAACCCATATATATGGGTATTTATAGTCATATAAAAGGTTTTTTTTATCCTGACAAGGTGCTGCAATCCATTTTCAATTTTGATTCTAGTTTCCACACTTTTTTATGGCTCAAAAATTGTTGTATCATGGAGTGCATTCTCTGTTGAACCTAACACTCCCAAACATTTGTTAATGTGATCCTAGTATCTATTCATCTCATCTATATCACCTAGTAGTTGCAGTGGATGGTTACTCATGCATTTTGGTAGGATGACGAAGTCACCATTAGGACACATTCGATAGCTACATTGGTACCCTTTCATTTTTTGATCCCCTTATTTTGTTATTTTTCCACAAGTTTTGGGTCTTGTTATAATCCCATTGTGTATATATAGGTGGAAACCACATACTTATGCCTGTGGAGTCATTTTTGGATACCCCTTGCAATTTTTGTGGTTATTTCCCATCCTATAGTCTCACTCTTCTTTTGTGAGACACTTTTGTTTTAGGGGTCTTTTCTTTAGTAACATTTTTTCATGGTTCACAGCCTTGATCTATGTCACAAGCATCAGTGTAGGAGTAATATTTCATTAAGTTCAGTGATGATTCTCTACTTTTTTTGAGACATCAGATGGATCCTTTACATACTTCTTGATGGAAGTTGTCCTAAGGAGGGTTTAAGAGAACATCTTCCTCTACATCTTCCTCTACATATTCCTCTACATCCTCCTTGCACATCTTCGTCATTCTTCTTCTTCTTTCTATTATGGTAGGTGGTTTTCTCCCTTATGGTTTTTCATCCTCTTTGAGCAGAGATTTCTTATGGATATATTGTACATGAGTACCTTATCAGGTCTTGTTATCAGGACTCATTTATGTGGATATGTAACTAGTTTGGTTCATTGTTTTTCACTACCTCCTAGTACCCTTAAGGGGTGTGTTATTATATCCTAGTACCACTTAAGGGGGGATGTTAGAATATATATTATATCCTAAGTTGTTACTAGGATAATCTGTGTGGCTGAGATTAGCTCAGTTAGTTATGATCCAATGGATCATATTGTAAGAACTTGCTATTTAAGCAAGGCCCTTTCAATTGAATAATATCAAGTATTTTATTTTTCCAACACTTTTTACATATTTTGAAGAAAGGATTTTAGTTAGTAGAATTTTTTTTTTAGTATTTTTCACAATTTATTTCATTTTTTTCAAAAAACAAAAATATATAATTAAATGGTGGGTAATAACATTAGGGAATTAGCACTTATAGACCTCAAAATATTACTCAATTTTTTGAAAAAAAAGACACATTCCATCTAGGGAAGAGTGGGACATTGTTTTTAAACATCTTGATATCATTAAGAAAAGGTCCGAAGAGTTAGCTAAAATTAGAAGAATCGAAATAACTAATATTTTATGTATTGAACATCACTCACCTTACTTTGAAATCCAACGAAGCTATGAACATTGGTTAGTGGACAAAAGAATAGGTATCCATTCAACAATATATCCATTTGAAAGCTATTTTGAGGATTCTATAAATCTTCACAAATGTTTGGTCTATATAGAAGACAAAGAGGTGACCTTAGAAAAAAATAGAAGATAAGAAAAAACATCTAGGCTTTTCCTTTTTAGGGACTTTTGTTCTGATTTATAATTTGAGTCCCTACAAGTATTAAAGTAAAATTCACCATTATTCATTTGATTCATATTTTGAGAAAATATTTTACATTAGAAGAATAGCACTATATGAGCCCTGAAGAACTAGAACCAATCAATGATATTCATAAGCTATTTAAATAAGATTGGGTGTGGTGATTAAGATTAGTAAAGAGAAAAAAAAATCATGATAAAAAATAGTGAGAAGTCTTAAATAAATAAATATATAATATAAAAAAAATAAATCCTAAAAGAAGGATTTACTAAATGTTTCAACAACCTTGGAAAAACAAAGAGATCATCAAGAAATAACAATGCATTTAAGAAACATAAAGAACATTGCAGAACCTGTAAAGGAGCAATTGGACATTAAAAACCCTAATCATGAGGGTGATGAACTAGAAGTAGAAATATAAAAATAATGAAGAACACATGCTTATACTGAGAGGGGGGCGTGAACAGTATAAGACTTAACCAATTAATAATTTTAACTTTAGATAGCAGAGGCATCAACACAACATTAATCAAGACAAAAAGCATCACACATTAAAGACCCATTTTAATGTGGTTCACCCAAAATGGTTGGGCTACATCCACGGATAAAATATTTCACTAAATTTTATCAATCCAAATTCTGTGAATACCTTTCCCAATTACAATGTTTATGGGCACCAACCTAAAGGAGACACCAATCCCCCAATCTCGAGTTCGTGGGCACCAACCCACAGGAGACATCGATCCCCTAGCTCTGCTCTGGCTGGTGATTCTCTAGAAAACCTCTGCCTCCGTTGCCCTTAGCAAGTGGAACTCTATCCACATAAGACACTTATCCTCCCTTCTCTGGCTAGAGACCTTTGTCCTCAACTCTATCACTTCCAAAGCTGGTCCTCGAATTTGCACTAAACATAGTCCTTCGGTCTAGCACAAATGTCCTTATTCGTCTTTGCCTGTTACACTCAATCTGCATGCTTCGACATCATCTCCCCACTTCTACACTCTATGTGCTCTTTCGGCTGCATCTAGCACACTTCGATGCACATTCGATAATTCATCAATTTCCCCTCAACTCTCCAAACAACCTTTCTTTTATACTAATGCTTTCAAGATCAAAACCTTGATCTTAGTCAACTACATAACCCTAAACTACATCGGCTACAAACCTTAAACTACGTCGGCTACAAACCCTAATCATCATCGGCTCACATTTAACTTTTTTGGCCTCAACTGCCTCTAAAACTCTTTTGTATATTTTGTCACAAAACTACAACATGTCGCGATATCGTGACACCTTTGCATCTGTACACTTTATTTTGGATTTTGTCATGATATCGTGACACTTCTACCTTTGGTAGCATCAACTTTGCTTTTGTCGTGATATCACAACACTTCTCCCTTCATCAACCTCCTTTCTTCTTTTGTCGTGAAATCATGACACTTCTGCCTCAGCAGACTTAGTCCTCACTTCTGTCACGAAATTGCGACACTTCTCCTGTTGAAGACCTGTTTTGTGTTTCTGTCATGAAATCGTGATACTTTCTCCAACCGAATGCTGCCATCTCAAACTATCATGAAATCATGACACTTTTTGCATCTGTTAGCTTTCTCTTCAACCTATCACGAAATCGTGATGCTTTCAGCTTTCGTACGTCTTCTTTGCAACCTGTCGTGAAATCGTGACACTTTTAGCTTTCGTACATCTTCTTTGCAACCTGTCACAAAATCGTGATGCTTTCAGCTTCCGTACGTCTTCTTTGCAACCTATCATGAAATCGCGATGCTTCTCATTTCAGACTCTTCCCTTTGCTGCATGTCACAAAATCGTGACAGTTCTTACTTGGAATATTTTCATCTGTAGCATGTCGTGAAATCGTGACACTTTATCTTACTTCCACTTTGACTTCTGACTTGTCACGAAATCGTGACACTTTTTCTCCTTAGCGTTGTCTTCTGACTTGTCATGAAATCACGACACTTTTTCTCCTTTTATTTTCTTTGGGTCACGAGAACCCGACATGTCGCAATATCATGACATTTTTTCTCTCGGACTCTCTCTCCTGCATTATGTCATGAAATCGTGACACTTTTTCGTCCGTTCAACCTTCCTTGCAATATGTCACAAAATCACGACATTTCTAACTCAGAACATTCTCTCTCCTCTTTGAGTCATGAAACTGTGACATGTCGCAATATCGCGACACTTTTCTAACTTGCTTTCTTTCGAACCTGTCAATCCGAAACGTCATCAAAACAAATTATTTTACATCAAATCAAATTCCTTCAAAAGTTTCTTGACATCAATGACAACTTATTCACTTGAGCAAATGCAAAGTACCCAAGGTACCCAAAATTGCCAACAATATCCCCCTTTGTCATTGATGGCAAACCTTTACTGAAAACATGTCTCAAGAGACAAAACTAAAACCAATTGTGCTACCAACTGAGAAATTGTGCCCACAACTGAGAATCTTCCTTTGAAGTTTTTCTCCCCCTGAATTGAAGCTTTTCTCTTCACTTGAAGCTCTCCCCCTTACTCATATCTCTCCCCCTTTGTCATCAATGGCAAAGGGTCACCTTTGGGGCTCGGGACTAAGAATGAGCCTCTTAGCTTAGTCCCTCCCCCACCTTCGGATGATGTGATTAATTCTGGTGTGGGAATACAACTCCCAATTTCTCCCTTAGATACTCAAACGTATCTCTTGGAAGAGGTTTAGTGAAGATGTCTGCAATATGTTCTTTAGTAGACACATACTCTAGCTTGACCTGCTTGTCTTGCACTTTCTCCCTTAGAAAGTGATACTTGATGGAAATATGCTTTGTCCTTGAGTGCATTACCGGATTTTTGGAAATACTTATGGCACTTGTATTATCACAAAATATGGAGATGGGTTGTTCATGCCTAACTTTGAAATCCTCCAAGGTGGTTTTCATCCATAAAACCTGTGTACACCCAACCACTGTAGTTATGTATTCAGCCTCTGCTGTAGATAAGGAAACTGAAGGTTGTTTCTTAACCAAGAAACCAAACTCTTTCCTAGAAAGAATGCTCCACCACTAGTGCTTTTTCTGTCATTAATACTGCCTACCCAATCTACATCTGTATAAGCTGTGAGGGTGAAATCATCACCTTTGGGATACCAAAGCCCAAAGTCCATAGTGCCCTTCAGATATCTAAATATCCTTTTAACTGCTATAACATGAGAATCTTTTGGAGCTGCCTAAAATCTTGCTACTAACCCAACTGCCTACATGATATCTGGTCTGGTAGCCATAACATATAATAAGTTTCTAATCATTGATCTATACAATCTCTGATCTACCGTTGGAGATTCATCATCTTTACTCATCTTGCACCCTGTAATCATTGGAGTACATACTGGTTTGTTGTCCATCATCCCAAATTTTTTCAACATTTCTTTGATATACTTTCCTTGAGAGAGAAATACACCATCTTTTGATTAAGCAATCTGAAGACCTAAAAAGAATGACAGCTCTCCAATCATAGACATCTCAAATTCCTTCTGCATGGTGTTAGCAAAAACTTTGCACATCTAAGTATTATTTCCCCCGAAAATAATATCTTCAACATAGACAACCATAATCAACATATCATCATCTTCATTCTTAATCTACAAATTGCTATATGCCACGCCTTTCCTAAAGCCTTGCTCATGAAGATAACTATCAAGTCTTGAGTACCACACCCTTGGTGCTTGCTTTAACCCATATAAGGCCTTTTTCAGTTTACACACATAGTCTGACTGTTCTATGAGAGACACTCCTTCTGGCTATTCTATGTAGAATTCTTCTACCAACACCCCATTAAGAAAAGCTGACTTTACATCCATTTGATATACCTTGAATGATTTGAAGCTTGAAAGGGCCAAAAACATTTTGATAGCTTCAATACAAGCAATAGGAGCGAACGTCTCTTTGAAATCAACACCTTCTACTTGAGCATAACCTTTGCAGACTAACCTAGCTTTGTTTCTGACAATCTTTCCATCCTCATTGGGTTTATTTCCGAATATCCATTTTGTGCCAATGACATTCTTGTCCTTAGGTCTTGGAACAAAATCCCAAGTTTCACTTTTCTCTATTTGATTTAGCTCTTCATCCATCGCTTTTACCCAAAATTTATCTGCACATGCTTCATTGAAATCTTTTGGCTCAATTTGAGATAATAATGAAACATTTGTAGAATCGTGTGAAGGAATGACTCTTCTTCTTGTTTTCCTACTGTTTGGATCACAAATGATCAAATCTTTGGGATGATGTTTCTGAACATATCGTGAAGGAGTTTTGGGAAGCAGTTGTTGTCTTTCCTCTTCTTCATCTGAAACCTCTCTGAATTCTTCTTGACAAATTTCATCACTAAGTTCCTTGACTGGTTCTCTTATCCTTGTATTTTCATCAATTGTTACATTTATTCTCTCTATGACTGTATGTGTTCTTTTGTTGAAGCATATGTAGGCCTTGCTTCTGCTGGAATATCCAAGAAATATTCCCTCATCACACCTAGGATCAAACTTACCCAGATTCTGATCTTCTCTTCTGATGAAGCACTTACTCCCAAACACTTTGAAGTATTTTCATCGTAGTTGGTCTTCCTTTCCACAACTCATAAGGAGTTTTATGATGATTGAATCTAAGTTGGGCCCTGGTGATAATGTAGACTGTTGTACTGACTGCCTCTTTCCAAAAGCCATATGAGAGTTTCAACTCATTTAACATAGCTCTAGCCATATTTTCAACAGTTCTGTTTTTCCTTTCAACTACTCCATTTTGTTGAGGAGTTCTTGTTGCTGAATATTCTCTTTTGATTCCTTGTTGCTCACGGTATTCCACAAATTCATTTGAAGTGAACTCTCCTCCTCTATCCGATCTTAAGCATTTGATTCTCTTGTCAGTCTCATTTTCAATCATTTCTTTGAAAGCTTTAAATTTTTTAAAAGCTTCAGATTTTTCTTTGAGAAAAGTAACCCAAGTCATTCTAGAATAATCATCTATAAATAGCATGAAGTAGCTTTCTCCTTGAATGCTCTGAGTTTTGGTGGGGCCACATAAATTAGTATGAATAAGATCCAATGGTTTTGAAGAAGTATACCCTTTTGATTTGAAACTGGTTCTGGTCTGTTTTCCATGTTGACAGGGACCACAAATGATATTATGGGGCCTTTTTATTTTGGGAAAGTCTCTAACTACTTCCTTGTTACTAATATTGACAAGATTATCAAAGCTCAAATGCCCCAATATTTTATGCCATAGCCAACTCTCATCTTCTTGAGTTAGAAAACACTTTTCCCTTTTTATCTCACTCAACATGTAAAGATTGTTTGGAGTCCTTGTAGCACTCGCAATGAGTTTTCCATTTTTTTCTTTACTTATCTCACATCTATCTGAAAATAAGGATACTATGTGCCCTTGATCACAAAGTTGACTCACACTTAGAATATTATGTCTTAAGCCTTCTACATAAAACACATTTTTTGTTTTGGATTTCCCATCCAAACTAAGAGTCCCTTTACCATAGATTTTAGCTGACCTATTATCTCCAAAACTGACTGTTCCTCTATTTGTTTTTTTTAAGACCAAAAACTTTTCCTTTTCACCAGTCATATTTTTTGAACAACCACTATCAAGATACCATTTTTCTACTTTGTCTTGAGCATGAAAAGCAGTTTGAACTATCATTGACTTAGATTTGATCTCATTTTTCTTTTTAGTGAACTCAAAGCTAGATCTATCCAAACTGCACATCCTTGCTATATGCCCAAAATTCTTGCACTTTTAACACATGAAATTTTTATTCATAAGAGGTGCAAAAGAGTTAACATTTTCCTTACTATGGCTATTCAAGGATTTATTGCAATGCATAGCTTTGTGACCAAAATTCTTGCAGGAAAAACAATAGCCATGGAAAGTATTATGTAACCTGTTTTGATGCCTTGGATGATTGTTCTTCTTGTGACCAACTGGAATCCATCGCTCTTCAAGATGAAGATTGGTCTTGCTCGAAGACCCTATTTCATGAATAGTGATACCATCCTTCTTTTTCTTTTCATACGAAGTATTCTGTCTGAGAGACAATTGTTCCAACTTCACTCTAAGAGACATAACCTCTTCTTCTAGTTTCTCGCAATCAACTTCCTTTCCTTTTAAAGCCTCTATCAGAACCTGTTCAACCTTCTTTCCTTCTTCAGCTAGAATTTTGAAGTCTATAACTCTTTGAGATAAATTTGATCTTGCAATCTCTTCTTCCTGATATTGATGGTTGAGAACAAAATTTTCTTCCCAAAATTTCTCAAGCTTTTTTAAAGCCAAGAAGAATTCACCTTTGAGATCAAATTCAACCTCTTCATCTCTTCTCGAATCACGTATGTTCCTCTCGATAGATCCTTCTCCAAGCTATTAGACTCTTTCTGGAGAAACCCGCTCTGATACCAATTGAAGAACACACGCTTATATTGAGAGGGGGGTGAACAGTATAGGACTTAACCAATTAATAATTTTAACTTTAGATAGCGGAGGCATCAACACAACATTAATCAAGACAGAAAGCATCTCACATTGAAGACCCATTTTAACGTGGTTCACCCAAAATAGTTGGGCTACATCCACGGATAAAATATTTCACTAAATTTTATCAATCCAAATTTTGTGAATACCTTTCCCGATTACAATTTTTATGGGCACCAACCCAAAGGAGACACCAATCCCCTATTCTCGAGTTCATGGGAACCAACCCATAGGAGACACTTATCCCCTAGCTCTGCTCTAGCTGGTGATCCTCTAGAAAACCTCTACCTTCGCTACCCTTAGCAAGTGGAACTCTATCCACAAAAGACACCTGTCCTCCCTACTCTGGCTGGAGACCTCTATTCTCAACTCTATCACCTCCAAAGCTGGTCCTCAAATTTGCACTAAACATAGTCCTTTAGTCTAGCACAAATGTCCTCGTTCATCTTTGCTTGTTGTGCTCACTCTACATGCTTTGACATCATCTCCCCACTTCTACGCTCTTTGTGCTCTTTCGGCTGCATCTCGCACACTTCGATGCACATTCGACAATTCATCAATTTCCCCTCAACTCTCCAAACAGCCCTCCTTTTATACTAATGCTTTCAAGATCAAAACCTTGATCTTAGTCGACTGCACAACCCTAAACTACATGGGCTACAAACCCTAAACTACGTCGGCTGCAAACCTTAATCATCGTCGGCTCACATTTAACTTTGTCGGCCTCAACTTCCTCTGAAACTCTTCTATAGTTTTTGCCGTGAAACTACAACATGTTGCGATATCATGACACCTTTGCATCCATACACTTTCTTTTGGCTTTTGTCATGATATCGTGACACTTCTGCCTTTGGCAGCATCAACTTTGCTTTTGTCGTGATATCATGACACTTCTCCCTTCGTTGACCTCATTTCTGCTTTTGACGTGAAATCATGACACTTTTGCCTCAACAGACTTAGTCTTCACTTCTGTCTTGAAATCATGACACTTCTCCTGTTGAAGACCTACTTTATGTTTCTATCGTGAAATCGTGACACTTTCTCCAACCGAATGCTGCCATATCAAATTGTCATGAAATCATGACACTTTCTGCATATGTTAGCTTTCTCTTCAACCTATCATGAAATCGTGATGCTTTCATATTTCGTACGTCTTCTTTGCAACATCTCATGAAATCGTGATGCTTTCAGCTTTCGTACATCTTCTTTGCAACCTGTCGTGAAATCACAATGCTTTCAGCTTTCGTATGTCTTCTTTGCAACCTGTTGCAAAATCGTGACGCTTCTCATTTTAGACTCTTCCCTTTGCTACATGTCACAAAATCATGACAGTTCTTACTTGGAACATTTTCATTTGTAGCATGTCATGAAATCGTGACACTTTATCTTGCTTCCACTTTGACTTCTGACTTGTCATGAAATCGTGACACTTTTTCTCCTTAGCGTTGTCTTCTGACTTGTCACAAAATCGTGACACTTTTTCTCCTTAGCGCTTTTCTTTTCTTTGGGTCGCAAAAACCCAACATGTCGCGATATCACGACATTTTTTCTCCCGGACTCTCTCTTTTGCATTATGTTGTGAAATAATGACACTTTTTCGTCTGTTCAACCTTCCTTGCAATATGTCACAAAATCATGACATTTCTGACTCCGAACATTCTCTATCCTCTTTGAGTCACGAAACTGTGACATATCGCGATATCGCGACACTTTTCTAACTTGCTTTCTTTCGAACCTGACAAGCCGAAACATCATCAAAACAAATTATTTTACATCAAATCAAATTCCTTCAAAAGCTTCTTGACATCAATGACAACTTATTCACTTGAGAAAATGCAAATTACCCAAGGTACCCAAAATTGCCAACAAAGAAGACAAAGAAGAACAAGATGAAAAAGTGGAACAAGTTGTAGCAAATCCAAAACCTCAACTTGAGACACAAAGAGGATCTAATGGGGAGGTTCATTTTGAAAATACAAATTAGTTTTTGGGTTTTGTAAGTTATAATAACTATGATATCCTTAAAGCCTTTGAGGCAAAATACTATCTTAGGGGTCAACTTTCAGTTCAAGCCTCCTTAGAGCAATCGTTCAGAATTCAACCCAAGAGCCACACAAGAATGACTTCAACTAACCCCACTCTATTTCATCATATTCCTTTTGGTAATCCTACTCTTGGTTCCACTCAATTTACCCAACCTCCAGATGATCACTCATAGGTCAAGACCCACAAAGCAACACAACAACCTATCTATGCCACTACTACAAATGTTAGTGTAGGGTAAAACCCATAGGTTCCTTTAGTTCGTGAGAGATTTATTGTCCATATATATAAAATCATACCTCCTTTTCAATCCTATAATCCATACTCACAAGATTCTACATCACAAAATAATTCTTCATCAAAACCAATTCATTCACAACCATTCCATTTCATTCCTCCATAAATTCCTAGTCATTATTATTCATATATCCCACACCCTTCTCATAAGCTAAAAAGTTCTCATCAACAAGTTTTTATGGCCATATCTAGTCCTCTTTACAATAGCATTTCAATCCCATATATGAATCAACATCAATTCAACTCTTTCTTCATTAATATTATGCACAATAATGTTACAACTCTGGTTTTGACTTTGTATCAGGTCGCACAAGCTATTACTATCCTCCTCATGGTAATATAATAGTACCACACCATAATGTTCCTACAACACAACAACACCATATTGAAACCATATTAAAATAGTTATCTTCATAATTATATCACATAGATCCTTATCATCCCACATACAATTATAAGAAGATGTGCAATCAACTATTAGATCCTATTATTGTAGTTAGACCATATCCCAAATATTTTCCAATGCTAGTCCTACCCATTTATAAGGGATATAAATATTCAATTGAACATATTTGCATTTTTAGAAGAACATGTCATGATATTTCTTATGATGATATGTTGTTGTTAAATATATTTTCTAAAATTCTAAGGGGTATAGCTTTAGAATGGTATTATCAATTGCTAATACACTCGAGAAATTTTGAAGAAACTATAGAAATATTCGTGCATCAATTTGGTACCTACATAGAGAGACATGTAATGATAAAAGACTTGTATAACTTGAAATAAGAAAAATAAGAATTTTTTTTCGAATTCCTAGCACGACGGAGGAATCTATTAGGCAAATTACTTTTTACTTTACCTCCAAAAGAGATATTAGAAATCTTCATTGGAAACTTACAAGATCAATTGTCTTATGAATTGGCAACTGCTGCTTTAAACTCTTTTGATCAAGCCATCGATTTGGCAAGGAGAGTAGAAGAAGCTATTATCATAAGAGGACAACTTAAAAGAAAATATGAAGATAAATAATCCAAAACCAATACAAAAACAAACATGTGGTGGGAGACAAGGTCACAGATAATACACCCCTTACTAATGTTAATGCTGCCAATTTGCAATTTTTTTTGTATTGAAAGCACCAAAAAAAATCCCACCACATAATTTTACAAATTTTAATCAACCCTTGACAATGGTCTTGCCACTATTTTTGGAAAGAGTCTTGATAGAATTGTTGGAAATATGACAACCAAACACCTCCTAGCCTTGGTATAGACCAGATCAACATTGTGATCTCCATCAAGTTGATGGTCATCCAAAAAATACTTGTAGAAGATTAAAAAATTAGTGTAAGGTCTAATCGACAATGGTAAATTAGAAGTAGAAAGTTCTTCTAAAAAACCCAACCCTTCAGCAAATAATCTCTTATGCAGCACATGCAAAATACAAACCAAAATTTGAACATTTTCCAAAACCCATTACCCAACCATGGTAAAGAAGCAGTAAATCAACTATATTAGAAAAATGTCCCTCATCCAACATTCTACATAAGTATGGTTGGTAACTTTATACCATCACAATATTCATAGAATACATTCGTACCTATGTAATCTATTGTTACAATTGAAACATGGCAAATATTTCAACCCTTGTTTGTTGATTATTTGGAAAGTGAATTAGAATTTGAACTTGATATTAGTTCCCTTTAGTCTAATAGTTTAGAGGATGAATCAAGATCTATGATGCCCATCATATATTTTATTGTTCCTAAGGAATCGTGTCTAATATTATTGATGACTTGCCCTTCTTCACGTTAATTGCTCCCTCTAGAGCAAGCAGTGAATCATAGACCTCATCCTATTTGAGCTAATACAACCTCTTCTTTAATTTCTATATTACCTCCACTTCGATAAAACAACATAGTGGGCATGATTGGGGCTATAACTAGACAACAGGCTCAAGCCCAAACATCTAAACTACAAATATCCTCATCTTAATTAAATGACTCTATTCAACCACCTTTAATCTTGAAGGTACCTAATCGAAGTAATAATATAGCCAAACCTTAGCAAAGAATGTCTTTCAACATTATTGAACAAATCGCTAGTACAACAATTAGAATCTCACATTTGGAACTTCTTCGATCCTCCCCTATTCATAGGGAAGAATTGATGAATACCTTAAGTCAGATGATGGTGCCTCAAGATATAGAACCAACTACTATGGTTAATGTTATAGCCTCTAACAAAGTTAATTATATCTATTTTCATGATAAGGATATTCATCCTCAAAGTCTACATGGAGATTATCCTCTTTACATAACAATATTAATTGGAGATATTTGTGTTAATAAGGTACTGATAGACAATCGGTCATATTTGAATATTTGCACCTATGATTTTTTCAAAATATTTGAATTTAAAAATGAGGACTTAAGAACAATGAATATGATCATTAAATCCTTTATTTATCAAACTCAGTATACATGTGGTGTGATGTCTATCCTATCACAGGTCAATTCTAGAACTTTAAATACATCCATTTATGTTGTACCATACCCAACATCATACAATATTCTTCTAGGACGTCCTTAGATTAATGAAATGAGTGAAGTCCCTTCTACCTTACATCAGTGTGTGAAATTTGAATTTAAAAATCAACTGGTTACCATTCATGGTGATCCCAGGCCTTTGGAGATGTGTGCTATGGATGAAACTATTGATGTGTCATTTTTTCCAAGCTTATCTTCATTAGTACCTAATTCTTCTGATTCATATTTAACAACGTCTAATCCATCACATTATTCCAACACACCTCCTCATATTAATGATCCTTCTACATCATATCCTCTTACTAATGAGGTGATGACTGATTTATCCATTAGAATAGACCCAACTAAACATACTAATTTTGCTATGCAAGATTCCCTCATTTTATTATAGTTGTCACCCTCTCCATGTACGAAGGAATTACCCTGTAAGAAGAAATATATATACCATATTTTAAATTGCATCTTCATTTCTATGGGATATTCCATATATGCTATTATCATCAGTAGAATGAGCTTGAACTTTGACAAAAATAGTTTTTCTCATTGCTATTTTTTAGATAGATATACAATTTCTAAGTAAATTATGTATGACATGGGTTATAGGGAAAATTCTTAGGTCACTTGGAAAATGGTATGCGTGAACCTCTCGATGGTGAAGAGCGGCTACCACGATGTGGTATTGGCTACATTCCCATAAAATACAAACCTTTTCCCTTTGATGATGACAATCATCTGATCACGTATGGAGAATATTTAGAAAATCAGAAATGTTTGAAAGAGATGAAGAAGTATAAGAAACCTTCTTTTCCCTCTCATTTTTACTGCAATATGCTTTCAATGGTTTATCCTAAAATAATTAAAACTCAAAATGAATGCGTGGAATGAGATATATTTTATGACATTGTACTCAATGAATTCATGCGAAATAGTTTCTTTTTCAATGGGTTTATCCTGTGCATAACACACATTCAAATATCAACTACACAGGAAGAATTAGCAAATCTATCCTTAGAATAACTTTAAAAAATGGGTATTTCACGTGATCCCCCTAATTTTGAAAGATATTTAAGCATTGTAATAGAGGATATTTTGAGAATCAATATTGGTACTGAAGGGCGTATAGTCAAAATATGTGCTACCTTGAGTAAGGAGGAACAAGACAAATATATGCAAATCCTTATAGAATATCCTAATATCTATGCATAGACATATGCATATATGCCCAAACTAAACCCATCTATAGTTATGCATCATTTAGTGGTCTGTCCTGATGCTAAGCCTATGAAACAAAAGCTTAGAAAAAAGTATCCTAAAATAGCCTTATTGGTCAAAGAAGAGCTACAAAAGCTCTTAGATGTTGATTTCATCTAAGCCATTTATTATTATGATTGGATATCCAACATCATTCCAATATCTAAAAAAGAGGCTAAGAAAATCCAGGTATAATCTGATTTTAGGGATATCAATGTTGCATGTCCTAAATATGATTTTCCCTCCCCGATATGGATCAAATTATTGATTTTATAGTAGGAAGTGGGATGTTGTCCCTTAAGGATGGATTTTTTTGATATAACCAAATCTGTATAGCTCCATAAGACCAACCTAAAACTGCTTTTATTACACCATGGGAAAATTTCTACTGGAAAGTAGTACGCTTTGGTATAAAGAAAGTAGGTGCAACTTATCAAAGACCAATGACCTATGTATTTCATGATATGATGTATGATATATTACATTATTACGTTAATGATATTATCACATGTTCTATTAATGAGAAAGACCATATTCCTGACCTTCGATGAGTATTTTATAGGCTTCATGAATACAAGGTTCATCTAAATATGGACAAGTGTGTTTTTGGCATTAAATATGGAAAGATATTAGGGTTCATAATTTCCATGTGAGGAATAGAGATAGATCTAGTTAAAATTTATGCTATCATAAATATACCACCACCTTAGAATTTGACAAAGCTTCGTAGTTTACAAGGTAAACTTCAGTCTATCCATTGCTTCATCGATAAGTTAGCAAATAAATTTCAACCTTTTCTTAAGCTCCTTAAGAAAGGTACCCCTTATAATTGGGATGTTTAATGTCAAAAAGCTTTTAAAATTCTCAAAAAGTATTTACTCACACCACCTGTGCTTATCCCTCCTAAATCAGAACACCCCTTCATCCTGTAAATTTATGCTTTAGATATTGCATTGGGTTCAGTGCTCATCCAAAATGATGAGGAAAAGAAAGAGCGAGCAATCTACTACATTAATAGAATTCTAGTAAGTTATGAGACTTGCTATACGCCCTTGGAAAAACTTTATCTGGTTGTTGTGTTCTCTACACAAAAACTATGTTACTATATGCTTAGTCAAAGAACATTCGTCATACTAAAATTTAATCCACTATGTTATTTTATGAGTAGACCCTACTTGTCAAGATGAGCAACAAAATGGGCTCTCACTTTAAGAAAATTTGATTTAACATTTATTGGTAAAATTTCCATGAAAGGATAGGTTAAAGTTGATCAACTTGTTGCTGCTCCCATTGAGTCCACTCATCCCTTAACCATAGAATTTCTAGATGAATGTTTTAATATAGAGGATGATCATTCAAACTCTTGGTATCTATTATTTGATGGAGAACGCTGCATGAGTGGTGCAGGTGTAGGCATTATATTGATATCTCCATAGAAACAAATAATTCCCTTATCATTCAAGCTCTAATTTTCTTTTACAAATAATACAACATAGTACGAAGCTTTAATCCTTGGCTTACGCGTAGTTCTAGCCCTAAATATTAACTTTTTGTCTATTTTTGGAGACTCACAACTCGTGGTAAACCAAATTAATAATATCTACCAGAATCGAGATAATAAATTCCATCCTTATAAATAATTTATCCAAAATCTTATCTCTTTACTTGAAAAGGTTACTATCAAAGCTAGTCCTTTACTATTAATCACTTTGCAAATACTATGGTTGCAGCTGCTTACCTCATCCCTTTGGAGTTAGATGGTGATCATGTCACCATTATCATTCATAAAATTTGAGAGCCTACCTTGATAGTATCATGCCTAACACATTTAGATGTATTTGCAATTGGATAAACATCATCAGAATCGTGGTATACAAATATCATCAATTTTCTCTAGAACTACTCGATGTGTAGGAGCTCCCATATTCTCCAGAGCTCTTTTCTCCTAAATTGCACAGTGAAAATGAATTAGGGTTTGCCCTAATTTACTTTTTAACCCTCATTTTCCATTTTATTTTCGCACTTTTCTTTTTTTGTTTGCAATTTCGAGTTCCATGTGGAATTCCACATTCCTCATGAAACTCGAGGGGCACCTAAACCAGAAAGATTAAAAATTATTTGATTTTTTATATGCATCAATTTTTGTGACATAATAATAATAATAATAATAATAATAATAATAATAATAATAATAATAATAATAATAAATTAATAAATAAATAATATATATACATAATAAATTATCAAATAATCTTAATGTTAGCCTTTCATCAAAAATTATTCGTTCATTTATGTTTATATCCAAAAAGTGTCTACATCTCTCTTTGATGCATTTTTCATAAATGCACCAAAGAGGAGGTAAAATATAGATAGGGAAGTTTGAACCATATCAAATTCCCTAGCATAAATAGGTTCACTCTTGAAGACCAAAGTTCTCAAGAACCAAATAATGTAATATAGGGTGGTGTTGGAATATATTATATTATTTGGTACATGACAATTTACCACCATGGGCACATCTATAGAATAGTAAAGAGTGCCTTAGATTAGGATAAAAGTATTTACTTTATGCAATGTAATAAATGCACAAGTTTGAAATGATATTTTTTCAATGTAAATGTGCATAGCTATCTAATTAGAATAAGGGTCAAGAAACATGTGTCATTAGAATAGGAAGATGAAGACTCATAGTAAGAGTAAGGGCCAAGAAACACCATATGAAGAGTCACATTCCATCCTATATATGGATGTACAATTGTAATAGAATATCATAATAAGGGAAGATCAGGAGACAGGACATCACCCATGGAGCAATGGAAGGTGATGTAATATGATGTATTTGATGTATTTTATTCAATAAGATTTTATTGTATTTTTTAGCATTTGTCATTAGCAATATTGAAGTTATTTCATATTCTGAATATAATATTATTTACTTAGCATTATTATTTACTTCATATTAAGTTGAGTATTATTGATTTAGTGATCATATTATTGAGCGGTTATTCATTAAAAGCTAACACTATAGGCCATTAACTATTAATATTTAGTAGTTATCCTAGACATACAAATTAAGGATTTTTACACTCTTATTAAGTCTTTGGTGATATTTTCTTCATGATTTTTTTTTAAATGGCTCCTTATGGTCAGCAATGGTTTGAGGGATTTTTATTTTTCACAAGGATCCAAGTCAAATTCAATCACAATTACCCGTATTTGGTTAGATTGCAGTGAGACTTTACTACACATTTGATGGCTCATAAGAGCCTTATACTTGTAGAAGAAGATGGACCCAAAAAATAAGGTCTTATCTATTGGGTATAGAGTCATTCAAAGGTAACCTTAGTGATAAATAAATGACCAACCTAGCTTACACCATCATTTGAATAAAGAAAAGTATAGGCGATAGTATTTTTAAAGCAATATTCTAAGTTAGATGCACCTATCCACATTAAATTATTTTGTAAATTTATGCCTCCCTTTATATAGCATATTTTCATCCAACTTGAGTTGGTCTTATTTCTTTTAGGATGATGCAAAAATATATTTATTTTTATTTTTGGTGTTGGATTTGAATGATGCAAAACTATCCTCCCTTCATTCATAGGCACCTTATCATCTTTATTCTTTAACTTCATGTTATATGACATTGACATAGTGATTTATTTGATGATTCTATTTGTTTGGCATTGGCCCATAGAGCAATTTTTCTTGATGTACCTAGGGAATCCGCCCCCTTCTAGGAATCTTATTTCTTGTGAAATTGTAAATTATGTCATTCTATGATTTAATTTTCAATGGATTATGTCACATCATATTCTAATATATCCTTTGAATCTGCTTTCAAAAATTCTTCCTTCCCTCATTAGAGTATAATCACCCTTTCAAACTAGAATCATATCTTTGCATATTATGAAATTTATCCTATAAAACAAAAATAGATTAAAATAATCATACATATCCCCTCATTTTTCTATGTACACGACTCTAAGAGGGTTAGGACTTTGTGTCCACTTAAGGTTTAACCCATTCCTATATATCTATATATATGTCTTAGGAGGGTTTGAATCCTGAACTAAATGAATGTATTTCATCAACCAAAGACTCAGACCATTCTTCTGCCAATATTAGAATATAATCATCGTTTAGCCTATATATCGATAAGTGCTCAACGTGGTGTAGGTAGAGTGGTTCTAGTTGAATTTTTAATCATCTTGTACTAGGTCCTTACGATCATAAGAGACCAATCAAAAAATAAATATCCCCCTAGCTTAGTAGTAAATTCTCTAGATAGGCAACTACCAAATTAAGTCAGGAGATCAATTATTGCAATGTGTTATGTGATATTCATATTCAGACAAGCATTCAAAGTTAGTGAAAGTTATTCTATTATCCTTATTTTTTATATTGGACTATCATATAGCTACACCACCCTCTTGTTTAAGGACAGATACTTCAGCTCCAATGTATTCACTACTCCCTTCGATATGATAGGTGTACTTTCCATTGAATCTATCATGCAATTAGTGATCAAATTATCCTTGTATATGAGAGAGATAAAAATGGGTGGTTTAGGCCTGCTTACTCTAGGGGCTGATATCTACAAAACTATGGAATCTTTATGTTGACTCTACTCTTATCCATCTTCCTCTAGATCCTTCAAGTACTCCTTCTATCTATGGATGGATAGGATATCCTAGACTAGTACCATCACAATGGACTTCTTCAAATGATCTACATTGTTGAATATATCAAGGGTGACAACTTTATATGCATCATGCATTGGTAGTGAGAGTCTTGGCATATCCCTAATTGGTTGAATGCTCTTGAATAGTTCTAACTAGAGTTTTTACTACTTTGGGATCTCTAGGATAGTCTAACAACTATTGGGAGCTCTAATATTCTTGGAGATACAACTACTAGAGGCTTCTAACTAGTATTAATTGTCTTACTTTGACTACTTAGATCCATATAGTTGATTCATATAATTCTAGCAATGGGTATAGGTGCACATGTATTTATAGATAACACAATGAGGGGTTGTCGGCTTAGTCCATTCAATCTATTCTAGTTGCTTGGGACAATTAGATTATTCTTGTCCTACTCATAAATTTTCTACTTTTCATCCCTTGTCAAATAGTTTGATTAGACTTGAGGATTATTGACTATCAAATTTTCTACTTCTTCAGGTACTGCATAGAACTCCTCATCCTAGGTGACCAATATTTGTTATAGATGAGTGCAATTTGACATAGGAAATGAGGCAGTAGGGGTATATCAATTTACAATATGATCATCACTCCCTTAATAATTTGTAGATGACTAAAATGAATCATTTCATTTGATATTATTATAGTAAGCTAAGATATTTCCCTAGGATAAACCAAGGTGGAGTAAGTATCTAGATCTAGGTAGTACTAGGATGTAGATTCCTCTATGTACTTGTTTTTAACGATAGCTATCTCCCTAGTATGGTTGGGAGTTTCTTTCTATAGATGGATCAACACTAACACCATTTGTTGGTTCTATTTCTATTTCTAGTTATTGGCTAAAATTGGGCTCTAGAGTAACCATTTAAGTCTATTACCTTGGTTTCCTTGTGAAAATGTAGGTCTCAAGTTATTCTAATACTAATATATTTGGGTATTTTCTTGCCTCATCATAGAAAACACTTAAATGGTGATCAATATAAACAAGTTTTTCATTGATTCAAATTTCAAGTTATTTGGAATATATGGCACTAGGGCAAGTGGGGAAGTAGGCAAGGGAGTAGTTACTATAGGTAAGACCAATATTAGATGGAAAGTTGATGGCTGGATGACTAGAGAGGGATGATATGGAAGTTACACATTGGGGTACAAAGGCATAGGTAGGCTAGGAGTCAACCTTCCAATTTAAATCATATTAGTTTCAACTTGGATGGCTATGCCATAGGCATCTAATAGGGATTTTCCACCTCTAGACTTAATCATCAAAGAGAATTCAAAATCTAAGGCTTTTAGATAATAGATAAATTTCATAATTAGAATAGCATAAATATCTTCAGGTATTCTATGCCATGTCTTGTAAAATATGATCTTGAAATCATCCACAACCTCCATAGGAGCTCTCTTTATTGTTAATAGTTATTCTAGGAGACACATCCATATTTCCTCTAAATATTTCTATGAATAAGGTAATGATGTGGTACTAGTAAGAAATCGAGTGAGGTTGAAGCACAACATACCATTCATGAGCCCTGCCTCTAAACAAGACCACCAACAATATTAGAGCCATATTTTTCTATATTATGTTATGTATCACACACAAGCTCAACACATTGTTTAGATACTCAATTGGGGTTTTCAAGTCTTACCCAATGAAATATGGAAAATAGTTTAGAGCATATGTTGGTGTCTCATCCCAATTTTATGTGGAGTAAGGGGTCTCAAGGGAATTATGTCATTCCAAGGGAATGATATGTAGGTGGAGCATCCATAATTTACCCTTACACTCTTCTTATTCATGGAATGATGCCAAGTGGTGGGAGAAACACTTGAATTTTAGCGACAACAATGTATTTGGTAGTAGATATCTTGTTCATACACTTTTTTTTTTTGGGTGAATAAAAGTCTTCACTAATTACCGGGTTTTGCAGGTTAACCCAAAACCTATTACAATATCCAGCCTTCTGCTAAGATTGTAGATCCTAGTCATCCATAAAACTTTCTTACTAGAAATTGTGTTGAATCCCCTACAACGCCTTACTAACAAAGCACACCCATACCTAAACATAACTGTAAACATCACTTACATTGACAAGAATTGAAGTTTGGAACTTTGCACTTGTGAAACCTGTTGCTTTCCCATTTCCTATTCTCTATCGGAATATTCCAAGGCTTACACCCTGTTACCTTCATTTCCAATTTGGTGTGATTTAGAGGGAAACCCCATAGTTATTACCAGATCCATGGGGAAAGAACACCCATTAATCTTTCTCCTTAAAGGGTAGGTTTATTTTCATGACTAATAATGTTTTCCACTTCACGTGGCACACCTTGTGTCACCAAACTACCAACATCAACACCTATGTTGGCTAATTTTTCAGCTGGCCTATTGGCCTCACAGTACACGTGATGAGCCCTCTTGTTCTGTCTTGCCACAAAAAGGATCCTCACTTCATGGATGACTCCC
The DNA here is from genome assembly GCA_028583015.1 of Wollemia nobilis. Lineage (NCBI taxonomy): Eukaryota > Viridiplantae > Streptophyta > Pinopsida > Araucariales > Araucariaceae > Wollemia > Wollemia nobilis. Next base: position 6,597,314 of record JAQPPZ010002499.1, read on the forward strand.
TCAATTCTCCATGGAGGTTTTTTGCCATTGGTTAACATGTTGATGATGTTCATAGAATCAACTTCAATCATCAAGTTACCTTGAGTTGCTTGGGCTACTTGCAACCCTCTCCAAAGGGCTCTAGCTTCTGCTTCATTATTAGTTCTAATTCCCAATGGTTCAGCAAAAGCCTTGACTAGATTTCCTTGATGATCCCTGATTATTCCTCCAGCTCTAGCTCTTCCTGGGTTCTCCTTGGCTGCACCATCAAAATTTAGTTTAAACCAACCCCGGGGGGGTGGCTCCCAAGAAATCCCATTTTTGGGATTGGGCAAAGGAATGGAAGGTTTTTCCTCAATACCTAAGGCCCGAGCTAATTGTTTTTATTGGGGAAGAATTGAGTGGCTCTCATCCACTAAGGTGCTAAGGTTTTCTTTCGCAAAGACAATAATCCTGTTGAGGATGGTTTTTGGGTTGTGAATGGTATCCTTAAAGGCTCTATGGTTCCTTTCTAGCCAAATCTACCAGAGAAAATGATGCCAACAGATTTTCCATAGGTACTTAAGTTTTAGGCTAACAAAGGGTTGAGGCCATTGATGGAACACTTTGGATATAAGAGTAGGCTTAACCCACGAGATCCTAAAGGCTTGGAAAAGTTCATCCATGATGGACTCTGCTATCGGAAACTCCTGAAACAAGTGTTGGGTTGTCTCCCATCCTGCACTGCACATGTAGAAATAGTTAGCAATAACCATACCTTTGGATAACATATTGTCCATAGTGAGGATTTTTCCTTGAATCACCAGCCATGAAAAAAAGTATATTTTAGGAATTAAGCCTTTGATCCAAACCAAACTCGGTTGAAATTGTTGACCTTCCACATTGAGAAGAAAATTATAGGCAGACTTAACTATGAAGTCACCACTTTCAGTCTCAACCCAAACAATGTGATCTTCATCCCCTCAAGAGGGAATAATTTGCTGAGTTAAAATGTTATAAATCTCTTCAGACTCCGCTTCAAAACCCTATACTCTGATGTGTTTCCACCTGTTGATATTTATATCCTGCCACATATAATTTACAACCTTCTTCCCAATATGCTCTTGAGTCCTAGCCAAACGAGGATTTTGGGATAACTCCTCAGCTCTAACCCACCTATCCTTCCAAAAGTCTATTGTTTGCCCATTTCCTAGAATCCATCTAAGACCTTTCTTGACAATATCCCTACTCGTGAGGATTGCCTTCCAAAAAGTAGACCTCGTGCTTGCTAAGTTGTCATTAAGGAAGTTCACACCTTGGAGGTATTTCCTCCTAACTATGGCAGTCCATTCATTATCAACCTTAGTCAATAACCGCCACGCTTGTTTGGCTAACAGAGCTATATTGAGATGAGCAACTCTCCTCAATCCTAACCCCCCATCAACTTTAGGTTTGCAAACCTTGTTCCAACTTACTAAATGGATCCTTTTCTTATCCTCAGTCCCTGACCAGAGAATTTTTTTTGAAGCTGCTCAATTTTGTGATACACCTTGCTAGGAGCTCTGAAGACTGATAGGAAGTAAACAGGTATACTTTGAAGTGAAGCCATAGTTAAAACTACTTTGCCTTCTTGAGATAACAGATGTCCTTTCCAACCTGCTAGCGTTTTTTGGATCCTCTCTAGAACTATGTTCCACATTGATCCTTCAGGTTTCCTCGTAAACAGGGGAAGACCTAAATAGGAGGTGGGAAGGGATGCAATCTAACATTCCATGATTCTTACTATATTTTTTTTGCCTAGGAATGGGGGTATTGATGAAATAAAGTTTGCTCTTATCAAAATTCACTTTTTGTCCAGCCGCTTCTTCATACATTATGAGAATATTTTTAATCCTTCTTGCCTCAACCATAGAAGCCATGGATCCTTTGTTTGGAGTCGAGTTTCCAAGTGAATACATATTATTTTTGAGCTATTAGATTGATATCTTGACTAAAAACTCAATATGATGTTCTTTAATACAACTTCTTCTAGATATTCATCTTCAACCAAGTGAGATTCTCAATGATTCACACAAGAAAATAGATAGATAACCCCATATAAGTCTCAATATATAACTTATTTTAATTATAGGACCAAAATATGAATCAATTGGGTTCCACGAGATATGCCATTAAACTGGTGTCCTCTTTGATTGTCTCATCCATTGGAAATAGGGACCAAATGATCAAGACTATCATGACTCTCATGGAGTGACACATCAACGCAACTTTGAGAGCATGCAATTTGTCTCAATTATGTGTCTTTAGGTTTTTTATAAGGCCTATTCCTTTTAATATGTGATATTTAGTGCACTAAAGAGATAACAACAAATAAAGAGAGCATAAATGAAAAATATTTGATAGCTTTAGCAGTATTACAATACGAGACAAATATAAAAGCAATAGAGCATCTTATTGAATGAAAAATAGAATTAATACAGTGAGGTGAGCCATGACCCCCTTCATAGAGGAATAATGGTTCCTTGTTCAACACTTCATCTAGTTTTACCTTGCACACATGCATATTGACACTTGTACATATGTTTCTTGTTCCTCAAGTAACTAGATAACTTGCATATGAAGTAATCTAGATATGTATCTTGGAGGATACATTTACATAACCCAAATTATGGAATAGACATTATTTCCAACACTACCATGTATTACATTATTTGGGTATTGAAGTTTCCTTTGAATTACATAGTTGATCTCTGATTTTTTAAATTTGATATTTCCAAGTACCTTTATAAAGATATTTGTTGTCTGATATTTTGTAGGTACATACTTGATGATGATGTGTTTGTTCTAAAAATATTCCCTTATTAAATTACATTGTGCTTCTATATGCTTTTTTCTTTCATGTATGATAGTATTCTTGATCAATTTTTATACTCCTTGATTGTCATAGAGTATCATGGTGGGAGTTCGTTTAATTCCCATGTTTGCTAGTATGTATTATAGCCAAAGTTCTTCATAGGTGGTATCTCTTGTTGCTCAATATTTTGCTTTAGTTGATGATTGTGCCATCGTATTTTATTTCTTATTGTGCCAATATATGGGTCCTGATCCGAGATAGAAGATATATCTTGAGGTAGACTTTCTATCATCAATGGATCCAACATAATATGAGTTTGAGTAATCCTATAGACAAAAAAAAATTAGATCTTTTAAATATGTTAGTCCATAATATGTAGTCTTCTTTATATATTACAGTATCCTTTTTGTAGCTTTCCAATGACTTTCTCTTGGTTCTTGAATGAACCGCTATAGATAATTTACTGTAAAATCAATATTTGATCGACTATTTGTGAGGTATAGAAGACTTTTTGTCAATATAATGTCACTGAAAGTAGTTATGTTTCATAACTATTATATAATTGTATCCCTTGTTCTATTAGTGTGTCTTTGGGCTTGCACTCTTACATTCTATATTTTCTAGTAGAGTTTTGGTATAATTTGATTGAGTGATTATGATTATGTCCTATCCTTGATAGATTTCTAGACCAAGAAGGTGACTCATTAATCCTAGATCTATCATTTCAAATCCCTTTTCTAGATCCTTTTTGATATCTCTTATCAATTTTTTTGAGCTTCCAATGATCACAATGTCATCAACATATACTATGAGAATCAAGATATCACTTCCAATTTTCTTAGTATATAAATTGGGATCGTATGATCTTCTTTTGAAGTTATGCTATAGTATGTGGTTGTTGATTTTTATATTCCATGCTCTAGGAGCTTGCTTTAAGCCATATAAGGATTTTTTTAGTTTGCATACCCTGTCTTATTGTACTTGAGTGATTAAGCCTTCTGGTTGTGACATGTAGACTTCTTCTATATCACCATTGAGAAAATCATTTTTTACATCCATCTAATGAAGTTTCCATCCCTAATGTGCTGCTAGAGCACAAACTATTCTGATAGTGGTCATCCTTGTTGTTGGTGCAAATGTTTCTTTATATTCTATTCACTTTGTTTGAGTATATCCTTTTGCCACTAGCCGAGCCTTATATTTTTCTAGTATTCCATCCACTTTATATTTTATATTGTAGAACCATTTACATCCTACTATCCTTTTTTCAAGAGGTATTTATACTAGATTCCATGTTTTATTATTTTGAAGTGATAAAAATTCGGATTCCATTGCTACTTTCTAGTGAGGATCATTTAGTGCCTGTAGTGTTGATGTTAGTTATACTATATAGTTGAACATCCCTCTGTTCATTCTGGTTATGCTACGAGTCTGAGGTCTTGTAGTATTAATATCTGGTATTCTTTCTAAATTTACCTCTCTAAGAGTTTCCCTGATCCATATTAGTTCTCTTCAAGGAGATTTAGTTTCTTGCTCTTGAGATTCTAATTCTGACTCTTCTCTTCTTGTATTTTATTTGGATGGATCTAATAGTAATTCTATATTTTTAGTGGATATTTCTATGTCAACTTTGATATTTTCATCAAATACTACATCTCTACTAATGTAGACTTTTTTTGTAGATGGATCTAGTATTCTGTATGTTGTAGATTCATTAACCAACAAATATTTATGCCATGGTTTTTTCATGTAGTTTAGTCCTTCTCTACTTTGGAATATGCATATATGTTTTGCATCCAAATATTTCAATCTCTCTATGTTAGTATTTTGTCCTGACCATGCTTCTTCTGGTGTAATATATTTGAGTACTCTTGTAGGTAGCCTATTTTTTATGTACACTATTTTTTGTACTACTTATACCCATAAATTATGATCAAGTTGCACTTCTTTCAGCATGCATATAACCATTTCCATTATTTATCTATTTCTTCTTTAAGTAATTCCATTCTATTGGGGTGAATATGTTGTAGTGAGTTTTCTTTTAATTCCATTTTCTTATAAGAATGAGTCAAAATCTTTAGAAATAAATTCACCTCTTCTGTATGAGCAAAGTGCTTTCATAGTATTTCCTAACCTTTTTCTACTTTGATATTGAATTGTTCAAAATAGCCAAATGCATCTAACTTGTATTTCATGAAGTATACCCACATTTGCCTAGTGTGATCATCAATAAACAACTAAAAATATTTATATCCTCCAACACTATCAACCTTCATGGGCCCACATAAGTATGTATATACTATCTCTAAAACTTGTTGAGCTCTGTGTTGATGTAGTTCAAAGGGAATTCTATGTTGTTTTCCTACTAGAAATTTTACACATACAGTGGTTTTTGAAGATAGACTGGTTAATCCTTCCACCATTTGATATTTGAATAGTTCCTTCACTTATGTCTCACTAGTATGTCCTAATATATTATGCCAAAGTTCTAAAGCATTGGTTGAAAGAGTTGAGTGAATAGTTGTATCCAAGACAAATAGATCATTTTTATATGATCTTGATGTTATCACTATTCCCTATCTTGAGATGTGACATTGATTTCTCCTGGTAAGAAGTTTAAACTCAATATTTGAAGAACACAAGATGAGAGGGGAGGTGAAAAATATAAGATGAATTTTTAATTTTTCTTCTCAAATAATATTATCCAATATATCAATGGCAATATCAACAACAGTAATCAAATAAATGCACAAATCACCACACACAATAAAGACATCAATTTAACGTGGTTCACCCAATGTGGGCTACTCCATGATGAAAATATTTCACTAAAATTTTCTCAACAAATCTCTTAGGAATCCTTACCTATTACAATTTTTATGGACCTTTGTCTAAAGGATACACCAATACCCTAATCAAGTTTATGGATACCTATCCATAGGAGATATCAATCCCCTCAACTAGTTTGTGGATCTCTATCCATAGGAGAAATCCTTATCCTCTACTCTAGATGGTGATCCTCTAGAAGACTACTGCCTCCACTACATTAGCTTATGGATTTCTCTCTATTAAATACTCCTATCCTTACTCAGAATATCTCTATTCTCACTACCATGGCTAACGAATCTCTATCCACTAGATAAAATGTCCTCTACTCTCTCACCTCCAAATCTTGCCATCAGCTCTACTCAATATCTATCTCAAATATGCACTAAACATTATCCTTCAGTCTAGCACAAATATGCTTAGTCTCTATCCCAAATCTACACTAAACATTGTCCTTTTATCTAGCACAAATATGCTCAATATCTATCCCAAATATACACTAAACACTCTTCTTTGATCTAGTACAAATCTACTCAATATTTATATCAAATATGCACTAAACACTGTCCTTTGGTTTAGTACAAATCTTCTCAATCTTTGTCTCAAATATGCACTAAACATTGTCCTTCAATCTAGCACAAATCTACTCAATCCCTATCCCAAATTTGCACTAAAAATTATCCTTAAGTCTAGCACAAATTTGATCAATATTTGTCCCAAATATACACTAAACACTATCCTTTGGTCTAGCACAAATATGCTTAATCTCTATCTCAAATATTAACTAAACATTGTCCTTTGATTTATCACAATTTTTTTCAATATCTATCTCAATTCTATCCTCAAGCCTTAACACAAAGCTTGAACTAATAACAAATCAACTTTGCTAGATCTATTCTAAACCTTAACTCAAATCTTGAACAAATTAGTCAATAAACTCTGCTCACAAGTCTTCTCAAAGACTTAGCTCAAATCTATCTACAAGTTATCTCTTGAACTTGCTCAATATGCTCAACAAGTCTTCACCAAGACTTACCTCAAATCTACTCAATAAGTCCTTACTAGAACTTGTTCAATATGCTCAACAAGTCTTCACCAAGACTTACCTCAAATCTACTCAACAAGTATTCACCAAGACTTATCCAATATGATTGTAAGTTTCAACAAAAGCTTAAACAAATATGTCCTTAAGATTTCACAAAAGCTTCCACAACTTTGTGCTTAATTCCGCTCTAGGACTTACTCAAATCATATCACAATCTTTCACAAAATCTTGTCCTTAAGTCCACTCTAAGACTTACTCAAATATTTTCACTAGCTTTCACAAAAGCTTATTAAAATTAATTGCAAAATTTGCATACACAACTCAACTCATATCTTTCAAAAAACATCTTCAATCACACAAACAAGTTTCACTCAGAATCTTGTTTAAATTACAGAAACATCTAGAGAATGATTGGAGACTCAATATGTTTCACACTCACAAAAACACTCAATAACTCCCAAACTCTCTTTCAAATCAATTTAGAATAAAGAACAATTTGTTTCATAGAACTTGAAATATCACTCCAATAATATCAATAAAAAATGCTCATCAACTTAAACCAACCATTCACTTAATTAAACAAAAATTAATTACAAACCCTAAATAAGTGTTTCACTATTCTTCCAACAACTCACACAATGGAACTCAAACCTTGACTCAAGATGATTCCAAAATCACATAACAATGATACTCATGTTATTTCACAAAACCTAACTCAAGATAGTTCTCAACTTCACATAACAATGATACTCATGATATTTCACAAACCCTAATCATGCACATGAAGGCTTACTCAAATATTTCCAAAAATTCTTATCAAACAATCTCACATAACAATGATACTCATGTTCTTTCACAAACCCTAGACATGCACATGAAGGCTTACTCAAATCTTTCCAACAATGCTTATCAAACAAACCTTTTCACTCCAACTTTACATTTCACAATATTCAATCAAACATTATTTCACTCACAAATATGATATGCCCGTACCTTTTGTTTTGATGAATATTTGATCTCAAAACCTATCTCAATCACAATCAACTTCTTTTCCGATCTCAAGGGTTAGATAACAAAAATCCTTCTCAAAATCTTCACTCAATTATTTCCCTCAAAATTATTTCACCATACAGAAATATTAAATCTCAAGTACACCTTATAATCTCCAAACTTCAAAAATAATTAGCAAGGATTCAATTAATTCACCTCTCTTAATAAATTCATTCATGCACCTTATTTCCCCTCTCAAAATAATTAACACAATAAAGCTTTATTTCAGAACACAAAATATATTATTCCTTGCATACCTTATCACTCCTAATTTATAAATCCTATTCACCAAAATCAAAATAAAATATTTTAATTTTATAATCCCTTACATCTCCCTCAAAAGCTCACAAACACCTTTTAATTTCCACACTATGTAATTTTTGAATTATCAAAACCTTGGTAAATTAAAACGTGAGGTGCATACCTTTTATTCTGCCTAGCAAAATGACCACAACAAAGTTCGAACACATGACCTCACATTACCAAGTGCCTTAACACCAAGCGCGTCCACCAACTGGGCTATGTGCCCTCATGGAATAAAAAGGGTGCATGATTCCCTTTTGTCTTATTTCTTCTCTGGCATGGCACAAACAAAACAAACTTCCCCCTTGAAAAAGTCAATTGCGTGGATCGAACCCACGATCTCGCACTCGCAAATGTCCTAATGCAGCCCTTGACTATCACTTGCACTGCCAAGCGCCTTGAAACTTGATTGGTATTCTCCTTATATTTATTGTCACGTCTTTCCTCTAAATATTATTTTAAAATACATGCAAATTTCCTTTATGCTTCAGTGCTCAAAATACTTAGGACTTTTTGGGCTGTCACAAATCGCATATCACATGGATGATTTTTAATAAAAAACTTGCCCCATTTTATACCATATGCCATGTTGTCCAATACATCGGTGAACTTAGGCAATTAAATTTTTAAATCGAATTTAATTATTTAAAATTTTGGTGCCTTAATTAATTATTTAAATTTAAATTTTAACCTATGGTTAAAATATTTAAATTTAAATAAATTAAACCATAGTCTTCAAAATCCGCCAAATGGGTTTTTTGGAGGATTTAAAATTTGATAACTCCTTGGCCCTTATTTTTCTTCAAACCAACCTGTAACCTAGAATATTATAATATTAAATATTATAATATTATTATTTCATTTTAACCTGCTTATCCATCATTCGGATGTCCTTTTAAACTGCTTCTCCTTCCTTGGGTCTTAAACCTATTTTAGGACTTTTAGGCATATAATATTAAAATAAATATTATATCATATTCTTTTAAACCTCTTCCTTGCCTTGTGGAAAAACCACCTGATGACATTAATGATGACAAAACTTGGACATCAACCTCTTGACATCAATGACAACAAAACTTGCTCATATTTCCAATAATCTCCCCCTTTGTCATTGATGGCAACCTATTTTCCTTTTACCAATTATTTTACCTCTTTTAGTTTTGCTCACCTTGAGAAACTGCTCCCCCTAAATGAATGCTCTCCCCCTCACTCAAATATCTCTCCCTTTAACATCAATGGCAAAGGGTCACCTTTGGGTCTTGGGGCTAGTAATGAGACTCTTAGCTTAGCCCCTCCCCCACCTCCTCTCTTGAGGTGGTTAATTCTAGGTAGGGAGTATCTCTACTCCTAGCATACATTGATCTTTACCTTTTTCCACCTTCTTCCTCAACCGATCCTTCTCATTCGTCTGAATGTTTATATTCTTGCTTGTCTCTAGAAATTTTTCTCTATACCACTTAATCATATGCCCAACATTATTGTAGTTATAACACTTAATATTGTCGTTCCTTGAAGTTACAAATATCTTGAAGTTCCTTTTGGTGAAGCCATATCCATTCCTGTCATGAACCTTGTAATTTATTATCTTATGACCAAACTGATTACAAGAGTCACAATACCCTTGGAAGAGACCCATTTCTAAAATTTCCATATCCTTGTATTTCATGTGTCCTAAATTGTGTAGCCTTGTGCACAAACCCATGACATGAGAAGCAATATCCATTGAATAAACCTTACCTTGACCCCATTGGTATCTTAGTCTCCTCTACCTTGTACTCTTTCCTGTTCCATATGTTCCTCATTTATGCATTGTTCCTTTCTTTGTTGAACTTTCTATTTTCCAACTTATCCTTAGAAGTTGCACTCTCTCTTACACTCTCTTATTCTAAAGATTATTCTTCTTTGGAGCTTGATATTGACTCCTCTCTTTGTTATCTTTGTACCTATTCAAAACCAAGTCCTATCTTGTTTTATGAAGATATTTGTACCTTGGTAATCTTATCCAAGGTCTTTGAGCTTCTCCTGAATCTGTGTAGCTTATTTTTAGACTCTTACTTCTTTTCTTAGTAAAGCTAATTCATGCTCTAACCTTTCACATTATAAAATCTTTACCTCTAACTTCTCTTTAAATCTCCTTGTCTTACTATTGAGTTAGTTAGATATTCTATAAGATTTCCTTTCTCTTCATCACATTCTTGAAATTGAAGCTTAAGTTTTAAAATCTGCTTTCTTACCTTCCTTAATGCATAAAGGGAAGAGATAATCTCACCCTCAAGATCAAGTTATCATTTCTCTGATTCTACCTCTTTAAGATTATCTTCATTATTTTTTGATTTATCTTCAATAGGACCATATTCTTCTTCTTCTATTACCAAAAGTAGACTTTATTCTTTTGGACCTTCAAGAGCATCTTCATATTCATCTTCACTGAAGTTGAATCCATTACTTGTACAACTATCCTCAATATGACCAAAGTTTCCACACCTAAAATATTTGAGAATTATTGGTGCCCTTTTTACCTTTTTCTTATCATCTTATTTTTCTATTGCGAGAAATATAATTTCTTTTTATTCATTATCTGAGGATCTATCATCGCTATCACTTGAATTCTTATCTACTTTATCTGCATAGAAACTTTTATTATGCCTTTGGAAAAACTTATTTTCATGCTTGTTTTGTCCGTACCTATTTTTATTTTGGTACCTGAATTTTCTTGCTTCCCTGTTCTTATGATCATGTTTCTCATCACCACTACTATTTACAGCTTTTGGACAATCAAATGCATAGTGGTCATATTTACCATATTTGAAACACTTAACTAATTTTGTACCTTTGTGATTTCTTGTGTCCTTATTTCTTATGCCATTGTTTGTTTCTTCATAACTAGATGACTCATTACTTGAATCCAACTTCTTACCCTTTTTATTATTTGAAAATTTAAAGGTTTCTTCTTTTTGGGGAACATAATTCTCTTTAATTCTCATCTCAAAAGTTGTGAGAATTCCATGTATCTCATCCCTTATCAAAAATTCAATATATTTTGAATCTTCTGTGGCTGAAATATTTTCACTATGCCTCTTAGGGAGTGACCTTAAAATTTTATGACAAACATATGTTTCTTCAACTCTAAACCCAAGTTCTTGCATGGAGTTGACAACCTCATCCACATGAAGTAGATATTCAAAAATTGTTTCCTCATCCTTCACCTTTAGGTCTTCAAATTACTTCTTGTGATTTAGCAACTTTGCCATCTTAACCTTTGTGTCTCCCTCATATATACCTTTCAACTTATCCCAAATATTTTTTTACTGATGTGCAATGCATAACTTTTACAAAATCTATTTCATGAAAGCCATTTAAAATTCCATTTATTACCTTTGAATTATTCGGTTCTAGGAGCTTACCATATTTATGTGTAGGTGGAGTAGTTGGCGGTATGTACCCATCCTCAATTGCTTGCCATATATCATTTCCTAGTGCCATTAGGAAAATCTTCTTTCTTACAATCCAAAATTCATAATTGCTCCCATCGAAAAATGGTATCTTATTCCCTAAAGATCCACTTTGATAATCCATATATGTTCTTGTAATATTTTCCTTCAAGTTGTTAAACTCTTTCGAAGGAACCCGCTATGATACCAATTGAAAAACACAAGCTTATACTGATAGGGGGGTGAACAATATATGACCACTTTTTACGTTTTCTTCTCAGACAATATTATCCAATATATCAATAGAAATATCAATAGCAGTAATCAAAGTAATGCATAAATCACCACACACAATAGAGACACCAATTTAACATGGTTCACCCAATGTGGGCTACTCCATGAAGAAAATCTTTCACTAAAATTTTCTCAAAAAAATTATTGGGAATCCTTCCCTATTACAATGTTTATGGACCTCTTTCCAAAGGATACACCAATCCCCTAATCAAGTTTATGGATACCTATCCACAGGAGACACCAATCCCCTCAACTAGTTCATGGATCTTTGTCCGTAGGAGAAATTCTTCTTCTCTACTCTGGTTGGTGATCCTATAAAATACTACTACCTCCACTACAATAGCCTATAGATCTCCCTCCATTGAAGACTCCTATCCTCACTTAGAACACATTTGTCCTTAATATACTGGCTAATGGATGTTTATCCACTAGAGACTATTTTCCTTTGTTCTATCACCTCCAAAGCTTACTCTCCACTATACTAAATCTCTGTCTCAAATCTGTACTAAACACTATCCTTCGATCTAGAAAAAATATGCTCAATATCTATCCAAATATACACTAAAAACTATCCTTAGGTCTAGCACAAATATGCTCAATATTTATCCCAAATCTATACTAAACAATGTCCTTCGATCTAGCACAAATCTACTCAATATTTGTCTCAAGTATGCACTAAAAACTATCCTTATATCTACCTCAAATATGCTCAATATCTATCCCAAATTTTCACTAAATACTACCCTTTGATCTAACATAAATTTGCTCAATATCTATCCCAAATATGCACTAAGCATTTTCCTTCGGTCTAGCACATATATTCTCAATATCTATCTCAAATATTCACTAAAAAATATCCTTCGCTTTAGTACAAATCTTCTCAATCTATGTCTCAATTCTATCCTCAAGCCTTACACAAAGCTTGAACTAATCATAAATCAACTTTGCTAGATGTATCCCAAGCCTTAACTCAAAGCTTGAACAAATCAATCGATCAACTCTGCTCACAAGTCTTCTCAAAGACTTACCTCAAATCTGTCTACAAGTTCTCTCTATAACTTGCTCAATCTTCTCAACAAATATTCACCAAGACTTACCTCAAATCTACTCAAGAAGTCCTTACTAGAACTTGTTCAATATTCTCAACAAGTCTTCACCAATACATACCTCAAATATTCTCAACAAGTCTTCACCAAGACTTATCCAATATGATTGTAATATTTCACAAAAGATTACACAAATACATCCTTAAGATTTCACAAAAGCTTCCACAACTCTGTTCTTAAGTCCCCTCTAGGACATAATCAAATTAGCTCATAAGCTTTCACAAAAGATTATCCTTAACTGCACTCTAGGACTTACTCAAATTTTTTCACTAGCTTTCACAAAAACTTATTCAAATCAATTGCAAAACTTGCATACATAACTCAACTCAATATTTTTCAAAAAACCTCTTCAATCACACAAAAAATTTTCACTCAAAATATTATTTAACTTATAGAAACATATAGAGAATGGTTAGAGACTCAATATGTTTCACACTCACAAAAACACTCAATCACTTCCAAACTCTCTTTCAAATCAATTTAGAATAAAGAATAATTTGTTTCATAGAAATTGAACTATCACTTCAATAATTTTAATCAATAATTCTCATCAACTTCAACCAACCATTCACTGAACAAAACAAATATTTCTTACAAACCCTAAACAAGTTTTTCACTATTCTTCCAATAACTCACACAATAGAACTCAAACCTTGAATCAAGATGATTTCAAAATCACATAACAATGAAACTCATGTTATTTCACAAAATCTAACTCAAGATAGTTCTCAAATTCACATAATAATTATACTCATGATCTTTCATAAACCCTAATCATGCACATGAAGGCTTATTCAAATATTTCCAATAATGCTTATGAAGCAGAGTTGCATTAAAAAATACATACAATCCACTGAAAACCAGAAATGCTAAAATGAGCCAAATATTTCCATTAATTTCATGCTAATAATGAGGATCCAAAAATAAGAGCCCTTTTACAATTTCAAAAATTTCTACTTATGCCCTATTTTTCCCTTTTTTCCCACCTAAAACTTGAAATTTGAAATTTGAAATTTGGGGCAACTTGCGGAGGTCATAACTTCGCACTCGTTGACTCGATTGACTATTAAAACATATTTTCAAAAATGGAATGAAACGAGCTAAGCAGGGAAAGCTCACATGTGGTTGAAAATATTCAAATTCCACCTCTAAGACCTTTAAAAATCTCCTACAAGAAAAACTAGTTTTACTAGTTTTTACAAAATTAAACAATTACAATATTTTTTTGGGTGATGCAAGATCAATTTTACACCATTGGATGCTCCTCGCATCAGAAACCCAGGGTAAATTAAGAAGTGACCTTCACTTCTTTGTTGTTGGAATAAAACCAAGGCGTTCAACCTCAGCCTTCGACAACCAAGATGAATCTTCAATAGTCCTGCCCTTCCACTTAACCTAATATTCTACATACTACCTATTTCTTGTGCTTTTGCCTACACGGGTATCTAGGACCTCTTCTACCTCTTCTATATCTGGAGTATATGTGGGACTAATACATCTCTTCTATTTGGTGAACCGTGTAAATTATTGTGTCTCTATTGTGTGTAGTGTTGTGTACATTGCTTTGATTACTATTGTTTATATTGCTATATTTACATTGCATATATTGGTTTGAGAGAAAAAGTAAAAAGTGTTCTTATATTGTTCACCCCCCCTCTCAGTATAAGCTTGTGTTATTCAGCTACTACTAATTTGATGTTTTTTTAGATTGATATGCACTTGCTTGACTACGTAAATGTCGCTCATGGATGATCTAAAATGAGCTTTACTTCTATAGGTGCGTACATCCAAGAATGATCTCTTTAATGGCTCCTTCTATCTTGGTAGAAGAAGTGTTGACATCTAACCTTTAATGGTTGTTCTATTCCCTATAGGAAAATGTGCTCGAATATGGCACTTTCAAATCTGTGCCTATGCTATCAAAAAATAGATTAGAGGAGTGCAAGATGATGTATTATATTTCATAATAAGGATTTTAATAAACCTTCTTTTGCACTATATTTCTAGATTTTTAGATTCTAGTTTTATGGTAGATTTCTTACAATATAAGAATTTGAGGTTGTCTCTGACAATAGATACACCTTTCCATTTTTACTTGGAAAATTTTGATAGAAAGTCCAAGTTTCAATAACAGTTGATAGAAGTTCTTCTAATTGATGTAAATTTTCTACATTCTTTTCTTTTTTCATTCGCTTCTAATGCTTCTCACTTTCATAATATTCTATATATTTTTTGGTTCATTATGTTCTCAAAAATTAGAGGAATCTAACCCTTATTGGTGGCTTCTATTGGCCACTTCAAGTTGCTGATTGTTTTGCTTCAATATTTTCTCTAGACACTTGATACAAATCCAATTTTATGTCTTTCAAGAAAAACAAAACTAATTCCTTTTGAAATTGGTATAATAGTACAAGCACTTTTTAATGGACTAATATTACACCTTATCACTCCAATAAACTCTCAAATAAATGTACTAAATAATCTATTGCAACTAATCAAGAATAACTTAAACTAAATATTTAGGAGTTATTATGCAATTTCACTACAATCAATGTTGTAGAACTTATTATTTTTCAATAATAAATACTAGGTAGTTGATATAAAATAATCTAGAATATAATAAAATCCTAATAAATATGCAATTGAATCATCAAAAAGAATCTATTTTCCCTTTGCACTTTAGAAGATTGAAATGTAATTTCCTTTTTACAACTTTAATACAAATTCAGATGCTCTAATAAATCCAATTTATAGTCCAGTTTAATGAATCTTTTTGCACCATAAGTTGCATACCTTTTTCTGTAGTTCTTATCCCATCTCTATATCTTGCTTGACACTAATTGAATCATTCTACTCTCCCAAGGACTTGGTAGATATCCTTATGGTCTTCTACCTTCTTCTATTTGTGCTTGTTATCATATGGCTATAATTATCCTAAAATATTTACTTGTTAGAAACCACTATGACCATCTTATTCTTGCCGATCTCTTCAAAGAAATGTAGTTTTGCAAGTGGTATGTCTAAAGACACGTTTGTTTTGCAAAACCCTATAGAAATGAATTTCCTTATTCTTA
This sequence comes from Wollemia nobilis, assembly GCA_028583015.1. Classification (NCBI taxonomy): domain Eukaryota; kingdom Viridiplantae; phylum Streptophyta; class Pinopsida; order Araucariales; family Araucariaceae; genus Wollemia; species Wollemia nobilis. The sequence continues at coordinate 6,613,255 of JAQPPZ010002499.1, forward strand.
CTTAGGATCAACCATAGCTTTGATACCACTGATAGATTTAGCAACATTAAAATACAAGATAGAGATCAAAGAAATAGAGCATCTTATTGAATGAAAAATAGAAGTGATACAATGAGGTGAGTCATGACCCCTTCATATAGGAAGAAGAGTTCCTTGTTAAACACTCCATATAGTTTTACCTTGCACACATGCATATTGAAACTTGTACATATGTTGCTTGTTCCTCAAGTAACTACATAAATTGCACATGAAGTAATCTAGATATGTATCTTGGAGGATACATTTACATAACCCAAATAATGGAATATAAATTATTTCCAGCAGTCCTAAGATAACAAGGGGTGATGCACCAAGATCAAAATAATATCATTCTATATATAGTATTGAATGTAATGCATTGAAAACTCAAAGATAAGTGTTTCTTCATCTCAACATGATAAGTATAAATTTGTGTATAAAGAAAACATGACAAATATTTGTTAGTCATGACAAATATACACACATAAACGCATATACATACATGAAACAAGATATAAATAATTAAATAGACATGGTATCAAGCATATATATATGAATATGAAATTTTACATATGATGCTAGAAGTGGAGGCTCCAAAAATTTCCCGCAATGCCACTTAGGTATCTAGTACTATTATATAGAATAAAATTAAGGGAAAGTTATACAACTCATCAATCCTTTACAATACTAAAAATTCTACTATTTATAGATTATAAAAAAGGGGAAGTTTCCTCTAAAAAATTGCTTGTCTATTCTCTTGAAGTCCTTCAAGTATGCCAAGTCTGGAATATTCAATTCTCAAGTACTAGTTATGAACTACTACTAACATCCCTTACTTGACATCATTGCAATTTTGAATTTTGGATTTTTGACATTAAATACCCTCTATAAGTTCATCATTTCTCATATTTGTAAATGTTGTTATTGCAGGCACCATGCTCTTGTATTCAATTGATCACCCATATTCCATGGATTAAAAAAGCCTAATTGATGTCAATAAATGGCCTTTATTCCTATTAGTAATTATCTCATCAAATTAGCTCATCTACCCTTCTGGGGACTTGTGTGTCATTATTGATGTCTTGTAATTTTATCTGACCTTTCAATATTATAAGCTAGATACTTCATGCTTCACTTCTTGGAGCATCATATGATTATCAAATATTTCTCCCCATTCTTCCGTATTGAAACTCTAGAACTTTTGAGATTAGGTTGGATGTTTTTTTAGAAGCATTTTTATTAAGCCCTCTCTTTTTCCCTTTTGTCAAACTTTTTTCATATTCACCTTTTGAAAGATTTTGTTTCACATAGTTCTATTATAAAAACTTTTCTTCATTATTTCCTTTTGAAATTTTAAAAACTTCTAACCATATGACCTTTCTCTTTCCTTGCATCTTTCGTAACTTTTTTCCACCTTTTATCTTTTTGGATATTGAGGCTATGATGATAGAAATTTTGCCTTTCTATATTGGTCGTATCATTTGTGTTAGAGTATATTACACAATTTGGGTTATGTAAATGTACCACCTTTGGTACATAACTAGAGTAGGATTTTACTTTAGAGTAAAGTTAGTTAGTTACTTCAAGTATTGTAATAAATGCACAAGTGTTAATATGCAAGTTGTAAATATACATGTAGTCCACATCTACATGAGTCCTAGGTAGATTAAGGGCTAAGGAATATATCTTTCTATATAAAGACATCATAGTGAGATATAGTAGAGAGAATAGAGAGAATATAATATATAGAGTGTGTGTTATAGTATGGTAAAATGTAGTCTTTTCATATCCTTTCATGGAGTGTTCATGTCCTCCATTATATATCATTGTACCATTTTGTCACTTCCATTAATGGCATATTTCTGATTTATTTTTAGATGTTCATTTCATTATTTTCCTACATTTATTGTGTCATTACTTTATATTTATCTTAGATTAGTTATATTACATCTTATGGTTGCTATTCCTATAATACTATCCCATTAAAAACTAATAGCGATATCAGAACACATGGTAGATTAGACAAGAATTAGGGAGAGCCACAGATAGATACTAAGAGGAGTTCAAAATTATCAGTTCTAGAATTTTTGAGATTACACTTGGATAGATTATTTCCATAAGATTGTGGGAAAATTTGTGAAGACTATGACTCAACATAAATTCCACTAGATTGACAAATCAACTAGTGAAGATTCATCATCTCTACATTTAACAGTTTCTTCCATTACAATCCTAATATTTTATTGTGGGAAAAGGAGATTCAAAGTGAGTTAGAAATATTCCTACAAAATAGCTTAGAATAATATATATTCTTTAGAATCAATCCAACATCAGAAGCAATAAATGGAAGAATAGAGATTTGGAGGCCTGAAGAAAAGGTCCCATTACTAGAGATCGTAAACCTACAAAATGAAAAAGGATAAAAGGCCATATGGGCCTTGTTACAAATTCAATGAAATAAAGAATACTCCAGTGAAGATTTTTGGTGAAGATAGGAGATTACTGATATCTAGTGCATATTGAAGACTTCAACCTAAAGAAGTTGTAGAGACCCTTAGAAAATCCATTTATAAAACTCCTAGATCTAGAATATTAGAGGTCGATGATTTCCATTAAAGGCTACATATTGTAGAAGTGAAGGACTAGTAAGGTCTTGCTCTAGATTATATCAGCAACATATTTTAGAGATACAAGAGGAAGATGTCATTACCAATACTTCCATAGTAGAAGGTTGAAGAAAAGGTCGCATCTAGAAGATCATAAGATATATGAGATTGAATACCTTGGTGAGGTCTCAAGGATAAATAAGAAGGCTTGGTGAGCCTAATTAAAGGAGATCCAAAGAAGGCAATTAAAGGAGTTCATACGAGAGCTCATTGGAGAAATTTATAACCAAGGAGAAGTTCTTGATAAAGGAATTTTTTTGGGACAATTGTTGTCATATGACAATAAGCCCAAACTTAGATAGATTTGTAAAGGAGTTTTCCAAATATCAGAGGATATTCATGAAGACCTCAAGACTTTCATATTATTAAGAAGTGGGCCTAGATTAAATTCAAAATATGACAAGAAGGTTTAAGGATAATCAAAGTCACCTACTACAGTTAAAGGGCAACAAGTTAGAGGTATTTCAGAGCTGTAAAAAGATGAGTTACAGAGATATTTTGGATAGCCAATTATAGCTACAAGTTCATCTAGTTAAGGGTAGAAATTTGGTGAATCAAATCACCAAGATATCCACCATATTCAAAAGTCATTAAGGTAAGTTGATTTGGGTGTGAAAGGTTCATTAGTTGAACTTTAAAACTACTTTTTATTAGAGATTCATTAAGCACCATATTAAAGTTAAAGTTGCAAGGAGTGGATTCATTTTAAAGTCTTCAAGGGAGTGTAGAATTTAGGTCAATACCTACACATTAAAATAGGAGTTAGATATATTTCTATAGAAATAAAATTATCATATTCCTATTATCTAGTTACAACAAAGAAGACTACATTAAGTTACAGATATTATAGTCCTCTACAAGGAGAAATTACTAAATAGATATTTAAAATTCGTTTGAAGGAGTAATATGGTGATAGTAATATTGCACTATAATAATTTCTCTTTATATGCACTAAGTACTTTTAGATTGCAGTGAAAAATAGTGCATATTTTAAGTTATTTTGATGATTCATTTATAGGAGCAATATGGTGAGATCACTATTGCACTATTCCAGTTATTCTGAAGAGCATCAATATTGGAGATAATATTGGTGCATTAATACTAATTAACCTTAAGTTTTAAAGTGTATGAACAGGTTATCGTAGAAGAAATATTTAGTGCACAAATTTGGGTAAGAGTGAAGTGTCTAAAGACACTATTGAGCATCCGGAGCCTGCTGCATATCTTAGTGAAAGTAAGTCACTAAAAGAAGACAACATAATAGTAGCATTGCTCTCAAGAAGCTACCTCCTCAAGAAGGATTAAGAGCATGAAAAAGGATTATATTTGGTTTATCATCTTGGTGCAAGTTAAGGCACTAAAAATTAATATTACAACAATATTTACATGCATAAGAAGCACCACTTTTGTTCCTTCAAACTCAGAAAATAAGGACAAAGGATTACAATGTATAGCAAGCAGAGCAATCATTTTAGCAAGGTAAAAGGACAAATTTTGTGTAATATAATAGAGCCATATAAGGGATCACATTACTCAAGATTCAAGGTGCCTAAATAACACTATATTCACCCTTGAATCGAATTCCTACAACAAGCATCTAGCCTATAATATCAAGAAAGTAAAAGGAGTCCATTACCAACTACTATCTAAGTAAACAAGGAATAATTCTAGAGATAAGCATAAATAAGCAAGGTACACGGAGATTTACCCATGATAGAGGAACTTCGAGTTGAAACCAAGCTCCCATAGCCACCATTGGAGTGACATAGAACCTCCATGAAAGCATTTCTTATTGCCTTAGCTAGAGCCACCCACACAACATCTACATTGGCTTGGAAATAAGGTGTTGGAGATAAGTTATCAAGAGCATTTTCTAATAAAGGATATACAAGATATAATATGTTGGAAGGAAGGTCTACATGTAGAAACCTGAGCACCACTTGGCATAACCATTCTAGATGCCTTCACATTCCTCAACATACATCCAAGAGAAGATAAATCAAAGAATAATGTAACATCTATTTTTGAGTGGTTACTAGCATCATTAGGAGTTTACTTACCACAATTATTATTTCAAGGAGGAATAAGCATTAAATGAACCTAAGTCTCAATACTCATATTTAACATAACTCTCAAGTGCCACTTATCCAAAGTCGAAATGCATATGTGCTATCTAAAGCACCTAGACTTGAAGGAGGAGAGAGTGAAATAAAGGCACACAGTCAAGCATTGAAGAGAGGATTCAAAGCATTAATCAATAGGAGATAAAGGTTCTCATTTACATTTAAGAGTCGCTATCATTTGTAGGAGCACACAGGAATTTAGAATGAACTCCATACACCAATTAGTGTAGATAAAATAACTTGCAAGGAAGGAAGTATAAGATTTTCAATATTTGAATGGAGTAATTGAGGTGCATTAAAGGCACTCATATGAGAACATCCGCCAAACCTATCATAAACTAGTGAATAGATACAATGAAGTTCAAGGATATTAAAGTCAAGCATAACACTCATTTATCCTATTATGGTATTATTCTATATGGTTTGATTAACTTTTTGTCATAAGGAGTAATAAGGGATAGTATAAGGTTGATATTAATATTATCACTTGCATATGCAAAATCAACCTAAATAAATTGAAAGCATATAAAGAAGTTCATAGTATTTCAAATCATTTAGTTAAAATACTTTAATATTTACAATTAAACACCATAGGAGATCAAGGTTATGCATAAGGGTTTGGCCCCAAAATGTACTTATAAAAATGGGGTGAATTAGTTTTGAAATCTAGATGAATAGTGTCAAAACTCATGTAGAAGATCCACTATTATTAGGGGCAATATTGGAAATTTAAACTTAAAATGGTCAAATTATTTTAAAATTGGGGCAAATCGACCATAAAAAATGTTTGCACTCAAATATTTTGGGCTAACGGGCCTTGGTCAAGGGTCCCCAATATTAGCCAATTCTAAATTTCAAAAATCCAAATATTCATTAATTAACGATGATTAGCCACTATGCATAACCCTATAGGATATATAAGGGTTACTACTTGGAAGAAAATATTATTTTTATGAATATTATTATCATTAATTTCTAATATTCCAAATTTGGGAGTTATAAGGTATACTAAATCAAACATAGATTATTAGAATTTATAAATATTAGACTATTAAGGGATGTAAAATGAAGTTCATTATTTACTTAAAGGAGTTGGAATTATTTACATACACTTGTGTCATACTCTTACTAAAGAGATAAAATAAATCCAACCATATAGAACTTTAAATTGATAAGTGCATAGTTCATTATGAGAGATAAGGTAAAATATAATTTGATTAATGATTTACAAAATATTACAAAATCAACTCAAAGGTGAACTATTACTTTCTAAGAACTTTATCAAACTTTTAGCACATTACAATCACTAGGAAGACATAAGGAATCCCACAAAACCTAATTTTGGAAGGCTTTATCAAATTGGGGAGTCATAAGATAGACTACTTAGAAAATTCTATCAAAAGTATACTCAAAGACACTAAAGAACTAAAGGAATCTACTTCAAGATCAATCAAGAAGAAATATGGATGAAATAGTAAGAAATGCATTCAATAATGAAAAACTATTTCATGAGGTAGAATTTTATTCTCAAAATTTAATAGATACTTTTGAAGGATATAAATATTTATCCACCAATGATAAGGAAATATTCTCATTATTTCTTAAAGAGGCAAAGGAAGGAAAATTTATAACATTAATTGGTTATCTTCATGAAGTCCTTTTTAGAGCTTGGTGGAATACTCAAAAGATAGTTATATTCACATTAGAAGAATGCTTGATGATATATCTATCATTAGTTATTTTTGAACTTGCTCAAAACATAAAGCAAACTAGCAAATCCAGTCAATATTATTGTGATGATAGACTAACTCATCATGAAGCAGATGTTCCACTAGCAATAATATAGAAATGCAAAAAGAGAAATAATAACAAGCATGATAGGAAAGAACAAAGCAAGGAAGAAAACACAAAGACTGAACTAGATGTACATATTTATATTATAGAAATGGAAGAACCTTTGGTTATAGCTTTCTTTGCCTTGTATGAAGATACTAACTACTTACTGGAATATATTACAGTAAGCAGATAATCAGATAAGGAGAATAAATGTACAACCTTTGGTACATAACTAGAATAGGAGTTTACTTTAGAGTAAATTTAATCAATTACTTCAATTATTGTAATAAATGCACAAGTGTCAATATGCTAGTTGTAAATGTGCATGTAGTCAACATGTACATGAGTCCTAGGTAGATTAAGAGCCAAGGAATCTATCCTCCTATATAAATACCTCATAGTGAGATATAGTAGAGAGAATAGAGAGAATATAATATATAGAGTGTGTGTTATAGTATGGTACAATGTAGTCTTTTCATATCCTTTCATGGAGTGTTTATATCCTCCATTATATAGCATTGTACTATTTGCATCACTTCCATTAATGACATGTTTTTGAGTTATTTGTAGATTTTCATTATATTATTTTCCTACATAGTATTGTGCCATTAGTTTATAGTTATCTCATATTAGTTATCTTGCATCTTGTGGTTGTTCTTCCTACAATACTATCCCATCAAAATCTAATGATTTGAAAACTCATGATCTTTCGATATTCATCATTTGTTCTCATCTCTAGGACTATTTTACACATTCTAGCTTTTAAAAAATTGAATAACTCAATCCATATGAACTCCTATAAACTAGCACCACCCTATATCAGAATACTTTATTTCCCTGATGGGTTTGAGATTTATTTCTTTTCTTTCCACTAGCTTTACCTTTTAGCTTTTAATCTATTCCCAATTTATTTAAAGTAAAAGTCATAAAAAATTCTCTTAGAACAAATTAAACTATATATGATGAAATTTTGTTAGTCTAAGAAGCACTCCCTTATGCCAATTGTAAGCCTACTATCAATAAGAATTAGTCTTCTACCTAAATGAGTCATTGATATAAAGAAGTTGAATCATGTGACCTTCTTGATTGAATGTGATGGATTAAATATCTCTTAGTATCTTTTCATGATCAACTCTTGCAACTCTTCATACATTCCATATAGTTGTTGATTTTCCCTAAACTAACTCTCCCTAATAAATATATCTTATGCATGTTATGGAGAGAGAAAGAATGAAGGGTCAAGAACGACTAACCCAAAACAATATGGATAATAACTAGGCTTGTTAGCTTATCTACAACTATTATTTGGGTCAAACCACTGCCATTGATAGAATCATTTTAGTTATCACTGAAAAAGGCTATGAAGCATTACTATGGGTCACTAACTGTTAAGATTTGATAGTTAGCTTGGTTATACAACTTAAGGGTTTAACACCCATAATCAGACTTTGGTGATAACTTCTTGGTAATTTTTTGGCATGGGTTTCCTATGGTCAGTAGTGGTTGGAGAACTTTTCATATTATACAAGGCTCCAAGTTAGCTTCATCACAATTACCCTTCTTTAATTAAACTGTAGTGGTTCAAAAACTTTTCATTTTGCACAAGGCTTTAATTTAGCTTCGTCACAATTACCATTATTTAATTAAACTATAGTGAGACTTTACGACATAATTATTACGAATATTAATAAGTTATAACTATATAAACATGATCTGAGTTTAAATAATATATATATTTATAATAAAATAGGTTATAATAATATAAAAATTAATTAATATAAATTTCATAGGTTAAAAACTATATAAATTGATCTTCATAATTAAGGGGTTTTTATAAAAGTACACTTCAAAGAATAAAAATGGGTACAACCAAAGTCCATTTCCCTTCGTACAATGATCATCAAGACAATCCGTACCCTTGTTGTTAATTGTTTTACCCTTTTAATGAATAGTTTATGGTTTCTATTTCAATAAAATATGAGCATTATGTGAAGTGGGTATCCCATTACTTTAAAAGTAGTGTATCTAACGAGCTATTTTTTTATTGACAATTTTCAAAATCTCCATGTTGTGGTAGAAAACAAGGACGATGGATTTGACATAGACCATTCATATAGTTTATCTGGTGTTATCAATATTTAATTCTTAGTATAGGCTATATCATCTATATGTGCCAATCATTGAACCAAAATCTTACTGACATACAACTGTTTATTTTACCTATGATATTGATATGTATATATTCTTACTCTCTTACATGTATTGACATAGATCAAAATATTGTTAATTGTATTAACTTTCATTATTAGCAAAACATGATTTTATATTTTTTGTTATGATATTTTTAAATATTATTTGTTAGGTCTTAGTTTTCCCAACAAATGTTATCTATGTGGGTTGCTAGAAGAATATCCCGAGCATTTGTTCTCCCTTTGTTCTTATTCTAAAGAAATTTTTGGGATGTTCCTTCATCTAGTGGGAATGGATTGAGTTCTCCCTAAAGAGATAAATGCCCATGTGGAGCAATGGAGCACTCCCTATTTGTCACATCGAATTCAATAATAAAAATTATTTTTCCTCCCTCATTTGTGGTGGTGGATATGGAAGGAAAGAAATTCTAGAGATTTTAAGAACACTTCTCATCACCCAAAGTTAGTTAGTTTTCATTAATATTATCCTTACTACAGTGGAGAATGTTGATATCTTATCCATTGATGTGAGGAACACTCGTACAAAATATGGAATAGAAAATAATTTGGGTTTTAAATCTTCACTTGCTTCGGTCTCGAGAATCCATCACCTAGTAAGAGTAGACATTGTTTGGTAATTGTCCGCTGCTGGGTGGATAAAATTAAACTTTGATAGTGAATCTAAAGGTAATCTAGGATGGATTGGAGCAAGTGGTGTCATCAATTATGTAGATATTGTAATCACAAATAAATATGCAAAAATTCACTATTCATTCTATCAAAGTTGAAATTACAAAGTATTATATAGTGTCTATATAGTTATTGAGAGATATTTGGGAGAGAAGAAATAGGGAGGAAAGGAAAAATTAATTAGGAGTCAAACTCTTCCTGTCATCCATGATGTCCAATCCTGCTGACTTGGTTGTCGTCCAATGAGGTAAAAGGGTAAGGTCAAAAATTACAGTTGAAACAAATTTTTTACCATTTTAGCATTTTAACTTCCAATATTCTCCTCCTTAAAGTTGAGAGGACTGACTATACAGTCTCTCAGTTTTATATATTGATATTTAGCCATGTCTTTGGTGAAGATATATGCAATGTTGTCCAAAGTACTGCAATATTTAAGCTCAACTATCTGCTGCTCCACCATGTCTCGGATGAAGTAATACTTCATATCGAAATGCTTTGATCTACTATGGTGGATTGGATTGTATTCCAACTGAATGGCACTTATGTTATCACAATACAGTCGAGTTGGACCACTTTAAATTTCTTCAATAAATTCAAGGACTTTTCTCAACCATAGGGCTTGAGTACTAGCATGTGTGATAGCTATATATTTAGCCTCAGTATATGACAATGCTACAACAATTTACTTCTTGGAACTCCATGTGATTAGTCCTGACCCTAGACTAAAATAGTTCCCTGATGTAGATTTCCTATCATCTATATTTCTGCCCCAATCACTGTCACTGAAGCAAACTAAATTTATAGAATTATATTTTTGGTAATGGATTCCAAAATCCAATGTACCTTTTACATATCTTAATATTCTTTTAGCTTCTTGTAGATGCAGCTTATATGGACTTGCCATAAACCTTAAAACTAGAGAAACAACATATTGAATATCGAGCCTTGTGTTGGTGAGAAACATCAGAATCCCAACCATGCTCTTGTAAGTGGTCATGTCAACCTTTGGTGCTCTGTCATCCTTTCTCAATTGGATTCTATGTCCAGTTGGAGTTGCAACTGATTTGCACTGCTCCATGGAAAATTTCTTGATCATGTCTCGAGCATACTTGTGTTGACATATGAAGATCCCCCTATTTGATTGATGCAATTCCATGCCTAGGAAGTATCGCATTAAACCAACATATTTCATCTCAAACTGCTTCATCATGGAGTTTTTAAACTCCGTATTCATTTTAGTATTACTACCCATAAATATTAGATCATACACATACAAACTATGAGAATGTCTACTCCATGCTTTAGGTAGTATATATTTGGTTCACTTTTGCTTCTAGTGAATCCATACTCGTTGAAATAGTCATCAATGTGTGAGTACCAAGCTCTTGGTGCTTGCTTGAAGCCATAAAGTGCTTTTTTCAATTTGTAAACAAGGTTCTCCTTTCCTTTTTATTGAAACCCTTGAGATTGTTGAACATAAACCTCCTCAGTCAAGTATCCATTCAAAAAAGCACTTTTCACATCCATGTGTTGAATGTTCCATACTTTATGGGTAGCTAAGGAAATAATTGATCTGATTGTCTCTTGTCGTGCAACAGGAGCAAAAGTTTCCTCATAGTCAATGCCAAATTTTTTAGTAGAACCTTTTGATACTAATCTCACCTTGTGCCTCTCAATGCTTCCATCAACATTGTATTTGGTCTTGTAGACCCATTTACATCCAACACACTTTTTTCCTTTGGGTAGATTTACTAGCTCCCATGTATCATTATTTTTTATAGAGGTTATTTCCTCGTCCATGGCTTCTTACCATATATTTTGAGTACAAGCCTTATCATAGATAGTAGGTTCTAACTTTGCACTAGCCAATAAAGCATAATTGACTACATCTCCCTTAAGGTCTTGGGAGTTATCATTCCCATACAATTGCAAATTTTTAAGTTGCTGCAAAACTGTATTCATTTCACTAGCTTGGCTTCTAGTGAATCTTCTCTGGAAATTTTGATCCAAAATTTTAAACTATGGATTATGTTGTAATGTTCTTTTGCCTCTTGATGGAGAGTCACTATCTATGTCCATATGTGAAGAACTTACTTATCTCTGTGGAGAAGGACTTTGAGTGGTGATTGAAGTACTTAATGTAGTACTCTTGCTTGGGCTTGGAGGGGTGGTGTGCCTTTGATTTTCTTGGGAGACACCTATTGTACTTGTTGTACCTGTAAAGAATTTACATCTTGGGACTCATCATAAACAAAAATTCTTTGATGACCCCATTCTCCCCCTTCATCAAAAATTACATCCTTGGAAAGTACAATTTTATGAGTGTTGGGATTGTAGAGTCTATATGCTTTTGTAGACACACAATAACCTACAAATATACAAGCTTGAATTTTGGGATAAAGCTTCTTCATTTTATCATCATGAATGTGCACATATGTTAAGTAACCAAAAACTTTAAAATGCTTTACATTGGGTTTATTTCCATACCACCCCTCATAAGGAGTGATGCCATCTAAACTAGAAGTTGGACTTCTATTTAGAATGTGTACTCTGGTTCTTAAAACATCAACCCAGTACATATTAATTAGATGCTTAGTCTAAATAATCATTCTCACCATCTCGACTATGGTGTGGTTATTTCTCTCGGCCACACCATTATGTTGTTGGGTATAGGCAGTGGTGAATTAACTTTTTATCCCACTTGCTTTACCATATTTCAAGAATTATTTTGAGTACTCACCTCCTCGATCTGTACTAAGATATTTTACAAAATACCCACTTTGTTTCTCTACATTGTTTCTAAAATTTATGAAGCAATAAAAAGCTTCATATTTATTTTTCAAGAAATAAATCCAACACATTCTAGAGAAATCATCTATGAAAGTGAGAAAATAGGAATTGTTTTCGATACTCTTTGTCTGCATTTGACCACAAATGTCTGAATGCACTAACTGAAGTGGATAGCTAGCTCTCCATGCTTGTGCTTTTGGAAACATAGACCTTGAGTTCTTTCCCAAAGCACATCCTTCACAGACCTCCTTTTGTTCATTGATTTTGGGAAGTCTTGTCACCATAGCTTGAGAAGTTAACAGTTTCAAGCTAGCGAAATTAAGGTGACCATATCACAAGTGCCAAAGCACACTTGGATTAGCTATAGCTACATTTGCAAGTTGAGCTCTCCCTGGCTTGCCAAATTTGAGAGAGAATAACTAATTCTTGGTCATTGGGACCTGTGTGATGACACGATTACAATTGTTTTTATCAAGAATGATACATTTTCCTTCATCAAAAATAAGTTTGTAATTTTTCTCCATCATTTACCCAATGCTTAGCAGATTGTATTGGATATTTGGAGTGTAATAGATGTCATTCACTTTATTTAGACCTTATTTTTTTGGAACCTCTATGGCTCCAATGACTTCGACTTGTAAAGCTTTATCATCCCCTAACTTGATGTTGGATTTATAAGTGGAATCTAGAGTAGCAAATAGATTTTCTTTGCCACTCATATGGTTTGAGAAATCAGTATCCAAAATCCATGTGTCATTTAGATTTTGTTCAATTATCCATATGAAAGAAAAATATTAGAGGTATCATCTTCTTCACCAGATTTTGACCAGCAGTCACGAGCAAAGTGACCTGGCTTGCCACAGTTAAAATAAGCTATTTTGAACTTGTCACTTCCTCATCCTTGATTTCCACTTCATCCTAGATTTCCTTCTTGATTTTGGTTTCCACCTATGTTCTGATTGCCTCTTATGTTGGAGTTGCCTCCTTTGTTCTGATTGCTTCTACCTCTACCTCTTTCCTGGCCTCTGCCTTGACCTCTTCCACATCCTCTTCTAGTATTTTCATTGGATGTGAAGGCTTTATCATTGCCTCCATAGCTGGTTGAAGGAGATTCCAGTAATCTCTCTTCATGAGACATTAACGACCCAATTAATGCATCAAATGTTAAAGTGGAAATATCTTTTGACTCTTCTATGATTATGGCTATGTGATTCCATATTTGAAGAAGTGTTTGTAACACTTTCTTTACAATTGTTTTAGGCTTAATTTCTTCGCCAAGAGTAACCATTTTATCAACTATTACTTTCACTCTGATGCAGTAGTCACCAGATTTTTGTCTTCTTCCATTTTGAGATTTTCAAAATATTGTTTCAGTGTTCGAAGCCTCACTTGCTTCACTTGATCACTCCCATAGAATCTGTATTTCAAAGCTTTCCATGCATCTTGTGCAGTTATACAAGCGACTATTCTAGGGAATATACTCTTCTCCAATGTTTCTTGGAGATGATAAAGAGTAGAGGAGTTGCTCTTTTGCGCTTCTTTCTTTGTTTTCTTATCTACGACACTTAATGTTGTCCAATCTGTGGGTTCGGTGTAACCCTCTTCCACTATGTCCCACAAACCTTTCCCTATGAGTAAGATATTCATTTTGATAGACCAATACTCGTAATCATATCCGTTGGATTCTAGAATAGGTAGATTGTTATGTGATACCATAGCTATTATAAACTAAAACACTTTCTTTATTTCTTGGTTACAATAAAGAACTCTATTTTGTTTAAAAAGAAGCAAAAAAGAAGAAGAAAGAAGAGATTACAAATTTAAGTCAAATCTGACTTGATTCACTCTTTTAATACGTGCTTGTTCCTCTTGTTGTGGTGTTGTTATTTCTTGATTCATGAAATTGTCTATTACTTGTTCTTCATCGTCACTAATCAATGTTATCTCAGGTGATTCTAGTTCTTGAATTTCTACTAAATTACTGTAATGAGTATATTCATATTCTTGTGGTGCAACTTCTATGGATTCGGATTGCTCAAATTGACTCCCAAAGAAGTTATCTTCAGAGTCTGCCTCGTACCCTAAGTTTGGATCCCTCTGGTGTGATATTACTACGTTCTGCAACTAACTAAACATAGTATGTAGCCCATAAGCTCTCACTTTTTCATCAAAATTTTTGGCATTTTCTCTCACCAAAAGTGCACATAGGGCATGATAACAACCACTTGGTCTTATCATCAATGCCTCTTTACAAATTTTAGTTTGATCTTTTGTCTCTCTTAGAAGAAAAAACACTAAGCCTCTTAGGCTTGTTACACAAAATTTCCAGTTTGTATAGCCTTCTAGACTATCACAGTATGCTTTTACACTACAGTTTTTGACTCCTTGAATCAAGTGAAAAGCCCCTTCTTTTACAATAAATTGCCTCTTAGGCAATGTCAAAAAAAAATTTATATAGTCTATTATAATTTTAAAAAAGTTGTAATTATAAGTTAAATAATAATAAAAAATATTGATTTTCTTAAAAAATAAAAATAAAAACAATATATTTTAATATTATTACTAAACCTATATAAAAAACTTTTAAAAAAATTATAAAAAAAAATTAAAAACTATATATAATTTTTTTTATCTCCGACCTTTTAAAACTTAATATTATGCAAAAAGGATTAATATGTCAATCCAACCTCGACCTCATGCCAACATAATAAAAAATTAAATCATGCTAGGTTTCGAACCCACAACTTCCCCTCTGTAGAATAGCATGCTCACCAAGTGCGCTACAAGCCTCTTTAGGCTTCAAACTGATGAGAGTAGTATTTAAACCGACGGGCAACAATTTTAAATTAAAAAATTTATAGTTTCTTTATCCCACATGCAGCAGTAATTGGGTTGCAAAGGGGTTTAAGAGTACAAGGGCTCACAAGGGTATTCGATTGCCTTTGAGCAATCGAACCTTACCCTTTTGCTCTTCATTGGGTGAATGCCCTTCTGCCACATTGCCACCTTGTGTTTGCTTGCCACATGTCCTACTTACTATGTCTACCATGTCACTATGTCTGCCACGTCACCTTCTTACCATGTATCTGCCTATGGTCAGCTTACCACATGTCCACCTCTGGTTAGCTCACCACGTGTCCACCTCTGGTCTGCATTCTGCCAAGTCACCTGTTAGTCACCTGGGGAATCATGCCTGGTGTCCTCTGGTCAGCTGGTCAACCTCGAACTACATGCTCTTTATGGGTCTCCTTTTGACCTCACCTTGATGCATGCTCTGTGGGCCCTCTCGACCTCCTCAAGAATCATGCCTCGCTTATGGGTTCACTCCTGTGGGCCTGCTCGACCTCCTCAAGATATGTGCCTCACCTATGGGCCTCCTCGGGCCTCCTCGAAATTCGTGCTTAGATTACCTTGAAACCCTAGACACCCTTCGCTTTGATACCAGATATTGTAATCATAAATTAATATGCAAAAATTCACTATTCATTCTATCAAATTCAAAATTACAAAGTATTATATAGTGTCTATATAGTTGTTGAGAGACATTTGGGAGAGAAGAAATAGGGAGGAAAGGAAAAAATAATTAAGAGTTAAACTCTTCCTACCATCCATGTCATACATTCCTGCTGACTTGGTTGTCATCCAATGAGGTAAAAGGGTAAGGTCAAAAATTACAGTTGAAACACAATTTTTACCATTTTACCATTTTAACTTCCAACAGTAGAGGGATAAATTTTATTGGTGTTTTCTAAAAATATCAAAACCTAAACTAGCCATGTAGCTAAGTCTAGAGCTCTCTTTCAAGGAGTCTTGCAGTTAAAATATCTAGGCTTTGGAAAAGTCATATTTGAAGGTGACTCACTCAATATCATTAATATGGCTAGAGGAATGTAGACTCCAACCTGTATAATCTCAAACCTATTATAGGAAGTGCATAAATTTATCCAAATATTTGAAATTATCAAGTACCAACATGTGCTTAGGGAGGGTAATAATTCGGATGAATTTTTGGTGAAACTGGGAACCTTTCAAAATGACATCATAGTTTGGAAAAGGAATTTTTTAGAAGGCCTAATCCAACTAGCTAATGATATCAAAGTAAGGTTATTTACTTGCTACTTATTTTATGGCTAGATTTCAACTGTATTCAAGGGAGATTTTGCACTAATTTTTAAATTTTAGAAACCATCTTTTTTTAATTCAAACAAGAGGAGATCCTAACCCTGATGGGGTGGTAAGAGTGGGAAATGAAGGATGAATATATTGTTAGAGTTAGAGTATATTACATTATTTAGGTCATGTAAATGTACCACGTGTTAGAATAAGTAGTTATTCTCTTAAGTTATACTAGGATAGACTTACTTGAGTTACCACTCCTCCATGAGTTAGGTGAACTCTCAATATAGTCTAGATCATATTTGATGAGTTTTTGTAATCCAAAGGCTCTCAATGATCAACTTTGCTATTTATACAAAGTTGATCCATGGAATAATTCAATCATTCTATTGAGCTTCTTTATAGTCTTATGATTTATTGTAGAACTATTTCCTTATTTGAATAGAATATTATTTTCTAACATGGTACCAAAGCTAGGATAGTTCTTTGCAAGAATTCAAGTTTTCGAGGATATCCTTTTTTCCAGGATCTGGTTCATTTTTTTTTGATATTTTTTTTTGTGACTTTACTCAACTTGCTTGAAAGTTGTGAAAAATTCATTTTTATTCATTAACCATTTTTTTCAACAACATTTTATTTTGTTAAAAAATAATTCTTTAGCAATATTTTTTTAAAATTGTATAATTTTGAAGCAAGAGGAATATTATTGTAAAGCTCTTATGGTCTTAGATCGTAAGGATATCTTCTTTGGGCATGTTGCCCACATCTCACTTAGCACTTATGCTAAATTAGAAGAATTCAAGCCAATTATAAGGTGTCAATAATTTATTTTCCCCTCATTGCATCGAATGAGTTGTAATTCATTCTCTGTTCAAGAAGAATCTAGCAATGCAGCCATACTGCTATTATAGGGCTTAACAGTATTTTTTTGTTGATCGATATACGTGCTCTCCTCTCTTATTTGCTCACATATTTCTTGATATGTGTTCAAAGGCTTTGTTTTCAAAGATCCTCTCGATCTTGCACATTGGGTCTCTCTTTGTTGTGTATAGGCGAACGTTAAAAACTGCACTAGTCCTTCTGTTCTAAACAAACATTGAGCTCCTCTTTGCTTTGCTTGGTGTCCATTCTTCCTTTCTCAAAAGTGCTCCTAACATCTATTGTAAATCTGAACTGGTCCTATTCTCAATGACTGTTGGGATCCTCTTTAATTCTTGGTGATGTGTCCCATTTAATTTTGTGCCTTGGCTTCTCAAAGTGCTCCTCACTTTTGTTATATCTCAACACGCATCTCCCTCCCTCTTATGAGTTCACTCACGTAGTTCTGTGGTTGTTTTCAGTTTTCTTCATTGGCATCAATTTCATCAATGTCAACAAGAGTACTATAATCTGATTTCTATTTGGCATCCTCCACTCTCCTACCAATGACGCCTTATTTATCTCCTTCCTCCTGTCATAAAAATTGACCTACTCTGCTCCCTCAACTTGAAGCCATATTGATCATAAGGTATATCCAAATTATTATTTTTCTCTAACTTCATTTTTTTGCAGGGATTCGAAAGCTCACACCTTTAAAATTGAAATGGTGATGCATTATAACATTATGAAGCCACTCACTGTTGCTTCTTTTGTATGAGAAATTGTTTTTTGCAGGGAGAAAGTGATCAGTTTGGCTTCATTGCGACATAGGGAGAAATTGGCTTGTTTGTGTAAAAAATTATTTTTGCAGGGAGAAACCATTACCATAAGAAGTGAAGAGACCTTTCAGGGGTACTAAGCATTATGTTACATGGTGCAGCAACATGACATAATGCATTATATTTTGGCTTGTTTTGTGTAACAATTTTTTTTTTAGGGAGACAACATTTCATTTGGCAGCAAAAGAAATTTCAGGATAGTACTCATTTGACTTCTTTGCATCTAAAGAAAGCATTTCATGTGGCTTGTTTTGTGTAAAAAATATTTTGTAGGGAGACAACATTTCATTTGGTAGTGAAGAGAATTTTTAGCGGTGACTATGTACTTTTTTGTGGTATAGACCTCTCCTCAATATTTGAGAAAGAAGCAATTCCCAAATATCTGTCACGTTCATTGAATACAAGGCACTTTATAGACAGTCAGCTCGCAAGGAGTTAAAATGTTTTGTTCAAGAGAGAATGGCACTCACGAGTTCTATATATGAGAACCTTATAATGCAGAGGCATTAATGTCTCTCTCTTCCTCCATTCCTTTATTTATATTTTTTGTAAAGAGTGTTTTTTTGGTCTCTTCAATTTCAAAGTTGTAACCTTAATACTCTCATAAAATTTTGTATTTAGATTAAAAAAATATAACTCTTTTTCACTTTTTCTCCTAAGACTTTTCCAAAGGCTATCATCAAAAAGTGAAATATTCCATGGTAATATACATAATACAAAGGACTATTTGGAGAGTGGGGTTAATGGTGTTGGTTCTTGCACCTATGGTTTTGTTGGATTTTTTTAAAGGGGGAGTTTCTTGTGTCTATCTTCATTAACAACACTAGTAGTCTTTATTTTTTAGTGGCACATTTTTTTTTGGCCACTTCTTGCTTGTTACTTATTTCTACTTCTTTGAGAATATTCTAATTTTTAAACCTATATATATGCATAAAGATTTTTTTCTCAAAATCAAAGAAAGCACAAAAATCTATTCAAACCCTAATAAAATTATTTCAAAAAAACATAATTTCAAAAATTATGTATATTCCATGTACCATTATACTCATAAAACTTATATTTTTCCTCATGTACGGGCGGGTTTTTGTGAGGTACTTGGTATAGCGGCCTAGAAATTTAATTTTTTTTTGGGTTCAAATGTCTATGTTCCACATATCAATTCTAATCATTACTTATTGTTTCCCTCACATAAGGGCGGGTATTGAGAAGAATAGATATAAAGGCCTGGCCATTTTTTTTTGCCTCATAAGCCAATTTCAATATATCTAATCTCCTCATTTAATTATAGTTTTCCTCTCATTAGGGTGGGTAATTTGAGGAGATAGGTATTAAAAACAAGCTTATATATCCTTCTTTAAAGATCCATTGCATTTGAAGTAAAAGGGGGGAATTATTGGTTCACTTCAATTTTATTTGGAAAAATGAATACAATTGATCCACTCACCCCGCATAAATATCATACATGGAAACCCAAAATATTAAATCTCATTTCTCGAAAATGGCTCACACACCTGCTAGAAGAGAAGCAACCTGAATTTGAAAAGGAATATGAAATATTTTTTCATAAAGGGAAGATATATGAAACAATGGGTATTATAATCACTAATGTAAATGAAAGCTTATGGTTTCACATTACGGATTGTAAAACTCCATATGAAAGTTAGCAGAAACTAAAGAACTTTTTTGGGAAAGTAGATCAAATAAGGTCAATGTAGCTAGAGGCAGAATTAACAACATTATCTCCTAAAGACTTCAACAATATTGTTGACTTTCTCACCAAATTTAAATAAGTCCTCACTCAATACAAAGGTAGTGGCAAGAATAAAATAGAAGAATGCATCTATCTAATTCTTTCTAAATTAAATGGTGTATTTCAAATTTTTGCAACCACCTTTTAGTTTACAAAATATGCTCTTGGTGCAAGTTTTACAATGCCCTCCTTAGAGGAATTTTGTAATAGGCTAACTAGACAAGAAAAAAAACTTGCAAAGTATGAGATATCTTCCTCTTCCTCAAAATCCTTAGTAGCATCCACCTCTACTAAATAAACTTTCAAAAAGAAAGAAAGGAGTCCCATAACTTGTACTCACTGCAAAAAGAATGGTCACTCTATGAACAAATGTTGGAAAAGACTACAAAAACTAGAGGCAACAATGAAGTATCAAAAGATAGACGCTAAGAAGTATATAGGAAAAGCCTTAAAATTTCAAGGCAAGACTATAAAAACTTCATCAAAATATTGGATACTATATTCAGGAGCAATTCATCACATGACTTCCTCAGATGAGTCATTCACTTCAATCTCCTCAAGTTCAACATGTAGCATAGAAGTTGGTGACTCATCCTTTATCCCAATAAAAGGAAAAGGTGACATATCCATTGATGGTGGTTATATCAATAATGTTCTCTATATACCAAACATTGCAACAAATATCCTCTCTGTCTATCAAATTTGTACTTTTAGAAAAGGAAAAATAGTTCTCTTCTCACCAACAGGAGTTGAGATAAGATACTTTCAAGACCCAAAATATCTCATAGAAAAAGGATATATTTATCACAAAAATTGCCTATTTCATTTCAAATATTCAAAAGTTTAGAAGGGACCTCCTATTTTTTTGCACATGGAGATCTTGAAAGCAAATTTTGGCATGAAAGATTTGGACATATCAGTTATAACTATCTAAAGGAATTGGACACCCATCAAATGGTAACAGGATTACCTAAAGCCTCTTCTATTGATGGAGTATGTCCTGTATGTGCTCTTGGAAAGCAACATAAAGATCCTTTCCACCCAAGTGGTTCTCTAAAATCCTCATCCCCTCTAGAGTTAATCCATAGTGACTTGATGGTCTTCCCAGAGCCTTATTTCAAAGGAGCAAAATATGCCTTAACCTTCATTGATGATTTTTCCAAAATAACTTGGGTCTACTTCCTAAAATACAAAATTGATGTTCTATCCCACTTTAAAATCTTCAAATCCTTAGTTGAAAATCAGGCCTCTTTCAAAATCAAACAACTTCATACAGATAATGGGGGAACACTTTAGTCATGAGTTCTCAATTTTTCTATCAATTCATGGCATAATTAATCAAAAATTTGTCTCCCATAATCCGTAGCAAAATGGCATTGTAGAGAGAAAAAATTAAACTTTAAAGGAAATGGAAAACTGTATGCTCCACTCAAGAGATCTTCCAAAAGTTTTTTGGGTAGAAGCAATTAACTGTGCAAACTATATTCAAAACCACACACCTCATAAATATCTTGGCCATTTGACTCCCGAGGAAGCATGGACTGGCTCAAAACCTGATGTCTCTTTCTTCAATATTTTTGGGTGTACTACTTGGGTGCATATCCCAAATAATAAAAGGAAGTCTCTAGATAAGAAAATCAAATGACTCATATTTGTTGGTTATTATGAGGAAATGAAAGCATATAGGCTCCTTGATCTTACAACTCATGAGGTATTTTCATAGGAATATTCAATTTTATGAAACATTCCCTCATAAATATCATCAACCATCCTCTTCCAATGTTAGAGCCTTAATATAATGGAGAACCCATGAGGATCCTATATTCCAAACTCCAAATCAAAGTCTTACCACTCCAATTGCTCCTTCCACAATGCCTAAATGTACCTACACCATTGTTGAAGAAGCAACTCTATACATCCAAAATCTTCCATCATCCATATTAGGCAAATCCATAGGCTCTGGTCTTTTCTGTCAGTCCATTTCCATAGATCCTCAATCCTTCAAAGAGGAAACTGGTATTAAAGAATGGGATGATGCCATGGAGAATGAATTCTCTTCCTTAATCAAAAATAAAACTTGGGATTTATTTCCTCTACCTAAATGAATGAAGTTAGTTCATTGTAAATGGATTTATAGAATGAAATATGGACCTAATGGAGAAATTGACAAACACAAAGATCGCCTAGTAGCCAAATGTTTCTCTCAAATTGAAGAGATTGATTATTTTGAAACTTTTTCACAAGTTGAAAAAATGGATTCTATTAGTCTGGTACTTGCTCTAGCTACTTCCCAAAAGTGGCCTATTTTTCAAATGGATGTAAAAAGTGTTTTCTTACATGGAGACTTAAAAGAGGAGGTATTCATGTAACAACCTGCTGGATTCACTCAAGACTCCTCCATTGTTTGTAGGCTAAGGAAGTCTCTCTATGGCCTCAAACAAGCTCCTAGAGATTGATATAAAAAATGGACTCCTTTATTCTTTCCTTAGGTTTTTCTCATTGTGATTCTGATGCAACACTCTACATTTGTAGAGATGAATAAAAAATCACCGTACTTGTTCTCTATGTTAATTATATAATGCTCATTGGTAGTGATATCACTCATATTTAGACTATAAAACACTCCCTTTATAAAAAAATTGAAATGATTGATCTGGTCTTAGCTCATTACTTCCTTGGGATTCAAATAAATCAAACAGATGCAAGAATTTCATTATGTCAACAAAAATAAACTCTAGAACTTCTTCAAAGGTTTAAGATGACTGATTGCAAATCCTCTTCTACACCTTTTCAATCTGGAGTCACTCTAAGTACTTTCTGTGCATCCCCTCTATGTGATACAACTCTATACCTTACTCATACTCACCCAAATATATCATATATTGTTGGCTTGATATCCCGATTCTCACATCATCCTCATTTTAGTCATTAGCAAGTAGTAAAAATAATCCCATGCTACTTTCAAGGAAATACTCACCTTGGGTTATTATATCAGGTAAAATCCATGGATATCATTGGTTACATAGATTCTGATTGGGCAGGTTCTATAGAAGATATATGTTCAACTTTTGGTTGTCTTTTATCTTGGTTCTTCACCAATTGCTTGGTCAAGAAAAAAATAAGTAGTGGTTTTATCATCTACAAAGGTATAATACAAGGCAATAGTTTTTGCAAGCCAGGAAGCTCTTTGGCTTCATCAGATACTAAGATAATTTGTTTTTTCCCATGAAAAACCTATTACTCTTTGGTGTGACAATCAAAGCACAATTCATATTGCACACAATCCAGTTGAGCATCAATGCACCAAACACATTGAGATTCACATGAACTTCATTTGGTAGCATATTTAGAGAGGGAAAATATATTTAGACTATATTCCCACTAAAAATAAAATCATAGATATCTTCACCAAATCATTTCCTTCTTCGCGTTACATTCAGTTGCGAGTGAAACTTGGGGTAAAACAACTACCTTAAATAGAACAGAGGTTTGCACCTCTCATTTCTTTTTATTGTTCTTTACTTTGGAGGATGGTTTTTTGCCATGTGGTTTTTTTATCATCTCTCCTATATGTTACAATTGTACATGAGTACCTCATTAGGCCAAGTTGCTAGGACTCATTCTTTTTCTCCATGAGGACAATATTTGCCATCTGAAAACATGCCTCTTTCTTTATTTTTTGACAGATGGTTTTTTCCCAAGTGGTTTTTTCACCATCTCTCACATATGTAAAAATATTTTAAATGAGTACCTCATCAGGACCTATTATTGGGAGTCATCCTTTTGGTCAATGAGGACAATATTTGCAAACCGAAGACATACCTCTTCATTTTTATTTTTGATAGATGGTTTTTCCCATGTGGTTTTTACCATCTCTTCAAATAAGAAATCATTGTACATGAGTACCTCATCAGGCCTTGTTACCGAGACTCATTTGTATAAAACACCCCTAGTGTCACTTAAGGGGGTGTTAGAATAAGTAATTATTCTCTTAAGTTCTACAAGGATAGACTTAATTGAGTTACCACTCATCCATGAGTCAGGTGAACTCTCAGTACAGTCTAGATCATATTTTATGAGTTGTAATCCAACGACTCTCAATGATAAAATTTGATATTTATACAAATTTGATCCATGGAATAAATCAATCAGTCTATTGAGATTCTCTACAATCTTGTTATGTATTGCAGAACTATTTCCTTCTTTGAATAGAATATTGTTTTCTAACACCCCCTTAGGTACATAGTTAGGATAGGATATACTTTAGGGGGAAGTTATCTAGTTACTTCAAGCAATGTAATAAATGCACAAGTGGCAATGTGCAACTTGTAATGTGCAAGGTGTCCCCTTGTACAACTAGGTAGATTATTGGCAAAAGAATCTATCTTCCTATATAAAGGGCCTCATAGTAGTAGATTACAATCATATTCATATTATCATATTCATATCAAGATCTATCAAGTACTCATGTATGGAGTACAATATAGCTCTTTAGCTCATATTAATGGAGTGACCATTTCCTCCATATTGCATTGTATTTTCATCACTTCTATTTATAGTATATTTCAGTCATATTATTGTTCCACTTTCTTTCATGTTTCTTGTGTTTCATTGGGACATGTGTTAGATATCTCCACTATATATATCGTCAAAATCTAATAGTGGTATCAAGGCTATGGTTAATCAATATATGAGGACCTACATCCATTATAAGAGAAGTCCAATAGGTCAAGAGGAATAGGGAGAGTCACCATTACTACTATTGGCCTACATCTTTGCAAACTGAATCTACCATTGAGTGTTGTTGCATGCAAAAGTTGGCATTAGGATTAATTTATAGAAAAATATATAGTAGTCAACAAGATTAGGAAAATGAGGACTAAAATAAATCTTAGTTGTAGAAAATATGATATTACATCTAGCTAGGGTATTTCCACAAAGTTGTAAAAAAACTCATGAAGACTAAGACTTAGCATTCAAGCCACTAGTTTGAAAAATCAACTAGTGAAGATTATTATCTCCAGATTTATAAGTTATTTTGTTCCAATATCTAATAGTTTGTTGCAGGAAAAGGAGATTTAGTAAAAATTTGGGAAGATTCCTACAAGATATTTAGGAATAACATCTTCACGAATCTCTCCAGTATTTGTAGCAACAAGGTAGAAGACTGAAGATTTTAAAGACCTTGATAAAGGTTCCATTATAGGAGCTACAATCCTACAAAGTGTAGAAGTAAGTAAAAGGCCATAGTAGCCTTATAGCAGACTCAAGGAATAAGAGACTCCATAAATTGAGTCAAGGATGATATAGGAGAGTGGTTATCTCCATTTGATATTAATACCTGTAGAGTGCAGAAGAAGAAAAGGCCAAAGAAGCCCACAAGAAGAAAATGCCAGAGAAGCCTAGAAGAAGAATAAGCCAGAGAAGACTTAAAGTAGAAAAGACTTCATAGAAGAATTATTATTTCAAAAGGAAAATTCTTGATTCAAAAAAAACTCTAGAAAGGAGTTCCTAAAGAAGAATCCAAAGAAGAGTCCAAGAAATAAGAGATTGGTGATCTCCATCAAATTCTATAAATTATAGAAGAAAGAGAAAGTACCAGTGAAGTCCTATTCCAAAATCTAGAAGCAATATAACCAAATATCCGAGAAGAATATCTCATCACCAACACTTAAAAAAGTAGAAGGTTGAAGAAAATATATCAATTGGAAGACTAAATAAGCTACAAGACATAAAACCTTTGAGAGGTCTCAAGAAGAAGAAAAATAAGGTTTAGATAGCCTTGTTGCAAAGCTCGTAGAATCATCATCAAAGAGTTCCAAAAATAACTCACTCAATAAATCCACTACCATGGAGAAGCTCTTAATAGTGAAGGAATTGGAACAATTGTTGTCATCCAACAACTAATTGAAATTTTGAGTTGTGTTGTCATTGATGTCAAGAGTCAGTGTCAGGAATCAATGTAGGACTTAGAAAAATAAGGATTAAAATATTTATACTTTAATCCCAAGAGATTTGGTTTAAGAGCTTCACATGATTGGTCAAAAGGACGATTAAATACCCTGAAGAAAAGGCCTAAGGGAAATAATATTATAATATTTATTATTATAATATTAAAGGAGGTTAGAAAAGGTCTAAAGGTGAAAGAGAAAAATACCTAGGACCAATGGAAATAATATTATAATATTTATATTATAATATTATTATATTATAATATTGAACGGTTCGAGGTGTAGACCAATTGGTTCATCCAAACCCCATAAGGGGGGCGGAGGTCCAAGGTTCAAATCTCGGGCCTCGTCGAACTGAACGCTTGTCCCTTTCCTGGTGCTTTCAATGGCGTAAAAGGTTTAAAATGATTGTGGCATGGTGGTTATAGGGGCGACTGCGCGAAGATCTGTGTGGCGGCTTCTGGGCGGACAATGCAGAATACTATGGCGGCCATAAAAAATGGACAGCCTGCCCGGATTCGTGGCGGCTACCGATTCCACCATGAAAATTCAAAAAATATATATATATATATATATTAAAGGTTAAGCTAAAGCCTAAAGTAATTTATAAAAAAATATAATATTTATATTATAAATAAATTTATTAAAATAATATTATTAAAACCTAAAGTTGGGTTGGGCGCAAATTTAATTTAAAATTTTATTTCCCCCACTGGCATTCGAAGGATAGAAGCATATGGTATAAATACCATAACATTTGTTTCACAAATGCAAGTCTTTGAACATTAATGCACATAAGAGTATTGGAAGTGGAGTACGATAAATTCATGACCAAAGGACAAAAATGATTTTAATTTTTTATTGGTAGCTAAAATTGGGAAGGCCAAAGTGACCAAGGCATAAAGCCTTATCACCAACCATCGGTTGGGCTAGTGGCAAGCCCTTTGTGTGTAAGGTGTTGGGAACATAGAGGTGTTGCATTCGAGTCTCGATGGTGATAAAGGTACAAAGCCTTTTGGGTTTGGCACTGGTCATAGAAGACAAAGCACTCAAAGCACTTTTGCTTCCCATGTGACCACCTAGCTCATGCGGTAGCTAGGATGTAGATGACAGTTTGACCTGGGATCGAGTCCTACCAAGGAGCGCATGAGTTATTTAATTTGTGTTTTAATAAATGTGCATGGTCTATGGTCTATGGTTGTTTGGTGGCGCTAGTTGAATCGTGTGGTTTGAAATTGCTTTGTGAGTGCTATTTTAGCGTGTGGTGTGATTTTATTAATTAAGATCTTAGGGAGTTAAAATAAAGGTAAGGTAAAATATTTTTTGCCTTAGACAAAAGGGTGGTAAATAGTATTATTGAAGGTTAAAAGTAAATTGTATTGTTTGAATAACACAAGCTTCTAATGAGAGGGGGGTGAACAGTATAAGACCACTGTTTATGTTTCTTTCCCAATAAATATTATGCAATATATCAATGGCAATATCAACAGTAGTAATCAAAGCAATTCACAAATCACCACACATAATAGAGATGCCAATTTAACGTGGTTCACCCAATGTCGACTACTCCATGGAGAAAATATTTCCCTATTTTTTTGAACAAATATATTGGGAAACCTTTGCCTATTACAATTTTTATGTACCTTTGTCCAAAGGAGACACAAATCCCTTAATCAAGTTCATGGATCTCTATCCACAGAAGAACTTCTTCTCCTCTGCTATAGTTGGTGATCTTATAGAAGAACTACTACCTCCACTACATTGGCCTATGGAAATATATCCACTGAAGATTCCTACCCTCACTCAAAAGACCTATCTTCAATGCCTTGGCTAATGGACCTCTATCTACTAGAGACTGTTGTCCTCTATACTTTGTCACCTCCAAATATTACTCTCAACTCTGTCTCAAATCTATACTAAACACAATCCTTCGATCTAGTACAAATTTGCTCAATATTTGTCCTCAAATTTGTACTAAAAACATTCCTTTGATCTAGCACAAATATGCTCAATCTATGTCCTCAAATCTGTACTAAACACAGTCCTTCGATCTAGCACAAATATGCTCAATCTCTGTCCTCAAATCTACACTAAACATAGTCCTTTGATATAGCAAACATTTGCTTAATCTTTGTTATCAAATTTGCACTAAACACAATCCTTAGATCTAGCACAAATTTTCTCAATATTTATCCTTAAATATACACTAAACATAGTCCTTTGATCTAGAACAAATATACTCAATCTTTGTCCTTAAAAATGCATTAAACACAGTCCTTTCATCTAATACAAATCTGCTCAATATTTTTCCTCAAATCTTCACTAAACACAGTCCTTTGGTCTAGCAAAAATATGCTCAATATCTATCCTCATATCTGTGCTAAACACAGTCCTCCGGTCTAGCACAAATCTACTTAACAAGCTTTCACAAAAGCTTATTCAACTCCATTCAATCTATCACAAAAAAATTCTTCAATCACACAGACAAGCTTCACATAGAATCTTGTTTTGACTTACAGAAAATTGTTAGAGACTCAATATGCTTCACACTCATAACAATGCTCAATCACTTTTAATCTCTTTCTCAAATCAAATTAGAATATAGAACAATTTGTTTCACAGAACTTGAACTATCACTTCAACACTTCCAATTGACTAGGCTCAATCAACTCCACTTAACCAATCACTCAATGAAATACTCCTTTCTAAAAAAACCCTATTCCAAGCATATTAACACTCACTCAATTATTTCCAAAAATGCTTATCAAACAATCTCACATAACAATGATACTTATGATCTTGCACAAACCCTAGTTTCAAGATAGTTCTCAACTTCACATAACAATGATACTTCTCAACTTCACATAACAATGATACTTATGATCTTGCACAAAATCTAGTTTAAATATAGTTCTCAACTTCACATAACAATTATAATCATGATCTTCCACACATCCTAATCATGCATATGAAGGTTCAATCAATGTTTCCAACAATGCTTATCAAACAAGATTTTTATCATCAACCTTCACTCAGAAAACCCTTTAACAATCAAACTCAACAATGCTTATCAAATAATCCTTTTGACTCCAACTTAGCATTCAAAACATACAACAATAACTCACAAGGAATACGTGCCCATACCTTTTGTTTTATGAAGAATTAATCACAAAATCTGTCTCAATCACAATTACTCTCTTTGCCAATTTCAAAGGTTAGATGACAAAATATCACTCTAACACTTCCTCAAAATATTTTACAATTACAAAAATAATTAAACTCAAATACACCTTATTACTCCTTTATTGAAAAAAAATAAATCTCTTTTTACACCTTATAAATCCCCTCTAAATAACTCAATCCACAAAACAATTAAATAAAATAATTATTATTTTTCATCAACCTTATGTCTCCCTAAGCTCAAACATACACTATACAACCTTAGAGATAAAACAAATTTATAACAAAAAATTAGTACCTCTCAAAGTGCTCTCGGAAGGATTCAATCCCAAGTCACAGTGCCTCTAGCACTTTAGCTGTGGCTACCAAGTCGCGTGAGCTAAATGCTCACATGGAAGGTAAAAGTGCCAATGACACTTTGTCTTCTTCCTAGGCACCAAGGACCAAAACTATTTAGAATCTTCAATGCAAAAAACAACCTCATGACCTTCCTTGCTGTGAATCAAACATGGCACCTCACATTCTTGAAGTGCTACCAATTTTCGCTAGCCCACCTAGCTAGGTGGTGACAAGGCCTTTGAGCCATGTTCCTTTTGACCCTTCGCTACATACCAAAAGATATCAAACAAAGGACTTATTCCTTCTTGCTCGCCGAATATTGCACACACGATTTGCTTGGGAGTTTAATTAAATTCAATCATGGATAGGTTGAAGCCACTTAGGCTTTGGGTATTTATACCCATGCCTTGAAATTCATTGACGTTGGTGGAGGAGATAATGTATGATGTCGAGGCATTATTTTTACCCTTATAACCATAACCTTAGGGTTATTATATTAAATTATAATTTAATTAATAATACAATTATTATAATTAATAATATTAATTTAATAACTATAAAGTTAATCAAATTAAATTATGAATTAATTTATAATTAATTTAATTTCTTTAGGTCTTACCATTAGACATTTAATATTATAATAAAATATTATAATATTTTTTTTATTGGGCCTTCTTATTTTTCTAGTAGACCTTATCTTATCACCTTCAATATCATAATGGAAGGTATTATAATATTATTTCCCTTAGGCCTAGAAGCAATCTTTCTTTCGCACTAATTATCGAAATTGACTCTTGACATGCTTGCTTTTGCACTACTCATTGAAACTGAGTCTTGACATCAATGACAAAAATATCACTCATATTTCCAAAAATCTCTCTCTTTGTCATTGATGGAAACCCATTTTCATTTTACCATTCCTTTTACCTTTTCTTGTTCTGCTCCCCATGAGAAATTGCTCCCCCTGACTAAATGCTCTCTCCTTGACTCAAATCTCTCCCCCTTTGTCATCAACGTCAAAGGGTTACCTTTGGGTCTCAGGGCTAAGAATGAGACTCTTAGCTTAGCCCCTCCTCCACCTCCTATTGAGGTGGTTAATTCTGGGGTGGGATTATTTCTTCTCCTAGCATGCACTGATATTTACCTTTGTCCACTTTCCTCCTTATTTGATCCTTCTGATTCCTATAACTATTTGTATTCCTACTTGTCTCTAGAAATTTTGCTCTACACCACTTTGTAATATGTCCATAATTATTGCACTTATAACACTTAATGTTATTATTCCTTGGAGATGCAAATATCTTGGAATTTATCCTGGTGAAGCCATATCTATTCTTGTCATGAATAGTGTAATTCACTGCCTTGTGACCAAACTAATTACAAGAGTAGCAATACCCTTGAAAAAGTTGCTTCTTTCTGAAACTTCCATATTCCTATTTTCCATGTGTCCTACACTATGTAGCTTTATGCCCAAACCTGTGACATGAGAAGCATAATCCATTGAAACTGCCTTGCCTTGAACTCATTGGTCTCTTAGTCTCTTCTATCCTATGTTGCTTCCTATTCTATTTCTTCCTCATTTGTGCATTGTTCCTTTCCTTGTTGAACTTTTTGTTGGCCAACTCATTCTAAAAAGTCTCACTCTCTCTTACACTCTCTTCGTCTGAAGTTTCTTCTTATTTAAAACTTGACATTGACTCATCTCCTTGTTTCTTTTGTACATATTCAAAACCAAGTCCTGTTTTATTTGACAAAGATATTTGTACTTTTATAATATTATCCAAGTTTTTTGAGCTTCTTCCAAACCTATGTAACTTGTCCTTAGAATATTTTACTTCTTTCCTTAGTAGAGCTACCTCATGCTCTAACCTTTCACATTATAAAACCTTTGATTCTAACTTCTCTTTGAATATTTTTGTCTTAGCTATTGAGTTGGTTAGATCTTCTATAAGTTGTCCTTTATCTTTATCACATTCTTAGAATTTAAGCTTGAGTTCTGAGTTTTGATTTCTTACCTCCCTTAGTGCATCAAGGGCATGAATAAGATCTCCCTCAATATCAAATTCTCCTTTATCTAACTCTTCCTCTATTTGTTTGCCTTTGAAAGCATCTTCATTCTTTTCTCACTCTTTTCTACTAGAAGTATTTCCTTCTTCTATTACCATAAGAATATTCTCTTATAGAACTTCAAGTGTATCTTCATATTCGTCATCACTGAAACTGAATCCATTCCTTGTACAACTATCTTCAAGATGACCAAAGTTACCACATCTAAAACACTTGAGGATTATTGGTGACCTTTTCTTAACCACTACTTTTTCTTTTACCAGAAATAGAACTTCATATTTATCATTGTATGAGGAACTATCATCACTATCACTTGAGCTCTTACCTGCCTTGTCTACATAGAAAATCTTCTTATACATTTGGAAAAATGCCTTTCCTTGTGTGCTTTGTCCATCCCTATTTTTATTTGGGTACATGTGCTTTCCTGCATCCCTGTTCTTATGATCCTGTTTCTCATCACCACTGCTATTTTCAGCTTCTAAAAAATCAAATGAATAGTGACCATATTTTCCACACTTAAAACATCTAACTGGTTTTGTACCTTTATAATTTCTTGAGTCCTTGTTCCTTTTGCCATAATTTTCTTCTTCATCACTGGATAACTCATTGCTTGAATCAAAATTCTTAGCCTTAGTCTTCTTAGTGGATTTAAATGTTGTTTCTTTCTAAAGAATAGATTCCTATTTTGTTCTTATCTCAAATGTTGTGAGAATTTCATGTAATTCATATCTTGTCAAAAGACCAATATATTTTGACTCTTCTATAGCTAAAATATTTTCACTAAATATTTTTGGGAGTGACCTTAGAATCTTATCACACACATCAAGTTATTAAACTTGAAAAAAACTCCAAAAAGGAGTTCCTAAAGAAGAATCCAAGAAATAGGATATTGGTGATCTCCATCGAATCCTGGAAATTATAGAAGAAAGAGAAAGTACTAGTGAAGTCCTATTCCAAAATCTAGAAGCAATATAATCAAAGATCCGAGAATAATATATCATCACCAACACTTCAAAAAGTAGAAGGTTGAAGAAAATATATCAATTGGAAGACTAAAAAAGCTACAAGATATAAAACCATTGAGAGGTCTCAAGAAGAAGAAAAAGAAGGCTTAGAGAGCCTTGTTGCAAAGCTCGTAGAAGCATCATCAAAGAGTTCCCAAAATAACTCACTCAATAAATCCACTACCATGGAGAAGCTCTTAATAGTGAAGGAATTGGAACAATTTTTGCCATCCAACAACTAATTGAAATTTTGAGTTAGTTGTGTTGTCATTGAGAGTCAGTGTCAGGAATCAATGTAGGACTTGGAAAATTAAGGGTTAAAATATTTATATTTTAAGCCCAAGATATTTGGTTTAAGAGCTTCACATGATTGGTCAAAAGAAAAATTAAATACCCTGAAGAAAAGGCCTAAGGGAAATAATATTATAATAATTATATTATAATATTAAAGGTTAAATTAAAGCCTAAAGTAATTTATAAAAAAATTATAATAATTATATTATAAATTAATTTATAAAAATAATATTATTAAAACCTAAAGTTGGGTTGGGCGCAAATTTAATTTAAAATTTTATTTCCCCCGCTTGCATTCGAAGGATAAAAGCATATGGTATAAATACCATAACATTTGTTTCACAAATGCAAGTCTTTGAATATTAATGCACATGCGAGTATTGGAAGTGGAATGCGATAAATTCATGAGCAAAGGACAAAAAGGATTTTAATTTTTTATTGGTAACCAAAGTTGTGAAGGACAAAGTGACCAAGGCATAAAGCCTTATCACCAACCATCGGTTGGGCTAGTGGCAAGCCCTTGGTGTGTAAGGTGTTGGGAACATAGAGGTGTTGCGTTCGAGTCTTGACGGTGATAATGGTACAAAGAATTTTGGATTTGGCACTGGTCATAGAAGACAAAGAACTCAAAGCACTTTTGTTTCCCATGTGAGAACCTAGCTCACGTGGTAGCTAGGATGTAGCTAGGATGCAGACGATAGTTTGACCTGGGATCGAGTCCCACCAAGAAGCACATGAGTTATTTAATTTGTGCTTTAATAAATGTGCATGGTCTATTGTCTATGGTTGTTTGGTGGCGCTAGTTGAATTGTGTGGTTTGAAATTACTTTGTGAGTGCTATTTTAGCGTGTGGTGTGATTTTATTAATTAATACCTTATGGAGTTAAAATAAAGGTAAGGTAAAATATTTTTTGCCTTAGAAAAAGGGTGGTAAATAGTATTATTTAAGGTTAAAAGTAAATTGCATTGTTTGAAGAACACAAGCTTCTACTGAGAGGGGGGTGAACAATATAAGACCACTTTTTACTTTTCTTTCCCAATAAATATTATGCAATATATCAATGGCAATATCAACAGTAGTAATCAAAGTAATTCACAAATCACCACACACATTAGAGACACCAATTTAATGTGGTTCACCCAATGTCGGCTACTCCACGGAGAAAATATTTCCCTAATTTTTTTGAACAAATATCTTGGGAAAAATTTGTCTATTATAATTTTTATGTACCTTTGTACAAAGGAGACACAAATCCCGTAATCAAGTTCATGGATCTCTATCCACATAATAACTTCTTCTCCTCTGCTCTAGCTGGTGATCTTCTAGAAGAACTACTACCTCCACTGCATTGGCTTATGGAAATCTATCCACTGAATATTCCTACCCTCACTCAAAAGACCTATATTCAATGCCCTAGCTAATGGACCTCTATCCACTGGAGACTGTTGTCCTCTATACTTTGTCACATCCAAGCTTACTCTCAACTCTATCTCAAATCTACACTAAACACAATCCTTCGATATAGTAAAAATTTTCTCAATATTTATCCTCAAATTTACACTAAACACATTCCTTTGATCTGGCACAAATATGCTCAATCTATGTCCTCAAATCTGTACTAAACACAGTCCTTCGATCTATCACAAATCTGCTCAATATCTGTCCTCAAATATACACTAAACATAGTCCTTTGATCTAGCAAAAAATTTCTTAATCTCTATTCTCAAATTTTCACTAACACAATCCTTCGATCTAGCATAAATTTTCTCAATATTTATCCTTAAATCTACACTAAATATAGTCCTTTGATCTAGAACAAATCTACTCAATATTTGTCCTCAAATCTACATTAAACATAATCCTTTCGTCTAGTACAAATCTGCTCAATCTTTGTCCTCAAATCTATACTAAACATAGTCCTTTGGTATAACCCAAATATGCTCAATATCTATCCTCATATCTGTGCTAAACATAGTCCTTTGTTCTAGCACAAATTTTCTTAAAAAGATTTCACAAAAGCTTATTCAACTCCATTCAATCTATCACAAAAAAATTCTTCAATCACACAGACAAGCTTCACATAGAATCTTGTTTTGACTTATAGAAAATTGTTAGAGACTCAATATGCTTCACACTTACAACAATGCTCAATAAATTTTAATCTCTTTCTCAAATCAATTTAGAATATAGAACAATTTGTTTCACAGAACTTGAACTATCACTTCAACACTTCCAATTGACAAGGCTCAATCAACTCCACTTAACCAATCACTCAATGAAATACTCCTTTCTTAAAAACCCTATTCCAAGCATATTAACACTCACTCAATTATTTCCAACAATGCTTATAAAACAATGTCACATAACAATGATACTCATGATATTGCACAAACCCTAGTTTCAAGATAGTTCTCAACTTCACATAACAATGATACTCATGATCTTGCACAAACCCTAGTTTCAATATAGTTCTCAACTTCACATAACAATTATACTCATGATCTTGCACACATCCTAATCATGCATATGAAGGTTCATTCAATGTTTCCAACAATGCTTACCAAACAAGATTTTTATCATCAACCTTCACTCAGAAAACCCTTTAACAATAAAATCCAGCAATGCTTATCAAATAATCCTTTTCACTCCAACTTAGCATTCACAACATACAACAATAACTCACAAGGAAGATGTGCCCATACCTTTTGTTTTATGAATAATTAATCACAAAATATGTCTCAGTCACAATTACTCTCTTTGCCAATTTCAAAGGTTAGATGATAAAATATCACTCTAACATTTCCTCAAAATATTTTACAATTACAAAAATAATTAAACTCAAATACACCTTATTACTCCTTTATTTAAATTGGAATTCATCAAAACATATAAAAAATAAATCTCTTTTTACACCTTATAAATCCCCTCTAAATAACTCAATCCACAAAACAATTAAATGAAATAATTATTTAATTTCATCAACCTTATATCTCCCTAAGCTCAAACATGTTAGAATATATTTCAATATTTCATTTGTTAATTAATTCAACTGTAACAATATTATATTGTTAGATTGTGTAATATTAGGCTAGTTGTTATTTGTTACAACTCCACCTATATTTTTCTCGGGTGGTTCCACAACCTTCGGGCTAATCCTGGCCCTATTGTTTGTATTTATACTTCGTCAAATTAATCAAATGTGTTTCACTTCTCACATGGTATCAGAGCAAATGCCACTCTCTCCACCAATATCTTTTTTTTAAAATGATCTCGTAGTAGCGTTGAGAATCGCCGCTCTGGAGGCACGACTTGGGATTTTGAGAAAAAAAAAATTCTCAAAATTTGTTAGGCTAGGGAGGTTGAGAATTTTTTTTTTTTAATTTCTCATTTTTTTTTCATTCAATTTTTTTTTCGACCATTCGGTCGAAGAGGTGAAGCGTTCGACCGAAGTCGAAAGAGGATCGAAGGTCGAAAGAGGAGATCGAAAGGGTAAAGATCGACCGCACGGTCGATAATCGAAAGGGCCTACATGTCGTGGGAGCCAACACCGCGGCTACCCCACGACCCTCTCGGGTGAGAGCCTCTCCCCGAGAAGAGATACTCCATTGTGGAGTAAAGGGTCTAATAAACCCTTCTAAGATTGCTCTTCCTATCCATGTGGGATAAAAGACATCGAAGCCTCTGAAAAAACAAAATAAAACCAACACAGCATGTCATTTTCTTCTGTCACCTGTGAACAGTGTCAAACTAGTATTGCACCTCTATTTTTCGTTAATTGTGGTCATAGTGCCTTCGAAGGAGGAGTGTTTTTTTGGACGGTAGAGGCCAATCGGAGAACATTGGCTAGATCAAAATTTGATCCAAGTCCTCCAAAACCCTCCAATACCAATTTTCTTCACACATCGGGCGTCAAAGGTAGACATCGAGTTGGTTTGTTCTCCCCTGGTTTGGTCTAAATGCTATTGCACAAGAGAAATGAGCTCAGAGAGCTTTGAGTTGAGTGATTTAGCTGGGTTTTTTGGCTCACTATGAGCCTGCCACCTCTCAGCTACCCACGCGCCACCACAGTGCCTCCTCTGCACCACCCTCGAGCTGTCGGTGGATCCGCCCGAGTAGTGCCACCTATGCTCCACCCGAGTGGTGGTGGAGGAGGGAGTGCCGTCGTGGAAGGCTTTATTTCTTTGAGCACAATTCAAGGTGAAGGGCACCGAGGATTACTCCCGGATCAGCCCACTGGCTTACCGGTTGTACACCGAGTGGTAAGGGCTTTGGGGGCCCTCAGGTCATGGGTTTGAGTCCCGTCGACCCCCCTTGCACAAAGGTATAAAAATATTTTTATTTATTTTTAAGTTTTTTTTCTTAATTCTTTAATTTTTAGTTAAATTAAATGCAACTTTAATTTTATTTAAATAGTTTTTTAAAGGTTATTTTTTTGAGTAATCTTTTTTTTACTATGAAAATTAAAAGTTATTTTTTTAACTATTAATTATAAAAGAATATTTGAAAATTTCTTTATAAAAGAAAATTTTAAAGGGGGGAGTGTTTTTTTTTTTGACAAATCAAGGGGGGATTGGGAGTGATTTTTTCTCAAAATATTGAAGGGAAAATAGTGAGCAATTTGTTTTCAAGCATTTCTACAAGAAACTTGGCAAAACTTGTAATAGGTACATTCTCGGTGGTAACCGACACCTAGGGTCATTTTTTATGCTTTAATGTTGTATGGATGCTTTCATTTTTCAGCATTTACTTCTAAAGCATAAAGCATAAAAAAATAAAAAAAATAAAAAATAAACCCATTTTTTTCTGCAAGTTCACATTCAGCAGAGAGATACAAAAAGTGCCAATTTCTTTTGCTATTTTTTCACTCCATACACTACCCCAATCACTCTCGTGTTTAGGCTTAAATCCAGATGAAAGTTCGGATATCCAAAGTGTTTAGGGGAAGTTACTCCCCATGTATGCGAATTGAAGGCTTTCTAATGTCGGTGCCATCAACGAGGTGATTCCCTTTCAGTACCGCCTAAGTACCACGTATCGTATAATCATTAAAATTACCTATAGTCTCCCTCATGTAAGGGCGGGTAATTTTTATGGTTTTTCAAAATACCTATAGTCTCCCTCACATAATGATAGGTATTTTTTATGGTATAATGACCTATAATTAAGGTATATCGAAGGGGTGACCATTTGGTGTTATAAGGAACCTTCATAATATCTACAAAACTAATGACTGATGCTCATCAGTTATTGAAAGGTCCAAATTATACACCATGAAAAAAATAAAATGAAGGCAATCCTAGAGATGGATGATCTTTGGGAAATTGTTTCTGGAACAATAGTAAGACCTTCATCTACAGTTGGAGCAACAACTCTAACTGCTGATCAGAAAGACTTTGACAAGAAAGATAGCAAAGCAAAGGTGATAATTTTGCTTGTTGTTTTTGATGAAGTTCAACCTCATATTGCTGACTATACAAATAGTAAAGTGACATGGGATGGCTTTAAAACTATATATGAAGGGAAGAATGACTCAACCATTCTATTCCTTCAGTCTCAATTACATAGTCTAAGCATGAAACAAGGAGAGACGGTTGAAAAATTTCTTTGTAGAGTGTTTGAGTTGAAAGGAAAATTGAATTCCTTAGCAGCACTAGTTGATGATAAAGCTACTTACGTCAGTGGTAATGAGAGATCTTTCGTATTCTTTTAGAGTGTTGATTACCTCCATTCATGTATCACAGAGACAAGTTACCTATGTTGAGTTGGTAAATATGCTTCAACAAGAGGAGGCATGCCAACTACAGCGAGATGATTCTTCTAACACTTCCCTATACACCAAAAGGAAGGGGAAAAACAAGAAGGGTAATTTTAATAAGGGAGGTAGTTCTCAAAAGGATTCAAAAGGGAAACAAAATCAACCTCAATAGAAAAAGAGATATTGCTATGACAAATAAGGTCATGATACAAACATATGTTGGCATAAGAATAAACAATCAAAATAAAAAGGCCAGAAAAAACCACAAAAGAACAAACAACAAGTGAATGTTGCTATTGAAGAATATGACATGGATTCTGAGATAGCACACAAAGTGCTCATGATTACCACAGTATCCAAGTAGACGGATCCTATTTGGTATGTCGATTCTAGATCCAGTAAGCACATGACTGGTGAGAAATCATGATTTGAGTCTTTTGAGGCCAAAGATGGTAAACCTATCACTATTGTCAATGATAAAACCTACAAGGTTCAGGGAGAAGGAACAGTCTCTGTTACTCTTCCTGATGGCAAGTGCCAAATTGAGAAGGTTCTCTATGTTCCAAGATTGGCGAACAACTTATTGTCAGTCACACAAATTCTAGATAAAAATATGGTTGTAAACTTTAGTGTTGATGGGGGCAAGAAGTGTTGTTCTATCACCAGGATGGGTAAGAAAATTGCAACCACTTCACATAATCATGGCTTATTTACCCTAGATTCTATCTCTTCTCTAGATGTAGCCATGATTGTCTCTACAAAGGAGGCAACTTCCCTATGGCACAAGAGATATGGACATATGAGTTCAGGTTACTTACTTGAGTTAAGTAAGTATGAAATGGTAAAGGGTCTTCCTTCCCTTTCTACCACATTCCTCGTTTGCTCTGACTACTTGGCAGGAAAGCAGCATAGAGTGCTTTTTGAAAGGAGCTCTACACGAGCAAAGAAACCTCTAGAGTTGGTTCACACTGATCTGTGCGATCCTTTAAGTCCCAAAAGTTATGGGGGTAAGAGGTATTTTTAGTTATTCATGGATGATTACTCATGAAAGATGTAGTATTATTTCTTCAACTGAAATCTGAAGCATTTGGCTTTTTTCAGCAATTCAAGAAATCTATTGAAAAGGAGTCAGGGACTTCTATCAAGACCCTCCACTCAGATCGAGGGGGGTAGTTCACCTCTAAATAATTTTTTGAGTTATTGACTGAAAATGGAATCACATGACAGTTTACTACTGCTTATACTCCTCAGCAAAATGGTGTTGCTGAAAGGAGTAATTGTTCCATCTGGAAATGGTTCATTGCATGCTCACAGGAGCTAGAATTGGGCAACAATATTGGGCAAAAGCAATCACCATAATAGTATATCTATTGAATAGGGCACCCACTAAGGCCCTACACATAATGACTCCACAGGAAGCATGGAGTGGTAGAAAACCCTCCATCTCTCATCTATGCATTTTTGGTTGTAAAGCATTCATGCACATACCGAAAGAAAATAGGAAGAAGCTAGATGAGAAGACACTAAAGTGCATTCTTCTTGGGTATGATGAGCACTTAAAGAGTTATCGATTGATTGATACCTTAACCAAGAAGATACACATCAGCATAGATGTAGTTTTTGATGAGGCTTTCACATCAAAAAATACATCAGATGTATACCTAGACCTTGCGGAAACTAAGGTTGAGAAGTCTCCTTCATCCAAGGTTGGAGGTCCTTCTTCATGTTATTCATCTCCACAGAAGAAGAATCCAAAGTGGTATACAAGTACTATTAGAGACTCTAAGCTATCCACTCCACCATATTTGACATTGAATAGGCCTCATACTCGTAGCATGGCTCGATAGGAGAAAGCTGCAATAGAGATTACTGGGGTTGATGATCTGTGTCAATATTTTGAGGAACTTTTTGTAGATCCAGAGAGAGATACAAAAGATATGAATATTGATGATGATAGGGTGTTTATGTCCTCAATAGATGAACTTGAACCTGCATTAGTACGATATGCTCTTGGTGAGCCTCAGTGGAAGGCTGCTATGGATGTTGAGTATAAGTCTCTGATGAAAAACAAAACTTGGAAGCTTGTCGATATGCCATACGGAAAGAAGCCCATAGGCTGAAAATAGGTGTATAAATTCAAGTATAAGGCATATGGGACAATATATAAGCATAAGGCCCGACTTGTTACAAAGGGCTATGCTCAAAGAGAAGGTATTGACTATGAGGAAACTTTTACACCTACTGCCCGGATGACAACCATTCGAGTTCTTTGTGCTATGGCAACATAGTATGGGTGGAAAGTGCACAACATGTATGTCAAGAGTGCCTTTCTAAATGGTGATCTCCAAGAGGAATTCTACATGACTCAACTAAAAGTATTTTAAGTGGAAGTCCAACAATAGAAAGTTTGCAAATTGATCAAATCCTTACATGGTTTGAAACAGGCCCCTCGGGCTTGGTACATAAAAATGGATAATAACCTACTGCAGCATGGATTTAAGATATGTTCGTTGGATGCAAACCTCTATTTCAAGAAGCAAGGCTCTGAAATAGTGTTTCTTGTACTCTATGTTTATGATCTGCTCATAACATGGAGTTCATAAATAATGATCTCTTTTGTCAAACAGTATTTGAGTGAATCTTTTGAAATGACAGATCTCAGACTTCTCCATTACTGTCTTGGCTTGGAAGTGAACCAGAGGGAGCACTACATCAAAGTGTCCTAGAAAAAATATGCAAAGACACTACTAGAAAAATATCGCATGACTGACTACAAGCCGATGGTAACACCAATGGAAATAGGTCTTCAGTTATCATGATATGACAAATCACCTCCAGTAGATGCTACTCTCTATCATCAGATTATTGGGAGTCTCATATATCTGACCAACACTAGGCTAGATATCGTATTTGTTGTCAATTATATTTCAAGGTTCATGCAAGAAACCAAGACTACACACTGGAAAGCAGCAAAGCGAGTTCTTCACTATGTCCATGGCACAATGGAATATGGCCTAGAATATAAGAAGAACAACAAATTCTTCTTATAGGGATACATGGAATCTGACTATGCCGGATCATTTGATGATCGTAAATCAACTTTAGGATATTTGTTTCATCTTGGATCTGGTCCTATCTCTTGGCACAACAAGAAGCAACAAGTGGTTGCTATCTCATCAATAGAGGTAGAATACCGCATTGCACGTGAAGCTATGTGCGAAGTGATATGGTTACGTCACATCTTAACAAGTGTGGGTCTTCCATAAAAATCTTCAATACACTTGTTTTATGACAACATGGGTGTTTTGAACCTTATTAAGAATCCAGTGCATCATGAACGAACCAAGCACATTGATACACAATGTCACATTATTCGGGACAAAGTACAAAGGCACCACATTTAGCTTCAACACATCTCCACCAATGCTCAAGTTGCAGACATATTCACTAAGGCACTTGCACATGTCAAATTTGAATTGTTTCACAATTCTCTATGTATTTAAAAATAATGGGGGGATGCTAGTATAGCTAGTAGTTGCATTTTTCCTAAAATATTGTAATAAGGGGGGATGTTAGAATATATTTCAATATTTCATTTGTTAATTAATTCAATCGTAACAATCTTATATTGTTAGATTGATTAATATTAGGCTAGTTGTTATTTGTTACAACTTTGCCTATATTTTTCTTGGGTGGTTCCACAACCTTTGGGCTAATCTTGGCCCTATTTTTTGTATTTATACTTCGTCAAATTAATCAAATGTGTTCCGCTTCTCACAAAACATACACTATACAACCTTAGAGCAAAAACAAATTTATAACAAAAAATTAGTACCTCTCAAAGTGCTCCCAGAAGGATTCAATCCCAAGTCACAGTGCCTCTAGTGATTTAGCTGTGGCTACCAAGACACATGAGCTAAGCGCATACGTGGAAGGTAAAAGTGCCAATGAAACTTTGTATTCTTTCTAGGCACCAAGGACCAAAAAGCTTTAGCATCTTTAGCATAAAAAACAACCTCATGATCTTCCTTGTTGTGAATCAAACATGGCACCTCATATTCTTGAAGCGCAACTAATTGCCGCTAGCCCACCCATCTAGGAGGTGACAAGGCCTTTGAGCCTTGTTCCTTTTAACCCTTCACTACATGCTAAAAGATGTCAAACAAAGGATTTATTCCTTCTCTTGCTCGCTGAATTTAGCACACATGATTTGCTTGGGAGTTTAATTAAATTCAATCATGGATAGGTTGAAGCCACTTAGGCTTCGGGTATTTATACCCATGTCTTGAAATTCGTTGACGTTGGTGGAGGAGATAATGTATGACGTCGACACATTATTTTTACCCTTATAACCCTAAACTTAGGGTTATTATATTAAATTATAATTTTATTAATAATAAAATTATTATAATTAATAATATTAATTTAATAACTATAAATTTAATCAAATTAAATTATAAATTAATTTATAATGAAATTATTAAAATTAATTTATAATTAATTTAATTTCTTTAGGTCTTACCATTAGACCTTTAATATTATAATCAAATATTATAATATTTTTTTTATTGGGCCTTCTTATTTTTCTAGTAGACCTTATCTGATCACCTTCAATATCATAATGGAAGATATTATAATATTATTTCCCTTAGGTCTAGAAGCAATATTTCTTTTGCACTAATTATTGAAACTGACTCCTGACATGCTTGCTTTTGCACTGCTCATTGAAACTGAGTCTTGACATCAATGACAAAAAATATCGCTCATATTTACAACAATCTCCCTCTTTGTCATTGATGGAAACCCATTTTCCTTTTACCATTCCTTTTACCTTTTCTTATTTTGCTCCCCCTGAGAAACTTTTCCCTCTGACTAAATGCTCTCTCCTTGACTCAAATCTCTCCCCATTTGTCATCAATGACAAAGGGTTACCTTTGGGGCTCGGGGCTAAGAATTAGACTCTTAGCTTAGCCCCTCATCCACCTCCTATTGAGGTGGTTAATTTTGGGGTGGGATTATTTCTACTCCTAGCATGCACTGATCTTTACCTTTATCCACTTTCCTTCTCATTTGATCCTTCTAATTCCTTTAACTATTCTTATTCCTGCTTGTCTCTAGAATTTTTGCTCTACACCACTTTGTTATATGTCCATAATTATTGCACTTATAACACTTAATGTTGTTATTACTTGGAGGTGCAAATATCTTGGGATTTATCCTGGTGAAGCCATATCTATTCCTATCATGAATAGTGCAATTCACTACCTTGTGACCAACCTGATTACAAGAGTAGCAATACCCTTGAAAAAGTTGCTTGTTTCTGAAACTTCCATATTCCTATTTTCCATGTGTCCTATATTATGTAGCTTTGTGCCCAAACCTATGATATGAGAAGCATAATCCATTGAAACTGCGTTGCCTTGACCTCATTGGTCTCGTAGTCACTTCTACGCTATGTTGCTTCCTATTCCATTTGTTCCTCATTTGTGCATTGTTCCTTTCCGTGTTGAACTTTCTATTGTCCAAATCATCCTAAAAAGTCTCTCTCTCTTACACTCTCTTCTTCTAAAGTTTCTTCTTCTTTAGAACTTGACATTGACTCCTCTCCTTGTTTATTTTTTACCTATTGAAAACCAAGTTCTGTTTTATTTGACAAAGATCTTTGTACTTTTATAATATTATCCAAGTTTTTTGAACTTCTTCCAAACCTATGTAACTTGTCCTTAGAATATTTTACTTCTTTCCTTAGTAGAGCTACATCATGCTCTAAAATTTCACATTCTATAACCTTTTCTTCTACCTTCTCTTTGAATCTTTTTGTCTTAGGTATTAAGTTGGTTAGATCTTCTATAAGTTGTCCTTTCTCTTCATCACATTCTTGGAACTGAAGCTTGAGTTTTGAGTTTTGCTTTCTTACCTCCCTTAGTGCATCAAGGGCATGAATAAGATCTCCCTAAATATAAAATTCTCCTTTATCTAACTCTTCCTCTATTTATTTGCCTTGAAAGCATGTTCATTCTTTTCTCACTCTTTTCTACTAGAAGTATTTCCTTCTTATATTACCATAAGAATATTCTGAACTTCAAGTGTATCTTCATATTCATCATCACTGAAATTGAATCCATTCCTTGTACAACTATCTTCAAGATGACCAAAGTTACCACATCTAAAACACTTGAGGGTTATTGGTGACATTTTATTAACCACTTCTTTTCTTTTTCTAGAAATAGAACTTCATATTTATATTTGTATGAGGAACTATC
Source organism: Wollemia nobilis (assembly GCA_028583015.1). Lineage (NCBI taxonomy): Eukaryota > Viridiplantae > Streptophyta > Pinopsida > Araucariales > Araucariaceae > Wollemia > Wollemia nobilis. The sequence goes on from JAQPPZ010002499.1 coordinate 6,657,984, forward strand.
ATCACTATCACTTGAGCTCTTACCTGCCTTGTCTACATAGAAACTCTTATTATAAATTTGGAAAATGCCTTTCCTTGTGTTCTTTATCCATCCCTATTTTTATTTTAGTACGTGTGCTTTCCTACATCCTTGTTCTTATGATCCTGTTTCTCATAACCACTGCTATTTTTAGCTTCTAGACAATAAAATGCATAGTGACCATATTTTTCCACACTTAAAACATCTAACTAGTTTTGTACCTTTATAATTTCATGAGTCCTTGTTCCTTTTGCCATAATTTTCTTTTCATCACTGGACAATTCATCGCATGAATCAGACTTCTTACCCTTAGTCTTCTTAGTGGCTTTAAATGTTGTTTTTTTCTAAGGAATAGATTCTTATTTTGTTCTTATCTCAAATGTTGTGAGAATTTCATGTAATTCATCTCTTGTCAAAATACCAATATCTTTTGACTCTTCTATAGCTGAAATATTTTCACTAAATATTTTTGGGAGTGACCTTAGAATATTATCACACACATCAAGAAACTTCATGCGTAAGGCCTTGCATGGAGTTAACAACCTCATCCACACGAAGTAGATACTCTGTAATATTTTTCTCATCCTTCATTTTTAGGTCTTCAAATGTCGTCTTGAAATGTTAAAACTTTACCATTTTGACCTTTTTATCTCCTTCATATATACCTTCCAACTTATCCCAAATTTCCTTTGCTGATTTGCAATGCATAATATTTATAAACTCTATTTCATGCAAGCCCTTTTGAATTGCATTAATTACTTTTGAATTGTAATGATGTAGAAGCTTACCATATTTATTTTTAGGTGGAGTTTTTGGTGGTATGTATCCATTTTCAACTGCTTCCCATATTTCATTTCCAAGTTCCATTAGATGAAACTTCATCCTTGTGCTCCATAGTGTATAATTATTCCCATCAAACAATGGCACTATATTTCTTGAATATCCACTTTGAGAATCCATATGTGTTCTTGTAAGATTTTCCCTCAAGATATTAAACTCTTCTGAAGGAACCTGCTCTGATACCAATTGAATAACACAAGCTTATATTGAAAAGAAGGGTTGAACAGTATAAGACCACTTTTTACTTTTTGTTCCCAATTAATATTATGCATTATATCAATTGCAATATCAATAGTACTAATCAAAGAAATGCACAAATCACCATACACAATAGAGATACCAAATTAATGTGGTTCACCCAATGTGGGCTACTCCATAGAGAAAATATTTCACTAAAATTTTCTCAACAAATCTCTTAGAAAACCTTTCCCTATTACAATTTTTATGGACATGTGTCCAAAGGAGACACCAATCCTCTAATCAAGTTTGTGGATCTCTATCCATAGGAGAAATCCTTCTCATATACTCTGGCTGGTGATCTTCTAGAAGAACTGCTACCTTCACTGCATTGGATTATGGATATCTATCCACTGAAGACTCTTGATCTCACTCAGAAGACATATCTTCACTACCCTGGCTAATGGAACTCTATCCACTAGATACTATTGTCCTCTATACTCTGTCACCTCTAAACCTTACTCTCAACTCTATTTCAAATCTGAAATAAATATAGTCCTTCAATCTAGCATAAATTTGCTCAATCTCTATCCTCAAATATGCACTAAACATAGTCCTTTGGTCTAGCACAAATATGCTCAATCTCTGTCCTCAAATTTGCACGAAACACAGTCCTTCGATTTAGCACAAATATGCTCAATCTATATCCTCAAAATTGCACTAAACAGAGTCCTTCTATGTAGCACAAATATTCTCAATCTCTATCCTCAAATTTGTACTAAACATAGTCCTTTGATCTAGCATAAATTTTCTTAATCTCTATCCTCAAATCTACACTAAACACAGTCCTTCAATATAGCACAAATATGCTCAATCTCTATCCTCAAATATACACTAAACATAGTCCTTCGGTATAGCACAAATATGCTCAATATCTATCCTCAAATATACACTAAACATAGTCCTTTAGTCTAGCATAAATTTTCTCAATCGTTGTTCATAAATCTGCACTAAACACAGTCCTTCGGTCTAGCACAAATATGATCAACAAACTTTCACAAAAGCTTATTCAACTCAATTCAATATATCATGGAAAACTTATTCAATCACACAGATAAGATTCACACAAAATCTTGTTTTGACTCACATAAACATATAGATAATTGTTAGAGACTCAATATGCTTCACACTCATAACAATGCTCAATCACTTTTAATCTCTTTCTCAAATCAATTTAGAATATAGAACAATTTGTTTCACAAAACTTGAACTATCACTTCAACACTTCCAATTGACTAGGCTCAATCAACTCCACTTAACCAATCACTCAATGAAACACTCATTTCTTACAAACCCTAGTCCAAGCATATGAACACTTACTCAATTATTTCAAGCAATGCTTATCAAACAATGTCACATAACAATGATAATCATGATCTTGTACAAACCCTAGTTTCAAGATAGTTCTCATATTCAAATAACAATGATCCTCATGATCTTGTACACATCCTAATCATGCATATGAAGGTTCATTCAATATTTCCAACAATGCTTACCAAATAAGGTTTTTATCATCAACCTTCACTCAGAAAACCTTTTAACAATCAAACTCAACAATGCTTATCAAAAAATCCTTTTCACTCCAACTTAGCATTCACAACATCCAACAATCACTCATAAGGAATATGTGTCCATACATTTTATTTTATGAAGAATTAATCACAAAACCTGTCTCAATCACAATTACTCTCTTTGCCAATTTCAAAGGTTAGATGACAAAATATCACTCTAACACTTCCTCAAAATATTTCACAATTACAAAATAATTAAACTCAAATACACCTTATTACTCCTTGAAATTAGCATTCACACAAATATATAAAAAATAAATCTCTTATTACACCTTATAACTCCCCTCTAAATAACTCAATCCACCAAAAAATTAAATAAAATAATTATTTAATTTCATCAACCTTATATCTCCATAAGCTCAAAAATATATCATACAACCTTAGGATCAAAAACAAATTTATAACAAAAATTTAGTACCTCTCAAAGTGCTCCTAGAAGAATTTGATCTCAAGTCACAACACCTCCAGGGCTTTAGCCATAGCTGCCAAGCCACGTGAGCTAAGCGCTCATGTGGAAGGCAAAAGTTCCCACGACACTTTATATTTTCTTAGGCACCAAGGCCCAAAAAGCTTTGGCATCTTTGTCATAAAACACAACCTCACGAACTTTCTTACTGAGAATCGAATGTGGCACCTCACATTCTTGAAGCACTACCAATTGTTGCTAGCCCACATGGCTAGGTGGTGACAAGGCCTTTGAGCCTTGTTCCTTTTAACCCTTCACTACCTGCCAAAAGAAGTCAAACGAAGGACTTCTTCCTTATCTTACTCACCAAATATTGCGCACATGATTTGATTGGGAGTTTAATTAAATTTAATCATGGATATATTGAAGCCACTTAGGCTTTGGATATTTATACCCATGTCTTGAAATTCATTGACATTGGTGGAGGAGATAATGTATGACATCGGCGCATTATTTTTGCACTTATAGCCCTAACCTTAGGGTTATTATATTAAATTATAATTTAATTATTAATAAAATTATTATAATTAATTTAATAACTATAAATTCAATCAAATTAAATTATAAATTAACTTATAATGAAATTATTAAAATAAATTTATAATTAATTTATTTTTTTAGGTCTTACCATTAGACCTTTAATATTATAATATTATTTTTCTTGGGTCTTCTTATGTCTACAGTAGACCTTATTTGATGACTTTGAATATTATAATGGAAGATATTATAATATTATTTCCCTTAGGTCTAGAAGCAATCTTTCTTTTGCACTGATTACTGAAACTGACTCTTGGCATCCTTCTTCTTGCACTGCTAACTAAAATTGACTCTTAACATCAATGACAACAAATCTCGCTCATATTTCCAATTTTTTTTTTGTTTTATAAAGTCAATTATTTTTGAAATGCAATTTTGAGTAGGGAGACATATGTAGGATTCTAGATTAATTCATGCATTAAATTTTTGAAAGGGGTTATAGTGATTCTGAGTGAAAATTTGTGATATCTAACCATTGAGATTGTCAAAGAGGTTGATTGTGATTGAGATAGGTTTTGAGGTTATTTCTCCATCAATAAAAAGGTATGGTATTATCTTCCTTATGAGTGGAATATTTTTGGATTGAATGTTGTGAAATACAAAGTTAGAGTGAAAAGGTTTTGTTTGATAAGCATTGTTGGAAATGTTTGAGTGAGTTTTCACATGCATGATTGGTGAATGGTTGTGAGGAAAATTGAGTGTGAGATTGAAAACTATATTGAACTAGGGTTTGTGAAAGAACATGAGTATCATTGTTATGTGAGATTGAGAACTATCTTAAACTAGGGTTTGTGAAATATCATGAGTATCATTGTTATGTAAATTTGAAATCATCTTGACTTAAGGTTTGAGTTCCATAGTATGAATTGTTGAAAGCATTGTGAAACACATGTTTAGGGTTTGCAAGCAAGTTGTGTTTCATTTAGTGGATGTTTGAGTAAGATTGGATGAGTTTTATTTATTGAATTTATTGGAGTGATAGTTCATTTTTTGTGAAACAAATTGTTCTTTATTTATGAATTGGGTTGAATAAAAGCTTGAGAGTAATTGAGTGGTTTGTGAGTATGAAACATATTGAGTCTCTAACAATTTTCTATATGCTTCTATGATTAAACAAGATTCTGAGTGAAACTTGTTTGTGTGATTGAAGAGGTTTTATGAAAGGATTGAGTTGAGTTGTGTATGCAAGTTTTGCAATTGATTTGAAGTAAGCTTTTGTGAAAGCTAGTGAACAGATTTGAGTAAGTCCTAAAAGGGACTTAAGGACAGTATTGAGCAAGCCTTTGTGAGAGCTTGTGTGCATATTTGATTAAGTCGTAGAGGGGACTTAAGGACAAAGCTTTTGTGAAAGTAAAAGGACAAATTTGTGTAAGCTTTTGTGGAAGCTTACAATCATATTGGATAAGTTCTAGTGAGGAATTGGTGAGTATATTTGAGGTAATTCTTGGTGAAGACTTATTTAGAATATTGGACAAGTTCTAGTGAGGATTTGTTGAGCCGATTTGAGGTAAGTCTTGGTGAAGAATTTTTGAGCATATTTGAAAAGTTCTACTAAGTACTTATGGACAGATTTGAGGTAAGTCTTTGATAAGACTTAAGAGCAAATTTGATTGATTGATTTTTTCAAACCTTGAGTTAAGATTTGGGATAGATCTAGCAGAGTTGACTTGTGATTGAGTCAAGATTTGTGTTAAGGTTTGAGGACAAATTTAAAGATAGAGTTTGGTGTAGAATTGAGGATAGAATTGTACCAGACCAGAGATAAATATTGAGTAGATCTATGCTAACCAAAGGACTATGTTTAGTGTAGATCAGAAGAAATATATTGAGCAGATTTATGCTAGATCAAAGGATTGTGTTTAGTACAACTTTGAGGATAGATATTGAGAAAATTTATGCTAGATTGAAGGACTGTGTTTAGTGTATATTTCAGATAGATATTGAGCAGATGTGTGCTAGACCGAAGGACTTTTTTTAGTAAAAATTTAATATGGAGATTGAGTAGAGCTAAGAACAAGCTTTGGAGGTGACAGAGTAGAGGACAGTAGTCTCTAGTGGATAGAGATCCATTAGCTAGGGAAATAAGGACAAAGGTCTTCTGAGTGAGTATAGGAGTACTTTACCTGGTTGTCTTCCTTTTCATAACATTGAACTCCTACCTTGAGTACTTTATCTGGTCGTATCTACATCTCTTTGTACTTTTGTTTGTCGATATTTATCTTGTGACCTGATGTTCGATCACTGCTATCAAATAAAATTTAAATAGTGAATAGGCTTTTGGGTATATGATTATTCTTAAGTAGGATCAAACCATCATATTTTTCTTCTAGGGTCTGGTCATTCAAATATTTCATCTCATATATCAGGAAATCTAATATTTGTTCATAATTTTTGAAAATTTACTATAAGATATCTTTATTTGGGACAGAAGGTCTGTAAATTAGCCTTATTAATTTGTACTTCTGTATAACATTGGATATGGGGCAATATTTGGCTCCCACAAATACCAGCAGGTCAACATGTGTGTTACGTTATCTAGGAATGGACCTAATTTTTATTGCTTCAAAAGCCTCAAACATATTCCATACCTTGTTTTGATAAAATTTTAAGTAATGTTGCTTACTGATGCATTTCTCTATGACTTTGTTGAAAATAAGCTTTGTAGTTGTTTGACCCCTATATTTTTAGTCTTTTTGAAGCCTAAACACAGTGCTTCATATTCTACTACATTGTTAGTGCAACTCCATGTCAATCTATATGAGAATACCTTCTCATTCCCTATAGGAGAGATCAATACTATACCTAACCCAACACCATTCTTGCATCTGGAACTATCAAAGAAGGGTTTCCAGATCTTATTGGCTAGAGGATATTGTTTTGTTAATGCAAAAGACTTAGGGATATTGGTTTTAGTAATTGAGTACATTCCTATCCCTATTTTTATCATGGTGTTAAAGTCCTCCAAGGAGCATTGGTATTCAATCTTGAGGTATTCTAGAACTTCCTCCATAAAATCTATTTCCCATATTTCTTCAATAATTTTTTTATTTTATTTGTGGAAAACATCCCAAAAGGGATGCCACTTTTGGGTAAGACCCAAGGAGGCAGGGGTAATATTTATTAAATAATTAATGACACATTATTTGTATGCTTGTTACCTTCTTCTATCTTTTCAATGTGAAAATAGGAAGGTTTCTCATTGAAAATATTAATCCTCCTTCCCTTGTATGGGATTTCCATATGTGAGTAGTCTAACAAGAGATATCCTCCCAATTTGGCATTGAATTCCATTGAAATATACATTCTAAAATAAGGTTCTAAGTCAACCACTACTACTTCTTGTATGACTGTAATATGGGGTTTTTTGTTTAGTACTATGGGTATGTCTTTGATTACTCCCACATTTTTGACTGGGGTGTCATCTAATTGTAGCACTCTTGGATTGCTCCTGGTATATTCCATTCCCATGATGTCACACATAGCTTTAGGAATAACTATGGTTGTTGCACCTGAGTCTATCATGCAATTGTGTACTACCCATCCTTCCATTTGCAAGGATAAATAGAAGGGAAGGGGTTTGTTTTTCCTTGAGATTGGTATTCGATTACCTTGAGCTAGATTAAACTAAGGGTGACTTTTAGTTTTATTTTTTATTATTTTTAGATATTCCTGTAGCAATTTAATCTATCTAGGGACTAGCGAGTGCATCATACATGCTTACCTTTGAAGGAGTCTTTTTCAATTCTTCGACTATGCTAAAAGTAGGTACATCAACTTGTTTATCCTTTTTCCTTGTAGGTGGATCATACCTATTCTTGTACCCTTGAGTTACCTCTATTATTTACATTTTTGTCAAGGAAGGGTATCTCAATTTATCTCTTGCATGTTCTTGAGTCTCAATTTATTTTAGTGATGTATCATTTTTGTTTATTTTTACCCTCTGCTTTTGAACATGATTTAGAGATACAACCTCATGGTTGGTCCTCTTTTCGTCCTGATATTTTGCTAATGAGTGCACTTTTAGGGGATTGAACTCTTTAGGATCAATTTGAAGGGACTTTTTACCTGACCTGGTTAATACTGCAACCTATTCTACCAATGACATTACAAAATTATGGCTAGTTTCCCTAATCATATTAACTGGTCATTTATGAGATATTTCTACTTTATTAATAGCTATTATTTGCATATGTTGTTGGTGAACCATGCACAAAATTTCCCAATGAGTATCACTACATGTGGATAACCAATAATCAGATTAAATAGGAGATGTTGAAGGTTCATCTTCTTGATTAACATAAACTATTCATGGCCTTTCTATGTGCCTATTGGTTGAAGTTGGATACTTTGTTACTTGTGGAAACCTTCCTGGTTGAAAGTTCCTTTTAGCTTATCTCTTTTTCATTGAGGTCATATCATTGGTCAAGTTTTTCATAGTCGTCTATATGTCTAGGAGAACTACCATATGAGAATTAGGTTCTGGTAAGGCGAGTATCCGAGGTAAAGTTGGGAATGCTAGGGGAGCTTGTATAACTGAGGGAGTTGGTAATATAGACCATTTTGGTGGATCTATCATAGGATCCAAAGTAGGATATGATGCGTTTGCTTAAGAAGTTTGATATAATTCTATAAATATAGGTACTATCATATTTTGGGGTAACCTTCCAATAGCAATAAGATCCTTTTCTACTTTGAGAGCCTCTTGAAATATTTTTGACAAGGTAAACACCTGAGACTATCTTATAGCCATTCCCAGATCTAAGTTGAAAGCTCTTAAGTAGTAGTACATTGCTTGCTCATGCATTGGTCTGAGGCCATCAGGTACCCTCTTCCATGTTTAACTAAATCTAATATTAAAATCAAATATCTCTACTTGTGGGTGTTTTTGCATAATAGTAAATTGAGTGAGCAAGAAGAAAGGATTAGCTTAGTTTTTGAATGCTTCTACTAGTTTACTAGCTAGTTCTACCCATGTAGTGATGGTTTGATCTAGGATTCTATACCAGTATACCATTTTTTCTCTTAAGGATATAACTAGTAGTTTCACCATGATAATCTCCTCTATGATATTGTGAATGGCTACCAATGATGCCACATCTTGGTAGTGCTCGTAAGCGATTTTGCTAGTGCTATCATACATGGGTAATGTCTTCAAATCTACTTGAGGATTAGGATATTGAACTACTAGATTCAGAGGACCTGCATTGTTCCACATAGGATATAGTTGAATATTATAGTATTGATTGGCAACCATTATAACTACAGTATTGACTGAATTTGCATGTACCATATTGGCTATGTTATAATATCCATTGGTAGTTTTACTAGGAGGGATTTCTATGGGAGGGTTCACTGCATTTGTTGACCTAGTAGTAATATTAGAGGAGTTTGATCTAGAAGATAAAATAGGGTTTTATTTGAGGCTATCAAGGTGCAATTCCAGGAACTCGATGGGTTCTTCTAAATTTTTAGCTTTTGATCTGGTTCTCATGTATTTTGATACTTAACCAAAAACTAGATAGCTAAATATTTTTTGAATTTGATCTTTAAAATAGAGTCACTAGGTGATTTGATTTTAAACAGAACAAATACAAACACCAAATCTCTAATCTACATATGTAGTGGGATTTCGTCCCATCGAGGATGCCAAAAAATGTTGGTCCAAAATCTACCTATGGTTGGTTATTGCACCCAAGACATGACCAACATTGAATGAATGGTTAGACTACAAGGTTTAACTGATTCAATCTCCAGAGAAGATCGGTACCTTTGGGAAGTTCTAACTAGATTTAAAGTAACCATAGGGGGTAGAAAAGAGTGTTGAAAGGAATGTAAATGTAGCTGAGACTAGAACTTAATATGGTACACATTAAGCAACACAAAAAAAAAAACCATGAAAAGGAGAAACTACCATGACCTCTTAATAGACCAACTAGTTACTTATCATACACCGAACATGATTAACTCAATATTTGGTTTCACAGATTAACAGTTCTAGAACTAAGAAATAAATGTGAAGAAGAATCCAAAAAATAGAATAAATATCATGCACATTTACTCACCAAAAATAGAAACATCCATCCATTCATACATACTTGTTCTACAAGATATTTGAACTAGAGGTTAAACAAAGATCTTTTAGTATTTGCTCCTTCCAAAATTTAAGTCCATACAACTTGTAAATGCCTAAGAGCCAACCCTTAAACAAGAGGTTGATACTCTTATTTATAACCTCTTGGTGGTTCAATATTTTAAAATACAAACATAGTTTATTCAAAACTATTGTAACAATAATCTAGGTGGCCAATTTGGTATAAGCATCCCATAGTGTCATTGGTCTAGAGACGAACAGAGAATCGAATCTCTAACTGCAAGGTGATTGCTCCATGTGCATTGGTGGGTAGTGGAGGTGGTTTTTAACTCTGATCAATACATTTTCCTCTCAGTGTGTCTATCTTCATTGATCTGGCAATAATCGTATCAAACTAAAAATATCATCGTCTTTGATGTAGTTGGTAACGGTCTAGCAATAGATTCATGATTTATCATGGATTCATGACATTATCCTATTTTTTATCCTCTCTAGTATTTTTCCTTGCACAAAATTGATCGATCATGGAATCATGACATCTTTCAGCTCTTGGCCCTCTTTCTTGCTCCTCATCAAAAAAAATTTGATCGATCATGGAATCATGATTCTTTTTGGATTTCGATCTCTTTTTTATATTTTACTGGCAAAAACCTGACATGTCATGGAATCATGATATATTTTGGCTCTTGATCCTCTTTCTTGCTCCTCACCAGTGAAAATTTTTTCGATCATGAAATCGAGATATTTTTTAACTTTCGATCTCTTCCTTGCATTTTTCTAGTTAAAACTTGACATGTCATGAAATCATGACATCTATGAGCTCTTGGTCCTTTTTCTTGATCATTGCCAATGGAAGTTTAACTAGTCACAGAATCATGAGGCTTTTCATCTTTTAGCCTCTTCCTTGTATTTTACCAACAAAAATTTATTTTGTCACAAGATTGTGATGTTTTTTGGCTCTTAAAAAGTTTTGGGAGTTCATCATTGCCTTATTTCTCTTGGTGTAGTATTTTTTACCTACACTGACAAATCAAATATACACGTTAGCATAGATGCTACCAACTAGGTGTGCACTACATTATAATTTAATAATGTAATAATAAACTATGCCTATAGCCTAATATTGAGTGCTCAAATGTCAATTTCCTACTTGGATAAGAAAAGAAATAAAAACCAATGCTTGATTGACTAACTTATTATCATGGAATCCAATATCATTATAGATAGAACTGATTTCCAAAAGGAGCTCGATGTAGAGAAGATAAAATGTGTTGAGGCCTTGTAGCAGAAGTCAATCAAACTGATAAAGGTAGTATGTATTGTGTATTGGGATAATATAGACAAGACCTTTCCTCCATTATCCCAACTATTCAAATTCATCAAAATAGCTTCTAAAAAAAATTCACATATAGGTTAAGATATCGAGCAAACCCTAATTGTGATTTTTGGAAATATATTTGAGGTAGGGAGATACCATGCAAAAAATTCCATATCAACTAACCAAGAGTTGATAACTATAGGGGTACTTTATCAAGAAGAAGTATTGCAAAAGATATAAAATATACTAAATAAGGAGCAAGCTGCATAGGAATGCAAGGCTTAGATGCATGCCCTAGCCATGATAATTGTCAATTTAAGGAGTCTCGTAGAATCCCTATTTAGAAAGGTCTACCCTCCCCATGGGTAAGTGACAATAGGCTCATTTCAAAGTATGACCATGCATGGTTAATGGAGTTACAAAAGGAGAAGATATTAGATTTCAACAAAAGGTTGGAGGAATAAAATTCATGAGGTCTTGTTGGAGTTCAAACTATAAATGCAAGGGATTATTCATAGGATGGGGAGCTTCTCAACTACAAAAATCTTTGAATGTGCCATTATTGGTTCCTGATGAGTAATCTACCCCTCAATAGCCCCTCTTATCCCTCTCAGTATCCATTCCATCCTTATCTTTCTTATTTTCCATTTTTTTTTTATTTTTATGACCTTCCAACCATATTTTTTCTCATTTTTTTGATTTTATTATTCTTGAATCTGCACTTATGGATAAGGTATGATTTTTTTTGGAATTCCCCATATTTAGCAAGCCAAAGACCCCCTGTGAGCCTCAAAAACTATAGAGAGGCTTCCCTACACTTTGTCTTGCTTAAAAAAAATTCTTGATGAAAGAATACCAATGAAAGGGGGTCAAAATGTGTCACTTAATTTTAGGTGAAAGGGGTAAGCATTAGCTTTGATATGTGAAAAAGGGTAGGGTATCATCAAAATAATATTAGTTATCTGATATCCCATTCATGATCGATACTCATTTTACACCAAGCATAAGCGGCTAAAGGAAGCTAAAGATATATGATGCCCTAATATTTCATCCGATAACCCATGCTTCTCTACATAATGAGAAGTCAACACAAGGGAAAAGTCCCACCAATGAGTGGGATCCAAAAACATGGAAAAAATAATAGTCACCCATTGACAAAAGGGGAAATACAAAGAGGTAGTCGAAATAGCTTCTCCATTGGCCAAGGAAACCTTCAAAGTTGACAAAGATGGACCATCTTCTTGCAATTATGGATGTGGTGATTGAATTAGTCATCCAATACGTGGATGAGCCTACCTTGACAACATGCACTGATCAAAAGCAAACCTAATGAGTCCCACTAGTCATCCAATATAAGGAGGCCATCTTCATGATGTCAACATCCAAAGGGGGCCATTGCTTACCTCTACCTTTCCCTATAAGGAAACACAACTAGGTCGAGCAAGTGATATTACTATAGGTGCATCATTCCATGGAAGCAGGTGGTGGCTAGAAGGATCTTGAGTCCTGAAGCCTAAAAAAAAAAAGAACATAATTACAAAAGATCCATCATGCACTTCCTAGGGGGAATTACTAGAAAAGGTGGTTAACAATGGTGATAATAACTATCCATTTGAAGGCTTGAAAGACTTCAGCATTAATGGTCTCATATATAAAGATCTCGAGGTGGCTGACTAGTGAAATTAGAATGATCTTAGATGCAAATCAAAGATGGTATTCCAAATATCCTATGTGAATTTTAGGCAAGAGAACCCCCCTGAGTTTTGTCTATAAATAAGCATGTAAAATTCATTGTAAAGCATTGGGAGTTGACTTCTTGTGCCTAATAGTTGACCTTCTATACTCTTCCTTTCACCCATTTATTTTGTATAAGCTAAATTGGAGCATTGAGTCACATGGCTAAAGAGCATTGAACCTTTCATGCCTTTGTAATCTTTTGATATATAAGAGAATTATGACTAATTTCGCTTTATCCTACTTTTGTTATGTTTTAGATGTTTGAGTATGATTGTAATCTTTTGATATATATGAGAATTGTGACTAATTTCACTTTATCCTACTTTTGTTATGTTTTAGATGTTTGAGTATGAATTGAAATCGTGTTCAATATCTAGTTACTTAGCATGCAATAAATGTATTCATTCAAGTAGGGTTTTCAAATCTTGACACATCGCCTCCGTAAATTAGATTTCAATTTTGCACACTTTTTAGTTATGTTTTTTGTTTTCTCCCTTTTTCCTTAATACATCACAAGCAAGCAAGACAACAAGGGACTTGATAAGGTGTGCAAAAATCACATTCGACAAAGAGTTGGCCTCATCAAAAATTGTGGAGGGCATCCATGTACGCTTTCACTTTTTGCAAAGCTTCTCGATATGTAACTCAAGCAAGGCACATGTGCCCATGTGCATCGGGCCACTATCGCGAACAACTAGAACATTAAGGCGATAACAATATTAAAATAATTTCTGTCTAAATGGCTACAGTTTCAAAATAAAAAAATAAAAAATCATATAGCCTATAGTCAGTTGTTCTAGTGGTTAAGCTGATGGTTGTTTCTTAGTGGTTAAACTGATCGTTGTTTCTTAAGTAATCTTGTGTTCAAACTCTTGAAAGTAATTATTGATGTAATTTGTAAACGTTCACCTTTAAAAAAAATCAAAGTTTGTCTTAAAGCCTCTAATGTGTTGTTTAAAACCTTGTGTTGTTTAAAACCTTCAAGAAGGTAATATCGAAGCATGCATATTTAGTATTAAGGGGACATTTATTTTTATTTTAAAGTTAAAATTTTAAAACTTTACTTTAACATGATAAAGTAGGCAACAATTTGAATATCTTTAATGAATTATATAAAATTCTAACATTAAATTTTATAAATTTTAACTCACTCAATTCTTCTTAATATCAAGGAAATTGACACGGATATTCGTCTTAGTATCAAGGAAATTGTCACGGATGATGCCAATGCAATATAGGTTTTTTATAATTCCATGTTTAATTTTTTAACAGGATAGTAAGTCCTCTCTTATATTTACATTTGGACATGGCAATTAGCTACTTTTCATTAAGGGAGACATTCATTTGCAGTATAGAAAACACTTCTATATTTAATTACTAAAAATGTAGTTTTCGAAAAAACACAGTTTCGTTTGTTTTATTCAATAAAAAGTTGCTAACCACTAACCTCCAAATTAGATTTTTTATAAAAATATAAATTAATTTAATTTTTTAAATGATTTTAGGATTCGATCATAAAAAAATTAATCAAACAACCAAAACAAGAATAATCCCAACTTTTAAAGAATCGAATTAAAACAACTACCAATAAACATTTATCGGCTACTAACTGAATTCCCTCTTGTTGCAGTGTGAATAGGGTCATCACTAAAGAGGCTTAGAAAAATCCCTTTCCTAAAGCCTTAGTGTGAACACTCCCTCCTATGGTTGTCGGCAATTTCCTCCACGTTTCCTAACTCCCTTATCCCTCCATCTCATCTCAGTTTCCTTATCCCTCCATTTCCTCTTCTCCCCTTATCCCTCCAACTTCCTTATCCCTCCGCGCTTTTCTTTCCCCTATCTTCTCCCTTCTTATCTCCTATTTCCCCTTATCTCTCCTTTGCCAACTTTCTTCCTATTCCTCCTCTATATATTATTGAATATGCATTTTGTATTAAGGTGGGGAGAGCTACAAATTAAATAAAGAATTTGATTTTTATTTGTGCTGCATTTTTTTGTTAGTGTGACTGCGTTCGGATTTCACATCTGGTATCAGAGCCAGACTGCGTCGTTCGTCGGGCACGGTTCCCGAGGCGAAGTTAGGTCAGCGCGGGCATGGTTCCCGAGGCGCGACCAGGCGCGCATCCCGAAGCAGTTCGCAGTAGGGCTCGAATCCCGAGGTGGATCGCGAGCAGGCTCGAGCACGCATCCCGAGGCAATTTGGGCATGGATCCCGAGGCAGAGGTGGCAACGACACGACAGTCGAGGCGACACATGGCAGCGGCTCAAATTTTGAGGTGACTGGATACGTGGCAGTTGCAGAGCTCGACACGTGGCGAGCAATGATTGGCGGCAGGTGGCGTTGTTTGCAGCAGGCTGCGGCGTTGTGGTTTGGAAAAATTTTTCCACGTGGTAGATGGCGGCTGGGTCCACGTGGCACTCAGCAATTGACGAGGTCGGGCGGTAGAAATCCGGTCGCGAATCGAGGGTTAAAAACCCCCGCTGTGCAATCGCACAGCCCATGTGGGATTTATCCCACAGTTTTTTTTAAAAAAGAAATCGCCCGCCGGCGATTACAAAGCGGACGGGACAGAGATTAACTCCCGTCCGCAGCTGTGGTGTAGCGGACAGAGTTGTCCGCTTGTAAGGTGGAGGTACGCGGGTCGATTCCCGCCCGCTCCACGGGAATAAAAAATATATTTTTTAAAAATTTTGTGCCCGCCATTGAAATAAGTAGATTCTCGCCCTTGTTGATTCCCATCCATTAGCTTGGTGTATTGGATCGTTGGACCTGTTGTTGAGAGGAGGTTAGTGGGTCAAATCCCGCGAGCGCCGCACGAAAGAAAATTTTTTTTTTAGAAAATTTTGGTCGCCGAGAAATAAAAGGGTGGTGGCCCTTGTTTATTTCCGTCGGCCTATTTGGCACAGCGGCTAAGGTGCCCGCGCAGTGACAAGGAGGTCGCGGGTTCGAGCTTGATGGAAAGTGACGGGAAGTCTTCCGGAGCACCCATTTAGCACCTCCAAAATTTTTTGGACTCCCCGTCTCATGACGGGGGTGGCACGCCAGGGGCGCTGCCCCTTGGAACCCCGTTTAAGGGTTCAATATTGAAGTGGAGCCAGAGCCAGCGGAGCCAGAGCCAGTGGAGCCAGAGCTAGAGCTAGAACCAGTGTTGGGGAGTCTCACAACAAGCAATCAGTAAGAGAATTACTTTGCTTTGTAATTGCTTATTTTAGTGAAATCAAAGTTTGCTTTTAAGTAGCAGAAATGGCTGCAAATACTTGTTTGCCAATTGGTGATTGGATGTTACAAAACAGTAGATGTTTTAAGACATGAATATGCCAAAACTGAGAATGATGCAGAGGGAGGAACTCTGCTGACTGTAAAAATAGCTTGCACTATCAGAAGCTTGCTGATTCTGTAGACCATTGGAGTTGATTCTGATTTTGTTGGTTGCTATTTGCTGCTATTGTTTGAATGCAATTCTGACAAGGAGTACCATTGTTTGGTGAGTCACACTGCTACCCAAATAAGTGAGAACCACGTGAGACTGGTTTCACAATAAGTTGTTGCATCTTGCTGAAGAGAGACATATACGCTGAAGAGAGACATATACGCTGAAGAGAGAAGAAGAGAGGAGGCAGTGTTGTGACATGGAAAGGATGAAAAAGCTATTTTTTGACAGAGTTGGGCAGTGAGATACAGTGAAGAGATTTATAGAACTGATTGCATTAAAAATACAGAAGAGAGTTTTGCTACTGTTTGGTACCAATAAGACATAAAGGCTACATCGATTCAGGAAAAGAGTGGCTGAGAACTTTGTGGAAGTTTGATGAATGGTGAATTGCAGAATGGCAACCATGTATGAAGATTTGGTTGTGCCTAAATTCGATGGAGATGATTATGCTTATTGGAGCATAAGAATGAAAACTTTATTGATGGCCAAAGACCTTTGGAGCATTGTAGAAGAAGGATATGAAGAACCTTCAAATTGGAGCAGCCTTCAGGAAGATGAAAGAAGAGAGAAGAAAGAGCAGCAATACCAAAATTGCTTAGCCCTTATGGATTTGAGAAGAGGAATGGAAAAGAATGTTTTTCCTCTTATAGCCAATTGTAGATCAGCTACAATGGCATGGCAAGTGTTGAAAGATACATATGGGTTTGATAAGGACACCCATAAATCCATGTGTGACAATCAAGAAGATTGTTTAAGCAAGGAGGAGCCTTGCTTTCTTGAAGAAGTTTCTGAATTAGATCCTTTTGCAGGAGCTTTTGAAGACGCATGTGAAGACATGTCTTATGAAGAAGGCATGCATGATGAATTCTTCCTTACGGTGGAAGATGATGGAGAACTTCTTCTTGATGAAAATAAAAGAAGAGGTGTGTATTCCTCAAGAGGAAGAGGAGGAAGACGAGGATTTGCAGCTGATAGAAGGAAAAGTGATGAAGAGTCCCTTCATGGAGAAGAGGATGAGAAAGAACCTAGTTCCCTAGAAGATCCTTTTGGAGAGTCTTATGAAGACTTATCTGAAGATTGTTTTGAGCAACCATGGGAGGCTCTCACTGATGAAGACGTTACTTGTGAAGGCATGAAAACTTGTAAGTATCAATTCTCTGTTTTAGAAGGAGAATATGATGAAAATTGTCAATTATTTCCTTTAGAGGGAGAATATGATGATGCAAAGCAAAATTGTATTGATGGAAAAGAGGATGAATGTCTCATTGAAGAGACAATTGTTGAAAGATCATTCTATGGGAATGATTTTTATTGTGAAGACCACTTTAAAGTGGATGATGGCTTGCTTGAAGAATCACTCCAAGAAGAAGGAAGAGAAACACTCACATTGAAGTGTTCCTTGCTTGAAGATCACCTAGATGAGGTGGTGGAAGATGAAAGATGTCTCATGGAGGAGGCATGTGCAGAAGAGTGTCTTATGAGGAAGACACCAAATCAGCTATTTATTGAAGATTGCTTCATGGAGGAGGCACAAAATAAAGATGAAGATGCAGATGATGGAGAAACACTCATAATGGAGTGTTGCATAGCTGAAGTCCACTCACATGGCGTGGAGACAAATAGAGAGTGTATTTTGGAGAATACACCAAAAATTCTCATGGAGGAGAGTGATGAAAATCTAACCACAAATTGTTGGCATAATGATGGAAAAGCAATGTTCATGACAAATCATTGGCTTGAAGACCATTCACTTGGAATGGATGTATGCTCTCTTGATAGAGCAACTCAAGATATTCTTGAAGGAGACGATAAAATTGTTCCTCTACAGGGGAAGGAAAATATTAAAGATGAAGAGGAGCTTGATTCACAAATTGTATGGGATGTTGATTCCCATGACATTGTTGATTGTAAGGCTCAATTTATGTGGGATTTTGATCCACAAGAATTGGAAATTGAAGAGGAGATGAAAGTCATAAGCTTCATGCTCAATGGAGGATATCACTCATTAGGGGTGACAAATAGAGATGCTTCTTGTTCATCCACCCAAGAAGTAAAACATGAAAAAGGAAAGATTGATAGTTTTCATGTTGTGATGACTATGAGAACATCAATGCTTGAACCTAGAAATTATTTTGTACAGGCAAATCCAAATCAAGAGTACGATTACTCATTTGGTGTAATAGAAAAAGATATTGATGGGTTCCATGTTATGGAAACATCAATGAAAGAAGAAATGAAGGGCATAAGTTTCATGCTCCATAAAGCAGATTATCTCAAGGCTGAGATAATAACAGGAAAAGAGCATTATGAGAAACACTATCTCAAGGAGGAGATAGAACATAGTGAGATAGTCACTAATGGACTTCATGATGCAATGGAGGTATCATCAAAGGAGATTGAAAATTGTCTTGAAGAGACAATTATGGTTGAAGATCACTCACTTGAAGTGGCTACATTACAGAAAATAAGTTGTCTTGAAAAGGCGACAATGTATGATTGCTTTAATGAATGGTGTTTCAACACACGACCATGGATTGATCAAAGGAGAAGAGCTCTTAGTGAAGAGTTGATGGTTGATATTGAAGCACCATACCCCAAAGGAGAACTGCAACAAAATAGCTTTATGGGAAGCACCAAATCTAATCATAGTGAAGGTAATATTTTTATGATTAATGATTTGTTTTTTGTGAGCAGGTATGAAAAGGAAGGAGAATGTCTTCCAAAGGCATTATTTAAAGGTGATTGTCTCATTGAGACAACTTTGATGAAGAGTCTTCTTGGAGCGAAGACAGTAATGAAGAACTTGGGTCACATGGATCCAAATGATGTGTTTAAAATTCCTTGGGAGAAGGAATATTGTAAAGCCATTGTTTTGAGAGAACATTTGTGTGAGGAGCAACTTTATGTTGCATATGTAATTGGTCATTGGGTGGCCATATTTGTTGTGATATTTTGTGTAGAAATATCTGAAAGAGTTGTATGGTATAATCATCTATGTGAGATGATTAATTGTAAATACTCATGTGGAGTATTGTTTAGTGATGAAGATGTAAAAGATGATCAAAATGTGAAAGTATGGTTTAAAGACCATCATGATCAAGATGTAAGAGAGTGGTTGTTGAAAACCACAAGAAGAGAGACTTTTGCTGAAGGGAGAGCTAATCAACAAAAGATGGCACTCAAGCATTTGCGTTATGGAAGAGCAACATCAAAGATGAATGAAATTCCAATGCATATTACATACTCAGGAGGAGTATTAGGAGTTGAAATATGGTTTGAAGACCATAGAATGAATGATAAAAGGAATGTGTTGGATTGGTTAATGAGAACCAATACTTATGGTATTCTGGGAATGCCATCATTTGAAGGAGCTTTTGATGAAGGGGGAGTAGCTCATCAAAAGGAGGCACTCTATTACTTGCATGAAGGAGCAATAACAAAGATGGAGGAGATCACACACAAACAATGGAAGGAGTGCCCAAGACAAACAATTTTTGATTTCTTGTTACAAAACTGGAGGAGACGAAAAATATTGAGTTTCTTCCAATGTTGTGATGCTGATGAAACTTTTTGCAAAAAGTCACATCAACATCAAGGGGGAGAATGTTGGAATTACCCCTAATTCCTAAGTATCTAGGTTAAGATTTGTTAAGGGGGAGAATGTTGCAGTGTGAATAGGGTCATCACTAAAGAGGCTTAGAAAAATCCCTTTCCTAAAGCCTTAGTGTGAACACTCCCTCCTATGGTTGTCGGCAATTTCCTCCACGTTTCCTAACTCCCTTATCCCTCCATCTCATCTCAGTTTCCTTATCCCTCCATTTCCTCTTCTCCCCTTATCCCTCCAACTTCCTTATCCCTCCGTGCTTTTCTTTCCCCTATCTTCTCCCTTCTTATCTCCTATTTCCCCTTATCTCTCCTTTGCCGACTTTCTTCCTATTCCTCCTCTATATATTATTGAATATGCATTTTGTATTAAGGTGGGGAGAGCTACAAAATAAATAAAGAATTTCTTTTTTATTTGTGCTGCATTTTTCTGACTGCGTTCGGATTTCACACCTCTGCTATAATCTATATACGTGTGGATGATAAAAGTTTTAGGGCAAATTCCAGGCGACTTTCGTTGTGTTATCCATGCTACTGACTTGTACAAGTCAACCTTGACTGCAACTTGGAGGGAGTGGATCTCCAGTTCCAATTGCCGTGGGCGACAATACATGTAATTATGCGTTGGAATATCAGATAGGATGTTTCAATCATGGCAAAAGACAGAGCACCTAATAATTGAGCATAATGTGGTTCGAACGCGGGTTTTCTTTTTCCATATGCAGAATTAAAGCTTGACACGGATATGATATGTTCTGTGGACCTCACATTTGCAGATTGAATCAAAGTTGGTAGAGGCATTTATCGGATCTCAACTTGCCAAATTGTATGTATGGTGCGCCCAAAGATTCAATATCTTTGAAGTGTACGCCAGTGGAAACATATCTTTGAAGTGTACGCCAGTGGAAACGGAAGGAAATACAAGTCAAGTTGGGGAGTCTATTCCCACTTCAAAAAGATATCTTTATATGCAAGTGGGAGTGAAAGAGAGACGTGCATGCTGCATGCTACTCAATACTGTTGAAGGATCCTTATCTTTGTAGGTAAAAGCTCAATCTCCAATCCCATGGTCAGTAAAGTAAACTTTAATATTTTGCTTACGAGAAGTTTAATTAAGAGGATTTTAAAAGACTATTTTAATTAAGAGGATTTAAAAGACTATGGTCAATGTTTAGTTGATAAATACATAATGAATAAGTACTATAATCTTTAGTTTATCTATTTGTTTATTTTGTTTTTACCCGTGAATAAATTTTATTGTAATTATAAATTATAAATTATATTTGATTGGTAAAGAAGGTAACATTTTTTACAATGTTCTTAAGATTAAAGGTTATACGAGACTACTTTCCTTAAAAAAAAAAAAAAAAAAAAAAAAAAAAAAATTGTCCACAGTTCAACCTACTACCAACCTTAAACATATATTCAAGCTTCCAAAATATCCACCATTAAACTAATCAAAATCATACTAATAATCCTCAAGGAAGTTTCAATCTGTATTTTTTTACTATTGAGTGCAAGGTTTCTATTATTAGTCTCATTCAAGTTATGCATAGTAGTAATTCATTTGTTTTATTTAAATATACTAATTATTTAAATATAAAAATTGAGAAAAACTAATATTAATTGTTTTTTATATTTATTTAATTTTATATTATAAATAAATAAATCTTGTAGGTGTAAACTTTTTTTAGTATAAAATGTTTGTACATATTAATATTATTTATTTATATATATATATATATATATATATATATATATATATATATTAAATTAACGAGTTGATTTGACATTTTATATATATATATTTATATTGAAGTAATGCAAAGTACAACAGGTGCAGCCATACTCGGGGGCATATCAATAGAGTCCTCCCTTTTCATGATTTGAATTGAGGTAATCGAGATGAAACACCAACATAATACCATTGGGGTATCTTGATAGAGATAATTTTGTGGATATTTTTCTTAATAATAAGTATTAAATTATAAAATTATTATAGTCATATGACTGTTTATATTTGACATTAATGTTAGTTTTTTTAAAACAATATAATTAGGTTTCTGTTTTTTTTTTATTTAGTAGAAAGAGAATATATTAATAATTATGTACCTTCAAGAAAAAATTTCAATACTTTTTATTTTCCTCCAATCCATAGTCTAAATTTTGCTTTCTTACATCAGTCACAATGTCATCCTCTTTATATTTTTGTAATAAAAAACCTTACTTTTTGAGAGCGATGGGGGCAACAAGTGTATGTACCAACTTAGGGAGCAGATCATCGTAAAAATTTAAAATTCCTAGTGGAAAAACCAAGGATCAGGAGATGGTGGAGAGGATGACCTTGATATTGGATCTTAAGCAAACGACAAAGTGGAAGTTATCAACATTGGGGACCCGAAGAACATGAGTGATAAAAATGAGGGGATTCATAGTGAGAAGGGGATCCTCAACTTGACCCACCTCGAAAGATATCATTGGGGTCCTATGCAAATGTCCTGAACAATCGAATAGAAAATTCTACTCCTAAAAGAGGTGAAAACCCTAAGGTTTTTATCCAAAAAGATAGAGATATTATAATCCCACATAGAGAGATGGAGTTCATGATTGCTCAAAATTCCCTGTCTGTAGTGGGTAAGTTTGTTGGAATGCACCCAGACATAGAAAACATCAAGAAATGAGTCGTTGGAAAATGGTATCCAAGTGGCAATATGGAAATTTTAACCTAAAATATGTTTAGAGGTAAGAAATCCTTACCAAAACATCTTAGATGAATATCCTATCATGGAATATGAGAGGGTTAAATGGGTGACCCAAGTAGAGGCTGGTTTCATCCATGAGAATTGATTTGAAACCTAGTATCATTGTGTTACAAGATATAAAGATTGATAATGACAATAATGATAGAATTGCCAAAATTTTATGGAAAAATTAAATTCATCTCAAGCCCAGCTCAAGGTACGACTAAAGGATTGTTATGTCTATAGGACCCTATCAAAATTGAAGGAAGACTCATTTTTGCTTTGGACAGGATAGTCAACATCATTTTCTTAAATAAAGACACTAAAACCTAGTGGGTTCTATCAAATATCTATGCCCCTAATAACCCATGAATTTGATTAAATCTATGAAATTTTTGAGTCAAATGAGGCATATTTTCCAAAGAGAAGCATGGATGCTTGTTGGTGATTTCAACACCCCACTCTATCCATTAGACAAAAGTGGAGGTAACCCTATTTTGCCAAGGTGTTATGAATATTTTTTTGATTTTGTGAATGAAAATGAGCTAATGGATATTCACTTGAGGTGGGCTAAATATACTTTGACCAATATGAAGAACACAAGCTTATACTGAGAGGGGGGTGAACAGTATAAGACCACTTTTTACTTTTCTTTTCCAATCAATATTATGCAATGTATAGATAGCAATATAAATAGTAGTAATCAAAGAAATTCATAAATCACCACACACAATAAAGACACCAAAATTTACGTGTTTCACCCAATGTGAGCTACTCCATAGAGAAAATCTTTCACTAAATTTTCCTCAATCAATCTCTTGGGAATACTTTCCTTATTACAATTTTTATGGATCTCCATCCAAAGGAGACACCAATCCCCTAATCAAAGTTTATGGATCTCTATCCCCAGGAGACACCAATATCCTAACTCTACTGTGGTTGGTGATCCTCTAGAAGACCTCTGCCTCCACTACCCTTAGCAAATGGAACTCTATCCATAGAAGACACCTATCCTCCTTGCTCTGGCTAGAGATATCTATCCTCAACTATGTCATCTCCAAATATCTATCTCCAATATATACTAAACACAATCCTTCATTCTATCCAAATCTATCCTCAATATCTATTTCTAGTCTAGCACAAACCTATCCTCAAATCTACAACAAACTCTATCCTTGAATTTTTACTAACCACAGTCCTTCGATATAGCACAAATCTTTCCTCAATATCTATCCTCAAGCCTTAACTCAAAGCTTGAATTAATCTCAAATCAACTCTGCTAAATCTACCCCAAACCTTAACTCAAGGTTTGAATAAATCAATAAAATTTGCTCTCAAGTATTCTCAAAGACTTGTCTCAATTCTGTCTTGTAAGATTCCATAAAATCTCACACCAATTTGTCCTCAAGTCCTCTCTAGAACTTGTCCAATATGCTCAATAAGTCCTCACAAGAACTTATCCAAATTTACTCTCAATCTATATTGTAAGATTCCAGAAAAGTTTACCCAAATTTGTCCACAAGTCTTCTCAAAGTCTTACCTCAAATATGCTCAACAAGTCCACACTAGAACTTGTCCAATCTCATAGAAACATAAAAAGAATTGTTAGAGACTCAATATGCTCTATACTCATCACAATGACTAATCAATTTCAATCACTCTTTCAGAAACATACAAAGAATTATTAGAGACTCAATATAATTCACATTCACCTCAATGCGTAATCACTTTATCAAATCAATTTATAATATAAAATAGTTTGTTTTATAGAACTTGAAAAATCACTACACACATTCACTTTACTAGGTTCAACCAACTCTAGTCAACCAATCACTCAATGAAACAATCCTTGCTTACAAATCCTAGCCCAAGCATATAAACCTTCACTCAAAATATTTCAACAGTGCTTATCAACCAATCTCACATAACAATGATACTCATGTTATTTTCAAATCCTAATTCAAGTTCTTCATTCAACCAATGGATTTAACAACAATGATTATAAAACAATCTCACATAACAATGGTACTCATGTTCTTTTCAAACCCTAGCTCAGATTCTTCACTCAACCAATGGCTTCAATAACAATGCTTATAAACCAAGGTTTTAACAACTCTTTATTCCAGAAAATCTTGAATCATTAACTCAACACACTCAATAAGGAAATCAAATTAAATCCTTTTCATTCCAAACTTATTTTCCATAAAATCAACCAATCAACTCAATTAAGGAAGAATATGCCCATACCTTTTTCTTGATGATGAAGGAATTTCAAAACTCTGTCACAACCACAAAAACTTATTTGCAAAGCTCAAAGAAGTTATAAGATGATAAACTCTCTCAATGGTACAATGCAAATATCAAAACATACATACACCTTGTCACTCCATCTTAAAGAAAGCATCCATCAACATATACAAAACTATTTGACAAAATACACCTTATACTCTCCCAGTTAAAATAATATCCAACACCAAGAATAATGTCAATACAATATACTTTTCAAAATAAATCAATGGCAAAAATTCCTCTCAAAATTTAACCAACACTTTTAATCTTCAATAAACAAATATGTCACAAATATTTTATTTTTAAAAAATAAAGCTAACTCTTTATTACTCCAATTAACCAAAATTATGATTAATTAAAATATCTTTTATCTATCCCTTTTAACTCCCTAGGACCTCATGTCAAACCTTAGGCATCATAAAATATATTAAAAAGTTTATTACCTTTGCCTTGGTGAGACTCGAACTCATGATGTTGCCTCTACCAGTGCCCTAGCTAGGGCTCCAACCGCCACGTGAGCTAGGTGCTCATTTAGGGAGTAAAGAGCACCACATGCTCTATATTCCTCCCTTTATACACCTATGCAAAAATCATGCGTCGCTTCCTTCAACACTTCAAACACAACCAACAAAAAATGTTGTTTCTGCAAATCGATCGTAGGTCACTCTATGCCCAAACACCTTAACCTTCGACCACTTGCCACTATGCCATGCTACCTAGATGGTTATTGAATTTTGGACCTCTCCAAATTTATCCTTTTTTTGCTAGCATTTAAAATAAGAATTTTGTCTTCTTCTTTGCACGAATTCTCACAACACACGATTGCACTTTTTTATTCGAACAAAGAATATCCAAATGCCACTAAGGCATATAGTTTATATACCAATTACCACCTTCAAAATTTAACATCCGTGCTTTGATATTTAACTACATAAATTATTTAAATTCTTTAGAATTTAAATACTATAAATTAACTTTTAAATCCTTTTGGCTTTATTAAAGTCTTCTTTGATTTTACCACTTTGTATAAATAATATTTATTTATAAAATTTAAATTCAATTTGAATTTAAATGTTTTATAAAATAAATATGAACACTTCCTTTGGATTTTTTGAAAAACATTTTATTTTTTCTCAAACATGGTTTTAATAAAAACTCTCCTACTTATGCTTCCACATAATATTAAAAATATTATGAAGCTCTTTTGCCATTAACCTTTTCATTTTTCCTTTTGAAATTTTGACATCAATGGTATCTTATTCCTTGACATCAATGACAACTTTGTTCCTTGACATAAATGACAACTTTGACTCAAAATGTCCAACAATATCCCCCTTTGTCACTGATTGCAACCCAAATTATTTTCACCAAAAGCTTAATTTTTTTTCTTTGCTCCTCTTGGATCATTGCTTTCTTCAAATATCTCCTCTTTACTCAAATACCAAATCTCTCCCCCTTTGACATCAATTACAAAGGCTCACCTTTGGGGCTTAGGACTAAGAATGAGCCTCTTAGCTTAGCCCCTCCCCCACTTCCTCTTGAGGTGGTTAATTCTAGGGTGGGAGTACTTCTACTCCCATAAAGCACTGGTCTTTACCTTTATCCTCTTTTCTTCTTATTTGATTCTTCTGATTCCTCTGACTATTCCTTTCTATGTCCATATTATTATTCTTATTCCTATTCTTATTTTTGTTCTTGTTCATGGTCATATTTATGTTCTTGTTCTTGTTCCTGTTCATATCCATATCCATTTTTCTGTTCCTGTTACTATTTTTGTTCCTATTCATACTTGATTCTAGAATATCTTCTCTACATCACTTTTTTGTGTGTCCATCATTATTTGACTTATAAAACTTAATGTTATTATACCTTAGAGGTGTACATGTATTAGGATTTCTTCTAGTGAAGCTATATATTTTTCTGTCATGAACCCTACAATTCATTGCCTTGTGACCAAACTGATTACATGGCAATACCCATGAGAAAATTATTTGTTCTCATATTCCTTTCTTTCATGTGTCTTGCACTATGAAGCCATGTGCCCAAATATGTGACATAAAAAAAATATTTTATTCAATTTTCCTTCATCTTGACCTTATTGGTATCATAGTCTCTCTTGACCTAGTTTGATTGTTGTTCCATATTTTTTTTCTTTGTGCATTGTTACAGTCCTTGTTGAAATTTCTATTGTCTAACTCATCCTTAGATGTCTCACTCTCTCTTACATTGTCTTCTTCTAAATTTTCTTCTTCAAAACTTGATGTTGACCTCTCTTCTTGTTTCTTTTGAGCCTATTCAAAACCAAGACCTATTTTTTTTTTGACCTTCTTTGTACCTTGATCATATTATCCACAATATTTGAACTCTTTCCAAACCTTTGTAGCTTACTCTTGGACTTTCTAAATCTTCCCCTAGTAGGGCTACTTCTTTTTCTAACCTTTCACATTCTAAGGCCTTTGCTTCTAAATTATCCTTGAACTTCTTTGTCTTAGCCTTTGATTTGTCTAGATCCTCTATAAGCATTTTTCTTTCTTCATCACATTCTTAAAACTAAAACTCAAGTTTAGATTTTGATGAGGATTGATGTTAGATCTTTCATATGACCCCTCTAGTAGTTCCTAGCTAGGTTTGCATAGTTTATTTCTAGCAAATTCATATTGTAAGTGAGTCTCCTTCTCACATGCACTTGTGGGCACTAGTTGTCTTCTAGTTGTCATTTAGAGTGTTAGTTAGTAAGTGTGAACTCAAAGTAGGAAGTGTGTACTTCAAGATAGCTAAAATGGATCTTCTAGTTAGCAATATTCCTTTCTCTTAACTTAGAAGTTTACGTGCATTCTCCTTTGCACCTTTGTAGCTTTTGGTTAAGCATATTAGATCAAATCCATGATTTCATGGGTTGGTTATGTATTTTGGGCCATTAGTGCCTATATATTGAATTGTAAATAATAGAACACTTAGTTGGATTTTCAATCCTTTTCATTGGTATCAGAGCCTAGTTCATGTTTGCACTAGGGCTTGTGAGGTGAGAGGATAGGATATAGTATTATTATGAGAAATATTTTCTCATTGAGGACTCGATTTAAGCCCAAAGGGAGCTTAAAAACCATTCGGAGAAGGAAGTTCCTTCGTCGACAAACCCCTCGTTCCAACTTTTTGCTTATGCTCAAGAGGTATAGGAAAAGTTTGCCCCAGAGTTCTTTGTATACTGATCCTTGGAAGGGATTGGATCGTAGCTACGGTCCAATTAGGATTAGGGAGCCATTTGACCCTGTTGCCCCCCCATTTTCGAGTACTGAAGAGCTCTAGGAGGTCATCAAAGCTAGGTCGTGTGTCGACTTAGATCTGGGTGCCTTTCAAACGCTGGTCGTGTGTCGACCGGATCTTGAAAGGAGAGCTACTGGTGGGAGCTGGTTGCTCACATTTTTACAATTTAAGCTTTTAAAATTTTAGAATTAACCCCCCTGGTTAATTTTTAATTTTTTTTTAATTGTAATAGAACAACCTTTATTTTAAGTTAATATATTATTTTATTAATATATTAGTGTTGTTGCTGCTGCCTTGTAAAAAAAAATACAGCAAATTTTATTTTTTATTTTTTGGCAGCTTCGGCCTAGCCTCGGCTGCATTCGGCAGCGCATGCCAGGCCTTTGGCAGCATTTGGTAGCCCACGGCAGCATTCGATGCTTGCCGTAGCTTGCCAGTAAACTGCCATCGGGCAACAGTCGACGACAAAATTTTGTTTTTGCACATTTGCCTTGGGAATTGTGCCAGGCAAGATTGGTTTTCTGCACCTCGGTATCCGTGCAACTGGAGGATGACAATTTTCATGCAGGGTACTTGAAGATCAGTTCCAGTTAAGACAGCCAAAGCATGGGTAGATTATTGTAATTTTTATTTATTTTTACTATTTAAGGTAGCATGTTAAATTTAATTTTTATTAATTTAATTTTTAATAACTTGATTAAAATTCATTAATCTTTGATTTAATGAAATTTTTTTTTTTTTAATTAAGTTATTTTAAAATTAATAAATGTTAAATTGCACCTTAGATTAGTTTAAAATTTTCAAAATTTTCAGCCTTAGGAGTAAAATTTTCAAATTTTGAAGCACTCCATTGTAACAAGGAAAAAGTTCCATTTTTCTTTCCTTGATTAGTGCTTTCTCATTTTTACTCCTGGCTTATACCCAGGAACACATGGCTTCTGACTTGGCTGCCCAAGTGGCGGAATTGGCCCATGTTGTAAACACTTTGGCAGATAAGGCTAATGACACTACCATGGCAGAAGTCCTTGGCAATCTTGCCATGAAGGTAAATGACATTTCTTTGCATAATGCTTCAACTTCTGCTCATGATTCTCGTCTGAGAGTTCGTTGTGAAGTTCCATTGTATGATGGATCCAGGAACCATGATGTCTTGAATAGTTGGATTCTTGACATGAGTTCTTGGTTTTCTTTTTCTCAACTTTCAGAAGATGATATAGTGCCTTATGCTAAGCTAAAACTTTTTGGCTTAGCCAAAGTACTTGTTGAATGAGAAAGAGGACACGATGTACTCACTTCATGGGATGAGCTTGTACAATGTCTTAAGACCAATTTCTATCCTTCAAATTATTCTAGGGAATTGGTTATTAAATGGTTTCATTTTCGACAAGGTACTAATATGTCTGTACAAGAATATATTTTCCAATTTAACAGGTTCAGAATACTTGTAAATGTGGAGGATGATGTTCCAAGTTTGATTCTCAAATTTCAAAGTGGCTTATTGGAGCATTTGTACAGGGAACTAATGTTTGTTTCTATGGAAACGTTGGATTCGATTTTCAACCAGGCGCGACTTGCGGAGGACAAGTTTAAGGTGCAATCGCAGGCATTTCGCACACCTGTTACTCAAGTGGTTGCAAACTCATCAAAAGGGAATAATTCTTTCTCACAAAAGAAGAATTTTGCTCAAAAGAAGAATGTGTCTTCTCCATATCCTTCTTCTCCTTCCCCTTCCGCTTCTACTCCTTCTAAATCTTCTTCTTCTTCTTCTAAGAAATTCTGCAATTATTGTAAGAAGAAAGGGCATGAGAAAGCTGATTGCTTTAAGCTTAAAAAGAAGAGTTTAGTAATTACTACTCAAGAGGAGGATGCTTCCAAGGGTCCCCTTGAGTCTGTAGGAGAGAGTAGAGTATATACAGAATTACGAGGTAAGCTTAATGAAGTTACGTTAGTAAATGTAAGTTCTTCAGAAAGGGCTCGTGATGCTTTGTTCATCACTCAAGCCCACTTACTTCATAATTTTGCAACTGATTGTATAGTGGATAATGGCTCGCAGAAAAATCTAATTGCGAGGTCCATTATCGAGCGTTTGAAGTTACCTATGGAGCCTCATCCTCAACCTTATTCTTTGGGTTGGAAGGATAGTGGAAGAGGCTCAGAAATCACCCACACTTGCACTTTAAAATTTGCACTTGGCCCACATTTCATAGATCAAGTCACTTGTGATGTGACTCCTATGGATTGTTGTGGGATTTTGCTTGGACAACCTTTTTAGTATGATAGGAGAGCTGTTTATGATGCTTTCAAAAGAACCTATACACTTCAAAAATATGGTAAGGTCTTTCTCATTAAAAACACCAACACTCCTAATATCATTCTAAGTTCCAAGCAAACGAAAAGAGTAATTAAGAAAGGTGGTGATGTTGCTCTAATTTTCATTCACTCTCAAAACACTTCTACATCTACATCCATTACAAAGCAACACTCTTCAATGGATAAAATATTGCAAAGTTATTCACACATATTTCAGGAGCCAAAGTCTCTTCCTCCAATTCGCACAATTAATCACAACATTGAAATAATTCCAGGTTCTTCTCTTCCTAATGCTCCCATGTATAGACAATCTATTTTGCAAAATGAAGAACTAAAAAGGCAAATAGAAGATTTGTTGTCTAAGGGTTTCATTAAGGAAAGTACTTTTGCTTGTGCCTCACCTATTTTGTTAGTTCTTAAGAAAGATGGCACTTGGAGATTATGCATTGATTTTCGTGCTTTGAACATAATTTTTGTGAAGAATAGATATCCCTTACCCCGCATTGATGATTTATTAGATCAGCTTCAAGGAGCTAAGTTCTTTTCAAAAATAGATCTCAAAAGTGGATATCATCAAGTGCATATCCAAGTTGAGGATACATGGAAGACAACTTTTAAGACGAAGATAGGCCTCTTTGAATGGTTGGTCATGCCCTTCGGTCTTACTAATGCTCCTGCAAACTTCATGAGGTTGATGAATGATGTATTTCGTGAAGTCCTTGACAAATTTGTCATAATATATCTTGATGATATATTTATTTTCTCAAAAACTTGGGAGGAACACCTTAGGCATATCCAACAAACCCTTGATCTTCTTGCGAAGAATCAATTATATGCCAATTCTTCCAAGTGTTCTTTTGGCAATACTTTAGTTTCTTACCTTGGCTATGTGATTAGTGAGAGTGGAATTTAGGTAGATCCCATAAAAGTTGATGTTTTACTTAAGTGGTCCCCTCCTACAACTCTCACTGAGTTAAGGAGTTTCCTAGGACTTGCGAATTTTTATCGCAAGTTCATTCCTCAATATTCCACCCTTGCAGCTCCATTGCATTATCTCACTAAGTCCAAAACTCCATTTCATTGGGAGAAAAGCCAAGAAGTTGCCTTTGAGAAACTCAAAAAGAAACTGTGTACAGCACCTATGTTAACTTTACCTGACCTCTCTCAACCTTTTGAGGTTGAAACAGATGCCTCTAAAGTTGCCATAGGAGATGTGCTCAAACATAATGGTCATCCAGTTGCTTATCATTCAGAAACTTTTTCTGCTGCTAAGTTGAACTATTCTATATATGACAAGGAGTTGTATGCACTAGTTCAAGCTATTAAGTATTGGAGACACTATATTTTTGGAAAAGATACAGTAGTACACACTGATCATATGCCTCTCAAGTTTTTACAATATCAAAGTAAAATTGAAGAATCAAGACATATGAAGTGGTCCTCTTACCTCCAACAATTTCACTTGGTGATCAAGTACAAAAATGGGAAGAGTAATACTGTTGTTGATTGTTTGAGTAGGCCTCTAGCCACTCTTGCCTTAACAGTTATGTCCACTTCACACTTGGGATTTCAGACTTGGCCTAATCAGTATTCTTAGGATCCTGATTTTGGAAAAATATTTGAGCAAGTGAGTAAGCCTTCTTCTTCCAATTTGCATCCTTTCCAAGATTTCTACATCAAAGAAGGACTTCTTTACAAATTGGACAAGGTTTGTGTTCCTTGTGAGCCTAGAGTGTCACTTCTTAAGGAAGCTCATTCTACACTTTATGGTGGTCACTTTGGGAAGCATAAAACACTTCATCATTTGCAATGATTTTTCTATTGGCCTAAAATGCAGAGGGATGTGTTGAGATTTCTCAAATAGTGTGTAGTTTGTTGTCGCTCAAAACCAGCTAATAGGAAGTTTGGCTTAGGCATGCCTTTGCCCATTCCTTCCCATCCTTGGGAAAGCATTTCCATGGATTTGGTTAGTGGTTTTCCTATGACAGTGCGCCAACATGATTGTGTGTTCGTGGTGGTTGACAGATTCAGCAAAATGGCTAAGTTTATTCCATGCCGCAAGACAAGTTCTGCATCAGACTTAGCTCAATTTTTCTTTGATAGTATTTGGCGTTCCTTTGGTCTACCTACCAGCATTATCTCGGATCATGATTCATGCTTTGTGGGTCACTTTTGGCGTTCTTTGTGGAAGATTTTTGGAGTTTCCCTTAACTTTTCTATCACCTATCATCCACAGTCCGATGGGCAGACTGAAGTGGTAAACCGTACACTTGTGCAAAGTTTGTGAATCTATCATCACGCTTCACCAAAAAAGTGGGACTTGAGTCTCATGCATATTGAACATGCCTATAATAGGGCCCTACATTCTTCTACAGGTCATTCACCCTTTGAAGTTTGTATGGGATTTCAGCCTTTGGCACCTTATGAGTTACCTTTGTCTTTGCCTTCTCCTGTCACTTCACATATTTAGAAGGAGCAAGACAAGGCACACTCATTTATTCAACACTTGCACAATCTTCAACAAAATGTGGTTGAGATTTTGCAAAAAACACAGCAGCAGCAGCAGAAAAAGGCCATGGATCGACATCGAATTCCTCATCCATTTCAGGTTGGTGATAAGGTTTGGTTGCATCTTGAAAAGCGGCGTTTCACTGATAAGACTCATAGAAAAATCAAACCAATTCTCTATGGACCTTATACTATTCTTCAGCAGGTGTCCGAGAATGCTTTTCGCCTTGATCTTCTCGCACACTTGGGAATTCATGACATCATCAATGTAGATCTCTTGAAGTTGTACTTTGACTCTACATTGGAGACTGCACCAGCTATCAGTCATCCTGTGGACATGGTTCCTAAAGCTCAGTTACCATTGGATGCAGATCAGATCTATGACACAAAGACTCGACAGACTCGCCTGGGTCTACCACCTCATATCTTGTGGCTCGACGAGGACAGTTGCCGCATCAGGCTCGTTGGATTTCTTTTCATCAGATGTCCCATGACTTTCCTATTCTTTTGAAAGCATTGGAGTCCAATGCTTCTATTTTGGGGAGGCATGATGAGGATTGATGTTAGATATTTCATATGACCCCTCTAGTAGTTCCTAGCTAGGTTTGCATAGTTTATTTCTAGCAAATTCATATTGTAAGTGAGTCTCCTTCTCACATGCACTTGTGGGCACTAGTTGTCTTCTAGTTGTCATTTAGAGTGTTAGTTAGTAAGTGTGAACTCAAAGTAGGAAGTGTGTACTTCAAGATAGCTAAAATGGATCTTCTAGTTAGCAATATTCCTTTCTCTTAACTTAGAAGTTTACGTGCATTCTCCTTTGCACCTTTGTAGCTTTTGGTTAAGCATATTGGATCAAATCCATGATTTCATGGGTTGGTTATGTATTTTGGGCCATTAGTGCCTATATATTGAATTGTAAATAATAGAACACTTAGTTGATTGAAAATCCAACTAAGTGTTCTATTATTTACAATTCAATATATAGGCACTAATGGCCCAAAATACATAACCAACCTATGAAATCATGGATTTGATCCAATATGCTTAACCAAAAGCTACAAAGGTGGAAAGGAGAATGCACATAAACTTCTAAGTTAAGAGAAAGGAATATTGCTAACTAGAAGATCCATTTTAGCTATCTTGAAGTACACACTTCCTACTTTGAGTTCACACTTACTAATTAACACTCTAAATGACAACTAGAAGACAACTAGTGCCCACAAGTTCATGTGAGAAGGAGACTCACTTACAATATGAATTTGCTAGAAATAAACTATGCAAACCTAGCTAGGAACTACTAGAGGGGTCATATGAAAGATCTAACATCAATCCTCATTAGATTTTTACTTTCTTACCTTTTTTACTGTGTCAAGAGCATAAATAATTTCTCCCATGAGATCATATCCTTCTTACCTGATTCTTCCTTTATTTGTTTGGCTTTTTCTACATCTTAATTTTCTTTGGACTTATCTTCTATAGAATCACTTTCTTCTTTCTCTAGAGCCATTAGAATATTCTCTTCTGGTCCTTCAAGTGTATCTTCATATTCATATAACTAAAACTGAAACCATTTCTTGTGAAACTATCTTCAAGATGTCCAAAGTTACCACATCTAAAACACTTGAGAATTATTGGTGACCTTTTCTTAACTTCCTTTTCTTCAATCATGAATAGGACTTCATATTTATCATTTTCTAAAAACTATTATCACTATCAATTGAGTACTTACTTGCATTGTCTACATAGTAGCTCCTCTTTTGCCTTTGAAAGACTTTCTTTTCTTGTCTGCTTTGTCCACACTTGCTTTTATTTTTATGTATGTATCTTTTTATTCCCTATTTTTGTGATCTTGTTTATCTTCATCATTGTTATTCTTAGCTTCTTGAAAATCAATTGCATAATGACCATACTTTCAACAATTGAAACATCTAATAGATATTGCATCTCTAGATATTCTTGAATCCTTATTCCTTCTGCCATAATTAGCTTCTTCATCACTGGATAACTCATTTCTTGATTCTGACTTCTTACCCTTTGTATTCTTGACTGCTTTGAAGGCTGCTTCCTTCTGGGGATTAGGTTTTATTGTTCTCAACTCAAAAGCTATAAGAATACCAAACAACATATCTCTTTTCAAAGAATCACCATCCTTTGATTCTTCTATAGCAAAAATCGTTTCACTAAATCTTTTTGGAAGAGATCTTAAGACCTTATCACAAAAATATAATTCTTCAACCTTAATTCCAAGTCCTTGCATAGCATTAACAATCTCATCGACTCGAAGTAGATAAGTACTAATGGTTTCCTCATTCTTCATTCTTAAATCTTCAAATTGTCCTTTGAGATTTCATATTTTTGCTTTCTTGACACCTTTATCTCCTTCATATATACTTTGCAATTTATCCAACATTCCTTTTGCATCTTGAAAATGCATAACTTTTATGGACTCTGTTCTATACAGACCTCTCAAAATTGCATTAATTGCTTTAGAATTTTAATGTTGTAGAAGCTTACCTTCCTTATCTGTAGGTGGATCAACTGAGAGATCGTATCCATTTTCAATTTTTTCCCAAATCTCATTTCTAAGTGCCATCAGTTAAATCTTCATTCTCATACTCCAATATATGTAGTCACTCCCATCAAATACTAGATCTGAATTATATGAGGATCCATTCTTAGAATCTATTATGTTCTTGTAAGCTTTTCTTTCAAGTTGTTAAAATCTTTCGAAGGAACCCGCTATGATACCAATTGAAGAACACAAGCTTATACTGAGAGGGGGGTGAACATTATAAGACCACTTTTTACTTTTCTTTCCCAATAAATATTATGTAATGTATAGATAGCAATATCAATAGCAGTAATCAAAGCAATGCATAAATCACCACACACAATAGAGACACTAGAATTTATGTGGTTCACCCAATGTGGGCTACTCCACAGAGAAAATATTTCACTAAAATTTTCTCAATCAATCTCTTGGGAATCCTTTTCCTATTACAATGTTTATGGATCTCTATCCAAAGGAGACACGAATACCCTAATCAAATTTTTTGGATCTTTATACATAGGAGACACCAATCTTCTAATTTTGCTCTGGCTAGTGATCGTCTAGAAGACCTCTTCCTCCACTACCCTTAGTAAATGGAACTATATCCATAGAAAACACTTGTCCTCCCTGCTTTGGCTAGAGATATCTATCCTCAACTTTGTCACCTCAAAATCTTTATCTCAAATATATACTAAACACAGTCCTTCGGTCTAGCACAAATCTATCCTCAATCTTTGTCATTTTTTTGGCATAAACCTATCCTCAAATCTGCACCAAAATCTATCCTCATATCTATACTAAAAATAGTCTTTCATTCTAGCATAAATATTTCCTCAATATCTATCCTCAACCCTTAACTCAAATCTTGATTCAATCTCAAATAAAATTTGTTGGATCTGCCTCAAACCTTAACTCAAGGTTTAAACAATTCAATCAACTCTACTCTTGAGTATTCTCAAAGACTTGTCTCAATTCTACCTTGTAAGCTTCCACAAAAGCTCACACCAATCTATCCTCAAGTTCTCTCTAGAAATTTTCCAATCTTCTCAATAAGTCGTTACAAGAACTTATCCAAATCTACTCTCAATCTATATTGTAAGCTTCCACAAAAGCTTACCCAAATATGTCCACAAGTCTTCCAAAGACTCACCTCAAATCTGCTCAACAAGTCCACCCTAGAACTTTTCCAATCTCATAGAAATATAAAGAGAATTGTTAGAGACTCAATATGCTCTATACTCATCACAATGCTTAATCACTTTCAATCACTCTTTCAGAAACATACAAAGAATTGTTAGAGACTCAATATGCTTCACATTCACCTCAATGCTCAATCATTTTCTAAAATCAATTCAGAATATAAAATAGTTTGTTTTATAGAACTCTAACAATCACTACATGCATCCACTTGACTAGGTTCAACCAACTCTACTCAACCAATCACTCAATGAAATAATCCTTGCTAACAAACCCTAGTCCAAGCACATAAACCTTCACTCAAAATGTTTTAACAATGCTTATCAACCAATCTCACATAAAAATGATATTCATATTATTTTCAAACCCTAGTTCAAGTTCTTCACTCAACCAATGGCTTTAACAACAATGCTTATAAAAAATCTCACATAATAATGATACTCATGTTATTTTCAAACCCTAGCTTAGATTCTTTACTCAGCCAATGGCTTCAACAACAATGCTTATCAACCAAGGTTTTAACAACAACTCTTTATTCTAGAAAATCTTGAAGCATTCACTCCACACACTCAATAAGGAAATCAAATTTAATCCTTTTCACTCCAGACTTGTTTTCCAAAAAACCAACCAATCAACTCAACTAAGGAAGAATGTGCCCATACCTTTTTCTTGATGATGAAGGAACTTCAAAAATTTATCACAACCACAAACACTTCTTTTCAAATCTCAAAGAAGTTATAAGATGATAAACTCTCTCAATGGTACAATGCAAATATCA
This sequence comes from Wollemia nobilis, assembly GCA_028583015.1. Classification (NCBI taxonomy): domain Eukaryota; kingdom Viridiplantae; phylum Streptophyta; class Pinopsida; order Araucariales; family Araucariaceae; genus Wollemia; species Wollemia nobilis. The sequence goes on from JAQPPZ010002499.1 coordinate 6,695,474, forward strand.
AAACATACCTACACCTTGTCACTCCATATTAAAAAAAGCATTCATTAACATATACACAAATATTTGACCAAATACACCTTATAATATCCCAGTTAAAATAATGTCCAACACCAAGAATAATGTCAATACAATATCCTTTTCAAAATAACTCAATGGCAAAAACTCCTCTCAAAACTTAACCAACACTTTTAATCTTCAATAAACAAATATGTCACAAATACTTTATTTTTAAAAAATAAAGCTAACTCCTTATTCCTCCAATTAACCAATATTATGATTAATTAAGATATATTTTATCTATCCCTTTTAAATCCCTAGGACCTCATGTCAAACCTTAGGCATCATAAAATATATTCAAAATTTTATTACATTTGCCTTGGTGGGACTCGAACTCACGACGCTACCTCTACCAATGCCCTAGCTATGACTCCAACCACTGCGCGAGCTAGGTACTTGATTAGGGAGTAAAGATCACCACATACTCTATATTCCTCCCTTTATGCACCTATGCAAAAATCATGTGTCACTTCCTTCGATGCTTCAAACACAACCAACCAAAAATGTTGTCACGAATTGATCATGGGTCACTCTGCACCTAAACACCTTAGCCTTTGAACACTTGCCACTAGGCCACACTACCTATATGGTTGTTGAATTTTAGCCCTCTTTGAATTTATCCCTTTTTCGCTAGAACTTAAGACAAGAATCTTGTCTTCTTCTTCGCACAAATTCTCACAACACATGATTGCACTTTATTATTCGAACAAAGGATATCCAAATGCCACTAAGGCATATAGTTTATATGCCAATTACCACCTTCAAAATTGAACGTTGATGCTTCGATATTTAACTAATTAATTTATAAATTATTTAGATTCTTTAGAATTTAAATTCAATTTGAATTTAAATATTTTATAAAATAAATATTAACACTTCCTTCAGATTTTATGAAAAACTTTTTATTTTTTCTCATACATGGTTTTAATAAAAACCCTCATACTTATGCTTCCACATAATATTAAAAATATAATGAAGCTCTTTTTACCATTAACCTTTGCATTGTTCCATTTGACCTTTTGACATCAATGGTAGCTTATTCCATGACATCAATGACAACTTTTACTCAAAATGTCCAACACAAAAGGTGGTTTGGCAACTAGCATATTTAGTTGAGACTTGATAGATTTTTTATTTTTAAAGAAGCTATTAATCTATTTGGTGATTCCACACTCCATGCTCGACCCAAAATATTTTTGAACCATAATCCTTTAGTTCTAGAATGTCTTTGTCTTGTTTGAACTTTAAAAACCCCATTTCAATTCAAATCAATGTGGTTGCAGCATCCTAACATTCACCGCAGGATTGAGGAATGGTGGGTCAAATATTTTCTTGGATTACAAATGCTTCAAATATCCCAAAAAAATTCATTTTATCAAAGCAAATATCAAGGTATGGAATAAAGAAGTGTTTGGAAATATTTTTGAGTGTAAACAGGATATTTCATGGTAGCTCCAGGCTATTGAAAATCAAATCCAACAAGGGAATCCAAATGCGATCATAAGAGAGAGAGAGAGAGAGAGAGAGAGAGAGAGAAAATCCTTACAACAGAGTATCATAATATTTTGGCCAAAGAATAAACCTTTCGAAGTAAAAATAAGGTCATTTTGGTTAGTATGGGAACGCTAATACAAACTATTTTCATGCTTCGAATCTTAGGCATTGAAGTACAAATAAAATTCATGAACTAATTAAGATCAATAAGACAACTACTAGTGATATTTAGGAGATTAGAAGTGAAGTAATTAACCATTTCTAGAATATTCTTGGGCCATCCCAACCAAGTTCCTCCCATGCTTTCAATGTGCTTCTTCACAATATTCCCTACCTGGTTTCCCAATATTCCAATTCTCATTTGATGAAATATTTTACAAATGAAGAGGTTAAGGAGGTTATATTTTCTATGTCACTAGATAAGGTCCCTGGGTTGGATGGGTTTCCTCCTTGTTTCTTCCAGTATTTTTGGTATGTAGTCAGTAATGATATAACTAAATTTATTCAATATGTTCAGTGTTCTAAGAGCTTACCTAGAGATAGCAACTCCACTTTTTTACTCTCATTCCTAAATCCTAGCAATGTTGATCCCTATTTGATTTTAGGACTATCAACCTCTACAATGTCATTTATAGGATTTTATCCAAAGCCATTGCTAACCAAATAAAATTTTTATTTCCAAACATCACTAACACTTTCCAAACAAGTTTCATGCAAGGGAAACTCATTACGGATGGAATTATTACAATTTTTAAGCTCATCCACTCTATAACCAGAAGCAAAACGTTGAGCCTCCTTCTTAAAATTGATATGAACAAAACCTTTGACTATGTTTCATGGAATTTTATTTTTGTTATTTTAGCTAAATTTAGATTTCATGCAAACTAGATTTCCTTGGTTAAGGAATGTCTTACTTCTGCCTAGTTCTCTGTGTTGGTCAATGGCTCAGCGGTTGGGTAATTTAAAAGCGATCGAGGATTGTGGCAGGGTGATCCAATGTAACATTTTCTCTTCATCATATTGGTGTAATCCTTGGGTAGATCCTTGAAGGTGGCGTGCTCAATAGGAGTAATTTCTAGGATAAAATATTCCTCTGTTTCCAACCCTATAACACATCAAAAGTTTGTTGATGATACTATCCTGGCGATGTGTGCATCCATTCCAAAAGCCAAAGCTATTAAAGCCATCCTAAACTTATATGAGGAAGTCGTGGGACAAAAAATCAACTTTCATAAAAGTAAAATCTATTTTTTAAATACACCCCTAAACAAATAAATCAGAATTTCCAGGATCATGGGGTGCTCAATTTTAACTTTGCCATCCATGTATCTTGGTCTTCCATTTTTTCAAGGAAACCCTAAGGATGTGATGTGGAATAATATCATTTATCGTATTCTCAAGAAGCTCACGGGATGGAAATGGGTACTATTAAGTCAAGTAACCAAAGAAACACTCATTTAGGCATACCTTCAAAGTATCCTTGTTTTCTTTATGTCCATTTTTAAAGCACCAACATCCATATGCAAGAGAATAGAATAGGTACGGAAGATATTTCTCTGATTTAGAACTAAATATCATATATGATATCCTCTCATTTCTTAGGATAGAGTTTGCACCAAGAAAAATTAGGGAGTATTGGAATTTCACAAAGTGATCAAAATGAATCTTGCCCTTATAGCTATGGAGTGATGGAGGATTATAAGAAACTACCAAGCAAACTAGATCAAGATCATCAAAGGAAAATATTTATAGCAAAGATCCTTCTTGGATGAACATCCCCTACCCCATGGATCTTGGTTTTGGAATTTTGTCATCCAAACCAAAAATCTCATAAAGGAAGGAGTAATATGGAATCTAGGCTATGGAAGAAGCATCAAATTCTAGGAAGACACTTGGTTAATAGACCAACCACTAATAAATGATCCTAACCTTGTTGTTCTCAAGCCTTATACTGATCAATTTTTTGGTGAGAAGGTTGACAATTTCATTCTGAGGTGGTCAAAATTAGCATCATGGAAACATATACCACTATCCAATCTCAGTGATGAAGGAAAAGCAACGACATCCAAAATTAATAATCTCCTTAGAACATGCATTATTTCTACAAATCCATCTACTAGAAAATCCCATTTGAAGATTTTGTGAAGATGGTTTCTTTCTGTTAAAACTACTTATTACCTTCAAGATTATCCCATTGATTATTGGTCTGCTATCAAACATGTTTGGATCACTAAAATTATTCCTAAATTCACCTTTTTCTTTTGTCTAGTGGTCCAAAATAAGGTTCTTACCATAGACAATATTCTCATTAGAGGTTTGATTATACCTAACTAGTGTTGTTTATGCAAATCCAATTGGGAGTCAGTGAGTCATTTGTTCCTTGATTGCCCCTTTTTGTGCTCTATTTTTTATTCTTTGTTCCAGCTGGTCAACTTATCCTGGGTGCAACCAAGATCTATTGCAAAATTTTATGAGCAATGGCCCAATCCCTTTTCCAATGTATGCCTTAAAGCCTTCTAGTCTTTTTGTCTTCCCCATTGCTTGTGGCAACTATGGTTGGAAAGAAATTACAGGGTGTTCTGTGATAAGTCCAATGATTCTCAATCTATGTTCATTCGTACGTTCATATTCACTAGAGATAATACCCATTTAATTTCATACTCAGAAGCCCCTAGAGGAATATTGGAGACCAGATTGTTTAATTATATTAAACTTCATTTTGATCTTTGTGGTCCTTCAATGCCCAAGGTTGATAGGTCTATGGTTAAATGGTTTCCTCCATCGAATGGATGGCTTAAACTCAATTTCAATGGAGCAACCAAAGGTAATCCTAGTATATCTAGAGGTGGTGGCATAGTTAGGGTTTGTCAAGTAAAAATCATCTTAGCTTATGCAAAATAATTAGGTGCTTAGTCCAAAAATATGGTTGAAGAAAGAGCTATGTGCATGGGACTCTCTATATTTGAATACTATGGTATAGATATTTAATCATTGAATGGAATTCAATGAATGTTATCAACTACATAAATCATTCTCAAGTCCTTGCATGGAGCATAAGCAACATCATAAGTGAGTTTAAAAGATACATGAGCAAATACAAGAATATTATTACTCGATATGTGTACAAAGAAGACAATCAGGTTGTAGATATCTTGGGAAACTAAGGGGTGTTGATACAAGACTTTATTATTTGGTACAATAGTTTCCCTTCAAACCTTAGTGTCTATATAAATTCTGATGGAAAACTCTTTTTTATGTTTGGATGCGGTTGTGGGGGTTAGTGGTTCTCCTTTGGGCTTGTAACTAGATTAATTTAAGTCTTAGAATGTGTGCTAGTAGGGTCATTTCAAATCAGTCTAGTGTCAACCAAAATCCACCAAACTATGTCAACCAATTTCCACCTAGTTGTGTCAGACAAAATTCACCAAATTGTGTCTATGTTTCCTAGTTTGTCAAAGGTATTAGTGTTGGTAGATGTGTTATCTATGTTGTGTGTATTATTTAATCCATCCCTAGTTTGACTAACCCATTTTTTAGAGTCACCTATAATGAAGAGATAGTAAACTTGAAGGAGACTAATAATGACAACAATGATGTTGATAAAAACTCTAGTAGCTTGCTTACTAGGAATGAATAATAGACTATTATTTTGGTATATCCTTGGGTATTTTATGTTCTATGGGATTAATGTCTTCCTAGGTATATGTTGTTCTGTTTTGGATTTAAGTTCTTTTTCATTTGATGATCTAGTTGTGTTGTCCCTATTTTTTATTAAGTCATTGAATACCGATTTAGATGTTTGTCCATTTTTGCTATCATTGAAAGGTAATCCTAGTTGGATTACCTATTTTTAATTTTCATTGTAAAAGGTTTCGAGATCCTTTCAAAATCACTTTACCAATAAAAAAATATGTCACCCTCTATGAAACTACATTAGACTACAAAATATATGGTTAGTTGATGTAGAGCTTAAAACATAAAATACTAAAAAATTTGAAAAACTTTTAGCTCAAAAGAAAAAAATCATTTATAAACATAAAATACTAAACACTTTGAAAAAAATTTAGCTAACCATACAAAATATATGGTTAGTTGATGTAGATCTTAAAACATAAAATACTAAACACTTTGAAAAACTTTAGCTCAAAAGAAAAAATTCATTTATAAACACATTTGTAAAATTTTATTTTTATTTCAAAAGATCCATTGTTGATAAGTATGAAGAATAGTACTCTTATGTTGTATTTTTATTGGTTTTATGTTTTATAAAATTAATATTTTTGCTTCTTAGTCTTATATCAAACATCCAAGTATCCAACCTCTTATTTTGGTTTTGTGATTCTATCGTAATAAAGGAACATTGTCATGCTAAAATATTCACCCGCAAAGGTTTGAATCCCTATTTTCTAATGATTTCTCAACTTTGTGTTAAGACACTACTATGGTAACATTTCATTTTCTTTTTAGTTTTTATTTATATGTGTTTGTTGCTCTAAATCATTTATTTTAATCCATGTTAGAAAAATTCAAGGGTTTCAAATATCTTATGCACTCAAATTAGTAATTCTAATTTAGCTTCTTTTCTTATATTACTTAGGTCTAATCCATTAATTATTGTTAAGGGTATATTTTATTTTTATAAATTCCTTGCATTGAAACATACATGACACAAAGAAGGAAGAAAGAATTGGGAAAATTAGAAGAAAATGATTTCCAGTATAATTGGGTATTAATTTCATAATTTCTTATCAAGCAAAATATCAAATGACACAAAATAAAATGTTGAATATTTTTAGATTGCTATTTTTCAAGAATAAAAAGGGACAAAAGTTATGTTTAAAGTCAAATTAACTACAAGATAACCTAAGGAGGAAGTATCTAAGAGTTATATGGATTGCACCTAGATAAAATAATATGATAAATTGAAGAAAATATATTCAAACATTATTGTATTCCAAGGGCATTTGAAATATTCAAGCCATTGCAAGTATGATAAACAAATATCAAGAAAAATGTTATTGTTAATATCACATAGATTTTAGCTTATACTACCATAGTTATATTTAATTCAAGAAGTGTGTGAATACTAATATTCCTCTTCCTAATTGCGTAAGTGGTTTCAATTTCTTCTTTTTCACAAAAAGAGAAAAATATGAACATTTTTATAAGATAGACTATATTTTGGGTTCTTGCACAAATTGTGGTGATTTGAGAAACATAATGCATAATAAACATGATGATTTAAAAGATAATTTAGTAAAATTGAAAATATAATAATATTTGACCTTTGAAAGAACTCATAGTGGTCAATCAAAGAGAATTATTTTGGTAGAAAATGAATTGTTAGTAAAGGACTTCATGGTAATTTTGTATACAAAATACTTTTTTAGTATATCAAGCATAGTCATGGGAAAAGTGGTAGGATATGCAATTTAATTTAGAAAGGTAAACATTATGTAGAGGATTAATTGTATTTGTAGTTGATTTTGTTGAGAACTATATATTTTTAGCACAAACAAAACTTTAGACCCAATAGTACCATTAAACAAACATCAACTATAAACATGCATATTAGAAACATGTATATGAGCTTGTTACACACATTCAAAGTATTGAAGAGAATAATTGTATTAAGTAGGATGTGAACTATTACATCAATGATGACCATAACCATTATACTCATTATGTCTAATATTGATTTGATCTCTTTTACACAAACCTCAAGGAATGAAATGTAACATTCGAGGAGTATTAAGTGTGTTAGATGGATGTGTAGGACAACTTAAATATTCTCTTTGAATATACCAATTGCAACATGAAATAACAAATTATCCTAATGCCAAATATATGGTTAAGTGGTGTAGTAGCCATATTCTTAACAAGTCTAAAGTGGAAAAAAAAATCAAATTTACTAACATCGTAAAAATTTTTTTGGCATCCTTCAATGGTGTTCATCTTTTGTGTCCCAATGACTATCTTGGTTTTGGGGGTGTGGAAAGAATGAAATGCACGTGCTTTTAATGATGTTGAGACCGATGTTGTCAGGGTGGGTACTAAGATCTTTAATAAAGCGTCAACAAATGTCTTGGTTACCTTTGTGGGTAAACGGTCCAAGGCATCCTCCTCCTCCGATAAAGTTGATTTGGAATTTAAATTGGGTTGGATCCCTCTTCCTTGGCCCCCCCTGAACCTGATCCTAGAGCAAGAAATAAGTGGGCCCATCCGAATCTCAATTTGCTGAAACTCAACTTCGATGGGGCCTCAAAGGGTAACCCCGACAAGGCTGGAGCATGCGATGTTGTGCAAAATGAGAATTACAACATCCTCATGGCATTTGCTAAACCCCTTGGTTCTCAATATTCACACTTTGTGGAAGCTCGCGTAGCTTATATTGGGGTGAAAGTGTTAGCAGATGCTGGCTGTCATAATGTGGAAATCAAAGGCAATTCTTTGAACATAATCAAGATGCTCAAAGGGGAGTGTACACCTAGCTGGAATGTTCTCAATATTATTAGCTTCAATCTTATTGTCGAAGCTAGGAGATTGTTGCACGCTTTTGAACAGGTGAACATTTGTCATGTTTTTCATGAGGGGAATGCACTGGCCGATATGCTGGCCAACGATGGTGTCCATTGTGCTACTTTTTTGGTGTGGAAAAATGATATCCCAAATGACGTAGTCTCCCTTGCTAGGAAAGAGGCTCATGATGCTTTTTTTTTGTAAGGAGGAGTCGAACATCCCTTTGGCTCTCATTGGAAGGGGTGTTCGGTCTCGCTTTCCCTTTGATTGGAGTTTGTTAGATTTTGTTTTACCTTCAAAGTGTTGTGCTTTTCTAAGTTCTCTCTGAAATGATTATGGTTATTAGGAATTAAACTCTCTTGATTATTCCTAATAGGTATAATATTTTGGAGATTGTTATTATGGTGGAGATTGTTATTATGGTTGAGAGTTTAACTGTATGTATAAGGTTGTGGGGACCCTTTCAAAACCCTCTCTTTAAATTAAAAAAAATAAAAAATTACAAGGACAATCAAAAGTAGTTTATTCACCATTCAAGTAAGGGATCCCACATGTAATTATGGTTCTTTTTAGAAAATATCAAATAGAAAAATATGATTTTATTATATAAAGTAAATTATATATTATTTTACATATAGTCTATTTGATATATGGTTTTCTATATGGCACATAAATGCAACCATGGGTCTCAAAATTAATTTTTTATCAATGCTTTATATCATGTATCTTTCATTTTACAAGCTATATTCTAGATTTGAATGATGATATACTCTTATGGGCATAAGACATGTGATAACTTATCCTAATGAGGTAATAAATGAAGATTTTATGTATTCCACTAATTATTAATAAATGAAGAGTTTATCTACTCCACTAATTATGATAACATATGTAGATATGTGAAGAAAGGTATGTATGTGTTTTAGAGTTGCTACTCTATTCAATTTAAGTATACATAGATACACATGTATACATGTATTAACATGACATTGCATAAATTAATTTCTTAAACATGTGTGATGTGGTTAATAAAATGTTAGACTTACAGTGACACTGAGACGGGGGTGAATCAGTGTGATCTTTTAATATTTTAAACTTGCAATACTTAAAGCTAAAATAAAGCAAATTTAAACCAGATATAAGAAGAGAGCATCACACACAACACAGATTTAACGAGGTTCACCAATGTGGCTACTCCTCAAAAATGACTGCTTGGACTACCATCCAAATCCAGCCTTTGCAAAGCAACAACTTTACAACTTATTTACCAGCAACAACTGGAAGGAGCACCAACCCCTCTATTTTTCTGCACCAATAGAAAGGAGTACTAACCCCTAATTCACCAGCACCTACTGGAAGGAGCACCAACCCCTTATGCCAAGCTGCAACTTGGACTTTAATGAAAATAACAAAAAAATACCTTCAACCTTTTGCAAACTGTCTGTTGTTCCTGTACACTCTGCTTCTCCTACGCGCACCACCAGTTTGCTTCTACGCAACAGCCCCGCGCACTTCGCTTCAACACAAACAACTGATCGCTTCTGCTCCTTTGCGCTTTCTTGCTCTCAGTTCGCTCTCACTTCGCACTTAGATCGACACGACTCAACCTCTGCAACCCGCGCACTTAATTCGCACAAATTTGATACGCACACTTCACATTTCAAACTCCAAAACAGCCCTCCTTAAATAAAAGAAATTTCAATAATAAATCTTGAACATCGGCTATAACCCTAAATTCCGTCGGCCCAGATTCAACTTTGTCGGCTTCAACCCTAAAGATTGTCGGCTGCAAAACCCTAAATTTGATCGGCTGCAAACCCTAAAAACTGTCGGCCTGCATCGGCCTTTGTCGGCCTGGACTGCCCCTGCAACTCTTCTATTGCTGTTGCCGCGAAAACACAACGCGTCGCGATATCGCGACACTTCTCCCTTTAGAGACTTGCGTTCTGTTCCTGTCGTGATATCATGACACTTTTGTCTTTGACAACCTCTGCTTTGCTTTTGTCATGATATCGTGACACTTCTGTCTCTTTCTGCCCTTCTCGCCTTTTACCTACGAAAATACAGCATGTCGCGAAATCGTGACATTCTCGGCCTCCTTGTTCACTTCTTCGCTTGCAACCGCGAAAATAGACATGTCACGAAATCATGACACATTCGCCCTCTCGCTACTCTACTTGGCTTGCTCTAGCGAAAACAAACCATGTCACGAAATCGTGACATCTTTCACTGCCTTGTGTCTTTTTTGTCGTTCGCCCGTGAAACCGGAACATGTCGCGAAATCGTGACATCTTCACTGCCTTGTCTCTTTTCTGTCTTTGGCCCACGAAAACTAAACATGTCACGAAATCGTGACACTTCTCTTGCCTTATGCCTTTTCTGTCTTTGCCCCGTGAAACCGGAACATGTCGCGAAATCGTGACATCTTCGCTGCCTTGTCTCTTTTCTGTCTTTGGCCCGCGAAACTGGAACATGTCACGAAATCGTGACACTTTTTCTACTTGGAACTTTTTCTTCGAACCTGTCACGAAATCGTGACACTTTTCATCCTTGGCGCTTTTTCTCCGAACATGTCGCGAAATCGCGACTGTTTTCTTCCTTAGCACTTTTTCTCCGAACATGTCGCGAAATCGTGACAGTTTTCTTCCTTGGCGCTTTTTCTCCAAACATGTCGCGAAATCGTGACAGTTTTCTTCCTTAGCGCTTTTTCTCCAAACATGTCGCGAAATCGTGACAATTTTCTTCCTTAGTGCTTTTTCTCCGAACATGTCGCGAAATCGCGACAATTTTCTTCCTTAGCACTTTTTCTCCAAACATGTCATGAAATCGCGACAGTTTTCTTCCTTAGCGCTTTTTCTCCAAACATGTCACGAAATCACGATAGTTTTCTTCCTTAGTGCTTTTTCTCCGAACATGTCGCGAAATCGCGATAGTTTTCTTCCTTAGCACTTTTTCTTCAGACATGTCGTGAAATCATGACAGTTTTCTTACTTGCCTTCTCTGCTTCCAACATGTCACGAAATCGTGACAGTTTTCCTTGCGCCTTCTCTCTTCTCGGCCATGTCACGAAATCGTGACAATTTTGCTTGCGCTTTCTCTCTCCTCTAACATGTCACGAAATCGTGACAGTTTTTCTTGCCTGCTGAATATGTCGCGATATCGCGACACTTTTCTTACTTGTCTTTTTCTTTGATTTTTTGCAAATAGGCAACTAAGGTCTTCTTGGAAACTCACTGTCCATGCTCTGAATAACCTTTGAACTTCTGTCCTCTACATCTGAATGACTTCTGAACTGCCTGTCCACTGCATCATAAGATCTAACTGCTTGTGTTGACAACAATGACAAAACTCTTGCAACACCTTGCTCAACAATCTCCCCCTTTGGAATTGTTGGCAACACCTGTGTAAATTCCTATAACTCTTCTCCCCCTTTGTCAATAATACCAAAGGGCTACTGCAGACTCCCCCTGAGTCTATACACACAATTCTCAGGCATAATTTGTTGCATTTAGCACAAATTATGATCATGAGCAAAAGAATAGTCAAATACTCAAATGCTCCCCCTGAGAAAGTGATCCCTGTAGCTAGTCACTTCTTGGGAAGTGTGACTACTCCCAATTTGTTTCGAAGGTACTCAAACACTTCCTTGGGCAATGGTTTTGTAAAAATATCTGCTACTTGTTCTGTGGTTGGGACAAAATCCAATTTAACTTCTCCTTCTGCAACTTTCTCCTTCAAAAAATGATACCTGATGGCAATGTGCTTTGTGCGAGAATGCATAACTCGGATTCTTGGAGATGTTAATTGCACTGGTGTTATCACATTTTACTGTTATTGGCTCACTAAAATTAATGCCAAGATCTTTCAGAGTTTATTTCATCCACAAAACTTGTGTACAACATGTTGTTGCTGCAATATATTCTGCCTCAGCTGTTGATAAAGAAACTGACTCTTGCTTCTTACTGTGCCAAGCAACCAATCTGTCTCCCAGATAGAATGCGCCTCCACTGGTACTCTTTCTGTCATCTACACAACCAGCCCAATCTGCATCTGAATATGATATAAGAGTGAAGTCTTTACCTTTTGGATACCACAACCCATATTCCATGGTACCCTTGAGATACCGAAGAATCCTTTTTACTGCTGTCACATGAGTCTCTTTGGGATCGGCTCGAAATCTTGCTACCATGCAAACCGCCTATAGAATATCGAGTCTGGTAGCTGTTAAATATAGTAAACTTCCAATCATTGATCTGTACATGGTTTGATCTACAGGCGGAGATTTGTCATCTTTACTCAACTTGCAGCCTGTTACCATAGGAGTGCTAACTGGCTTACAGTCCTCCATTGTGAATATTTTTAGCATCTCTTTCACATATTTGACTTGGGAAATAAATATGCCTTTCTCATTTTGATTAACTTGTAACCCAAGAAAGTAAGACAGTTCACCAATCATAGACATTTCAAATTCTTTCTGCATTTTATTTGCTAAGTCTATGCATGATTCATCCTTGCTGCTGCCAAATATGATATCATCTACATAAACAACAAGAACAATGAGATGCCCATTTTCTATTTTGACATACAGATTACTGTCCACCATACCTTTCTTAAACCCCTGTTGAGAGAGATAGTTATCGAGCCGTGAATACCATGCTCGGGGTGCCTGTTTTAAGCCGTATAAAGCTTTCTTTAATTTGCAGACAAGATTGGGATCTTCACCAATTTGGAAACCATCTGGTTGTTCAATGTAAACTTCTTCTTCAAGTTTTCCATTTAAGAAAGCTGATTTAACATCCATCTGGTAAACTCTGAAATTCTTATGAACTGCTAAGGCTAGAAACATTTTGATTGCTTCTAATCTGGCCACAGGTGCAAAAGTCTCTTCAAAATCAATGCCTTCAACTTGTGCATACCCTTTACAAACCAATCTAGCTTTATTTCTAACTACCTGTCCGTCTTCATTCAATTTATTTCGAAATATCCATTTGGTGCCGATTACATTCTTATTTGCCGGTCTAGGAACTAATTCCCAAGTTCTATTCTTTTCAATCTGATCTAACTCTTCATTTATTGCCTTCATCCAGCTATCATCTTTGCTTGCTTCAGCTATATTTTTGGGCTCAATGCTGGATAAAAGAGAGTAGTTACTTACTACTTTCTTTCTTGTCTGAATACCAGCTGTGGGATCTCCAATTATTTGATCTCTGGGATGATTCTTCTACCAGTTGCCTGTTTTGAATTTCTTGTTTTCTTCCACCTCTGAGTCATCAATTAAATCATCTGAGTTAAGAGTTGGTTTCTTTTCTGTTTCATTTTCCTCATCTCCTTCAATGACCTCTTCATAAATTGGGTAGTTTTCTTCATAGTTAACTGTTCTTTCCCTTCCTTCATCAAATTTAACATCAAGCACTATCCACAATTTTCTTGAGTCTCTTGTTGTAGCATTTATAAGCTTTGCTTTTTATCGAATACCCAACAAAGACACCTTCATCTGCTCGATTTTCAAATTTCCCAAGATTGTCTTCAGTTTTTTTGATGTAACACTTATAGCCAAAAACTTTGAGGTGTTTTGTTGTTGCCTTTCTACCAAACCACAGCTCATAAGGAGTTTTGCTTTCATGAGTTCTCAGCATGTACCTATTTTGGATATATACTATAGTGTGGACTGCTTCTTTCCAAAATCTGTCTGCTATTTTGTTTTCAGCCAGCATAGTACGTGCCATTTCTTGAACTATTCTGTTCTTTCTTTCTACCATGCCATTCTGCTGGGGTGTTCTAGCTACTGAATATTGTCTCCTGATACCATGCCGTTCACAGTATTCTGTAAACTCATCTGAGATGAATTCTCCTCCTCTATCTGATCTCAAACATTTAATTCTTTTTCTTGTTTCATTCTCAACTAGATGTTTGAAAGATCTGAACATTCCAAAAGCTTCTGTTTTATTCTTTAAGAAGAATATCCATGTCATTCTGGAATAATCATCAATACACAACATAAAGTATTTGTCTCCATTTATGCTTTGAGTTCTCATGGGTCCACACAAGTTTGTATGTATAAGATCCAGAGGTTTGCTAGTGTGGTACTCTTTTGTTTTGAATGAGGTTTTGGTTTGCTTTCCCTTTTGACATGAAGCACAAATGTTGTTTGAAGGTTTTTTGATGGTTGGAATGTCTCTTACTGCCTTTTTTGAGCTGATTTTCACTAGATTATCAAAACTAATGTGTCCAAGCCTCTTGTGCCATAGCCAATTTTCTTCTTCCTGTCCAATGAAACAATTACCTTCTAAAGTTTTTGAGAGTGTGTATAGGTTTCCAGAGGTCCTTGATCCAGTAGCTATCAATTTCCCACTGTTTGATTTCCTGACTTCACAGCCCTGCTTCTTGAAAACAACTTCATGACCTTTATCACAGATCTGATTGACACTCAACAGGTTATGTTTCAAACCATCCACAAACAAAACTTCTTCTGACTTGATCTTCCCATCACTAATTTTAACTGATCCTTTTTCGATTATCTTAGCTCCATCATTATTTCCAAATTTTACAGAACCACCCTCATATTTCTGTAATTTTTCAAATTTTTGTTTATCACCTGTCATATGACTTGAGCATCCGCTGTCAAGTATCCATGGTACCCTTTTACTCTGTGCCTTGAAAGTTGTTTGAACTATTAGGGATTCTTTTTCTTCTTGAGGTTGCTCTTTCTGTTTCCACTCTGATTTGGTTACCGTATTGGGCTCTAGTTTGGACTTTCCTTTTCTAGTATCTTGAGTATATCTTTCAGAAGGATTTCTATTTTGTCTTGTCCTATTTGGTTGAAATTTTCTTTTTTGAGTTTGATTTGCAGCTGAAGGACTACGACAGTTTCTTGCAATATGTCCAAAGTTATGACAATTAAAACATTCTACTGCATAATTTAATGGTGAAAAAGCATTTCTACTGAAAATATTTCTTGGTCCTACATTATACTTGCAATTTGCAATTTTATGCCCATAACCATTACACTTGAAACAGAAGCCAGAAAAGAAATGATTGAACCTGACAGATGGTTTTTGCTAGGTTGTTGTAGGAGCCATAGATCTTCTTCTCTTTTGATGAGTGACTTTGGTAAATCCATCATTGTCAGTTCTCCTTTCGGGCCTGGCATTATTGCTTTCATTTGCCTGAGTTGTTTTTCTTTCATCAGTCTGTTTCTTCTCTTCATTCCTTACAGTTTCTACATTTCTGGCTTTTGGTCCATTTGACGATTCTCCTTCCACGAAGCCTAGACCAAACTTGATGCCAGTAGGTCTTTGATCACTTAAAATTTTATCCATCTTCATCAAAATTTCTTCACGCTTTTGGTGGTAGTTGATTTTTTGATCCAGTTCTTGCATCTACATTCGTAGACTGACATTCTCTTCTTCTAGTTTACAGTAGTAATCTATCTTCATGGTTATCTAAACTTTGAGATCCTCAAACATTTTCTTGTATTCTTCTGTCTGTATTTTTAAACTGGCTATGATGTCATTTGCATCCTCAAGCTTTCTTGAGAGTTTATAATTCTTTCTTTTCTCAGATTTCCATTCTACAAGAGCAGAGACCAGCTCACCTTCTAGATCTACTTCAGCCTCAGGATTTTTAGCAGAAACTTTAGAATTCATTACTTCCCTCTTTTTCGATTGTTCTACCTCTTTCAATTTTTTTGATTCAAATGCCATGAACAGAGCTTCACCTGTTTCTTCTTCCGAATCCTCACTAGAGTTGTCCTCTGAAGAATTTGCATTCCCTGGAGATGAAGCTTTTCTTTTTGAAGTTGCCTTTCCTGAAGTTTGATTTCTTCTTCCAGTCACTTCTTTCTTGGTGCGAAGCTTCCTCACCCTGGTTCTTCTCATTGAGAGGACATTTTGTTGCAAAGTTCCCAATGCCTCCATAGTTAAAGCATTTGAATGGTAGCTTTCCTCTGTATTTTCCTTTTCCCTTTCTCAATTTTTTGACAAAATTTGCTTCCATTTCATCTGAAACATCCTCTTCTTCAGACTCTTGTTTTGTGTCTTTGCCTTTTAGGGCTTTAAAGGTTGCTTCTCTATCTATGGGATTAGACCTTCCTATTCTCATTTCAAAAGCAGTCAAAGAACCATGCATCTCATCCATACTAAAGCGATTTAGATCTTTAGCTTCTTCTATGGTTGAGACTTTAGAATCAAACCTTGGAGGGAGTGATCTTAATACCTTTTTCATGATCGTAGCATCATCCATATCTTCGTCGAGACCTCTCGATTGAATTAGTGATTCCATTGACTCTTAGCATGAAAGCCTCTATGTTCTCATCATTGTCCATCTTTAAGGATTCAAATTGAGCTCGATGTGTTTGAAGCTTGGCCTCCTTGATCCTATCGTCTCCTTCATGAATGTTCTCTAGTTTATCCCATACATCTTTCGCTGATTCACAATTTATGATCTTGACTAGCTCACTGTCCACTAATCCACACATGATGGCATTTTTTGCTTTTGAATCATTTTCAAATGCCTTTTTATCGATAGTGTCTGTTGGAGCAGTGGCGGGAGCTTTGTAACCATTAACTATTGCACCCTAGATGTCAAAACCCAAAGCACGAAGATATGTCTGCATTCTTATTTTCCAAAAAGCATAATTAGTTCCATCAAACAATGGTGCTTTGTTTGAGGAGAAACCTTCACCACTTGCCATTGCGTCACTTCCAAGATCTCCCTAGCTGATTGAGCCTGTTCAGGAACTTAGCTCTGATACCAATTGTTAGACTTACAGTGACACTGAGAGGGGGGTGAATCAGTGTGATCTTTTAATATTTTAAACTTGCAATACTTAAAGCTGAAATAAAGCAAATTTAAACTAGATATAAGAAGAGAGCATCACACACAACACAGATTTAACGAGGTTCACCAATGTGGCTACTCCTCAAAAATGACTGCTTGGACTACCATCCAAATCTAGCCTTTGCAAAGCAACAACTTTACAACTTATTTACCAGCAACAACTGGAAGGAGCACCAACCCCTCTATTTTTTTGCACCAACAGAAAGGAGTACTAACCCCTAATTCACCAGCACCTACTGGAAGGAGCACCAACCCCTTATGCCAAGCTGCAACTTGGACTTTAATGAAAATAACAAAAAAATACCTTCAACCTTTTGCAAACTGTCTGTTGTTCCTGTACACTCTGCTTCTCCTACGTGCACCACCAGTTTGCTTCTATGCAACAGCCCCACGCACTTCGCTTTAGCACAAACAACTGATCGCTTCTGCTCCTTTGCGCTTTCCTACTCTCAGTTCGCTCTCACTTCGCACTTAGATCGACATGACTCAACCTCTGCAACCCGCGCACTTAATTCGCACAAATTCGATACGCACACTTCACTTTCCAAACTCCAAAATAGCCCTCCTTAAATAAAAGAAATTTCAATAATAAATCTTGAACGTCGGCTGTAACCCTAAATTTTGTCGGCCCAGATTCAACTTTGTCGATTTCAACCCTAAAGATTGTCGGCTGCAAAACCCTAAATTTGATCGGCTGCAAACCCTAAAAACTGTCGGCCTGCATCGGCCTTTGTCGGCCTGGACTGCCCCTGCAACTCTTCTATTGTTGTTGCCGTGAAAACACAACGCGTCGCGATATCGTGACACTTCTCCCTTTAGAGACTTGCGTTCTGTTCCTGTCGTGATATCGCGACACTTTTGTCTTTGACAGCCTCTGCTTTGCTTTTGTCGTGATATCGTGACACTTCTGTCTCTTTCTGCCCTTCTCACCTTTTACCTACGAAAATACAGCATGTCATGAAATCACGACATTCTCGGCCTCCTTGTTCACTTCTTCGCTTGCAACCGCGAAAACAGACATGTCACGAAATCGTGACACATTCGCCCTCTCGCTACTCTACTTGGCTTACTCTAGCGAAAACAAACCATGTCGCGAAATCGTGACATCTTTCTCTGCCTTGTGTCTTTTCTGTCGTTCGCCTGCGAAACCGAAACATGTCACGAAATCGTGACATCTTCACTGCCTTGTCTCTTTTCTGTCTTTGGCCCATGAAAACTAAACATGTCACGAAATCGTGACACTTCTCTTGCCTTATGCCTTTTCTGTCTTTGCCCCATGAAACCGGAACATGTCACGAAATCGTGACATCTTCGCTGCCTTGTCTCTTTTCTGTCTTTGGCCCGCAAAACCGAAACATGTCACGAAATCGTGACACTTTTTCTACTTGGAACTTTTTGTTATATTATATATTATCTATTAGTTTATCTCTAAAATGTATACAATGCATTAGGACTGAATCAATACATAAAAATACAAAAAAATATTATGTACATCATGATCATATTTAGGGTCTATAATATCATATTTGTAAAATTCAAGTACAAACACCTCCTATATGAAAAGCTAGTATGACTAAGTATATGGAGATGAACTGTGTAAAAATCTATACTTATTAATATTTATCTTTATTTGTAAGCTAGTGACTCTTCTATTTTTTTATAAAATAACAACAAGGATTAGAATTGATACAAATAAGTATTAATTGTATTGAAAGATATTCTATTTCTATGTTGTCAAGGTATATTTGAGCAAAGAAAATAATTATTTATTCAATTATAAATTATTTTTATAAACCTTGACATATGAACTTTCTTCAAGAAATTACTTTTTTTTACATTGCTACTAAGCTATACAATATTTAATACATGGTATATTCTTATTCAGGTTGTAGTAGATATTCATGTTTATCACTTCAATATTAATCTAAGGTTTTAGATCTTATTGATACGTTGATGTTATAACTAGTTTAGATATTAGTAAGGACTTTCTCCTAATAAGTATGATTTTTCATTGATGCTCATTTCATCATCAAACAAGAAACTAATAATTCATATTGGTATTAATAATTCCTATTTATAATTAGCACATAGTCATGGGAGGGTCTATTATCTAAGCTTTCCCAAATGTACTTTCAATTCATTTTTGTTTAAAATAAAAAATTAGTTTTTTTAAAAAAGAAGATGATATCTTATCGAAGGATTTATTCAATTCAATTTTTTTATTCTTTCTAGTATTTTTAAATGAAATTAGATTACTATCTTTCAAAAATGAACATAGTTGTAGATTATGATTGGTAGAACATGAGTTTCAAAATATATTATTATTAGATAATCTATCTAATATAAGATCAATAAAAAATATCATTGATCAAATCCATCATTGATTAAGGACTTATATAAAATTTTATAAATACGATTTAAAAAAACATTAAATAATTAAAAACCTGTTAAAATTTATAAAACATTCAACATAAAAATTAAAAAGACATTTAACTTTATTTATTCATAAACCATAAACTTTAAAACCACTTAAAATACCACAAATTGTGGTTTTTATTTTTTATTTTTATATTAATATAATTACATCCAACTAAACAACATTTTTTTATTAAACTTCACATTTTTTCATATAAAATATTCCACAAGTTTCTTCGCGTAGACCATCAATATTCACATTTTAATTTTAAAAAATACTACTACATGAGCTCTTATAACGAAAAGGACCAGGAATAGTTTTGCAAAAGGAACGCTTGATTCAAATGTCATTCATCCGACCACATACTGTTCTCAAACAACCATACAGTTATTTTACAAACTAATATACAAATGCCGTAGCAGCCCTAATGGCACGGTCTTTTCCCGCTGCAAAACAATAGAGGCTGCTCCCCTTTTCGCTTTCCCAAATGTTCGCGTGCTTCGCAATGATTATCGTCCTCCTCAGGAGGAAGGTTTCCGAATTAGATCAACACCAACTCACCAAATTGGCTTCACTGCCAACCAGGGTTGGAATTTGACAGGCACATAACCGTATTTTACATTTAAAATCGTAAATTAAGGTTTCGATTTTATATCAACAATAATTTTTTATTTATTATTTTTTTATAAATCTTAAATTTTACAAGTACATATCGTAAATTTTATAAGTATGTGCATATTAGGATATATAAATGTACTAAATATCCCACATCAATAATGGGCGAGTGGTAGTTTGGAAGAGTAATAGATAGTGATCTCGTGATAGCATTAAGTACACATACACCCTTTCCTGCATGGCCCATCAAAGACAACAAATAATAATTTAAATTAATTTCCTCTCTACTAATCGAAGCACACAGGGTAGTGTAGGGGCACTATTGTAACGTAAGCATGCTTATGTGTGATTGATGTGTATTTATTGGGTTGCTTTGTTTTTCAGACATGTCATGCGTCATGCGTTATTAATGAAAAACTCTTAATGAAAAACTCACGCGGTGCCAGTGGGAAAGAATCACACGGTGGGGTGAGTAAATGTGAGGAAGTAGAGGTTTTACATTCCATGCGTCATTAATGCAAAACTCACGCAGTGCCAGTGGGAACAAGAAGCATGCGGTGGGGTGAGGAATTTTTTTGACGAAGTAAAGGTATTTATAGGAGAATATCACTCGATTAAATTTTACGTGGTTTCCATGCGTCATTAATGCAAAACTCACGCAGTGCCAGTGGGAACAAGAAGCATGCGGTGGGGTGAGGAATTTTTTTGACGAAGTAAAGGTATTTATAGGAGAATATCACTTGATTAAATTTTTACGTGGTTTAATGGTGTAAAAATTGTCTTTCGGTGTAAAAATTGTCAGGTCTTTTATTAACTGGAAGAAGTCCATTACTAGAGAAAAGAGGGAAAACTAAAACAATAATTCAAGGTGTAACCTAGATACTGGTACACTTTTTAAGATTTACTGTACATCCATTTACATCTCCATCTGGTTTATTTAGTTTCAAAGTTACAAACCAAAAAAGAAAATTAACTATTGAGTGACATAAGTTTGCAGAAGGATGCTTTTAAAGGTGCATAATTATGCTTTAAAAGATGAGTTTTTTCTTAAATCTACAAGCTAGAGTTAATTGATATTTTCTTTGATTTTGTTGTGTCTTTCATTTTTATTAACATGCAAAATTGTATTTGTTAATTATTAACATGTTAAATTGTATTTGCTAATTATTAACATACGATTAAAATAGGTAGGTATTTGTTGACACAATTACTTTTGGTTCAACCTACTTTCACTCTGTTCCTGTGATTCCAAAATAAAAGTGGCTATTATCTTTCAAAGGCAAATAAAATTTCATACCCAATAAAAAATTTTAACCGTCGTAAAAGTTTCTGTGGACACGTAATTTTTTTTTTTTTTCTGAAATTCCAGTCTGCTGCCAACTCACCAGGAAATATCTTTACTGCAGAGAGCATCAAATTGCTCCACGTCTAGACAACGAGGAGTTCGGTTAGTTTGTCTTTGGTGCGGTGGCTTAATGGTCAACACTAGCGGCGCATTTACAAGGTCTCCAGTAAACATCTATGTATATATATACAATACCACGGCACCGTCTAGTTTTTTGAGGTAGGCGGCTTGCCCACTTGGATGCCTTGTGCACGAAGTATTGGATTGTTCCTTACTCGCGTCGGCATTAAAGTCCATTGCACCTGCCACATCGTATGAATGCGGAATAAAAACCAGAAACAAAAATACAAATCCCAGTCAGTTGGATTAAGGACATAATTTTGTCCAGCCTGTAATAGTATATCCGGACATAATTTTGTCCAGCCTGTAATAGTATATCCGTACGAGTAGGGGGGGCTTTTATGGAATAGACTGCGGTTTCTAATTCAAGAAATATTTTTTACCTTGATTGGATGTTCGATTACTTCATTTGAGTACGACATAGCGGATCTAATGAACCAATTTTTATCTGCCAGTTTTCAAAATGTCCACGTTGCGGCAGAAAAAGACGGTGGATTTGATTTGATGTAGACGTGTCGAATTTTTACTATTTACATGAGGCGCAAGCGTTGCTAACAAGCAGCGTCTCCCGAACTAACGAAAGTTACTATTTGTTCCTTTTTCCTGTCTTCAATTTGTTTTGGTGGAGGGAATCTGTAAATTTTTATTAAGGTTTCTTTATTTTCAATAATCCATAAACACGAAACTGAATGAGGGAGATTCTCAGTGGCTTAGGATTAGTACAGTCATCATCAAGCTGATGCACTCAACAGACTCAAGTCAAACTATTACCATTACCCTTATTGGACATGCCCCAAGATTTAAACCTAAATTTTTTTGATAAGTGCTTGTAGTCTTACAGTCCACTTGGAACCCAGGCGGATAACAATCCTCTAAGAAAATAGTTAAAAAAAAAAACTTCTAAATTATTAGGTTGCAATCTATGAAACACTTTAATTTGTTAGTGGTATTTACAAGGTTTAAACGGTAGTTGAATGCGTACCTGTCATCAAAATACTTTAATTTGAGTTGCTCGGATTATTGCTTCTCCTCATTTATTCATTATTTTTTTTAAAAGGGTATAGTAATTTACGGTTATATTTTTTTTATAAACATATATTCTCCCTTTACATACATTCATTTATGTTACGGTTTAAAATTTTGGACCTCTGGAAAAAGAGCCAAAGTCCAAACTGTTGCTCTGTTCTTCTTAGGATTAATAGTTTTTTTTTTTTTTAAATTACATAGGAGAGTTGGTTACAGTCATTATTTTTAGTAATTACTAAGTGCAAGGTTCAAATTACAAGGACTGCTCCCAACAAACCTATCCTTCTCATTCTTGTTAACCCGGTGTGAGATGGGGACCACCGGTCGCTCGGGATTTGTATCGTCGTTGGTTTAACATGCACTTAGAGGATTCAAAGTAGACTACTACCTATGCAAAGGGTTAGATTCCCCCAAGGTTTGAACCTAAGTCTCTTCTTGGTAAGTGCCTAACCACACCTGCACTTACCCATCCACCTAGTCCTTGGGAGTTTGGTTATAGTTTTATAGTGGTGGTGTAATTGGGTGTCTTTGTTCCGTATAGAGTAAATGTGTTATCAATTCTCTTTTGTATATAATAAAAACAATTAGGTTATAGGTTTGTTTTAACATGATATTCATGTTTGTCATATTATATAAAAAATATTATATTAAAAAAGTAATAAAATACATCTTTACAAACAAAAAAAAGATCGGATAAACCCACCACATGACCAATGCTATCAAAAAAAAAAATCATATCGTAAAAATAATGCAAGAAACTAAGAAACCAATTAACAACTAATCAATAAAACACTATCAACTAGCTAATAGAATGATTATATACTAAAAATGATAATTGAGTGCATGCCACAAGAGCAAAAGCAAAAAAAGGGGGAATTCCTACAATGTTGAAAAATCGTTATACAAGTTTAACGACCACTCGGATTTAATCCCACCCAAAATTATCATCAGGAGACTTGGCTAAACCCCATCCCTACCTAGAAGAAGTGTTGGAAACTTTTTCCCAGCTGTGAACAAACAAATCCTCATTTTTAGCAAACACTGGAGCACCCGACTTGACCCAGGCGTCAAGTTGAGGAGCCAAGGGAGAGAGAGGAGTAGTCTTAACAAGGCTAGATTTTTAAGGAGGGGACCTTGAGCTAGGGTAGGAGTGCAATTGAGGGCCAAGCAAAGACACTACCTAGACCTAGATCGGCTTCGAGAATAATCCTATTTAGAGGAACCCAACTGACTATGCACGAAGTATTCCCCTAATGATCAATAAGTTATTGAATATGATAAAACTTCATAGTCACCTTACTCTCCTGAACCATAATCTAAAAATACATAGATGAAATAATATTAGATTTCTCAAAAGCATAAATATAAAGAGAGGAAGAACACTTACCAAAGATACAACCATTTCTAGTTTTCCATATGATATACAAGGCCACCATATGAAAAAAGTATCACACTTCAAATAAAATAGTCAGCAAGGGTGGGGGTCTCCTAGAATGATATGCTTCCACTCAAGCATGTCGTAGAAATAGGGTGTAATAAAGGAAAAAAGTCACTCCCAAAGGGATTAGGCACGAGCAAAAATCCAAAAAATATGGATAAAGTCCTTAGACTAAAGATAAAAAGTTCAATAAGGGTTAGAGATGCCTAAATTCCAAAGACGCTCCCCAAAATGAAGCCCTTGGTGAAGAAGACTCCAAGCAAAACAATAAATATTGGGATCTAAGAAATGAGCCTAGGTGATCTAGAACCTATGCATCCAAATAGACTGAAGAAAAATATATTCCATTTTTGATTGAGCTTATCAATCATGGGGAGGCAAGGAGAGAGCCATCCATATCCAAATAGGCTTTGTAATTTCATAGAGTGTCTAGATACCACTTTCAATCCTTCCACCAAGGTTGTTGCAAAAACACAATTTTTTTGTAAAAATGGAGTCAAGGAGAGCAACCTTGATAGCCTTAAATGAGTCCTTATTAGAGTGATTGAGCCCAAATTTAAATCCAAATTCATCCCAAGGGATCCAATCCCTGGTAGGGTGAGAAAATAAATTGGTGATGCATCACACACCTTTGTGAAACGCATGAACCCAAGGAACTTGCGTAAGTGGAGAACCCTGGTAGGTGATGATAGTTGAACACTAAACATTCAATTGGTTGATGGAGAGGCCATGCAAAAAGCTCTTAACATTCCATATTATCCAAGGCTTATCACTCTCCCAAAATTTTCAAATCATCCTGATGATAAAGGATCATATTAATTTGATAGACATAGGAGCAATAAATAGTGAAGAGAAACCCATGTCCCTCCAAATCTTATGGCCAAAAAGGGAACCTTCATAGATATAGTGATGGATGAGAATCTTCTAGACCTCATTGCCTGCAAGGGCTCTAATAACCCACTTAACACAAATGGCCCAACCTTGATGCTAGGTATTGAGAATTCCAAGCCCACCATGGATTTGAGGAGATAACAATACCTCATGGAAACATGGTGGAATTCTAAACCAGTACTGAAAGAGGACCATAAAAATTCCCAAATAATCTTATCAAGCTTCTTATAGCAATTTTTGGACGGGGTCTAGCAGGAATAATAATAAACATGGGTGGTCGCAAGGACTTTTGAGCAAATTTAGGATTTACCAACAAGGGAGAGCTTCTTGGTGGACCGATAGATAAGTTTGTGTTCCACATTTTTAATTGCATACTTCCATAGATCTAACACTAAAATATTAAAGGTAAAAGGAAATCCTCAAAAAATGAAATATTTCCCCTTCCTAGATGATCCTCCATTTATATTGACTAAGCCATTAGAACATTAGATCAAGATATTGCCAATAACATTGAATATTTCTTCATTGAATGGAGGAACCAAAAGCTAGATAAAGTGTCCAAGCGAGAAAGTGCCTGTTGAATAACACCTTTATCCTCAATAAGTGTGAGGAAATAATCATCAAAAAAATGGTCATTGATCAACTAAGACTCACCTTCAAGGAGAGAAATTCCTTGAATAGAACCTTGATAAATGTGGTGAACTAATATATAGCCAAACCCCTCAATGAGAAGGACATACAGGGACATTACCAATTGGCAACCCTATCAAATGGAATGAAAGAACCCAATGGTTGAGAAATTATGCTTATTAATGGTTAAAATAGTTGAAGCCTCAGTGAGCAAAATTTTCACAAAGCTAACGAAGGAGGGCTAGAAACCAAGAGCTTTAGGCATGGCCATAATGAATGACCAATCAATCTTGTCATAGGCTTTCTCAAATTCAATTTTTATGAACAAGGTTCATTGGTTAGAATTGTGATCCCACTTCATGCCTTCCTAGACAACAATAATATTATCAAGGATGACCCTACCCTAAATGAAGCCAATTTGATTAGGAAAATGATGATGGGAAGGATATGGCGGATGTGCAAAGTTAGGTCTTTGACGATGATCTTATAGAAAATATTAAGGAGATGAATAGGTCTTCAATTATTGATGGCTTATAGATCACTAGCCTTGGGGATAAATTTAATAATCCCCTAATTAATAATAGGGACCAAATAACCCTTGGAGAAGACCTCCTAATAAAATTTGAGAAGATCAAGCCCGATAGAGTCCCAAAGAGACTTGTAGAAATCACAAGGGAAGCCATCAAGATCAAGGGATTTATTTTTGGCCATCTAAGAAAGAGCTTCCACCAAATCCTTCAAAGACATGGTTTTTTCACAAGAAACTCTTTGAGACTTAGAAAGTTGCAGAAGGACAACAAAGAAGCAGGCATTAAGAGCTTGGTCACATTGAGAGGAGTGGGACTAAGCCATAAATAAAGTCTGGTAATGTTCTTCAAATATGGAGGGAATACGAGGAAGCTCATAAATATGATCTCCATTAATGTTAAGGGCTTTAATGCGTAGATTTTGATTATGAGAATGTAGGTATTGGAAGAAATTCTTAGCTACCAAATCACCAATTTTAGGCTAGTGCAACCTCTCCTTGATTTTCGCCCCTCTGGAATCATAGTTTTTTACCATCAAAAGTTGATGTTTAACAACTACAAGGTGCCTTTGAAGCTCCTCATTTAAGGATTGGACTGCAGCTAAGTTAAGGCCACCTCAAACTCTCACTTCAACTTGAGAGCAGTGTTGGTGTCATGACCCACCTTGGAAAGACTCATTTATGAGATGGACTATGTATTGATGTGATGTTTTAATGCTTAGTATTAATTGCATTATGGATATTTATTTGCAACTATTGTTTTGTTTGTAATATATGATAATATGGTACTTATAATTTTATGCATAATTGTAGGACCATACATTCTTGTAGGTGGAAAAGTGAGTTGGCCATCGAGAATGAGATACCAAAAAGAGAAATGATGTTTAGTCTAATTGATAACAACTCCAGATTAAGAATTGCCCAGGGTAGGAATTGCCTAGGGTATGATTTACCCACATATAGTTGCATCTCATTTTTGCATGTTTAAAATTTAAATCTAGCAACAAGGAAGTTACCACTTAGAGCAATGGATTTGTTGTTGACAAAAGGTGATGACATGGTAGTTATCATAAATCCTTCCACATATGTTTGATATATGCTTGATTTGGTTTATCCATTTGTTCAATGGTTATCTTCTTTGTGTATGAGTTTGAATTCTTTGTAAGATAAATAAATTCCTTGTGATATTGTTATAGAGGCAATAATAATATGTGGATGTTTTAGATATTTTATAATGTTATTAGTTACATTAAAAAGATTATTACTCCAAAAATATGAAATGCTTTCATATTAAAGGTGATAAGAAAAATATTGATTGACTTATGGTTTTGTTTAAAAGAAACTTCTAAAAATTAACTAATAAGTGGTGCATGTAATGAGGTTTTGAATCTTCTTAAAAAGTGCAAATATATTCAAGGGGAAGTTAAAAAAAGAGTTAGGAAATTCCTCTATCTTGCTTTTGAATCCAAGAAAGAGGAAGCAGAGAAGGTTGATGAGGGAAAAATTGGAAAGAGAGGAAAACTAAGCATGGAATCAAACGTCTTCTAGAAGTGCCTAGTTGGAATGTAGAAGGAAGGATGCCTTCATCAATTCCATTTGTTTTTTTAGCTTAAAGAAAAAGGTATGCCTAATAACGTTTTCAATTGGTTGGTGTTTAAAATGCTTTATTTCGACCTGAGTAAAACTTGTATGGTTTTAATTTTTGGCCTTTAAGAGCATTGTTGTTTTATTTATTTATGTAACCAACTGGGACATTCAAAGGGTTGTAGTTATTTTATTCTTTTTAAGCCGATGTTTGTTGTGATATGACTGCTTGAGCCTAGTTTTAAGAGAATGTTTTTGATTCATGTGTTATTACCTTAGCAGTTGGGAATTTTGGGTGTTGGGTTGTTAGTGTAAGCTTTTTGCTATTGAAAAACCTAGTTCTTGGATGTAGGCATATAACCGGCTAGAGGGATTCTGGTTGTTGGAGTTTTTCACCCTTATGTTTTATTTTTACCAATGCTACCTATGGTATTGTTAAGATTGGTGTAACCAAAGTGTATTCCAAAGGACTATGTTGTTGCCTATGTTTCCTTGAGAGTAACTTTGTTTTGTTATTCCAAGAAGTATCATATTGTTTTTAGGTTTAAGACTAATGTTTTGACTCAAGTTACCTTAAGTTTAAATGCACTTTTCTTCTTAGTGTATTAGGGTTCTCTTTTAAAACCTAAAACTTTCTTACCTAGGCAAGTTGGTGTTTTATTTATTTTAAAAATAATTAAGAGGCATAATATTTAGTGGTTTTGTAAATGTGGTAATACTTTATGCATTGAAATGTTTACTAGTAAATTGTACAAATTCTCTTGTGAAGGTGATTGATCTATTGACAAGGAAAATCGTTTGAATTAATGCCTATGGAACAAATTAAGTTTATACAATGAAGTTCTTGCCAATTAGAAGTGTGATATTACATTGGTTGTGGAATGAATTAAGTTTATACAATGAAATTCTTACTATTTGGTAATGTGATATTACCTTGGTATGTTGTAGTAATGTTCCTTGGCTTTTACTTAAATGTTGGTTGATAAATTATGTTCATTGGAAAGCTTAATATTGGAGGTTTTATGTCTTCATTGGCTTTATATTTTAAAATTAATTTGGATAGCCATTTTTGGGTGACGTACACATGTAATGGGTGTCATTCTTTTAGTTTGGCTCAACTTTCCTTTAATTGTTTTAGATTATGATTCTTGAAGACTAATAAAAGAGTATTAGATTTCATGTTGGGTCATGTCCATTTGGATTATGAAATAGGTTAGAATTTTATCCTCTGAAGTGTTCATTTGAATGAATATTATGTTATAGGCCTTATGGTTTTCTTTAGGGTTTTATAATTATGGAAAACATATCAAATCATAATGATAATATGCATAAGATTATGTATTCGTTGAAGTGTTTTATTATAAGGTGAAACAAAAGGGTTTTTGTTTTATTTTATCAATAAATAAATGAATATGAAAAAGGGTATTGGGTTTTTATGTTATATAAGGTAATTTAGTTTTTAGTTTAATATTAAGAATTGGACGTGGAGTCCATTAAAGTGAAATTATATGGGGAATTTCACACATGGTAAAGTTAAGGTATTTCCCTCATGCACTCTAATGTTTTAAGTTGTGGAAAAGAAAATAGGGAATGAATGTGCTACTTTTCTTGGAAAAATTATGTCTTGAAAAGTAGTGTGAAGAGTATGAATTTTTCTTTAATTCATGGATTTGCATGCTATGAAATTGCATTTGAAAATAAATCATTTATAGATGCATTCATAGATCAATATTAGGAGTTTTCTTTATCCCTTTATCAACTCTCTATTTATGTTGCACGAATAGTTTCTTTATAACTTATGTAATATCCTGTGGAGGGACTATGAATCACTATTGGAAAGAGAGGATTGATGATAGAATATTATAATAGATAATTTGTTATTTTATATTTAGAATAGTGCAATTGTTAATTATTGAAATATTGTTATTGAATCTTTTTACTGAGATAAATGGATATGAAATTGAATGTTTTTTCCCTTGTCTATTTTTAATAAAGAAAATCGTATCATTGTCCCTAACATTGGAAGATAGATGTTTATGATTCTATTTTATTGTTATGGATTGGGGATTGACATTTAATTCAATAGTTCTTACTCATATATGGAAATATTCATGTTTTAATTGAATGAAGTGTGACTCTTGCAAAATGTTTTATGTTTTGTTAGATAATATTAGAAGGAATTATTCTTATCTAATGTTCTTAATTACTGGAAAATATTATACC
Organism: Wollemia nobilis; assembly: GCA_028583015.1. NCBI lineage: Eukaryota > Viridiplantae > Streptophyta > Pinopsida > Araucariales > Araucariaceae > Wollemia > Wollemia nobilis. The sequence goes on from JAQPPZ010002499.1 coordinate 6,725,196, forward strand.
ATGTGTGGTTGCTTATTACTTTTAATATTGATATTAAAGAAATATTTTAAGTTATTTTCTGCTTTAGCAAGATGAATATGTTTATTTTTCATGTAAGAGAGAGAGAAAGAGAGAGTTAGTTAAGTTTTATGATAATTGTTTTAGTTTCAAGTTTTGGAAGGGATAAAGGACACCATAAGTAACCTTGTCTAGAATCCCTATAAGATGAATCCAAACATGATGGTATTATGGGGAGGAAACACCCATGTTTCTTTTGCAATGGGTACAACTTGAGTGGGAACTCGAGTATGATCCAAAGATAAGAAGTCTTTGGATAAGATTCTAAGTTTTGTAGATTGAATCTTACTTCTAACCATGAAGGTTAGGAAGAAAAATGCAAGGGATTAATTAATGGCATCTTGAGCGAGTAGGCTTAGGTGTTCATGCAAAACTATCATGTGGAGTGATAGTCACCTTAACTAAACCCATCATGAATATGGGGTAGTTAAGCACTAAATATTTAGTAGTTCCACCACGAAGGTGTAATTGACTAATCTTAAAGGCATTATGTCTAGAAATACCATCATAAATTGATAAATGATTGGTAAGGGAATTGGTGTCCCTCTTATCTAAATATTGAGAAGGGATAACCCCAACGCTATGATAAGATATCTTACATTCATGAAGAATGTAAGAAATGTGGGGTGACCAAACTGAAGTTTCCTTTATGTTGTAGAGGTATACAAGGTCAACTCAAGAATCTATGGGAGATTGGCCCCTCTTGTCCAATTGAGAAACATTTAATGCAATAATGCCTTTTCAATTTTAATCCTATTTGAAAAATCTTTAGTAAACTTTAACTGTGATCTTTACCTAGTGTAAAAAAAAAAAAAAAACTCTCTCCAAGGTTGGTTAGATTTGGGTTGTTATAGTTGGTATCAGAACTCTAGGTTGTAGGACTAGAAGATTCCATTGAGAGAACATAGGATTGGTTAGACTTGATGAGTGAATTTTGGAAGAAAATATATTCCATTGGGGATGGCACCTTACATGGAGTAAGAGTGACCATTAATATTATTAGTGGATGATAATACTCTATTGTTAGTTCACATGGATGATGTAACTAACTAGAAAGTTAGACTTACAATTTGGAAGAGAAATTGTAATCAGACTTAGGTCTTTTGTGTGGCCAAGGAATATGGAACAAAAATTAAGAAGACGAAGAAGAGTATATTCCCAACCACCAAGGCAAACTAGGAAGGATAGTGTCGAGGCTAGACCCCGAGGAGAAAGTTCAAGTAATTCCAATAGAGAGGTAGAGAACCTCATTATTATTGTATCGCTACTTGTTGGAATATATTACATTATTTGGTATATGATAATGTACCATCCTGGGTACATAATTATATTAGGAGAGTGTCTTAGATTAAGACTTGAGTATTTACTTTATGTAATATAATAAATGCACAAGTATTATTATAATGTGCAAGGATGTAAATATGCAGGTGTCCACATGTATATGAGTCCTTAGAATAGGAAGATGAATATTCATTGGAATATGGAAGGCTAAGAATCATGTCTTATTATATATAGGTCTTTGGTAGATGATATGAGTGAGGAGAAGTAAGTAGAGTTAGACTAGTAAGTTATTGAGTTGATAGATATAGAGATACAATGTAGAACTTGTATGAAGTATGGAGCATTGATATCTCCACATATTGTAACAAGTTTAAAATTTTAAGATTTTATTAATGGCTCTTTCATGAGTTATTTTAGAATTTTCTCATGTTATTTACTTGCTTATTATATTGCCATTATCATAGATATAATATTGCATGCTTATTTTACTATTTGTGATTGCATTTCCTTTAAAATTATAGTATCAAAAGCTAACAATGGTATCAGATAACTAGATTGATTGATAGGAGATAGATATAGCCATAGGAGAGATTGAGATTATATAGAAAATCTCATTTTAATTTTTTTTTAAATTACCCTTTCGTTAGATTCTTTCCACGAAGTTGCAATAAAACTTGTGAAGACTAGGACTCAACATTGATTCCACTAAATTGACAAATCAAATAGTGAAGTTAATTTTTTCTAGATTTGAATAAATTTCTATCATCATTTTCTAATACTTTTTTGTAGAGAATAATATATCCAAAGGAAATTAACAAGCTTCCTACAAGATATAGGAATAATATCTTCTTTGGAATCAATCTAGTACTTGAAGCAACAAGTTGAATATTGAAGTTTTGGAGGCCTAAGGAAAAGGTCCCATTGCATGATTTATAGATTGAAGGTATAATATTTAGGAGACTCAAGAAAGAGATCTCCATATAAGATTGAATATTGAGTTGGAGAAGACCCAAAGGAGGTCCCGTTAAAGAAATTCTAGATTTGGAAGATTGAAGATAGAGAAGGACTAGAAAAGATCCTATTGTATATTTGAGAAGTTGCAAAATTTGAAGGCCCAAGAGAAGAGGTCTTGGGAAAATTTGGAAGGAGAAAGAAGGATAAGGCTAGAAAGACCCTATTGAAGAAGGTGAAGTAGAAATACCATTGGATAATATTGTAAGAGGAAGAACCACCTCATAAAAGAAGAATTTGGGATAATTGTCGCCATTCAACAACAAGCCTAAAAGGAAGAAATATTTGGAGACATGTTTACCAAATTTTGGAAGGGTTATTTCAAAGATCTCAAGACATTTAGATTCTTGATAATAAGTCCAAAAAATATACCAATATTGAGGTCAAAATTCAACAAGGATGTTGAAGGATAAAGGAGCTATAAGAGGACACAAATTTGAGAGGTTTAAAGATTACCTTTGAAGGTTTGAAGGCTGATTAATAGAAAAGGAGTTTTCTGATTTTTGCAGTAGAAATTGAAGGGATTATAGGACAACAAGGGGGAAGTATTTAGAGCAACATTTGTAGCTACAAATTGGAGTATTTTTCTACTAAATATTAGAGGTTAAATACAATAAAATGCACACTCCTAGAACAACAAGTTGAAGGAGAAATACACAATATTGTAAGCTACAAAATAGAGAAGTTTAGGGTAGCAAAGCCCAAGGAGTTGAAGCTACATAAATTAAAAATGAGGGAAGAAAATAGGTGAGTTAAATCACCAAGAAATCAAGCTACAAATGGAGACCAAAAGGTATGCAACATTGGTGCAAAATTTCATTAATTGAACATTTATATTTATCTTATTATTAAGTTTTTAAAAGCACTAGATTTGAGGTTTAAAGTTGCAAGAGGAAAGGTTTCAAGTTTATGTATTCAAGGGTGCAGAAGATAGCATTTATAAGGAATTAAAACCTGCACAAAAGGAGGAGAAGTTAGATATATTATCAAGGAAATAAAATATCAACTTATTACTATCTATTGAAATCTAATAGTGGATATTGTATAGCAAAGAAGACATTATTGTAAAGAAAATATTGGATATACTAAGCTATCCATAAGGCAAGGTATTGGCATGATTAAGAAGCTTGGAATCACCATAGGAAGGATCACCAAGCATTGAGCCAACAAGGATACATAGTAGAAGAGTTTCCAAGGAGGAGAAGACAATGTAGAAACCACCATTACCATGGATTGTAAAAAGGAGAGGCACCACCACCATGTTCAAGAGAAGAAACTACCATATCAAGAAATAAAAGGTGAATATTGGAAGCATAGGGGGGCAATAATTTCATCAATATACTTAGAAAAATATCATTAGAAAAAAAATAAGTGCAAGAACCAAGTATATTCAATCATTAAAGGTTTGAGAATGCAGTAAAATAAGGATAGTTGTAGCGTCATGCAATATTGAGCATTGAAGGAGCAAAAGAATGTTGTAAACAACTCATCATTAAAGAAGCCATGTTGAGAAGTCACAACATCTATAGAGAGCGTTACATTGTGAATGAGAGCGCTATGTAAAATATAGCACATAAAAAAGGAGTTACAAGTCATAAGGAATAGAACCACCTTGAAGAACGTTACATCGCAAAGAATAGTGCTATTAAATTTTGAGTAGGCAGACATAAGTAGGATTATGGATTAATTCATGCATTAAATTTTTGAAAGGGGTTATAGTGAATCTGAGTGAAAAATTGTGATATCTAACCATTGATATTGTCAAAGAGGTTGATTGTGATTGAGACAGGTTTTGAAGTTATTTCTCCATCAAGAAAAAGGTATGGTCTTATATTCCTTATGAGTTGAATATTGTTGGATTGAATGTTGTGAAACACAAAGTTAGAGTGAAAAGGTTTTGTTTTATAAGCATTGTTGTAAATGTTTAAGTGAATTTTCACATGCATGATTGGTGAATAGTTATGAGGAAAATTGAGTGTGATATTGAAAACTATCTTGAAATAGGGTTTGTGAAAGAACATGAGTATCATTTTTATGTGAGATTTAGAACTATATTTAACTAGGGTTTGTGAAAGATCATGAGTATCATTGTTATGTAAATTTGGAATCATCTTGAGTTAAGGTTTGAGTTCCATAGTATGAATTGTTGAAAGCATTATGAAACACATGTTTAGGGTTTGAAAGAAAGTTGTGTTTCATTCAGTGGATGGTTGAGTAAGGTTGGATGAGCTTTATTTATTGAATGGATTGGAGTGATAGTTCAAGTTCTATAAAACAAATTGTTCTTTATTTCTGAATTGGGTTGAATAAAAGCTTGAGAGTAATTGAGTGGTTTGTGAGTATGAAACATATTGAGTCTCTAACAATATTCTATATGCTTCTATGATTAAACAAGATTCTGAGTGAAAATTTTTTGTGTGATTGAAGAGGTTTTATGAAAGGATTGAGTTGAGTTGTGTATGCAAGTTTTGCAATTGATTTGAAGTAAGATTTTGTGAAAGCTAGTGAACATATTTGAGTAAGTCCTAAAATGGACTTAAGGAAAGAATTGAGCAAGCCTTTGTGATATCTTGTGTGCATATTTGAGTAAGTCCTAGAGGGGACTTAAGGACAAGTTTGATTAAGATTTTGTGAAAGCAAAAGGAAAAAATTGTGTGAGATTTTGTGGAAGCTTACAATTAGATTGGACAAGTTCATTAAATTAGGAGAGTGTCTTAGATTAATACTTGAGTATTTACTTTATGTAATGTAATAAATGTACAAGTATTTTTAGAATGTGCAACAATGTAAATGTGCATGGTGTCCACATGTATATGAGTTCTTATAATAGGAATATGAAGAGTGATAGGAAGATAGAAGGGCAACAGTCATGTCTCATTATATGTAAGCCTTTGATAGATGATTTGAGTGAGGAGAAGTGAGAAGATTTAGATTAGTAAGTTAGTGAGTTGATAGATAGAGAGATACAATGTAGAACTTGTATGAAGTATGGAGCATTGAGATCTCCACATATTTTAACAAGCTCAAATTTGTGTGAGATTTCATTAATGGTTATTTCATAATTTATTTTATAATTTTCTCATGCTATTTACTTGCTTATTATAGTGCCATTATCATATATATAAATATTGTACACTTATTTTACTATTTGTGGTTGCATTTCCTTCAAGTTTATAGCATCAAAATCTAACACTACCATAAGAGAAAATAGAGCAGTGGATAGAACGAATGAACCAACAAAAGTAGTTGTTGTTAACTATATTGATTCAAATTTCATAGAATAGAAATACTAAGGTTAGAAAGGAAGTAAATCTTTCTATAAGAGAGCAAGACGTTGGGGCCCTTCTAGAGGTAAAACTGGCTAAGCATTTGAATAATGTGAAAATATTCAAATTCATTAGAAAATATGGGATGATTCATTTGAGGCTTGATTGAATGAGTTGGAAACATACATCTCTATGAATAGCTACTCCTTAGTGACCTGAAAAATTTGGGCCACTCTCCATTTGTTGGAAATAGGGTTTAGATGGTGAAACACTTTTAAATTCAAAGAGAATATTCAAAAAATAAATCTAAAGTGGGAAGGTTTTGTTGAAGCCTTTAAGAATAAGTTCCTCATAGAACACTACTATGGATAAATTTGAGGAATTCTCCACACTTCACCAATGAACAAAGATGATGAATATTTATTACCATAAGTTTGTGAAGTTGCTTATGTACAATTATATGAGAAGGATGAGAAAATTTAAGGTACATAAATTTATTTTAGGAGTAAATCCTAAGATTAGACTAGTAATAAACATGCATAAGCCTAAGACTCTGCAAAAGGCTTATGACCTAGCTTGACAAGAAAAATCCAACTTACAGTCAAATAGGACTAAATTTAATTATGCAAAATTGTCAAAGGAGTATCAAAAATCCTTGAGAAAAAGGAAAAGTGATGGTTTTATGAAATGGGAACAAGAGAAAAGAAATAAAATTAGAGGTAATCCGAAGTTCAAGAGAAGAACGATGAAAACCAAATGAATTTCAAGAAAAAATTCCAAAAGAGGAATAAAAATAATAATCCTCAACCTCAGAGGTGGTCAGAAGCATCACAACCAAATATAATAGGGGAATAGAAAAAAGAAATACACCTAGGTGCCAAGAGTGGTTCCTACGATTATGTTAGAGTTAGAGTATATTACATAATTTGGGTCATGTAAATGTACCACCTTAGGTACATAGTTAGAGTAGGATATTACTTTAAGTGGAAGTTATCTAGTTACTTCAATCAATGTAATAAATGCACAAGTAGAAATGTGCAAGTTGTAATGTGTAAGGTGTCCCATAAAACTAGGTAGAGTGTTGGCCACATAATCTATCTTCCTATATAAAGGGCCTCATAGATCGAGTAAGTATCAAGTCAAGTTATTATCTAGAGCAGTGTAGTAGATAGTAGTACTCATGTATGGAGCACAATGTAGCTCTATAGCTCATAGTAATGGAGTGAACATTTCCTCCATACTCCATTGTAATTTTATGATTTCTATTTATGGTATATTTCAGTCATATTACAGACTCACTTTATTTTATATTTATTGCATCTTATTAGGACATGTGTTAGATCTCTTTCGTTACATATATCATCAAAATCTAATAGTGTTATCATATCCATGATGAATCGATATAGGAGGGCCTACATCCATCATAAGAGAATTCTAGTAGGTCAAGAGGAATAGGGAGAGAATCAAAAGTGGGGACTTAAATAAATCTCAATTGCAAAAATTCTAATATTATATTTGGCTAGAGTCTCTCTAGAGAGCTGTAGAAAAACTTGTGAAGACTAGGACTCAAAATTAGTACCCCTAGATTGACAAATCAACTAGTGAAGATTATTATTTCTAGATTTATAAGTTCTTCCATTCTAATTTTCTAATAGCTTGTTATAGGAAATGAGATTCAACAAAAGGTTGTGAAGCTTCCTACAAGAGAATTAGGAAGAATATCTTCTTAGAATCAATATAGAACTTGCAACAACAAGGAGAATACTGAATATTTCAAAGATCTTGAGAAATGTCTCATTACAAGATCTACAATCCTGCAAATTACAAAAGTAAAGAAAAGGCCACAATAGCCTTATAGTAGACTCAAGGAAGAAGAGACTCCAGAATTTGAGTCATAGAAGGATATAGGAGATTTGTGATCTCCATTAAAGATTAATACCTGTAGAGTGCAGAAGTAGAAAGTCCAAAGAAGCCTAGAAGAAGAATAGGCTAGAGAAGCCTTGAAGAAGAAAATACTAGAGAAGCCTTGATCAAGAAGAAGGCTAGAGAAGCCTTAATTCATAAGAAAACTTCAAAAAAGAATTTCTGACTCAAAAGATAAATTATTGAAACAAAAGAATACTTCAAAGAAGAGCTCCTGAAGAAAAATTTAGAGAAATATTCTTTATTCAAAAGAAGAATTCATAATTCAGAAGAAAACTCCAAAGAAGAGTTTTTGAATAAAATTTTAGAGAAAATTTTCTGATTTAGAAGAAAAATTTCCTAATTTAGAAGAAGACTCCAAAGAAGATATCTTTGAAGAAAATTATAGAAGAAATTTCTTGATTTAGAAGAAAAGTTTCTGATTTAGAAGAAAACTCCAGAAATGATTTCCTTAAGAAGACTCCAAAGAAGAGTCCAAGAAATAGGATATTGGTGATCTCCTTTACTGATTAAATATTTCCTTCAAGAAGGAGTTGAAGAGATCAAGAGAAGATCTCATTGAATAACTTCCATTCTTGGAAGAAAGAGAAGGACTAGGAGAGTCCTATACAAATCCATAAGTAGTAGAATTAGAGATCCTAGAAGAATATCTCATCACCAACACTTATAGAAGTAGATGGTTGAAGAAAATGTCATTTGGAAGACCAGAAAAGCTACAAGATAGAAGACCTTGGAGAGGTCTCAAGGAAGAAAAAGAAGAAGACTTGCAGAGTCTTGTTGCAGAGCTTGTAGAAGCATCATAAAAAGAGATACTAGGAGAATGCATTGGAGAAATCCACTACAAAGAAGAAAGCTCCTAATATTGAAAGACTTGGTACAATTGTTGCCATCTGACAACAAGCCCAAGAGAAGAAGAATTTTGCAAGGAGTGTCAAATCTCAAAATAAGAGTTTTTCAAGAAGTTCCAAATCCATAAGAAGAATCTAGTAAAGTCCTCAAGATATTCAAAATCTTGATAAGAATAATATCATGTTTGAATTCAAAATTTGACAAGAAGCTTTAAGAAAGATTCATATAGAATAAGCCTACAAAATCCAAGATATTTGGAGATTACCTCTCACAATAAGGAGGTATAGTTTAGAGATTGGGTTATTTGAATCTACAACAGAAAAATAAATATCACTAGAAGTATCAAGTCACCAAATCTAAGGCTCAAGATAGAAAGTTCAAGGCTACAATTTGGTGAAGCAGGAAGCTATTCTAGATAGCCAACAAGAAGATGCAAATTCAACCATTGCAAGGTAGCAACTTGGTGAATCAAAAACACCAATATGTACATCTAATTTAGAATCCATAAAAAATGTAAGAAACTAGGGTGCAATTAGTTGAACTTCAAATTAGGGTTCATTATCAAATTCTATTAAGCACCATATTTGGATTAAAAGTTGCAGAAATATAGATTGCATTATAGTCTTCAAGTGCAAAAAGAGAAAATTCATTTTAAGGATTATTTGCACATTAAATAGGAGTTGGATATTTTTGAAAGAAAGAAAATTAGCATCTACCTATTTGCTATCTAGAAAGCAAGAAGAATATATCCTATAATATTAATTGTAGTGAAAAATTGCAGAATATTCATTAAGGGTAAATTACAAATTACTCTTAAAAGTTGTAGATATTATTAAGTGCATCTAAAATTATTTTGAGAGTTCATTTATTGGAGCAATAATGTGATATTATTGTTACCATTAAAAGTGCATTGACACTATACTAGTTGATCTCTAACTAGCTACTCTTAAAAGGGTTAGTTTGTGTTTGTTGATTAAAGATCAAGGACACAAAAAACAATAGATTATTAAATTGTCTAGAGACATTATTTGGTGCAAAAAACCTGCATAATTTCATGGCCCAAAGAAGCCACAAAAATCAGATCATATTCATCCAAAGAGTGGAAAAGAAAGCCACCATAAAAATAGAAATAGAAGTTAAAAATTGAGACTTGCAGAGTATTAGATTAAAATTGCACTTAGGATGTCATTAAAAGAATAAGTGCAGAATTTTCTACTTCAAAAAGGTGCATATTATGTACAAAATATTAGCTTGGTTTTATTATTTCTAAATTATCCAAGCAAAAGGAATTACTAAAGGCAAGGAGCTACCTCATCAAAAGGAAAAGGAGCATTTTAACCCACCGTATTGGTGCAAAATCTATCTAATACAAACACCATTCTTGTTCATTCAAGAAGGACAAAAGGTCTTATAATACAACAACCATCATTTGAGCAAGTATAAGGGCGGGTTTCAAGCAAGAAAATAAATTTGTTGAGGAGCACATATTACTTAAGATTTAAGGTGTCAAAAAACACCATTGCTGCAGTTCAAAGCATCTAAAAGAAAGCATTCACCTATAATATCAAATCCCACATAAGGCCATTATCAATCTACATCTACATGGACAAAAAGGATAACATAAAGGTCCATATTAAAGGGTGCTTATCTACATAAAAGGCATCAAAATCTACTTCTATCAATGTGTAATGAAGCTATTACAAATGATTATATACACTACAAAAAAACATATAAATTAGCACATTGAAAGCATAGATAATAAATGGAAAAGGTGCTACATTCGAGGTCTCAAACATGGAGAAGAATTTCCCAAAAAAAAAGCACCAAGATCAGTCACAAAATCATTAAGAGCTTGATAGAAGGAGCATCACAAATAGCACCATCCAACATCCTCATCAAAATGAATGCAAAAGAAAGATGTTGCTTATTTTCCAATAAACGAAGCAAGACAAGAAATAATCATATAAATGGGAAAAATGAGTTATAACATTCTTTTAAGAGTATTATAGTAAAGGTCTACATGCAAAGACCTTGAGTGCCACCTAGCACAAACATTCTAAGGTACCATCCTAACTCTTAATGCTCAAGAAATTTCAAATGCTTAATCAAGAGGAGTTACAAGGAATAGTGAGGAGGTTATGTACATTATCTTTGCACGAGAGTTGAAATAATTCTAATTTTTAACACCCATTCACCACTTATCCAAAATGAGGAAGATTCCATTCCATTTAGAAGCATCCATCTTGGAGAAAGGATCAGAACAAAGTCAAAGTAGAGCCGATAATTGAAGGTTGAGGTTATAGTAGCATTAGAGGTTGATCTCATGGTAGAATTACACAGTAACATCAGTGTCATAGCAACAATAGGAAGATAGCATTGAATATTCCTAGTCAAAGCGATCAAACCTGAATCATCCATTTTCTTAGCAATATCATCAAATAAATCAACCGTTGTTCGAGTTAAAGAGAAGATAAATCCTACATCCATATGTTGGATATAACAGTAAAACAAAGTACTAAAGAGTGTTTTCATCTACATCCAAGAATCAATGCCAGATACGTAGAGGTTTAGGGCATCACAAAGGTAAGAATATATCTTATTCTAATTTGATTTTATTTATAGGGAGATATAAGTTATAATATAAGGTTGAAACATTAAGAGAAATCAACCATATTTGAAAGCAATATTAAAAAGGAATATATATATTAAATAGCCTAATATTTACAATCTAAAGCATAGGAGAAATAAGGATTTCTACCTTGATAGATTAATTACCTAACATTGAAAATATCATTATTAGGGAGTTATAAGGAATACTACACCAAAATAGGTAGTTGGAATTTAGAAACATTAAATATCATATTATCAAAGGCTATAAAATAAGGTTATATAAGGAAAATCAAGAGTTGGAAACTAATTACTATACTTATTTCAAACTTACATTAAAGGGACAAAATAATTTCAACAAATATAACCTCATCAAAATAGAAAATGCTTAAGTTAAATAGAAGAAATAAGGTGTAAAATTAGTTGATTTTTGCTATCCATAAAACGTTACAAAATCAACTCAAAATTGAACTATTATTCCCAAAATCATTTTATCAATCATTCAACATATGAAATATTACTAGGGAGACAAGGCATTCTACAAAACTTGATAATAATAATATCATTCATTCAAAATTTTATGAAGTACTCAATCCATTTGTAATTCATAATGTTTCTACAAATTCTACAAGGATTCTACTAATTCACATCTCTTAACTAGGGAGATATAAGGAAGCCCACAAAAACTAATCTCTACAAAGGTTCTATCAAATCAAATTCACATACTCTAAACTAGGGATTCATAAGATAGATTAATTTAAATATCCAATTCAAATTATTCATAGGACTACTATCAAATCCATATTTACAATTCTAAGGATCAACAAGAAATGCTATCTCAAAACTATCAAGAAATAATATGGATGAAATAATAAGAAATGCCCTTATCAATGAAGAATTATTTCATGAAATAGAATTATATTCTCAAAACTTAATCGATACCCTTGAAGGATATGAGAATCTATCATCTAGTTATAAGGAGAGATTCTCTATATTTCTTAAAGAAGAAAAAGAGGATAGCTTTAAAGAATTAATTGGTTATCTTCATGAAAACCTCTTAAAGGCATGGTGGAATTCAAAAAAAGATAGTTATATTCACATCCGAGGAGTATTTGATGATTTACCTATCACTAATTATGTTTGTACTCACTCAAAAAATGAAGCAATCTAGCAATGCAAATCAATAATTATTGTGATGATAGACTAACTCCTCATGAAGCAAAAATTCCACTAGTATCAATGCAGAATCACAGGAGAAGAAAGAGGAAAAGCAAGAAAAGATATGCTAAAAGAGATATTAGAATGAATATCAAAGAAATCATAAATATTGAATAACCCTTAGCTACAACTCTCTTTGCATCATATGAAGACACTAACTACTTGCTTGAATAGGTTACAAAAAATAGAGAAGAAGAATACAAGCTCCAAGACAAAGAAGATCCATATTGAAGATTGAAATCTTCAATACCCAAATAATGTAATACAAGGGGGTGTTAGAGTTAGAGTATATTACATAATTTAGGTCATGTAAATGTACCACCTTAGGTACATATTTAGAGTAGGATATTACTTTAGGGGAAGTTAGCTAGTTACTTCAAGCAATGTAATAAATGCACAAGTGGCAATGTACAAGTTGTAATGTGCAAGTTGTAATGTGCAAGGTGTCCCCTTGTACACCTAGGTAGATTTTTGGCCAAGGAATCTATCTTCATATATAAAGGGTCTCATAGATAAAGTAAGTATCAAGTCAAGTTCTTATCTAGAGTAGTGTAGTAGATAGTAGTGCTCTTGTACAGAGAACAACGTAGCTCTTTAGCTCATAGTAATAGAGTGACCATTTCCTCCACACTGCATTGTAATTTCATCATTTATATTTATAGTATATTTTAGTCATACTACAGACTCACTTTATTTTATATTTATTACATCTTATTAGGACCTGTGTTAGATCTCTTCCATTGCATCTGCTTGTTGTGGTGCAGTGGTAAATTCCCTAGGTGCTGGTAGAGGCCGACCCCGGTTCCATTCCCCTTGTCTCCATCCTGTAGATATATGGTATAGTTAGGAATGTCCTATGTGCTGGTAGAGGCGGACAAGGCTCCATTCCTCCTATGCCCAACCTGTTGAAAGTGGCACCTTGAAAGGGGTGTTTTCCACTATAAATTAGTTTTACCTAGGTGTTGTAGGTGATTTGGAGAGGAGAGGGCAATCCTCCAAGGGAGGTCCCAGGTTTAAATCTCCACCCTACCAAAAAGCTAAATTGGGTATCCAAAATCCAATTGATAATGTTGGCACGGGTAGGGTCGGGTGCGACCCTCGGGTGACTTTGATGGTGTAGAACCCCCTGTTCGTGGTCTCTTAGAACAAGGCGGCTCCGCAAGGGGTTTTTCGCTTTAATATATGTATATATATATATCTTGCATTGCATATATCCTCAAAAGCTAATAGATTATAGGGATCCATATTATGCAAATAGATGTCCAAATCAGTCAGGACCAAGTAACAAGGAAAATGAACCAAACCATAGGATATATGCAACAATGAGAAACTAGAACCTAGATGGGCAAGCCACACCAATTCTATTTAATGTATATTTTTTGATAAGAAAGTTAAAATTTTGATAGATAATGGAGCTACTGATAGTTTCATTTTTTCTAGTATAGTCATTGATATACCAAAAAGATCGATATATTTGGTACAAGGGTGGAAATTTTATTATGGGTATAGATAGAACTACTAAATGGATCAATGTTTTCCCACAATCGATATCACCCTACCCAATGGCTCTACCATTTGGAACCTATATGTAGCACCGCTACATGCCTTCGACATCATCTTTGGAATGGACTAGTTAAAGGCTCATGGAGTCCTAATTAATTTCCAAGATAGATGGATAGGCTATATAGACAAATATGAGTAGAGAATAATAATCAATAGTGAGCAAGGGTCATTTCAATCTTAGTTTATCTCCATAAAGCAACTAAATAAATATATTAGAAAAGGTGGAATGATCTATGTCATTAAGTTGAACCATTATATTGGGGATGATAGAAAGGAGGAATTTTTTAGGGATCATCCAATTCTGCATGAGTTTGGTGATGTATTTCTTGAAGATATTATTGGACTACCACCTAAACATCAATTTTATTTCACTATAAAATTTATGTCAGGAACCAAACCCATTCTTAGAACTCTTTATAGGGTGAATTCTATTGATATGTACAAGTTAAAATTGCAGTTTCAAGGGTTTCTAGAAAAAGGTTTGATTAAACCTATTGTGTTACCATATGGTGCACCTGTATTATTTGTAAAAAATAAATATGGTTTGCTAATGTTATGAATAGAATACAAAATATTGAATAAAACCACCATCAAGAATAAGTATCCTTTACCCAAGATTGAAGACATGTTTAATCAACTTAAGGGTGACACCATATTTTTAAAAATTAATTTAAAATCAGGATACCATCAATTTATAATCCAATAGGAGGATACTCACAAGACTAATTTTAATACCATGTACAAACATTATGAGTTCATAGTATTACCTTTTGGGCTAACCAATGCATTGACAACATCCATGAATTTTATGAAAAATGTGTTCAAGAAAACATTTGGATCATTTTATATTAATATTTTTGGACTAATATCCTAATATATTTCCAAAATAAGGAAGAACATGATAGACACTTCATAATCGTGCTTTAGTTGTTAATAAAAAACTAACTCTATGGAAATTTGTCAAAGTGTGACTTTTATGTTCTAGAGGTACAATATCTGGGACATACACTACACCAAAAAGGGTCTTTAAAGGTGATTATTCAGCCATCGTCTATGCAGATATCGTAAAAAGTTTGTGTTATATCATGGTAGCTAAAAACCACCTCAAAAAACCACCCTCTTAGCCCTAAGAGGGTGGTTTATAACCAATATTGTATCCCTAAGAGGGCGGTACAATATTTGGGACATACACTACACCAAAAAGGGTCTTTAAAGGTGATTATTTGGCCATCATCTATGCAGATATCGTAAAAATTTTGTGTTATATCATGGCAGCTAAAAACTGCTTCAAAAAACCACCCTCTTATGGTCTAAGAGGGAAATTTTAATAAGCCCTCTTAGGGATACAATATTGGTTATAAACCACCCTCTTAGGACTAAGAGGGCGATTATAAACCACCCTCTTAGACCTAAGAGGGCGGTTATAAACTGCCCTCGTAGCTCTAATAGGGCGGTTATAAAGCACCCTCTTAGCCCTAAGAGGGTGGTTTAAAACCACCCTCGTAGCCCTAATATGGTGATTTATAACTACCCTCGTACCTCTAATAGGGAAGTTTTAAACCACCCTCTTAAAAGAGGGTGGTTTTAAACTGCCCTCTTAGAAGAGGATGGTTAAAAAATATAAACTAGCCTCTTAGAAGAGGGTGGTTGGTTTAAAACCCATGAGTTTTAAAAGGCAACACTAAACAATATAATTGTCAATGCTTAAGGGTCATTTTTCACATTACATTACTAAAATGCTTAAGGGTCATATCTAATTTGCACTTTTGCATGGACTACAAAAACCCATGATAGTATTCACAGAGTTTGTTCTTAACCCACATGAAAAAATATTTGAAGAGCAACAAAGCAAATAGAAAAAAAACACAAAGATGAACAATATTATTTAATTCAATATGCTAATAATATTTGGTTCATCTTCATAGTTGCATTTAGGATGGACTTCATTGTCCCAAAAATGAAGAATGACTTTGTGTTTGGATCCTGTTAACATTTTTTTAAGCTGTATTTTTCTTGACATACATCAATTCAACATTCTAATGCTTTTTGGACCTTCACATAAGAAAGCTTCCCAAGATGGATATGCCTTGAATGTCTAGGTTCCATCACAAGGATGCCTATTCCTCTAAAACTGAGCTTTGAACTTGAGTATCCTCATAAATTTGGATTGTAGTTCAGCCTTTAGGATCACCAACTGAAAATCAAAATCCTCCCAAATGTCCCAGTTCACTTTAGTAGCTTTAATTTTTCTGATTTAGGTATTTTTGGGCATTTGACTAATGTAATAAGTGGACCATTTAATCTCATGAGAGTCATAGATATCTTACAGTAAACTGCAACACATAAGAGATAGGTCATTGTGTAGGCAATACCAATTACCTATTTTACTACATAGTTCTTGAGAAATAAAATAGCTTCTTTGACTTGAAATACCAAAGGAAATAGTAAAACTTATGGGAGAAATAAGATCACAATGTAATTTCCTCATGTCCCAATTCTTTCCCATAACCATCCTTTCTTTGACAATAAGGTTGGTATAATATGCACTTGGAAGCTTTGGCAGATTCAAAGTATTGCTAGAAAATGTGCACATAATATAATCTCAATCAGTTTGATCATTTGTATTAGCCCAAAATAGAAGTAGATAAAAACCAAACAGAGCCATAAAACCCATAGTTCCCATTATTTGGAAGATGTATTATGTATATATTTTACCAATGTTTTATTCCATCCCCATAATTTGCTCTTTGTAACCATATTTCTTTCTTTTAGCCCTTATGATGACATGCATATTCTATCAGGCAACTTATGGTAATCAGTTGAGCTTGTATTAGAATCATCTTTGATTTTATTCCCACCAAATGTCCATTGAAATGATTCTTTACTCAAATCAAAACAATTGTACCTACAGACTAAGTTAGTAGAATCATAAATAGCTTTGGCCCACAGATCATGAATTCTTAGCAAAACCAAAAATACAATGACCCCAAGAATGATGAAACTCAACACAATTGTTAGTCTATTATAACTCAATCAACCTAAATTAATATTACCAGTTGAAGAGAAATGTGTTTAGGTTGTGTTGGTCACGAATCTGCCACAGGAAAGGATTTTTACAATTGCGCCCTAGACCCGGCCAACATTGAAAGGTTGGAAGCAAGAAATGGCTCCCAGACCAATCTCCAGAGTGGGCTGGTTCCCTTCACTACTCTAAAAATGGGTTTAAGATAGGGTTCTTTGGAAAGAGATTTAAAAGGTTGCGAGAAAGAAATGGGAAATATGGCCACGAGGCCGAAGTGATGGGATCGGAAAAACAACGGCGAGGAAACTACAAACGCAACAACGACAAGTAACATAAGAAATCAGCTTCATCCTCGCACAATCACATGCCGCAAATCCCTCCAAACCCACATTCCAGGAATTGTACCACGACCGCGATATTTAAATCCGAGTATGCAGAATTTAAATGTAATAGCAATGCGGGAGTACGAATGCTATTAGAAATGCAGAAAACGAGAAAGCAAATTCATCCATGCGACGCTTGAAAAATTAGAAGTCGATCCTTGTATTCCCGCGAGATACAATTCCAGTTTCTAGCGAGCAAGTTTTTCCAACCTTTGCAAATGAAAATTACATTGGTTTTTATAGAGGTCCGTCCTCTTTGCGGCATTAAAAACGTAAAACCAACTTCCTCGTGATCTACAATAATATCTTGAAAATCAGGAACACGACCCCTTAATAGCGGCCTCGAGGAAATAAAAATTAAATGCCATGAAACGTTCGCGGTCCTTTATTAAATACGATTCTTCGAACATGTGCATGAAAACCGTTGAATTAATCCACGAACCGCAGCTTTGAACCAATAAATCCTTTAATTTTGGTGGCCTGGGCACTCTTCGACCTTAACCGCATCGGAAATCCGCAAATTATTTAATTCGGGTCAGCATTAAATCATCGGAAATCGGAAAAACCCTCTCGGCCGTTCATACTGCACTTGGCGGGAAAACTGCGCAGGTCGCGAAAATGCGACGGGTCGCGAAATCGCGACGTGTTTTTCCGCCGTACGCTTCGCTGCTGAAGACCCGCGAAAATGGAACATGTAGCGATTTCGCTACATGTTTCCGCCGTTGGCTCCTCCCTGCGCTCTGCCCCGCGAAATCGGAACATGTAGCGATTTCGCTACATGTTTCCGTCGCCGCATCAATCGCCATTTTCGGTCGCGATTCGCTGACATGTCAGCGACGCGCTGCAAGTTTGCACTTTTTGCCTTCGAAGCTGCCCGGGTCGCGATTCGCTGACATGTCAGCGAATCGCTGCATGTTTTCAACTTAATGCTTTTTTTCCCGCCGACCCGCGATTTCGGAACACGTCGCGATATCGCGACGGTTCCGCCAACTTACTGCGTTGACTGAGTTGACCGCGATTCTGCAACATGTCGGTAGCGTCGCTGCAGTTTTCAGACTTAGCCATTTTTTGCTCAATTTTTCTCCTTTTTTCGCCCAAGCTGCATCAATCAAAGGTCAGATCCCCAACAATACATCAATGCATTCATCAATGAGAATCAATGTGGCAAAAATGCCAACATTCTTGGCGGCTCGCGGGGTATACAGCTCGCTGTATGCAAGAATCCAGGCCTTAGTCCATTGGGCATAGAGTCATATCCGAACAGAAGGCGGGCTGCTGCAATACATGTTCTGCTGAAAAATTGAAACTGAAAAAAACCTGCATATAACTGATTATGAAATGACTAATGGAACGCGATGATGGAGTGAGCTCTTGCGGTTGCGCAAGCGGTGACTGCAATGGAATGATGAAATGAAAATGAACGAAGTTATGGAGTGGGAATGGAACTAGGAAAGTTGTGAAATGAAATGAACTAGACTATTAGCAAATGCGTAAAAGACTAAACTTAGAGGAAAGGGATAAGAAGGGACGGGAAAAAACAGAAAAGGGAAAAAGAAACAACAGCCGTGGCTTATTTTGTTTTAATGCAGAAGAAAAAGAAGGAAGAAGATGAAGAAAGGAAAGAGAGGAAACGGGGAAGGGAAAAGAAGAAAGTGCTAGAAAGCCACCAAACTGTTGGGAGGAGAAAAACAAAGGAAAAAACAAGCATCTACGGCTCGCAGGCAACAAGAGCCGAGATGAACAAATAAAAACAATACCACTTTTTTTTTTTTTCTTCTTCTTTTTCTATTTTTTTTTTTTGTTTTTTCAAAATACTATATACAATAATGCACGACATGATTGGCATGTCGCCACCGGTACATCCAATCTCAGAATGTTATCCGGTAAATCTGCAATGTCCCGACCAGATCTGATCATACTTAAGTCGGTCCTTGAAATTAGGCTGGCTCCTTCCTGAAGTTCTCCATGGTGCGAATAGGATGCAATTCAGCAGATTATCCTTCTTACTAGTACCCACATGGAGGACTTCTTCAGGTATCGGATGTAGTGGCTGGAACCAACACCACCACTTTGCAGACTTTCTTGGTTGTGGGTTGAGTACGAGCTCCTCTAACTCCTTGATGTGATCACGGGGCTCTTCAAGTGAGAAATCGGATTACGGGATCTCCTCGGGCTACGGAATTTGCACTTGTTCTTCTACTTGGCCCATCTCTTGATGAAAGCGCAAGCAACCATATTGTTCATTCCTTGGAAAAGTGCTTGCATGTCCCAATCCTTGACTTTGGACGAGATCTGTCCCTTGAAATTCACATGACTGCATCTCAGGGATCTGGCATGAATGTGCAGGGTAAACAGGAGCAGCAACCATCGGAGAAGGTAATGGAGTTTCTCCCCACGGTAACTTTCTTGATAAGAGCAACAGTTGTTCCGCTCGCACTGCTTCCTCAAAGATTTGTGGGAAGCGTTGTTCACCTGACTGCAGCAAAAAGAGACCTATGTCAGAATTAAAAGCTCGAACATAAAAGAGGTGGGCTTGGGTGGGTGATGGACGGATCTTCTCTGGAATTCTCTTCCAACTTATCAAGAATCGGACATTGAAGTCCGTGATGCTTTCTTGAGGTGCTCTCTTGATGTACATGAAAAATTGGTAGAGATCCAAAGAATTGTAGAAAGGATCTTCGTCAAATCTTTTGATCAGTGCTCCCGCTAGATCGTCCCATGGTGATGCTTTGACATTTGAGCGATCTGTACCATTGCAATGCTCTTCCTTCCAAAGACTGAACCAGAAGTCGGATCATGACATCCTCGTGTTCTATGACATGGATCATGGACAGAATAGCAATATCTTCAACATGTGTCAGAGCCATGCCTTCGGTACCATCATATTTTGCCAGGTTCTTCAGGGCACCTTCGGGAATTTCATGCCGAACTTGCAGATTCAGAGGGCCAGGATCATCCCATCTAGAAAAAACCCTCGCCTTTGTGGCAGTGGTCTGCGGAATCACGGCCATCGCCATTAAGTCAGAGTCGCCAGATGAACATTCTTTGAAATTTTTTTTTTTTTTTTTTAAACAAAAACAGGCGTCCACGAACAGATCTTCAACTCAGCAAAGTCGCCAGATGAACTTAAAAATCTCCGCTGTGAGGCCAAGACAGCTCATCAAATCTTGAGACCTCCGGGTGTTAAAACGTGCCAAAACTGTTGGCACCGGTGGGGTTATCACTTTGGAAAATTATGCGTATCCCACCGATTATGAATTCTTGGAGACAGAAACAGTCTGTCCCACCGAGCGTGCCAAAAACTGTTGGTCACGAATCTGCCACAGGAAAGGATTTTTACAATTGCGCCCTAGACCCGGCCAACATTGAAAGGCTGGAAGCAAGAAATGGCTCCCAGACCAATCTCCAGAGTGGGCTGGTTCCCTTCACTACTCTAAAAATGGGTTTAAGATAGGGTTTCTGGAAAGAGATTTAAAAGGTTGCGAGAAAGAAATGGGAAATATGGCCACGAGGCCGAAGTGATGGGATCGAGAAAAACAACGGCGAGGAAACTACAAACGCAACAACGACAAGTAACATAAGAAATCAGCTTCATCCTCGCACAATCACATGCCGCAAATCCCTCCAAACCCACATTCCGGGAATTGTACCACGACCGCGATATTTAAATCCAGTATGCAGAATTTAAATGTAATAGCAATGCGGGAGTACGAATGCTATTAGAAATGCGAGAAAACGAGAAAGCAAATTCATCCATGCGACGCTTGAAAAATTAGAAGTCGATCCTTGTATTCCCATGAGATACAATTCCAGTTTCTAGCGGCAAGTTTTTCCAACCTTTGCAAATGAAAATTACATTGGTTTTTATAGAGGTCCGTCCTCTTTGCGGCATTAAAAACGTAAAACCAACTTCCTCGTGATCTACAATAATATCTTGAAAATCGGGAACACGACCCCTTAATAGCGGCCTCGAGGAAATAAAAATTAAATGCCATGAAACGTTCGCGGTCCTTTATTAAATACGATTCTTCGAACATGTGCATGAAAACCGTTGAATTAATCCACGAACCGCAGCTTTGAACCAATAAATCCTTTAATTTTGGTGGCATGGGCACTCTTCGACCTTAACCGCATCGGAAATCCGCAAATTATTTAATTCGGGTCAGCATTAAATCATCGGAAATCGGAAAAACCCTCTCGGCCGTTCATACTGCACTTGGCGGGAAAACTGCGCAGGTCGCGAAAATGCGACGGGTCGCGAAATCGCGACGTGTTTTTCCGCCGTACGCTTCGCTGCTGAAGACCCGCGAAAATGGAACATGTAGCGATTTCGCTACATGTTTCCGCCGTTGGCTCCTCCCTGCGCTCTGCCCCGCGAAATCGGAACATGTAGCGATTTCGCTACATGTTTCCGTCGCCGCATCAATCGCCATTTTCGGTCGCGATTCGCTGACATGTCAGCGACGCGCTGCAAGTTTGCACTTTTTGCCTTCGAAGCTGCCCGGGTCGCGATTCGCTGACATGTCAGCGAATCGCTGCATGTTTTCAACTTAATGCTTTTTGCCCGCCGACCCGCGATTTCGGAACACGTCGCGATATCGCGACGGTTCCGCCAACTTGCCTGCGTTGACTGAGTTGACCGCGATTACGCAACATGTCGGCAGCGTCGTCTGCAGTTTTCAGACTTAGCCATTTTTTGCTCAATTTTTCTCCTTTTTTCGCCCAAGCTGCATCAATCAAAGGTCAGATCCCCAACAATACATCAATGCATTCATCAATGAGAATCAATGTGGCAAAAATGCCAACAGGTTGTTATCAAAACTCTGGAAAGCATATAACTCAAAAACCAATGCCATAACAAACATCTTAAAATGAAACAAAATTATATTATTTTTGGAGTTTTGCAATGCTATGAAAATTATTTTGTGCTATAATTGACCTTTGGAGAAGGCTTAGTACATTATAAACTTTTATATGAAACATCTTGCATAGCATTACAAGAAATCATGAGTTTTGAAAAGTATAAATCTTAATATACCTTCATGAATGTCTGTTGCTAACAACATCACCACTAGAGAGAATTTAGAACATTATATCTGTTGCCAATGGAATCCGGAATGAAAAGGAAAATGTATTTCTTATGTGGATATTTCTCTTGATAAGCATTTTACCCCTTCCTACTCTAAAGTGCTTCAAAAATCCAAGATGCACTTCTCTGTGAATGTTGGTTTTTGTGGAAATGTACCTAAATATATTATAGAGAAAAGTCAAATGCAAACTCTCCTTAAAAATAATAAAGGAAATTTTATGCCTCATGATACATAGGATAGTTATAACTCTTCTCATGAGAAATCTAGACATTAGTTTATATCAAATAGAGAAAATATAAAAGACCCAAATCAAAAGGATATGGATAAGCAAAGAATGACTACATGCATTTATCTTGAGAACATTTAGTAACCAAACATAAAAAATTTCTATAAGGTGATATGTTATGACTAAGCATGCCATAACCAACAAGATGTAACCATCTAACCAGTGTCATATTGCCTGGATTATATGCTTATCCAATTCAAACATGAAACTTCCTATCAAAAGCCAACTCACAGAAAATATATAGCATACAAAGACCAATGCAATGTCAATAGTGCATATATGATGACATGATGTATCATAGACCTCTGGTCACATAGTTTTCAAATTCTACCAGGTCATAGCTTTCTAAAAGGGCAAGGCCAAATTCCAATCCAACAAATGGATAAATGTAGTACATGCTTGTTGAAATAGAAAAGGTACAAAAGGGCAAATTGATTCTCCAATAACTAATTGCATGGTACAATAAGAGAATTTATTTTCTTCTAATTAAAATTACAATAAAAAAATTAGAATAATACATGACATTTAAAGTTCTAGAAGATAAAAGTGAAGTTATGGACATCATTTTTGAGGAAATAATGAAACTTGATTGTCAAGAAAGAATTGATTGATTGTGGTGCTAGATGTTGACTATGTAATCACCAATTTTTTTATTGCAATATTATTTCCCAGAGATGGCAGAACATGAAATCTTGGATAACTTTACCTCTCAATCCAAATTTGTACTTTGATTAGTCATAAATTTAATATTCTATAGTGTATATTGGGCCACATATAGGGTTACATGGTAATAGCACTAGATGAATATAACTGCAGTTTAAATTTGTTGGAGATGGTGCAAAGATAAATGATTGATTTCACCAGAGGGTGGTTAGCCCTAAGAGGACAATTATAATATTATTATTGTTATTATTATAATAGTGGTTTACGGTAATATTAAAACCAAGCTGGCAACAACAGTCTATAGAAAGTCAAAAAAAATATTTCATTGTAAATGGATTTATCATAAAATATTTCATTGTAAATGGATTTATCTAAAAAAATTTCCATGTACCTAAATTAAAAGTGAGAAGATCCTTTGAGCTCTTTTGTGGCCTTTGAGGCTTTTGTTATGACTTCCAAGCCCTTCCAGTTCAAAATATTTATTTAATGTGCATACAATACCCAACTACAAAAATTTTAAAAGCCAATTTTAACTTCATCTTCACAGAAAGATGTGGTAGAACTGTCTTGAGTGAGTAGGAGAAAGGTAATAGGGCTTATCAACCAATGAAAACATAAAAAATAAAAATAGAAAGAACCAAGGTTTATGAGCTGCTAAAAATAAACCCTAGCCAAGTAAAATTTGAAATACTTCTTAAGCTTGATCAATATCAATGCATTATTCCCCATCCCAATATTCGAAAGAAAAATCAAGTGAAATTTTATAAAATAAAAGAGAATTTAAAGAATTGTATTTCACATAAGAATATTGAAAAATTAAAAAATAGTCTGGTTAGAAATGCAATAAAAATATTTAGTGACATTTAAGTTAGGAAGGTAAGAGTGACCTGTAATCATCTTCATAAAAAAATATAATGAGAGACTTGTTTCTTAGCGCTATTTTGGGCATATGCTTCCCAAGCTTTGACTGCTCTCCTTCCTCCTCCATACTCCACTAAAATATCTTCTGAAAAACTTGATCAACTTCTACATGCAAAGCTTAACTCTGGTCTGGTCCAAATTATCTATGATAATCAATGAACAACTTACTGTTAATGCAGGGCAAAAAATATAAGACACATGCATGGTTCATTTTTCATGTAATGTTTATTTTTTTTAAAGTGAGACCAACCTAAGAGGGTGGTTTTAAAAAACCCTCTTAGGTCTCACTTAAGAGGGTGACTTATAATCGCCCTCTTATCCCTAAGAGAGCGGTTTAAAACTACCCTCTTAAACTACCCTCTTAGGGTGACCCTAAGAGGGCAGTTATCCTAAGAATGTGGTTTTAAACCACCCTCTTAGGGTTTATTAGGGAGGTCTTTTACCACCCTAAAAAACCACCTTATTTTAGCCACCTTTAAAATTATTTTTTGATGTAGTGATATCATATTTGTAGAAGGGATAGTTATGGATCCAAAGAAGATAGAAATCATTTTGAGTTGGTCACCACCCACTAATGTGTTTGAAGTGCCAAACTTCATGGGCATGATAGTTTATTATAGGTTCTTTATGAAGAATTATTCCAAAATAGCATACTCTAAAACTAACCTTGAGATAAAAGGAAAGGAATACAAATAGATAGACAAGTGTGAATCCACCTTTGATATCCTTAGTAGAAGCTTACTACTACACTTGTGCTTAAAATCCTAGATCTAAGGGATTTTTTAGTATGTATCGATGCTTATTTAAGAAGTTTTGGGAGGAGTTCTATCCCAAGATAAATAAGTTGTAGCATATGAGTCAAGGAAGCTCAAGAAGCATAAGGTAAATATGCTACACATGATCTAGATCTAGCAGTAATTGTGCACGTTGTTAAGATCTGGAGACACTACTTGATAGGAAGATATTTTGAGTTAAGAACTGATAATTAGAGCTTGAGGTATATATTACATAATCTATGCTCAATGCAAGACAAAGAAGATGGATCAATTTCTTAGCATAATATAACTTTGGTATTGAGTATATCAAAGAAAAGGAAAATAAAGTCATTGACACCTTAAGTAGAAGAAGGCATATAACTACATTGACCTATAGTCACATGGAATTAATGGACCAAGTCAAGAAAATGTAATTTCAAGACTAGTATTGTAGTGAAATTTGGGCCAAAACAAGAAGGAATCCTAGAAAGAATAAGGAATATGAAATAAAATATGATCTTTTACATTTTAAGGATAGGGTAGTTATACATAAAATTGATTACTTGAGGATATTGATAATGCGATAAGCACATAGATATCCTTACTTTTCTCACCCTAGAGGGGCTAAAATGATGGAGAACATGAAAAAAACCTTCTAATAGTCATGTATGAATGGAGATATCACTGATTTTATTGCTTGATACCTAGAATATGAAATAGTGAAAGTTGAGCATACACATCCAAAAATATAGTTATACCCACACGATATACGAGTGCAAATATGGTAGATCATATCTATGGACTTTATTGTGGGTTTACCTAAGACTAGGTACCAACATGACACAATCCTTGTAGTGGTTGATAAGTTGACTAAGGTTGTGCACTTCATACTAGGGAACACCAAGGATGATGCTTTGGTAGTGGTAAATAGGTTTTCCAAATATATATTTATGTTACATGGGTTCCATATAGTAATCATCTAAGACAAGGACTCTAGATTTACATCTAAGTTTTGGCAAGTTCTTCATTGTGTAGTGGGTACCAAGTTGAACATTAGTTTTACATACCATCCAAAAATAATGGCCAAATAGAGAGGTTAAACCAAGTCTTGAAAGACATGGTTCACATGTACTACATGGACCAGGGTTCTTGGTGGGAAGACTTTTTGTATCTATTAGAGTTTTCTTATAATAATTGTTATTATGATTCCTTGAAAATGGCATCATTTGAAGCCTTGTACGGTAGGCGACGTAGATATCCTCTATCCTAGGATAATATCGAGGATCGGGTTTTCAACAGACCAAACATGATAAGAGTGATGGAGGAATAAATTACAATGATCAAGCAAAGTCTTAAGGAAATCATCGATCGTTAGAAGAGATATGATGGTTTGAAAAGACTACCTAGAGAATTCTCTATGGGAGATAAAGTATTCATAAGAGTTAAACCTATGAAAAGTGAAATCAAATCTACTAAGTTGGATCATCAATATGTTGGGGCTTTTAAAATCATTGAGAGTATAAGTCCAATATATTATAGACTCGTCTTTCCACCCAACTTGTCAAAGATCCATGATACTTTCCATGTATCCCTACTTAGAAAGTATATTGTTGATTCTAATAATGTGTGGGATATTATAAAATTGTATATGGAATATCTCTCAATAATTGAGGCAAAACTAGTGAATATTCTAGAGTTTTATTTCAAAGTGATGAGGAAACAAATTCTAGAATAGTGCAAGGTCCAATGGAACCAGTATTCTAAGAAAACTGACACTTGGAAAAAAGTGGATGAGATAAAAAGACATTTTTCTTATTTTTTTGAATGAAAAAAAATGTAATGTTTATTACAGGAAAAACATAGAGGATTGTGTTTAGTCCAAGGGGGGTAGTATGTCACGACCCACCTTGGCAGGACTCATTTATGAGATGGACTATGTATTGATGTGATGTTTCAATGCTTAGTATTAATTGCATTATGGATATTTTTTTTGCAATTGTTATTTTTTTATTATATATGAGAATATGGTACTACCAATGTTGTGCGTGATTGCAAGGCTATGTACTCTTGTAGGGGGTGAGGGAGTTGACCACCTAGAATAAGATATAAAAAAAGGAAATATTTGCTAGGTACTACCAATGTTCAGTTTGATTAACACCTCTAGGGTAGGAATTGCCCAGGGTAGCATTTACCCACATATTTGCATCTCATTTCTGCATGTTTTAAATTTAAATTGAAATGAAGTGATTTTTGACAAAAGATGATAACCTAATAATTATCACAAATTTTTTTGCATATGATTTATGGATGCTTTCTTTGGTTTATCCAGATTTGCTCAATATTTTCCTTCTTTGTGTATGAGTTTGAATGCTTTGTAAGATAAAAATATTCCCTGTGGTATTAATATAGAGGCAATAATAATATGTGGATTTTTTAGATCTTTTATAATGTTAGTAATTACTTTAAAAAAAATATTACTCCAAAAATATAAAATGCTTTCATATTAAAGGTGATAAGGAAAATATTGGTTGACTTATGATTTGGTTTAAAATAAAATTCTTCTAATTAACTAATAAGTGGTGCATGTAATGAGGTTTTGAATATTCTTAAAAAGTGTAAATATATTGGGGGGAAGTTGAAAAAAGAATTAGGGAATTCCCTTATCTTGCTCTTGAATCCAAGAAAGAGCAAGCAGAGAAGGTTGTTGAGAGAAAATTTCGAAAGGGAGGAAAATTGACCATGGAAGCAAATGTCTTCTAAAAGTGCTCAATTGGAATGTAGAAGGAAGGACACCTTCATCAATTTAATTTTTTTTTTTAGCTTAAATAAAATGATATTCTTGGTAACATTTTCTATTGGCTGGTGTTTAAAATGCTTTGCTTTGACCCGAGTGAGACTTGTATGGTTTTAAGTTTCAGCATTAAAGAGTATTGTTGTTATATTTATATATGTAACCAACTAGGGCATTCAAATGGTTGTAGTTATTTTATTTTTTTTAAGCCAATTTATATTATGATATGGTTTCCTGAGCCTAGTTTTAAGAGAACATTTTTGATCCCCATGTTATTACCTTAGTAGTTGGGTATTTTGTATGTAGGGTTGTTAGTGTAAATTTTTCGCTATTGAAAAAACCAATGCTTGGGTGCAGGCCTCTACTTGACTGGAGGGATTTTGGTTGCTAGATTTTTCCACCCTTATATTTTATTTTTACCAATGCTATATGTGGTATTGTTAAGACCAATGTAACTAAAGTCTATTCCAAGGGATTGCATTGTTGCTTGTGCTTTCCTGAGCATAACTTCATTTTGTTGTTCCAAGAAGCATCATGTTGTTTTCAGGTTTAAGACTAATTTTTTGACCTAAGTTACCTTAAGTTTAAATGTACTTTGCTTTGTAGTGCATCGGGGTTCTCTTTTAAAATAAAAAAATTCTTACTTGGGTAGATTTTTTTCTGTTAGTTGGTCCTTTTATTTATTTTAAAAATAATAAAGAGGTATGATATTTAGTGGTTTTGTAAATGTGGTAATGCTTTATGCATAGAAATTCTTACCGGTAAATGGTATAAATTCTCCTATGAATGTGATTGATCTATTGACAAGGAAAACCATTTGAATTAATGCTTGTAGAACATATTAAATTTATACAATGAAATTATTTTTTATTTGGTAATGTGATATTACCTTGGTATGTTGTAGTAAAGTTTCTTGGATTTTATTTAAATGTTGGTTGATAAAGTATGTTCATTGAAAAGCTTAATCTTGGAGGTTTTGTCTTCATTGACTATATATTTTTAAGTTAATTTGAATAGTCACTTTGGGATTGACTTTCCTTTATTTGTTTTAAATTATTCTCTTTGAAGACTAGGAAAAGAGTATTAGATTACCCGTCGGGTGATTTCCATTTGGATTATGAAATAGGTTAATATTTCATCCTATTAAGTGTTCATTTGAATGGATATTATGTTATAGTCCGTATGGTTCTATATAGGGTTTTATGATTATGGAAAAACTATTAAATAATAATGATTATATGCATAATATTGTGTATTTGTTGAAGTGTTTTCTGATAAGATGAAACAAAAGGGAGTTTATTTTATTTTATTAATAAATAAATGAAGATGAAAAAGGGTATTGGGTTTTTATGTTATAAAAGGTTATTTAGTTTTTAGTTGAATAATAAGACTTGGGCATGGAGTTTAGTAAAGTGAAATTATATGGGAATTTCACAGATGGGAAAATTACGGGATTTCCATCATGTACTATGATGTTTTACTTTATGTAAAATAAAACAAGGAATGAATGTGCTACTTTTCTTGGAAAATGTATGTCTTGAAAACTAGTGTGAAGAGTATGGATTTTTCTTCTCTGCACAGGCTTGCATGCTATGAAATTGCATTTGAAAAGAAATAATTTGGAGATGCATTCATATATAAATATTAATAGTTATCTTGATCCCTTTATAAAATCCTTTCTACCTTGAATAACAAAGAAGATGCTAAAAGATGAAGAGGACAAATTACTCTCTATTTATGTTGCACGAATAGTTTCTTTACAAATTATGTAATATCCTATGGAGAGACTATTAAATATATCACTCTTGAAAAGAGAGGATTGGTGATAGAATATTGTAAAAGTTAATTTGATATTTTAGCTTTAGAATAGTGCAAATGTTAATTAGTGAAATATTTTTATTGAATAATTTCACTAAGAGAAACGAATATGAAATTGAAATATTTTCCCCTTGTCTACTTTTGATAAAGAAAATAGTATCATTGTTCCTAACATTGAAAGATAGATGTTTATGATTCTATTTTATTGATATGGATTGGGGATTGACATTTAATTTAGTAGTTCTTACTCATATATGGAAATATTCATATTTTAATAGAATAAAGTGTGACTCTTGCAAGGTGTTTCATGTTTTGTTAGATAATATTAGAAGGAATTATTCCTATCTAATGTTCTTAACTACTGGAAAAGAGCATACCGTGTTTGGTTGCTTATTGCTTTTGATATTGATATTAAAGAAACATTTTAAGTCATTTTCTGCTTTAGCAAGATGAGTATATTTATTTTGATATAAGAGAGAGAGAGAGAGAAAGAGAGAGTTAGTTAAGGTTTATGATAAATTTTTAGTTGCAACATGGGGTGGTGTAGACTATGTTATATTTTGATGTAGCAAGCATTGAGAGGTAGCAATCACAAGATGCAGAATAATATGAAAGAACGTAAACCTACTATATGACTAAGATAAAAAATTTTACAACGTAGATATGGAGGAAATGAAAAATCCAATATAAATCTACTGAAATACATTTCATCCATCACCAATGGATGGTGTTACACACTATGCTACACTATGCTCCCCAAATTTCTATCTATGACTCTATATCTATCTATCTATGAGGCCATCCTTATATAGGTAAAATAAGATACTTGTCTAACACTTTATCTAGCTATGCAAGGGACAACTTGCACATGTACAAATTGGACATTGACACTTGTGCAGATAATTTACCCCTAAATTAATCTAAGTATGTACCTTGGAAGATACATTTACATAACCCAAATGATGGAATAGACTCTATTTCTAACACCTCCATATATTACATTATTTGGGTATTGAAGACTTGAGTCTTCAATATGGATCTTCTTCTTCCTTTTGATATTTTGTTGCATTCTTTGTCACGTGTTCAAGAAAATGGTTAGAGCCTCTATAATATGTAGCATTTCCTAATAAAGCTTTCACCTCATAGGTATCTATGGGTTCTTCCAATTCTTCAGTATCTTCTTTGGTACTTCTTTCCTCTGTACCAGGTGACCCTTCTGATTTCTCTTCTGATATTCTATTTGAGGATAATTGGTTGGTCATTGAAATTGTTATTGATGAGGGTTCCTTTGATATTGTTGAGTTTGAAAATGATTTCTACTATGCATTTGATTTCCTTGATTTTTATTTTTGGGATTGTATATGCAATAGCTGGTACTATGACCTTTATTGATGCATATATGATAATACCATGTTTTCTATCCTTTTGTTGAAGATGCAATATTTCCCTATGGATCATCTTTTGATGCAAATGTAGTGTTAGTCAATTTGTATTTCACAATATTTTCTACTTCATATTATTGAATTATATTGACTAGATGATCAAAAGAGTTATATCTACTTTGAACCTATAAATATGTGACCAAATATTTATAATTTTTTGGAAGTGCTCTCACGGTTACTTAGGTGACAAGTTCATCCTTAGCATATTCTCCTAAGGTCAATAGTTTACCTTTAATAACTACAACCTTCCTTAGGAATAGTTTTATGCTTTCTCCACTATTCCTCTTTAGAGAGTGAAGTTGAGTCTGGAGATGAAGGATAGTCACCTTATTCTTCCCTTAAAATATTTTTTCTAGACTTGTCCATGCATCTGAAGAAGTTTTGGTCGAACTGATATATGGTTGAATCTCATCACTAGTAGCAAAATTTATATCATTAAGGCTTTTGAGTCATTTTTCTCAAACTTTAGAATTTTAGTTTCACTTGTAGTAGGTCTTTGTGTTTTTAAAATATCCCAAAGTTTTTCATATACTAAGATTGCTTTCACTTTATTTTTCCAAGAGAAATAATTTGGCCCCTTGAGTAGTTGATATTCTGCTAGGAATAATTTGTTTGATGCCATTTAAATCTCCCTAATATCAATCATTGGATGTGTAGTCTTCCTTATGAATCCCTAGATATGTTTTAGAGTATTCTATAGTGCATTTGTAATATATAGTTCAATTTTTGGTTGATTTTGTACAAGTTTTGTAAGGATCAAAAATCAAATTCTTAATCTTCTTAATCTTCTTAATACTCCTATTGAACTAAGAACTTTTCAATTTTCAATAGGATTTAATGTTGGATTTCTTTTTTTCCTAAGGATAAATTTTCTGAGACAATAACATAAATTTCCAACTTTGAATTTTTTTTTAATAACCCCTTTTGAAACCCTTAGGAATTTTATTTAAGTGTTTCTAATTTCCAAAAGACTAGTTGTAAGTTGTAACCCTTATCACTCCCAAATTTGGAAAACTAGAACACATTAATATTTGCAAAAAATAAATGGATTAATTCCAAGTAGAATCCCTTATTTCTCCTAAGTTATATGTTTGCAAATATTATATTAATTCCCTACGTTTTTCTTTCAAAAAGGATTGATTTTAAATAATATATCAACCTTATCTTATAACCTTATAACTCTCATTTTGAAATTGAAAGCAAATAATAAATTAAGGTTTTTGACCTTTATGATGTTGGGTGAATGTGGCTATAAAATATTTTTCTTGAGTGTGGATTCCCAAGGCTTTAATGCACTCTATGAGTATTGGTTGACTAAGATTTTTCCAACTGTACCCATCTTGCTTCTGATCTCTACAGAAATTGCACCCTAACTAATACCAAATGTCTTCCATCACTATATCGAATTGTTCCCAAATAGTTGATGAGCATCTACCATTGATATTTCATGTAGCACCTGAACTCTTATTGAAAATCTATCGTCGATATACAAAGTAGCTTCCACAATTGCTCGTGATGTTTTTAATTTTTGTGCTTTATGTTTCAAATTGTTGTGTTTCCTTTCCAAAGTCTAACCCATATTTAATAAGAGACAGGAGGAGTGACAAGTGTCACTGTGTGAGTTTCTAAATGATCATGGAAGCTTGTTGGAAATATTGAGTATATTGGTTGTCATTGAAGTCAAATTTGAAATGGTTTAAAATTATCTTCAAGGCTGAAATATTAAAGTGGAAGGAAAATATATTCAAGGGTACAATAATTGTCAAGGTAAAAGAATTCTTCATAGTTATGTGTGCAAGAAAAGAACAAGGTATTATTTTATTAAAAAGGTTCTCCATAGTTATATTTGTAATAAAATGAAAAGGGTCTCCATAGTTATGTTTGCAAGAAAAAGATAAGGTTCTCCATGGTTATGTTTGCAAGAAAAATACAAGGTTCTCTATGGTTATGTTAGAAAGAAAAAGATAAGGTAGACAAGGTTCCATTGAAAAAGATTTATTTATTGCAAGGTTGAAAAATATTTCAAGAGCAAAAGATAAAATATTAAAAGATAAATTATAATATTTAAATCAAGGTTTAAATATTATAATAAAAATAAATTTGAATTTGTGGTCTAGTATTGGGGAGAGATGGAGAGGGAAGAAAGTAGAGATGGGAGGGCTCTGGTCCCTCCCCTGCTCCCCCTCCCATGGCTCCTAGTTCCTGCCCAGTCCTTGGCTCAACCCAGGTCATCCCTTCCGGGGAGTGGTTGTTTGCAGATGATCTCCTGGGGGGAGATCCTTCTCCACTATCTGTGCCCCTCACAACCATCTAGTGTTTCCTTGGTTGTTTTTTCGGAATGGTGCTTCCCAGGGATCCCTGTTTGGTTGGGGATCCCTTCCCTTTTTCCCTCAGGCTTCCCCCTGGGGTTTTTTGCAGGTTATTCACGTGGATCTGGTCCCCTACGTTTCTCGATGCGGTGGAGGTGACGGTTTAGGGTTTGGACAACTTCCCCATTTTTCTTGTGAATCCTCGACGGGCTCTGTGCTTGGATGAGATTCTTGGTCCCTCTTCTGGGATCCTCTTCTGTTTTCCCGGGGCGGGTTCCTTGTGGTGCAACTCTCTGGTCACTTCCTGATGGGCTGGATCCTCTTTGTGTTGGCTATCGGCTTCCTGCAGGATGGCTCTCGCTGAACATAATGTTTTCCCGGTGGGCGGGATGGTTTCTCCACAGGGCGGGATCCGCCAAATCTTCCGGTTTTCCCGTGAGGCGGGATCCTTTCTTTTTTGCTGGTTTCCCGGATGGCGAGATTTCCCTGTTGCTTCCCACTAGGTGGGACTGTTTGTGGTGGTTTTGACTGCTTCCTGCGAGGCGGGATTTTATTATAACAGTTTTTGTTTGCTTCTTGCTGGGCGGGATCTTCTCGATGGTGGTTTTTGGCTACTCCCCGTTGGGCGGGATCTCCAAAACTACTTTCTTTCTTATTTGTTTGTTTCCCACTGAGAGGGATTGTTTCATGCTTACTGTTACCGTTGGGCGGGATTTCTGTTTTGGTGTTCAGTTTCAAGGGATTGATGCCCTAGGACCATTGCTTATGTAATCAGGTTTTGGGATCCTTGTTAAAACCCGCTATAAATACAAACACTACTTACCAAAAAAAAAAAAAATTGAATTTTAAATGGCACAAAAATTTAAAATTCAAATGGTGGCAAGAGATTCAACGTCTTCCTAAGATTCAAATTGCATATATAAGGAGTAAATAAAATCAATTTGCAAATGTTTAAAAAAAAAAGAGATTAAGGTATAAGTGTCATTCATTCAATTCGTGATGGAAGAAGTAAGGAGAGTGCACAAAGTTGAATGTTAGGGAAGACAGGAGTAAGGAGAGTGCACAAAGTTTAAAACAATAAGGATGGTGCATGAACCTCAAGATAGGAAGCAGTGTTCGATTGGTTCCAACTGGGAAGCTAGCTTAGGTGGCAAGCATACTCTATGCAAGACATTGACATTGAGAAGGTTTTGGGTTCGAGTCACAATGACAGTTGATTTTTGAACTATGTTTGGGTAGAATAAAAGATTAATAAAATTTTGATTACACGCCTTTAGATCCAGTAGGTGGGCCAGCCTGGCTGGCACTCTAGCTTGTGCTAGAGTGTGGGCTCCGTGAGGTTTCATGTTTAACTCTCTTCGGTGGAAGAAATGAGGAAATTCTTTTGATACAGGTTTTTGAAGCCATATTTTCATCAAAGTAAGGTAAGAGGTATGGTGACATTATTCCTTCTTTAAGGTGTTTGGTTGAGTAAATATTTTTGAATCATAAGGTGGAGAAGTTAGGATTATATATGTGCATTATTGGAAATATTTGAGTTAAGTTTTGTGAACAAAA
The DNA here is from genome assembly GCA_028583015.1 of Wollemia nobilis. NCBI lineage: Eukaryota > Viridiplantae > Streptophyta > Pinopsida > Araucariales > Araucariaceae > Wollemia > Wollemia nobilis. The sequence goes on from JAQPPZ010002499.1 coordinate 6,760,008, forward strand.
TGTGCTTCATTGTTTGAATGAATTTGTGAAGCTTTTGGGCATTTGTTTGAGTGACATTGAATGTGAATGAGCAAGTGTTAGAAACCAGTTTTGTGAAGCAATTTGTGCATTGGACTTGAGTGATATTTGAAAAGAACATATTGTGAAATTGTATTGCATATTGTTTCCTACGTGTTCTTGAACAAGAACTCTGGGTAGAATATGTCTAAAGTATTATGATCAAAGCATGTGTTATGAGTAGTTTTGAGCAAGTATTATGAGCAATTTTGAGCATGTGTTATGAGTAGTTTTGAGCATGTGTTAGAGTAGATTTGAGCAGAGACAATAAAGTAGATTAGAGAAGGGTTGTGAGCTATTTTGAGTAGGCCTTTTTGAGAGGGCTTGTGAGTAATTCTAAGTAGGCTTTGTGAGCAGTTTTGAGGTATAATTGTGAGTAGGTGTGAGACATATCAGTATAGATATTTGAGTAGATTTTATTAGAGTTGTGAGAATTTTGATCAGCGTTGTGAGTAGAATTGATTAGAGTTGAGCAGAGTTGAGAATAGGCTTTGGAGCCAACTAGCGCACAAAGGATAGAGTTCTGCTATGGATAGACCAAAGTAGTGGGGATAGAGGTATCTTGTGGATAGAGGTCCATGAACTTGAGCATAGGGTATTGGTGTCTCCTTTGGACAGAGGTCCATAAACATTGTAATAGGTATTTGGTTCCCAAGATATTTTTTGAGAAAATTTATAAGAAATATTCTCTTTGTGGATGTAGCTCACATTGGGTGAACTACGTTAAATCCACGTCTCTCATGCATGTAATGATTTATGCATTATTTATTGCCTTGATATTATTGTTGTTATCATTTGAATTGAAAAGTAAAAAATTTATCTTATACTATTCATCCCCCAATATAAGCTTATGTTCTTCAACTGGTATCAGAGTGGGTTCCTTCGTGAAAGGCCTAATATTTTGAAGGAAGATTCTACAAGAACACACATGACCATAGAATATGGATAAGAAGCCATGATTAACATGAAATAGGAACTTATTGCTACTCTTGGAAATTTATAAAGAGTTAGAGAGAAGAATTCAAGTTTGAAGGCTCAAATTCAAGAGGATGAGGAAACAAAGACAAAGCTTCTACAAAATATCACATACTTAAAGGTGAAGGTTCAAGATGCAAAGAAAATTTAAAAATATATGGCTAAATAGTTAAATGCAAAAGAGTTAGAATGTGAAAAATTAGAACTTGAAATTGTCTCTCTAAGAAATGGAGTTGAAAAGTCTAAGGATAAGTTATAACAAAATATAATATTAGGTAAATAGAAAGAGGAGTCAAGCTCCAAAGGAGAAAATATATCAAATGACCTATGTTGGTATATTGAAAAGAAAAAGTATCGAGGAAGAGGAAACCAGAGAAACATCATGGAAAAAATTTAATTACAAAAACATCAAAGGAAGAATTATGCGACCATATCATTCAAGGAAATCTAACAGGTTACAAAATTTCTTCCATGGTTATTATTCTTCATGTAACAAATATGGTCATAGAGCTATACATTGCATGGTCTGTGTGAGAAATAATGTTGATAGAAATTTCAACTCATTTGCACCTCTCATGGATAATAATAACATCTGTTACAAATGTACTAATTTTGGGCACAAGGCCAAATGGTGTAAAACAGTGTTTTTTGAATCAAGCAAAAAGGAGGATCAAAAGGTTCAAAAGAATACAACTTCAAAAGTTTGGAAAAACAAAGAGGAACAAGAAAAGCAGAATTCAATGTTGGTACATACATATCTTCATGCACAAGGTAAAGGAAATTAGTGGTTGTTCAAGTCATATGATAGGTGACAAAAGTAAATTTCTTTCACTTAAAGAAATCAATGGAGGATCAGTAAAATTTGAAGATAATGCTTCAGCAAAAATTATTGGAAAAGGGACTTTGAGTTTAGATAATGGAAAATCAAAGATAGAAAATGTATTGTATGTTAAGGGATTGAAGAAAAATTTACTAAGTGTAAGTCAACTTTGTGATCAGGGGCACACAATCACATTTCATCTAAATAGATGTGAGATCAAGAAATCCAATATAGGAAATCTTATTGCAGATGCCAGTAGAACTACAAACAATCTCTACATGTTGAGTGAAATTAAAGGAGAAAAATGTTTTTTATCACAAGAAGATGAGAGTTGGTTATGGCATAGAAGAATGGGTCATCTAAAATTTGACAACATAGTGAAAATAAACAAAAAATAGGCAGTAAGATATTTACCCAGGATAAAAATACCCCAAAGCACAATTTGTACACAATGTCAGCATGGTAAGCAAACAAGAACAAGTTTCAAGTCAAAATAATTTTCTTCATCCAAACCATTTAAACTAGTTAAAATTGATTTATGTTGTTCTACAAGGACAAAGATTTTACAAGGTGAAAGTTACTTCATGCTATTTATAGATGATTTCTCCAAAATGACTTGGGTAGCATTCTTAAAAGAAAAATCAGAATCTTTTGAGAAGTTCTAGGTATTCAATATTTTAGTAGAAAATTAAATAGGTAAAAACATCAAGTGTCTAAGATCATATAGAGGCGGAAAATTCACTTCAAATAAATTCATAGAATTCTGTGAACAACATGGAATCAAAAAAGAATAATCAGCAACAAGAAATCCACAGCAAAATGGAGTAGTTGAAAAAAAACAAAACTATCAAGAATATGTCCAGAGCTATGCTAAGTGAGTCAAAGATTTCAGATGGTTTTTATAGAGAAGTAGTTCATACAACTATCTATATCATCAATAGAGCTCAAGTAAGAGTAAATCATAATAAAATAACATATGATATTTGGAAGGGAAGACCAACTACTATGAAGTATTTTAGAGTTTTTGGAAGCAAATGATACATTAGACAAGAAGAGAAAAATTTGGGCATGTTTGATTCAAGGTACGATGAGAGTATCTTCCTTGGCTATTCCAATAAGAGCAAATCCTATAACTGCTATAATATAAGGACACATACAATTATGGAAAGTACAAATGTGATAGTTGATGAACAAATAGGTTCAAATGAACCAACTCAAGAAATTGTATATCAAGAAGAAGAAAGTTACCAATAAGAAGTAGGTAAGAACCAAAATAAGATGAAGTATAAAGAACACCACCTAATACTCCATCAAGGCATGTGCAAAAGTATCATCCAAGAGATATGATTATTGGAAATCTAGGTGAAAGACAAAAAAGGAGGAAGTTAATAGAAACATGTGAACATGCAAATCTTTCTTTGCTATCTAAAATTGAGCCCAAGGATTTCAATGAGGCAAGAGAAGATAAATTTTAGGTCAAGGAAATGGATGAAGAGTTGGATCAAATAGACAAAAGTGAGACTTGGAAAATTGTCCCATGATCAAAAGACAAGAATATAATTGGCACTAAATGGGTTTACATAAATAATTTAAATAAATATGGTTAGGCAGTCAAAAACAAAGCAAGACTAGTATGCAAAGGCTATGGACAGGTTTAAGGGATTGATTTTGATGAAAAATTTGCTCATGTTGGATGAATTGAGTCCATAAGGATGTTTTTAGCTTGCTTAAGCTTCAAAAAATTCAAAGTGTATCAAATGGATGTAAAATTAGCTTTTCTCAATGGCTTATTAGAAGAAGAGGTCTACATTGAGTAACCTAAGGGGTTGAGCTTGATTGATAAGCCAGATTATGTATGCATATTAAAGAAGACTCTTTATGGACTAAATCAAGCCCCTAAGGCTTGGTATTAAAGGTTGGATAATTATATTCAAGAACAAAGTTTCAGAAAAGGAATAGCTGACAATAATTTATACATCAAAAATGAAGGAAATGACTTGTTGATTGTGGTGGTCTATGTGGATGATATCATTTTTGGAGGTAATAATGATAAGATGTGTCAGAAATTTACAAAGTGTATGCAAAATGAATTTGAAATGTCAATTCTTGGTGAGTTCTCCTTCTTCCTTGGATTACAGATTTCAATATTAGAAAAAGTTGTATTTCTCTCACAAACCAAGTATATAAAAGAAATGTTGAAAAAATTCAAATTGGAGGATTGCAAACCAGTGAGTACCCCCATGGTCACAGGATGCAAGTTGAGTAAATATGATGAGTATCCTAAGGTGAATCAGACATTGTATAGATCCATGATTGGTAGCTTACTATATGTCACAACTACAAGACCAAATATAATACAGGCAGTGGAACTAGTGCCAACATTTCAAGAAGTGCCAAATGAAACACATGTATAGGAAGTAAAGAGAATCTTCAGGTTTTTAAAAATAACTATGGAATTTAGACTTTGGTATCCCATAAGTAACAACTTCACTCTCACAGCATATACATATGTAGATTAGGCAGGCAATATTGATGAAAGGAAGAGCACAAGTGGAGGAACATTCTTTTTTGGAGATTTTTTAGTCTCTTGGCTAAGAAAGAAACAAGCATCAGTGTCCTTATCCATGGTAAATGTAGAGTAGATTGTAGTAGTTGCTTATTGTACACAAGTGTTATGGATGAAGCAAAATTTAAAATATTTTAAAATATAGCATGATCATCCCACCTCCATACTATGTGATAATACAAGTACCATAAACATTTCAAAGAATCCAGTGATGCATTCATGGAACAAGCACATTCCAATCAAATATCATTTTTTGATAGAGCAGGTAATGGATCAGAAAGTCAAATTGGAATATTTTACTACAAAGGAACATATTGCAAACATATTTACTAAGCCACTTCCAAAGGAAACTTTTGAGTATCTTAGAGGAAGGTTAGGATTAGTCTTTCTCCCACCTCAAAATTAATCACCTCAAGGAGAGGAGGTGGTGAGGGGGATGAGCTAATAGTATTATATTTTAGCCCTTAAGGAGTCCCTTTTCCATTGATGTCAAAGGGGGAGATTTTTAGTAAGGGGAAGCAGCTTCTCAGGGGGAGCAAATTTGGAATTTAGTGGTTGCAAAAGAAATTTTTAGAAAGGGTTGCCATCAATGACAAAGGGGGAGATTGTTGGAAATATTGAGTATATTGGTTGTCATTGATGTCAAAGGTGAAATGGTTGAAAATCATCTTCAAGGTTGAAATATTAAAGTGCAAGGCAAATATCTTCAAGGGTACAATAATTGTCAAGGTAAAAGTATTCTTCATGGTTGTGTGTGTAAGAAAAGGACAAAGTATTATTTTGTTAAAAAGGTTATTCATAGTTATGTTTGCAAGAAAAATACAAGGGTCTCCATAGTTATGTTTGCAGGAAAAATACAAGGTTTTCCATGGTTATGTTTGTAAGAAAAATACAAGGTTATCTATGGTTATATTAGCAAGAAAAGATAATGTATGCAAGGTTCTATTGAAAAAGATCTATTTATTGCAAGGTTGAAAAATATTTCAAGAGCAAAAGACAAAATATTAAAATATAAATTATAATATTTAAGTCAACGTTTAAATATTATAATAAAAATAAATTTGAATTTTAAATGGTGCCAACATTTAAAATTCAAATGGTGTCAAGAGAGTCGACATATTCCTAAGTTTTGAATAGCATATATAAGAAGGAAATAAAAGTAATTTGTAAATATTAACAAAAATAATAATAATTAAGATATAAGCGCCATTCATTCCATTCGTGATGGTAGAAGTAAGGAGAGTGCACAAAGTTGAATGCAAGGGTAGACAAGAGTAAGGAGAGTGCACAGATTTTAAAGCAAGGAGGATGATGCACAAACCTTGAGATAGGAGGTAACACTCGATTGGTTCCAACTAGGTAGCTAGCTCATGTGGCAAGCAGACTTTGTGCAAGATGTTGATGTTGAGAAGGTTTCAGGTTCAAGTCACAATGATAGTTGATTTTTTAACTATGTTTGGGCAAAAGAAAAGATTAATAAAATTTTGATTGTGTACCTTTGGTTCCAGTAGGTGGTCCAGCCTTGCTGGAACTCTAGCTTGTTCTAGAGTGTGGGTTCTGTAAGGTTTCATGTTCAACTCTCCTCGGTGGCAGAAGTGAAGAGATTATTTTGAAGTAGATTTTTGAAACCATATTTTCATAAAAGTAAGCTAATAGGTATGGTGACATTATTCCTTCTTTAATGTGTTTGGTTGAGCAAATAATTTTGAATCATAAGGTGGATAAATAAGGATTATATATGTGCATTGTTGGAAATATTTGAGTTAGGGTTTGTGAACAAAATGTGCTTCATTGTTTAAATGAATTTGTGAAGCTTTTGAACATTGGTTTGAGTGACATTGAATGTGAATGAGCAAGTGTTAGAAACTAGTTTTGTGAAGCAATTTGTGCATTGGACTTGAGTGATATTTGGAAAGAAAAAATTTTGAAATTGTATTACATATCATTTCCTATGTGTTCGTGAACAATAAATTTTGGTAGAATATGTCTAAAGTATTATGATCAAAGCATGTGTTATGGGCAATTTTGAGCAAGTGTTATGAACAGTTTTGAGCATGTGTTATGAGCAGTTTTGAGTATGTGTTAGAGCAGAGTTGAGTAGAGATAGTAAGCATATTAGAGCAGGATTATGATTTATTTTAAGTAGTTCTAAGTAGGATTTGTGAACAAGTTTGAGGTAGACTTGTGAGCATGCGTGAGATAGATCATTAAAGGTAGTTGTGCATATTTGATCAAAGTTATGAGCAGATTTTATCAGAGTTGTGAGCATATTTTATTATAGTTGATTTGATTTGAAAATAGGATTTGGAACCAACCAGTGCAAAGGGGATAGAGTTCTCATATAGATAGAGGTCCATAAACCAGAGCAATGGGTATAAAGGTCTCTTGTGGATAGAGGTCCACGAACTTGAGCATAGGGGATTGGTGTCTCCTTTGGACAGAGGTCCATAAACATTGTAATATGGATTTGGTTCCCAAGAGATTTTTTGAGAAAATTTATAAGAAATATTTTCTCTATGGGTGTCGCCCACATTGGTTGAACCACACTAAATCCATGTCTCTCATGTGTGTGATGATTTACGCATTATTTACTGCCTTGATATTATTTTTGTTATCATTTGGATTGAAAAGGAAATTTTTTTATCTTATACTATTCACCCCCCTCTCAGTATAAGCTTGTATTCTTCAAAGATTTTTTTTGGTTGGTAGAGGTGTCCAAATAACTCCACTATTCATGAATAATGTTGCCTTTGAATTGAATTTTTTTTTATTCTTTCTTGATCACATTCTAAGTAACACTCCTTCCTCAATTTCTCCAAGCTATCTTTCTTGTAACGTATGTCAAGCTGTATGTAACTCCACTATTTGGAGTATGGGCACCAATAAGTGTAATGTCTTCTTTGTGAGCATTATAGAGTATATTTCAAAATATGGTAAGTGACAGCTACATGCCTTTCTTTCTATCAATGCTTATATGAAGATTCTCCAATGCATTTTCCACCTTAATCCTTATTATTTTACATAGATGTTGAAGTGTCTCCAGCTAATGGTTGAGCTATGGAGGAGATATGGTGGAGCTTTGGTGGAGATATGGGGTAGTTTTGGTGTCCCTTGAATGGATTATGAATGATAGTGCTTGGATGAAGACTCTTGATACTTTACTCCATTGTTAGCATTTACGAATGGTATAAATGATTTGATAAGAATACTCTTTTCCTTTGATGTTTGTTTGCTTTGTATTCTGCTTTGTACACTAATTGATCTTCTCTTATGCTATTTTTTCTATAGGTTCAAGTTTCCATGATGAGCCCTTTGAGTGGCTTCTATAGCTTGGGAAGAGTGCTTACATTAATCTCTTTCAAGGTTATTTTTCCTATTTTATTGTCCCTTTTTGGGGCACATTAAAATCTATTTTTAGACTGTAAAAACCAGATTGAAATGGTGCTATAAGATGTACTATAGTGTGTACATAAATTTCCTTTGATGCACCTTCTTTTGCACTCTTATTTTAGATCAAAAACTTTGATTTGATGGTATATTTTTCTCCTACATTACAAGGTTTTTGAGGTTGTCTTTTATAAGTAGACACCTTCTCCTTTTTTCTTGTACACTTAGATAACAGTTCCAAGCTTATGTAACAGTAGATAGAAGGTTTTTATTTTCTAAAATTCTTTTTTTGCATTCAATCCTTTGATGCTTTTGGATTTGAGACTCACCAAGTCTCATCCTTTAAAGCTTCTATTTCTATTTTTGGTTAGTTATGTTCTTCTCCAGGTTTTGGAGGATTCTAACATTTTTGGGTGGCTTCTTTAGGCCACTACGAGTTGCAGATTTTTGTGCTTAAATGGTGTCTTTAGACAATTGATACAAATCAGATTTTGTGCCCTTCAAGAACATAATACTAATTTCTTTTGATAGTAGTTTAATTGTACAATTTTTTTCACTTTTAATGCACTAATATTACACCTTATTACTCTGATCAACTCTCAAATTAATGCACTAAGTATTTACTACAACTAATCAAGAATAACCCAAAATGAATCTTTACGAGTTATTATAACATTTCACTACAACTAATATTGTAGAGCTTAGTCTTCTTTTTATTTTGCCAAAATAGGTAGTTGAGAAACTATTTTGAAATCTAATCAACTCCTAATAAAAGTACAAATGAACCTTAACCAAAATTTTTTATTTTTGCACTTTTGAAGACTGTAATCCAACTTTCTATTCACAAATTTAATCCAAATGTAGGTGCATCTAAAAAATATAATAGGTAGATGAATTAATAAACCTATTTACACCAAAAAGTTGCATACCTTTTGTAGTAACTCTTTTATCACTTCTGTAGAGGATGTAGATCTTGGTGTATAGAATCACCAAGTTGCTACTACGAGAATGTCCTTGTAGCTCTTTGTAGACTATCTTGAATAGATTCTTCATCAAATTATGGTCTCGACCTTTCTTTTACGATCCTAGGATTTGATGGATTGCTCTCCTCCTTCTAGCATAGATTTGTAGAATTCTTTGTCTCTGACGTGATGCCTTCTTTCTGTAAGAGGTAATCTTCAAATATTCAAGATTTGGTGAGCTTATTCTATCTTCAAGTCATCTTGTTGACTTCAAGCAAGATCTTCTTATGAGATTTGGCACTCCTAACCAAATTCTTCTTCACAGAGTTGGAACTCATTACCAAATTATTCTTCTCTTGGGATTGGTGTCAAATGGTGACAATTGTCCCAAGTCCTTCACTATAAGAGACTTCTCCTTGATAGTGTATTTATCAAATAAGTTCTCCTTTGAGAATATATTCAGTAAGACTCTCCTAGATTTTTTTTGGATGCTCGAAAAGACCTTCTCGAGGTCTCTAATTTATCAGCTTCTAATGGTATTCCTTGAGACCTTTTCTTCAACCTTCGACTCCTAGAAGTTTTGGTGATGATATATTCCTCTATATCTCTGATTCTACTGCTTCTGGATTCGATCAGGTCTAGTCCTTATTCTCCTTCTCCTTCCTTGACTAGAAGTTCTACAATGATATCTTCTCCTTATATATTTGATTTTGTTTCAGGTGATGAATTGATTCTTAAGAAGATACCCTTCTTAAATTTCTTATAGGAATTTTCCCAACTCACTAAATATTCTTTACCTACAACAAAGTATTAGTACTAAAAAATTTAGTCTACCTCTAAATCAGATATTCTCATCAAATTCAATATCAAGGCTTCTATGGCCCATTTTTCAGTACCAAGGCTACTATGGCCTTTTTTAGTGTCAAGGCTACTATGGCATTTTTTAGTATCAACCCTTCTATGGCCTTTTTTAGTACCAAGGATCATATGACCTTTTGGTATTAAGACTTCTATGGCTTCTTCTTCAAGGCGCATGTGGCATTTTCTCTAAGGCTACTATGGCATTTTTATATCAAGGATTTTATGGCATGTTCTTCAACTTGTGAAGTTATTTGTATCATAAATGGAGATCTTTAGTCTCCTGAATTTACCACAAATTTTCATAGGAAGTCTTATTCTGTAGTATTCTTCTCATGCATAAATAACCACTCTCTACACTATGAGGACATGTCGACCTTCAGGAAATGAATTTGGAGTCTCCTAGCTTTCTATCATAGGAGGAGTCACAATCCTCTGAGAAATAGTTTTCTACAAACAAAAGAAACTTTAGGTACTAGTTAGAAAATTTCTAGATATACTCATTGAATGATCTATCAATATAGTGGCTTGAATCCTGAGTCCTAGTCTTCACAATTTTTTCTTGAAATTCTTGTGGAAAGACTCTAGTCAATTACAATCTCAGTATTTCCTTGAATTGAGACTTCTTTCAGTCCCCACTAATGACTCTCCCTTATTCTACCACCTAGATTCTTCTAAGGGCTTTTGATAGTGGCTTGTCTAGTAGTATGTTAGTCTGTAAAAATACCTAAGCTCAATAATAATGGTGGATTTTCTATAGACCTACACAAACTAGATCTACCATGGCTCTGATACCACTGTTAGATTTTGATGTAGCAAGCATGAAGAGGTAGCAATCACAAAATGCAGAATAATATGAAAGAAAGTAAATATGCTATATGACTGAAATATAAAATATTACAATGTAGCTATGGAGGAAATGAACACTCCAATATAAATCTACTGAACTACATTGCATCCATCACAAATGGATTGTATCACACACTATGCCACACTATGTCCCTTGAATCTCTATCTATCACTCCATATTTGTCTATCTATGAGGCCATACTTATATAGGTAAGGATACTTGGCCAACACTCTATATAGTTGTGTAATGGACAACTTACATATGTACAACTTGCACATTGATACTTTTGCATTTATTACATTGCATGAAGTAACTAGATAACTTTCCCATAAATTAATCTAAGTATGTACCTTAAAAGATACATTTACATAGACCAAATGATGGACTAGACTTATATAGTAAGGTAGAATTGTGATTGAGAAAGAGGAGAGGGGTGGAAGAAACTAGAATGGAAAAGAAAATGGGAGAATTGTCAGACAAATAGAGCTCAAGGTGGATAAAGACAAAGTGAGAAGAGGACAAGGGCTGCTCAAAGGATATAATATCATAATTTTAGTACATGCACTGTCCAATATTTTTAGCACATGAATCTTGCCCTACTAGTTGTTAGACCAAGTGAACCAGTCATTAGTAGGGAACAAAGAGGGTAAGAAGCAACTATTGGGATTATAGAACCCCAACTTTTCTTTCATGAAAATCTATGGTTCTCTTTCCCTAATGACCCACCACATGGGAAAAATATCCACCTTGTCATGTGATAATTCAATCATATTAAAGTGCCCACTAAGCAACCAAACAATAGGGGTGAAAGAGAATGTCACCCATCATCAAAGCACATAATGGTCATTAGCACTATTAGGCACATAGATGTTGAGCACACCAAGGATATGGCCATCAATATCCATCATAACCAAGATAACATGATTAGAATGATCACATCTCCAAGATATAAGCTTGGAATAATAGGTTTATGAAAGGTAGATGACTACCCCTCCTTTACCTATATCATGAATAGTATGAAATGTGTGGTCCTAAGGCTAGAGAAAGCAACAAGTGCTTGAAAAAATGTAGTTAGTGACTTTGAATTCCTAAATGTATAAATTATAAATACTATCAAATATGATCATGAAGTCATCTAGACCTTGACACACAATATACTTGCACATAGGATCTATCAAACCCTTGATATTCTAGGACATGCACTTCATGATACATGATTGAGGAGTATATTTCATTTGATGGCCTTTGAATCCTCAAAATATACCAAATATTCAATTGCATTTGTGAGAAACCTATTATGGTTTTCCTAAAAGAAATATGTCTATCTTCTCTTTTTCAAAGGGACACCCAAGGACTCCCTAGCTAGACTATGATAGCAATAAGGGTTTCATGAAGGAAATTCACGAGATGGACTAGGAGGAGAGATAAGGCATCTTATTGAGGAGATGGACTCTAGCATAGCTGATGATTGAGCAATATAGGAGCCTAGAGGGGTCAAAGAGACTTGTTGGGTAATACCATTATAGGTACCAACAAGAGGAGAAACAAGTTTTTTGTAGTAAATACATTAGAGCTCCTTGGATGAGAGCCTACTTGATACTCCTTTTTACTAGCTACCATAGAAGGTTATTATTAGTTACCTTTACCATTTTTTCTTGTGACAAGCATCCATTCCTCCCCTCCATTAATGAGAGGGGCAGATTGAACTATGACTGAAGGCACTAAATCTTCTACTAGATATCAATTTTTTAACTAACCCTCCATAAGAGGGTTAGGGTATTTTATCTTGTGAGTTGTAGACTAACAATGATAACAAGTATTAGGGATATTTATATAGACCACCGATTTTTGAAAATAAATCTCACCAACCTGAATATCAATAGATTACTTGAGATCCTTTGAGAGATCATTTTCAATGTAGATGCATTTTTAAGGTTGTACATCATATAATTTTTGTGGCTCCATGCACACATACTCACCAATGGGCATGGCAATATATGACAAGACTGGCCAAAGGGGCATGGGGAGAGCTAGAAATTCTACCCAAATAGGGATGCAAAGGAGAACATCAATGGAGAATATAAAATTTTGGTGTCAGGGCTAAATAATTAAAAGCTTTTTTTTAATATACCAAGAACCTTTGCTCATAACCATAATGACATGCTATGGTTTGAAAAACTAGAAATGAAATAATCCTTTAGTAAGGTTTTACATGTGGTCAACTTTTATACCATATGACTGCTAGACTTGCTAAATCCATTGATGAATTAGAAAGTAACTGGGAATCCTCCCCAAAAAATACCTAACAAGGATGTCACTCTCAAGCTAGTTGTAGGCTTTATCAAAATATTACATGGATAGGACTATGTTTAACACAAATGATTTACCTTATGGAAAACTCTTGAGACAAACTTCTTGGGTATGTTCACTGATGCCTTGGCTCTCCACAACTCCAACATCACTAAACAATAAAGCAAAAACCATAAAAAAGGGAGAATCCCCTCACATTAGGCTATGCAGATAATATTTTTAAATATATAATATAAATAATTATGTCAATTTTATTAATAATTATTTTTAATTATGTCTCGAGGGGACAATGCAATGGTTTGGGTTTTAGATCTTCTTTAGGAGGTCCAAGGTTCAAACCACAACATGTGTGTGTGGAACATTGTGTGTTAATCCTCTATTGATAAGAGTACCTCTTGACCTTATGAGGGGTCATGGCTAGGAGGGGATTGCTCAACCCTATGCATTAGTCATAGGATTTTATCACACTACTCGAATAAAAAAATTAATCATATAAGATTAAAATTTTATTAATATAATATAATACTATTAAATAATATATATATTGTTGGATAAGATTTAAACTTATATATATATATATATATATATATATATATATATATATATATATATATATATATATATATATACTTTTTATTTAATTAATTAAATTCAAAATAAATAAAAGATTATTATTAAAATATTTTTAAAATTTTAATTAAATATCATTTTTTTATAACATAGCTAACTTTGATTTTTTTTTTTTATTGGTTGTAAAGAGGGTTTTGAAAGGGACCCTAAATTTTTTTCAAATGAGTAAGAGAGAAGATCTCCACAGGGATATGGTCTCCAAAAATAGAAAAATATTATAAGATATGATCCCAAAAGGACTATCTCTAAAAAATTTAAATTGAAAAATGGGATCATCCCGCTCAGAAAAACACTTAATACAAAAGACCCAACTTGTGGGAGCCTAGGACAAAATGTTCAGCAAATGAATCTCGAATAGAACAAGAACGGGAGAGCTAATTTTGAATTAGATGATCTTAATATTTATTATATAAAAAAATTAGTATGGAGGATGTCCATTGCAATTTATTGTTTTTAGGAAATCATAAAAAAGTAATTGTTGTAGAGGATGGCCCTTGCACTTTAGGGCTTCCTGGGAATCATAGAGAATATATATTATAGTTCATGTTCTCTAGGGTAGCATAGTCATATAGATCATTAACCACATAATGAGGATGAAATGATTGGTAGAAATGAAAAAGGAGAAGAAGATCCTCAAAGCAAGAACAAAGAGTAAATAAAAATCAAAGGGATATTTATTTAGAAAACCAAACACAAATATCACAACCATTAACAATAAATGGGTTTGAAACCACAAGTAAGAATAAAATGTGATAATGAAGGTGTATTTGAAATATTAGGGGTATAAATAATTTCCCTAGAATATTTTTTATCAAATAGGTTGTTATTGTTGATTTCAATTTGATTTCTATAAATGAATAGAAGCAATTCATTCACTCAAATATTATAAAAAAAAACATAAAAGGACAAAAAGAGAAAGAATGTTAGCACACAAATTATGTGTTCCCTTGAGCACCAAATAATATTTGTATTATCCATAGATAAGGATCATTATACTTTGATGCAATGGATGGAGTAGATGAGATTATTTATAATAATACCAAAATTATAAAACATAACAAGTATGATTTATGTTAATTAAAAGTTACAAGTTAAAGGTTTAACCATGACAAGGTTAACCATGGACCATAGGGCACACATAAATAATAATTGAATACCTTGTGCAATGAATAATTGTATACTAAAAAAATTGGAGACATGTTTCATAGGACTACCCAAACTTCCGAACTTGTTTCAGCCATATTTCACTCATCTAGACTTGGATTGAGATGAAATTTTAAGGGTAGATGCCTACAAAACCCTAGAACGTCTCCACCAATATTTAGATCATTTGGAACAACACAGATCCTAACACATCCATATATGTAAAAACTATAATTGGCAAGCGACTGTGTGAGGGTTTCAACTGGGTTGAGTGCAAGCAGCTTCAAAGGTTATATTTCGGGGCCTTCAGTCCCTAGTGGCCAACACCTTTTTGGATTTTGCTCAAGATTTTAGCATGATATTTTACAAGGGACCCAATATGGGTTAGAAATTTATCTTTCAATAGATCATGCAATGAACTTGACTGACAATGTCTTCCAATTTGCTGCACAAAATATAAGTGAAAAGCATACCTTTTCTCAACGTCCAGGGCATGGATTGTGTTGGAAATTTTGAGTCCCTAAGCTAAAATATTGTCATTGATTTCAAAAGTATCTATGATGGCATGCACTATGTTTTATGAAATTTCAAGGAAGGTTCTTTGTGAAAACCAAGGTAGGTAAAATAAAAGGTTTTATTTAAAACCATGGACGACAAATTTGAAATAAATTTTTATTAAAACCAAAGTTGGATTTTTGTTTCATCTAAAAAAGTGCTCGGTGATGGAGATATTTAATTTTAAAGATTTAGTTTAAATTTAAATTTATTTAAAATTTATAATTAAATTAAAATAATATTCACCGACGTCATAAAGGAAGGGTCAAAAGCGCCGATATTTCCAAGCTAAGGGAAGGCATATATATGCCATTAAATTGTTTTAAGAAGATTATCCTTGCTCGATTAAGATTAACGATTTTATTTTGCGAAGGAAGAGCTCGTGTTATTTTCATTTTTTGAAGCAGTGAATATTGAAAGCGAACCACGTCCATTTTCCAAAGCATGTTGTGTAGTGTGACCTAGTGGCAACTTGGTTTGTGCAAAGGTGTTGGTGGCAGGAAGGTTAAGCGTTCAATTCCTGCAAGAATTATTTTGTCTTTGTTGAGGCCCTCAAGGTGCATTTCTTTTTCACTTAGTAGAAGGAGAGAAGAACAAGAATTGAGTGATGATTCTTTCTTTGTGACGAGCCCATAGCTCGTGCATCAGCTTGGCCATAGCTAGGGTGTTCGCGTTGGACAGGATGAGGGTTTGATTCCCCTCGAGGCAAGTATTGAGGTTTTTATTTATTTTTTATTGCCTAAGGTGGAGTGATAAGGGGTAAAGGTGATTTGATAGTTGATGTATTGAATAACCTTAGGAATAATATTATAGTGGTTTTTTGAGTTGTGGAGTTAAATTTTTAATTGTGATTTTTGAAATTATTAGGAGTAATAAGGGTTATTGATAAAGTTATTTTAGTGAAAGTTATTTTTGAGTAAGGTTTTTTCTTTAAAAACAACTTTGGTGGATGTTAAAATAAAGTAGGAGTAATAAGGTGTTGTTTGGACATTAATTCATTTTTGTGTTATTTCTCAAGATATCTAACCCTTGTTGAGATTGGAAAAAGGAAAAGTGTCGAGTGTGGTAAATTTAGTGGAAAACTCATAAGGCATAAAAAATGTATGACTACCATTCTCCATTGATTTTATTTGGGTGGCTGATTTCTCAAATACCATTGGAGTGGAAAGGATTGATTGTGGTTTCCTATTCTAAAATAGTTGGTTTAATGCTTCAAAGTTTTTTGGTTTGAAAGTTGTGATTAAAACCTCATTTTATAAGCATTATTTTTGGAGTGAGTTGTTGTGCAAAGAACTTGAACTTGAGCTTAAAATAACATGAGTATCATTGTTATGTAAGAGTTGTTGTTGAGTATTTTTGAAGACATTTTGAGTTGGTTGATTCATGCTTGGACTAGGGTTTGTGAGAAATAGTTGTTCCTTGTGGTTATTTGTTGAGTAGAGTTATTTGAGCATAGTCGAGAGATTGTGTGAAGTGGTTGTTCAAGTTCCATAAAACAAACTATTCTATATTCTGATTTGAATTGAGTTGAGAAATAAATTGGATTTGAGTATAGAACATATTGAGTCTCTAAAAATTCTCTTTATGCTTCTATGAGATTGCTGAGTTGAGATTGATTTGAGTTGAGATTGGTATTTGAGTATAGAACATATTGAGTCTCTAACAATTCTCTTTATGATTCTATGATATTGTTGAGTTGATATTGATTTGAGTTGAGATTGGGATTTGAGTATAGAACATATTAAGTCTCTAACAATTCTCTTTATGCTTCTATGAGATTGAGTTGAGATTATTTTAAGCTAATTTGAGGCAAGTATCTAAGAAGTCTTGTGGACTAATTTTGCGTAAGCTTTTGTGAAAGCTTGCTATGCATATTTGAGCAAGTCCTAGAGAGGACTTATTGAGCAGATTTTGACAAGTTCTAAGTGAGCTTGTTGAGCATATTTGAGTAGGTTCTGAGTGAACCTATTGAGTAGATTTGAGCAGGTTCTGAGTGAACCTATTGAAAATATTTGAGCAGGTTCTGAGTGAGCCTATTGAGCATAATTGAGCAGGTTCTAAGTAAGTCTATTGAGATTATTTGAGTAGGTTCTGAGTGAGCCTATTGAGAATATTTGAAGAGGTTCTGAGTGAACCTATTGATAGAGATTTGGAGGTGATAGAGTATAGAGGACATAGTCTCAGTGAGTGAACCTATTGATAGATCTTTGGAGGTGATAGAGTATAGAGGACAGAGTCTTAGTGGATAGATATCCAACATCCAAGACAATTGAAGACAAATTTGAGTGAGGAGTCTTCAAGTGGAGAGATATCCACAAGTTAGTGTAGCAGAGAGACAGAGTCTTCTAGAAGATCACTAGCCAGAGCAAAAGGGGAAAGAGTTCTCCTATGGAAGATATCCATGAACTTGAGATTTATGGGATCAACATATCCTTTGGATAGAGGTCCATAAATATTGCAACTGGGAAGTATTTCCAAGATATTAATTGAGAAAGTTTTAGCAAAATATTTTCTCCATGGAGTAGCCTGCATTGGGTGAACCATGTAAATTATTGTGTCACTTTTGTGTATGGTGTTTTGTGCATTGCTTTAATTACTGCTATTGATACCGCTATCTATACACTACATAATATTGAATTGAAAAGAAAAGTAGAAAGTAGTCTTATACTATTCACCCCCCTCTTAGTATAAGCTTGTGTTCTTCAATTGGTATCAGAATGGGTTCCTTCATAAGAGTTTGACATCTTGAAGGAAAAGCGGTCTAAGAACACAATGGATCAATAGGATCAAAGAGATGGACCCTTCAATAATGCAGTACCAGTCTTTGATGGAAGCGACTTCTTATATTTGTGTATGATGATGATATTTTACCTGATGGCACTTGGAAATGAAGTTTGGGATGCAGTGTAACTTGGATATGATTCACTAGTCAATCCTCCTACATATAAATAAGGTAAGCTTCTAATGAATGCAAATTCAAGATCTATGAATGCAATTATAGAAGGTTTATGTAGAGCAGAATCTATGAAGGTTACAGAATGTAAAAAAGCAAAAGAAATGTGGGAACATCTGCATGAAATATATGAAGGAGATAAAGTAGCCAAAATGGCTAAGATCAAAAATCTCAAAGGAGAATTTGAGAACATAAGAATGAGGTATGATGACAACATTCATGACTATCTCAAAAAGGTTGATGAACTTGTACATGAGATGAAAGGTCTTGGAATGAAAGTTGAGGAATTTGATGCTTGTGATAAGATATTTAGGACTCTTCCAAAAAGGTATACTGAAAATGTTTCTGCTATAGAAACATCAATTGATAGTTATTCTTTGACAAGGAATTATTTTCTTGGCATGCTTACTACTTTTTAGATAAGAACAAAATATCCTATTCATCCGAAAGAATCTACTTTCAAAGTAGACAAAATGAAAAAGGGAAATAAGATAGAATCAAGCAGTGAGTCATCCAGTGATGAAGAAGCAAATTATTGAAGAAGAGATAGAGGTTCCAAAAGATCCATAGATGTAAGATCTATCAAGTGCTTCAATTGTGGAAAGTGTGGACATTATGCAACAGAGTACAAAGATCCAAAGTACAATAGTGATGAAGAAAAATAGGATCACAGGTACAGGGAATCAAAAAGACACAAGTACAAGAATAAAGGCAAGCATGGACAAAATAGACAAGGAAATAAGTTATTCCAAATGCAAAAGAAAAGCTACTATGTAGATAATGCAAGTAAGTACTCAATTGATAGTGATGCTAGTTTTTTAGATAATGATAGAGATGAAGTCCTATTTATGGTTCAAGAGAAAAGGACTCTAATTATTCTCAAATGTTTTAGACAAGGTAAATTTGGACATCTTGAAGATGATTGCACTAGGGATGGCTATAGTTTCAGTGATGATGGTTTTGAATATGCACTTGAAAGACCATATGAGAATATTCTAATGGCTTTAGAAGATGAAGTAAGTGATCCTATAGAAGACAAGCCAAAAGGAAGTAATGATAAGGACAAAGGCAAAAAAATAAAGGATTACTCAATAGAGAATGGTTATGATCTCAAGGGAGAACTTATCTATGCCCTTGACACAGTAAAGAAGGTTAGAAAGAAACACTCCAAGCTTGAAAGTTAGTTTCAATAATGTGATGAAGAAAGGTTATTGCTCATAGAGGATTTAGAAAATTCAAAGGCTAAGGCAAGCAAGTTCAAAGATAAGTTAGAAGCAAATATTTTGGAATGTGAGAAGTTAGTACAAGAAGTGGCTACTATAAAAAAATACTTAAAGGACTTCAAGATCAAGATGAAGAGTTTCACAAATAGCTCTAATAACTTGGATAAGTTCATCTGTGGACAACAAAGAACATCATTTTTTACATGTCTTTGGCTTTGGAAAGGTTCAAAAGAAATAGGAAAAATAATCTACTTCAAGTCTTGATGAAGAAGAAAATTTAGAAGAAGACATTTTAAGTGAAAGTGGGACATCAGAGGATGAGTTGAACAACAAAGAGTTCAACAAAGAGAGGAACAATGCACAAAGAATATATATATGGAACAACAATCAGAACAGGAGACCAAGGAGGTCTAGCCAAGGAAGCTTCAATGGGAGATGCTTCTCATGTCATGGGTTTGGGCACATGGCTTCATAGTGCAGGTCATATGAAAGACAGGAATATGGGAAAGGACATCTTTTTCATGGGTATTGCTACTCATACAATGAGTATGGTCACAAAGCAATAAATTATAGGGTTCATGGCAAAAGAGGATATGGTTTTACTAGGAGGTATCCTGAGACATTTGCACCTCCAAGGAATAATAAAATTAAGTATTATAAGTGCAATAATGATGGTCACATGACAATATGGTGTAGAGAAAATATTCCAAAAGTAGGCATGAATAGGAACATAAATATGAACAAGAATAGGAACTTGGATGAGAACAATAAAAAGAACAATAATAGGAACAAGAACATAGATGAGAACAAGAATAGGAAAAAGAACATAAATGATAACAGAAACAAGGATGATGTCTTCGAAAGAAACAATGAGAGGATTCAAAAAACTCAGAAAGAAAGAGAGAAAGATAAAGGTAAAGAGTAGTGCTTTCAAGGAGTAGAAATACTCCCACCCCAAAATTAACCACCTCATGAGGAGGTGGGGGAGGGCCTACGCTAAGAGGCTTATTCTTAACCCTGAGCCCCAAAGGTGACCCTTTGCCATCGATGACAAAGGGGGAGATATTTGTGTATATTGGGGAGAATTTTTGATATGGGAAAAGATTTGATTTTTGAGAGAGCATTGAGCTAGGGGAGCAAAGTCCCAGGGGGAGCAAAAAAGAAGGTCAGATTTCAATAAAAGGATATGGGTTGCCATCAATGAAAAAGGGGGAGATCGTTGGACATTTTGAGTCCCTAAGCTAAAAAAATTTCATTGATGTCAAAAGGTTATTTGATGTCAAAAGGATTTATGATGGCATGCACTATGTTTTGTGAAAGTGCAAGGAAGGGTTTTTATGAAAAGAAAGGTAGTCAAAATAAAAGGTTTTATTTAAAACCATGGACGGTAGATTTGAAATGGGTTTTTCTAAAAACCCAAGTTGGCTTTTTGTTTCATCGAAAAAGGTACCCCGATGATGGAGATATTTAATTTTAAAGATTTAGTTTTTATTTTAATTTATTTAAAATTTAAATTTAGATTTTAAAATTAAATTAAAAGAATATTCACCGATGTCATAAAGGAAGGGTCAAAATTTTTGACGTTTCCAAGCTAAGGGAAGGCATAAATATATGCCATTAATTTTTTTGAATAATATTATCCTTGCTCGATTAAGATTAACGATTTTCTTTTGCGAAGGAAGAGCTCGTGTTATTTTTGTTTTGTGAAGCAACAAATATTGAAATCAAACCGCGACCATTTTCCAAAGCGTGTTGGGCAGTGTGGCCTTGTGGCAGCTTGGTTTGTGCAAATATGTTGGTGGCAGTAAGGTTAAGCATTTGATTCCTACAAACATTGTTTTGGTTTTGTTGAGACGCTCAAGGCACATTTCTTTTTTGCTTTGTGAAAGGAGAGAAGAACAAGAAGCGAGTGGCACTTATTTCTTCATGACGAGCCTGTAGCTCGTGCGACAGTTTGGCCATGGCTAGGACATTCACATTGGATAGGATGGGGGTTCGATTCCCCTCGAGGTAGGTATTGAGGTTTTTATTTATTTTGTTATTTCCTAAGGTGGGGTGATAAGGAGTAATGGTGATTTGATAGTTGATGTTTGAATAACCTTAGGAATAAGATTATAGTGGCTATTTGAGTTGTGGAGTTAAATTTTTAATTTTGATTTTTGAAATTATTAGGAGTAATAAGGGTTATTGATAAATTTCTTTTAGTGAAAGTTATTTTTGAGTAAGGATTTTTCCTTAAAAATATTCGAAAATAGTTGGTTTAATACTTCAAGGTTTTTTGGTTTGAAATTTGTGATTAAAACCTTGTTTTATAAGAATTATTGTTGGAGTGAGTTGTTGTGCAAAAAACTTGAACTTGAACTGAAAATAACATGAGTATCATTGTTATGTAAGAGTTGTTGAGTATTGTTGAAGACATTTTGAGTTGGTTGATTCAATATTGTACTAGGGTTTGTGAGAAAGAGTTGTTTCTTGTGGTGATTGGTTGAGTAGAGTTGTTTGAGCCTAGTCAAGAGATTGTGTGAAGTGGTTGTTCAATTTCCATAAAACAAAATATTCTATATTATGATTTGAATTGAGTTGAGAAAGAAACTGGATTTGAGTATATAACATATTGAGTATCTAATAATTCTCTTTATGCTTCTATGATATTGCTGAGTTGAGATTGATTTGAATTGAGATTGAGATTTGAGTATAGAACATATTAAGTCTCTAACAATCCTCTTTATGCTTCTATGAGATTTTTGAGTTGAGATTGATTTGAGTTGAGATTGGGATTTGAGTATAGAACATATTGAGTCTCTAAAATTCTCTTTATGCTTCTATGAGATTTAGTTGAGAATTTGTTGAGCTGATTTGAGGCAAGTCTCTAAGAAGGCTTGTGGATTGATTTTGAGTAAGATTTTGTGAAATCTTGCTATGCAGATTTGAGAAAGTCATAGAGAGGACTTGTTGAGCATATTTGGACAAGTTTTGAGTGAGCTTTTTGATCATATTTGAGCAGGTTCTAAATGAAACTATTGAGCATATTTGAGAAGGTTCTGAGTAAACCTATTGAGCATATTTGAGCAGGTTCTGAGTGAGCCTATTGAGCATATTTGAGCAATTTCTGAGTGAGCCTATTGAGAATATTTGAGTAGGTTCTAAGTGAGCCTATTGATATGATTTAAAGAGTTTTTGAGTGAACCTATTGATAGATCTTTGGAGGTGATAGAGTATATAGGACAAAGTCTCAATGGATGAAGATCCAGCAGCCAAGACAATTGAAGACAGATTTGAGTGAGAAGTATTCAAGTGGAGAGAGATCCACAAGTTAGTACAATAGAGAGACAGACTTCTATAAGATCACTAGCCAGAGCAAAATGGGAAAGAGTTCTCCTATGGAAGATATCCATGAACTTGAGATTTAGGGGATCAGCATATCCTTTGGATAGAGGTCCATAACACTGTAATTTGGAAGGATTTCCAAGTGTAGACACCTAAATCATGTCATGCTTAGGAGATATACTTATATAGACACACTCATAAGATCATAAGACATAATATTGGACTTTCCAAGCACCAAAAGTGGTTCTCACCACTCATTTAGGGCCTTTTCAAGCCATCCAATCTTGGCCGCTCAAGCCAAGAGCAACCAGATTCTAGTCACTCAAGCTTAGAGCGACCAGACCTTAGTCGCTGTACACAAAAATGGCCAAATCATAGCCACTGTAGACAATAATGGCTAAGCCATAAGAAGCGATTTATTGATAAACAAGTCCAATCTTGGGCAAAAGTGATAGTTTGCATGCAATAAAGGTGATCGAGAGTGACTTTGCATTTCTTTTCATGACCATTTCACATAGGAGACTTGAGTTTGCATTTAGACTTAAGTTAGTTGACATTCAAGCATAAACAAATGACAAAATATTCTCATTCTAACAAATAGTTCGCATAGAAGACTCTAGTGGATGGTTAGATTTTAGTTAACTGGCCTTCAAATATAGAAAATAGATAAGGGCTTCTCATGCTAACTTACACTATGCATGAGAAATTCATTTCTAAGGCTTGGACATAGACCTAGGGTTTCACACTATAAAATGTGCAAGCCTAAGAGCACCAAAAGAGACACATGATTTATATATGATATATAGAGACCTGAATCACATAAAGGAGATCATTTCAGAGAGAGAGTTCTCTTTGGGGATCATGTGTACCATGGAGCTTTGAAAAATCAAGGGGCATAACACCTACTTTCTTAAACATCAGACCATAGTCTTTGACCCATAGCTTTGGGGAAAGGAGACCAAGGTTTTATTTAGCGGCCTCTCTCTTGGATAGTGGATCGTAGGCTTAGCTTAAATAGACATAGCATATTTTATCTTGTTTTCTTATATCATTAGCTTAGATTTAATTGATTCCATGGTATCATTTTATCATATTTATTTTACATTCTCTGATTACTAACAACCTTATCCAGGGAGGCAATATCGAAAAGCTAAATGTGTATTGTTGTTTGAATTGTATACAAGGCCACAGGTTCATGAGGCATAATCCATGATATACGAGAGCAAGAGAATCCGTTCTAGAGACATACCTAGATAAGGAGGTATCTATAAGCCCTCAAAAATTTCCGTGTGTAGAACTGGGAAGCATTTCATAGTGCACTACCATTTTGCAAAAGGGGACATCTCTTCATCCACTTGTAAATAATTGTATCAAGATGGGTATCCCTAAGAGGGACCGAAATGTAACCGAGGTTCAATATTAATGAAAGATCCATTCTTTGTCATTTTCATGTTATATGTTTTCTCGTAATATTTAAGATTCATTTTTGGTATAGTAATAATATCGCAAGTAGATTTAAGAGTGGTGTGTGTGCCCCAGGGTTGCTACAGATGGTGATCACGATGGGACAACCAATAATTTTTCATTTTCTATTAAAAAACTAACTTAATTTTGTGTATAGGTCTAGCCACTCTGAGCTACAATGGCCAAAAACTAGCTGCTCTAATCTACAACGGCCAAAAACTAGCCGCTCTAAGCTACAGTAGCCAAGAACCAGCCGCTCTTATCAACAACGACCAGGACTGGAGTGCAATAGAGGTCAAAACATTGAATCTCTAAGCTAGATCAAAGGTTGGTATAACTTTTTTGATATTTTATAGCTTTCTGTCTGCTTATGTGTGTTCAAAATAGAGAATTTAAAGCACATTTATGTTTGTAAATTGAAAGAATAAAGAAGAAATAATTAAGCATTTTGCATATCTTAGATCTTCTTTTAAATTTTCCACTAGGCATTGCTAGGAACAACGGCTTATGCCTAAATTTTTTTCCCTAGAATCCAATGTGCTAGATATTGTATGTTGTTTGCTTGCTTTGAGGCCCTGCTAGAGGCCATAGTTGCACGAGATAAAGTGTGCTCATACAAATAATAGTATTTCATTCATATTTTTGAATATTGAAACATATTTTTGCACTTAGGTATATAGGAAAGACTCATTGCTACTATATGATGCACTTTATGTTACATAAGCTTAAAATGAACACCACACATGCATGTCTCATTTAAACATTGGAGAGTTGGATTTCATCTCCAACCTTAAATTCAATCCAATGATGTTGAAATTCATATCCTTCCACTGGTTTGCCCCCTAGATCTTCCTGGAAATGGATTGTGAAACTTACTTATAGTGACACTAAGTTACTTATGTTTAAACTATCTCCCACTGTTGGAACAATCATTGTTTTAGAGTGGAGGAGCTAGGTGAACCCTCCATTGGGTCTTCAGCGATGTACCCTAGCTTCTTTTGAGAAAATCATGTTTGGCACGAGTGTACTTGATTGTCACTATGGATGAGTCTTCTCATTCTTAATACAAGAATAAGAGAAAACAAATTAAGAGAACAACACATCAAAACACAACAAACAGTTTAGGGCACACTTAAATTGGTAATCAAGATAAACATTTGTTTGGAATTGTGTGGTCATTCCTAAATAGAAAACTCAAAATATCAAGTCATAAAGCAACATGGTCAAAACAAGAAGTAAACATCCTTGGTATGATGCTGCGAGAGACAAAAGCAATTTATACCCATAGGCAAATTCATAGTAATGTTGAACGACCTATTTGTAAGACCATGAGATGTAGCTCCACGAGCGTAAGGGGTGATAATTCAACTCTTGGGGGATCTCCTTGAAAAACCCCAAGTAAATAACCACATCATGTAACAAAGTCACATAAACAAAATGAGGCTTCATAGCCATCCTCATCAAGGAGACATGAGGAGACCTCAAGGGCCTCCTCTAAATACACAAAAATATCTTAAAGACATGAGGAAAATTCAAGGGCTTCCTCCTCACATGGGCATAAAGAAGGTTCTAAGACTCATTCTTCACATAGGTATGATGATACTGCCACGTCTCCATCCATATTGAGAAAACATATCATCACCAAGCCCTCTTCATCAAGAAGGCACACAAGAATTGCAACACCTCAAGACTCACAAAAAACATATGAAATAGGTCTGCCCACTAAAGGGTAGGAAACTAGAGCTACATCTAGTCATGGGATCATATAGAAAAAACCCTTCACATAAAAGGAAATATTCCCGTAGACTATGACCTCATAGGAGTGAATGGCACCCCACGGGACCAGCCATGGAGAACTAGACAACTATACAGTTGGATCGATTTCCTACTCAACCAAACCAAAGAACTGTAGCTACTAAGAACTCTGCATCTAGAATCTCATGAACTATGGCTTCTAAACATACCTCCCAGTCTACGGGTATCTCAAAGAGAACCTATAGAAAACATGTGGAGTCTAATCATAAGGATATTCAACAGTACAATGAACAAGTCACATTAACTAGCAATAGTACAGATATAATAGAAACCCCCTCAAGGAATTTTTGAGTCAATACTACAAGAATAGATTTAGATAAACATGAGTCTTCTATGACAACACAAACTGACCAAGTGAGGTTGTTAGAAAATGCATTATGCAAAGAGTGAGAGTGGAAGCTCTCAAACAAGAGAAACAAATAGAAAGACTCTTGCACCAACATGAGCAACATTTAAGAGAGAAATTTGAGTAGCTAGCTCTTAAAAATTTATAGATAAATGGTGGTGACCACCAAAGAACAAGATATGCTGACTCACCTAAGGAAAGGCACACTAGACAAGATATCCCACAATGAAAATCCTCACAAAATCATGAACAAAATTCAATTAATGGGGGGAGGACAAACATAAAAAATCAAGATCACAATCCTAATTCCCATCATAGGAGGGAGGAAAATGGAATAAATCAAATGAATAGAGAGTTACCTCTATTTCCAATACGAATAAGCTTGCATGAAGAAGAAATTCGTGCATCAAAGGAATTTCAAGAGCTTGTTGAAAAGATGAAAACCTTTGAGAAATAAGAGGCAGTTGGGAACTCACCAACATTGATCAAGATACACAATCAACTATTGTGCCCATCAATCCCTATCCCTCCATATTCTAAGTGCTTTGAGATGCCTAGGTTAGAGAAGTTTAAAGGTGAAGAGGATGCACAAGAGCATGTCACAAATTTTATCAATGCTTGTTTTCATATTGAATATAATGATGCTTTCATGCTAAGAACATTCATAATGATATTTTCATGTGCTGCCACTCAATGGTTCAACCAACTACCTAAGCATAGCATAACCAAATTTGAACTAGTAAACACATTCTTGAAGCGTTTCTCCTTTGGTTCTAAGAAGAAGGTGAACCTTTCAAACCTAGCAAACCTAAAACAATATGATGATGATCTAGTAATGGATTATGGGAATAGGTGGAGAAAAATCATGGAAAAATTATCATTCTTCGTTCCCACAAAAGATATCATTCGTATGTTTACCAAAATTTGTTCTAAACATATCTCCCTCTTGCTACAACTCCAAAAATATCCTTCATTCGAGGAAGCTTTGGCACAGGCCAAGCTCATAAAAGAGATAAAAGTAGATGAGGGAACCATTAAGCTTAGAAATAAAAAGGAGTGGAACAAGAATGGTAAGAATTACAAGTACAAGCAGAAGCAGGGCAACCCTACTCTAGTCAATCAAGTCGTATTGGCTACACCCAAGGATGGGGGTGCACAACAACCATATAACTATAAAGCATATCCCCCACCATCCAACTACTATGAAAGAACAATCAAGGAATAAATCGAGAATGCAATCCGCCTCGTTATTTCATGCATCTAAAAAAATCAATGTAATCAATATTTAATCAGTTGAGTGAGGCCAGGAGGATCATATTTCCTGATATACCTCTTATAGATCCTAACCATACTAAGCCAAAAGGATATAGGGAAGATAAATTTTACCCTTATCATAGGATACCAGGGCATTACATTGACGCTTACATCGGGCTTAAGCATCAAGTGCAAAACATGATTGAGGCGGGAGAACTCAAAGTGGACAACCCACTAGCTCTCGATAATAGAGACATGAGCATATACAGAAACCCATTGCCCAATCATGAAGCCCCTCAAAAGCAAGGGGCCCAAGTCAATCAGTTTTGAGATGACATACCTACCCATGGATGCGTTGGGATGGTTGAGATTGTTAAAATAGCAACAAGGACTAGGCGGTATGGTCAACCACAACTTCTTGCAGCTCCCATGAACATCCCAGCCGCTCCTAGGCAAAGGCAAGACAACCTTCCAGGTCCACCAATGTGATTTGTGGTAACTATTCGAAGTAGATTGGAGCAAAACCTACAAACAACTCTAGCTAAGTTACCCATCTATGAGCTCATACAATAGTCCCCAAAGCATAGGGATAATCTAATGGATATTTTGAGAACAATTGAGCTTCAACCACAAGATGCGAGTGCATTCACTCACTTTGTGGGACAAGTGCAAGAATACCAGGAACCTGTAATCTAATTCTATGATCATGATATTAAGATAGTTTTTGCTGCCTTACTAGACCCTCCGCTAAACATTGTAGTGGCCATCAATGACTTACCTTTCAAGAGGATTTTGGTCGATACAGGTTCATCGATAAACATCATCACAACAACTGCAATAGAGCACCTCAAGATACCCAAGACCAATATCATTCTAGGAACTTACACATTGAGAGATTTTAATGATGCTTTATTTAATACTATGGGAAAAATAGTGCTACCCATAAAGGTGTGGCACAATACCATCCCCATGACGTGTCATGTCTTGGAAGGTGCTATGCAGTACAAAATCCTCTTAGGGCACCCTTGGATAAGGGTCATGAAGTGTGTGCCTTCGATCTTGCACCAGTGTGTCAAGTATGTGCATGAAAGCAAAGTCTATGTGGTTCTGGCCAATGAATAACCTTTTAAATATGTTAATAAGGTGGATATTATAGTAGAATTCATGATCCCTTATACTCACCTATATGTGGCACCTTCATCCCCAACCACATAAGTTGATAACAAAGACAAAGGGGTAAGAAAAGACCCAGGCACATAAACACCTCCTGGTGCACTCAAGATAATCAATGCTTCTAAAGTACCATCAATGTCAAAATAAAAAGACAATTAAAAGCTAAAGGCCCCCTTAGTTAAGGAAGAAAGGCCCAAAGAAATGCCAACTGTAGCCATTGCTGAAACGCCAAGTCCTATGGAGGAGGAAGATCCTCAAGATCAAGATGAATATAGTGATTATCACCCTACTTTGCCAGTATCATCCGTGGGGTCATCCATGTCGCATGCATCAATACACTTGGCAAGTATAGGCATAAGGGAATACCTTGTGTAGAACATTACCTGTATGCCTATCATTGAGTCTACACATGGCATAGGGAGGTCTAAAGACTTAAGGTCACCAATAGGAATAATGGTTCCACTAGGAATCCCTCCCAACCAAACCAATTTTGTCTATGTCGGCATGGAATACGCTTATAAGTCTTCAAATATAGAAGTAGATGATGATGAATTATTCACAGTCAATGTTTGTTACCTCTCTAATCTTGAGTTTTCTCTAATATGCTTTGAGCGTTGCAATTGGCATGGCTATGGCCTTGGTGTATATGAGCAGGGGTGTAGGAGGCCTTATGAGCCACTATATCAGCTTCCTTCCGACAAATTTGGCTTGGGATATTATAGTGGAGTTCGAATGACTCGCTTGCAATGACATTGGAAATATTAAGCATAGGGTTGGGAGAAGACATTGATTTCATTCCTTATCACCCCTTGAGAATAGAAAATTTGAGCAATAGAAAATTTGCCATGGTAAACATACCACCTCCAAAAACTTATTGTCCAAACACCTCAATTGAATCCACCCCAATAGGGTAAAAATCGTGAGATGAGGAGAATAGATATGATGCAAGTGATGATGAGGTACAAATTGGCTTAGCCTATCAAGGGCCTTGCTATTTAAAAAGGTTCACATGGCCTGTCCATGATGAGATTGAATATACATCAGATGAAAGTGACTATGGATTAGAAGAATCAATAGAAAGAGCTTACTTAGGCTTAAGCCATCAATCCTTGACTTTGGGGCAAGAGAAAAATGCAAATGGGTTCTTCATAAGTGACGAAGAATATGAAGATGAAATAGAGATGGCATACTTAGGGCCAAGACATGAGCCCCTTGTCGTAGGGCCACATACCAATGCTAATGGTTTATGGATAAGTTATGATGACTTTGAGGATGAGACCGAGATGGCTTATCTTGGACCTCACCTATGACAAGTCAATGAGCTAGTAGAGAGAGAGGTGGCACTTCGTGCCATAGACCCTCAACTCCAATTTTTGGGGAGACCTATTGATCTAGATACCATTCATCAGATGGTTAATCCCCCTCTACCTACATTCAAAGAGCAGTTAGAGCCTAATGATCCTATTGTCCACCCTACTCATGGGCCAGATCCAAAAATTCCCATTCCTCTATAACCTCATCGCGAGTATGGAAGAGAAACCCATAAGACAAGATTTCACCCATGTGGTCCTGGATATTTCATCTCATCCATCAACATGATCTCCATTGATTTGACCACTTCACTTTATTATCCAATAGATCCTACCAAATCATTGCATCTTGATGTAGATGCTATTTATTTAGATTGTAGTAATTCTCCAGAGAGCCAGAAGACCTCTTCCCCAACAAATAGATGTTACAACCATTTTATATTGCATCATATTGTGCATATGATGTCTTCCATATTGGTTTGGAACCTGAGTCAATAGGTCCTATGAATCCTGTTGATGACATGCCTCGTCAGCTAGAGGATGGGTCAAATATGGCTATAGAAGTAAATTTCAAGGTGGACATCAAAAATTATCCAACCCAACCAAGGAAAGTCAAGTTCGGAGAAAGTCTATCTCCACAAGAACAAACCATCTTGATTCCTCTCCTCAAGGAGAGGCAAAATATTTTTACTTGGACTTACAAAGACATGCTAGGGATAGATCCAAAGCTAGTCATTCACAACCTTTCATTGGATCCCATGAAGAAGCCAATCAAGAAAAAAATCAGAAAAATGCATTCAACCATCGCTTTGATGGTGAAGAACAAATTGTAAAAACTATTGGATGCAGTATTTATAGTTCCTATCGACTATCTTGAGTGGGTGTCAAACATGGTACCCATAGGAAAACCTGACGGAAGAGTCCATATCTACACAAATTTTAGAGATTTAAACAGGGAAACAACAAAGGATTCATTCCCGTTGAAAAACATATATGCTCTTGTAGATGCAACCGTAGGTCATGAAATGATCTCCCTAATGGATGGGTTTGTTGGATACAAGCCAATCCGGATTAAGCCCGAAGATCAACATAAAATTGTTTTCATTACTCCATGGGGAACATTCTGTTACAAAGTGATGTCATTTGGTCTTAAAAATGTTGGTGCCACATATCAGCGAGCCATGACATACATATTCAATGAATATATACATAAGATCTTGGAATTTTATATGGATGACTTACTAGTCAAATCTCTATTGTGGCAAGATCATGTCGAAGTACTTAGACAAGTATTTGATCACCTCATAGAACACAATGTCTGATTCATCGTATCCAAGAGAGGCATCAAAGTTGATCCAAGAGAGGCATAACTTCTAGAAAGCTTTTAGGATTCATCGTATCCAAGAGAGGCATTGAAGTTGATCTTGCAAAGGTAAAGGCTATACTGGAAATGACTGCCCCTAACAACATTAGGGAGTTGAGGAGCCTACAAGGCAAGATAGCATCCATCAAAATATTCATTGCACAATTATAAAACAAATGCAGACCTATGAATAAGTTGCTACACAAGGAAGTCCCCTTTCATTGGGACAAAGAATGCCATCAAGCCTTTGTAGAGATCAAGACTTATCTGGAAATGTTGCTAGTATTGGCTCCACCAAGGCCAAACATACCATTTTTACTATATATATCAACTACTAATTTTGCACTGGGCACCATGTTAGCCCAAAATAATGCACAAGACAAAGAGAAAGCCATATATTATATTAGTTGCACCTTGGTGAGCTATGAGCTAGGCTATGCGTATGTCAAAAAATTGTGTTTAGTAGTGGTCTTTGCAACTCGAAATTTGTGACACTACATGTTGAGCCATATGACCTATGTCATATCAAAACAAAACCCTTTGCAGTACATGATGAGCAAGACATATCACAATACACATACCGCAAAGTGGATCATGCTATTGATAGAATTTGATCTAGAGTTCATAAGCCAAAATTTCATCAAGGGATAAGTCATAGCAGATAAATTAATAGAGGCGCCTATTTAGGATAACAAGCCTCTCACCATAGAGTTTCCTGATGATGTGGTCTTTGCATTATCATATTTTCCAAATATCGAAGAACCTAAGAAATAAAAAGACATGTCATTGTTCTTCGATGGTTCAAATTGTGAACAAGGAGTCAGAGTAGAAATTGTCTTTATCACACCATAGGGCACTCCATTGCCCTTATCATTCAAAATAGAATTCCTGTGTACAAAAAACAATATAGAATATGAAGCATTGATCTTGGGACTCCAAACATCCATAGCAATTGGTATTAAAATATTGAATATCTTTGGTGACTCCTTACTCATAGTAAACCAAGTCAAAGGGCTCTTCCAATGTAGGTGCCCACTCCTGAAGACTTACAAGGAACTTGTTGACAATTACTTAGCCTGGTTGGAATGGTATGACATTGATGCAATCCCTCGTACGTCAAATATATTTGAAGATACTATGGCCTCTTTGGGATCCTTAATCCCTTAGAATATGTTTGTTGATTTTACAACCATTCATGTGAAAGTGCTTTCGCACTCAACAATATATCGTAAAGATTTTGACAATCAAGAATCAATCAACATGATCAACATCAAACTAAATTAGGATTGGTCCTTCACATCCAGAATTTTCTTGCAAACAACACCTTGGGGGTCGTTTATCTCCCAAGGACCCATAGAGTGTGGTGCGACCATATACCATAGATTTGTTCCTTAATCCAAGTTCACTACCTCAGAAATGTAGTAAGAGCAACATGTCTATTCTATAGAGGTTGTGACCTATCAGGATTGGATTTCTCAACTGTGGGACTTCCTGAAGCTTGGAATAATACCTCAAGGTTTGTCGCATACTTAAAGGTGAACATTTAAATAGAGAGCAACAAGATAAATTTTTCTAGGAGAAATACTCTATAGACGAAGATATGATGGAGTATTGCTCCATTGTCTTGAGCCATAGGAAACTGCTTGGGTAGTTTCACAAGCTCATGACGAAACATGTGGAGGACATTTTAGTGGCATAGCCATAATTAAGCACATCTTGAGAATGGGTTAATATTGGGCCACAATGGAAAAAGGACTACTTCAAGTATATCAGGAAATGTAGTAAGTGCCAACATCATGCAAATCTAACGCACTTACCATCGCAATATTTGCAACCCATCCAAGTAGCATGGCCATTCTCGCAATGGGGCCTAGAATTGATTGGGAAGATCTTACCCCCATCCTCATGTCTACATACATTTATCATAACAACCACAAACTACTTCATTAAATGGGTAGAAGTGATCCCCTTAACATCAATAACTAGACCAAGGATTGTGGATTTTATACTCCATAATTTCATAAGTCATTTTGGGGTCCCTTCTAAGATAATATCGGATAATGGGTCATCTTTTAAGAATAAAAATGTGTGTGATTTAATGAAAAAATATCATATTCAACACATTTTTTAACACCTTATTATCAACAAGCAAATGGGAAAGCAGAAGCCTCAAACAAAACAATAGTCTCCATTTTGAGGAAGATATTGCAATAAAATCACAAGGATTGGCACATGCAATGGCCTCTTGCGCTATGGGCATACAGGACTAGTATACGGATGCCCACTGTGGCAACACCGTTTTCACTAGTATATGGCCTAAGCCATCATGCCTCTAGAGTTGGAAATCTCGACTCTATGCATAGCACTAAAAGACTTCATAGATGATGAAGTTGCATAGCAAGGCTACCTTGATCAATTTATGATTCTTGATGAATGTCAATTTGATGCTTTATAGCATCTTCATGTTTACCAAGATCGCCTTGCATGAGCTTACAATAGTAAATTCCACCTAAGGGAATTCAAGGTTGGATATCTAGTGCTCAAAGAAAACCAACATAATTCAAATATGCCACTACATCTATGAGATAAGTTCACGAAAAACTGGATAGGTCCATAAATTATTTCACAGAGAGTTAGGCCTGAAGCATATCACCTTATATTATTAGATGGTTTTGAAGAGCCTAAACCTCTCAATATCATTCACCTAAGGCATTTTACACATAAAAACACACAAAAAAAATTCAAAAATGTCAAAAATAAAAAACATTCAAATATTTCAAAAACACAAACAAATCATAAAAACATAAAATTCAAAAATCAAATCAAAGTCTCCAAGGTTAATTCATACCGCTTGGTCAAAAATTAAATTATGGTTCCATGGGTAATTCAAACCGCTTGGTCAAAAACAAAATAATCAAAAGGCTCCAAGGGTAATTCAAGCCACTTGGTCAAAAATCAAATCAAAGGCTCCAAGGGTAATCCAAACCGCTTGGTCAAAACCAAAATAAAAAAGGCTCCAAGGGTAGTTCACACCGCTTGGTCAAACATCAAATCAAAAAGGCTCCAAGGGTAATTCATGCCGCTTGGTCAAAAATCAAATCAAAAAATCTCCAAGGGTAATTCAAAACCTCTTGGTCAAAATCAATAACAAAAGTCCCAAAGGCATAATAAGCCCTTTGGTCAAATTAATCAAAAATACAAAAACAACATAAAATCAAAAATACAAAAACAATTGCACTTCACATTTTGCATCCACATCATTGCATTACATTTTCACATACATTACAAGATATGTCATGAGAGTCTTAAAAGTGATACCATAGTTTTTTGCACAAGTCATTCATATCCATACCTCCATCAACATATGTGTAATTGTGTTTTTCAACACAACCATTATTTTGTTGCTATACATAATTACTAAGGCTTTTCGGTTAGTCAACCAAATCTAGTAATCTTATAAAATTTTGAGGAAAACAACTTTGATTAGTAGAAAAAAAGGCCTAGCCATGATAAATCCTTGGATATTCAAGATCCCATCACTGATTGAAACACTAAAATCCTAACTAGTACAAGGAAAAGATGAAATCTGCAAAGCAGTATAGGTTACCTTAAGTGAAAAGGATTATCCTTGTTTATCCCCCTATGCAACTAGTTTAAAGGTGCTGAGAATTGGCAAAAGGACAAGCTTTACCCTATCAAAATCCCTTGCTTAAATCAAAATAAACAAAATCCCAAAGCAAAAGTATAAATTCAAAAGTCCAAGCATACAGTCCATATTTCAAAAGCAAAAATCCAATACAATCATATATTCAAAATACAAAAAAATCAAGCTCAAGAAAAAATAAAAAATAAACAGTGATTTTCATCACTACGTATGAGCAAAATAAACAATGATTATCATCACTACAAAAAAAATCCCCGCTCAAAAGAAAAAAAAATCAATAAAAAATAAACAGTGATTTTCATCACTACATATGAGTAAAAATCCAAAGCCAAAAAGAATCCAAAAAGAAGGGAATAAAGCTTGAATCCTTGGAATTATTAGCATTGTACAAAACTAGAAGGAGAAATCCTTACACATGATGATATGTCTATTACAATTGCTTCATGCATTTATGTAGACCAATGTTTGAATGTGGATGAGCTAGCTTAGGTAACCAAATATTGCCTAGTAGTATAGTCCAACTAAGTCCAACATAAGGATGAGAAGAACACTTGAGGATCCCTGATCTTAGAAATGGGCTGAAAGAATCTCGCCTGACATTGAAGGAAATGTTTGAAGTCTACCTCAAAATATACAATCACATGCACACACATAGATCATGAAAAACTAGGTCCATGGTAAAAGCCTTACTTTCAAAAGTCTAAGTGGTAAGTAGACAGTTGTTGAAAGGGGAACTAGAGTGTTTGAATCTCCAAAAAGCCCAAAAAAAAAATTACATAGCAATAAATCATTAAATCATTCACACCATCACTTTATTTATAAGATTCTATAAATTAGGGGGTATCAACATAGTAGGATAGATATCGCATATATATTAGAAATAGTATATAGACGGCCACTAACTACTTTATATATTTTAATTTATAGAAACTTATTAAGAAGATACATTACACACCATTACATCTCATATATAAATACTTAAATCAATTCTTATGATAGAAGTGATTATTTAAATTCATGATTATTTTTAAAACTTTTTGTGGTATCACCCATTAAGATTGTCAATGTCATATGCATTTTGTATGTTTTTAATGATTAGAGCATACAGGTTCATTTATACCATTCCATCACATAAGTTAGGTGCATATAATTAAAGCAAATATTAAACATGCATTTAACAATAACATTTGCATCCACGAAAAAAATTCATTAATCATCCATAAACCACATCATAAAACATATAGGCAATATCCATTTGCATATCACAAATTCATCATTCATCATCAAAAATACATTGCATCATATCATTAAATCACATAAGCATCTACACATCCATCTAAGCATCTTAAAATATCATCTATCATCTAGCATATTCATCAAATCATCATAATACCATCATCGCATCATATCATAAAACAAAATAATAACAAAAACATAAAGCAATAAACGATACACATAATGAGTCACAAAAGGCAAATCTATCATAAAAATATGTGTGTCAAGTCCAATGGATATACAAAAATACCCGTGGGCTATAGTCATGTAGGTCAGTCGACCTCAAAAATGGATCAAGAACCAAGTAGAACATCAATCTAGTGTCAGGCCTGAGCCCCCTCCATCACCTCTTCCAGTGCCACCTCCCCCCGCGAGTCGAGTGATGTGAGCCTGTAGGTCTCTTTTTTTTATTCTAGGTATGTTGGCTAGGATGGGTGGAAGACTACCCCGAGGTAGAGCACCCACTGACCTGTGAACCACCTGCATCTGCTGGATCCTTAGAGACAATCCTATGTCTTCTGAGCTGCATCTGAAGGAGGGTAACATGATCCATAAGACCCAAGATCTGAGCCTCATTCTCATCCAACAAGGAATGAAGTCATCCTAGCTCTACACTTGAGCCTACTACTGGAATCTCCTATGGTGTAGAAGCAGGGACAAAAATTTGTATCCTGACATCACCACCCCTAATAGTAGCCTACAAAGCCTGTATCTATAGTGTGAGTTGCTCAATCATAGCATATCGCTGCTGTACCTAGATCTTAGTATCGTAGAGCTTAGCCTTGACCTCGTGTAACTATGCTTTCAGAGGAGAGTCTCTCTCCTCGGGCTCTAACTCCTCCTCCTCCTAAGGAAAATCAAGATCCTTTGCTACCACCTACTCTAATGGCTGGTCCCATACCTCGATCCTTGCTCGAACCCTACATTATGCTGGATCTACACCATCACCCCCGTAATCATCCTCATGTCATAGATTGCCAACGCCATGCCACATCCGATCAACCCACCACTAAGAATAGGCCTTTGTAACTCTCCCAAAAATTATAGGGTCTATGACTGGGGCATCCTCCTCATCTGCAAGCTCTATGACTTGTCATGGAGGTAGGTCCCTCTATGTTATGAGGTGCTTGTACAAGAATGGTACCAAGGGTACATCCTACTACAATACATACTAAAAAATAACTTGAGAGTAGAAGAAATACTCTTAGATGGCAATCTAACGACCAGTAAGTCATCGCTCACATCATGTCCTAGCAGTAAAACTAGCTGGATCATCCCAAATTAGACACTCATAGTACAACCACCACATGAAATCTTTAGCCAATAGTCTGGTAATATCATTAGTGTAGTGGGATAGCTCCTCTGTAAAAGTGCGTCTCTTATGCTCCTCATGCTCCCGAGCCCATATGGTAGCATAACACTATTTCCAAGCCTCAATAGATGTAATCTCAGCTGGGAGTCCCTTAGGTCAATCTACCTTAATGTGCTCCCATCCCCAAACCTGTAAGAGCAAACTACAAGCAAGTTGATGCGTCCCCATCGATGGATGTGTACAACTCATCATAGTACTAAGCCAATAGTGATCTACCCCATGCATAGATGATAGGCTCCTCACTATCCAATAGGTCCTGCACCATCACTAGGAGGTTCCAAGGGAACCTCAAACCTGAGTAGTCTAGGATAAGAATATTGTTGATCACCATCAACAACACAACATGCCTCGCTATGAAAACATGAGCATCATACCAAGTCTTGATAGATACTCCCTCGGACCCAGTCTCCCGAAGATCCTATGCATAACGTGCCCCAAACACTCTATCATAGATGGTCACATGATCATTAGTGGTCTACAAAACAATGGGCACCCCATTGAATGGTATCTAAAAGATCTTGTACACATCCTTTGATGTGATAGTCATATCACCAGGTGGAAGGTGGAAGGTGTTGGTTCTTGGGTCCCAAAATTGGGCTAAAGCTATAAGATAAGCTTGGTTGGCCATAATGTGGGGCAACCTAATAACATACTGTAGCCCACGGGCATTAAACCACTCCTAGTCAGTGTCATCAAATCTAGGAAGCAAGTCCTGTAGGAGATTTGGGTCTTGAGCCCCAGCAGTGAGGATCTAAACAAAGTAGAAGAAAAATAAAATATAACTACAATGCATTCAAGGCATAATTCATAATAAACATGAAAATGGTGCAAAAGAGTATGATTTACTCTAAATCTAAGCAAGAGAAGAAAAATTGCACCTAAGCAAAGAAAAAATTCAAAAGTAAAAAAAAATCATAAAATAAATACATAAAATGCAAGAACAAGGCTCAAGCTTTAGCCATTGTCGTCTACAGCGGCCGAAACCTGGCTGCTGGAGGCAATAGCGGCCAACGCCCAATGGTAAAATTTTTTACCATTGGGATTCAAGCTTGGCCACTCTAAGTGACAGTGGTTCAGAGCCGGATGCTCTAAGTGATAGTGGCTAAGGGGTGGCACAGAAAACCCGTGAACCCTTGGCCAAAAAATAAAAAAATAAAAAAAACTACAATTGACAAAATAACTTTGAGAATTCCCAAAATGGCAAAGCAACTAAAGGGAGGGAAAGTAAACAAATTGGAAAACAAATCCCCTACCCAAGCATCGAAACTAAGCTAAGTTTAAGAATGCCCAAAATGGCTATAGCAGGTGAATAATGGAAAATTTTCAAAAACCCTAGGGTAAAGCCGCTGAGATATTGCAAATTTGGGGACCAACCTACCGTAGCAAAAAGGAACCTAAGCCTAATTACAAATTTTATTTGTTTCCAGTAGGTTTAGTGATGTTCATTTTGTTCATTTCTTAGTGATGTTCAATTTTACTTAAGTAAAGAAAAGAGAGCTAGGATTTTGAAGAGAAATACCCTAGAAGCTTCGGCTCCTCCAGTAGTTGATGTCTCACCTCATGCAGCCATGTCCTTAGCACCAACAATTTTTGAAGTCGCAATCATCATCGTTGCACTAGATCTCTGAAAATAGAATCTTCAACAGTGAAAATGATAGGTCAAAAACCTAGAATTGCAAGTTTTATATGTCCTTAATTATGCCTTGGCCATTGCTAACGTCAACGGCCTGAGCTTCTTAGCCACTCAAGGTGATAGTGGGCATAGGAAGGAAATTAGAGGCTACTGGACTTGAAAATAGCCAAGCCCATAGGTCAAAATTAAGTAGTTCCTTCAATGAGGGAATAACAAAAACAACAAATAATCACACTTTGATGGTTTAGGATCATCAAAATGTTCAAAATAACAAAAAAAATCACATAAAATCACAATCTCAAGCAGGCCTCGTATCCAGTTACCTACTCTATCCACTCAACGATTGTAGTGATTTGCACTCCATGTATTTTGGTGAGATGAGTAGGCAACCATAGAGCCACTTGGGATAAAAGCAACTCATTTTGGAATAACGATATTTCACCCTTAAAACCCAAAGAAGATCAAGATGTTCAGATTGCTCTATGGGTGCGAAGGGGTCATTTTAATTCCCCTATGACATCAAAAATAGTAAGTCAAAGTGATACAATCTAAACATAAACAGAATCACTCATCCTAACTCCCTAAGAAGGCTATTGATAGCCAAAACGCTTCTCAGGATAGGGATGGATGATTATCATAAGCCATTGGAGTCGCACTTGGATGTGGTATTGCCCATTAAAAGCAGCATATCCTAGAAAGTAACCAGATTAGTCATATTGGTCAAGTGACTTGTCACTTCATTCATTATCATTTCTTCACCAATCCATTGTGTGAGGAGGTAGTTCAAAAATTTAACTTAATAATAATAAAAATAAACAAAAGATCACTTGATCATAGAAAAATCATGTTCATCCTTTGAATCATTGCATACAATAATCACAAATTTCCCTTGTTTTTTGGGAACGTAAGCAAACATGACATCTTCCTCTCCTACCAGTCAGAATTGTTGTAGAAGCTAAAACTACTCGATTGAGTTTAAGGAATGAGTGTAATTTAATATGCAAAAGCCACTGGGCTAAGTCCTTCAAACATTGAGGCAATGATTCAAGGGATGCATGCCATCTTGCATGATTGGGCCATCCGATATTTATCAGACCATTTATCACCATACACCCTACAAACAAATTAGTCTACATTTTTGCTTTGCGTTGTGTGTTCCACACAACGCATCGTAAAAATGGGTATCTATAGACACCTAAATCATGTCATGCTTAGGGGAGCTACTTACATAAAAACAATCATAAGATCATAAGACATAATCTTGGAATTTCCAAGCACCAATAGTGGTTCTCACCACTTATTTGGGGCTTTTTAGAGCCATCCAAGCTTGGTTGCTCAAGCCAAGAGCAACCAGATTCTAGCCACTCAAGCCTAGAGCGACCAGACCTTAGCCACTACAGATGATAGTGGCCAGATCATAGCCACCGCAGATGACATCGACTAAGCCATAATAAGTGGTTTGCCAACAAACGAGCCCAATCTCGAGCGGAAGTGGCTTTTGTCATGCAATAAAGGTGAGCGAGAGTGACTTTGCATTCCTTTTCATGACCAGTTCACATAGGAGACTTGAGTTTGCATTTAGACTTAAGTTAACTGACCTTCAAGCATAAAAAAAGGATAAAATATTCTCATGCTAACAAATAGTTCACATAGAATACTCAAGTGGGCAGTTAGATTTCAATTAACTAGCCTTAAAATATAGACAATAGACAAGGGCTTCTAATGCTAACTTGCACTACATATGAGAAATTCATTTCTAGGGATTGGACATAGACCTAGGGTTTCAAACTATAAAAGGTGCAAGACTAAGAGCACCAAAAGAGACACATGATCGATATATGACATATAGAGACCCGAATCACATACAGGAGATCATTTCAGAGAGAGTTCTCTTTGGGATCACGTGTGCGATAGAGCTTTGACAAATCAAGGGGCATAACACCTACTTTCTTCAACATTAGACCATATTATTTGACCCATAGATTTGGGGAAAGGAGAGCAAGGTTTTCATTAGCGGATGCTATCTTGGACAGTAGTCCACAGGCTTAGATTAAATAGACAACATATTTTATCTTGTTTTCTTATATCATTAGCTTATATTTACTTGATTTCATGGTATAGTTTTATCATATTTATATTACAATATCTGAATACTAACAATATTATCTGGGGAGGCAATCTCAGATAGCTAAACATGTATTGTTGTTTGAATTGCATACAAGGCCACAGGTTCATGAGATGTAATCCATGACATACAAGAGCAAGAGTATCTGTATGGGAGACATACTTGGAGAAGGAGGTATCTATAATCCCTCAGAATTTTTCGTGTGCGAAACCAGGAAGCATTTTAGAGTGCGCCACCCTTTTGCAAAATGGGACATCTCTTCATCCACTTGTAAATCATTGTATCAAGATGGGTATCCCTAAGAGGGACCGACATGTAACAGGGGTTAAATATTAATGAAAGATTCATTATTTATCATTTTTGTGTTATATGTTTTCTCGTAATGTTTTATATTCATTTTTGGTATAGTAATAACATTGCAATTAGAGTTAAGAGTGGCGCGTGTGCCCCGGGGTCGCTACACCAAGAGATTAATTGAGAAATTTTTAGCAAAATATTTTCTCCATGGAGTAGCCTGCATTGGGTGAACCACGTAAATTATTGTCACTTTTGTGGATGGTGTTTTATGCATTGCTTTGATTACTACTATTGATACTGCTATCTATACACTGCATCATATTGAATTGAAAATAAAAGTAAAAAGTGGTCTTATGTTGTTCACCCCCCCTCTCCGTATAAGCTTGTGTTCTTCAGATTAAAGATATCACGAAACAAGTTTCAAGCAACTTATCAAAAATAATTTAGATCTCAAGTGAATATTATACTAAGGTGCACCCCCAAATTAAATCC
The DNA here is from genome assembly GCA_028583015.1 of Wollemia nobilis. NCBI lineage: Eukaryota > Viridiplantae > Streptophyta > Pinopsida > Araucariales > Araucariaceae > Wollemia > Wollemia nobilis. The sequence continues at coordinate 6,802,207 of JAQPPZ010002499.1, forward strand.
ACAATGGAAACCCCTTTCAAGGGTAAGGATTCCCAAGACTTGGTCCCAAAAATGAATTTTAGGGATGTCCTTTGTTGTGGACAGCCTCAACCTAATGCTAATATTATTTTTAGGGATTCCCATAAACCTCTAAGAATGCCTAATATTGATCCAAGGAAAACTGAGTCAGGATGTCTTAAAGAAGCTAATGGAAATCCTATTGTTAAGCTTGATATGGACGATATTCAGGCTAGCATTGAAGATCTAGAAAAAAAGGACTAATTTGTCGTTTCTTGGGTTTTTTGTCTGAGCCTATCTATTCAAAGTCTAGGCTACAAAAAACTAGAAAATTAAAGGTTAGTTACAAATATCTATTTATCTAGATGGTTATTTTCTTGTTACATTTTCTAATAATGAAGATAGAGAGAAAACATTTCAAGGGGGTCCTTGGTTCTTTGGAAGGGTGAGACTTTTTATGAAGCCTTGGCATACTAAATTTAAAGGCAAAGACGAGATGCCTTCTATAGGTCCCATGTGGGTTAGACTCTTTGACATCCCAATTGAATCTAGAATTCGGATATTTTTTATTCAATTGGAAACTCTTTGGGAACTTTTATGATGACTGCTGATTGTACTAAAAAAATTGAACATATTATTTATGCGCATATTTGTGGTTTAAGAAATTTTGACAAACCCCTACCTAAATATATCACTTTAAAATTTGGGAAGGACACTTGGGAGAAAGTAGTGGACTATGAGAATATTCCTTTTCATTGTAGAATTTACCATGAATATGGCAATTTGGCTAGTGTTTTCCCAAATAAAATTCCAGATCAAAAGAAAGAAGATACAAATTCAGCAGGTTCCAAATGTCTAAGAAGAACACTAGATCAATCAAAGTTATCAGCTAATATGTTTGAAATTATTTCCACAAATGATGCCTTATGTGAGGAAGAGGAAATAATGGAAAAAAAAATCTTAGAAACACAATTTAGATATGAATGGAATAACTTAGATACACACCAACAAATCAAAAGTTTTCAACAAAAAAAGGAAGAAAATATACACAAGAAAAACAATATTTTAAATGGTGAGACTTCAAATAATATAGGTCCCAAGATAAACTCTGTTGAACCTTCCAACAATAGTTTGACTTTGTACACACGTTCTTCAAGGTTAGAAGACATCCTGCATTCAATTAGAGTAAGTCAAGAAATAGGGGAAAAAATTGAATATGGATTCCAATCAAAAGGTAGGTGGCAAGACCAATCAATAATATATGGTAAAAGGTGAAAAGCTTATAGATGAAGGTAATATTAATTACCTTACCAACTATTTTAGCCCTGGTATTAACGAATATCATCACTTGGAATATTAGAGGACTCAAAGGGAGCCTTTAAAAACAAAATGAAATTAGAATAATGATTTAGATAAACCATCCTCATCTTGTTTTCCTTCAAGAAACAAAGATGTGAATAGCGGAAATGGATTCAATTGCTAGTAAAATTTGGTCAACTGGAAAAGTTGTTTCCCTCAATTCCCAGGGGGATTTTGGTGGCATTTTTTACCTTTGGGACCCAAAATAGGTAGTTATTCACCATATGGTTGGCAACTGGGGTCTTTTGGTTATTGCTATTCAAAGTAGATATTCCAACCAAATTATGTTTTGCATAACTATTTATGCTCTAACTTCTTTGGAGGAAAAGAGAAGCAAATGGAAGGATATAACTTATATTATCTCTAATTTTCCTAAATCTTGGATCTTGATAGGAGGAGATTTCAATACCATCCTCTCTCTAGATGATAAAATGGAGGAAATAGAAATTTGGACAACAACACTAACCTCATTAATGAATATATTTCAAACCTTCATCTTGTGGACATCTAGCTAAAAAATGGCCTTATGACTTGGTCTAGCATAAGGCAAGGCTTAGCTTGTATTATGGAGATATTGGATAGGTTCCTACTCTTTGATGATTTCTTAATCCATAATCACATTCCTAAAGTGAAGACTCTTAATAATGTTGGTTTAGATCACTGGCCAATCATGGTGGAAATTTGAAAAACCAATGTGAGTTTCTCTCCTTTTCATTTTTAGTTAATGTGGCTTAGAGAGAGTTCCTTTAGACCTCGAGTACAACAATGGCGGAAGGAAGGTAAACCAAAATATGGGACTAATATGTAATATTTTTATAAAATGTTGCAATATATTAAATCCAAAATCAATACGTGTAACTGGAAGGAGTTTGGGGATGTTAAAAAAAAAACATAAAGTTATTGCTCAACTTAAAAATTTGAATAAGAAAATCCATTTAGATGGCCTCACAAAGAGTAGAAGTACATATGAAATTAGAATCACAACTCAGTTAGAGGAATGGGAAAAAAGAGAAAAACTCTTAAGGAAAGCAAAAATATAGAATTCAATGGCTCAAAGAAGGAGATCCAAAAATAAATTTCTTCCATAAATATCTTCTATCTTGAAGATCTCACAACTTTATTTCTTCCCTAAATTTAGATTCTAGAGAGGTTTTTTACACTTGGGATGGAATGAACTCTATTGTTGTGAATTACTTTTCTAGTATTTTTACTGCTACTCCTCTTGATTCAGCTTCTCAAAAAAATATTCTTCAAGTGACCCCTTCTCTTATCACTTATAATAAGAACTCTATTTTGATTGCTCTTATTACTATTAATGATCTTCAACAAGTGGTTTTTAAAATGCAAAAATGGAAAACCCTAAGTCCTGATGGTTTTTCCATTGAGTTATACCAAGAATTTTGGGATATCCTTCATGCTAATTTATTAGAGGTGGTGGAAGAAGCTAGTAAATCCAAAGATATTTTGAAGGTTATCGATAAAACTTATATAAATCTTGTCCCAAAATCCCAAAATTCTTATCATATCTCAACTTTTAGACCTATTCCTTTATGTAATGTTCTAAAAATAATTACTAAGATCATGGCAGAAAGGTTGAAGCCTCTTTTGCATAAGATTATTTCCCCTAAACAAGGAGGTTATGTGGAAGAGTTTCAAATAGTGGATGAGATAGTTCTTTCTTAGAAAGCCATCCATTCCATGGAAATGAAAAAATATCCTTCTGTGTTCATTAATTTAGACTTATACAAAGCTTATGACAAAATGGATTAGCACTTCCTTATCAAAGTTTTGAGGCAATTTGATTTCTCTCAAGATTGGATGGATTGTGTTATGGGTTTTATCTCTTTAGTATCCTACTCAGTTCTTATCAATGGTAGGCCTTCACATTTTTCCTAGCTTCTAGAGGTATTAGGCAAGGTGACCCCCTCTCCCCTTATTTATTCATCATTCTTGTTGAATGCTTGGGTAGGACTATAGCCAAAAATAGAGATAAGAAAACCCTTGAGGGAGTTGCCATTTCTCATAGAGCTAGGCCTATCTCTCATATTCAATTTTTTGATGAATCTACTCTATTAGGTAAAGCTACAGTTAAGGAAGATTCTAAAATTAAGCAAATCATTAGTTGTTATTCTAAGGCTATCGGGTAATTTATAAATGAAGACAAGTCTAAAGTCATTTTCTTTCACTGCTCTACCAGACAGGAATCCATGGTCTTGGATAAATTAAGATATAATAAGACCTCCCTTCCAATCACTTATTTAGGCATCCCTATCAATACTCAAAGACAAAAAAATAAATACTAGAATTGGTTGTTGGACAAAGTTAAGAAGAAAATTGGAAAGTGGACCAATAGGTGGCTTTATTTTGGGGGTAGAATTACCTTGGTAAAGTATGTTCTTCAAGATATACCTATTTATGTTTCTACCATGTTGAATATCCCAAATACTGCTCTTCAAGAATTGGATCAAATTAATCATCAATTCCTCTGGAGTGGTACTAAGGAGAAAAGAAAATGGGACTTGGTGAAATGGGACACTTTATGTCTTAAGAATGAAGGGGGTTTAGGATTACAATCTACTATTAATAATAATAAATATTTAGCTGTTAAATTGTATTGGAGGATTTTACATAACCCCAATACCCTTTGGGCCAATAATATCTATGTTAAATATGCTGAGAACAAAATTCTTGAAGACCTTGTTTGCTATCAGTTGCCTACCAAAGGTTATCCTATTTTAGCGGTTCTTAATACTGGTGAGTATTTTATTAATAAAAAGTTATTTTGGATCATTCATAATGGCCAGCAAGAAAATTTTTGGACAGATTCTTGGAATGGTCACCAGCCTTTGATAACTCAGTTTCTTGATTAGAGGCCTTGGATGGAGGAGCTTCATAAAACTAATTGAATAAAGGTGGCTAATTACTATTGATACCATACTGGTAATTCAGAGGTTGGTAGATATTGGTTCCCTATTGAGGAGTGGCCTATTCAAATTACATAAATTCAAAGACAAGATATCCAATGCATTCTACATATGAGATCTCTCTCTTGGTCCCATGATAAAGATTTTTTTGGATGGAAAAATATTGAGCAAGGTGTAATAACAATATTGTCATTGTTGTCAACACAGACAGTTAGATCAGTTGATGTAGTGAACACAGTCATGATGCAGTGAACAGGAAGTTCAAAAGCTGTTCAGAATATGCAACAGTATTGTCATTGTTGTCAACACAGTCAGATAGATCAGTTGATACAATGGACAAGAAGTTCAGATGCTCAAAAATTATTCAGATGCAGTGGATAGAAAATTCAGAAGCAATTCAAAGTATGTACAATGCTTTTCCAAGAAGATTGAAGTGACCCATATGCAAAAAATCAAAGAAAACGATAAGTAAGAAAAGTGTTGCGATATCGCAACATATACAGCAGGCAAGAAAAAATGTCACGATTTCACGACATGTTTGAGGAGAGAGAAATAGCAGAGAAAACTGTTACGATTTCATGACATGTTCGAAGCAGAGGCACAAGTAGGGAAAAATGTCACGATTTCGCGACATGTTGGAAGAAAATAAAGTGAAAAACTATCACGATTTTGCGACATGTTCAAAGCATAGGCACAAGCAAAGAAAAATGTCACGATTTCATGACATGTTGGAAGAAAATAAAGCAAGTGGAAAAATTGTCACGATTTCGCGACATGTTCGAAGCAAGTTTTTCACGATTTCGTGACATGTTCGAAGCAGAGGTGCAAGCAGGGAAAACTGTCACGATTTCACGACATGTTGCAAGAGAAAAATGCAAGTTGAAAAACTATCACGATTTCATGACATGTTGAAAGAAAAAGTGCAAGGAAAACTGTCACGATTTCATGACATGCTATAGAGTACAAAGTGAGAACTGTCGTGATTTCATGACATGCAGCAGAAGAAAGAGTTCGAAGTAAGAACTATCATGATTTTGTGACATGCAGCAAAGGAAAGATTTCGAAGTGAGAACTATCATGATTTTGTGACGAGTTGCAAAGAAAGCGTATGAAAGTTGAAAGCGTCATGATTTCATGACGAGTTGCAAAGAAATCGTACGGATGCAAGAAGTGTCATGATTTCATGACAAAAATAGAAAGCAAGACTTCAACAGAAGAAGTGTCATGATTTCATGACAAAAGCAGAGAGCAAGTCTTCGGAAGCAGAACTATCATGATTTCATGATAGGATCAGAAAGCAAGTCTTCAACGACAGAAGCGTCATGATTTCATGACAAAAGTAGAGAGCAAGTCTTCGAAAGCAGAACTATCATGATTTTGTGACAGGATTAGAAAGCAAGTCTTCAATGGTAGAAGCATCACGATTTCATGACAAGAGCAGAAAGGAAGTTGACGAAGGCATAAGTGTCATGATTTTACGACAAAAGCAAAAGGCTAGGTACAAAAAAGAAAGTGTCATGATTTCATGACAAAAGTTAAGTTGAAGACTTTGAAGGTTGAAGTGTCACGATTTTGTGACAAAAAGGAAGTTGAAGGCTATGAGGACAAAAGTGTTGCGATATAACGATAGAAGCTAAGTTGAAGTCCTTAGAGGCAGAAGTATCGTGATTTCACGACAGAAGCTAAGTTGAAGTCCTCAAAGGCAGAAGTGTCATGATATCATGACAAAAGTGAAGATGAAGTCTATAGAGGCAAAAGTGTCGCGATTTCACAACAAAAGATCAAATGAAGTCTACAGAGGCAAAAGTGTCACGATATCGTGACAAAAGCAAAAAGTGAAGCCTACAAAGGAAGAAGTGTCGCGATATTGTGACATAAGAATAGAGAGTGTACGGATGAAAAAGTGTCACGATTTCGCAACAGGTTCGAGAGAAAGGGCTCACAAAGAAAAAGTGTCACGATATCGCGACATGTCGGGTTTTTGCAACTCGATGAGAGGAGAAGCGCCAAGGAGAAAAAGTGTCGTGATATCATGACAAAAGGAAAGAAGGAGAGTACGAAAGTGAAAGTGTCATAATTTCGTGACATGTTCTATTTTTGCAAGCTGAGAAAAGGACAAAGAAGAAAAAAGTGTCACGATATGGTGACATGTTGTGTTTTCACGACAACAACAAAAGAAGAGTTACAAAAGTTGTTGAAGTCGATGAAGATCGACATTTGTCGATAAAGATTAGGGTTTGCAGCCGACCAAGATTAGGGTTTGCATTTGCATAATTAGCTTACTATAATTAGGGTTTTCATCTTAAAATCTCTATTATATAAGGAGGGCTATTTGGAGAATTGAAGGATTGATCAGAGTGAGTATCGAAGTGTGCGATATGCGATCGTAAGAGTGCAGATAGTGCAAAAGTGGTGAGATGATGGCGAAGTGCACAAAGTGAGCAAGTCCTATCGAATCAAGCTAAGTGCAAAATTTGCTAATAGAGCAGAGTGCACGAAAGGAATAAGATGATCATGAAAGTTGACTGTAGATCATAGAAGAGTGCAAAGTTATTACACAGAGAAAGTAGAAGAGTGTGAAGTGATTGCGCAGAGAAAGCAGAAGGTGTAGTGTGGCTATAGATCATAGAAGTTGTGAAGTGTCTGTTCTGTGAACAACGAGAGAGATCTGGTATGCTTTAGACCAATCAGGGTCTTGTGAAAAGGAAGGTATTTTCTTGTCAAACATTTACATTCAAAATTGAAGTCTAGGTTGCATCTTGGCATTAGGGGTTGGTGCTCTTTTCTGTTGATGCAGATAAATAAGGGGTTGTTGCTCCTTCTAGTGGGTGCTGGTAAATGATTGTAAAGTTGGTGCTTTGCAAGGGGCTAGATTTGGATGGTAGTCCAAGCAGCCGTTCTTTTTGAGGAGTAGCCATATTGGTGAACCTCATTAAAATCCTGTGTTGTGTGATGTTCTCTTGTTGTACTTGCTATATCTGTTTATAAGTTTTAACTACTGCTATTTTTAGAGCTGTTAATTCATGTTTGAAATGCTACACTGATTCACCCCCCCTCTCAGTGTTGTACTAAGTACAACAATTGGTATCAGAGCAAGATTCCTATTTTAGGCTAAATCAGTCAGGGTTGATCTTGGATTAGTACTCAAATGGCAAAGAAAGGCAAGAATGGAACCATGAGACACAAGAAGAAAATAATACACAGGATCATAAAATAAAATAAAGATGAATTCAATGTTGCTATAGATTCAAGAGACGAATCAAACAATGGAAAAAAGGCCAAAAGACAACTAGGTTATGATGCAGTTTCACAAGGTACAAAATGTTTTGTTTGTGGTCAACTCGATCATAATGAATGTCAGTGCCATGGGTTTAGTAGCAGTGAAGATGAAGATGATCCATTCAAAATTGGTAAAGAAACAGATTCAGAACAGGAATGTGATGAAGGAGAAAGTGATGCAGAAGCAAATTGGGAACAAAAACTAATTTTAGCTTTGGGTAAAAAGCTTGAGGGTGCAGAAGATATGATTACCAGTTTGAAAGTATAGACAAAAGAATTCAAGAAAATTTCTAAAGATCTCAAAATGCAATTAACTAGGAAAACAAAGTATTGCAGTAAGCTAGAAGAAGAGATTGACGGTTTAAGAATGCAGATAGAAGAGATGAATAATAAAATCGATGTATGTAGCAATCGTGAAGAGGAATCTAACAAAGTTGTTAGTAATCTAAAGCTGCAAGTAGAAGAGTCCAAAAGGATTGAAGAAACTCTTAGGTTGCAGATTAGTGAGAAAGAGATTGTTTGCTGCAAACAAGAAGAAGAGATTGTTTTATTGAAGAAACAACTACAAGAGGCCAATACAAATCTCAAATTCGAGAAGAGCATAGAATTGCTAGATAAAATGATAAGCCAATAGAGAAGCTCCATAGATAAGCATGGTCTTGGATATGAAGTTGAACAACCCTCATCTTCCAAATATGCAGAAAAGGAGAAGTTCACTGTTGAAGGATCAAAGCAAGAAAAGGTTGAAGCTGAATCTTCAAAAGGAAGAAAATTTCAAAGGAGGTCTACAGCAAAGCAACCACAACAAAAGAGGTTCTATCACTCTCACTCTATTCATACTAATATTTTTAATGGCTATTGTTTCAGATGCAACCAGTATGGTCACAAGGCAACTTATTGTGGATTGAATAATAAATCAAAGAGTTATGCTAGTAGAAATACATCTGTGTATCTGAGTGAACACTATGTACAATGTTTTCAATGCAATGGTCATGGGCACATAACAAGGTTCTGTCCAAGAACTTCTGTATCTAATCCAAGGCAAAACAATAGATTTCATCAGACGCAAAGAATGCAACACAGATAGGGAATAAATCATGTACTTAAAAGAAAGGAAAATCATCATTCATCATGGATGCACAAGAGACAACCTCACAAGACAAATGTTCGAGTTCATGAAAAGGTGCAAAAAGGGGATGTAGTTGAAAAACCCAAGCCCGTGGTCAAGAAATTCTGGAGAAATAAAGAAGAGAGGAAATTGTGTCTCCTTGGACTGAAGGAGACTACTCCTCTACTGCACTAAGCAACTCCAGGTAACACATCCTCAGGGGGAGCAATCTGAAAAAGTTTTATTTTAATGCTCCTATGTGTCTGTTGGGTTATCTGAGGATGAAAGGCAAGTAGTTAGGGGGAGTTGCAATTTAGGTGTCAAAATTTTGTTTTAGTTCATACAGTTGTTTGTGGAAGTGTCGTAAAGGATGAAGATTAATTTGAGAGTTCTCATTATTGGTAGTATTGCTATATGTCATTGTTGTACTGGTGATGGTTCTTACTACCACTGTCCAAAGTTAAGGATCATAACAGTTCAGATAAGTTGATGAGTGAAAGATTGTTGCTCTAGCCGTATATATGTGTTTCGATAAAAGAAGTGGGTATTTGAACTACACTTTGATGTGAAGATTGTTAGAGTTATTTTGACGCTGTGATGAAAAATATTGAAGTTTGATCATTGATTCATGTTTAGCTCATCAAGTTGAGCAACTTTGCTTTGTGAATCATACCTATCCGAGGTCCAGAAGTATGAGTTTGAGTAAGGTGCACTATAGTTGGTCGTGAAGTGGTTAACAAAATATTGTTTTCTAATTTGAACAATTGACAGTAAGGTGTGACCCGTTGTGACTGCAAAAAACATAGACCAAGATGAAAATGTAAAAAAGGGGATTTGGTTGATGTTGTGGTACGTTGTTTGATGCTTGCACAGAGTTGACCGTAAAACTGCTATGTTGGTACAGTGCTGGACAAAATTCTGTACAAGTGTGAGTCACTTGTCAAATTTGTTGACAGATGTGAAATCAACATTTTTGATTGGAAGCTTACTATACCTGACAGCTATCAGACCAGATATTTTGTAGGCAGTATGCATGGTAGCATGATTTCAGGCTAATCCCAAGGAGACTCATGTGACAACATTATGGTGGTTGATTTTTGAAATATCATTGAAGGGAAAATGATTGTTTGTGGTTTCCTTTTTCGAAAAGAGTTGGTTGATTACATCAGGTTTTCTAAATTGAGAGTTGTGTTTAAACCTTGTGTTATAAGCATAGTGGTTTAAGCCCATTGGTTGTGAAAGAACTTGTGTTAGAAAAGAACATGAGTATCATTGTTATATGATATTTGTGGTTGAGCATTGTTGGAATCATTTGAGTTGGTTGATACATACTTGAACTAGGGTTGTGTGAGAGAGAGTTGTCCCTTGTGATGATTGGTTGAGGTGATTTGATTGAGCCTAGTCAAGTTATGTGTGAAGTGATTTTTACAGTTCTATGAAGTGGATTTGATTTGAGATCACCATTCATTGTTGAGTTCATTTTAAGTACTACTTGAGCATGGTTGATTGAGCCTTTAAAAATGCCTTTGGGAAATATTTGAGGACAATGTTGGGACAAATTTCTAGAGCAGATTTGGGCAAGTTCTTGGTAAGATTGCTAGAGAAGAATCGGACAAGTTCTTAGTGAGCTTGGTGGAGCAGATTTGGACAGGTTTTGTATGAGCTTGTTATTCAGCATTGGACAAGTTCTATGTGAGCTTGTTAAGCAGATTCTGTGTGAACCTATTGAGCAGGATCTTAGTGAGCCTATTGACTGAGCATTGGAGGTGACAGAGTACAGAGTACAGAGTCTCAATGAATAGAAAATATGGCATCCAACACAGTTGAAGATAGATCTAAGTGAGGATTCTTCAAGTGAAGAAGAGGTCCTCCAGTCAGTGCAACAAAGAGATAAAGTCTTCTATAATATTACAAGGGTACTATGGAGTATGGGTTATGGTATCCTAAAGATGCAGATTGGGCAGGATGTGTAGATGACAGGAAATTTACCAGTGGAGGTGCATTTTATCTTGGAGACAGATTGGTCGAGTGGTTAAAACTTCCCAAGAATTGGCTAGCCATAGGGATCACATTTTCAAGGGGAGCATTTAAAAATTTGATTATATTTTTTCTCATGATCATGATTTTTGCTAAGTATAATCAATTTTGTCTAAAAATGTTATGCATGGACTTAGGGGGAGTCTGCAGTAGCCCTTTGGTATTATTGTCAAAGGGGGAGAAGAGTTACAGCTAATTGCATGTGTGTTGACAACAATTCCAAAGGGGGAGATTGTTGAGTAAGGTGCAGTAACAGTATTGTCATTGTTGTCAACATAGACATTTAGATCAGTTGATGTAGTGAACACAGTCATGATGCAGTGAACAGGAAGTTCAGAAGCTATTCAGAATATGCAACAGTATTGTTATTTTTGACAACACAATCAGATAGATTATTTAATACAATGGATAGGAATTTTAGATGCTCAAAATTATTCAGATGCAATGGACAGAAAATTTAGAAGCAATTCAAAGTATGTACAGTGCTTTTCTAAGAAGATTAAAGTGACCCATATGCAAAAAATAAAAGAAAAAGACAAGTAAGAAAAGTGTTGTGATATCACGACATATATAGCAGACAAGAAAAACTATCGTGATTTCGTGACATGTTTGAGGAGAGAGAAACAACAGAGAAAACTATCACGATTTCGTGACATGTTCGAAGTAGAGGCACAAGCAGGGAAAAATGTCACGATTTCGTGACATGTTGGAAGAAAATAAAGCAAGTGAAAAACTGTCGCGATTTCGTGACATGTTCGAAGCAGAGGCACAAGCAGAGAAAAATGTCATGATTTCACAACATGTTGGAAGAAAAGAAAGCAAGTGGAAAAACTGTCACGATTTCGTGACATGTTCGAAGCAGAGGCACAAGCAGGGAAAACTGTCACGATTTCGTGACATGTTGCAAGAGAAAAATGCAAGTTGAAAAACTATCACGATTTTGTGACATGTTGAAAGAAAAAGTGCAAGGAAAACTATCGCAATTTCATGACATGCTATAGAGTACAAAGTGAGAACTGTCGTGATTTCATGACATGCAGTAGAAGAAATATTTTGAAGTAAGAACTATCGTGATTTCACGACATGCAGCAAAGGAAAGAGTTCAAAGTGAGAACTATCATGATTTCACGACAAGTTGCAAAGAAAGTGTATGGAAGTTGAAAGTGTCATGATTTTATGATGGGTTGCAAAGAAATTGTACAAATGCAGGAAGTGTCACGATTTTGTGACAGAAATAGAAAGCAAGACTTCAACAGAAGAAGTGTCATGATTTTGCGACAAAAGCAAAGAGCAAGTCTTCAGAAGAAAAACTGTCATGATTTCGTGACAGGATTAGAAAGCAAGTCTTCAATGGTAGAAGCATCATGATTTCATGATAAAAGCAGAGAGAAAGTCTTCAAAAGCAAAACTATCATGATTTTGTGACAGGATCAGAAATTTAGTCTTCAACGGCAGAAGCGTCGTGATTTTGTGACAAGAGCAGAAAGGAAGTCGACGAAGGTAGAAGTGTCATGATTTTGTGACAAAAGAAAAAGGCTAGGTATGGAAATAGAAAGTGTCACGATTTCATGACAAAAGTTAAGTTGAAGACTTCGAAGGTTGAAGTGTCACGATTTCGTGACAAAAACAAAGTGGAAGACTATTAGGACAGAAGTGTCGCGATATCACGACAAAAATTAAGTTGAAGTCCTCAGAGGCAAAAGTGTCACGATTTCGTGACAAAAGCTAAGTTGAAGTCCTAAGAAGCAGAAGTGTCGTGATATCACGATAGAAGTGAAGATGAAGTCTGCAGAGGCAGAAGTGTTGTGATTTCATGACAAAAGATCAAATGAAGTCTATAGAGGCAGAAGTGTCACGATATTGCGACAGAAGCAAAAAGTGAAGCCTACGAAGGAAGAAGTGTCATGATATCATGACATAAGAATAGAGAAAGTGTACGGATGGAAAAGTGTCATGATTTCATGACAGGTTCGAGAGAAAGGGCTCGCAGAGAAAAAGTGTCACAATATCGCGACATGTCAGGTTTTCGTGACCCGATGAGAAGAGAAGCGCCAAGGAGAAAAAGTGTCACAATATCATGACAAAAGGAAATAAGGAGAGTACAGAAGCAAAAGTGTCATGATTTTGCGACATGTTCTATTTTCGTAGGTGCAAGCCAAGAAAAGGACAAAGAGGCAAAAAGTGTCGTGATATCGTGACATGTGTTTTCGTGGCAACAGTAAAAGAAGAGTTATAGAGGCAGTTGAAGCCGACGAAGACCGACGTTTGCCGATGAAGATTAGGGTTTGCAGCCGACCAAGATTAGGGTTTGCATTTGCATAATCAGTCGACTACAATTAGGGTTTTCATCTTGAAATATCTATTATATAAGGAGGGCTATTTGGAGAATTGAAGGATCGATCAGAGTGAGTATCGAAGAGTGTGATATGCAGCCATAAGAGCACAGAAGCAACGAGATGATGGTGAAGTGCGTAAAGTGAGCAAGTCATGTCGAATCAAGCTAAGTGCAAAATTTGCTAATAGAGTAGAGTGCACAAAAGGAAGAAGATGATCATGAAAGTTGACTGTAGATCGCAGAAGAGTGCAAAGTGATTGCGCAGAGAAAGCAGAAGAGTGTGAAGTGATTGTGCAAAGAAAGTAGAAGGTGCATTATGACTGTAGATCACAGAAGTTGTGAAGTGTCTATTCTGTGAATAGTGATAGAGATCTGGTATGCTTTAAACCAATCAGGGTCTTGTGAAAAGGAAGGTATTTTTCTGTCAAACATTTACATTCAAAATTGAAGTCTAGGTTGTAGCTTGGCATTAGGGGTTGGTGCTCCTTTCTGTTGATGCAGATAAATAAGGGGTTGTTGATCCTTCTAGTGGGTGCTGGTAAATGATTGTAAAGTTGGTTCTTTGCAAGGGGCTGGATTTGGATGGTAGTCCAAGCAACCATTCTTTTTTAGGAGTAGCCATATTGGTGAACCTCATTAAAATCTTGTGTTGTGTGATGTTCTCTTGTTGTACTTGCTATATCTATTTATAAGTTTTAATTGTTGCTATTTTTAGAGCTATTAATTCATGTTTGAAATGCTACACTGATTCACCCCCCCTCTCAGTGCTATACTAAGTACAACAAAAAACACTACTAAGGGTGAGTATTTAGTTGCTCAAGGTTATTTAACCTTATTCCATAATAATCCCAACAAAATTAATGACATATTTTCTCAATTGTGGGCTCAAAATATCTAGCCTAAGGTAAGGTTTTTTATTTGGATTTTATTGCATCGTAGGGTGCTAACTGGTGAGCAACTTATGAAACATGGTTTTCATGGCCTTGTTAGATGTGAAATGTGTGGAAATCATGTGGAAAATCTTAGCCATATTTTTATTGAGTGTACCTTAGACTTTGAGCTATGGATGAGAATGACCATCTTACTTGGCTTACAGTGGTCCAATTTTTCTACTTTTAAACAGATTTGGAGGGATTGGCCTAAACAGGAAGGTGTTGATCATTTCATTAGGAATTTAGTTTGGATGGGTTCTACCATTCTACCTTGGATATCTAGAATGAAAGGAACAAACAAATTTTCAATCAATAAATAAATGATACACAATATATATGGAAAAAGACCATTTCCAACTTAGTTGAATCAGTCCAACAACTCCTTAATCACCCCTAAAATTCCCACTAAAAATGGCATCAGGAGATGTAAACATTGAATATTAATTCTTCTAACTTAAAGGGAATGTGAGTAATTACAATATGGAAAGAAAAATGAATTGGCAGCCTCCTCCTAAGTATTATGGAAAATTCAATACCGATGGAGCCTCTAGGGGGAACCCTAGAAAAGCTAGTGCATGAGAAATTGGTAGACTTTCATATGGCTCTATGGTTTTCACTTTTGCTAAAAATTTGGGTATCCTTTCCAATAACATTGCTAAGGGGTATGGTATGCTTAGAGGCATTCAATGGATTGCTAAGGTTGAATGGGAAAAGTTGTTGGTTGAATATGACTCCCAACTCATGATTAATATTTTGAAGACTCGTAATAGTCATAAGGTTGATTGGAGAATAAAAATAATTGTTGAGAAGATTCTATTAATCCAGATGGTATTTTTGAAAGTGGATTAAAATCTTGTGTTCAAATAATAGAACATGAGTATTGATGCTTTAGCTAATTGGGCATTGGATAAAGCTGATCTTACTTGCTATGACCACCCTCCCAGATGGCGGGCTTCATAAATAAGGGAAGCACTACTTTTTATACTTTCTTTGGATGGCTCCAGTACTAGAGGTACCTAGTTATTTTTTGCTTTGTTTTTGCTTCTCTTTGGTTTGGTCAGGATATTTTAGTTACCTAGCTTACACATATATTTCCTATGTTTCCTCTGTTGAATATTGCCTTAATAGTTTTTTTGCCTAGAAAGGTCATAATTGTATTTTGTTTTTTCTTGTTTTCCTTTTTTTTTTTAAGTTTTTTTTAAGGCTGTGTATGTTTTTTGTACGATGTTTTTGTGTTGTTTTAGTTTTTTTTGTGTTTTTTTTGTTTTTTATATGTGTGTGTGTGTGTGTTTGTTGTTTTTCATGTTTTTTTTTGGGGGGGTTTGTGTTTTTTTAAGTGTTTGTGTGTTGTTTTGTTTTTTTTATGATTTTCTTATGTGTTTTGTGTTTTGTTGTTATTATTTATTTTATTTTATTTATTTGTTTTTTTTTAGTTTTTTTTTGTTTTTATGCTCTTATGTTGTTTTTTTTTGTTTTGTGGTTTTTATTTTTTTGTTTCTTTCTTTCTTTGATTGTATTTGTTTTTTGATGTGTTTTTTGTGTTGGTTTGTTTTTTGTGTTTGATTGTTATTTTTTTTGTTGTTTTAGGCTTTCTCATTGAGTGTGTCGAAGGGGGTAGATGAGTTGCGAGCCCTAGGTATTTTTGATAGAATAGATACCCCTATATCCTTGGGACATACCCAAAAGTGGCATCCCATTTGGGGTGTTTTCCACAAAATAAATATATCGTATACTTACATAAACATATATTATACAATGTCATCCTTGGTCATAAGTCAAATTACAAATTTTAACACCCCCTTATAAACTAAGCTAATATGACAAGGAGAGAATAAATAAGTGAAAATTACATATTCCCCCATAATGGATGCTTTAGGGGGCTCCATACTTGAGGAATATTTAGTTGAATTCCTATCATCATCTAGAAGTATGCTTATGTGAAGATACCATTGCATGATAATTATCTTAGGTTGGACCATAGTCACAACAAATAATATCATATACTTATGCACATATATAAATAACACCTCCTTTGTAACTTTCTATGACGAAGATAGCCAATAGTACTCCCTCTTAGAATTAACTTCAATATTTTATAGTTGCATAAGGGGAGAATAGGAAACATGACCTTCCTTTTTACAACACACTTCTCCTTATTCAAATACTTTGACTTTCCCTTGGTCCATCAAATCGTCATCAAAAAAAGAGGTTTTGCATGAAATAGTTTATAATAAGAGCCATCACAACTTCCAAAGGATATATAGACAAAAATAAAAGAGATAAGAGTTCATAAAGAGTTAGATCTTCATACATAAAATATGTCAACAATCCAAGCATTTTATAGGAATAATTAGATTGATAAAAGCACATTTTTTAATCCTTTTTATATGTGCCTACAAAAAATCCAATAATTATTTCTAATGTCACAAATTTAACTCTCTCCCATGAATATGGACCAAATATTTTGATTGCATAATATATTATAAATTTGACCCTATGAATGTGGTGATAGGTCTCGAAGACAATCACACAATAAGACATCCCTCTATCTATATCAATCCTTTGAACAAATGCCACCAATGCAAAGATCTCTAAAATTTACACGTTTTGGAAAATTGGGCTCAAATTGCATTCATATGAAAAAGTTATTGCCCCTAGAATTTTACCCTAAAAAATAGTCCTATATCGACATTATTTAAAAACATAATTTTTTTTTATTTAATTACTTTTGTTTTTTTCTACAAGAAACACTAATAAGAAATAAACTCCTTTTAATACATACATGAAAAGGTAGAATGATATTTTCTTACACTTGTATAGCCTAATAATTGCCATCACTTGTAAAGTCTAAAGGTGCATACTCTTCATGAAGAAGGGCACCACGATCCATAATAATAAAGAACTATTTAAATGGACATGACACATGAATTTTAAATTCAAGTAAATAAACGATACTCATTTTTCTTCTCCCATAGAAGGAACTAAACCTCTCAAGTGGGACATCATAATTCTCTTCCCCTTACAATGGTACCAAGTCCTCTTTGTGAAGAAATAATGTTTGAATCTTTGTTAAGAAGTCAAGATGGCCTTATGAAGTCAAAATGAAATCATTTTCTATAAGTGGTTTAAATATCTACAACATATATAAAAAAAAAAATAATGATAATGGAAAATAATCCATAGTGGACATAAATTCTTCTACAAAATTATAAAAATTGGTGAAAACAAAATAAATGGATCTTCACTTTGCCTCTTTTGTCAAAGTTGCATATGAATATTTGAGAAGTAATTCATCCTAGAATTTATAATAAATATTATAGGTTCTAAATAAACTTTCTCAATAACCAAACAATGATGATCCATACACATTCTGATACGATTCTAGTTTTCACACAAATTTCTAGTAACAAACACAAGTAATTTATTCACTCAACTCTAACATAGAAAGCATAAAAATACAAAAATATAAAGAAGATACATACATGAATGATGGGTGCCCTTGAGCACCAAATTATCATTATATTTTCCATATATAAGGATCATTGTACTTTGATGCAATGGATGGATTTTTTTGGGGTATTTATACTAATACCAAAACCTATGCTGACATAACAAGAGCACTTTAAGTTAATTACATGTTAAAATTTTAACCATAAAAATGTTAACCATGGACCATAGGGTATATACAAATAATAATTAAGTGTGTTGTACAATGCATGCATGAAGGTTTATGCAAAAGTAAATTATACAATATCAGCCTTGACCATAATTTAGTTACAAATCCCAATAGTTATAGTACTAAGTTTATTTTAATACTAGAACCAAAAGTAACTAGTTATATGTGAGAAAGGAGGATTTGATGTGAACCGATATTGCTTTGTTTTAGGGATTTTTTGGATCTTCTTGGTTGGCTCTTTTATTTTTATATGGCTCCCAAATTTAGTGGGTGAGGAATTATCACTAGCATCATGGGAAAAAAGACAAGTGAAAATGACACCCATCAAGCATCCTAATAAATTTTTCCTAAAGGTGTCAATGAGGTATTGTCTCATCCCCTAATGTATTTTTACCTCTAGAAAATTTTGATAATGAATGAAAATTGATGAAATATTTTACCTTGGTTGGGTATATTATGGGATGCATTCCCAATGAATTGAATTTAAAGTATTTGGATGAACTTGACTTGGGTTCCTCATGGAATCAATCTCGTGTTGATTCAAAACTTCACAAGGTAGTTTTCTTTATATTTTTTAGATTCTACTCATGCAAAGGCTATTTATGAGCATGGGCCATGGGTCATGGGGATTTTGTTATTGATATTATCTCTATTGATCTATTTTGTTTTTTTGTTTTAGAGGAAAGAACCTCTAATGTACCAATCAGGGTCAATTTTCCCTAGTCTTCCCCTCCCCCTTTGGTATTTCTTGAGCTACATAATAGTAGGCTTTGGGCCTGTCATACTCATAGAATTCAAAAATTATTTCCATGTCCACCCATATAAAAATCTCTATATAGAGGTCAAGTTTTCTAGATACCTCAAATAATCCATATACATCTAGGTTGGGGAGTCCATTATATCACATAGAGTGGTCTATATTAATATTCCAAATAACTGCTTTAGATTCCAAGAATCTAACCATAAGGTAAAGGATTGTCTATGTATATCACATAATAAGCCAATATTAGCTCCTATGCAAACCATTGTATTAACCCCTTAACCCAATAAGAATATTTGGACCATTATGGGAAGATAAAAACTATGTGTACTAATGTATATAAATCTTCATAATCCAAACCATCTATGAAAATGGGTGTTACCTAAATTTCACAACCTATAGAGAAAGAAAAAGACCAACCATTTGGAGTCCCATCAATAGTGTGAAGAACACAAGCTTATACTGAGAGGGGGGGTGAATAGTGTAAGACCACTTTTAACTTTATCTTTCAAAGTAGCTTTCAAATCAATAACATGCAGAATAAAGATAGCAGTAATAACAGCAGTAAAATAATGCACAAAATATAATCCACAAAGTGACACAGCAATTTACGTGGTTCACCCAAGGTGGGCTACTCCACGGATAAAAATTTTCTTCTAAAAGTTGTATCAAAGTCCTTTGGGAATCCTTCCCGATTACAATGTTTATGAGCCTTAGCTCAAAGGAGATACCTTCCCCTAATTCTGCTTTGGCTGGTGACCCTCTAGAAGACCTCTATCTCCTATGCCCTTAGCAAGTGGAACTCTTTCCACAAAAGACACCTGTCTTCCCTGCTCTAGCTGGAGATCTTTGTCCTCAACTCTGTCACTACAAAGCTGGTCCTCTTATCTGCACCAAAAACATAGTCCTTTGGTCTGGCACAAATCTATCCTCTTCCTCTTTTCTTTTCTATTACAGTTGCACTTGATCGAAACCAACTTTTCATAGTCTGTGCAAACCCAACAACACTCGATCAACTTATACTCTTTTGCTAAAACACAGCAACATAGTCTTCGCACATATAGAAGCACAATATTCACATAAAATATGCAAACACAGTAGTATCGACTTCACGCACTCTGTGTCCTTACAGTCTCCTACACTTAGATGATTCGACGAAATGCACTCTTATATTGTAATCGATCTTCGCACTCTGCTTTTTCGTTGATTGAACCTCACTGTCGCACTAAATCTGTGAATGCCACTCTTCGAACGCACACTTCAATCGATGATCAAATCTCCTCAAACAACCCTCCTTTTATACTTACAATCTCAAGATTAGAACCTTGATCTTAGTCGGCTGTTTACACTTTAATCACGTTGGTTGCAAAACCTTGCACTGCGTCGGCCTAGATTTAACTCTTTCGACTTCATTGCCTCCCTGTAGTTTTTGGCGTGAAACTACAACATGTCACGATATCGCGACATCTTTGCCTGTCGTACAACTTCTATGCTTGCTGTCGTGAAATCATGACACTACTACCTTTGTCAACCTCCTTACCGCTTATGTCACGAAATCATGACACTTCCTATCTTTGTTGATGTCATCTTCTCTTCTGTCATGAAATCATGACCCTTTAGACTTCATGGCCTTCCTCTCTGCTTCTGTCATGAAATCGTGACACCTTTGCCTATTGCTGACGTCATCACACTTCTGTCGTGAAATCATGACACTTTTTGCAACTGCAAGCTGCCAACTCAACCTGTCACAAAATTGTGACACTTTCTACAACTATAAGCTGCCAACTCAACCTGTCGTGAAATCATGATGCTTTTGGCTTTCGAACACTTTCTCCACTACCTATCATGAAATCACGACACTTTTGGCTTTCGTACGCTTTCACCACTGCCTGTCATGAAATCATGATGCTTCTCCTTTCAGGCTCTTCTCTTTGCTGCAAGTTGCAAAATCGTGATAGTTCTCACTTCGAGCTTTTCAGCATGTCACGAAATCGCGATAGTCCTCAACTGGAACTTTGCATCCTGTCACGAAATCACAATAGTCCTCACTTTGTCTTTTGTAGCATGTCACGAAATCATGATAGTTCCTGAATCACTTTCTCTCTCTTCAAACTTGTCACAAAATCACGACAGTTAACACTACAGACTTCCTCTTCTTCAACATGTCGCAAAATCATGACACTTTTCCTTTCGGACTCTCTCTCCTGCAACATGTCATGAAATCATGACACTTGCTCGTCCAAACAAATTTCCTGGAAATGTGTCGCAAAATCGTGACACTTCTCTTTCTCTGCCTTCCTGCGCTACCCGAGTCGCAAAAATGCGACATGTCGCAAAATCGTGACAGTTTAGCCTGCTTCGTCTCTGTCTTCCAGCATGTTGCAAAATCACGATAGTTTTGCCCAAAATTTCTCTCTCCTAAAACATGTCGCGAAATCATGATAGTTTTTCCAGCGCTTTCTCTCTCCTAAAACATGTTGCGAAATCATGACAGTTTTTCTAGCCGCTTGCAAACCTTTTCTAACTTATATTTTTGGATCTTTTGCAACTGGGCTACTCTAATTTTCTTGGAGACTTACTGACCAGCTGAAACCTTCATCAAAACACATACTTAGACATAAAAACAAATTGCTTCAAGAACTCCTTGACATCAAAGACAACAACTACCAAGAGCTCCTTTGACATCAATGAAAACAACTATACTTGAGCAAAGGCAATGTACTCAAGGTACCCAAAATTGCCAACAATCTCCCCCTTTGTCATTGATGGCAACACTTAACTGAAAACACATCTTCAAGAGCCAAAACTGAAATCAATCTCTTGAAGTTTTGCTCCCCCTGACTTGAAGCTTTCCTCTTCACTTGAAACTCTCCCCCTTACTCATATCTCTCCCCCTTTGTCATCAATGGCAAAGGGTCACCTTTGGGGCTTGGGACTAAGAATGAGCCTCTTAGCTTAGTCCCTCCCCCACCTTCTGATGAGGTGATTTAAAACAGGGTTGGGAGTGAAACTCCCATTAGACACTCATCATCATCTGTGTCTACAATTTCTTTGTCGTGCCTTCTCTTGATTTCTTTGTCTGTATTTCTGTTTCTGTTACTATTCTGATCCTCGAACCTGTTCATACTGCTATTTCTATTTCTTTTATCATTTCTATTCTTATCCATACCTTGATCCTTAGACCTGTTCATATCACTTTTTTTGTTCTTGTACCTTGGAAGATCAGTTCTACACTATCTGGATGTGTGACCTGTATTGTTGCACTTGTAGCAAGTAACAGTATTATTTCTTTCAGGCATAGCTATTTTTTGAATCCGCCTATTCTGATTAACCCAGTTCCTGGTATTTGCCTTGCAAAAAATTGCTTTATGCCCAAATTGATTGCAAGAGTAACAATACCCTTGGAAGAAATTACCACTTCTAAAATTATTGTTAACCCTCTTCATTTGAGATATGCAATGTGCAGCCATGTGTCCAAACCTGTAACACGCAAAACATCTACCGTGAAATATTCTTTTAATCGATCTCTTGGGTCCCGTAAACTTTTGCTTCACATTCAGAAATCTGTTTTCTATTTCTACGTATTCATCACTCACGAACTCATGATCTGAAATACTTTCTTCATCAGAACTTTCTTCCTTTTGAAATTTCTTGCTAGATGTCCCAACCTGTTTCTTGTGCGGCTCAACAAAATCGAGACCTATTTTATCTGTTGGATTTCTTTGTCCTTTGATGAGAAATTTAACCTTCTTGGAGCTATCCTGAAATCTGTAGAGCTTATCCTTGTACTCTTTATTTTCTTCTTTCAAAGAAGCCATTTTATGTTCTAAATCATTATACTCAAGAATCTTAGACTCTAACTCATCCTTGAGTTCCTGTGTTTTAGCTATAGAGAAGTCAAGACTTTCTATAAGATCATCTCTCTCCATACAACATTCATCTAACTTAATCTTGAGTCTGTCATTCTTCTTTCTTTCCTTTTTCAAAACACTAAGAGCATTATTGAGTTCACATTCAAGATCCTCTATTTGATTGCACTTTGAATTATCAAGGCCCTTTTCAGATTTCTTATCACTAGAGGTGCTACCTTTTTCAAAAACCATACAAGCATCTTCCTTATCATTTTCTGAAGCATCCTCATACATACTAGAAACCAATTCATTATTTGTGCAATCATCCTCAAGGTGCCCAAAATTTCCACATCTAAAACATTTCATGACAATAAATTTATGTTTCGGTTCTTCCTCTTTTTCTGAAATGAACATCTCATTTTCATCATCACTAGAAGAACTTTCACTATCACTACTAGAACACTTACTTGCTTTGTCCAGATAGAAGCTCTTCTTGTTCTTGTGTGAATATCTCTTTCCTTGATTGTTGTGCTCATCTTTGTTCTTTTTGTAATACCTGTGCTTTTCAGAATCCTTGCTCTTAACATCCTGTATATCTTCATCACTTTCATTCTTGGAAACAAGATCGATCAGTAGCATAATGACCAAATTTTCCACAGTTGAAACATCTTATATTTTTCTTGCTTTTGTGCTTTTTAGAGAACTTGCCTTTCTTGCTGTAATATGCCTCCTCCTCACTAGAAGACTCATCACTCTCTTGAATCTGTTTGCCTTTTGATTTCTTGGTAGCTTTAAAAGCTGCCTCTTTCTTTACATCAATTTTCACTTGAGTTCTTAGCTCAAATGTTGCAAGAATACTATGGAGCTCATCCTTTTTCAACTTATCTAAATATTTAGCTTCCTCAATAGCAAAAATCTTTTCACTAAATCTATTAGGAAGAGATCTTAAAATCTTATCACACACATCATTTTCAGCAAGTTCAAGACCTAAGTCTTTCATAGAATTAACAACTTCATCCATACAGAGCATATAGTCACTAATATTTTCATCATCATTCATCTTGAGCTGTTCAAACATACCTTTGAAGTGTCTCAACTTGGCATTTCGGACATTTGCATCACCTGTATGAACAACCTGTAATTGTTTCCACATTTCACTAGTTGTCTTGCAATGAATAACTTTGGTAAGATCAGCCTTCTGTAAACCCTTCAAGATTGCATTCATGGATTTTGAGTTGTTGTGATGTAGAAGTCTATCTTCTTTAGTATAAGGACCATTTGCAGGAATGGTGTACCCATCTTCAATAACTTCCCATACCTCATTACCAAGTGCCATTAGATAGACTTTCATTCTTGCACTCCACAGACCAAAATCTGATCCATCAAGAATAGGTGCTACATTGCCACTTGAATAATCCATTGTGTTCTTTTGCAAGCTTTTCCTTCAAGCTGTTAAACTTTTTGAAGGTACTAGCTCTGATACAAATTGAATAACACAAGCTTATACTGAGAGGGGGGGTGAACAGTATAAGACCACTTTTAACTTTTTCTTTCAAAGCAGCTTTCAAATCAATAACATGCAGAATAAAGATAGCAGTAATAACAGCAGTAAAATAATGCACAAAATATAATCCACAAAGTGACACAACAATTTACGTGGTTCACCCAAGGTGGGCTACTCCACGGATAAAACTTTTCTTCTAAAATTTGTATCAAAGTCCTCTGGGAATCCTTCTCTATTACAATGTTTATGAGCCTCAGCTCAAAGGAGACACCTTCCCCTAATTTTTCTTTGGCTGGTGACCCTCTAGAAGACCTCTATCTCCTATGCCCTTAGCAAGTGGAACTCTTTCCATAGAAGACACCTGTCTTCCCTGCTCTGGCTGGAGGTCTCTATCCTCAACTCTGTCACTGCAAAGCTGGTCCTCTTTTCTACACCAAAAACATAGTCCTTCGGTCTGGCACAAATATGTCCTCTTCCTCTTTTCTTTTTAGTTACAGTTGTACTTGGTCAAAACCAACTTTTCATAGTCTACGCAAACCCAACAGCACTCGATCAACTTATACTCTTTTGTTAAAACACAGCAACACAGTCTTCGCGCATATAGCAGCACAATCTTTGCATAAACCACACAAACACAACAGTATCAACTTCGCACACTCTATGTCCTTATAGTCTCCTACACTTATACGATTCGAAGAAATGCACTCTTATATTGTAATCGATCTTCGCACTCTACTTTTTCGTTGATCGAACCTCACTGTCACACTAAATCTATGAACGCCACTCTTCGAACGCACACTTCAATCGATGATAAAATCTCCTCAAATAGCCCTCCTTTTATACTTACAATCTCAAGATTAGAACCTTGATCTTAGTCGGTTGTTTACACTTTAATCACGTCAACTGCAAAACCCTATGCTGCATCGGCCCAGATTTAACTCTGTCGACTTCATTGCCTTCCTATAGTTTTTGGCACGAAACTTCAACATGTCACGATATCACGACATCTTTGCTTGTCGTACAACTTCTATGCTTGCTATCATGAAATCATGACACTACTGCCTTTGTCGACCTCCTTACCACTTATGTCACGAAATCTTGACACTTCCTATCTTTGTTGACATCATATTTTCTTCTGTCACGAAATCGTGACCCTTCTATATTCATGCCCTTCCTCTTATATTCTATCATGAAATCATGACACCTTTGCCTGTTGCTGATGTCATCACACTTTTGTCGTGAAATCGTGACACTTTCTGCAACTGCAAACTGCCAACTCAACCTGTAGCGAAATCATGAAACTTTTTGCAACTACAAACTGCTAACTCAACCTATTACGAAATCGTGACACTTTTAGCTTTTGAATGCTTTCTCCACTACCTGTCATGAAATCGTGACACTTCTAGATTTCGTACGCTTTCACCACTACCTGTCGCAAAATCATGACGCTTCTCCTTTCAGGCTCTTCTCTTTGCTGCAAGTCACAAAATCGTGATAGTTCTCACTTCGAGCTTTTCAGCATGTCACGAAATCATGATAGTCCTCAACTAGAACTTTGCATCCTGTCACGAAATCGCAACAGTCCTCACTTTGTCTTTTGTAGCATGTCACAAAATCATGATAGTTCCTGAATCACTTTCTCTCTCTTCAAACTTGTCGTGAAATCATGACAGTTAACACTACAGACTTCCTCTTCTTCAACATGTCACGAAATCATGACACTTTTCCTTTCGGACTCTCTCTCCTACAACATGTCATGAAATCGTGACACTTGCTCGTCCGAACAACTTTCCTGGAAATGTGTCACGAAATCATGACACTTTTCTTTCTCTGCCTTCCTGTGCTCCTCGAGTCACAAAAATGTGACATGTCACGAAATCGTGACAGTTTAGCCTGCTTCGTCTCTGTCTTCCAGCATGTCACGAAATCATGATAGTTTTGCCCAAAATTTCTCTCTCCTAAAACATGTTGCAAAATCGTGACAGTTTTGCCAGTGCTTTCTCTCTCCTGAAACATGTCGCGAAATCGCGATAGTTTTTCCAGCCGCCTGCAAACTTTTTCTAACTTATCTTTTTCTGGATCTTTTGCAACTGGGCTACTCTGATTTTCTTGGAGACTTATCGACCAGCTGAAACCTTCATCAAAACACATACTTAGACATAAAAACAAATTTCTTCAAGAACTCCTTGACATCAAAGACAACAACTACCAAGAGCTCCTTTGACATCAATGACAACAACTATACTTGAGCAAAGGCAATGTACTCAAGGTACCCAAAATTGCCAACATAGTGGATATGGTAGGAAAAGAAGCTCCTCAACCTTACCAAATTTGTACCTCAACTATAGATCATATGGTTTACAAAATGACCAGCAAAGAAATTTCTTCTCCTTAATCTCCTCTTGTAAGCTCGTGTTGTTCTTATATTCAAAGGAGGGATATGGAGGATGGTGAATTTCTACTAGATAAGGTGCTCCACCTTTCCAATATTCAATTGGGAAGTTATAAACATAACCTTGATGGTAGCAATATTTTTAAGGTATTAGAGATCCTTCATGTTCAATATATGTTGTTAGAATCCGTATCTCAAAAAAATTTTCTCTCTTGGAATGTGTAGGGTCTCATAGATCCCAAGCATAAGTATGTAATATACACAATTCATAAAAAAATATTTAAGCTTGATATATTGTGCCTATAGGAGAAACCTTTTAGGATTTTTGCTAGAAACTATTTACCAAGTCATTTGGCATGAAATTCATTTCATTCATAGTGAGAATAAATAGGCCTGAGGTGGCATCACCACCTTTATCTCCTCCTACTAGTAGCCCCACTGATGGATCATTAATGTAACCCTACCTATCATGTGTTATGGATGGTTTTCTACCAATAACAATGCATTCATGATAGTTAATATTTATACTTCCATTGATGTCATTGAGTGTACCCATTTATCGAGTTGGATGATTGAGTCACTCCCTTCTATAATGTGGCTTATTTGTGATGATTTCATCATGATTGATCTAGCCATAACCAAGAGTGGTGGACACTTGATGCATTGGATTATGGAATAATGGGTAACTTAGTTCCACATATGCAATAAATTTGGTCTCTATGATCCAAATGTGGATCACTCTTGTGTCAACATAATATGGCAAATATGATCCAACTTATGTGCTAGTTCTGAAAGAAGTCTAAAAAGGATTAATAGGGTGATGTTATCCAAGCAACTAGTATTTCATTTTTTGAACTATTTTTCACTCTTGTTTGAACCACTACCTAAGTTGTACTCTCTAACCAATCACCCATATATTTTGTATTGAATGGGTAGGAGGTGGTAGGTCAACTTTGAAAATCTAGTTTTATTTTAACATGTCATTGTTTAATCACACACCTTTGACTACCCACTTCTAGCACATTTAGAACATGGAGCCTCATCCAATCACTCCTAATGGATGTATTATTTGGTGGATTGATGTTTTGGAGTTCACTACTCACTTTAGTTTCACTTATGAGCACCATATGGTCTTCTTTCATCATTTCTCAAACAAGACTACCACCTTGGAGGTCCAATGCACCATGTTGAAGCTAGAACTATAGCTCTTTTCTACTATGCTTCAAATCTAGGTGGCCAAGATTTACCAACGATAATAGATAGCATATTCTCATGTTACCTCATGTGCTAAGATCAAAGCTATATTCCACTTTCTCAAGATTAAGGATAGGGTTTTTAAAGAATTTTTTGAGCCTCTTCGAGGAAGAGACACAACCCAAAGAATAAGTGGATCTGTGAAGGGAAGCACACTTTTATAGATCTTCTTGATATTATTTAGTCTTTTTTCTACCATTACTAGGAGGTGTTTCAATCTCATGAGCTCACCATACCACAAGCCAAAGCCATTCAACAATTTCCAAAGTGATTCCTTATTATCCTTCTCCTTCCTAACAAGCCATCTATGATAGCTATTTTTCATAGGAAGAGCTTAATTTTGTAGCATTTTCCATGGCCTATGGTAAGGATTTAGGCTATGATAGGTTCCCCTATGAATTTCACAAATATATTTAGGATATTGTGGGGCTATATCAACACCAATTTCACTTAGAATCTCTCACGACCTACTCCCTAGGCCATTATATAAATAATGGTACTATTAATATCACCCTCATAATAGGGTATCTTCAAGACATTTGAAATTAGTGGTCCATTTCCTTGCTTAATATATCTTATAGTATTATTTCCAAAACCATGGTGTTCAGGATAAAAACATTGCTGCCATTGACAATTCAGCTAGAGCAAACTAGATTTATCCAGGGCATATACATCTTGGATAAAATTATGACTATCTAGGAAGGAATGGAATGGGCAAGACAATCATAAGAAAATATCATTTTTATTAAAATAGACTTTAGGATTTGGCATTACCTTTATTTTCTCTATTCAAATGCTCTTCTCATAAGATGTTATAGGCATTAGGATTTGGTCTTGCATTTCTTTGCTCTATTAAAATGCTATTTTCATATGCATATTCTTGACTTATGATTTATGACCAAAAATCCTCACAATTTTGCCTTTATAGATCATTCACCAAGGATGCCCAATTTCTCATACTCTTTATGTTTTTGTGGCTAAAGAATTTGGATATCTTTTAGCTAATGTTATCTCTCATGGTAGAGTGAAAGAGATTTCTCTTCCAGACACCTCTCAACAATTGTTCAGTGGGCCTTTTGTGGATGACTACTAACTAACACTCTATATAGGAAAATAACATTGAAAGTGCAATACAATGATTAAATGATTTTTGCAAAGCCTTTGGATCCAAAATTCAATGGCAAAATCTCAATCTATAAGTTTTTTGCCCAAGCCTACAAAGTGTAGACAATGCAATTAAAATTGGATCCAACACGGAGATATGTTTAGGTTCCTAAGCATTTTGTTTACCTTCTAGTCTTATTTATTAGTGCTATGGAAATATGTTTTATATAAAGTGAGGCATAAGCTTCAGAAGTTATTTTCTAATCCTTTGTTGCTAGATTTTAAATTCTAAGTTTGTTCTAAATTTTTTGCTTTGACACATGTTTATTATTATTCATATTGGATCCCTTTTAGAGCCTCATACCAAAAGTTGGAGAATATCCTCTACGATGTTTTGTAGGCCTCAATAGATATGAAATACTTCCATAGAGTGACCCAAAAGTTTTGTTGCCTTCCAAGAAAATTTGGAGGCTTGGACCTTCTTGATACCCAAATGCAAGGGATAGCCCTTTATTCCAAATGGATCATAAGAGTTTTGTAGGGCAATGAAGCCTAGAAAATTTTTCTCTATAACTACATATTATCATGCAACCTATAAAAGATACAATTCTAAAAAAGGCTTAAGTTACCCTCATGTTTGGTCATGAAAGTATCTATTTAGATTTAGGTTACCTTCATTACCAAAGGAATTTAGAAGGCCTTGAAAAATATCAAACCATGGCTCTAGTCGAGTGGCAACGGGCTACGCACTAGGTTATCTATGAATATTCACTCAGTTTGATGGTCCCCTAATATCACACATCAAGACTAGTCTTTAGCCAAACTTCCTTGTGTTAAGACACTACATTGTTGTATAAGGATAAAGGTCTTTTTTGAGCCTTTCTCTTATCACACTAAAAACTGTTTTTCTTGGCATGAATCCAAATTCTAGTACAAATGCTAGTAGGACAAGGGGATATTTCAAGCAATCCACAAGGCAATCCCCTATAATATGTTACAAAATTAGGGTTATAAATACACATCATTGGTGGAAATATTGTAAGCGGTATCCAAATAATCCTATGAGAAACTAGAAATCCAAAAATGGATAATATTGGATTTCCCCTCATTTTCCCATGATTCCCATGTTCAATTCTCATTTTTACCTCTAGTCATCTAACGAGGATTAGTAGTGCAAATTTTTCTCTATTTGGAATGCAACTCTAGATACCAAATTAGATCACTTTTCCTTGTGTTTGCTCTTCCAAGGATTACCAATTGGGGATTGACTAGTTCACTTGGGATTGAGAAACCTTGAATACCCATTTTTTCAGTGTAGGGAGACACTAAGCATTTATTCTAGTTTTTTCCTATAGTACAAGTAGTCTAGGCTTATATTCATGGATCTTTTCATCCATTTTGGCATAAAAATTTATCTTGACATATGGTGCTTCTTGGGAATAGGATGCAAATGCCTATAAGAATTGACAAAATCTAAAATTTTCAGATTAGAGATTTTATTTAGCATTTGGAAGGACTGTAACAATATTATTTTTACTAATCTATCTACTTCCATATATTTCTTTACTTAAGCTAAAGCCATTATTTTCTCTAATGTAATGTTACAAATTTAGGCTTAGGTAAATAAAGTGATACCTAAGGTGGAGCACTTATAGACTTTACTTTATCATTGGGAAAATTTACCCTACTCAATGACAAGAGCATCATGCTTTCTACCCAATTCTAGGATTCAACCTCCCTTAAGAGGGAAAAAGTGAGGTCATGGTCCTCAAGCTCGATGATATCATAGTCCTTGACCTAGTAGAATATTTATTCCCACTCTCTAAATTGAATCAAAGGATGGACCTTTAGTTTATTCACATCTCTCCATTGCAAGGATGGGGGTGGTACACCTCCTCTTAGGGATACTTTCACTTAGGAGCAAGGCAATAGATCCAAGGATTTCTCCTCTTCCATAAGCTAGGCTTCGATGAATGCTACTAAAGACACTCTAACACAACACCTTACTAAAGCACAATGTAGTTGGGAATCCTTTCTAGAAGAGACAAACACTCAAGCTAGGTGATCCAAAATAGATGGTAACGGTCCTCCCCCTCTATTGGTGTTGTATCTTTTTGGGGTTTAGGTATTCTCCCTTGGTGTGGTTACTTATGTTGTTTTAAACTTAGGTTTATATTTACAAGCCCTAGATTTTGCTCTTTTTTCCTCTAGGTGGACTTTTAGTATAAAATTTTGGGGTATGCCTTTCTTTCCACCCACTTTTTTTGGGATAAATATGTTATTTATTATTTTAGAAGTAAAAGTCACTTTTCAACACACAAAAGAAAAAGTAACTAGTTACAAATATAAGGATGCATTCAAAAAGGATTTGAACTATGGGTCATTGTGTATATGGGACAATGGAAAATGGGATGGACATTTGTCAAACGAAAGATTTAATTGGCTTGTTGGTCTCTTTTGTAGCAAATTTGAAGTCATAAATGTATATGCTCTAACTATAGTTGCTCTTCATGGTAGATTTAGTAATGATATCAATTTATATATGTCAAATTCAATGATAATTCATAATTGTGATCTATGTATTATTGGGTAGACTTAAACACAATTATATCCCATTCAAAATAGGGTGATACTATGATATGGTTTAGATCAATTGAGGATCTAATTTCTTTTTCAATTCAAATGCTCTTTGAAATGTTCTTCCTTCATTATTTTATTTTATATGGGATAAAATCCATAATGAAAAAATTCATTCAATGAAATATTAGATTATTTTTTGTTATCTAAAACATGTTTGCAAACAGAGTATACAATATTTTCAAACATTTTATCATGAAAAATATTAGATCACAAGCACATTATATTTAAACTCAATCTAATCAATAATAGTTATTTAGAGCTATTTTCATTTTAGTCTATTGTTAAAAAATCTTGATTCATCATCAATTGTTCTATTATAATGGGATGAAGAAAGGTTTGAAGGATATGTATCTATATGTTTGTTTATATAATAAAATATTTGAAATAGGAAATGAATATTTTAAATATCAAATCTTTAGTAACATAGTTAAAATAAAGAAGGAATTTAAACCTTAGCTCAAAATTTTATAAGATACTACAAAATCAATAGAATATTCCATGAACTCCTATCCTAGGCCAAGAAATGCTAACATGTGCCCCCTAGATTACCAATATCAATATTATAAAATATGTGGTAGATGATTTAACATACCCCAAGCTATCCAAGAAAACTAGGAACCTAATAGAAAGGGCATGCTAGAGATTCAACTAGTGTGCCTTGAGTCCTTTGGAGCTTGAATTTGGAGTAGTACCTTGGCCCAGTACCTAGTACTTTAGATGCATAATTTACACGAAGTGGTACTTTCATGCATAGAAAATTACAACACCCAAACCTAAGAGATCTAAACACCTAATGGGGTTTGTAGGGATGTTATCCACACTCCTAATTTAGAAGATATTGATGTTGGAGATCAGTAGGCCCATTATTAGCTTTGAAAGTGTTGCTAAGATTTACAACATTATTTTGGACAAGTTGAGTTATATTTTGGAGGATTGAAACATTAAATGTGATAAGCCACCAACATTTCTCTTAAGTGTTAACAACTTGAGCAAAAATGCCAAGGACACCGCAAGAATGCTGGTATTTATTTTTTGGTTGAAATAAGACAAAAACTTGTTTCCATCCTAGCTCAAAGTATTGTAAAAAATGAGAGATATGCCCAACAAAGAGAGATTAGTCTTCAAATTTGGATACTATATCATTGAGAATATCCATGAAGGGTTGCCTAGATTTTAAAAAACCAAAAAATTTAGGATTTTTTGTGTTTCTAGCCCATTTGATTTTATTTTAAAAATTGGTAACATATCTATGGTTGGTCACAAGACTAGTAGATGAATACAATCACACTTGGTCCATCTTATTTTGGATGGAAAGCTTGAAAGGATATTCATCCTACTATGGGTTTGTGGAAACTTTTGTGGCCCCCACATTGGCAGCCTTAAGCGAACAAAATCATGAATGCATCTCAACTATTTGTATGAAATTTTTACAAGGCAAACATTAAGGATACTAGTTCTTCATAGAGGACTCCACTATCATCAGGATGCATGATTTCAATAATCTTGTCTATTGTTGCCCAATTATGATTTGTAACAAGGTTTTTTCACTAGAGTTTCTTAGGCATATGGACTCCATTTTTACCTCCTATAGAAGTGGAAAGAAAAATATAAGCTTTTATAAGCTCCTTTATAGTTTTGGAAGAATCATCATAGTGAAAGGGAAGGTCTCTGATATTTTGGGAAAAAATGAAGGACCTAAAAAATAAAGTAATTCTAAGGGAATGGATGTATGACCCAAAGGGAAATTTTATTGCCTAGATCATAGGTAAAAAAAGTGGCTAAGGTCATGTACAAATCTGATATATATATAGAGGCCCTCATCAACTCAATTTATGAAATAGTCACATCACAGTTCAAGCTACTCTTAGAGCAAGAAACAATGGAAAAATATAGGTCTTATGATTTCTATATCAAAATAAGGGCAAGACAGACTAAACTATCAAATTCATGTAGCTAAGTCATTTTTTTGAAAATTTGACAATGAAACGATGAAAATATCAAGGCCTAGTGGGAATTATGGAAGAATATTTGAAATATAGGGCCAATTTTTGTCCATATTGATGAAGATGAATATTTCAAAAAGAAATATGATGAAGAGCACTTAGACATAGGGGATAACTATGGAGGCAAAATTAGCTAGGAGATAATAGACAGGATGATTCCTTAGGTTATTAGAGAAGAAGAGGTGATAGTAAAGGAAGCCATCCAAATAGAAGAATACCCATTTGGGGCTAGAGAAGTTCTAGCTCTCAATTTTCCTTATATGCCCACTATAACTATGGAAGCACCACCATAAGCACCACATTGACAAAGGGAGAGTAATTTGACTTGTAGCACTAGTCCTCCACTAGCATAGAGAAAAAGAGGGGAAATTTTAAGAAAGTAGTCACAAATCACTACGCTAATATTGACAGGCGAGTTCTATAATCTACCTTCTATTTTGTTTTAGTTGTTAGCCAACAACCTCCCATACCACTCATGTTGTCATCCCTATTGGCCTAAATGTACACCACATGAATACCATCAGTCACTACTTCCCTTGTAGCCTTGATGAAAACATCCAATCCTATGGCACCTCCACTTCTAACCCCTGATGTCCTCACCCCTAACCTCTACTCCATCCACACCACACATCAACCCACAACCCATTTTTGCTAGGTATTATTTACCACTTATTGTTGGATCTCAATCATGACTTACCCATTCTTCTAGTTGTGATTCCCACCCCCTTCCCTACAAGAACAATTAGCAAGTGTGCAGACTCCTTCTACTAAACTAGGTGTAATCCTATATTTTAGATATATTCAAGAGAATGTCATGTAGTACACCTATAAGAAAGAATCCAAGAGGGTGATGAGACCTATAAAAAGAGGACTCATGAGTCAATACCACCTCCAAGATAACATCCTCCACTTTGTCTACCTAACCTCGATGGTATTTAAACTAGAAGGGAAAATTTAGGGGTAGTATTACCAAGTGGCCATGAAAGGAGTTAGCCTCAAGGATTCCAAGGCTAGGGATAAAGTGGATTTTATAGACCAATATAAAAAATTTGTTAGTCATGACTACCTAGCCTTCAATGGAAGGGTAGCAAAGAGAGAGAGGAAGCTCAAGGAGGTGAATAATAGCCTCAAAAGTTTCTAACTTAAGGAAAATGAGATCTAAAATCAAATGTATCAACTCTTGAGTTTTCAAGTGCGGACTTCCTACTTGGAGGAGGAAAGAAATAAAAATGAGTACTTGATCGACTGACTTGCCATTATGGAAGTCAATCTAGTTACAGATAGAACTTGTTGGTTTTTGATGTAATGTATAATGGGAGATAACAATCACAAGATGAATAACAATAAGAAATAAAGTAAATATGTGAGATGGCTGAAATATGCTATAAATAGAAATGATATAAATGAATACATTGTAGCTATGAAGGAAATGAACACACCATTAATAAAACTACTAAACTACATTGCACCCATCACCAATAGATGGTGATATACACAAAAATATACTACTATGCTCTAAGATACTCTATTAGACTATGTCACTTCGACTCTATGTTTGTATTACAATGAGGCTGTTCTTATATAATAAAATAGGTTCCTTGGCCAACACTCTACCTAGTTGTATAAGGGACAACTTGTACATATACAACTTGCACATTGATACTTGTGTTTTTATTACATTGCATGAAGTAGCTAGATAAATTCCCCCTAAAGTAATATAATGTCCTAAGTATGTACCTTGGAAGATACATTTACATGACCCAAATGATGTAATATACTCTATTTCTAACACCCCTTGTATTACATTATTTGGGTATTGAAGACTTTAGTCTTCAATATGGATCTTCTTATTCATCTTGAACTTTGTACTCTTCCTTTGCATTCTTTGTAACCTGTTCAAGAAAATAGTTAGTGTCTCTGTAATATGTTACATTTATTGATAGAGATTTCACCTCATAGTCTTCTGTGGGTTCTTCCAATTATTCAATTTCTTCTATCCTTTGAACTAGGTGTCCTTTTTTATTTCTCTTATAATGTTCCGGTTGAGATGGTAATTGGTTTATCATTGGAATTAATGCTAATGAGAGTTTCTTTGGTATTGTTGAGGTTGAAACTGATTCCCATTATTCATCTAATTTACTTGATTCTGTTTTTTGGGATTGTATTTGCAATATTGGTACTATGACATTTCTTTCTGCATATCTAAAAATACCATTTTTCCCATCCTCTTGCTGATGAAGCAATATTTCCTTGTGTATTATATTTTGATGTCAATGTAGTGTTAGTCATCTCATCTTTAATAGTGTTTTCTACTTCATATTCTTGAAGTATATTGACTAGGTCATCAAAAGAAGTATCTTTACTTAAAACTTGTAAAAATGTTACCAAATGCTTATAGTTGTTTGGAAGTGCTCTCATTGTTACTTGAGTAATAATTTCATCTTTAAATTTATCCTAAGGTCAACAATTTCCCTTTAATATCTGCTACCTTCCTTAGGAATAGTTCTATGCTTTCCCCACTATTCATTTTTAATGAGTGAAGTTGAGTTTGGAGATGAATAATAGTTGATTTACTCTTTCCTTAAAATATTTTCTCTAGTATTGTCCATGCATTTGAAGATGTTTTTTTATGAATTTATATAAGGTTGAATATAATCAGTGATAGCAAAGGTTATTATCATTAGATATTTTGAATCATTTTCCTCAAACTTTAGGATTTCAATTTCACCTCTGGCAAGTCTCTGTGTTTTCCCTTGACAACATCCCAACATTTTTCATAAACTAAGATTGCTTTCACTTTAATTTTCCAAGAGAAACTATTAGGAACTTTGAGTAGTTTATTTTCTACTAGGAAGAATTTATTTTATGGCATTTAAATCCTCCTAATACCAATCCTTAGATTTATATGCTTCCTTATGTATCCCTAGTAATGAAAGTATGAACACCTAATTTTATATTTTGAAGAAAGCTTATTATTATTATCAATTTTTTTAGATTGAATTATGACTCCCTAATGATTTTGGGATATGATATAGTGCTTTTGTAAAATATAGTTCAATTTTGGTTGATTTTTTACAGTTTTTGTAAAGAAAAAAAATCAACTTTTCTAACACCTTATTACTCCTATTGAACTAAGCACTTTTCAATATTTAAGAGGTTTTTAATTTTGGATTTATTTTTTCCATTTTGAGAAATTTTTGAGACAAGAATGTTATAATTTTCCAACCTTAACAAAAAATCTTAATAACCTATTTTTGTATCCTTAGGATTTTTTTCAAGTGTTTCTAATTTCCAATAACCTAGTTTGATGTTGTAATACTTATCACTCCCAAATTTGGAAATTTATAACACATTAATATTTACAAACATTAAATGGATTAATCACAAGTAGCATCCCTTATTTCTCCTAAGTTGTGTTTTACAAATATTATATTAATTTCTCTAAGTTTTGCTTTCAAATAAATATTGATTTCCTTTAATATTTCAACCTTAAAATATAACCTTATAACTCCCTTTTTAATGAAAGGAAATTATATGAGGAATTTTTTCCTTACTAAGGCTTTGTACCTTTATGAAATTAGATGCGAATGGCAGTAGTCTACCTTCTTGGGTACAAAAATTTAAATGTGCACTTGGGCTTCAATGCTTTCCTTTAATGCTTCATTGACATGTTTGATCAAGAGTGCTTCCAAATACTCCTGAATTGCTACAAATTGTTATCGGATTGATGCTGAATTTCTATGTTTTCCAAGGTCCAAGGAAACTTTAATAGGCAGTCAGTCGAGTAACAAGTATCACAACAGAATTTTCAATACTTTAAAGATTCTTCAGTTGTTTTGTGGAGACACCGAACTTGATCAAATGCTTGTGATAAGTGTCACCTTCACTTGAGATGTTTTTATTCCTTCTTCAGGCACTGTCCAAGAGATGTTTCTTCTTAAACATATATGAGCCTTCTTTGTTATAACATATGTATATAATGCTTTTGGCTATAAGTACTCCTCTTCCACTTGGTGTATGGGTGCCAAGATAGTATTGTACCATCTTCTTTTTAGGTATTTTTCAGGTTTCATTTGGAGTATGAAAAGTAGGGCCTTCTTTCCTTTGCATACCCTTGTCTTATGAACACCTTCTTGAAATCATTTCAACGTATTTTTCCAAATTGTTCTTTGTTGTACTTCATTGATGGTAAGATGTTTCTAGTCAATCAATGCTTATGGTGGAGCTTTGGTGGAGTTATGGAGGATCTTTGGTGGAACTTGAATGGAGTTCAAATGGCAGTGCTTTGATGAAGAATTTGTGATGCTCCACTTAGGTATTGAATGCTCCTTTATTTGGACATATAGTTCCACTTTTCTTGCTTCAATTTCCTTTGCTCCTACACTACTTTATTTCTCCCTGGCTTTGTATATTATCTTTTGTAGGTTCAACCATCCAAGATATGTAGAATATGAGCCTGTATGAGTGTCTCTTTGCTATACTTGGGAAAATGCTAGCTTTCGGTCACCTTTGGTTGATTTAACCTGCTTATATTGTATCTTTAAGGCACTTTCCAATCTGCCCTTTTTCCTGCGTAGAATGATTTAGAGAAGTGCAACCCAATGTAACAATATTTTTATATAATATGGCATTTTCACCCTTTCTTGTACTCCTTTTTGCAAGTATAATATTATGATTTATATGGTAAAATTTTGAATGTAGTGTAGGGGTTTTGAGGTTGTCTCTTTTCTTAGAAACCTTCCCCTTTTTGATTTGATATTATGATGAAAAATCCAAGCTTAGATAGAAGTAGATATAAGATCCTTATATGATGTAATTTTTTGCACTTTTCTCCTTGCAACTAACCTTGTAATGCTTTGGATTTGAGACTCGCCATGTCTCAATATTTTAAGACTCTATTTATGATTTCGGTTCATCATATTATTCTCTATGTTTTGGAGGATTCTAACCTATTTTTGGTGGATTCACTTGGCCACTAAGTGCTGTAAATTTTTGTGCACTAATAGTGTCTTTAGACACTTTGACAATTTCTGATTTTGTGCCCTTCTCAATAACACAAATAATAATCCTTTTGAGAGAAATAAAATAGTGCAAATGAATCTAATAAATTTTATTTTAATGCACTAAAAATTTCACCTTATCACTCCAATCAAATATCAAATTAATGCACTTAATAAATTTACTGCAACTAATCAATAATAATCGGAAATGAATATTCAAGAGTTATTATGCAATTTTACTACAATTAGTATTGTAGGACTTAGTCTTATTTTTATTTTTCCAAAGTAGATTATAGGTAGTTGATAGATGTAGTTCTAAAATCTAATCAACTCTTAGTTAATGTGCAAATGAACCTTAAAAATAACTTTTATCTTTTTGCACTTTTGAAGACTGTAATCCAATTTTTCTTCTTCTTGCAACTTTAATCCAAATTAAGGTGCTTTAACAAATATGATAAGTAACCCAATTAAAAAATATATTTACACCAAAATTCGATTGCATTTTTAAAATCTTTTGTAGATCCTTTGCCACTTTTGTAGAGGATGTGGATCTTGGTGTGTAAGATCACCAAGTTGTTGCTTCATGTAGGATCTTGCAGATTTTTGTAGACTATATTTAACAACTCCTTCTCCAAAATATGGTCTCAAACTTTCTTTCATGAGCCTAAGATTTTGTGACTTGTTATCCTCTTGTGGTATCCTCATTCTACTTTAGATTCGAAGAAATATTTATCTTTCAAGTGGTGCCTTCTTGTTGTGAGAGGTAATATTCAAATATCCTAGATTTGGCGAGCTTCTTCTATCTTCAAGTCTTCTTGTCAAATTTTAACTTAAAGCAAGATCTTCTTCTCAATATTTTGAATATTTTGAGGCCTTCACTGAATTGTTCTTCTAGGATTTGGCACTCCTTACCAAATTATTTGTCTCAGATTTGGAACCTTTCCAAATTCTTCTTCTCATATTTGGTACTCCTTTCCAAATTATCCTTCTCTTGGGCTTGTTATCAGATGACGACAATTGTCCCAAGTACTTCACTATCAAGGGATTATCCTTGGTAGTGGATTTCTCTAGTGAGTTCTCCTTTGATAATTTCTTTAATAAGTCTCTCCTAGCCTTTTACTAGATGCTCGTTGAGACCTTCCCAAGGTATTTGATCTTGTAGCTTCTGCTAGTGTTCCTTGAGACCTCTTTAACTTTATGTTCTTGGGAGTGTTTGTGGTGAGATCTTCTTCTAGATATCTGATTTCACTGCTTTTGAATGCAAGTAGGACTCTCCTAGTCCTTCTTCTTCTTACAAGACTCAAATGTATTCAATGAGATCTTCTCTTGATCTCTTCAATTTTTCTTTAGGTCCTGAATTGATTATGAAGAAGATACTCTTCCTAACTTTATTATAGGAAGTTTTCCAACTCACTGAATCTTATTTACCTACAACAAACAATATTAGTACTAAAATCATAATCTACTTTTGAATCAAATATTCTCTTCTAAAATTTTATTTAGGATCAAAGATTTTATGGTATTTTTTTAGTATCTAGGTTTTTAAGGCCTTTTTCCAGTATCTAGGATTTTATGGCCTTTTCAGTATCAAGACTTCTATGGCCTTTTTAGTATCAAGACTTTTATGACCTTTTCAACATCAAGAATTCTATGCCTTCTTCTTCAAGGATTCTATGGCCTTTTCTTCAAGGCTTCTATGGCCTTGTTTGTATCAAGTATTCTATGGCCTTTTCATAAACTATGAAATTCTTCAATATAGCAATGGGGATCTTCATTATCCTAACTTCACCATGAATCTTCTCCAAAAAAATTCTTTCATAGTGTTCTTCTCTTGCACAAGGAACTAATTTCTGCACTATGAAGGCACGTCAACCTTCGGGCAATGAAGTTGGAGTCTTCTAGATTTTTTTTGTAGGAGTCCCAAATATTTGAGAATTAATTTTTTGCAATGAAAGAAACGTTGGGCAATAGTTAGAAAATTCCAGATTTCCAAGATGATCTTCACTCGATGATATGTCAATCTAGTAGATTGAATGTTGAGTCCTAGTCTTCACGAGTTTTTCCTATAAATCTATGAAAATATTCTAATAAAATTTTTTCTCGGTATTTTTGAAACTAAGATTTATTTCAGTCCTCACTTGTGACTCTTCCTAATTCTACAACCTAGACTCCTCTAAGAGTTTTGCCAGTGGCTAGCCCAACAATGCATTAGCTTGAAAAAAAAATCAGGCTCAATAATGATGGTTGTTTTCCCATTGATATACTATGGCTAGATCTATCATAGCTCTGATACCACTATTAGATTTTGATATAATGTGCAATGCGAAAGAAAGTAAATTTACGAGATGAATGATAGGCTATAAATATAAATGATATAAATAAATACAATGTAGCTATAGAGGAAATTAACACTCCATTAATAAATCTACTGAACTACATTACACCCATTACCAATAGATGGTGATATACAAAGAACTGTACTACTATGTTTTAAGCTACTCTATCAGACTATGTCCCTCTGAATCTATGTCTGTATTACAAAGAGGCCCTTCTTATATAGGAAAATGAGTTCCTTGGCCAACACTCTACCTATATGTGCAAGGGATAACTTGCACATATACAACTTGCACATTGACACTTATGCATTTATTATATTACATGAAGTAACTAGATAACTTCCCCCTAAAGTAATCTAATGTCCTAAGTATGTACCTTGGAAGATACATTTCCATGACCCAAATGATGTAATATACTCTATTTCTAATATAACTGATTTACAAAAGGAGCTCGATGTAGGGAAGATAAAAAGTGTTGAGACCTTATAGCAGAAGTTAGTCAAATTGATAAAAGGATTATGTGTTGTGTATTGGGATAACATAGACAAGACATTTTCTTATTTGTCCTATATATTCAAATTCATCAACATAGCTTATCAAAAAAGTTCACATATAGGTTAGGATATCAGGAAAATCCAAATGGTGATTTTTTGAAAGACAATCAACATAGGAAGATACCATGCACAAATTTCCATCTCAACTAACCAAGAGTTGATAACCATAGGGGTCCTTGGTTAAGAAGCAAAATATTAAAATATATGAAACATATTAAATAAGGACCAGGTTGTGTAGGAATGCAAATCCCAAATGCATACCTTGGCCATGATAATTTTCAATCTAAAGATTCCCATAGAATCCATGATTCACAAAGGTCTACCCTCCGCATATATAAGTGAAAATATGCTCATTTTGAAGTAGGAGCATGCACGGTTGAAGGAGTTACAAAAAGGATAAGAGATTAGATTTTAAGAAATGGGTAGAGTTCCTCACAATGAAATATGGAATAAAATCCATCGTCTTTTTTGGATTTTAAATTACAAATGTAAGAGGTTGCACACAATATGAGGAGCTTCTCACACGATGACCAAATAAATCTTTGAATGTGATATTACTAGTTCCAAAGAGCAAGTATCCCATTCAATGAATAATCGGATGTGGTTAGAGCCCTGATGAGAAAACTCCCCCCTCAGTAGCCCTTCTTATTCCTCTCAACATCCATTACATCCTTCTCTTTCTTCTTATCTATTTTATCATTTTATGACATTTCAACAATTTTTTACTATGACTCATAGACAAGGCATGAATATTTTGGTATTCCCTATCTTTAGCAAGCCAAATATCCTCTTGAAGACACAAAAACTATAGGGGATTATTTCCTACACTTCTCCTTCCTTAAAATAATTGTCTCAAAGAAAGACGACCAATGAAATGTGGTAAAAATGTACCACTTAATTTTGGGTGAAAGGGGTAAGTGTTAGCTTTGATGTGAAAAGAAAGGCAGACCATCATCAGAACCACATTATTCATCCGATATTCCATTCATATTTAATACTCTTTTTATACCAAGGATAAGCACCTAACGGAATCTAAAGCCACATGGGGCCCTAATATTTCATCCAATGAACCATGCTTCTCTACACAATGATAAGTCAATACAAGGAGAAAATCTTTCCAATGAGTGGGATCTAGACATGTGGAAAATATGATAGTTACCATAGACAAAAGGGGTGGTACAAAGAGGTAGTCAAAAAGCCTTCACCATTGGCCAAAGGGATCATCAAAGTTGACAAAGATAGATCATATTGTTGTAGTTATGAATGTGATGATTGAATTAATCACCTTAAACATGGATGAGCCTACCTTGACAACCTACACCTATCAAAAGTAAACCTAAGGAGCATTGGTAGTCATCCAATTGAAGGATTCCTTCTTGGTGATGACAACTTCCAAAGGTAGCCATTGCTCACCTCTACCTTCCCCTACAAGAAAATCCCAAGATGAGAAAGTGATATTCCTATAGGCACATCATTCCATGAGATAAAGTGGTGGGTAGAAGCATTCCTAAAGCCTCAAATGAGATAATGAATTAATTATAGAAGACCTCTCATGCACTTCCTAATGGAAATCACTAGCAAAGGTGGTTAACGATGGTGAAAATAGTTGTCCATCCAAAGGCTTGAAAGATTTAATTATTAATGATCCCGATATAAATATCTTGACGTTGCTCACTATTGAAGGTAATAAGATCTTAGGTGCAAATCAAATATGGTGTTCCAATTCTCACATGTGAAGTTTATATGAGAGAACCTCCTCAATTTTATCTATAAATAAGCATGTAAAATTAATTGTAAGGCATTGGAAGTTGCCTTCTCATGCCTAATAGTTGGCCTTCTATGCTCTTCCTTTCACCCCTTTCTTTTGTGTAAGCTAAACTACAGTCTTGAGTTGCATGGCTAAAGAGCATCGAACCTTTCATGCATTTATAATATTTTTATATATAATAATTGTGACTAATTTTGCTTTATCATGCTTTTGCTTTTGTTATGTTTTGGATGCTTAAGTATGAATTAAAATCATGTTCAATTTATAGCTTCTTAACATGTGATAAACATGTTCATTCAAATTCATTATATATAGGAAGCTTTTCAAATCTTGACACATTGCCTTCATCCCTTAAGTTTGAATTTCACATCAATTTTAGTTTTGTTTTTTATTTTCCCATTTTTTTGCCTTGCACATCACAAACAAGAACTTGAAAAGATATGCAAAATTCACATCTGACCTCAAAAAGATTATGGAGATCGACAAAGAATTAACCTCAACAAATATTATGGATGTTACCCTACAAACACTTTCACTTTTCACACAACATCTTGCTATGTCACTCAAGCAAGGCGAGGGTGCCCAGGTGCATCGGGCCACTATCAGAAACGACTAAAACACTAAGGCGGCAAACATACCAAAATAATTTCTACCTAAATGACTACACTTTTTTAAAAATAGAATCATACAAAAATTTGTCTTAAAACCTTTTAAAGTCTTGTTTAAAACCTTCAAAAAGCTAATATTGAAGCATGTTTAATATTAAAGGAACAAAATCTGCTATGATAATTTTTATTTTTATTTTAAAGTTAAAATTTTTAAACTTCACTCTAAGATGACAAAGTATGCAACAATTTGAATATCTTCAATAGATTATATAAAATATTAATTTTAACAAGTTTTACCTCACTCAATTCCTCTTAATACGAGGGAAATAGTTACCTACGACGATGCCAATGCAATATAGACTATTATAATTCCATGTTAATTTATTAACATCATAGTAAATTCTCTCTTATTACATTTGGACATGGCAATTAGCTATTTTTTTGTTGTCATGTTTCCTCAGTTAAGGGAGACATTCATTTTCAGTATAGAAAACACTTATAAATTTTAACTTAAAAATGTAGTTTTCGAAAAAAAAATCACAGTTTCGTTTATTTTATTCAATAAAAGTTGCTAACCCATTACCTCGAACTAGACTTTTAATAAAAATAAAAACCATTATATAAATGACGGGTGCTGGACCCCAACGACGTCAGCCACTGAACGAACATAGGACGACGTTTACGCACGCAAGAGGATATTGACGTACTATTGATATTAGTGTGTTAAAGTTTGGTGACACTAACCCAAAAGATAGGTCACTAGTATGGGTAGAGTGTTTTTTTGTTTTTGTTTTGATAGTTTGGGGTTTCTTTAATTTTAGAGTTTAATCAGGGTTTTTATGGTTTTTAAGTCATGAAGGTTTGCTTTAATTTTAGAGTTTATAAAGATTGACAGATACTTTAATTATTTTTTTTATAGTTTTTAAGTGATGAATTTAATTTTTGATTTGTTTTGAAATTATAAAACTTTTTAAGATATGTTAGTTGATAAGGATT
Source organism: Wollemia nobilis (assembly GCA_028583015.1). NCBI lineage: Eukaryota > Viridiplantae > Streptophyta > Pinopsida > Araucariales > Araucariaceae > Wollemia > Wollemia nobilis. Next base: position 6,846,624 of record JAQPPZ010002499.1, read on the forward strand.
GAATATTTGTTGACTATTGATATTATTAACTTTAAGATACTAACTATTTAGAAAATTGAACCAAACCTTATGAATCCAACTTTTTAAAAAATCAAATTAGAATAACTTGACACCAACTAACCAATTTGTTTTTTTGATGGATGACAAACTTTTAGGTCAAATTCCTATTTCCGTATAGAAGTAATTGTACGTTGGAATATCAGATCCGAAACTTCAATCATGGCAAAACACATAGCGCCTAATAATTGAACATGGTGTGATTGGAACGCGGATCTTTTTTTTCCATATGCAGAATGAAAGCTTGACACGGATATGACCTGTTTTGTGGACCTCACATTTGGATTGAATCAGTATAGGTAGAGACATTTCCCGATCTCAACTTACCGAATTGGATGTGTGCTGCGCCCATAGATTCAATATCTTTGGAGTCTACTCGAGTAGAAAGAGAAAGGAATAGAAGTCAATTTGGGAGTCTATTCCCAGTTCAAATAGATATCCTTATTTGCAAGTGGGAATGAAAGAGAGACGTGCATGCTGCATGCTACTCAATACTGTTGAAGGATCCTTACCTTTGCAGGTAAAAGCTCAATCTCCAATCCCATGGTCAGTAAAGTAAACTTTAATATTTCGCTTATCAGTAGTTTAATTATGAGGATTTTAAAAGTCTGAGGTTTATGTTAATAAATATATATTAAATTAGTATAGTTTATAATTTGGTTTATGTTTATTTTATTTTTACTTATAAAATTTTTTATTTTATTTTTAAATTATTAATTATAATTGTTTGATAATAAAGGTAATATTTTTTTTAATAATATTTTTGTAATCATTGAACTCTGGTTACATCATCCGATAATCACATCACTGGATAATGTAAGTGGTCTTTTTACATATTTTATTTTATATTTTTAAATTATTTTTTAAATAATAGTTTATATCATACAAGATAAAGTAGCAAATAAATTAATTTTTAAGATTATAAATTATATAAAACAACCTTTATTAAAAATGTTGTCAATCACACTTTGATTATCAAGCATGATGTACAAACCCACTACCAATCTTAAACATATATTCAAGCTTCCAAACGTCCACCATTAAGCTAATCAAGATAATACAAACAATTCTCAAGGAAGTGCCAATCTTGAGAAGTGTCAATCTGTACCTAGTTTACTATTGAGTGCAAGGTTTTTATTACTATCCCATTCAAAGTTAGGCATAGTAGTGATTTATTTGTTTTATTTAAATATATTAATTATTTAAATTTATAATTCAAAAAAAATAATATTAATTAATTTATTATACTTTTTATTTATTTTTTAAAAATATATTAAAATTTTTATATTAAAAAAATTATGTATGTATAAATTCTTTTTAATATAAATTTTTTTATTTGGTGTATTTTTTTATTGAAATAATGTAAAGTATAATGGGTGGCACAAAGGGCAATAGGGTCCTCACAACCCATTATTAGAATTGAGATAACCAAGATGAAATACTAGGGATAATTTGGTGGATATTTTTCTTAATAATGAGTATTAACTTATCAAAATATTATAGTCATGCAATGGAATTTGGTGTAATGGCAGTTGCCTAGTTATTATCATCCATATGGTTGTGAGGTCGATTCCTCTTATGTTTGCTCGAACGAAAGCTGATATTGGTAAATATTTGTAAAAGATGTTCAATATAAAAAATATTATAGTCATGTGACCAGTTTTATCTAAGATATTAATGTTGGTTTTTTCTTAAAACAATATCATTACGTTTATATATTTTATGTTTTTTAATTTAGGAGAAAGTGAATCTATTAATAACTATGTACCTTCAAAAAGGATTTCAATACTTTTTCTTTTCCTCCATCTCATAGCCTAAATTTTGCTTATTTACATCAATCACAATGACACCCTATTATATAAAACATAGTGATATGCAATTTCATTTATAAAGGAAAACATTCTCTAGAGTAATAATTTTATTTGTAGTTTATTTTTCTAAGAACTATATATTTGTAGCATAATTTGTTTAAGACCCAATAACACCATAAATCAAATATCAATTATAAACATGCATATTAGAACCATGTAGATGAGCTTGTTTAAAACATTCAAAGTATTATGAAGATGATTGTATTAAGAAAGTGGTGCACTATTACATCAATGATGACCATAACCATTATAGTCATTATGTTCAATATTGATTTGATCTCTTTTACAAAAACCTTCCTTGGTTTGAGATACCACGACCAGGCGGTTCTACACCATCAAAGTCACTTGGAGTCACACCCGAACTTGACCGCACCAACATTATCAATTGGATTTTCAGGTATCCATTGAAATTTTTGGTAGGGTGGAGATTCAAACCTGAAACCTCCCTTGGAGGATTGTCCTCTCCTCTCCAACTCACCTACAACACCTGGGTCAAGGAATGAAATGTAAAATTCAAGGAGCATTGAGTGGCTTTTTTAATTTAATTTTACATGGTAGAGGTAGACACCATGAATCTGGGAAGGCTATCCAATTTTATAACCATCACAATATTCTATGTTTTCTACCTTATAAGGTAGACTTTCTAACTTTTATAACCATCACAATATTTTTTGCTATCCACTTCAGAAGTCACCACACAGATCTCTGCACAGTCCACCCCTATAACCACCATGTCACGATCATTTTAAACCTTTTACGCTATTGAAAGCACCAACAAAGGGACAAGCGTCCAATTCGATAAAGCTCGATATTTGACCTTGGACCTCCGCTCCCCTTATCGAATTTGGGGAAACCAATTGGTCTACACCGCGGATCTAGAGCATTGAGTGTGTTAGATGGATGTGTAGTAACTAAAGTTCAAACAAATTATCCTAATACCGTATCTATGGTTAAATGGTGTAGTAGTCATATGCCTAACAAGTCAAAAGTGAAAGAATCAAATTCACTACCACCATAAATTATTTTTTGAATTTTTTATAAGTACAATTTATATTTATATTTAAAGTAACTAAAGTTCTTTTCTTTAATTTTTTCACATTGTACTTTTTACATCTAATTTGCATATGCATTCATGGGATTATTGTATACATTAATGAGATACTTCAAACCATTTTCAAACTACATAAGGCATAATGAGTATTCACTCAATTAGAAGTATAATAAAAATAATAATTTAAATAAGGGATCCCACATGTAATTGTGGTTTAATTTGTAGAGAAGATCAAATAGCAAAATGTGATTTTATTATATAAGGTAGATTATATATTATTTTATTTATATTCTATTTGATATATGGTTTTCTATTTGGTACATAAGTGCAACCAACATTATTTGAAAAAAATTGTAACTTAAGTCTCCAAATATTTTTTTAGCAATGCTTTATATCATATCATCTTTAAATTTACAAGTTATATTTTAAATTGGAATGATGAGATACTTACCCCTACTGGAATAAAACATGTAATAACATATTTTCTGAGGTAATAAATGAAGAGTTTATGTATTCCACTAACTATGATAATATATGTAGATATGTGAAGAAATGTATGTGCATGTTTTAGAGTGGAATAACACATGCAATAACTTATGTCATGAGGTAATAAACAAAGATTTTATGTATTCCACTAACTATGATAACGTATGTATATATGTAAAGAAAGGTATGTACATATTTTAGAGTTAGTATGTTGTTCAATTGATATATACATAGATGTATATGAACAAATGTATTAAATTTGGTATACAAATATTTTTTTAACATGTGGTTAATAAATCAATATATTGCATGTGTAGGAGATGTGTTTGTAGTGATCACATAACTTAGAATACATAAGATGTTAATTACTATTTACTGATATTTATAGAGGTCAAGTCAAAGTTACTAGAACCACAACATGATAAGATGAAGAAATAGTTTTGGAATAGACTTTCTTTTTCTTGACATAATTTTGAATTTTTTACTATATTATCTATTATAATTCAATACTATTTATCTTTTAAATCAAGTTTTTATGTATAATTTTATTTTATATAGATCTAAAAATTATATTTGTAATAAATATTTATAATATAAAATACCACATCCTAATTGATGAGTACACGCCCAAGAATAAAGTATCACCATATAATCATCATGACATAGAAACTTAATATTTATTTAATTGTATATATAGGAGGAAAAAAATAATATATTAAATAAGCATTATCCATGGCATTTGTTCAACTGGCTAGATTCTTCAACTATGAAGGAGGAAACTAAGGTTTGAATCTCGCTAAAAATGGATGCTTACTTAAATTACCAACTTCGTGTAATATAGGTGGAGTCCATTTCAATCCCTTATTTACAAATAAAAATAATTTAAATGAGCATTGAATGTCATGAGAAGATGACATATGTTGTTTTCATAAGGAATAACCCTAACTTTATTTTTAAGAATATAAGGATCAAGTCATATGTTATTGATTTAGCATATACTTGGTTATTTTGAATTTGTTTTTTAGTACAATTTTATAAATTTGAATTTACACGTGATTGTGATTTTGTTTCTTAGTACAATTTTATAAATTTGAATTTACACATAATTATCTTTTTGCATTGGTTTTACAAAAAAATATTAACCTTTAATAGTTTTAATTTTTATTATAATTTATTTTTGTAAAAGAATTGAGTTTGCATATCTTCAAATCCCAACTAATTAGAAGAAATGTTAAAAATTTAAATAATAGAAATTCATTAATTTTAATTGATCTCTAAAATTATAAATGAGATAATTGACACATTAAAATGAATCTAAGAAATGATATTCATAGTAATTGACACATTAAAATAAATCTAAGAAATGAATCTCATTTTAGAACTAGTTAAAGTTACATCCAAACAATTTAAATATCTATCTCATAAAATTATAAATAATATTCATAGTAATAATTTAGTACATAATTCATGATTATGGAAACTACATATACAATATATGAATGTATAAAAATATATGCAATATTATAAATATTTCATCTTTAAAATGTATACATTACATTAGGATTAAATCAATACATAAAAATACAAATATTATTGAGTAAATTGTGATACAATACTTCAAAATGGGAACATCCAAGGTTCAAATAGTTGGCGATGTGTGGGGGTGAGTGAGTTATATTCCTTATTGATAAGCATAGCTCTCGGTTTTATTAGGAGTGGTAGTTGGAAGGAAACTACTCGACCTATAAGTTAGTCCTAAATATTTTTCACACTAACCAAATTAAAATATATATATTAAAAACATATCTACAATATCTTACTTATAAGTACAAACACCTCTATCTGAAAATCTAGTATGACTATGTATATGAGATTGTTCATAAGGAATTGAGTAAAAATCTATACTTATTAATATTTGTCCACGAGTTTCTTCGCTGAGACCATCAATATTAACATTTTAATTTTATAAAATACTACTACATGAGCTCTTATAACGAAAAGGACCAGGTATAGTTTTGCAAAAGGAACGCTTGATTCAAATGTCATTCATCCGCATAATGGCAAATGAGCACATACTGTTCTCAAACAACCATACACTACAATCCCTGCTATTTTACAATCTAATATACAAAATGGCAAATGAGCACATACTGTTCTCAAACAACCATACACTACAATCCCTCTGCTATTTTACAATCTAATATACAAAATGGCAAATACGCACATACTGTTCTCAAACAACCATACACTACAATCCCTCTTCTATTTTACAATCTAATATACAAAGGCTATCGCAGCCCTAATTGCAGTGTCTTTTTCTGCCGCAAAACAATAGAGGCTCCTCCCCTTTTCGCATTCCCAAATGTTCGCGTGCTTCGCAATGATTAACGTCCTCTTCAGGGAAAAGGTTTAACGTCGAGGAGGAGGACCGACTTAGATCAACACCAAACACCATTATACCAGAGGCGGCAGCAGAAGTTTTCTCTTGCAAACTCAAAAACTCCAGCGCCGATGATTTCTTGTCATTTGAGGCCGATTGAATCGACGACGACGGTTGTAATTGGAGATGGTGAGGAAAGGAAGACTTTGGTTGAGCAGCCCAGGGAATCGAACCTTGACCCATGGTTGGATAGTAGACGGGAGTCAACTGGCGATACCCCGCTAAGGCGTTAACGATCTGCGTGGGCCGGAGGAGACCACCGGCAGATCTCGGTGCGTGCGGCTCCCTTGGAAGGACATTGTGGGGCCTGCGGCGGAAGCTAATGTAAAGCTGACTGGCTCCGCCGGTGCTACGCTCGAAGGAAACGACGTCCTCGGCCTGGAGGCGCTTCTCCAACACGTAGCGGCTCCAGCCTTTGGTGAACACGTAGCTCTGGCTGCTGTTCCAGAATGAGTAGCGGAAACGCCACGTTTTGGCGGCGCCGTCGTCGAAATTCAACAAGACTCCCTTCCTGCTTGACGCTACGTCGAGGGGCAAATATTTCTCTGCTTGCTGTTTGGGGATCACCAGGCGGTTCAGCTTCCCCACGTCGCTCGGCGTTAAGGCCTTCTCGAACAGGTACTTCCGCGGCAAAGTCGCGTCGGCCGCAGCAAGGTTCGAACCTGAGACCTCCGGGCCGATGGCAACGTTGTCGTTTTTTGTGGACTGCTCGAGCTCGACTTCGTAGGTGTGCTTTCTGAGCATGTCGACGATCTCGGCCTTGGAGTGGCGGCGGAGAAAGAGGACCTCCAGGTGGAAGTCGTCGAAGGGGGCGAAGTTAGTGATAGCGTCGCGTCCCCGGAATTTGAGAGCGGCCCTGTCGTAGGTCCTCGCCGCCTCTGCTTCCGTGTTAAATGTCCCCAGCCAGACTCGCTGGTGCTTCTCGTAAATCTGCGCCCCCCACCGCCTGTTTGGCTGCGGCACCACGCCTTTGTATTGCGACGATGGTAGCTTCGAGATTTTTCTGCCGATCTCATCTGCAACGCTCTTACTGTTATTCTCCCTATTGATGTCCGAGTCTGCGGAGACCACGCTACTGATTCCGCTGCCCATTCGCTCCAGAGCCGATGATTTCACGAACGAAGGAATCCGCTTCCCAGGTGAGGAGGTCGAATCCTCAGTCGTGCAGTGGCTTCCGACCTCGTCCCCGGTGGCGCATTTTTCTTCTTCATCACCAGTCCCCTCTAGTTTTTTTGTGCCTTGGTAATAAAGCTCATTGCCATTTTCGGAGCTCCCGACTTCTATTGCGGAACAGCAGCTGCCTAAGCTCAGCCCCACGTCCGGACTCGAATTCACACTCCCGTGCCAGTCCTGAAAAAATATAACCTCTTTGCAAACCATTCTCAGAAACCAAAGGGTGTTCCAAACGAAGGTATATTCAAAACGCCGCACTGGAAATTATAGCCTCGGAATGCACACAAGCAAGAAACGCTTGAACTCCACAGAACTTAGACTGCTCTGGTTTATGTACATCGTATACACCTAAAAGGGGGGAAACAATAAATATATATAGGAATTGGCTTCACTCACCAGGAAATATCTCTACTCCAGAGCGCATCACATTGCTCCACCCCTAGACAGCGAGTAGTTCGTTTAGTTTGTCTTTATTGCGGTGTCTTAATTGTCAACACTAGCGGCGCATTTACAATGTCTCCACCAAAAATATATACAAAATATATATATATCATAGATGGATAGGCTTTCGTGGGAAGACCGTATCCACTTGTTTGAGGTAAGCGGCTTGCCCACTTGGATGCATTGTGCACGAAGTATTGGATTGTTCCTTACTCGCGTCGGCACTAAAGTCCATTGCACCTTCCACATCGTATGAAAGCGGAATAAACACCAGAAACAAAAATACAAATCCGAGCAGTTGTATCAAGGACATAATTCTGTCCAGCCTGTATTAGCCTATCCTTACGTCTGTATGTCCAGCCTGTATTGGCCTATCCGTACGTCTGTTGCTTTGTGGTTTTTTATTTTGGTTGGCGGGAGTGAGGGGCTTTTATGGAATAGATTGAGGTTTCTAATTCAAGTAATTTTTTTACCATAATTGGATGTTGGATTACTCATTACTTAATTTGAGTAGAACATAGCGTATCTAATGAACCAATTCTGTCCGTCAGTTTTCAAAATGTCAAAGTTGGGCAGAAAACGACGGTGGATTTGATTTGATGTAAACGTGTCGAAATTTTATTATTTACATTTACTTGGAGGCGCGAGTGTTGTTAAGGAGACGCTGCTCCCTATCTAACGAAAGTTACTATTTCCTCTGTTTTTCGCGTCTTCAAATTATACTGTACTTTATAAAAGATCAGGCGGATAACAGTCGTGGCGTTTATTTAAAAAAATAAAAAAATAAATCTTGTAGATTATCAGGTTCTTTTATTCCTAAATCTATGAAACACTTTAATTTGTTATATGGTATTTACAAGGTTTAAACGGGCAGTTGAATGTGTACCTGTCCAGAGTAATGAAAATACTTTAATTTGAATTGCTCAAACTATTGCATCTGCTCATCTATTCATTATTTTTAAAAGGGTATGGTAATTTTAGGTTGTATTTTTATAGTTGCAGTGTAATTTTGTGTCTTATAAAAGTTGTTATCAATTCTCTTTTATATATAATAAAAAAATTAGATTAAAAATATGATTTAACATGTAATTCATGTTTATAATACAATATAATATAATATATATATTAAATATGTAATAAAATATACTTTTACAAACAAAAAAATAGGTCGGATAAAAATGTCATGTGATTAATGCCATCAATCAAAAATTCACTATCATAAAAACAATACAAGAAACTAAAAAATCAATTAACAATTAATAAAAAATGCCTTACAAAACTGGTGGGTAGGCACTATCAACTAGCTAACAAAATGATTAAATATTGAAAACGATGGCTAAGTCCACACCACAAGAACAAAAGCAAAAAAAGGAATCCCTACAATGGTGAAGAATTATTACACTGATTTAGCCACCATTAGACCAAATCCTACCTAGGATTATCATTAGGAGACTTGGCTGAACTCCATCCTTACCCAAAAGAAGTGTTTGGAACATCTTTCCAGCTATGAAAAAATAGATCCTCGTTGGTAGCAAACATTGGAGCACTCGACTTGACCCAGGCATCGAGTTGAGGAGCTAGGGAAGAGAGAGGAGCAATCAAGTTACCAAGGTCAACTTTATATGGGGGTGACCTTGATCTTGGGTAGGAGTGCAATTTGGTGCCAAACGACAATGCTACCTAGACCTGGACCAACATCGAGGATAATCTTGATCAAGAAGAACCCAAATGACTGTGCATGAAGTGTTCCTCCAATTATTAATAAACTCTCGAAGATGAGAGAGCTTCATAGTCACCTTAATTGTCTGAACCATAATATGAAAATACATAGATGAAATAATATTAGATTTCTCAAAAGTAGAGATGTTAAGAGAGGAAGAACACTTACCAAATATATAACCATTTTTAGCTTTCCATATGGTGTACAGGGCCATCATACGAAACAAGTGCCACACTTCAAAGAAAATAGCTAACAAGGGTGTAGGATCTCCTAGAATGATATGATTCCAGTCAAGCATGGCATAGGAATATGGTCTAAAAAAGTAAAAAGCCACTCCTAAAGGGAATGAGCATGACCACAAAACCAAAAAATATGGATAAAGTCCTTAGACTAAATACAAAAAGGTTAAGAAGGGTTGGGGATGCCTAAATTCTAGAGATGCTCCCAACAAGAAATCCTTGGTGAAGAAGACTCCAAGCAAAACATGAAATATTGGGCTCTAAGAAAGGAGCCCAAGTGGGCTAGAACCTACACATCCAAATAGATTGAAGATAAGAGACATTTCATCGTTGATTGAGCTTATCAATCATAGGGAGACAAGGAGAGAACCATTCATACCCCAAACCAGATTTATAAATTCATAAATAAGTGTTTGGATACCACTTCCAATCCTTCCATCAAGGTTGTTACAAAAGCATAATTTATTGTGAAAAAGAAAGTCAGGGAGAGCAACCTTGACAACCTTAAATGTGTTCTTATTAGAGTGCTTGAGCCCAAATTTAACTCTAAAGTCATCCCAATGGATCTAATCCCTGGTAGGAAAAGAAAATAAATCGATGATGCATCACACACCTTTGTGAAAAAATTTAAGCGTATGAACCCAAGGAACTTGCACAAGTGAAGAACCTTGGTAGGCAATGATATGTGACCACTAGACATTCATTTGGTTGATGGAGATACCATTCCATAAGCTTTGACTATTCCATATTAGCTAAGGATTAACACTCTTCCAACATTTTCAAATCCTCCTAATGATGAAGGATCCTATCACTTTTATAGACATAGGAGAAACAAGAAGGGAAGAGAAACCCAAGACCCTCCAACTCTTATTTCCAAAAGGAGAACCTTCATAGATACAATGATGGATGATAATATTCTAAGCATCATTGCCCATAAGGGCTCTAATGATCCACTTAACACAAAGGGCCCAACCTTGATTTTGGATATTGTGAATTCCAAGCCCACCATGGATTTTGGGGAGACAACAATACTCCAAGGCAACATGGTGGAATCCCAAACCATTACTGGAAGAGGACCATAAAAAGTCATGTAGAAGCTTATAAAGCTTCTTATAGAAATTTTTTGGATGGATCCTAGTAGGAAGAATAATTAACATGGATGGTCGCAAGGACTTTTGAGCAAATTTGGAATTTACGAACAAGGGAGAGCTTCTTGGTGGGACTAGTAGGTAAGTTTTTGTTCTACCTTGTTAATGACATACTTCCACAGATATAACATTGAACTGTTAAAGGTAAAAGGAATTCCTAATAAGTGAAATATTTCCCCCTCCTAGACGATTCTCCATTTATATTGACTAATCCATTAGGGCATTGGGTCAGGATATTTCCTATAAAATTGAGTCTTTCTTCATTGAATGGAGGAACCAAAAGCCAAACAAAAAGTGTCCAAGTAGGTAAGTGCTTGCTAAATAACACCTTCATCCAAAATAAGTGAGGAAAGAATTATCAGCAAAATGACCATTGATCAATTGAGACTCACCTCTAAGGAGATAAATTCCTTGAATAGAATCTTGTGTAGTGTGGTGAGCTAATAAATAGACGAACCCATTAACAATGATGACATATAGGGATAATGTCAATGGGCAGCCCTATCGAATGGAACGAAAGACCCCAATGGTTGAGGAATTATGACTATTAATGGATAAAATAGCTAAAGCCTCAACAAATATTATCTCCACATAGCTAATGAAGGAGGGCCAAAAACCAAGAGCTTTAAGCATGGCCAGAATGAACGACCTATCAATATTGTCATAGGCTTTCTCAAAGTTGATTTTTATGAACAAGGATCATTGGTTGGAATTGTGAGCCCACTCCATGCCTTCCCAAACATTAATAATATTTTCAAGGATGAACCTGCTCTAAATAAAGCTAGTTTTCTCTAGGTACATGATGATGGGAAGGAGATGGAAGATGAGAAAAGCTAGGGCTTTGGAAAAAATATTATATAAAATATTAAGGAGAGTAATAGGCCTCGAATTTTTGGTGACTTATGGATCACTAGCCTTGGGGATAAATTTAATAATCCCCTAATTAATAATAGGTCTCAAAAAACCATTGGAGAAGATATATTAATAAAATTTGAGAAGATCATGCCTGATAGTGTATGGAAGGGACTTGTAGAACTCACAAGGGAATCCATGAAGACCAAGGGATTTATTTTCGGCCATATAAGAAAGAGATTCCTTCAAATCCTTCAATGAGAGGGTCTTTTCACAAGCAGATCTTTGAGACTTAGAAATTTACACCAAGACAAAAAAGATGTAGGAGTTAAGAGCTTGGTCATATTGATAGGAGTGTGACTAAGCCACAAACATAGTCTGTCAATGTTCTTCAAAAGTAGAGAGAACATAAGGAAGCTCAAAAACATGCTCTCCATTAATGTTAAGGGCTTTAATGCCCAAAAATTGATTGTGACAATGTAGGTATTGGAATAAATCCTTAGTTATATTATGACCAATTTTAAACCGATGCAGCCTCATCTTGATATACGCCCCTCTCGCATCATAGTGATTTACCATCAAAAGTTGGTGTTTAATATCTACAAGGTACCTCTGAATATCCTCATTGAAAGAGTTGGATTGTAGCTAAGTTGAGGCTACCTTGAACTCTCGCTTGAGAGCAGTGTTGGTGTCACGACCCAGCTTAGCAAGACTCATTTATGATATGGACTATGTATTGATGTGATGTTTCAATGCTTAGTATTAATTGCATTATGGATGTTTATTTACAATTGTTATTTTGTTTGTAATATATGAGAATGTGAAACTGCTAATGTTATGTTTGATTGTAAATGATATACCAAAAAGAAAAATAATGTTCAGTTTGATTGACAACAACTCTAGGGTAGGAATTTCCCAAAGATAGAATTTGCCACATATAGTTGCATCTCATTTTTGCATGTTTGAAATTTAAATCCAGTGACCAGGAAGTTGTCACTTAGAGTAATGGAGCTATTATTGACAAAAGGTGATAACCTAGTAGTTAACACAAATCCTTCTGCATATGATTGATGGATGCTTGCTATGGTTTATCCATATTTGTTCAATGTTTGTCTTCTTTGTGTATGAATTTGAATGCTTTGTAAGATAAAAAAATTCCTTGTGGTATAATTATAGAGGCAATAATAATATTTGAATATTTTAGATCTTTTATAATGTTATTAGTTACAATAAAAATAATGTTACTCCAAAAATATTAAATGCTTTTGTATTAAAGGTGATAAAGAAGATATTGATTGACTTATGGTTTTGTTTAAAAGAAACTTCTAAAAATTAACTAATAAGTGGTGCATGTAATGAGGTTGTTAATCTTATTAAAAAGTGCAGATATATTTAGGAAGAAGTTTAAAAAAGAGTTAGCTAGGGTATTAATTTATCTTGTTATTGAATACAAGAAAGAGGAAGTGGAGAGGTTGTTGAGGAAACAATTCAAAAGGGAGGAAAATTGAGTGTGGAAGCAAACATCTTCTAGAAGTTCCCGGTTGGAATGTAGGATGCCTTCATCAATTTCATATTTTTTAGCTTAAATAAAAAGGCATGCCAGGTAATGTTTTGTATTGGTTGGTGTTTAAAATGCTTTGCTTTGACCCGAGTGAAAATTTTATGGTTTTAAGTTTCAGCCTTAAAGAGCATTGTTGTTTTATATATTTATGTAACCAGTTAGGATGTTCAAAGGGTTGTAGTTGTTTTATTCTTTCTAAGTCATTGTCTATTGTGATATTGCTACTTGAGCCTAGTTTTAAGAGAATTTTTTTTCTCCCTGTGTTATTACCTTAGCAGTTGAACATTTTGGGTGTTGGGTTGTTACTGTAAGTTTTTTTCTATTGAAAAACCTAGTGCTTGGGTGCAGACATCTAGCTGACTAGAGGGATTCTAGTTGCTAGATTTTTTTGCCCTTATGTTTTCTTTTTACCAAAGTTACCTATGGTATTGTTAAGACTAGTGTAACCAAAATGTATTCCAAGGGATTATGTTTCTACCTATGTTTCCCTTAGAGTAACTTTATTTTTTTGTTCCAAGAATCACCATGTTATTTTCATGTTTAAGACTGATTTTTTGACCCATGTTACCGTAAGTTTAAATGTACTTTGCTTCGTAGTGCATTACAATTCTCTCTTAAAACCTAAAAATTTCTTACTTGGGTAGGTTGTTGTTTTCTGCTAGTTGGTCCTTTTATTTAATTCTTTAAATAATAAAGAGGCATAATATTTCATGGTTTTGTAAAGGTGGTAATGCTTTATGCATAGAAATTTTTACTCCTAAATGGTATAAATTCTCCTGTAAAGGTGATTGATCTATTGACAAGAAAAGTTGTTTGAATTAATGCTTGTAGAATGTATTAAGTTTATACAAAAAAATTATTGTTGTTTGGTAGTGTTATATTACCTTGGTATGCCATAGTAATGTTTCTTGGCTTTTATTTAAATATTGGTTGATAACATTTGTTCATTTGAAAGCTTAATCTTAGAGGTTTTACATCTTCATTGGCTTTATATTTTAAAGATAATTTCAATAGACAGTGTTGGGTGACATACACTTGTAATGGGTGCTTGTATTTCAGTTTGGGATTGAATTTCCTTTATTTGTTTTAGATTATGCTTTTTGAAGACTAGGAAAAGAGTATTAGATTTCCTGTTAGGTCATGTATATTTGGATTATGAAATAGGTTAACATTTTATCCTATTAAGTGTTCATTTGAATGGATATTATGTTATAGGCCTTATGGTTTTATATAAGGTTTTATGATTATGGAAAAAGTATTAAATCATAATGATAATATGCATAAGATTGTGTATTTTCTGAAGTGTTTTATGATAAGTTGAAACAAAAGGGAGTTTGTTTTATTTTATTAATAAATAAATGAATATGAAAAAGGGTATTGGATTTTTATGTTATAAAAGGTTATTTAGTTTTTAACTAACTATCAATACTTGGGCGGGGAGTCCATTTAAATGAAATTATAAGGGAAATTTCACACATGGAAAAATTATGGGATTTCCCTCATGTACTGTGATGTTTTACTTTGTGGAAAAGAAAACAGGGAATGAATGTGCTACTTTTCTTGGAAAATGTATGTCTTGGAAAGTAGTGTGAAGAGTATGAATTTTTCTTCTACGCACAAATTTGCATGCTATGAAATTGCATTTGAAAATAAATAATTTAGATATGTATTCATATATAAATATTAGGAGTTGTCTTGATCCCTTTCTCAAAGCCTTTCTACCTTGAATAAAAAAGAATATTCTAAAGGATGAAGAGAACAAATTATTCTATATTTATGTTGCACGAATATTTTCTTTACAAATGATGTAATATCCTATGGAGGAACTATTAAATACACCACTCTTGGAAAGAGAGGATTTGTGATAGAAGATTGTAATAGTTAATTTAATATTTTAACTTTAGAATAGTGCAATTGTTAATTAGTGAAATATTGTTATTGAATATTTTCACTAAGAGAAATTGATATGAAATTGAAAGCTTTTCCCCTTGTCTAATTTTAATAAATAAAATAGTATCATTGTTTTAACATTGAAATATAGATGTAACATTGAAATATAGATGTTTACTAATTTTCTTTTATTGCTATGGGTTGGGGATTGACATTTAATATAGCAGTCCTTACTCGTATATGGACATATTCATGTTTTAATAAAATGTAGTGTGACTCTTGCAAAGTGTTTCATGTGTTGTTAGATAAGATTAGAAAGATTTATTCTTATCTAATGTTCTTAATTACTAAAAAAATATTGTGTGGCGTTGCTTATTGCTTTCGATATTGTGATTAAAGAAACATTTTAAGTTATTTTCTACTTTACCAAGATGAATATTTTTATTTTCATTTAAGAGAGATAAAAAGAGAGTTAGTTAAGGTTTGTGATAATTGTTTTAGTTTTAAGTTTTGGAAGGGATAAAGGAAACCATAAGTAACCTTGTCTAGAATCCCTATAAGATGAATTCAAACTTGAGGGAGTTACGGGGAGGCAACACCCATGTTTCTTTAATGAGCACAACTTGAGTGGGAAATCGAGTGTGATCCAAAGATCAAAATTCTTTGGATAAAATTCTAAGTGGTGTAGCTTGAATATTACTTCTAACTGTAGAGGTTAGGAACCCAAATGCAGGAGATTAAGTGATGGCATGTTGAGTAGGTAGGCTCAAGGATTCATGCGAAACTATCACACAGAGTGATGGTGGTCTTAACTAAACCTGACATGAATATGGGATAGTTAATCACTGAATATTTAGTAATTCTACCGCAAAGATGCAATTGATTATTCTTAAAGGCATTATGACTAGAAATACCATCATAGAGTGACATATAATTTGTAAGGGAATTGACGTCCCTCTTCTCTAAATATTGAGAAGAAATAATACCAACACTATGGTCAAGATATCTTACATTCATAGAGAATGTATGAAATATGGGGTGACCAAATTTAAGCATTCTTTGTGCCACAGAGGTATACAAGGTAAACCCCAAAATCTATAGGATATTGGCTTCTCTTGTCTAATTGAGAAATATTTACAATTTTTTTTTGAATAGGTTATATGTGGCTTCTATTGGGGGTCACTCCCATCACAATGCCAAAATATTACATTTTCTATAGTGTACATTTTTATCATGACTTTTTTTTCTCTTAAATATATTCTTCAAGTTCCAAAAGTGTTGTTTCCACAATCAACTCTTTGACATCATTTTGATTAAGACATAAAATATCACTTGGCCAGTTGCCTTCTAAAATTTGAAATTCACTGAGATGAATATCAACATCATAATTTGCTAATTTATCTGCTACTTGATTTCCTTCTCTATAAATATACCCACACTTCCAGGAGATTACCTCTAGCAATAAAAATGAACATCAACAATAATACTATTTTTTATCTAGTCCCCACATCCATTTTTGTTAATAACATTGATGATAATTTGTGATTCCCCCTCAATTGAAATATATTTCTATCCTTTTTATATTGCAATTTTAATCCTTGCAAGAAGTGCCCTAGCCTCTGCATAGTTGTTAGTTGAAGTTTCATATGATTATGAATAAGTGAAGAGAATTTTGCCTTCACTATTTCTAAAAACACCACCACCACCTCCACCAGATTTTTTTGGATTTCCTTTAGAAGCACCATCAAAATTAATTTTGATAAACCCAATTTTTGGACTTTTCCATTTTACCATAGATCAAAGTAGATCCTTTGTTTTAATTTCACTATTGCAAATGACTCTTCCATGTATGTGCGAATCCTATAGCCAAGTTATTAGTACATATTTTTATTTTTTTGCAATTGATACTTACCACGAGGAGCACCATATTTTTAGAAATTCTTCAAGAGAGGCACTAATACGGTTCCAAACTTGGGCATGATTTTGATATTTACTTTTACAAATTCTATTATTACCTTCAAGCCATACATTCCAACAAATAATGGCAGGACCAATCCTCCAAAGAATACCTAATTCTATAGCTTTGTTATAATTTATACAACATTTTATCAACTCTTTCAATGTTGATGGATTTGCCCGGTATAATTTCATATTTTTTAAAAAATAACCCCAAATGGTGTGTGCAAATGGACAATGAATAAGTAAGTAGTCTAAAGTTTCTAAATCCTTCTCACATAAGGTACATATGAATGGGAGAAGGGAATTTTTATTGTTCTAAATCCTCATATCCAAACTTGACTGAATATCCACCATCCTTTGTTAAATTCTAAACCAACTCATCTATTCATGAAAAAAATTGGCAAATAAAACTCTCAAAGAATATTTTGATGTTCATCTGCAATTTGTTTGAGTTCCTCTTCTTCAAGAAAGTTACTAAAATAAATCCATGTTCTAGATTTTTTTCTCATAATAATATATATTTAACCTTTGTACCTTTACATGCTATGCACGCTTGAGCCAATGGTTTCCATTTTGAGTCAGATATAAGAGGATAAGGTTTCAACCAAGCATTAGACCAAAAAATTGCATAACTTCCTTCATTGATTGACCATATAATGTTTTTTTATCAAATGCCAACTCTTTGATATGAAGTTCCATGTTGACAATCCTTTGGGTATAGTTATTTTCCTAAACAATTTTATTTCATCAAGAGAACTTGTATATTTTTGAAGTAATATTTTTGCCCAATTATTTTTTTTGGTCTCTGAATAGTCTCCATCCAAGCTTTCCTCCTAAAGCCAAATTCATAAGTCTGGAAGTTTGCAATCCTGTTAGTAGTCTTGAAAGTGACATCATATAAATAAGAATGGATTGTACAATAGTCTTTATGAGTTGTAGCCTTCCTTCCATGGTTAAGAATTTCCAACCTGCCAAGTAAGATTTAATTCTATCCAAAATAGAGATCAAAAGCTCCTTATTTTCCCTTTATTACACAAAGGAATACCCAAGTAGGTTGATGGAAATATTTCAATTTTGATTTGTAAAATATTCACAATAATTTGTTGTAAATCTAGGGTAGTTTTAATGAAAAAGATCTTGGATTTTGAAGTATTTACCAACTTTCCAACAACCTTATCATAACATGATAATATTGATTTGAACTCCATGGCCTCACTACTGAAGGATGGCCCAAAAGAAAATTATCATCAACAAATTGGATATAGAAGTCAAAGAGGTCATTTTTTGCAACTTGAATCCCCTTGATTTTTCCTTCCATTTTTTCCTTTGAAAAGGCTCTCTCTAATGCTTCTTCCAGAATAATGAATAGATAAGGAGAAAGAGGATCACGTTGATGAAGTCCACAAGATGGCTTGAAGTACCCAAGAGGAGAACCATTGATAAAAATAGAAACTTTGCAGTGCTATAAAAATATTTAGTCCACTCACACCAACCATAATCAAAGCCAAATTTTCTAAGAATAGCATCTAGAAAATTCCAAGAAACCCTATCATATGCTTGTTCATATCTAATTTCAAAAGTATACCTAGTTTTTTCATAGAATGAAGACAATGTATGGCCTCTTGTGCAATAATTATACCATAAAGAATTTGTTTACCACTGAACAAAACCACCTTGTTCCTCTGAGACAAGACACCCTAGAATACTCTTTAACATGTTTGCCATAATTTTTAAAATAATTTTATAAATCATATTACAAAGGCTTATTGGACAAAGGTTATAAAAATATTTTGTGTCATATTTCTTGGGAACCAAGATAATAAAATTAGCATTGATATCACTTATTATAACCTTTCTTTTTCGAGCCTCTTCAACTGCATCTAACATATCATTCTTCAATAAATCCTAAAAGTTTTGAAAAAAATATTGTAAGAAATGCATCAAGGGCAGGTGCCTTGTTAGGATGGAAAGAGAAAACTACTTCATGGAGATCCTCCATAGAAATATTCTTCATCAAGTTTTCATTTTTTCCTTGAGTGATAAGTGATGGAATATTTTGTAGAAGTGTTTCTGGTGCATCCTTATTTTGCCTAGAATCTGACAAAATATTTTTGAAATAATTTATTGCTTCCTTCATTATATCTTCTTCATCCTCAATGTTTCTTGATGGGCTGTTGTTAAGCACATCATTAATTCTCAATGAATTTGTCAATCCAGGGTGGTGTCCAAGGCTATTTACGAGAGAAAGTTCAAGCAGGGTTGTAGTTCAGTTCATTTGGAAGCAGCAGGTCTTATTGGTGGAATTGATTGTGTGGGGGTTTTGTGTCACTTCTACCCCTAAATTGCATAAATTGAACTTTAATCTATTTGCAAGAATGAAAACTAATTGCTAATTGCAGAAATGAAACCCTAGTTACAGTTGCAAGAATGAAATCTAATTAAATTACAAAATTGAAACTCTAGTTATAGTTGCAGAATTGAAAGTCTATTTAATCTTGCAATAATTGAAATGAAGCATAAAAACTAGATCCTGTCAATGCTCTGTAATAGAAGGTCATCAATCTTCTGTGCAGGGTTTTGACAGCAAAAACAAGAATGCAGGGAAATTACAGAAAACTTGTAAATTGTTGGAAATGGAAATTTGTAGTGAATTGGAAAGTTGCTGGGAATGAAAAGAATAACCAGATCTACCACTAATCATATCACAAAAACATTATGAACAAGAATTAAACAACTAGGAATGTTAGTTGTGCAAAAGAATGAAAATGACAAGTTCACAACTTATTCTGCTACAACAAAATCAGAATAAAACCTGTCCGTCAGTCCTCCTCCTAGGTCTGGAAGTGGCCAGCCTCCTTTCTCAGAAGAAGGTTTGAATTCTTCTTTAAGTCTTACTCACACTCAGACATAACAAAATAAATGGAATGAAACTACACTTTTATTGCTTTAGAAACATAATTACAATTCTGTTGAAATCTGTTACAGGTCTGAAATCACTATTCTATTATCTCCCTATTTATTTTCTATCTCCTCTATCTAATCTAATAGCTCAACCTGGACGGGAGCTATATTTTATAGATGCCTAAAATCTAATTACAAACAAAAAATATGTTGTTCCTGATATCCTGCAGAATTTCCTGGGTTTATCCTAGAAGAGGATCAATTTGATCTTTTCCATAAATGGTGGCTTTGGATGGCAAGGACGACAAAGTTAGATGGGAGATATTTTCCCTTAACTTTCTCAACCTTATTATCCCCTTTTCCACCGCCAAAATTCAGTCAACAAGTCAAAAAGTGCTTTCTATTCTCATTTCGAAGAAACTGTGTTCATTCCGAAGACATTGTGTTCATTTCGAAGACACTGTGTTCATTCCGAAGACACTGTGTTCATTCCAAAGATCTTTAGAATGACCAACTGTGTTGACTCCAAATGGTTTTGGCTGCATTTCTCAGGTGGATTAGCCCTCAGGATCAGATTGCAATAGTCTTCATTCTTCCTTGGATGTGAATTCCATGCCTTGCCATTCATTGGTAGCTAGCTAGAATTTATATGGAAAAACCAGTTTTCTGCTGCACAGTAATAAGTCTTTGTACTATTTGTTGAATTTAGAGAAACTAATGCTTAATGATCATCAAAATAAGACTAGTGAAGTGCTATTGTCAACCTAAGAATGACAAGATAACATAAAACTATACAAGAACTGTTAAAAATCAGAATATAATGTCCTTAACACTTCAATCATGCAAACAGTTAATACACAACATATTAAATCAACTTAACTAGCATATAAGATAATTCACAAGAGTTTTAGGCAGTTTTAACTATTTAAAACATGTTATAAATGAGGCTTATCCAGGCCTCATCATTCCCCCCAACTTATATTAATGCATGCCCTCATGCATTGTAGTGGGCTATGGAGTCACAAATGTCCATACTCATATTCCATGTTTCATAGAACAATTTAGTGCCTGTGTAATTTCTCATGAAGGTTTCTGAGTCATTCTTCAAACTGATCATCTGGTTGGGAATCCTCTTCAAAATAGGAGGGAACCAGAGTAATGATGGTTGGAGGCCTGAATCTGAGACCTACCCAATGATGTTGCATAAAGGTATTTCTCTGGATTGAGAAGGCAATGCCTCAGAATGGAAGGGCACTACTTCAAAGTGGAGGGGCACTACTTCAGAATGAGCACTTGTGTCTTCATCTTCCCTAGATAATCCAAGCAGTAACTGAACCAAATCCTCCTCTTTATCTGATGTAGTTGATTGTTCGTCAACTTGTGACAACCTGCTTTTTAGTTTCTCCACTTTCTGCTATAATTCTCTAATTTTCTTTTCATGTTTTTCAATAACATCTTTTCTTTCCTCAATCCATCTCATTTGTATTTTTATAACACTCTTGGCTACTCTCAGTTGTTTTGTGATGTCCACCTCCTCTTCTTCGTTCGACTCAGAACCTAATACTGACAAATCAACTACAGTTTGCTGCTCAACAATGATCTCATCCTCTGCTTTAGACCCCTACTCCTGTATAGGAGGTTCCATGAAATTATCTATGATTACATCCAAATTCTTAGTGGCTTGTTGCACTTCTATGACATCAGGGCTATCCTTTCTGGTCTTCTCTTCAATCATTTGTTCTTTTATCTCTTTTTGTTGGAGTCTTGCAGACCTCCTAGTCCTTAATGTATATTTTCTCTTCTTGCCCTATTTTCTTGTGGTAACAGGGGCTGTAGGGATAGCTTCAGGCTCTTCACTGGGAACTTCACTCTCCTATTCTGATAGATAAATAACATCTTTAGAAAAATGAACCCTCTTCTATTTTATTTTTCTGTTGTCAGTTTCAACCCTTCTCTTCTTAGTCTATGAGGTTGATGGTTCTAGAGAAAAATGCTTTGTTGCTTTTGCTTGGTGTGTTTCCTTCTCTCGCAATAGCATTTTTTTTTAGCCTTTTCTTCTTCCTCAGTAGCATATTTTTTTATAGCAACATTTGTATCCTCTTCTCCTTCATCTTCTTCTTCAAAAACTACATTAGTCAGGGTAGAATAAAACCTATTAAAGCTTCTAGGGTTTCCCCTAAAATGATGTTGGCACACCAGTTTAATAAGACCATGATGATGAGGGCTCCTTTTTTTCCTCTTGATAATGTTTTGCCATGCTCTGTAGTTCTCGGTGCAGGTATGCTAGAAAATTCACTCTAAATTTAGGTTGTTGCCTACCATGCCTGAGGTGGTTTAAAATTTTGAAATGATGCCTTGACAAAATTACATACTACCCTTCACAGGTTGAAAAATCTAGTAACCCATGTGGTTACGTTATTCCAGGGTTCTTGTAGGCTGGCCCTTTTTCATTTTTCACTTCATTTCTCTGTTCTGATGCTGATAAGACTGCTCTCTTCTGCTACTACAGTCATCCGCTAGGTCACTGATTTCTGGTTTCTACAGAATTACAGGGTTTGCTCTTGTTCTTCTTCAGAAAGAACTTTTAATTTTTTTTTTTACTTTTCCTTGTAATCATTAGCAAATATGTCTTCGGAAAGAAAATATGGCACACTTCCTTATTTTGTGCTCTGAACACCTGGCCATCAATCATTGGACATCCTTGCCATCAAATTTTCTTTACTATTTTTAGCTCGTCCATTCTGCATGCAAATTTTCCCACATGAGTGGTTATTAGCAATGAATGGTGGTGGCATGTTTGTTGGTTATTTTCCCTATGATTCTCGTACTTCCTCGATGGGTGCAAAATATGAGATGAATCTAACCGCAAGCTAGCTGACATGTGTCAATGATCACATGGAGTAAAAAAATTCTGACTATGTCTTTTTCTCCCTCCTTGGATGCCACGTGGAAACAGACTGTCAAATCTTCATTTCGAAGATTATGTTTCATTTCGAAGACTAAGCTGGGCATTTAATCCGAAGATAACCTCATTCCAAAGATAAACCTTCATTTCGAAGACACACCTTCATTTCGAAGACAAACCTTCATTCCAAAGACAAACCTTCATTTCGAAGACACACCTTCATTCTGAAGACAAACCTTCATTCCGAAGACAAAGGCTTCATTCCGAAGACAAACCTTCATTTCGAAGACAAAGGCTTCATTCTGAAGATACCACGGTTATTGAAGATACAACAGTCATTCTGAAGACATAGCAGAAACCAACATTTTTCTCTTTCTCCAAGCATGTTTTGTTTATGCCAACTCTTATGAACACTTTTATACTAATGGTTAATTGTCATATACTATATATCAAATATTTACAATGAGAAAAGTGCAAGAAACATATATACCTGGTTAAAACAAGTTAATGCAAGTTTTGAAAGATGACTGCTTCTGTTGATATTTTGTTGAGGCTTCCTGCAACACTTCAAAAACAAGTGCAGTTGGTGAATTTGTACAATGGTGACTCAGAAATTTCAAGGTTATGCATGCCATAAAACTGGTTTTCATGCATACCAACTCAGTAGCGCCTTAGAAAAAGGTTTTCACTACTGAGCTATTCATTTTTCTCTTTTTCTTTTTTCTTTTTGTCTTTTTGATTCTGATTGTGCCCGTGAAGGAATTCATGACTTCCCTGAAATCATGCCCATGAAGAAATTCACAGCCAGAATTTATTCATCTTTTTGTTTTCTATTTTTTCTAATTTTTTTTTCTTTTTATTTTTCTTTTAAGATTCAAAGATATGATCATTTGGAATCTTCATCAGAAGAAGAAGCCTCTTCTATCAAATGTAACTGTGTGAAATACCGAGCAAATTCCACCTTTGTTAGTGGTTTATGGTACAACTATAAAAGATGTCCATTCACCACTAATATCCTCCTTAAATCATCAACTAAAGAAATTTGAACAACTTCATTCTCAAACTCCCCTGGTTCATCCTTGCTGCTCTTAATGTGATCATCATGCCATATTTTCCATTTTTGTTGAGTGAACTCTATTTGGTGAAGTGCTTCCAACCAAAGTTCATCAAATGCATTCAACTGCAAAATTTGTTTTTTTTGTACCTGCAACAACTCAATGCCAACTGCTAAAGATGCATAAAATGTTAGTAAAGCATTAGGATGTTACACCAATATATCAAACAAATTTGCTTCCTGGTTTTTAGTCAACCAACTATTGTTTTTCAAAGGTTGTTTTGGTTGTATTTCAGTTTGTTTTGTACCAGGTTGATTTGAATTGGTTCTTGGAGAATGGTGGATTAATAAATTAAGAGAGTAATGATATGATGGAAAAGAATGAAAAATATGTATATGTTTACCAAAAACAATTCTTGAAAGAATTAACTTTGATAAATGATAACGAAAAGATGAAAAGATGAGAAACAATAATGACATCCATGTGATAAATAAAGAAAATGATTTTGTATTGAAATAGGTGATAAATTTTCAGAATTATGTTTTTCATCAGTCTGTAGTAATTGCTGAACAATAATTAGCTCATCTTTAAAATATGAGTTTTGAACATTTTCAGCAAAAACAAACTATATAACCTCTTCGCAAACCAATCTCAGAAACCAAAGGGTGTTCCAAACGAAGGTATATTAAAAACGCCGCACTGGAAATTATAGCCTCGGACTGCACACAGGCAAGAAACGCTTGAACTCTAAAGAACTTAGACTGCTCTGGTTTATGTACATCGTATACACCTAAAAGAGGTGAAACAATAAATATATATAAGAATTGGCTTCACTGCCAACTCACCAGGAAATATCTCTACTCCAGAGGACATCACATTGCTCCACCCCTAGACAGCGAGTAGTTCGTTTAGTTTGTCTTTATTGCGGTGTCTTAATTGTCAACACTAGCGGCGCATTTACAGTGTCTCCACCAAACATAAATAAATATATATATATATATATATATATGTGAGATAGGCTTTCGTGGGAAGACCGTATCCACTTGTTTGAGGTAAGCGGCTTGCCCACTTGGATGCCTTGTGCACGAAGAATTGGATTGTTCCTTACTCGCGTCGGCATTAAAGTCCATTGCACCTTCCACATCGTGTGAAAGCGGAATAAAAACCAGAAACAAAAATACAAATCCCAGCAGTTGGATCAAGGACATAATTCTGTCCATCCTATATTAGCCTATCCTTACGTCTGTATGTCCAGCCTGTATTAGCCTATCCGTACGTCTGTTGCTTTGTGGTTTTTTTATTTTGGTTGGCGGGAGTGGGGGGCTTTTATGGAATAGATTGAGGTTTCTAATTCAAGTAATTTTTTTACCATAATTGGATGTTCGATTACTCATTACTTACTTAATTTGTGTAGAACATAGCGTATCTAATGAACCAATTCTGTCTGCCAGTTTTCAAAATGTCAAGTTGGGCAGAAAACGACGGTGGATTTGATTTGATGTAAACGTGTCGAAATTTTACTATTTACATTTATTTGGAGGCGCGAGTGTTGTTAAGGAGCAGCGTCTCCCTCTCTAACGAAAGTTACTATTTCCTCTGTTTTTCGCGTCTTCAAATTATAATGTATTTTATAAAAGATCAGGCGGATAACAATCGTGGCGTTTATTTTAAAAAATAAATAAATAAATCTTGTAGATTATCAGGTTCTTTTATTCCTAAATCTATGAAACACTTTAATTTGTTATATGGTATTTACAAGGTTTAAACGGGCAGTTGAATGTGTACCTGTCCAGAGTAATGAAAATACTTTAATTTGAATTGCTCAAACTATTGCATCTGCCCATCTATTCATTATTTTTAAAAGGTTATGGTAATTTTACGTTATATTTTTATAGTTGCAGTGTAAATCTGTGTCAAAGTAAAAGCTGTTATCAAATTTCTTTTATATATAATAAAAAAATTAGATTATAAATTTGGTTTAACATGTAATTTATGTTTATCATATAATATAATATAATATAATATAATATATATATATATATATATATTAAAGATGTAATAAAATATATCTTTACAAACAAAAAAAATAGGTCGGACGTCATGTGATCAATGTCATCAATCAAAAATTCACTATCGTAAAAACAACACAAGAAACTAAAAAATCAATTAACAATTAATAAAAAACGCCTTACAAAACTTGTGGGTAAACACTATCAGCTAGCTAACAAAATGATTAAATATTGAAAACGATGGCTAAGTCCACACCACAAGAACAAAAGAAAAAAAAAGAATCCCTACAATGGTGAAGAATTAGTACACTGATTTAGCCACCATTGGACCAAATCCCACCCAGGATTATCATCAGGAGACTTGGCTGAACTCCATCCTTACCCAAAAGAAGTGTTTGGAACATCTTCCCAGCTATGAAAAATAGATCCTCGTTGGTAGCAAACATTGGAGCACTCAACTTGACCCAGGCATCGAGTTGAGGAGCTAGGGAAGAGAGAAGAGCAATCAAGTTACCAAGGTCAACTTTATAAGGGGGTGACCTTGATCTTGGGTAGGAGTGCAATTTGGTGTCAAACGACAATGCTACCTAGACCTAGACCAACTTCGAGGATAATCTTGATCAAGAAGAATCCAACTGACTGTGCATGAACTGTTCCTCCAATGATCAATAAGCTCTTGAAGATGAGGGAGCTTCATAGTAACCTTAATCGTCTGAACCATAATATGAAAATACATAGATGAAATAATATTAGATTTCTCAAAAGTAGAGATGTGAAGAGAGGAAGAACACTTACCAAAGATATAATCATTTTTAGCTTTCCATATGTTGTACAGGGCCGCCATACAAAACAAGTGCCACACTTCAAAGAAAATAGCTAACAAGGGTGGGGGGTCTCCTAGAATGATATGCTTCCACTCAAGCATGGCGTAGAAATATGGTCTAATAAAGGAAAAAGCCACTCCTAAATGAAATGAGCATGACCACAAAACCAAAAAATATGGATAAAGTCCTTAGACTAAATACAAAAAGGTCAAGAAGGGTTGGGGATGCCTAAATTCTAGAGATGCTCCCAACAAGAAATCCTTGGTGAAGAAGACTCCAAGAAAAATAGGAAATATTGGGCTCTAAGAAAGAAGCCCAAGTGGGCTATAACCTGCACATACAAATAGATTGAAGAGAAGAGACATCCCATCGTTGATTGAGCTTATCAATCACAGGGAGACAAGGAGAGAACCATTCATACCCCAAACTAGATTTATAAATTCATAAAGAAGTGTTTGGATACCACTTCCAATCCTTCCATCAAGGTTGTTACAAAAACATAATTTTTTGTGAAAAATGAAGTTAGGGAGAGCAGCCTTGACAACCTTAAATGTGTTCTTATTAGAGTGCTTGAACCCAAATTTAACTCTAAAGTCATCCCAAGGGATCTAAATTCCTGGTAGGACAAGAAAAGAAATCGATGATGCATCACACACCTTTGTGAAAAAAATTAAGCCCATGAACCCAAAGAACCTTGGTAGGCAATGATATGTGACCACTAGACATTCATTTGGTTGATAGAGAGACCATTCCATAAGCTTTGACTATAACATCTTAGCTAAGGATTAACACTCTTCCAAGCTTTTCAAATCCTACTAATGATGAAGGATCCTATCACTTTTATAGACACAGGAGCAACAAGAAGGGAAGAGAAACCCAAGCCCCTCCAACTCTTATTGCCAAAAGGAGAACCTTCATAGATACAATGATGTATGATAATATTCTAGGCGTCATTGCCCATAAGGGCTCTAATGATCCACTTAACACAAAGGGCCCAACCTTGATTTTGGGTATTGTGAATTCCAGGCCCACCATGGATTTTGGGGAGACAAAAATACTCCAATGCAACGTGGTAGAATCTCAAACCATTACTAGAAGAGGACCATAAAAAGTCCTGTAGAAGCTTATCAAGCTTCTTATAGCAATTTTTGGATGGATCCTAGTAGGAAGAATAATTAACATGGATGGTCACAAGGACTTTTGAGAAAATTTGGAATTTACAAATAAGGGAGAGCTTCTTGGTGGGACCAGTAGGTAAGTTTTTGTTCTACCTTGTTAATGACATACTTCCACAGATATAACATTGAACTGTTAAAGGTAAAAGGAATGCCTAATAAGTGAAAGATTTCCCCCTCCTAGATGATTCTCCATTTATATTGACTAAGCCATTAGGGCATTGGGTTAGGAGATTGCTTATAAAATTGAGTCTTTCTTCATTGAATGGAGGAACCAAAAGCCAAACAAAAAGTGTCCAAGCAGGTAAGTGCTTGCTAAATAACACCTTCATCCAAAATAAGCATGAGGAAAGAATTATCAGTAAAATGACCATTGATCAATTGAGACTCGCCTCTAGGGAGATAAATTCCTTGAATAGAATCTTGTGTAGTGTGGTGAGCTAATAAATAGACGAACCCATTAACGATGAGGACATATAGGGACAATGTCAATGGGCAACCCTATCAAATGGAACGAAAGAACCCAATGGTTGAGGAATTATGATTGTTAATGGATAAAATAACTAAAGCCTCAGCAAATAATATCTCCACATAGCTAATGAAGGAGGGCCAAAAACCAAGAGCTTTAAGCATGGCCAGAATGAACGACCAATCAATATTGTCGTAGGCTTTCTCAAAGTTGATTTTTATGAACAAGGATCATTGGTTGGAATTTTGAGCCCACTCCATGCCTTCCCAAAAATTAATAATGTTGTCAAGGATGAACCTGCTCTAAATAAAGCTAGTTTTCTCTAGGTACATGATGATGGGAAGGAGATGGAAGATGTGCAAAGCTAGGGCTTTGGAAAAAACTTATATAAAATATTAAGGAGAGTAATAGGCCT
This sequence comes from Wollemia nobilis, assembly GCA_028583015.1. Taxonomy (NCBI): domain Eukaryota; kingdom Viridiplantae; phylum Streptophyta; class Pinopsida; order Araucariales; family Araucariaceae; genus Wollemia; species Wollemia nobilis. The sequence continues at coordinate 6,875,265 of JAQPPZ010002499.1, forward strand.
CCAATTGTTGCTGACTTCTGGATCACTAGCCTTGGGGATAAATTTAATAATCCCCTGATTAATAATAGGTCTCAAAAAACCATTGGAGAAGATATATTAATAAACTTTGAGAATATCATGCCTGATAGTGTATGGAAGGGACTTGTAGAACTCACAAGAGAATCCATGAAGACCAAGGGATTTATTGTCGGCCATACAAGAAAGTGCTTCCTTCAAATCCTTCAAAGAGAGGGCCTTTTCACAAGCAGATCTTTGAGACTTAGAAAGTTACACCAAGACAACAAATATGTAGGAGTTAAGAGCCTTGTCATGTTGATAGGAATGGGACTAAGCCATGTTGAGTGGTGTTTTAACCCGATTGTGAAAACACACTCTCCTGTAGGATCCGAGTCCTAAATCCTCTGCTTGCAAAGAAAAACGATTTCTCCAAGGTTCTTATTATGCTAATTATTGATTATCAAGGATGTTGTTTAAAATGAAATGCTAAGAACACCTTAGGGTTTGCAAGTGGATGTTAACAAGGGGCACTGTGGTTTATTAATTTTGAACTTTCAATGGACTCAAAATGAATAAAATCTGTTTTAACCTTTAATTCTGATGGATTTTCAGTGATTTATTCAAACACAGTAATTAAACTGCTTGAAAATAAAATATGGGTTTGAAAAGCAAAGACAAAAGTAAACAAAAGTAACAATAAGAATAGATTACAGTCAGAAAGCTGTCACTAATCTGATGAAACCGAAGATACTGAGGCTTTCTACATGCAACCTAACCTAATGAACCTGCACTTTCACACAATCCAAATAGGCTAGGTGCGGGTCTCGAGGGTTTCTACTATAATTCCAGATTCAGGCATTCGCATGAAGCAACCAAGAGATCTTGCATTAAACTTCACCTAGAAACCTAAGAAATCTGGAAAGGAAAGATAGACATTAAATCATGCATGCAGAAGTAACTCCTTCTTTCTCATCCAAAAGATGCCAACTCTCTGTATTTTGTATTAAAGAATATTTCGATTACATCAAAAAAATGTTCCAGGTGTAAAATTCCAGAACAAAAAGAAGGAAATTGCCCAAGTACGGGCCCAGAATAGCACAAAGCTCTCGTCTCTGCAACTCCGTATTCGGCAATTTCCAACCCCCTCTTCGATTTGCAATTCTGGTCTTATAATGTTTGACGTGGCTCTTCGATCTTCTCCGTCGCTTCATTTCACCTTCCTGTGGGTGACCCCTCAAATTCTTGCTTTTCCTGCTTTGATTCACGCTCAAATTTGAAAATGCCTCGAAATTCATCTCTGCATGTAACGCCTCTGCAAGTTTGACACCTGCGTGCCACGTGTCCTGCCTTTTCTGTGCCTGCTGTAACGCTTTCCTGCGAAAGAACCCGACAAAGCTGCAAGTCCGCCTGTTCACCTTCCCGATCGCGAAATCGTGACATGTCGCGATATCGCGACGCTTTCTGCCGTACGCCTTCATCAGCTCCCCGTAGCGATGTCGCGACCGTTTTTCATTCGTCTACTCTCCAAATCTCGTAGCGATATCGCTACCCTTTTAACATTTGACCTCCTCTTGACATGGTAGCGATATCGCTACCACTTTCTAACTTTAGCCCTTTTCAAAACGTGGTAGCGATATCGCTACCACCTTGCCTTCGACATCCCTTTGAAATTGGTAGCGATATCGCTACCACTTTCGTTTCAAGCCTTCTCCTTATGAAATGGTAGCGATATCGCTACCATTTTTGCTTGAGCCTTCCTTCTCATAAATGGTAGCGATATCGCTACCCTTCGACTTTGAGCTGCCTTCACGAAATTTGTAGCGATATCGCTACCGTTTTGAACTTTGAGTCTTCTTTCCGCAAGGCGTAGCGAAATCGCTACCGTTTCTCCGTCGGGCCTCCTTGGCAACTTTACGTCGCGACATCGCGACCATTATCATTCTCTTGCCCTCTTTCGACAAACCGTCGCGATATCGCTACCGCTTCTCTGCTTCGAGCCTGATTTTCATTTTCGTCACGATTTCGCGACATCTTCCTTGTACCGTACAACTTTGCCAAAATGCGTCGCGAAATCGTGACACCTTTCATCATCCGTACGTCTTGGCAAAACCTGTCGCGATATCGCGACATTTTTCTCCGTCCGTACAGTTTGCCAAAACACGTCACGAAATCGCGACCATTTTCTCCATCCGTACACCTTTGCTGCAATCGATCGCGAAATCGTGACGTCTCTCCTCTTCGAGTCCTTTAGCTCATTCCTGTCGCGATATCGCGACATTTTTCACTTCCGTACACCTTTCCAAAACACGTCGTGAAATCGTGACCATTCTCATCCTTTTCCAACGGCGTGTCGCGATTTCGCGACATCATTTATTTTCTTCTCAACAGCATGTCGCGATTTCGTGACACCTTTTCTTTTCTCCTCAGTGACATGTCGCGATTTCGCGACATCCTTTTCATCCTGGTCACCGACACGTCGCGATTTCGTGACACTTTTTCTGTTTTGTTGCCGTTGACCGCGTTGACCGTGATTTTCCGACATGTCATGATTTCGCGACAATTTTTTGGCTTCGATCGCGATTTCGTGACATGTCGCGATTTCGCTACCTGTCGCGATTTCGTGACCCCTTTCTACACTTGTGCATTTTCTCTTTTTCTTCAATTCTGGCATCTGGGTCACTGAGATCCTTCCCTGTAAGCCTGCAAAAAGGTGGGTCCCCAATTTTGGGGTGTGTTGTGGATCAACCACAACAAATGGCGACTCTGCTGTCAAATGCTCTTGAGCATTTTAGTAAGAACCCAACCTGAAACATATCACAAACTCGTAAATACATGTTAGCACATAAGCAAAATAACAAATGCCCAAAGATCAGAAGTACATGAATCATCGGAATCATCAAGTATTAGCTCAGTGTGTGCAATGTGTTTTCATTCCCTATCGTTTGAAATTGATCAACATTTCATTATCTGTTTTGCATGAATGCATATATGGGATGGTGAATGATTTGTGTACCCTAATGAATGTGCAAGGAGATTTGCTTCCATAAAGGGCATGGTACTTCTTCTAATACTATGTACAAGCATTCAAGATTGCCAAACCCTCTTAGGATCCACTAGTTCATTTCCTTATTGTATCCCAAAGTTGGTTATGAGTCCCTACTATCTAAAACCCATGTGCAAGTGAATGTGAAATCAGAACTTTGGGGAATCAGACTCCCAACCAACCGAGATGAGAGTTTAACCTTATCCTTACTATTCTGATTTAGAGTTCATTACCTCACTTTAAGCAAAATAATTAAACCGAGTTATGGAAGAAATGGTCATGCTAGTCTAACCCTCTAGACAATCAGTGGTCTTGTTTTTTTTAGGCAAGACATGATGCCATGCATGGGCATATCTAACCCCACAATCCAAAACTTATCTCCATTTCTTTGGACCTTGGGGATGACTACCCATCCCTTGCGAGAGGACAAGTAGTACGATCCTTACAATCCAAAATAAAGATGAGATGGGAAAAATTTATTTATTTATTTATTTCTTGGACCTTGGGGATGACTACCCATCCTGGTTAGGGACAAGTAGTACGATCCTTACAATCCAAACCTTAGATATAAATCATTAATTCTGTTGCTTAAACCTTGGGGATGACTACCCATCCTTTGCAGAGGACAAATAGTACGATCCTTACAATCCAAGACTGATGAGAATGGAAAATATTAATTTTATTACTTAGACCTTGGGGATGACTACCCATCCTTTGCAGAGGACAAATAGTACGATCCTTACAATCCAAGACTAATTATGAAATGAAAACATAGGAGCTTTGGGGAATCAGATTCTCAACCAACCGAGATGAGAATTTACACCCTATCCTTACTACTCCATGTGGGCTTTAAGTTCTATGGAAGTGGTCAAAACCACTGTTTTTAGGATCATGTTGCATAATAGGATAGACATGAAAACCACTTTCGCTCAACCTTTTCCTCCAAGCTAGGTTTTGATCATTTTGCTCAAGATCCTTTTTAATTTATGAGACGTGCTTGGTTCTAGATATCTCAAGACTCAGTTTCCAACCTTAGGAGCTACTTACATATATGTTATAACACAACCCTAAGAGGATTTGACATACTTTCATGGCTTGTACATAAGATGCATATGTAACTAAAATGAAATGTATGTGAGGTGAGATGGAATATGAATGCCTTATCTTTGCAAATGAAATGATATGTCATGCAAAACTGATTCTTTCATGTATCACAAAGTCAAACAATATAACTTAAAAATGTTTTATGCTATTTGTGGAGCTTTTACAAGACAATTCCAATATTTCATATTCTCCTAATCCTAAGCATAAGTTGGCATCTCAATTTTTTATTTTTTTATTTTTTATTTTATTTTTTTTTTTAAAGCAAAACATGACAATTGAAATCAAATTCAGAATCAAAATCCTAACTAGGTTAGCAATCCTAAATAAAAACCAAAATCTGAAAATCTCCACCAAAATCAGGATATCAAAATCTAGCAAACAAAATCCTAGCTAAACCAGCAATCATAAATAAAACACAGTTTGAAAATCCCCTTGTTAAAGCCAAAAGAATAAAATGAAAACTTCCACAACCTAAGGGCTAAAATAATGTTTTAGAATCTGCCCATTAACCGGCAGCATGAAATCTTTCCCTTCTAAGGTTTTTAGCCTGAAGGTGTTCTTCCCAAGGATCTACGAAATCTGATATGGGCCCAACCAAAGACAATCAAACTTTTGATGATTCCCTTTTTCCTCATGTCTTTTGTCCCATAGTAACACCAAATCTGAAATTCTGAATGATTTAACTTTGGCCCTTCTATCAAACCATCTCTTGATGACTTCCTGGTGTTTGTTCATGTGATTCATGGCTTCTTCTCTCTTTTCATCCAGGTGCAATAACCGGCTCAATCTAGCTTCAACTTGATCATCTGTCCCCATGTACTCTTGTATGAAATGTAAGGTCTGCAGCTTCAAATTTGCTTGGAAATATCGGGTCTTGCCCATAGACCAAATGATAAGGAGTATTCCCTATAGCTTCTTTCACTCTGGTCCTATCTGCCCAGAGGGCAAACTTTAATTGACTATGCCAGTCCGAGGGATTCTTTTCCAGCAACTTCTTAATAGTATTCAACAAATTCTTATTTGAAGATTCGGCCAACCCATTTCCTTGAGGATAGTAATTGGATGCAAATTTCAAGCTCACTTTATTATCATATGCCCACTCTGCAAATTGTGTGGAAATGAAAGCTTTACCATTGTCACTGACAATAGAATCGGGCATTCCATATCTTGTGATAATTTGATCCTCAAGGAATTTAATCACAACGTCTGTGGTGGCATGTTTAGTGGGAATCGCTTCTGTCCACCTTGTACAGTAGTCTGTAGCTGTCAAAATAAATTTGTGAGAGTCAGAAGAATTTGGGTTAATAACCCCGATAAAATCCAGTCCCCACTGTGCAAACGGTCTCATTTCGACTACAGGCTGCAACGGCATGGCTGCATTTCTTTCTCTATTTGCAGCCACTTGACAGATGTGACAAGATCGTACATGGGTATGTGCATCTTTGAATATATGAGGCCAGTAATATCCTGCTCTCAGGATTTGATGTGTTGTAGCATTGGCTGCACCATGACCAGTTCCATGCTTGCCATGAAATTCTTGCAACACCCTGGCGGCTTCATCTTTGCTCAAGCATCTCAGGTAGATACCTTCATGATTTTTCCTGTAAAGCACACCAGACTTTATCAGATAGTTAACAGATTTAAGCCTTAAAGCTCTCCTCTGTGTTGAATTCAAATTAGAAGGGCACTTACCAGTCAATAAAAATTGCACAATATCAACATACCAGTCCTCCTTAGCCATGTATTCTGTATTTGAGCATTGACTCGTTATTTGCGGATCATTTTCTGCGATCGCCTTTGCCGAGTCCTTGTCCTCGAACTAGTTTCATTGGTTGGATTTCGAGATCAAATTCTTGGATGGTTGCAATCCACTTTCCTCTCTTTTCACCTAGTTCATTACGTAAAAACATGGTCTTGACGATGAGAATCGGGCACAATGGCAATAATTCTGCTGTGTACGATGTAATGCCTAAATTTGTTCACCGTTTTAAAAAGTGCATACATTTGCTTATCAAGGATTGAATACCTTAATTGGGCATCTTTTAGGGGGGCACTTAAAAATGCAATGGGTTTTTCGGCATTATCTTCGCCTTTTTGGGTTAATACACTCGCCAAGGAGTGCTCCGATGCAAAAGCATAAATGTAAAAAGGCTTGGAATAGTCTGGGCTTATCAAGACCGGGGCTTTGGAAATGGCATCTTTGATATTCTGGAAAGCCACTCTACTTTCCTCGTTCCACCTTACGTCCACATCTTTCTTGAGCATCCGGTTTAGAGGTTTAGCTATCTCGAGCAAAGCTAGAAATGAACTTCCTCACAAAATTGACTTGCCCAAAGAAAGACCTCAATTCTTTTTACTGCTCGGGAGAGGTAGGTCTTGGATAGCTTGTATCCTTTCTGGGTCGATGGATATTCCCTCCTTTGAAATAATGTGACCTAGCAGTTTCCCTTCTGTCACTCCAAAAATGCATTTCTTGGGATTTAATGAAATTCCATGTTCCCTGCATCTTTGAAGCACCTTCTTTAAGTCTTTAACATGATCCTCTCTCTTCTTCGAGAAAACTGGGATATCATCCACATACACGATGATGCATTTGCCTATTAGTCCTTTGAATGCGTAATCCATGGCGCGTTGAAAAGTTGCACCAGCATTTAACAATCCGAATGGCATTCTCTTATATGCAAATGTCCCCCACTTGGTAGTGAAGGTTGTTTTCATCCTGTCATCTGGATGTATAAGAACTTGGTTGTACCCAGAATATCCATCGAGAAAGGACATCATTTCAGATCCATTTACCATTTGCAAGATTTCATCGATTGATGGCAATGGATAATTATCTTTCTGGGAGGCTTTATTAAGATTTCGAAAATCTATGCACGACCTAATCTCTCCACTCTTTTTTCTCATCTGGAACGAGGTTAGCCACCCGGGTTGAGTGCCTAACGGGAAAAATGATTTTCGCCTCCAACGAGTCTTTTAACCTCCTTTTCGATCAAAGGCTCCAATAGCGGGTTAACAACTCGCTGTCTTTGCCTAAAAGGCTTGGAGTCTGGCTTCAAAGGTATGGTATGCGTGATAATGTTATGGTTGTAAGTCTTCGACTCATTGTAGTTCCAAGCAATACAATCTATGTAATGCTTCAAAGCCTGTATTATATTGCTCCTTTCTTCCTCTGTACATGCCTTTGCTATGTACACCTCCTTTGGATTGTCTGCACTCCCCAAGTTAATTAAATCGCATGCATCTTTGGGGAGCGGGACTCTTTTTCTTTTCTTGTTCTTGCATTCCATGTCGAACATCTTTTCTAATGAAACCACGTCTTTAGGAATTTTGTTGGATTGATACGCAGTTTCACTTTCTTCTGTTTCATCCTGCCACCTTTGTTCCTCATCGATCACCTGATTTTCAAAAATACCCGAGTTTGTGACAAACTTGAAGATGTGCTGTCACACTCAAAAACACGGAAATTCTTCACATTATCAGGTATTGATGGACAAGGAACCAGCTCAATGGAAAACTTTTTACATCTTTTTATATCCACCGGGTTTAACATGCCCGCGGCGACTGCAAGAGAGTCTGCTATTCGATTTCCTCTCCTAGAAATAAGGGCTATGTTGAATGCATCAAACTCCTCCATGAGGTCCATAACCCTAGTCCTATAAAGGCTCAGTCTTTTGTCGCGGCATGTATAATGTCCTTTGATTTGCTTGACAACCAACTCGAAATCTCCCAAAACCTTCAAGCATTTAACATGTTTGCTCAATGCTAGACGTAAACCGTAGATCAATGCTTCGTATTACGCCACATTGTTTGTGCAAGGGAATTGCAGTCTGTAGGCAGCCAATAATGGTTTACCTCCTGGACCAGTGAGCTCGACTCCAGCTCCTGCTCCCTGTCTAGATTTTGATCCATCAAACTTGAGCAACCACGTGTGATCCTTTTCCTCAGAAGAACCACCATGACACACTTCTTCTTTAAGTTCATCAGCGGCTTTCTCAACATCAAGAGCATAGACCCCTAGGTCTGGCTCGAAAAACTGAACCTCATTCGGCTTGTTAAAATCCGTTATAATCTCCTTAAGCCTCGGTTCGTTTTCCACTCTGATTTGGTTAGCAATGCCCTTCCATGGCAGCCACATATGCGAGCAGTCTGTTGCAAAATAGCCATTCAGCGTTTTCATCCAATCTCTCGCAAGTAACATTCCATACCTACTCGGGATGTTAACCACCAAAATGTCTACAACCTGCTGGACCCTGGGTTCAGAATTTAATTGAATCTTGACATCATATAAGGTCCCTACTACATTTACCTCTGAACGGTCCAATTGCAAGACCGTGCATTTGGATGAAACCGGTTGTAGACCCAGCATTTGACATATCTCCGTAGGCATGAGGTTGCTCGTGGCTCCTGTGTCTACCAAACAATTATGCAAGTTCTTACCCGCAATTCTCAGAGTTAATAAGAATGGCGGGACATCCCTTCTCTCCTTTCGCAAAATCAGATGGGATTCAGCTCTTTTTTCCTTCCACATCGGATCAGGTGAGTTCAAAGCTCTTATCAATGCCTCCTTTTGACCAGGCAATTTAGCTGCGTCCAGGAATGAAAGGCTAGATTTGGACTTCTTCATATCCTCCACTACGTCATAATTTGGTTTTTCGAATTTGACTGTCTTATGGACGTCATTAGACATTTCTCTTACGAGTGGAGGGGGAGGGTTGTTACTTGCCTTTGTATCCGGAGGAAGAATAGAACTGTTTGGAGGTGTTGATGAGGTTTTAGGGGCTTTAGACTTACTCCTCAAATGGTACCCATGAGTCCCCTTTCTGAAATCTCGAAAAGCTTGCACCTCCTGTTCCAAAACTTCGTCTTCTTCCTCCTCGCTCTCACCCTCTTGGTGATATATTGTTTCCATCACCATAATATTTTCATCTTCGTCGATACGATGGATCCTCATTTGATACCAGTTCCAAATCATCAACTTGTGCCCGAAGACAATGAGTGTATCTAGCAATCTCGGGACAATTCCTCTCATTGTGTTCTTTTGTGTTATGTAACCTGCACCCTCTTTCCCATGCCAAATCTGAAAGATTCAAAAGAGAATTGGATTGGCTAGGGCATGCAGAAGCATCTAATTGATTAGCAATGGGAGCAGGAACTCCCCCATTGTTTGGCTTAGTGTTCCAGTGCCTCCCTCTATTGTTAAAATTCTGACTTGGGTGAGGGGCACGGGACTCATGCTTCTGTTGTTGAACCCTGTCATTACTTAGTTTATGCACTAGTTTCTTGAGCTCTTCGACTTTCGAAAAGACATCCTTCGGTGGAACCACATTGTTGTTAACCCCCATTGGATTTGCATAATTGATGGGGTCTTGATTCCACATTTGGGTGGGGTTATGAGGAATTGGATTCCCATATGGATTGATACCTTGAATTGGGATTGGATTCGGAACAGGAACTATGGCTTGAGGATTGACTTGACTAGTTTCCTGCGTAGTTGATTGATTGTTCTGCAAAAATGCAGGAACAGGTGGAATGGCTGTGATTGGTTGGATTGGAATGGGTGCATATGCGGGTGTTGGTGGATACGGCTGCTAATATGGGAAGGCGTTCATACTTGGCATTTGTGGTGCCATGAGTTGATTTGCATGGGGAACTTGACCATATGGAGCACATTGTCCCAACATAGGCATCTGGGTAAACCCGTAGCCTTGCGGTGTCAATTGCTGCTCAATAGTCATGGCTTCATTATAGGCCAAAGCCAGCGTGGTGACCTGAGGATTACGCCTTGCAAACATGGCTGTCATGGGGTCCAATGCCCCAAAATATATCTGCAAAGCTACTGCAGGATCGATGGCAAAATGTCTAATTGCTCTGTTATAGTTCTTTTGGAATCTTTGATTAAACATTCGGATTGGTTCCCCTTGGCCCCGTTTGCATGTAATAAACTGATTGTAAATAGTTGCGGGATCTAAGGGCGACCTAAATTGATTGACAAATGCATTTTCCATTTGTGTCCAAGAGGTGATTGAACCAGTTGGCAAGCATATATACCATTCATATGCTATTGGATCCAAGCTCATGGGGAAAAGTCTGCAGGCTACATCTTCATGCTGAACTTGCAGCCTAATTAAAACATCTCTATAGGCTTGGATATGTTCTTCTGCTGTTCTTAGGCCATCTGGCTTGTATTTAGGCAAAAATATTTCAATGTTCTTGGGGATTTCATGGATATCCCCAGCAATATTCAAAGGAGTATTGTTAGCTCCATACCAAGGAGCTGCTGGAGCTTGAGCCATTTGACTCAGAATTGATGTAGACAGACCTACAATAGCAGAAGAAATATTACAAACTATAGGCACACTAGGGGCAACGGATATTACTGGCGTAGGTCCACTCGACGTTCCTGGAGAAAACAGGCCTTTTGCTACTGGAGTGCTTACGACTTGCTTGACTTTACCCTTGGGAGTACCAGTAAGGTCGTGAAAAATGGTTTCTCCGGTTGTTTGAGACCTGGTCGCAATACGGCGTGGTGGGTCCAGCCTGCCTGAGGAAACCCTCGGCTAGTTCGAAGAAAACCTGCAACAAACACAAAAATAGTGTTGCGGTTTAGCCGTAAATAATTTTAGAATTAAATCAAAAACAAAATATTCAGATATAAAAATTGAAATAGATAAACCGATTCGGGCCCTCCTTCTAGCGCCAATCTGTTGAGTGGTGTTTTAACCCGATTGTGAAAACACACTCTCCTGTAGGATCCGAGTCCTAAATCCTCTGCTTGCAAAGAAAAACGATTTCTCCAAGGTTCTTATTATGCTAATTATTGATTATCAAGGATGCTGTTTAAAATGAAATGCTAAGAACACCTTAGGGTTTGCAAGTGGATGTTAACAAGGGGCACTTGTGGTTTATTAATTTTGAACTTTCAATGGACTCAAAATGAATAAAATCTGTTTTAACCTTTAATTCGATGGATTTTCGGTGATTTATTCAAACACGATAATTAAAGCTGCTGAAAATAAAATATGGGTTTGAAAAGCAAAGACAAAAGTAAACAAAAGTAACAATAAGAATAGATTACAGTCAGAAAGTTGTCATTAATCTGATGAAACCGAAGATACTGAGGCTTTCTACATGCAACCTAACCTAATGAACCTGCACTTTCACACAATCCAAATAGGCTAGGTGCGGGTCTCGAGGGTTTCTACTATAATTCCAGATTCAGGCATTCGCATGAAGCAACCAAGAGATCTTGCATTAAACTTCACCTAGAAACCTAAGAAATCTGGAAAGGAAAGATAGACATTAAATCATGCATGCAGAAGTAACTCCTTCTTTCTCATCCAAAAGATGCCAACTCTCTGTATTTTGTATTAAAGAATATTTCGATTACATCAAAAAAATGTTCCAGGTGTAAAATTCCAGAACAAAAAGAAGGAAATTGCCCAAGTACGGGCCCAGAATAGCACAAAGCTCTCGTCTCTGCAACTCCGTATTCGGCAATTTCCAACCCCTCTTCGATTTGCAATTTTGGTCTTATAATGTTTGACGTGGCTCTTCGATCTCCTCTGTCGCTTCATTTCACCTTCCTGCGCGTGACCCTTTAAATTCCTGCCTTTCCTTGCTTTGATTCACGCTCAAATTTGAAAATGCTTGAAATTCATCTCCTGCATGTAACGCCTCTGCAATTTAAACGCCTGTGTGCCACGTGTCCTGCTTTTCTGCGTCCTGTGTAACGCTTTTCTGCGAAAGAACCCGACAAAACTGCAAGTCCGCCTGTTCACCTTCCCGGCCGTGAAATCGTGACATGTCACGATATCGTGACCTGCTTTCCTACCGTACGCCTTCATCAGCGCCGGTGAGGAGCAGAGCGCGATTTTTTGATTCGGACGAGTTTTTTTTCTCGCAGTCCGTGCGTTTAAAAAAAAAAAAAAAAAAAGGGACGTCCAGGACCTCGCGCAGAGCGGGGAGGAGCCGAACGCGCGTCCAGTTCGTGACGATCGAGCACCGGACGCACGACGCAGGAGCCGAGCGCGGCAGTCGAGGAGGGGAGAACCCCCCGCGCAGCGCAAACGTTGCGCGTTGGAGGGAGGTCGCGCCACGCGTCAACAGACGCGCGCGCCCCCCGAGGTGGCCCCGCCCCCCCCCTCCCCACCAGCCCGACCCCCCCCCCGGCCCGCGGAGCGGGAATTTAAAATTCCCGCCCGCGCGGGAACCCCGAGGAGGCGCCCCCCCCGGCCCGCCTCCCCACCGGCCCGCCCCCCCACCCACGCGCGACGCGCAATTTGCAGAGAGCGGAAAAGGGCGGTTAGACGCAAGCCCCCCGGGCCGAGAGAAAAAAAAAAAAAAACAATCTCTCGCTGCGACTTGCAGAGAGGAAGCCGAGCCGGAGGCTGCTGCAGAGGGTGTTGAAAAGGGAGGTGACTTGCTGATCTTTTCGGATCAGCCCGCTGGCTCACGTGGTCGTGAGCCGTGCGGTAAGGCTCAGGGAGCCTACAGGTCGGGGGTTCGAATCCCGCCGACTCCCCCAAGGTATAATTTTTTTTTTTTAAAGTTATTTTTTTATTATTATTATTTTTAATTAAAATTTTTAATTTTAATTTTTTTAATATAGTTTTTAAACTTTAATAAATTAAATTTAATTTTAATTTATTTTTTCTAAAAGTTTAAAACTATAGAAATTAAAATTTTTTATTTTAATTTTAAAATTGATAATAATTATAAAAATGCTTTGTTAAAGAAAGCCTTTTAAGGGGGGATTTTTTTCAAAAAAATCAAAGGGGGATTGAGAGTAATTTTTTATGAAAAATAGCAATTTGGCATTGTAAAAGGTGCATTTTCGGCTGTGACCGACACCTAGTGGGTTATTCTAGTGGGCATTTTTTTTGTTGTATGTTGCATATTTCATTTTTGCACTATAACATTAAAAATTAAAATCAAACACTCCTTAAAGTCCCCGGAATATAAAACCCATCTGTGCAATTTATTTGCACTACAGCGTTCGGTATTTGCGATACCTGCCGCCAGCACTTACGAGTAAAGTCGTCGTGATTTGGCTCTCGTATCCGCCGCCTAATATAGCTGCTATAACGACGTCTGAGCTTGTTCTCTATAAATCGTCGGGGAGGAATAAGTACGCCATTTTTGCATTTTTTACTCCATCCACTACCCTTTATCGCACTTGTGTTTAGGCGTAAATCCTGACGAAGTATTCTTCATAGTGTTTAGGGGAAGTTACGCCCCACGCATGAGAAGAATCTTCTATGGTAGGTGCCATCAACAAGGCGATTCCCTTTCAGTACCGCTTATGTTCCACGTATCGTATGATCTCTAAAATTCACCTATAGTCTCCCTCACGTAAGGGCGGGTGATTTTTGTTGATCTTTCTAAATACCTATAGTTTCCCTCACGTAAGGGCGGGTATTTTGTACGGTATATTGGCCTAGCAAAAGGTATATCGAAAGGGGGACCAATTTGGTGATATAAGGAACCTTCACTATGGCCGTTGTTGCAAAATTGATGACTGATCCGCATCGGTTATTGAAAGGTCCAAATTATACACCATGGAAACATAAGATGAAGGCTATTCTCCAAATGGAAGATTTGTGGGATATTGTTCTTGGAGTAGCAACAAGGCCTTCACCAATAGCGAGATCCACGGGTCCTTCGACGAGATCAGATTTCTTTTGACAAGAAAGACAGTAAAGCAAAGGTGCTCATTTTGTTTGTTGTTTCAGATGAAGTGCAACCTCATATAGCTGATAAAGCAAGTGGTAAAGAGGCATGGGATGCCCTTAGAACCATCTATGAGTGGAAGAATGAATCCACCATTCTTCATCTTCAACAACAACTTCATAACCTGAGTTTGAGACAAGGTGAAACAGTTGAACTCTTTCTGTGCAGAGTGTACGAGTTGAAAGAGAAATTGAGTTCTCTAGGAGATACTGTGGATGAAAAGCTTCTCATTTCACTTGTGATGAGAGCTTTACCTTCTTCATTTGACATGTTGATAACCTCCATCCTGGTGTCCCAACGACAAATTACCTACATCGAGTTGGTCAATCTGCTTCAACAACGGGAAGCACGCCAACTTCACAAGGATGATTCTTCCAATACAGCCCTATACACCAACGAGCGGGGGTTCTAGGAAGAAAGGTAATGGGAAAAAAGGAGGCAACTTTCGGAAAGGAGGAAATTCTCAACGAGGATACGAAAGGAAAAGGCAAGCAACCTCAACGGAAGAAGAGGTGGTGCAAGATCGCATGAGAAAGACAACCATGACACCAACAGGTGTTGGCATAAGAACAAGCAAAAAGGCCAAAACAAACCACAAAATAAAAACAAGCAACCCCAAGCGAATGTTGCTGTTGAAGAATCTGACTCAGATTCTGAATGGGCACACAAGGTGCTCATGACTACCACAGATTCCACTCAGAGGGATCCTATTTGGTATGTCGATTACGGAGCTAGTAAACATATGACTGGCGACAGATCGTGGTTTGAATCATTTGTGGCCAAGGAGGGCAAACCTGTCACCATTGCTGATGATAAAACCTACAGGGTTCAGGGAGAGGGTACAGTTTCAGTCACTCTTCCTGATGGCAAGTGTCAGATTGACAAGGTCCTCTATGTTCGGGGATTGGCCAACAATTTGTTGTCAGTGACACAAATCTTGGACAAAAATATGGTTGTCAACTTTCATGTTGAGAATGGAAAGAAGTGTTGTACAATTACCAGGAAGGGTAAGCAGTTGCAATGACTTCATATAAGCATGGCTTATTTGCACTAGATGCTATCTCTATTCCACATGTTGCCATGGTTGTCTCTACCAAGGAGGCAACTTCCCTATGGCACAAGAGATATGGGCATCTTAGTTACGGCTACTTACTTGAGCTCAGCAAGTATCAGATGGTAAAGGGTCTTCCTTCCCTTTACGCCACATTGCCGGTGTGCTCGACTGCTTAGCGGAGAAAGCGGCATAGAGTACCATTTGAGAAGAGCTCTACAAGAGCACGAAAACCTCCGGAGCTAATTCACACCGATCTATGCGGTCCTTTCACACCCAACGGTGTTGGAGGGAAGAGGTACTTTCGGTTATTCGTAGATGACTACTCACGAAAGATGTGGGTTTTCTTTCTCAAACTGAAATCTGAAGCTTTTGCATTCTTCCGAAGTTCAAGAAATCTGTTGAGGAGTCAGGGGCTTCTATCAAAACCCTCCGCTCAGATCGAGGGGGAGAGTTTACCTCTAATGAATTTTCTGCATTCCTAGATAAACATGGGATCAAGAGACAGTTAACAACTGCCTATACTCCTCGACGAGAATGGAGTTCTTGAGAGAAGGAACCGTTCTATCATGGAAATGGTTCGTTGTATGCTCACGAGTGCAACTCTTGGGCAACAATATTGGGCGAGAAGCTGTCACCACTGCAGTGTATCTTTTGAATAGGGCACCCACAAAGGCCCTAAAAGGAATGACTCCACGGGAAGCATGGAGTGGTCGAAAACCCTCCATATCTCATCTACGTATTTTCGGGTGTCAAGCTTTCATGCACATACCGAAAGAGAAAAGGAAGAAGCTAGATGAGAAAATGCTGAGATGTATTTTTCTTGGATATTCTGAGCACTCTAAAGGATATCGGTTGATAGATCCTTTGACCAAGAAAATTCATATCAGCAGAGATGTTGTCTTTGATGAAGCTTTCACATCACAGAGCACATCTACGAGTACACCGAGGATATTGTGGAACCAAAGGAAGAGGAGATTCCTTCGTCAACACAGACAGGAGGTCCTTCTACATCTTCTTCACCACCACCGAAGCGGAATCCTAAATGGTGTACAAATACAATCGAGAGATGCAAATTTATCCACTCCTCCCAATTTGAATTTGGATAGACCTCGTACACGCAGTATGGCTCAAAAGGAAAGAGAAGCCGAGAAGCTGGTGAGGTTGATGATCTTTGTCAATCTTTTGAGGAACTTTACGTGACTCCAAGTAGAGAAGTTGAGGATATGGATATTGATGATGACGGGGCATTCATGTCTACCATAGATAGTCTTGAACCTGCATCAGTGCAAGATGCTCTTAGTGAGCCTCAGTGGAAGGCCGCTATGGATACAGAGTATGAGTCTCTGATGAAGAATAAAACTTGGAAGCTTGTTGATCTGCCGCATGGAAAGAAACCTATTGGCTGCAAATGGGTATACAAAGTCAAGTACAAGTCAGATGGAACAATTGATAAGCATAAGGCCCGTCTTGTTGCAAAGGGCTATGCTCAAAAGGAAGGCATCGACTATGAAGAAACTTTTGCACCTACTGCTCGGATGACCACAATTCGGGTTATGTGTGCTATGGCAGCACAATATGGGTGGAAAGTTCACCAAATGGATGTCAAAAGTGCCTTTCTTAATGGTGATCTCCAAGAAGAAGTCTATATGACTCAGCTGAAGGATTTGAAGTGGAAGGCCAACAACGAAAAGTTTGCAAATTGGTTAAATCCTTGTATGGTCCGAAACAAGCTCCTCGAGCTTGGTATATAAAAATGGACAATCACCTAATGCGGCATGGATTTAAGAGATGTCCAGTCGGATGCAAACCTCTATTTCAAGAAACAGGGGTTCGAGATAGTGTTGCTTGTACTCTATGTGGATGATCTGCTCATTACAGGGAGTTCAGAAGATTTGATCTCTACTATCAAAAGAAACTTGTGCAAATCTTTTGAGATGACAGATCTTGGACTTCTCCATTACTGTCTTGGTCTGGAATTCAGCCAGAAGGAGCACACCATCAAAGTGTCTCAGAAAAAGTATGCCAAGACATTGCTCGATAAATATCGCATGATCGATTGCAAGCCAATGGCAACTCCTATGGAGAATGGACTTCGG
The DNA here is from genome assembly GCA_028583015.1 of Wollemia nobilis. Taxonomy (NCBI): domain Eukaryota; kingdom Viridiplantae; phylum Streptophyta; class Pinopsida; order Araucariales; family Araucariaceae; genus Wollemia; species Wollemia nobilis. The sequence goes on from JAQPPZ010002499.1 coordinate 6,892,291, forward strand.
TTATCGCGATATGATGACTCACCCCGAGTAGATGGCACTCTCTATCGACGAGTTGATTGGGAGTCTCATATATCCGACCAATACTAGGCCGGATCTCGTATTTCTTGTAAACTATCTTTCGAGGTTCATGCGGGAGCCTAAGATTACTCATTGGAAAGCGACAAACCGTGTTCTTCACTATGTCCGTGGTACTATAGAATATGGCCTAGAATACAAGAGGAACAACAAATTCTTCTTGCAAGGATACACGGACTCCGACTATGCCGGATCATTTGATGATCGCAAGTCAACTTATGGATACATTTTTCATCTGGGATCCGGTCCTGTCTCTTGGCACAGCAAGAAGCAACGAGTGGTTGCTATTTCTTCAACGAGAGGCGAGAATATCGCGCCGCACGTGAAGTCGTGTGCGAAGTGATATGGTTACGTCGCATTCTAACAAGTATGGGCCATCCATCAAAATCTCCAATACACTTGTTTTGCGACAATCGGGGTGTTACGAACCTCGTCAAGAATCCGAGTCCATCATGAAAAAACAAAGCACATTGACACACAATGTCATTTCATTCGAGAGGAAGTTCCAAAGCACCGAATTCAGCTTAAACACATTCCCACCGATGCTCAAGTTGCAGAAATTTTCACTAAGGCACTTGGACGTGTCAAATTTGAATTGTTTCGCAGACTCACTTTGTATTGCAAAATAATGTAAGGGGATGTTAGTATAGCTATTAGTTATTACATTACCCAAATAATGTAATAAAGGGGGATGTTAGCGTACTTAACATATTTTGTCTCTATTTCATTATTTAGCTCACTGTTACAACTCCTGTAACAGTTCAGTTTACGCCGGTGTGCTATTCCCGGCATTGTAACTATTATTTAAACTGCACTCTGAATAATATTTTCTAGTTCGCACATTTACATGGGTGACCCTTCAAATTCTTGCCTTTCCTTGCCTTGATCCCCGCTCAAATTTAAAATGCTCGCAATTCATCTCTGTAAGTAACGCCTCTGCAATTTAAACGCCTGCGTGCCACGTGTCCTGCCTTTTCTGCGCCTGCTGTAATGCTTTTCTACGAAAGAACCCGACAAAACTGCAAGTCCGCCTATTCACCTTCCCGGCCGTGAAATCGTGACATGTCACGAAATCGTGACCTGCTTTCCTACCGTACGCCTTCATCAGCTCCCCGTAGCGATGTCGTGACTGTTTTTCATTCGTCTACCTCCGGCAACTTCTCGTAGCGATATCACTACCCTTTTAACATTTTGAGCCCTCCTCTTCAAATGGTAGCGATATCGCTACCACTTTCTAACTTTGAGCCCTTTTCAAAATGTGGTAGCGATATCGCTACCACCTTAGCCTTGCAGCATCCCTTTGAAATGTGGTAGTGATTTGCTACCACTTTCGTTTCAAGCCTTCTCCATGTGACATGGTAGCGATTCGCTACCATTTTTGTTTCAAGCCCTCTCTCACTAAACTTGTAGCGCTATCGCTACCCTCTGACTTTGAGACTGGCCTTTATGAAATTTGTAGCGATATCGCTACCGTTTTGAACTTTGAGTCTTCTTTTCGCAAGGCGTAGCGAAATCGCTACCGTTTCTCCGTCGGGCCTCCTTGGCAACTTTACGTCGCGACATCACGACCATTATCATTCTCTTGCCCTCTTTCGACAAACCGTCGCGATATCGCTACCGCTTCTCTCTTCGAGCCTGATTTTCATTTCCGTCGCGATTTCACGACATCTTCCTTGTATCGTACAACTTTGCCAAAATGCGTTGCGAAATCGTGACACCTTTCATCATCCGTACGTCTTGGCAAAACCTGTCGCGATATCGTGATGTTTTTCTCCGTCCGTATAGTTTGCCAAAACACGTCGTGAAATCGTGACCATTTTCTCCGTCCGTACACCTTTGCTGCAATCGGTCGCGAAATCACGACGTCTCTCCTCTTCGAGTCCTTTAGCTGTTTCCTGTCGCGATATCGCGACATTTTTTTGCTTCCGTACACCTTTCCAAAACACGTCGTGAAATCGCGACCATTCTTCTCCTTTTCCAACGGCGTGTCGCGATTTCGCGACATCATTTATTTTCTTCTCAACAGCATGTCGCGATTTCGCGACACCTTTTCTTTTCTCCTCAGCGACATGTCACGATTTCACGACATCCTTTTCATCCTGGTCACCGACACGTCGTGATTTCGTGACACTTTTTCTGTTTTGTTGCCGTTGACCGCGTTGACCGCGATTTTCCAACATGTCACGATTTCGCGACAATTTTTTGGCTTCGGTCGCGATTTCGTGACATGTCGCGATTTCGCGACCCCTTTCTACACTTGTGCATTTTCTCTTTTTCTTCAATTCTGGCATCTGGGTCACTGAGATCCTTCCCTGCAAGCCTGCAAAAAGGTGGGTCCCCAATTTTGGGGTGTGTTGTGGATCAACCACAACAAGCCACAAAAATAGTCTGTCAATGTTCTTCAAAAGTAGAGGGAATACAAGGAAGCTCAAAAACATGCTCTCCATTATGTTAAGGGATTTAATGCCCAAAAATTGACTATGATTATTTAGGCATTGGAATAACTCCTTAGTTATCTTATGACAAATTTTAAACCGATGCAACTTCATCTTGATATACGCCCCTCTCGCATCATAGTGATTTACCATCAAAAGTTGGTGTTTAATATCTGTAAGGTACCTTTGAATATCCTCATTGAAAGGATTAGACTGCAACTAATTTTAGGCTACCTTGAACTCTCACTTGATAGCAGTTTTGGTGTCACGACCCAGCTTAGCAAGACTCATTTATGATATGGACTACGTATTGATGTGATGTTTCAATGCTTAGTATTAATTTCATTATGGATGTTTATTTACAATTGTTGTTTTGTTTGTAATATATGAGAATGTGAAACTGCTGATGTTATGTGTGATTGTAAATGAGATACCAAAAAGAAAAATGATGTTCAGTTTGATTGACAACAGCTCTAGGGTAGGAATTTCCCAAAGATAGGATTTGCCACTTATAGTTGCATCTCATTTTTTCATGTTTGAAATTTAAATCCAGTGACCAGGAAGTTGCCACTTAGATTAATGGAGCTATTATTGACAAAAGGTGATAACTTGGTAGTTATCACAAATCCTTCTGCATATGATTGATGGATGCTTGCTATGGTTTATCCACATTTGTTCAATGTTTGTCTTCTTTGTGTATGAATTTGAATGCTTTAATTCCTTTTGGTATAATTATAGAGGCAATAATAATATTTGGATGTTTTAGATATTTTATAATGTTATTAGTTACAATAAAAATAATGTTACTCAAAAAATATTAAATTCTTTTGTATTAAAGGTGATAAAGAAGATATTGATTGACTTATGGTTTTGTTTAAAAGAAACTTCTAAAAATTAACTAATAAGTGGTGCATATAATGAGGTTGTGAATCTTATTAAAAAGTGCAGATATATTTAGGGAGAAGTTTAAAAAAGAGTTAGTTAGGGAATTCCTTTATCTTGTTATTGAATACAAGAAAGAGGAAATGAAGAGGTTGTTGAGGAAAAAATTCAAAAGGGAGGAAAATTGAGCTTGGAATAAAACGTCTTCTAGAAGTTCCCGGTTGGAATGTAGGACGCCTTCATCAGTTTCATTTTTTTTTTAGCTTAAATAAAAAGGCATGTCAGATAATGTTTTGTATTGGCTGGTGTTTAAAATGCTTTGCTTTGACCCGAGTGAAACTTTTATGGTTTTAAGTTTGAGAATTAAAGAGCATTGTTGTTTTATATATTTATGTAACCAGTTAGGATGTTCAAAGGGTTGTAGTTGTTTTATTCTTTCTAAGTCATTGTCTATTGTGATATTGCTACTTGAGCCTAGTTTTAAGAGAATGTTTTTTCTCTCTGTGTTATTACCTTAGCAGTTGAACATTTTGGGTGTTGGGTTGTTACAATAAGTTTTTTTCTATTGAAAAACATAGTGCTTAGGTGCAGACATCTAGCTTACTGGAGGGATTCTAGTTGCTAGAGGTTTTTTCCCTTATGTTTTCTTTTTACCAAAGTTACCTATGGTATTGTTAAGACTAGTATAACCAAAGTGTATTCCAAGGGATTATGTTGCTACTTGTGTTTCCCTTAGAGTAACTTTATTTTTTTGTTCCAAGAAGCACCATGTTATTTTCAAGTTTAAGACTGATTTTTTGACCCATGTTACAGTAAGTTTAATTGTACTTTTCTTCGTAGTGCAATAGGGTTCTCTTTTAAAATCTAAATCTTTCTTACTTGGGTAGGTTGTTTTCTACTAGTTGGTCCTTTTATTTAATTTTTTAAATAATAAAGAGGCATAAGATTTCATGGTTTTGTAAAGGTGGTAATGCTTTATGCATAGAAATGTTTACTCGTAAATGGTATAAATTCTCCTGTGAAGGTGATTGATCTATTGATAGGGAAAGTTGATTGAATTAATGCTTGTAGAATGTATTAAGTTTAAACAATAAAATTCTTGTTGTTTGGTAGTGTTATATTACCTTGGTATGCTATAGTAATGTTCCTTGGCTTTTATTTAAATATTGGTTGATAACATTTGTTCATTGGAAAGCTTAATCTTAGAGGTTTTACATCTTCATTAGCTTTATATTTTAAAGTTAATTTCAATAGCCACTGTTGGGTGACATACACTTGTAATAGGTGCTTGTATTTCAGTTTGGGATTGAATTTCCTTTATTTGTTTTAGATTATGCTTTTTGAAGACTAGGAAAAGAGTATTAGATTTCCTGTTCGGTCATGTCTATTTGGATTATGAAATAGGTTAACATTTTATCCTATTAAGTGTTCATTTGAATGGATATTATGTTATAGGCCTTATGGTTTTATATAGGGTTTTATGATTATGGAAAAAAGTATTAAATCATAATGATAATATGCATAAGATTGTGTATTTGCTGAAGTGTTTTATGATAAGTTGAAACAAAAGGGAGTTTGTTTTATTTTATTAATAAATAAATGAAGATGAAAAAGGGTATTGGGTTTTTATGTTATAAAATATTATTTAGTTTTTAACTGAATATTAATACTTGGGTGTGGAGTCCATTTAAATGAAATTATAAGGGAAATTTCACACATGGAAAAATTATGGGATTTCCCTCATGTACTGTGATGTTTTACTTTGTGGAAAAGAAAACAGGGAATGAATGTGCTATACTTTTCTTGGAAAATGTATGTCTTGAAAAGTAGTGTGAAGAGTATGGATTTTTCTTCTATGCATAGATTTGCATGCTATGAAATTGCATTTGAAAAGAAATCATTTAGAGATGTATTCATATATAAATATTAGGATTTGTCTTGATACCTTTCTAAAAGCCTTTCTACCTTGAAGAAAAAAGAATATTCTAAAGGATGAAGAGGACAAATTATTCTCTATTTATGTTGCATGAATAGTTTCTTTTCAAATTATGTAATATCCTATGGAGGGACTATTAAATAAATCACTCTTGGAAAGAGAGGATTAATGATAGAAGATTGTAATAGTTAATTTGATATTTTACCTTTAGAATAGTGCAATTGTTAATTAGTGAAATATTGTTATTGAATATTTTCACTAAGAGAAATGGATATGAAATTGAAATATTTTCCCCTAGTTTACTTTTAATAAATAAAATAGTATCATTGTTTTAACATTGAAATATAGATGTTTATAATTTTTTTTTATTGCTATGGGTTGGGGATTGACATTTAATATAGCAGTTCTTACTCGTATATGGAAATATTCATGTTTTAATAAAATGTAGTGTGACTCTTGCAAAGTGTTTCATGTGTTGTTAGATAAGATTAGAAGGATTTAATCTTATCTAATGTTCTTAATTACTAAAAAAATATTGTGTGGCGTTGCTTATTGCTTTCGATATTGTGATTAAAGAAACATTTTAAGTTATTTTCTACTTTACCAAGATGAATATTTTTATTTTCATTTAAGAGAGATAAAGAGAGAGTTAGTTAAGGTTTGTGATAATTGTTTTAGTTTTAAGTTTTGGAAGGGATAAAGGAAACCATAAGTAACCTTGTCTAGAATCCTTATAAGATGAATTCAAACCTGAGGGAGTTATGAGGAGGCAACACCCATGTTTCTTTAATGAGCACAACTTGAGTGGGAAATCGAGTGTGATCCAAAGATGAGAATTCTTTGGATAAAGTGGTGTATCTTGAATATTACTTCTAACTTTAGAGGTTAGGAACCTAAATGCAAGAGATTAAGTGATGGCATGTTGAGTAGGTAGGCTCAAGTGTTCATGCGAAACTATCACATAGAGTGATGGCAGTCTTAACTAAACCCGACGTGAAGATGGGATAGTTAATCACTGAATATTCAGTAATTATACCACAGAGATGCAATTGACTATTCTTAAAGGCATTATGACTAGAAATACCATCACAGAGTGACATATAATTGGTAAGGGAATTTACGTCCCTCTTCTCTAAATATTGAGAAGAGATAATCCCAACACTATGGTCAAGATATCTTATATTCATTGAGAATGTACGAAATATGGGATGACTAAATTTAAGCATCCTTTATGCCACAGAGGTATACAAGGTAAAACCCAAAATCTATAGGATATTGGCCTCTCTTGTCCAGTTGAGAAATACTTGCAATGTTTTTTTTGAATAGGTTATATGTGGCTTCTATTGGGGGTCACTCCCATAACAATGCCAAAATATTACATTTGCTATAGCGTACATTTTTATCATGACTTTTTTTTTCTCTTAAATATATTCTTCAACTTCCAAAAGTGTTGTTTCCACAATCAAATCTTTGACATCATTTTTATTAAGACATAAAATATCACTTGGCCAGTTGCCTTCTAAAATTTGAAATTCACTGAGATGAATATCAACATCATAATTCACTAATTTATCTGCTACTTGATTTCCTTCTCTATAAATATGCCCACACTTCTAGGATATTATCTCTAGTAATAAACAATGAACAAAAACAATAATACTATTTTTTATCCAGTCCCCACAGCCACTTTTGTTAATAACATTGATGATAATTTGTGAGTCCCCCTCAATTGAAATATATTTCTATCCTTTTTATATTGCAATTTTAATCCTTGTAAGAAGTGCCCTAGCCTCTGCATAGTTTTTAGTTGAAGTTTCATATGATTATGAATAAGTGAGGAGAATTTTGCCTTCACTATTTATAAAAACACCACCTCCACCGACTTTTTTTGGATTTCCTTTAGAAGCACCATCAAAATTAATTTTGATAAACCCAATTTTTGGACTTTTCCATTTTACCATAGATCGAAGTAGATCCTTTGTTTTAATTTCATTATCGCAGATGACTCTTCCATGTATGTTAGCACATATTTTTATTTTTTTGCAATTGAGACTTACCACGATGAGCACTATAATTTTAAAAATTTTGCAAGAGAGGCACTAATATGGTTCCAAACTTGGGCATGATTTTGATATTTATTTTTACAAATTCTATTATTACCTTCAAGCCATACATTCCAAAAAATAATGGCAGGGCCAATCCTCCAAAGAATACCTAATGCTTTAGCTTTGTTATAATTTATACAACATTTTATCAACTCTTTCAATGTTGATGGAGTTTCCTGGTATAATTTCATATTTTTTAAAAAATAACCCCAAATGGTGTGTGCAAATGGACAATGAAAAAGTAGGTGGTCTGACGTTTCTAAATCCTTCTCACATAAGGTACATATGAAGGGTCCATAATATCTTCTTCCTTGTAGACTCTCTTTGGTAAGAATCTTACATTGAACTGCTAAGAAAAGGAATGTTGAGGCCTTAGGGAGACTTTCTTCCAAGGAAAATCAATGGGAGAAGGAAATTTTTATTGTTCTAACTCCTCATATCCAAACTTGACTGAGTATCCACCATCCTTTGTTAAATTCTAAACCAACTCATCCATTCGTGAAAAAAATGGCAAATAAAACTCTCGAAGAATATTTTGATGTTCATTTGCAATTTGTTTGAGTTCCTCTCCTTCAAGCAAGTTACTAAAATAAATCCATGTTCTAGGATTTTTTTTCATAATAATATATATTTAACCTTTGTACCTATACATGCTATGCACGCTTGAGCCAATGGTTTCCATTTTGAGTCAAATATAACAGGATAAGGTTTCAACCAAGCATCAGACCAAAAATTTGCATAACTTCCCTCATTGATTGACCATATAATATTTTTTTATCAAATGCAAACTCTCTGATATGAAGTTCCATGTTGACAATCCTTTGGGTATAGTTATTTTTCTAAACAATTTTATTTCATCAAGAGAACTTATATATTTTTGAAGTAATATTTTTGCCCAATTCTTTTTTTGGTCTCTGAATAGTCTCCATCCAAGCTTTCCTCCTAAATCCAAATTCATAAGTCTGGAATTTCACAAGCCTGTTAGTAGTATTGAAAGTGATATCATATAAATAAGAATGGATTGCACATTAGTCTTTATGAGTTGTAGCATTCCTTCCATGGTTAAGAATTTCCAACCTGCCAAGCAAGATTTCATTCTATCCAAAATAGAGATCCAAAGCTCCTTATTTTCCCTTTATTACACAAAGGAATACCCAAGTAGGTTGATGGAAATATTTCAATTTTGATTCCTAAAATATTCTCAATAATTTGTTGTAAATCTAGGGCAATTTTAATGAAAAAGATCTTGGATTTTGAAGTATTTACCAACTTTCCAGCAACATTCTCATAACATGATAATATTGATTTGAACTCCATGGCCTCAATACTGAGGGATGGCCCAAAAGAAAAGTATCATCAACAAATTGGAGATGGGAGTTAAAGAGGTCATTTTTTGCAACTTGAATACCCTTGATTTTTCCTTCCATTCTTGCCTTTGAAAAGGCTCTCCCTAATGCTTTTTTCAGAATAATGAATAGATAAGGAGAAAGAGGATCACGTTGATGAAGTCCACAAGATGGCTTGAAGTACCCAGTAGGAGAACCATTGATAAAAATATAAAATTTTGTAGTGCTATAAAAATATTTAGTCCACTCACACCAACTATAATCAAAGCCAAATTTTTTGAGAATATCATTTAGAAAATTCTAGGAAACCCTATCATATGCTTGTTCATATATAATTTCAAAAGTATACCTAGTTTTTTCATAGAATGAAGAGAATGTATGGCCTCTTGTGTAATAATTATACCATCAAGAATTTGTTTACCCCGAACAAAGCCACCTTGTTCCTCTGAGAAAAGACACCCTAGAATGCCCTTTAACCTGTTTGCCATAATTTTTAAAATGATTTTATAAATCATATTACAAATGCTTATTGGACAAAAGTTATAAAAATATTTTGTGTCATATTTCTTGGGAACCAAGAAAATAAAAGTAGCATTGATCTCACTTATTATAGCCTTTCTTTTTCAAGCCTCTTCAAATGCATCTAACATATCATTCTTCAATAAATCCCAAAATTTTTGAAAAAAATATTGTAAGAAATGCATCAAGGGCAGGTGCCTTATTATGATGGAAAGATAAAACTACTTCATGGAGATCCTCCATAGAAATCTTTTTCATCAAGTTTTCATTTTGTCCTTGAGTGTTAAGTGATGGAATATTTTGTAGAAGTGTTTCTTGTGCATCCTTATCTTGCCTAGAATCTGACAAAATATTTTTGAAATAATTTATTGCTTCCTTCATTATATCTTCTTCATCCTCAATGTTTCTTCCATCTAGAGTTATAATATTTTTAATATGATGAACAAAAGAATTTGTTTTTGCTATAGCATGATTTTTCTTTTGTATTTCTATCTCCTTCCTTGAGCCATTTCTCTTTAGATTTTTGGAACCAATATGACTCCTCCTTCTTCAATGCATTATGATAATCATAAAGTAATTTTTTTTCTTTCACATAAGAATCATGGTCCATTCCATTAATTTCTACTATCTCTTGTAAACATTTTGAGCTTGGATTCAATTTTTTTTTTCCTTTAAAAATGTTAGCAAAATATTTAAAATTCCATATCTTCATTTGCTCCTTTAAATATTTCAAATTTTGAACAAACCTGTACATACATGATCCTTCAAATTTTGACTCATCCCACCATAACATAACCATCTAGAAAAATTCAGGGTCTTGTAGCCACATAGAATGGAAGCAAAATGGCTTTGGATGACCATTTTTAGGTGACTCACAAGTCAAAAGAATGGGTTTGTGATCTGATCCTGCTTGCAATAAAATTTTTGAAGAGATTTATATACTTTGTTTGCAACCATTTATTAGAAAACAAAAAACTATCTAGTCTTTCTGCTATATGATTTTCCCAATGCATCTATTATCCCATGTGTATTGAAATATTGAGGGACTAACATCCGAAAGGTTATTTGAATTGACAAATGAAGAAACATATTGCATTGATTTCGACCATCCTAGAATGCCACCCTTCTTTTCCAAAGGAGATATAATAGTATTAAAATCACCTCCAAGAATCCATAGATCACAATGAATCATCATTGTATTTGATAAAAATATGCTAAGGTCCTTCCAACATCTTTCACGAGGAGTAACTATAGTTGGAGCATATACATTTATAACCCCAACTTTGATGTTTTCCTCTTTCCTGCAAAATAATCTAGCAACCTAATTACTTTTTTCTTCTAATAGTTGTCCATCCTATTTGTATTTGTCCTATATTATTGCAATACTGCCTGAATCTCTTGTAGATGAAACTGCTAAAAAATAACTTATCCTCCAAATCTTCTTAAAAGAATCCTTACATTCCTCACTGCTTAATTTTATTTCTTGTATCAAAATAAAATCTGGACTATAAAAAGCTATTAATTCCTTAATAAATCTATTTTTAGGAGTTTTATTCATACCCCTAATATTCCATGATATCATTTTCATCATCAACACTTTTTATTTTTATTAGGGGGCTTAACCCCACTTCTTTTTAGCACCTGTGATATTTGAATTTGGCTTCCTAGATGAATATCCTTTTGAGTTTCTTTTTCTCTTTTTTCTTTTTGTGATAGCCTTCCTCTCCTTCTTCCATTCTTGCCACCACTCTTATCTTCATCAATCTTTTTCATTTTTCATATTGTTCAAATGGAACTTATCTTCTAAATATTTATGTTGACCTAAAGAGTCAAAAGTGGAAGGAATAGCCTCAATAACATTTTTTCCTTTATGTTGCCCTAAAAAATCTAAACTGCATAGATGATCCTCCATAGTCATCACTTTCTTATGTTGTACTGAAATACCTAAATTTCCTTGGATATCCTCTACAATATTTTCTTTACTATACTACTCTTGAAATCCTAAAGTGCAAGGAATACACTCCATACTACTTTCATTTTTTTGTAAGGAGAATATTTTAAGCTACTTGAGGATAATAAAGGTGATTTACTTGGATCAAGCTTGATCGCCTTTGCATCATTTGCTATAAATTTTATCTCCTCATCTTCCTTTCTATTAAAATTTGTCTTTCACTCTTCCTTCGCAGCTTTAGCTCCTTTTATATTTGAACTTGTGTATTGTACTTCCTCATATCCCATATCATTATTTCCTTCTAATGATTGATTTGAGTGAATTGTAATAGCCTTCACCGTCTGATGATGTAGAGGGATTTTTCTAGCCACTTTCTTAGGAGTGGAAAATCCTTGATTTGATCTAGGTTCTCCTGTGATATGGTCTCCTTGTTTCAAATTAAAACTATCCTCATGCCCAAAAAAATCCATCTCTTCCTCCATTTTTACTTTGCAATCTCTTGCCATGTGCCTAGTTTCATGACATTTGCGATATCGGAATGCAATGTTTTCATAATCCACTTGCTGATACCATTCTCTTGATTTATATTTAATTGTAATTGACTGTAGTAAAGGATTAAAAATATCCATGGCAACACATATTCGATTGTATACAACATGCCTTCTCTCCTTATTAGTTGGTCCTTCCTGGATGAATTCACCTAGGGTATTACCAATATTCTTCAAAACACCCTTATTGATGAGTTGATAAGAAACTCCAAAAAACCTAATCCATACTGGAAGCCTTTTAATAGTTTCTGTATCCATAAAAAAATTCTCACTCCAAGGTCTTAAATATAATGCATTTTTACCCCTAAACCATGAGCCTCCATCCATTATTTTATCCCTTATTTTGGAACTAGAGATAATAATGAGAAAACATCCTTTTAGAAGAAAATTCATGGAGTAATTTGTATTCAATCCTCATTTCCACTTAATCTAATTTTGAATCTCAGAAAAACCTGGTCAATATCCATGAAAATTATAAATTAACCCTCTAGTTTTAAGAATCATTATATCATGCTCAATAATCTCATCGTTGATAATAACTTCTGGTGTAGAATCTTCTACCTGCACTGGATTTTCCATAGATTATTTTTTTCTCCTTATTGCTAGGTAGGGAATCCAAAATTTTGACTTGTCCATTCATACTTTCAGTAAGCACTTTTACAAATAAATTTATTTCCATGTTACCTAAATTTTTTGCACTAATTACTGGATGTACTTAGTCTTAGCTCATGCTTGCACTCACTACTAGATGCACTTGCTCCCATATCACGTTCACACTCACTACCAGTTGTACTCACTCCCAGCTTGAACTCACCCTTGCTATTAGCTGCTCTGGCTGGCTCGCGTTTGCTACCGACTTTAACTAATAAGTAATATGCTTGCTCAATGCTCCTCCCTTGAAAACTTTAAATCACATTGATGTTGATGTTGCTATCGGTTCTCCTTTACTGATTGATTGGGTGGGTTTTATGGTGAAAGCTATGATATTGTGGACTCCTAATTTCATGATATTACAAACTCCTCCTTTGGAAAACTTCTACTTCGATGATATTATAAACTACTTCTTCAGTGAACTCTAACTTTGATGATATTATGAAAATATTTGCAATGTTATCACTACAACCAAAAAGCTTTTAATGGTGGCTAAAATAAAGTGGTTTTTTATGACGGTAAAAAACTACCCTAATAGATCCTAAGAGGGTGATTTAAAACCACCCTTTTAGTGTAATCATCCTATTAGGGTGACCCTAAGAGGGTGGTTTTAAAAAACCCTCTTAGCCCTAAGAGGGCGGTTTTAAACCACCCTCTTAGCCCTAAGAGGGTGATTTTAAATCGCCCTCTTAGGACTAAGAGGGTGATTTTAAACTGCCCTCTTAGGACTAAGAGGATGATTTTAAACTACCCTCTTAGGGCTAAAAGGGTCATTTAAAACTACCCTATTAGGGCTAAGAGGGTGGTTTAAAACTACCCTCTTAGGATCACCTTTAAAAAAATCAAGCTTCTCGCCCTCAACTGGCTTCTCTATTCAATGAAATTTGCATTTCATTTCGTCGTGGATCTTTAATTTACCTCAATTGGCTTCTCTATTGTTCTCCCTTTCTATACAAGTGAGAGGGATGAGGCCTTCGAGATGGTGTAGAACACAACAATTTTTGAGAAAATAGAAGAGCATTTGTAGGTTCTCAATCACCCATTTTGCAGATAAACTCATTGATAGGGTTTCGTAGGGCATTCTCTATTGCTTTTTTTGGCTCTTAATATTTTAGGGGTTTTGATCCATTTCAATCATATTTTGTGAGGTAAGCAAATATTGGTTTTGACTATGTTTTTTATTTTTATTTTGATCTTTTGGATTGAATTTTGGCTAAGAAGGGATAGGATTGCTTGCTTTTTTCATATCTTAAATTCTCTTGTGCAATGGTGGTTTATTTGATTTTTTGGGTTAGGGTTTTGGATGAATATTTTTTAATGGTGGTGTGAGCATGAATAGTTGATTTGATATGGGTGTGGTAGTGGTAGACTTGGGTCAAGGTTGGTTTAATATTATTTAGAGTTAAATGTGGAGATTCTTTGTTTTTTATATAATGAGGTTTACTTTGGTTTGGTAGTGTATTTGTTAGATATAGTTTTTGGATGGTGGGATTTTATGGGAGGTGTGGGTTTTGAAGAGGTGATTTGGTATGGGTTTGGTGATGTTTGATTTAGGTTTGGGTTTTTTATCAGATACATGGATTTAGGGTTTTGTGTTGGAAGGGGGTTGTTTTCAATGGTGATTAGCTTGGTAATATGGATATTATAAAGCTTATGTCAATTGGTGGAAATATGAAGATCCTGTTTTGAGGCATTGGCATGTTCTACATGGAGAAAATTTTGAAAATTCATATATATAATTTAAATCTTGGAACTGCATGTGGTTTGGTAATATCATTTGAAAAACATAGGTAAATCAATGTCAAATTAAAGAATTTCAATAGCATATCTTGCAACAGGAATTGAGATATGAATTGTGATCTTAGGATGAGATCTTGCTATAAAAAATGGATACCCTCCAATAAAATGAAGGAGAATAATAAAGACAAAAAATATGAATTGTTTAGATACATGGAAGTGAGCAAAAAACTAAATTTTCAATCCACTATTTGTAGATACCAATACCAATTGCATTACTCATTTCAAACTTGCAAATGGTACAAATGTAGAATAAATTGTAACAATTATGCCTATGAAAATGGAATGTATCACAAAAACCACTAAAACTAGTGCTAATTGAAATAGAAGGCTAGTTGATTGTATCACAAATGATGCCAATCTTAAGTAGGAATCGTGAAAAATCTATCCCCAAGAAAGTTAAATATTTTGAAGTGGTGAGAAAATTGAACTAATGCAATCTAGAAATATAATTTTGAATGATAACTTGTATGAGTTTGATAAAATATGATCTAAAATTTTCACATGAAATTCATTTAATAGATCTTGAGAATAAAGTAAATTTAGTGATTTAGAATGAGAGAAGTGCAAAGTTTTGCTTGCTAGCCCTATTTTCATATAAAATTCTACATACAATATAAAATCACTTTTCAACTCACATGAACACATCAACTTGAAGCAACCATATGACAAAGACCGACATAGTGACATCCACACCACACAATTTACATGGAGATAGTTTTTTCATAGAAAAGCTTCCATGGTAGAAGCTTGGAATTTTTTATTGTCTTTGTAAGATGCAAATTCCATGGAGCCCCCTTTCAATGGGTGTACGAAAATGAGATGGAATTAAAATGGGATGGCTAAAATACACCCCCCAAATTTTCCCAAAGTGGGTGGCTCTATATAAAATTTTAAAACACAATTATTTTTTAAAATATATTAAATCAAAATGAAAAACATTTAAAAATGTACAAATCTGAAGTACTTATTGATTTTCTCATTGCAAATGATAAAATTTTATTATGGTTCTTTATTTAAATTCCATACTTTGGAGTCCATAACTTGAGGTTCTAGATCAAATGGCATTAGTTCAACCAGTTAGATTCCTCAACTTTCATGGAGGAGAGTGAGGTTCTAATCTTGCCAAGCAATACATGCATAATTGCCAAGTTATTGTAATATGACTATGTGGTCATGATGTAATACAGTGGGACCCATTTCAATCCCATATAAACCATTGAAAAAAAACTTGAGGTTCTAGAGCTACTATCTGACATAATCACACCAAATCTAAATTTTTTTGACAATAATTCCTAACAACCTATTAAAATAAGCTCAAATGTATTCTTCGGTTCTGTTTGAAGTCATGTCTAAGAGATCCTAGCAAATAGACCTTTAAACATGTCCTATTGGTTTCATTCCCTCACAAATAATACATAATAGTCATACACACCAGATTTAGTTTCTTATACTTGCTAGGACTTGGTGAAGGACTAACCATCCCAAAATGAGTTTGCAAGTTTTTCTTGATTTCCAAAGTGGTTGACATCTCTGTTATCTTCTTCCTCAAGGGTTAACATTTTTTTTTGGATAGATATATGTATTTTTATATATTTTTTTCAAAATTCTCTTACCACTATTATGTACTTTATTTATAATTTACCTTGGAATATTTCAAAAACCTAAATCATCATTTTCAAGCTGAAGAATTGACATCTAAAGTGAACATAGTTCTACAACAGCGCCAAACTAGTGCTGAAGTGGAAGTAGAGATTTCTGCTAATATGTCAGAAGTAAGATTTTAGTTTTGATTTATTTTAACCTTGCTGGAGCTTGCAAGTTTGTTTGATTTATATCTAACCTTTTCTAGGATGAGAAGAGAGAGAATGATACTTTTCGAGCATTACAAAGAAGTAAAGAAAAAGTGAAAGAACTAGAAGAAAAACTAACATCAAAAAGAGAGGTAACATTATGGACTTTCAGTGTGTTCAATGGTCATTTTTATATACATTTATTTTCATAAGTAGATTTTCCTAGTTTTATGTTTCTATTCTATAAAGGAGCTACAATTTTCTAAGCAAGATGTTGTTGCCAAAGAAGAGCATTTTACGACGAAAGTTACAATTGTAAGTCTCAAATTGCAGATGCATATTTTTTCACCCTTCTCTTTTATATTGATTTAATTATATTTTCATAGCAAGTATTTTTGGAATAGAAATAATGCTTACTAGTTTAAATTATCTAGATATTAGGAAGTTCATGTTATTGTCCCTACTTTACTTGAAAAGGAAGAAATAATTATGATAGAAGTTGATATTGGATTTTAATAAATTTTAAAGATAGAAATTTTTGTAGACAATTGAGATATAAGTGTTATATTGGTATACCTAGAACTTAAACTAAAAAAATGAATTTTGCAATCAGTTATTATTTTTTACATAAATTTTATCCACTGCAATTTTGATAAGTCTTAATCAAACCAACCATTCTTAAAAATGTGCATCCTTTTTAATCTTTCCCAACTTATGTATTTTATTTTAGTTCACTAGAAATGGCTTAATCCTTCCTGTCAAGTAGACCAATTTTTAGGGTTTCATATGAGGGCATTGTGTAACCTTTTCCAAATTCATGACTGCATCTATGAAAATTTTGAAATGTGATGAATAAATTGCATTGTAAAGGATTGTTTTACAATAAAAAATATAGCTTCTAACCTATTTACTTCATATTGTTTTTTGAATTTCCATAAAGACTTAAGGAAAACTTGCAAACCCTTTAATTTGGCACTTATATTGATAAAATAGTGATACCGAGCAACTCTTTGTGGCCTTCGACCAATTTGTGATTTATATAAATCGTAAAGCCAAAAGCAAGGTCAACTTGTGGCAGGGCTATGGATTTGTATATGTGTCCTACCACTAACAAGTACATAAAATAACCAAGTTTTCAATTTTACTGAAGCAAAGGTTTCATAAACAAACTTCATCCTTCAATTCAAGTAAAAACATATAGTCTAAAACAACTAGATGGTGGTAAAAATATGACTCTTATTAATATGTATATTGAAGGACTAGAATATGGGTAAAAGGTTGATATATGTACAATTAGAGAAAGAGAGAGATAACTAAAAGTAGGGGCAAAAAATAATGAAATCTCAATCTATATTAATGATGAGATTATGTAAAGCAAGTGGAATATGGGGGCAAATCAAGGACCCACATGCTCAATGCCCTCTCTTTTATAATTCAAAAGCATGATCAATCAACACTGTGGATACCCAAAAACTTAGAGATTTGGATCCTAATGCATTGATATCACTACACCAAAAAAGGGTTTAATGAATCTTATAAAACACCCTTAAAGACCTTTAAAGGTGGTTTTTTAGTCACCGTCTATGAGGGTATCATAAAAATTCTGTGATAAATGACAGTGGCTAAAAAACACCTCAAATAACCACCCTCTTAAGGTCTAAGAGGGTGGTTAAAAACCACCCTCTTAGGACTACAAGGGTATTTTGAATCGTCGTCTTTGGACTAAGAGGGTGGTTATTAACTACCCTCTTAGGTTTAAGCCTCTTAGGTCTAATAGGGTGGTTCTTACCCACCCTCTTAGGGACTAATAGGGTGGTTATTAACCACTCTCTTAGCCCTAAGAGGGTGGTTTATAACCGCCCTCTTAGGTCACCCTAAGACAACGATTTATAATCATCATCTTATGGTGACCTAAGAGGGTGGTTATAAACCACCCTCTTAGGGCTAAGAGGGCAATTTATAACCACCCTCTTATGGTCCCACCCTAAAAAATATATATAAAGGAGATGATCCATGTTGGAGGGACTATGCCATTAGATAAGTTATGTCATCGATTATAAAGAGACTATAACTCTTTATTCAACACTTTATTAGAAGAATTTTTTTTGTCAGTGCATGTTTTAACTCCATGATCAAGGTCCAACAATTTGCAAACTTTACAAAGCTACTTTATAATAAAGAACATCTCATATATACTGCTAGTTCTTTGAGAATAAATCAAATTGTCTAGTTATAATGCTTACATTTAATTTTATCAATCCAGGGTAATCTGAGTTAGATTTAAAGAGTAAAAGCCCAATATAGATTGTACTGTAGTGGTTAATACTTAGACTTGATTTTGTTCTCTTTAGTCTCAGGGTTTTCAAGAAATTAAAGTTTGCAGGAAATAAAAGTTTGCAAAAAATTAAAGTTTGTAGGAAATAAAATAAAATTGTGTTTAAATTAAATATGCAATTTAGACTAAGTCTACATGAATATATGTGGATCCACGTAATGATTTACTAATGCATTATTTATTTAATGTATTCTACAATTTTATGATATGCAATTTTAATAAAGTTTATGTTCTAATTTTACTCTATGTTCTAATTTTATCTACCGTGTTAGTGGGGGGGAAGATATTTAGGGACTAACCTTTCGGAGTGGGCCCTACCTTTGGAAGGTTAGTATTAACCCCTTCCCAATTATCTATTTCTACTTTAACTTCAGTAAACTATTTCATTAAATTAATCTAATGCTAATTATTTCATGGTTGCAAGAAAATAAAAAACGAAATCTTACAACAAAAAGTAGAACATAAAGAAGACAAAGAACAATTTTACCATACTCATAGGAAAAAGAAAATGATGCTAAATGTACTCTTTTATTCCAATCTGCATGACTCGTACAATGTAAAATGGATGTAGAAATATTCTTTTGTTCTTTCCTATATATCTAGCCACTCTAACATGGAGAGATTTTTAATTTATAGCTTTACATTATGCTCTTACAATAGAAGTATTCAACTTCTTTTTGGTTGCATATTGAATGGACTCCAACTAAATCCTCCAATTACATAACAATATAATCTAATATTAAGAAATCCTAAAAATACATAACAACATAATCACAAATTTGGACTTATTCTAACAACTACGTAACAACATAAATACTAACGTAGACTTAGTGGAATAGCTACGTAACAACATAACCTCTAATTTAGACTTATTCCAACAACTTTATCCTTTTCTTTAGGAAATGACATATTTATTACAAGCATACACGTAACTTTATAACAAATATCATAATAACTTTATATTCCCCAAATAAATAATGATGATTTTCTCACGTCTGATTATTCTAACTACCGATGTGGCATTTGAAATCTTCCATGTTTGATTCTTTCAACTGCCCATGTGGCATTTGACCAAGTTGTAGCATATGTGGCATGTTTATTATACAAAACATGTTTTTCGTAGAATTTTCCAGGTTTTTTTAGTGCCTTTCTATAGCGCACGTCCACATGTCTCTGGAGTATATTTGCATGACCCTGGTTCATCCTTCTTTCAATATCTAACCTTTATTTTGCTGCAATATATCTTGTGATCGTTCCACTGCCAAAAACATACAAAACTTCGCATAATTTGTGTAAAATATGAATATTTATCATTTTAATCTCATTCATCAAATTTACTGATAAATCACATAAATAAGGTAAAATAATCATTAAAACATATTTACTTCCATGATTTGTAGACAAGAAAACATATAATATTTGCATAAAATATGTGCTAATTTATCACTCATCATTCCCCCAAACTAAAGGAAGTGCATGTCCTCATGCACACAAAAATAGTACTGCCAAATTGGAAAGATAAATCATACATAAATAAGATAAACATAACTATGCAATTTTTGTGGCAAAAATTACATATACGTTTATTATTATTATGCAGAGGAAACATTCAATAATTCAATGTTTCAAATTTGTGCTGAGAAAAAGGTTCATATAGCATTTTATTCCATATTTCATTTACTAGTATTTTGCTATATTTCTCTGTGAATATTTCAAATACTAGAGTTCATATATTAGAAGAATTATTTTATCAATTTGATGTGACATATATTTCCAAGAAATAAAAGAGAAAAATATTTTGTTATGTTCATAAAAAATTTTGTCACATTTCTTTGTAATTTTAAAACAATAATTACTCTCAAATTTGCACCTCTTCTTCAGTGTCTGCTTGTAATTCTCGCAATTCCTCTTATAAAAAATAATCATATCTTGCATAATAAGCTCTTATTTGATTTATTAAATCATTCCCCTACACAAACATCTCTGGTGTGATTGCAGTGTAATTATCAAGGTTTTACCCTAATTTGACCAATGGTTTTTAAGCTCGATCTGCGATGCTCATCCACTACATAGTATGGCCAAATGTTGATGATCAACGTTGCTTATATGATGTGATCATCTCCATTTATACTAAATATGGTATGCTATCTAGGTGTGCAAATGACCCATTACCTCTCCATGATCTGCGGTACCCAGTTGATGTTATCTTCAATAATATATTCTGGAGGATGACTTAGGGTAGAATATTATTAGATTTTAAATCTGAAACTTAAGGTTCTTTGGATGGTAATTGATTTTAAGGGGTTTATTAAGGTCCATGATAAAGACTTTCAACTTTTACCTTTTTCCTTTAATTTATATTTTGATAAGCTTAGGTATGTATATTTCACGATTTGCATCGTATACCTTTACCATGTGATGTCGATGGGCTCGATCAAACACAATCGATGCTAATAA
Organism: Wollemia nobilis; assembly: GCA_028583015.1. Lineage (NCBI taxonomy): Eukaryota > Viridiplantae > Streptophyta > Pinopsida > Araucariales > Araucariaceae > Wollemia > Wollemia nobilis. The sequence goes on from JAQPPZ010002499.1 coordinate 6,913,121, forward strand.
ACTAGGGACCATATGGAGTATGGATTTGTAACTGATGCATTCAATGGGTACCTTTTGGATGTGATAAATCCATCCACATCATCCATATTTCCAGTATGCTTTGCAATAGAATAGCGCAAAAACTAGAAGCCAAAAGATAAAAAATGCATGGTAATCAAATTAGATTGCTTTGGATAAATTAAATCAACTAAATAACGAGGCCAAATCTATAATTTTACATTACACAGTGCTTTCATATCCTATCCACGTTTTTTTCAGGTAGTGCATCCAAATACACTTGTGCATGATTTGATTAGCATTTTTGAGAAGACCATTCATCTGTTTTCCATCCCTGAGTATCCACGTAATCCGTAATTTTCATCAAAATTAGATAGTTATTAGGGAAAATGGGAGAATTTGCTTTTAGTTTCATGCTTATCTACGACAACGATTATAATTTCTAGGTTATGCCCTTCTGCGATCATCATGTCAATTTTGGGCTTTCCAATTTGCATGAAAATATACCAAGGTTTTTATATTATAATATTTCATATTTTGTTGGTTGTGACTACAATGTGTTCAGGAAGGTGATCAAAAAACATCCATAGCTTTATGCTGGCATTCTTTCAATTGACGTATGCTAAAAAAATTTCTCCTGTGCCCCCTAGGGACAAATATCGGGTCATCCATATCTCCTATGTTCAATTGGATTCACGACTTGTTCTCCATGCTAAAGCTTACAAGGTAAAAATATATGAATTTTACATTAAATTTTATCTTGTAGAGCTATTTATTAGATACCATAATCTCATAAATCAGCACTTAAGGCATATGGTTTCATCTTGTGGTGCGATTCTACTATACCCATAAACTTAAAAAATTCCATGAAAACACACCTCTAGATATTTGTATTTTTATCAATAGGTGTGCTATCATTTCACCTTTCTCTCTTGAGTTTGGGTACTCACATTATGGATAGTGGTGATATATATAACATTTTTTAGAGAAACTCATTCACCCAACTTTCGGCCATAAATGCCCACATCATTTGCCCGTGTTCTAATTTCATTGTGTGAAAGATCTACAAGTTGCACTATTTGATGTCTTTGTGGCATTTCCTTATAAATATGGACACTCATTTTGTGCACAGATGATATTTTCTAGAAATTCTTATGCATTATGTCATCCGTTGGGATAGGAGAATTTTTAATCTAAATTTTCTTTGGCACATATAAAAGAATTTTATTATTATTTCCTTCTCTAATGAATTTTATTTCATGGCATTTATAATAAATAACAAAACTTATGATTTACTCCCAATTCATTATTTGAACCGCTATATTGCTTGTATTAGCTTCTTCAAAAATATAGTTCATATGCATTTTGATCGAAATTTCCATCAAACTTTGAAATCAAACCTGCATATGCATTGTTTGAGCTTTGTATTTTTGTGGCATCCCTCTCTATGCTACGAGTCACGATGTGCACAATTGGTATTTCGTGTGGCACTTCCAACCATAAGTCGATTGTAAATGTCCACATCATTGGTCACATGCTCTAGGTTGTTTTGTTGGAAATATCTAAATTATCTTTGTCAGCTTGTTAATCCATGCCCTATGATCATTCAAACCTATTATGCGCAACTTCCAAGGTTACTCCACAATTTGAATTTTCATGCCATACTTCATGGGATAAAATTCAAATATTCATGCCATGGTTTTCGTGGTAGGGATATCATGCAAGTTTACTTTTCCATGTAATGAAAAATAATATTTTCTTTAAGACGTTATTTCTATCATGACATGTATTGTAAATTATACACAAATAACTTGTGGTAGAACATTGTGAAATCCAAATGTAGAACGATGGCGTACCAGATATGATGCAAACAAAATAGGTATAGTATAGATGCTAAGTCCTACAAATGCGATGAACAAATACATGAAGGAAAATGATGCAAAAATGAGATGTAAGAAAAACAAAGTGGGGCCTCTTTTATTAATGTTGCTTTTAATCTGGTTACAATACATCTCCCCCATCTATGTCTCAGAATTTTTGATACGATTCATTACATCAATGGATGGTACGCTTCCAGTGTCTTTCGCATGCCCACATTCGAAATGGGCGGGCCAAACATTGCCACCGCTTGTGTTCGTGTGTTCGTCATTCCTTGCTGCCCCTCCGGTGTTCTTAGTAGTGAGATCCTGCACATAGAAAAACAACAAACAGTTAATAGCATATGCGGATGTAGGAAAACATGCAATCCCCAAAGCCTCCGGCTAGTAAGTACATAAAATAGTAAAATGATGGTCAAAACATGTCATAATGAACCCAAAATTTTATAGAAGCATCAAGACATCATTAGGGACCCATTGCAAAAATAACAGTCAGGAAATCATGCATGGATTTCTAATCGCTTCAGGGTGGGACGATTAGGACTGTCACAAAATGTGCAAGAACGACCTTGCAAATGTCCTACCCATAGGCCTCCAAAACTCCTACAAACTTGGGGTTAGGCTAAAAGGGGTATTTTGAGATGACCCAGAAGGTCAGATTTGGCAGATTCTACCCAAATTATCTTGTATCTGAAGGCGCTCCCTGTATGTTAGTAAACACATAAAATGATAAAAACAAGGTCAAATCAAGTCAGAATACCATGAAACTTGAACAACAGCATAAGTACATGAAATATGACAGAATGTAAAAATAATAGTAAATAAATCATTTACAGATTTCTAATCACTCTAGGGTGGGACGATTAGGACTGCAACAGTGCGAGGGGCACCGGGGGTAGGACGCCCACCGTTTAGGGCTTAGTTTTGGCACCAATCCAAGTGTGATGGGTCCAAAAAATCCTAGGGGGTTGTGTCAATGAGTTTGGTGCGGGATTGTGGCCGATTGATTGGGTTTTGGGTCTAGATTGCGTTCCTAGTGTTCACCCGATAACCTCTTCCAAAAGAAAAATTAGGGATGTAGGAAGCACAAAGAGGAATGGGGGTATAATTTGGCAGCACTTCATTGCTCCAAATGCTCCAGCTCTATTCTCCTTTTGGGGTGAGGAGGCTCACATTTTTATAGACCTTAGGGTCTCCTTTGCATGTGCATGTGAGGGTGCCACTTGTCTCACCATGCCCTTTTGGGGGGGAGAAGATTCCTCCCTGATTTAGGGCCTCCATGATCAAGGCATGCTTTACTGGAGTCCCTCTCTCTGTTTTGAAATCGTTCCTCGCACTTGCATGCCTTGAAGGCGAAGTTGGGTGGCATATTTGGGCTGCCATTTATCAAGGCTTTAATTTTTGCCAATCAAACCTGCTAATCATCCCACCCTGGAGCGATTGTTGCTAATCGTCCCGGGGTGGGGTGAATAGGATTCTAATCGTCCCAAGGTGGGACGAATAGGGAGCAAAGTGCTTAAAAGGTGCCAAATTGACCTTTGACCTTCCAAAACTGATTTGGGAGTGGTTAGGACCACTTTTTAACCTCTGTAGGCTGCCCTAGGGGGTATGTATGCCAATTCGGTCAGTGCTTGTAGTCACATAATCGGATTGGTGATGTTTTGGTGTCTACAGATGCCCCTTTTTGGGATGCGCTGTGTGGCGCAGTGCTGAGAAAAAATACATGACCAAAACACTTAATTATTAGGGATTCTTAGTAACCTAACCAACTTTTGATGCCCCAAGAATGGAAAGGGTAAGCATTCTTGAATCCTTGCTTCTGATGAGCTAAGGAGCTTAACTCAAGTGTAATATTTTTTGTGAGGTGTACTTGATATTGGACATTGTTTAGTCATGAATAGGCAAAGGGCGCAACCTTTTGTCTGAGGAACCTTGTATTCATACTTCCAGAATACAAAGTGTTTGTTTAGCCTATGATTATTGCTTATTTTCTTCCCCAAGCAGGAGTGTGATTGTCTTTGTCAATTATTTTTTGAATGCATTCCATTTCCTTGATTGGGTGTGTATTTGTTGATTGGTGACTAAGTGTGACTACTCCTTCAAGCGACGAATCGATGAGGGAATGACAAAATTGAGAAATGTGATGAATCACTTGACCTAAGATGACATTTGTAAGGGTGCCTTTAGTTGTTTTTATTTGAACCCTTATGCAGTTTTGTAGCAATCGGACCTATTTTTGGTGGGTTTTGACCCTTTTTGTTGATGCCTATTGGGGTAGAAATTATACCAAAATCCTCCTTCCCGTGGAGCGGTTCGGCTATGCTAGCCTTATTAGGGAGTAGGATAGTGATAATTTGTGACCCCGACGGCAGTGTTTCATGCCATGAATGTCAGGTGCAGAGGCACCTTTGTTCAACAGATTTATTGTTGTTTTTGGTGCATTTTTTGGATGCAGTTTTTGTTGCTTTATTTCTTGCTCTGTAATCATCCTAGGGTGGGACGAATACCAATTTTGCAATCGTCCTAGGGTGTGATGAGCACAAACTAGAGTGCACATCCTAGGGTGGAACGATTACAAGCCTAATAGCCTATAAAAGGACTAAAACTAGGTTTTGGGCTCATTTGCAACATTTTTTTCTTGGCGATTTGGAGCAATGAGGAGGAGGAGTGCGAGTTTGCATAGCGGAGCGCTGCTGAAATTTCATGGACATCATGAGTGCGAGAACTGGATCTTCGAGTGGAGGAGCCAAGGCGAGACCGGTATGATGTTCCTTCTCCTTGCCTGTTATTCATTTTTGTTTTATATGAAGTTAAAAACTTACATATAAATGTTTGTTTGTAGTACTTTGTTTTTATCCATATATCAAGTTGAAAACCTAATATATGATTTGTTTTTATTATTTTTGTTGTTTTTTTTTGCATTAATATTAAGGTTGAAACCCTAATATTAATTTTTATATTGTTTTTGTTTTATTTTGTTGACTATTTGTAGATTAAGTTCAAAACCCTAATACACAACTGTTATCTGTACTTTGTTTGTGTTTGTGTTTAGGTTTAAAACCCAACACGTTGTCATTTTATTTTGTAGATTTTGCTTATGTTAAGGTCGAAAACCTAGTATGATTTTTTTTGTTTTATTTCATTTTTTTGTTCATACTAAGGTTGAAACCCTAGGATGATTTTTTTGTTTGTTTGATTTCATTTTTTTGTTCATACTAAGGTTGAAACCCTAGGACAATTTTGTTTTATTTTGTTTTTTGTTTTGTTTTTGTTTTTGTATAGTTATTTTTATGTCTGATGTCATTGTTGTACATTTTGTTTTTTTATGTTTCTATACTTTTGTTGTACTTTTGCTATACAATTATTTTCTTGTACTTGGTTGTTCTTCTGTATAGTTTTATTGTAATGTTTTTGTTTATATTAAGTATGTACTTAATATATTTTGCTTTTTATTGTTTTTTAGGTTGTGAAGAGTCGGTATCGCCAACCGACTATTTTCTCTAATGCCAGGGATGCCTTGACAGTTGGGGATTGGGAGTGGCTTTATGCCCTTGGGCTCAAGCACGTGACACGTCTGGAGCCTATGGTGGGGGATCGGGCATATTTGATTGCCCTAATCAATATATGGGATCCTCACACCAACACTTTTCATCTTCCAATAGGGGTTATGACTATGACTCTAGAGGATGTGTATCGAATTCTACGGATTCTAATAGATGGACTGCCTATCCAGATGACCCACCGGGACCAATGGACAACAGTACTAACATGGTGTTTTTGTCGAAAGAGGGAGATGGGGGTGGAGAGGGTTGTGGAGAGGGTAGAGGTTGACTGCCAGATAGGCGGTATTCTGGTGCGGTGGTGGTTGGAGAAGGGCGTATTAGGGGTGAGGCATGCTTTACTCATGGCCCTCATTTCCAATATGTTGCTTCTTGACTCCTCAGGTGCAAGGTTCCCTTGGAACCTGCTGGAGTTGGTTTTCACTTTGGTGGAGTGTCCTACATCAGCTCCACTTATTATGAGATGGGGTTAGACATTGTTGGCACAACTATACTATGAGCTATACGAGGTCCACTTTCGGAGGCAAAATGGGATCAGGTGCAGCTATCTCTTGTAATGCTAGGGGTGGCAGCACAACTATGGAGTGGTCGCAGGGTTTACATTGGACCACTCGAGGTGAGATGGTGGATCGGGAGATTGGGTATACCAATTTATGGCGACGATCAGAAGAGCATGGACAGAGTTGGTGGCATGCAAGTGACGTAGGTCACTATACTGATGCCTTCTCTCATATAATGCTAGGGTAGGTTTTTTGGCAACCATACTAGGACTGTCCAGCCTGTCCTGAGGTTGGAGAGTGGCTTCGACGTGTGCAAAGGGGTAAATGGCTGATTGGGCGGCACGAGAGGGACATAGCAGAGTACTTTCCATATGCCTAGGTGACATGGTAGTTTGGGGTGCACCAGGGATTGCCTAGTGATCCCTTGATCTATCGACATCGTGGTGATGAGAGGACCCTAGTCTGGCCTATCATTGAGCCACTAGGTGAGGGGTATGATGTAGTTATTGATTTACCCAACATGGACAATGTCAAGGTAACTGTAGAGTATGATCGGTGGTGGACTATGCGGCGATGGTAGGGTGAGGGGCCTTTAGGAGGCGTGGATACAGCATCAGTAGGAGGTGGGGGTGCAAAAGCACCAATGGAGGGTTGGAGGGCTCCGTTGGATGATACAAAAATGGTGGAGGTCGATGAATTCACTAGTGATGGAGATGATGTGGGGGTTCCAGAGCAGCCAGATGTACAAGATGTCTCGAAGCAGTGGGTGTCAGAGCAGTAGGTCATCCCGAAGGTGCCCATGCCTCAGGATATCTCAGGGGATGTGGAGGTTGGGTTTTGTGCTGAGATAGCATGATTGGAGGGTCTCTTACGAAGATGGGAGGAGGAGCATAAAGATGTTTTGTAGGAGAGGGATCTCCTGTGGTCTTAGTTGGCACAATGGGACAACGCATTGGTTGTGTATCATCGAAGAGATATGGAGTGGGGGTGGTACCAGGTAGAGTTAAAGACAAAGGTTGTTCGCCTCGATGGACAGTTGCCTGAGATCGATGGAGGTGGTTCGTCGCACCTTATGAGAGACAATGAGACTAAGCATTTTGCATCATCTCATCATAGGCGGCTAGGTGAGGGTAGTATTGGTGGTTAGGGTGCGAGGGCTAGCAGTAGCCACCTTGAGAGGTCCCATAGGACCTATACTACTGGGGTAGTTCCAGTCACACCGATCCTACGTGATCATGATGGTCGACTCCCTAGGCTTTGGGGATTTTGAGTTTTTGGTTTTTTGTGAGGTCAGAGGACCTTCTTATTGTAGCTTGAGGGCATTTTGACTCGATATATATACATGACTCATTTTTGGTTTGATGATATGCTTGTCGTGGTTTATTGTTCTTTTTTGCATGTTTATTTATGTTGATGTATGAATATTCTATTATGACTACGAATGATGTTAGCTATATGATATATATGTATGCATATGGAATGGATGGAATGATTTGTTGGTATACAGGCGATAGCACCATAGACTGTACATGATTTACTGGCTTTTTGTACTATGTGATTGATGTATGGAATAACTTTGCATTTGTTTTTTTTGTTTTGTATTTTTTGATGGTGATGTAAGTAATGACATGTACAACAATTGTTTTAGAATGTAGTTAAGGTTTTTCTGAGACTCGTATGCTTTAACTAACTAACCAATACTATACATTATCTTACAAGACTTTCAAACAAGGTACGAATCATAATTGAGTTTGACCAAGTTATTTCACATCCCTGTGTGTGCGATTGAGTTTGTTTATGTGGTATTCGTAAGGATACCGCTAGTGCCAGGTAGGCTGTCCACCAAACCTGTACTGAGGATCACCTAATTAGCTCCACTAACTCCTTTATTGTATTTAGTAAGATTAATCTATGGTGTAATCTAGGACACCATAAGCTAGCTCGTCCACATGCACACATTGGTCTATACACACACAACGCTAATGTGATAGACATATCATCATGCATTTAGGATACTGCTATTGCCAGGTAGGCTATCCACCAAACTCGTAATGAGGATCACCTAAATGGTTTTTTGAATGCTGAGAATTCCAGAGATTCAATCTCAGGTGGCTTTCGGTTGTTCAATTTATTTGGATACTTGCTCTCACATATAGTGATAAAAATCACTGTTTATTTTTCTCTCTTTTTTTCATGAGCAAGGGGTTTGAGTAGTGGTGATAACCACTGTTATTTTTTTTATTTTTGCCTTTTGAGGATTTAGATTTTCAATTTTTATTTCAAAGTTGAGCTCGTGGTTTTTCGGCTTGTGAATGGCGTTGATCCTTTAGGCCTTGGGGATGACTACCCATCCTTCTCAAGGACGTGTAGTATGAATCCTTATGACTTTGGGGATCAAAGGTGGTTGGGAATTTTGCTTTGGAATGACATTGATCTTTTAGGCCTTGGGGATGACTACCCATCCTTCTCAGGGACGTGTAGTATGAATCCTTACAACTTTGGGGATCAAAGGTGTTGGGGAATTTTGATAGTGGACTTTTGGGATTTTGCTTCATGAATGGCATTGATCCTTTAGGCTTTGGGGATGACTACCCATCCTTCATAGGGATGTGTAGTACGAATCCTTATGACTTTGGGGACCAAAGGTGTTTGGAATTTTTGATAGTGGTGAAAACCACTATTTATTGTGGGGAATTGGATGGGGAAGATCTTGTACTTTTTTTAATTCTCAACATTCTTGAACCATTCGCATAGGGGGATGAGCAGGATAATATTTCACCTATGGTACCCTAGATTGCTTTGTAGGTTTTGTCTTTCATTCACACAACTTGGGAATTTTTATGTGTTTTAAGCTTGTGTTGGGATGCTATGTAACAAGGCGTGATCCAAGTAAAACTCTACCTTGTAAAAAACGGTCTGACTTTGTACAAAATTTGACTAGAAATCTAAAGAAATTTGAATGATGAAAACCCTAAAGACATTAGAAGACAACTGACTATGATATGGCAAAAATGGGAAGGGCATTATTCTTGATGGATCTTTTACAAAATGGACTAAATTTGGAAAATGATGGAATTTTCGAGTAATTACAGTCTATGGCGCTTTTGACATGTATGACCGGAAAATAGGCAATGTATGTATGTGATGCCTAATGCAACTTTTCTTTTCCTTTTTTGTGTTTTGATTTTTAATAATATGCATGAAAATGAGATGCAATTTTTTTTGTTATTTTTGATTATCTATTGTTTTTGAATATTCGTTATGGATGGTTGAACCCGAATGGGTGCAGACCAAGTGACTATTACGGATCCTTGGAGGCTTGACCAAAGGGATTATAGATACCTTTGGGATGTTTTGGGTGACCAAGTGATTGTGGGAACCCCTGGAGCTTTTGGTTTGACCAAAGAGATTATGGATACCTTTGGGGCGTTTTAGGTGACCAAGAGGTTATGGGAACCCTTGGAGCTTTTGGTTTGACCAAAGGGATTATGGATACCTTTGGGGCATTTTGGGTGACCAAGCAATTGTGGGAACCCTTAGAGCTTTTGTTTTGACCAAAGGAATTAAGGAAACCTCTGGGGTGTTTTGGGTGACCAAGCGATTGCGGGAACCATTGGAGCTTTTGGTTTGACCAAAGGAATTATGGATGCCTTTGGGGCATTTTTGGGTGACCAAGTGGTTATGGGAACCCTTGGAGCTTTTGAGGTGGGCTATGGCTTGCTAAATGTTGAATGGCCTCAAATTACTGATGTTGAAGGGTTATAGTTCCTTGATTCCTTCGAGAGAGGCAAGCCGGTATGTTCCAGGTCCTATTTTACTATCAATTACATAAGGACATAACCAATTTACCATGAACTTGTCCCTTAAATGGGGTGGCAAGTTAGAATTTTGTTGGTTCTTTTTTAAGACCAGGTCACCAACCTGAAAGTCCCTCGGTGAACTTTCATGTTGTATGCTTTCTTAAGTCGCTCTTGATAGATACGTAAATGCTTGAGAGCATTGACACGTCGTTCATCGAGTAACGTAAGCTGGTCTAATCGGGCCTACCGTGTAGTGTCATCATTGATGAACTCTTGCATTGATATGCACAAGGAGGGTATTTCCAACTCGAGGGGCCTAACTGCCTCAGAGCCATACACTAGCAAAAATGGAGTTGCCCTAGTGGGCATTCGAATGCTAGTGTGATAAGCCCATAGGGCAAGTGGTATTTGGATGTGCCAATCCTTATGATTATCTATGACCATCTTTTTAAGTATGGCAACTAGCATTTTTTTTTACGCCTCTACTTGCCCATTTGCCTGTGGATAATAGGGTGTCAAAAAATTGTGTTGAATTTTGTACTTTCCTGTCAAAGCACACACATATTTGTTCTTAAATGACATCCCATTATCCGAGATGATCTTGGATAAAATACCAAAATGACATGTGATGTTATGTAAAATAAACAGCACAATGCGGGGCCCAGTCGTAGAGGTAAGCGAAATTGCTTCCACCCACTTAGTGAAGTATTTTGTGGCCATTATGATAAACGTGTGATGACCTGACGACACAGGGGAGATATTTCCAATGTGATCTAAGCCCCACTGTGAAAATGACCAAGCCAATTGGATCGCCTGCAAGGCCTAAGAAGGTACGTGTGTTAATTTAGAATGGTGTTGACACTTCACACACTTATACACATATGCACAACAATCTCGCTCTAAAGATGGCCAATAATAGCCCATGCAAATAATGCGCTTGGTGATGGCCATACCGCTGAAGTGGCCACCGCACATACCATCGTGCGCTTGGGTGATCACCCAAGTGGACTCCTGCTAGTCCAAGCAATGGAGGAGGATCCCTTCGTAGCTCTAATGATACAAAATGTCTCCTAGCAAGACATGTTTTGTCGCTTTCTGTTTGAATGATATTTTCATGGCATGTGATAATCCAAGTGGGAGGCTACCTAACTTGAGATAGTCTCTTATGGGTGTGTACCAATCTTGCTGATCAGAAACCTTGATGGTATGAATGACCGATCCCTCTTGAAGTTCATCCCTAGCAAAAGCTGAGTGGGAAAGAACTTGTAAAAATAGCGTTGTGTTGCTATTAAGAGGGGTTAGAGAGAACAAAGACCCCTAGTTGGCGTGATTCAGACTATCATGGATTCGAGAGAACCTATCCTGAGATGGTTTGATTTGGATCAGGTGGATTCCTGGCATTATGTCAGAGCTTGCATGCTCCATCACAGATTACGATAATGTTTTGAATTGAATGGTTGTCATCTCACCAGAAGGGCCTTACGGTATTAGTGACCTCAAGGAGGCCAGTGTCCACAAAATGATTCGATGATCGATGGAGTGCCTTGATGTTGTACCATTCAAGCTTTGCCAAGAATTTATCCACAAGGGCTTTGTAGGCCTGCAAAACTAGGCATTTGCATTGGAATGCTCCTTTCACTTGGTTGACAATTAACAGCGAATCACAAAAGATATTCAAGCATTTTATGTTCATGGTGATGGCTGTCTGAAGACCTATGAACAAGGCTTCGTATTCAACATTGTTATTTGTGCATGAGAAATCAAGTTTAAATGATAAAGGCATTGGAGCCCCTTACGGTGTGAAAAACATGATTCTCGTGCCACCCCCTTGCTCACATTTAGAACCATCAAAAAATAAGGTTATGTCGGCCTGTGACTTAGACTCATCAAAATCTAGTGATTCTGAGACATGGAAGACCCCATCATTGGGTAGCTCTATGGTCAAAGGTTGATTTTCTTCAAGAGGAGCCTCTGCTAGTTGATCGGCGATGACTTGACCTTTGATGGACTTTTGTCCAATGAATTCAATGTCAAACTCCATCAACAACATGATCCATTTTGTCATGCGACTACTATGATAAGTACGACTCATCATGTACTGCAATGGATTCTCCTTAGACATAACATATGTCATATTGCTCAGCATGTAATGGCATAGCTTTTTGGTGGCAAATACCATCGCTAAGCATAACTTCTCAATGTATGCATAGTTAAGTTCATAACTGACCAGGGTGCGGCTAAGATAATAATTAGCCTGTTATTTATGTAATTCATTTTTTTGGGCTAGCATGGTGCCTAGTGCCACCTTAGTAGCTGAGATGTATAAGTAGAATGACACTCCTGGTCTAGGTGGTGCCAATACTGGCAACGAAGCCAAGTACTATTTGATGTCATCGAAGGCTGACTGACACTCGTCATACCAATGAAATGCTACCCCCTTGTGTAATAATTTATTCATGGGTCAACACTTGTCAGATAACTGCGCTATGAAGTGCTTGATCAACACGACCTTACCCTACAAGATTCAAAGCTAGCTGATGGAGGTTGGAGGAAGCATTTCAAGGATTGCCTTGACTTTATTTGGATCTACCTCGATGCCTCGTTTTTAGACTATGAAACCCAAGATTTTTCCAGATGCAACACTAAATATGCACTTCTTGGGGTTTAGCCTAACCTTGTGTTCGATGAGGCGATCAAGGATCTTGCATAAGTCATCGAGATGATTTTGGTGCAAAAGAGATTTGGCCAACAAATCATCCATATAATATTCCAAAGTTTTATGCATGTGATCATGGAAGATGTATGTCATAGCACATTGGTAGGTGGCGCCAACATTTTTAATGCCAAAGGGCATGACCTTATAAAAAAATGTCCCCCAAGACGTCGTGAACACCATTTTTAGTTGATCATCGAGATTGATACGAATCTGGTTATATCCTGAGAAACCATCCATGAGGGAAAGCATTTCATGGCCTGTTATAGAATCTACCAATGCGTCGATGCTAGGCAAGGGGAAATCATCCTTAGGACTTGCTTTGTTTAAATCTCAAAAATTGATGCATATGCAAATCCTCCTGTTAGGCTTTTTGATGGGTACCATGTTGGACAGCCATGGTGGGTAATCCACGCAGATGACAAAATGTGCATCCAAAATCTTTTGTAGCTCTTCTTGGACCATTATGGCCACTATTGGGTGCATCTTACGTAGCTTTTTCTTGACTAGCTTGACTGTTGGATCAAGTGTTATATTATGCATGACTAGTTGCGGGTCTAGCCCCGACATGTCTTTGTAGGACCATGCAAAAACCTCCTTATTATATTTAAGAAGGGCAATGTAATTGGCTTGCTCTTCAGGGTATAGAGTTACCCCCAGCTTGATTATTTGTGGATTCATTGGATCATAACCGATGTCTACGTCAATTGTTTCTTTGACTGACATGTGGGATCCGTACTCCAACTGGTGTGGCATTAGGATCAGGTGGATATCATTTGCTGAATTTAGATCTACGTTGGGAATGTCAGGTTCCTCTTCAGCATGAAAGATATCCTGAGTCTGTCCTAGGGTGAAATGAAACATCTCACCACAAGGCTAGTACTCTGATGGGGATGGTGGTGTGTCAATGTAAACCTAGTCTATGGCACCTAGGTCTAGATACAATGGTCATGTTGGATCAACTGGATTGCAGATGGGGGTGGTTAAATAAATGGAGATCATGTTGATGGATTGAGTTTGGTCTCCATTACTGCATGGGTGTTGATTCTGACATCCTTGGTGATCCTTGTGCCCCGAATTTGGCTCTGTGGGTACTGGCACAAAAATATCGGTCCTATGCACAGAAAAAAGGATAAGGTCTGCCTTAGGCATTGATGGCCCTATAGGGTCTCTAGGTGTGAGGTGCTATGTGTATGCCCGTAGTGGTGGATGAAGCACTTGGTTTAACTGTACTTGTTTAAATGCCACCTATGCCTTGGTCCCATATTTAGATGTTCAAACATACCATCGATGTCTATGGGGTATTTCTATTGCCTCATATGGTTGAGATATGCCATCTCAGTCTCATCCTCATAGTCGCTATCAAATATCCATAGGCCTTCATTGGCTCCAAAAACTATGTGCCCCTTTGGCTGGTATAGCCTCCCACTAGGCGTTTCTTGATCACTTGGCCTTATGGCCGGTATGGGAGGCTCATTTTGTTCGAGCATGTTGAGTTGGTCCCTTCTGGGTTGTTTCACTCTCTATGGGAGGGTTGGATTCTCTGGAGGTGGCAATTTCCTGATTGGAACATTAAAGGGGAACATTGCCATGAAGTCCTCCTAGTAGTTGTCAATGGGTGTCACCTACGAGTGATTGCTATCAGAATCAAACGGGTCCCAAGGTGCTACCTCATAATCTGACTCATCTTTCGGATACCTCCCTTGATTTTGTTCATATCCTTCTTAGAGGTTACTACTTGAACTTTCCCCTTCCTCGATCAAAGGGGACGGGTTGTTGAGGTCAACAAGGTTTGTTGTTAACAATGGAAATAATTCCCCAATGTGTATGTAGTGTTGGGATTGGCATATGGATCTTGTGTCAACCCATCCCTGTTGCCTAAACCTAAGCCTTGCATGGTTTCTATCAATATGTTGAGGGACAAAGGGTGGTTGAACCCTATTCCTAATTTATCATATAGCATCTGGTATCTTGGTTGACAAATAATGTGCATTCCTTGTTCATATCTACCCAATCCATATCCATGCCAATTACATTGGTCTAGGTATTTCAAGGTGAATTCTAAGTTGGATAGATAGTCAATATTCTCAGCAAATGGCTCTTCGTCCTCTTCCTCTTGTAGGTAAGGTTCAATGCCATTCTCGAGGCCCCCATATACAAAGTTGGTCTAATTTTGTGGGTAGCCTAAAGGGACGATAGTGCCGATGGGGAGGCGAGGTCTCCCCATGTCTTGCATGGATTCGAGTGTGGGTGTTGCCACAATGTTCTACACTAGGTACTCCCCCAGGCCCATATTGGCCATTTCAATGGTAATCATTGGTGGTTGAGGGGGAGGGAATGGAAGTTCTCCCTGAGTCCACTCCATGTTGGGTGAATCAAGTGTCTCGAATTCCATTCGGTTGGGCACCTCCTCTATAGAGATGGTTGAGACTAATGGTGGTGCCTCCTCTAGGGGCTTCTTCCCGTTGTCCTTCGATGTGGCCACCATAGGTGGCATTGTTGGTGAAGGAATAGACAACGAAGATGGGCCAGGTTGGTGAGTTGAGGGACTTAACAAAGGGGATGTAGGAAGAATCGAACCCTGAGTGGATGGATTCAATTGAAAGTCCAAATGTGTCGATGGGAGGGTCAATTGTGGCATCAACTGCACCGTATTGCAAAACTTAAAGGGCTCTAAGTCTGTTGGGACTACATGTACTTGCCCTTCATATGTGTATTTGAGGCATTTATGGGCTATCGAAGGGACACACTTCATGTCCTTGATCCAAGGCCGACCTAGCAAGATATTGTAGGCCATCTCACCCTCAAGGATGTGACACAACATAGGAATGGTATTTTTTCCTACTTGGATGGGTAGGACAATTGTGCCAACCATAGAGCATAACGCGTCGTTGAACGCTTGAAGAGTGTAAGTGGATGCCACAATGTGGGATGCTGGCAACTTAATATGTTTTAATGCCGCTATCATTATTATGTCGCTAGATGAGCCAGTGTCCACCAATACCCTCTTGAATGGAATCTTGTTGACCCACACGATAACGTGCAGGGGTGGATCCACCATATCATCAATCACCACTATCAGTTCGTCTTCCCTAAAATTTATGACTGGTTTTATGCATTGTATCACATGTCCCACAAAGTTTTTGAAAGAATTAGGTTTGTGGGGCTATAGCTCAATGGATTTGAGTATCTCCATCAGAGCCTCCCGATGGGGCGATGATTGTTGGATGAGCTCATAAATGGAGAGTCTATCCAACGTGGTCCTTAAAATTTGAGTAAGCTTAGTCCGAATCATGGCCACTATTCTAGGTGGGGGAGGTTGTGTAGGGTGTTGTGGAGGTTGTGACGTTGAAGGAACATCTCCTACAGCTGCAGCGGGTGCAGCCATGTTTGGGTATCTTTTGTTCCATGTCATGATGCTTATCATCCCCACGTATCCTTGCATGGGGCAGTTTTGTATTACCTTGTTCACTTGTAAAGTTTTTTCCTGCGTGTCATGGGCAAGTAGGGGGTCTTTGAAGGCTTTCATCTATTGGTTTCTCAGCGCTACGGGATTATCTACTGCGAGCATTTTGTTGTCTATCAAGTCTTGCACTAAGTTTTTGAATTTCCAATAAGTGAAGATGTCGTGTCCTTTCTATCGGTGAAATCTAAAATATAAGCCTTCCCTATAGCCCTTGGTTTTTGGTGCATTGGGGTCTATGGGTCGACTTTTCGACAATTTTATTAGGTTTTCCACAAAAAAATGATCAAAAAAGGAGTCTCTAGACTCCGTGAATTGTGTGAATTATCGCTTAGGGCGACGCTATTAATTTTGCTCTTGTTTGCAATTTTCCTTTTCATAGTCATCAAGAGGAACTGCCTGATAATTAGCCTTTGGGGGCTGTGTTGTTTTTGCAGGCTTTGGTATATTTATGGCAACCTGATTGACTGCGGTAGGTTTCGGTTGCATGGGCCCAGTTTTGGCATTTTTGGTCCACTCTTTCTTGCGTGGCTTGGCAATCTTTCCATATTGAATTTTGATCTCCTCAATTATCCTAGATTGTGCCAAGGCTTCTTCAAGGGTGGCATATTGCTGCAGCTACAATAGCATAGAAATTGACTTTATGCAACTCTTTGAAAACATTTGAGTCATGTCGACCATGGGAGGGAGGTAAGGTAGCTTTGAAAGCAATGTCCTCCACCGATTCCCATAAGCAGCTATGGTCTCATCATCATACTTCTTAAGGCTAGCTAGATCGCTTAAGGATGCCTTCTTCTTGGTGTTGAAGGAAAAACGTTCAAGGAACGCGTCCACTAGCTAGTCTAGATTATTGATGCTATGCTTCGACAACTGGGTAAACCAATTTGAGGCAGGGCCTACGAACGTGGTTATAAATGTTCTCAGAAGCAATGCATCATTATCCTAAATGCCAAAGCATTGACTCAAGAACCTTGTTACATGCTATTGGGCATCCTCATCCCCTATGAAAATTGCCAATTGAGGCATTTTGAAGTGGTCGAGGTATGGGGGTGCTAGAACTGAAGGATGCACAGGGTTACTACGGAGCTGGTGTAAGGAGGGCTTTTGGGGCCCCGAAGTCATAGTCTCCATAGAATATAAGCATTCTAATAGTGCTTTGTATGCATCAGAGGATTTGATTTCCTCTTCTTTGGTTTATTCCCATTATGAATTATGAGGAACTTGAGGCCTATGGAGGGGTAGCTGGGTAGTGCCCCACCTAACTTGGTAGGGCATTTCAGCCCTCTCTTCTTCTTGCTCAAATTCCTCATAGGCTTCTTGAGGAGTTTTTGGGCATGACCTATAAACATGGACGGGTGCCCATGAAATACGTCTGTTATTGGTTCTAGGAGTGGCCTCCTACTCAGGTCTAGGAGGTCTTGGAGGCAACGCTTGATAAGTTCGTGGAGACCTGTCCCATACTAAGGGGTTGTGCCTTTCATAAATTTATGTTCTATGCATGCGAGGGGTTGGAATCCTCTCATGCATAGTGTTCTGGAGAAACTCATCTGTCTAGAATTGAATGCACTCTTTGTTAAGATGATATAGTTGCTCTAACTATTGTTGATCTTGCCTAAGCTGCATGATTTGCGCTTGGCAGAAGCCTATTTGGCAAATGCCAAGTCGATTTGTTCTATCGTCCTAGGTCTAGGAGGTCTAGATGCCTCCCCTACATATCTATATTGGTCATGGTGATTCAAGATCTATATGGGTCACTTTCCTCTGTCGAAGTTAGCAACATTCACCTGAGGCTCTGGCCTCAATAGGTGATCTTGATAATTAGCAGGTCCAGAGGCAAATTGCTCTCGTGTGATGTATTGCTCTTAAGGAATATATTGGTTTTCCTCATGCTCCCTTTCATATATGTGCAAGGGATGGGTGGAGTTGGCTCACCCTACCTGAAGAGCCTTGTGCTCTATATTTGGCCTATTAGTTCTAACAGTAATGAGGGGTAGAGGAAGAATGATATAATCATGTGGCCCCCCTTATGAACCCTATGCTTCTCTAGCACTTCATTGCGTAGTGGCCACTCATAATGAGTGTCTAAGGGAGCCTTCCCATGTGTGTACTCCTCTAGAGAGGGTTTGTGTTGAACAGGAGTGTCCCTCAAAGGGGTGCCTCTATAGTACTTTTTTGTAGTGGCATAATGTGGACTACGTTGTGGGTCAGGCTGCCAAGGTGGTATAACCAAGTCCTTGGGGCTATAACGGAGGTGATTTCTGCCTCCTTGTATACTTTCCACAACTTCTGCCCATGATTGGGGTTGGCTACGGGTATACACCATGGTGGTGGTCTTTCTAGAAAGATATGTATATTTTTATCTCCTTTACAAAATTTTTATGCTATACCAAACAAAAGGGGAGCACACACGCAAAGAAATGATTCTCTCTTTTACAGATTAAATGTTTGCCCTAGATCTGGTCTAATGTGTTTAATTTTTGTTATGCGAATATTGTAAAGGAAACTTTGTTATACATGCATAATGAGGGCTCTTGTATCTCCAAAATGGTCACCCCTTCAATATACCATTGCTATGCCGTTATACCGAACCTCTCAATATACCCGCCCTTATGTGAGGGAAACTATTGGTATGCAAGAGCAGAACAGTACATGGAACATAGGTGGTACGGAAAAGGGATCACTCTATTTTTGAAAACTACCATAGAAGACTTATCCTCAGGCATAGGGAATCACCCCCGTTACACTTGGTCAACTTTCGTCAAGATTTACATCTAGCAACAGTCGCGATCAGGGTATATGTATGCAAAAATCCAAGCCAAGGTGGTGATGAAATCCATCATTGATCTTGATCAAGTGTTGGGGTATTAAGACCAACTCCTTGATGTTAATTTTATTAGGTGGTGTGTGGGTGGTTCCTTTTAATCGTGTAAAGAAAGAAAACATACTACAAAAGATGATTTTCACTAATGCAATGCTTTAAATTACGTTTTATCTTTCAAAAACAATTAGCAACAAAAAGGAAATCACAAAACCTACCTAGAACTGAAGCCTATGATGAGGACTTGCCACTTGTGCAAGTATCATGCAAGCAAATCAGATAATATTGCATTCATAATCAAGTTCCTTCCATTTAATTTACTCTATGTTTTTATTTTCTTTTTCTTATTGCAAGAAGGAAAACAAACTACTTAACTTTTCTATGCAAGCAAAGAAAATAAAAAATTGCAGAAATAGAAAACAGAAAAACATAGGATGTTCATAAAACCTACCTCCTCTCTATCTAAACCAGATGCCTCTAAGTTTCTGCTCAAAAAATGCACAGAGCTCTAATTGTCCTGGGGTGGGACAAATAGCAAGTTTGCATTCATCATAGTGTGGTATGAATACATATTTATCCCAGGGTGGGATGAATAGCAGGTTTGTATTTGTCACAGGGTGGCACGAGTAGTAGTCCAGCGCCCGAAGGAGTAACACCTGTAAGGAAAACCATAAAACTTGGATCAAAAACCTAATATTAATAGTAGGGGATAGGTTCCCACCATCATCTCCACTGAAATCTGAATGCATAATGACGGTATACCAGATATGATGCAAACAAAATAGGTATGGTATAGATGCTAAGTCCTACAAATGCAATGAACAAATGCATGAAGGAAAATGATGCAAAAACAAGATGTAAGAAAAACAAAGAGAGGCCTCTTTTATTAATTTTGCTTTTAATATAGTTACAATATGTCTCCTCCCTCTAGGGCTCAGAACATTTGATACATTTCATTATATCAATGGATGGTATGCTTCCAGTGTCTTTCGCATGCCCATATTCAAAATGGGCGGACCAAACATTGTCGATGCTTCTGTATTTGTGTTCATCATTCCTTGATACCCCTACGGTGTTCTTGGTAGTGAGATATTGCACATAGAAAAATAGAAAATAGTTAATAGATTATGCAGATGTAGGAAAACATGCAATCCCCAAAGCCTCCGGCTAGTAAGTACATAAAATAGTAAAACAATGGTAAAAAAATGTTATAATGAACCCAAAATTTGATAGAATCATCAAGACATCATCAGGGACCCAATGCAAAAATAAAAATCAAGAAATCATGCATGGATTTCTAATCGCTCCAGGGTGGGACGATTAGGACTATCACAAAACATGCAAGAGTGACCTTGCAAATGTCCTACCCATAGGCCTCCAAAACTCCTAAAAACTTGGGGTTAGGTTAAAAGTGGTATTTTGAGATGACCCAGAAGGTCATATTTGGGATATTCTACCCATATTATCATGTATCCGAAGGTGCTCCCTGTATGTTAGTAAATGCATAAAATGATAAAAACAAGGTCAAATCAAGTCAGAATACCATGAAACTTGAACAGTAGCATAAGTACATGAAATATGATAGAATGCAAAAATAACAGTAAAGAAATCATTTACAAATTTCTAATCACTCCGGGGTGGGATGATTAGGACTGCAGTAGTGCGAGAGGCACCCAGGGGCAGGACGCCCATCGTTTGGGGCTTAGTTTTGGCACAAATCCAAGTGGGATGGGTCAAAAACCTCCTATGGGGTTGTGTTTATGATTTTGGTGTGGGATTGTGGCTGATTTCTTAGGTTTTGGGTCTAGATTGCGTTCCTAGTGTTCACCCGATAACCTCTCTTCCAAAAGAGAAATTAGGGATGTAGGAAGCACAAAGAGGAATGGGGGTATAATTTGGCAGCACTCCATTGCTCCAAATGCTCCAAATATGTTCTCCTTTTGGTTTGAGGAGGCTCAAATTTTTATAGACCTCAGGGTCTCCTTTGTATGCACATTCGAGGGTGCCACTTGTCTCACCATGCCCTTTTTGGGGGAGATAATATTCCTCCCTAATTTAAGGCCTCCATGATCAAGGCATGCTTGACTGGAGTCCCTCTCTCTATTTTGAAATTTTTCCTCACACTTGCATGCCTTGAAGGTGAAGTTGGATGGTGGATCTAGGCTGCCATTTGTCAAGGCTTGACTTTTTTCCAGTCAAACCTGCTAATCATCCTACCCTGGAGCGATTGCTGCTAATTGTCTCGGGGTGGGGCGAATAGGATTCTAATCATCCCATGGTGGGACGAATAGGGAGAAAAGTGCTTAAAAGGTGCCAAATTGACATCTGACCTTCCAAAACTAATTTGGGAGTGGTTAGGACCATTGTTTAACCTCTAAAGGCTACCCTAGGGGGTATGTATGCCAATTCGATCAGTGCTTATAGCCACATAATCGGATTGGTACTATTTTGGTGTCTACACTTTGAATATTTATGTGTAAATTTACCATGTCAAAGTCTTTATAAATGAGAAATAATAAAAATCACCTTGCATTATTTTATTCTTCCTTGACACGTGTCCTCAGCCATGCGTGAATCGAAGATCTTTTATACTCAAAAAATGTTTATGGCATGTGCTACAGATGCTGTCTACGAACAATGTTTACATAAGTTATTTATAAAAAATATATACAGAACCTATTTACATAATTTTTCTACATAACCTTCCTATATAATCCATCTACAGAATCTAACTACAGAAAACATTTACAAAAACCATCTATAGAAGTTGTCTACATAAAATGCAATTGTAGAGTTGAGAGAATACTATTGGCAATTTTGGATACTTTGGGTACATTGCATTTGCTCAAGTATATAAGTTGTCATTGATGTCAAGAAGCTTTTGAAGGAATTTGATTTGATGTCAAATAATTTTTTTTGATGAAGGTTACGGCATGACAGTTTCAAAGGTCTTTTGCAAACCCCAAGCTAACAGGTTTGAGAGAAAGATCTCGCAAATAAAAGTATCATAATTTCGTGACAATTTGCAAGAGGAAGTGTACGGATGAAAAAGTGTCATGATTTCATGACAAGTTCGAGAGAAAGAGCTCACAAAGAAAAAGTGTAGCGATATCGTGACATGTCGGGTTTTCACAACCCAAAGAAAAGAAAAGCGCTAAGGAGAAAAAGTGTCATGATATCGGGACATGTCAGGTTTTCACGACCCAAAGAAGAAAAAATAGGTAAGGAAGAAAAGTGTTGCGATATCGTGACATGTCGTATTTTCGTGACTTAAGCAGGAGAGAGTAAGCAAGTTAGAAAAGTGTTGCGATATCGTGACATGTCAAAATTTTGTGACTGAAAGAGCAAAGAAAATGTACGAAAGCTAAAAGCATCGTGATTTCATGATGGGTTGCAAAGAATGCATACGGATGCAAAAAGTGTCACAATTTTGTGATAGGCAAAAAAGAAAGTAGACGGAAGCAGAAGTGTCACGATTTCATGACAAAAACTGAAACTAGGTCTTCTATAGGAGAAGTGTCATGATTTCACGACAAAAGCAGAGAGGAAGGCTATGAAGATAGAAGTGTCATGATATCACGACAGAAGTGAAGACGAATTCTGCAGAGGCAGAAGTGTCACGATTTTGTGACAAAAGCAGAAAGGAGGTCGACGAAGGGAGAAGTGTCGCGATATCGCGACAAAAGCAAAGTTAATGCTGACAAAGATAGAAGTGTCGCAATATCACGACAAGAGCTTAGTTGAAGTTGACAAAGTTTGAAGTGTCATGATATCATGACAAAATTCAAAATAAAGTGTACGGTTGCAAAGTTGTCATGATATCGTGACATGTTGTAGTTTCACGGCAAAAGCTACAGAAGAGTTACAGAGGCAGTTGAAGCCGACAAAGTTAAATGTGAGCTGATGAAGATTAGGGTTTACAACCGATGAAGTTTAGGGTTGTGCAGCTGACTAAAGATTAGGGTTACAGTCGACTAAGATTAAGGTTTTGATCTTGAAAGTGTTATTATAAAAAGTAGGCTATTTTGAAGAGTTGGGCACATTTTTTTTAGTTGTGATGTTCATAGATAGAGCACAGAATGAGAAGTTCGATCGCCAAGAGCAGAGTGCAAAATTCGATCGAAGTGTGTAGAGTGAGTGAAGAGTCATGGTGAATTGTTCTAAGTGTCGCTGTGTTTGTACAGATAGTGCAAAGGTTGAAGTTTGACCAAGTGCAGCTATGATTGCATAGAGAGAGTATAGGGCATAAAGAGCATAAAGTACAAAGACAAATGCAGAGTGTTGTTGTATGAGGACAGAGGTGCACTGGTTCTTTGAGAAGAACCTGAGGACAAATTTGGTTTCTGAGTTGTTGTGGACGTGATCATAGAATGCAAAGGTATCTTAGGCTAAGCATTGAGGACAGGAGGTCTTCGATGGAAAGGAGTTCCACGTGATGGAAATAGGTAGAGGTAGTTGATCTTTTGAGGGATCATTTCCAGAGTAGAGGGGAAGGTATCTCCTTTGAGCAGAGACTCATAAATTCATATTGGGGGAAGGTATCTCCTTTGAGTAGAGGCTCATAAATTTTTATTAGGGAAAGGTATCTCCTTTGGGCCGAGGCTCATAAACATTGTAATTGGGAAGGATTATCAAAGAACTTTGAGATAACTTTTAGAGAAAAGTTTTGTGGACGTAGCCCAGCCATTCTAGGTGAACCACGTTAAAATTGATGTCACTTTGTGGATGATATTGTGCATTGTTTTGATATTGCTTTGGGTATATTGCTTTACTATTTTGAAGTATAAAGGAAAAAGTAAAAATAGGTCTTATATTGTTCACCCCCCCTCTCAGTATAACCTTGTGTTCTTCAATTGGTATCATAGCAGGTGCCTTCAAAAAGTTTAACAGCTTGAAAGAAAAGCTAGTAAAGAACACAATGGATCATTCAAGTGGAAATGCAACACCTATTCTTGATGGGTCAAATTTTGGTCTTTGGAATGCAAGTATGAAGGTTCATCTAATGGCACTTGGTAATGAGGTATGGGAAGTGATTGAATATGAGTACACTATTCCTGTACATGGTCCTAATACTAAAGAAGAAATGCTCCTACATCATAGCAATTCAAAAGCAATGAATGCAATCCTGAAAGGCTTACAGAAAGCAAATCTCACCAAAGTGATTCACTACAAGACAACTAGTGAAATGTGGAAACAGTTGAAGGTGGTTCATACAGGTGATACAAATGTCAGAAAGGCCAAGTTGATACACTTCAAAGGTATGTTTGAACAACTCAAAATGAATGATGATGAAAATATTAGTGACTACATGCTTTGTATGTATGAGGTTGTTAACTCCATGAAAGAATTAGGTCTTGAGATTGCTGAAAATGATGTTTGTGATAAGATTTTAAGATCTCTTCCTAATAGATTTAGTGAAAATATTTCTGCTATTGAGGAATCTAAATATTTGGATAAGTTTAAAAAGGATGAGCTCCATAGTATACTTGCAACATTTGAGTTGATAACTCAAGTGAAGGTTGATGTCAAGAAAGAGGCAGCTTTCAAGGCTACCAAGAAATCCAAGGGTAAATAGCTTCAAGATAGTGATGAGTCTTCTAGTGATGAAGAGGCATATTACAGCAAGAAAAGCAAGTTCTCTAGAAATCACAAAAGTGTGAAAAATATAAGATGTTTCAATTATGGAAAGTTTGGTCATTATGCTACTGACTGTACTGTTCCCAAGAATGAAAGTGATGAAGATAAACATGATTCTATGAGCAAGGTTTCTAAAAAGCATAAGCATCACATAAAGAACAAAGATGAGCACAAAAATCAAGGAAAGAGGTATTCTCACAAGCACAAGAAGAGTTTCTATCTAGACAGAGCAAGTAAGTGTTCTAGTAGTGATAGTGAAAGTTCTTCAAGTGATAATGAAAATGAGATGTTGTTCATATCAAAAAAAGAGGAAGAACCGAAACGTAGATTCATTATCATGAAATGTCTTAAATGTGGAAATTTTGGTCACCTTGAGGATGATTGTACAAATAATGATTTGGTTTCTAGTAAGTATGAGGATGCTTCAGAAAACTATAAGGAAGATGCATGTATGGTTTTTGAAAAAGGTAGCACCTCTAGTGATAAGAAATCTGAAAAAGGCTTTGATGATTCAAAAAGCAAACAAATAAAGGATCTTGAAAGTGAACTTATTAGTGCTCTTACTACTTTGAAAAAGGAAAGAAAGAAGAATGCTAGACTCAAGGATAAGTTAGATGAATGTTGTATGGAGAGAGATGATCTTATAGAAAATATTTATTTCTCTATAGCTAAGACACAAGAACTCAAGGATGAGTTAGAGTCTAAGGTTCTTAAGTATAGTGAGTTAGAACAGAAAATGGATTCTTTGAAAGAGGAAACTAAAGAGTACAAGGATAAGCTTTACAGGTTTCAAGATAGCTCCAAAAATGTTAAGTCACTCATCAAAGTTCAAAGAAAGACAACAGATAAAACAAGCCTTGGTTTTGTTAAGCCACACAAGGAACAAGTTGGAGAGTCTAGTAAGAGACTCCAAAAGGAAGAGAGTTCTGATGAGGAAAGTATTTCAGATCATGAGTCCTTGAATGATAGATGCGCAGAAATAGAAAACATAATTTAGAATGAGAAGAAGTTTTTAGGACCCAAGAGGTCAAATAAAGGAAAATTTTGAGGTAGATGTTTTGCTTGTCATAAGTTTGGTCACATGGCTTCACATTGCATGGCTCAAGTGAAGAAGGTAAACGACAATTTCAGAAGTTCTAGTTTATTTCAAGGGTATTGCTACTCTTGTCAATAGTTTGGGCACAAGGCAGTCTATTGCAAGGTAAATATCAGGAACAATTTTGGTCAGAACGGGTTTGGCCAGAACAGGTTTGGTTAGAACAGGTGGATTCAAAGATCAGGTTTACCTCAGAGAAACAACATCGTCAAGTGTTTCAAGTGCAACAATGAAGGTCACATAATCAGACAGTGTAGAGCTGAAATTCCAGATTACAGGAATAGGAACAATGGCATGATCAGGTCCAAGGATCAAGGCATGAACAAGAATAGGGATGAGAAAAAGAATAAGAACAATGACAAGAATAGGAATATGGTCAAAGAGTTCAAGAGAAGGCCCGACAAGGAAGTTATAGACACTGATGATGATCAATGCCTAATGGGAGTTTTACTCCCACCCCAAAATTAATCACCTCATCAGGAGGTGGGGGAGGGACTAAGCTAAGAGGCTCATTCTTAGACCCGAGCCCCAAAGGTGACCCTTTGCCATTGATGACAAAGGGGGAGAGATATGAGTAAGTGTTATATTTACAGTGACACTGAGAGGGGGGTGAATCAGTGTGATCTTTTAAAACTTTAAACTTGCAATGAAATAAAGAAAACTTAAACCAGAAATAGCAAGTTAGTAAGAGAGCATCACACAACACAAAAATTTTAACGAGGTTCACCAATGTGGCTACTCCTCAAAAATGACTCGCTTGGACTACCATCCAAATCCAGCCTTTGCAAAGCAACAACTTTACAACTCATTTACTAGCACCAACTGGAAGGAGCACCAACCCCTCAATTTTTTTGCACCAACGAAAAGGAGCACCAACCCCTAATTCACCAGCACCTACTGGAAGGAGCACCAACCCCTTATGCCAAGCTGCAACTTGGACTTCAAGAAAAATACAAAAAAATACCTTCACATAGTTTGCACACTGTCTACTATTTCTATGTACTCTGGCTTCTACTGCAAAAGCTTCGCACCACCGTCTGCTTCTGCACAACTACTTCTGTGCAACTGCTTTGACACAACCGAGTTATGACTTCTGCTCCTATGCGCTTATGCTTCGCACTCCAGTCTGCTTCTATGCAACTACTTTGCACACTTCGCTTCGACACAAATGAACTACCGCTTTGCACTCAGCTCGAATCGATACGACTCGCTCTCTGCTCACCGCGAACTTCACATGCGCAAATTTTCTTCACAAAAATCACTACTTCAAACTCGAAACAACCCTCCTTTTATAGATGAAATTTCAAGAACAAATCTTAAACTGTAGTCGGCTTTAACCCTAAAGAACGTCGGCTGCAAAACCCTAATGAATGTCGGCTCCAAAACCCTAATGAATGTCGGCTCCAAAACCCTAATCTTCGTCGGCCCAGATTTAACTCTGTCGGCTTCAACCGCCTCTCTGGTTCTGTAGCTTTCCTCATGAAACTGCAACATGTCACGATATCGCGACACCTTTTGCATCCGTACGCCTTCTTGTCCCTATTATCACGAAAATGTGACACTTTTGGCCTTTGTCTGCTTTGCCACCGTTCTTGTCACGAAATCGTGACACTTCTAACTTTCGTTGACGTCATCCTCACTCTTGTCATGAAAACGTGACCCTTTTTGCTTCTAGGCCTTCTTCTCCGCTTTTGTCATGAAATCGTGACATTTTTGGCATCGTATAGTCTCTCTCCTCCTAGAGTCACGAAATCGTGACATGTCACGAAATTGTGACATCTTCATCCTGCTAGCTTCTTCACTGCTGCCTGTCATGAAATCATGACACTTTTTCCATCCGTACATTTTCCTTTCATCCTGTCATGAAATCGTGACGCTTTCAGCTTTCGAAGGCTTTTCTTGCAACCTGTCGTGAAATCGTGACACTTTTCGCCTCTTTGTCCTTTTCTAGGCTTGCACCCATGAAAACATGACATGTCGCGAAATCGTGACACTTTCGCTGCCTTAAGCTCTTTTCTGCCTTTCACCTACGAAAACATAACATGTCACGAAATCGTGACATACTTGCCTTAGTACATTCTCTCTCCTCTTCGGGTCGCGAAAACTCGACATGTCGCGAAATCGTGACACTTTTCTTCCTTAGCACTTTTTCTCCAAACATGTCACGAAATCGTGACAATTTTCTTCCTTAGCGCTTTTTCTCCAAACATGTCGCGAAATCGCGATAGTTTTCTTCCTTAGCGCTTTTTCTCCAAACATGTCGCAAAATCGTGACAGTTTTCTTCCTTAACACTTTTTCTCCAAACATGTCACGAAATCATGACAGTTTTCTTCCTTGCTTTCTTTTCTGCCAACATGTCATGAAATCGTGACAGTTTTTCCACTTGGCTTCTTTGCCTGCAACATGTCGCGAAATCATGACAATTTTTCTTGCGCCTTCTCTCTCCTCGTCCATGTCGTGAAATCATGACAATTTTCTTTGTGCCTTCTCTCTCCTTCGACATGTCATGAAATAGCGATAGAAAACATGTCACGATATCGCGACAGTTTTCTTACTTGTCTTTTTCTTTGATTTTTTGAATCTAGGTCACTTTTGTTTTCTTGGAATTTCACTGTACATGATCTGACTAACCTTTGAACTTCTGTCCTCTACATCTGAATGACTTTTGAACTGTCTGTCCACTGCATCATTAGATCTAACTGCCTGTGTTGACAACAATGACAAACCTCTTGCAACACCTTGCTCAACAATCTCCCCCTTTGGAATTGTTGGCAACACCTATGTACATTCCTGTAACTCTTCTCCCCCTTTGTCAATAATACCAAAGGGCTACTGCAGACTCCCCCTGAGTCCATACACACAATTCTCAAGCACAATTTGTTGCACTTAGCACAAATTATGATCATGAGCAAAAGAATAGTCAAATACTCAAATGCTCCCCCTGAGAAAGTGATCCCTGTAGCTAGTCACTTCTTGGGAAGTGTGACTACTCCCAATTTGTTTCGAAGGTACTCAAACACTTCCTTGGGCAATGGTTTTGTAAAAATATCTCGCTACTTGTTCTGTGGTTGGGACAAAATCCAATTTAACTTCTCCTTCTGCAACTTTCTCCTTCAAAAAATGATACCTGATGGCAATGTGTTTTGTCCGTGAATGCATTACTGGATTCTTGGAGATGTTAATTGCACTGGTGTTATCACACTTAACTGATATTGGTTCACTGAAATTAATACCAAGATCTTTCAGAGTTTGTTTCATCCACAAAACTTGTGTACAACAAGTTGTTGCTGCAATATATTCTGCCTCAGCTGTTGATAAAGAAACTGACTCTTGTTTCTTGTTGTGCCAAGCAACCAACCTGTCACCGAGATAAAAAGCACCTCCACTTGTACTCTTCCTATCATCAACACATCCTGCCCAATCTGCATCTGAATAAGATATAAGGGTGAAGTCTTTACCTTTCGGATACCATAACCCATACTCCATAGTACCCTTGAGATATCTGAGAATCCTTTTTACTGCTGTCACATGAGTCTCTTTGGGACTGGCCTGAAATCTTGCTACCATGCAAACTGCCTGCAGAATATCTGGTCTGGTAGCTGTTAAATAAAGTAAGCTTCCAATCATTGATCTGTACATGGTTTGATCTACGGGTGGAGATTTGTCATCTTTACTCAACTTGCAGCCTGTTGTCATGGGAGTACTGACCGGCTTACAGTCCTCCATTGTGAACCTTTTTAGCATCTCTTTCACATATTTAATTTGAGAAATGAATATGCCTTTCTCATTTTGATTAACTTGTAACCCAAGAAAGTAAGACAGTTCACCAATCATAGACATTTCAAATTCTTTCTGCATCTTATTCGCTAAGTCTTTACAAGATTCATCTTTGCTATTGCCAAATATGATATCATCTACATAAACAACAAGAACAATTAGATGCCCACCTTCTATTTTGACATACAGATTATCGTCCACCAAACCTTTCTTGAATCCCTGTTGAGAGAGATAGTTGTCTAGCCTTGCATACCATGCCCGTGGTGCTTGTTTTAATCCATATAAAGCTTTCTTTAATTTGCAGACAAGGTTGGGATCTTCACTAATTTGAAAACCATCTGGTTGTTCAATATAGACCTCTTCTTCAAGTTTCCCATTTAAAAAGGCAGATTTTACATCCATCTGATAAACTCGAAGTTCTTGTGGACTCGCTAAGGCCGGAAACATTCTAATTGCTTCTAGTCTGGCCACTCGTGCAAAAGTCTCTTCAAAATCAATGCCTTCGACCTGTGCATAGCCTTTACAAACCAGTCTTGCTTTGTTCCTAATGACCTGTCCGTCTTCATTTAATTTGTTTCGAAATATCCATTTGGTGCCGATTACATTCTTATTCGCAGGTCTAGGTACTAATTCCCAAGTTCTGTTCTTTTCAATCTGATCTAACTCTTCATTTATTGCCTTCATCCAGCTATCATCTTTGCTTGCTTCATCTATGTTTTTGGGCTCAATGCTGGATAAAAGAGAGTAATTACTTATTACTTTCCTTCTTGTCTGAACACCAGCTGTGGGATCTCCAATTATTTGGTCTCTTGGATGATTTTTCTGCTAGCTGCCTGTTTTGAATTTCTTGTTTTCTTGCACCTCTGAGTCATCGATTAAGTCATCTAAATCAAACGTAGATTTATTTTCTGTTTCATTCACCTCATCTCCTTCAATGACTTCTTCATAGATTGGGTAGTTTTCTTCAAAGTTAGCTATTCGTTTCCCACCTTCATCGAATTTAACATCTGCACTGTCCACAATTTTCTTGAGTCTCTTGTTGTAGCATTTGTAAGCTTTGCTTTTTGATGAATACCCAACAAAAACACCTTCATCTGCTCTATTTTCAAACTTCCCAAGGTTGTCATCAGTTTTTCTGATGTAACACTTACAACCAAATACTTTGAGATGTTTTGTTGTTGCTTTTCTACCAAACCACAACTCATAAGGTGTTTTGCTTTCATGAGTTCTTAACATATATCTGTTTTGGATGTATACTGTAGTGTGAACTGCTTCTTTCCAGAATCTGTCTGCTATTTTGTTTTCTTCCAGCATAGTGCGTGCCATTTCCTATACAGTTCTGTTCTTTCTTTCTACTACACCATTCTGCTGGGGAGTTCTAGTCGCTGAATATTGTCTCCCGATACCATGTTTTTCACAAGTATTCTATAAATTCATTCGAAATGAATTCTCCTCCTCTATCTGATCGTAAACATTTGATCCTTTTTCCTGTTTCATTCTCAACTAGATGTTTGAAAGATCTGAACATTTCAAAAGCTTCTGTTTTATCTTTTAAGAAAAATATCCATGTCATTCTGGAATAATCATCGATACACAACATAAAGTATTTGTCACCATTTATGCTTTGTGTTCTCATGGGTCCACATAAGTCTGTATGTATAAGTTCCAAAGGCTTGCTAGTGTGGTACTCTTTTGTTTTGAATGAGACTCTGGTTTGCTTTCCCTTCGACATGAAGCACGGATACTATTTGAAGGTTTTCTAATGGTTGGAATATCTCTCACTGCTTGTTTCGAGCTGATTTTCACCAAATTATCGAAACTTATGTGTCCAAGCCTCTTGTGCCACAACCAGTTCTCTTCTTCTTGTCCAATGAAACACGTACCTTCTAAAGTTTCTGAGAGTGTGTACAGGTTGCCAGACGTCCTTGAACCAGTTGCTATCAATTTCCCACTGTTTATTTTTTTGACTTCACAACCCTGCTTCTTGAAGACTACTTCATGTCCTTTATCACAGATTTGACTGACACTTAACAAAGTTGTGTTTCAAACCATCCACAAATAAAACTTCTTCTGACTTGATTTTCCCATCACTAATTTTGACAGATCCTTTTCCTATTATTTTGGCTCCATCATTATTTCCAAACTTCACAGAGCCACCCTCATATTTCTGTAGTTTTTCAAATTTTTGTTTATCACCTGTCATATGACTTGAGCATCCACTGTCAAGAATCCATGGTACACATTTATTCTGAGCCTTGAAAGCTGTCTGTACTATTAAGGATTCCTTTTCTTCCCTAAGCTGTTCTTTCTGTTTCCACTCTGTTTTGACTGCGGTATTGGGCTCTAGTTTGGACTTTCCTTTTTCAATATCTTTTGCATATCTTTCAAAAGTTTTTCTATTTTGTCTTGTCCTATGTGGTTGGAACTTTCTTTTCTGAGGTTGATTTAAAACAGAGGTACTACGACAATTTCTTGCAATATGCCCATAGTTGTGATAGCTAAAACATTCTACTGCATAATTTGTTAGAGGTGCAAAAACATTTCTACTAACAAAGCTTCTTGGTCCTACATTATACTTGCAGTCTGCAATTTTGTGCCCATAACCATTACATTTGAAACAGAAACCAGAAAAGTAATGATTAAACCTGAAGGATGGTCTTTGCCAGGTTGTTGTAGGAACCATAGATCTTCTTCTTCTTTGATTTGTGACCTTGGTAAAGCCATCATTGTCAGTTCTCCTTTCGGGCCTGGCATTACTGCTTTCTTTTGCATGATTTGTTTTTCTTTCATCAGCCTGTTTCTCATCTTCACTCCTTATAGTTTCAACATTTTTGGCTTTTGGTCCGTTTGATGATTCTCCTTCAATGAAGCCCAGACCAAATTTAATGCCTGCAGGTCGTTGATCACTTAAGATTTTATCCAGCTTCTTCGAACTTTCTTCAC
Organism: Wollemia nobilis; assembly: GCA_028583015.1. Taxonomy (NCBI): domain Eukaryota; kingdom Viridiplantae; phylum Streptophyta; class Pinopsida; order Araucariales; family Araucariaceae; genus Wollemia; species Wollemia nobilis. Next base: position 6,945,303 of record JAQPPZ010002499.1, read on the forward strand.
GTTTGTGATGGCAGCTAATTTTTCGATCCAGCTCTTGTATCTGCATTCGTAGGCCAAGATTTTCTTCTTCTAGTTTACAGCAATAATCTATCTTCATGGTTATCTAAACTTCAAGATCTTCGAACATTTTCTTGTATTCTTCTGCTTGTATTTTTAAACTGGTTATAATGTCGTTTGCATCCTCAAGCTTTCTTGAAAGTTTATAATTCTTTCTTTTCTCAGATTTCCATTCTTCAAGAGCAGAAACCAGTTCACCTTCTAGATCAACTTCTGCCTCAGGTTTTTCAACACATGCTTTAGAGTTCATTCCTTCTCTCTTCTCTAATTTTTCTACTTCAAAAGCCATGAATAGAGCTTCACCTGTTCCTTCTTCAGAATCCTCACTAGAGCTGTCCTCTGAAGAATTTGCATTCCTGGAGATGAAACTTTTCTTTTTGAAGTTTCCCTTTCTGAAGTTTGTTTTCTTTCTCCATTCACTTCTTTCTTGATGAGATGCTTCCTCACCTTTGTTCTTCTCATTGAGAGGACATTTGGTAGCAAAGTGTCCAATGCCCCCATAGTTGAAACATTTGAAAGGAAGCTTTCCTCTGTATTTTCCTTTTCCCTTTCTCAGTTTTTTGACAAAATTTGCTTCCATTTCATCCGAAGTTTCTTCTTCTTCAGACTCTTGTTTTGTGTCTTTACCTTTTAGGGCTTTAAATGCTGCTTCTCTGTCTGTGGGATTAGATCTTCCTATTCTCATTTCATAAGCAGTCAGGGAACCATGCATCTCATCCATACTGAAGTGATTTAGATCTTTAGCTTCTTCTATGGCTGAGACTTTAGAATCAAATCTTTGGGGAAGCGATCTTAATACCTTTTTCACGATAGTTGCATCATCCAAATCTTCGTCGAGACCTCTGATTGAATTAGTGATTCCATTAACTCTCTGCATAAAGGCTTCTATGTTCTCATCGTTGGTCATTTTTAATGATTCGAATTGAGCTCGATGTGTTTGAAGCTTGGCTTCCTTGATCTTGTCATCTCCCTCATAAATATTTTCTAGTTTGTCCCATACATCTTTTGTTGATTCGCAATTTATGATCTTGACCAACTCACTGTCAACTAATCCACACATGATGGCATTTTTTGCTTTAGAGTCATTTTCAAATGCCTTTTTACCAGTGTTGTCGGTTGGAGCAGTGTCGGGAGCTGTGTAACCATTAACTACTGCACTCCAGATATCAAATCCCAAAGCACGGAGATATGTCTGCATTCTGATCTTCCAGAACGCATAATTAGTTTCGTCAAACAATGGTGCTTTGTTTGAGGAGAACCCTTCACCACCTGCCATTGCGTCACTTCCAAGATCACCCTAGCTGATTGAGCCTATTCAAGAACTTGGCTCTGATACCAATTGTTATACTTACAGTGACACTGAGAGGGGGGTGAATCAGTGTGATCTTTTAAAACTTTAAACTTGCAATGAAATAAAGCAAACTTAAACCAGAAATAGCAAGTTAGTAAGAGAGCATCACACAACACAAAAATTTTAACGAGGTTCACCAATGTGGCTACTCCTCAAAAATGACTGCTTGGACTACCATCCAAATCCAGCCTTTGCAAAGCAACAACTTTACAACTCATTTACCAGCACCAACTGGAAGGAGCACCAACCCCTCAATTTTTTTGCACCAACAGAAAGGAGCACCAACCCCTAATTCACCAGCACCTACTGGAAGGAGCACCAACCCCTTATGCCAAGCTGCAACTTGGACTTCAAGAAAAATACAGAAAAATACCTTCACATAGTTTGCACACTGTCTGTTGTTTCTGTGTACTTTGGCTTCTGCTGTAAAAGCTTCGCACCACCAGTCTACTTCTATGCAACTGCTTCGCAACCGAGTTACGGCTTCTGCTCCTGTGCGCTTGTGCTTCGCACTCCAGTCTGCTTCTGTGCAACTACTTTGCACACTTCGCTTCGACACAAATGAACTACCGCTTCGCACTCAGCTCGAATCGATACGACTCGCTCTCTACTCACCGTGAACTTCACATGCACAAATTTTCTTCACAAAAATCACTACTTCAAACTCGAAACAACCCTCCTTTTATAGATGAAATTTCAAGGACAAATCTTAAACTGAAGTCGGCTTTAACCCTAAAGAACGTCGGCTACAAAACCCTAATGAATGTCGGCTCCAAAACCCTAATGAATGTCGGCTCCAAAACCCTAATCTTCGTCGGCCCAGATTTAACTCTGTCGGCTTCAACCGCCTCTCTGGTTCTGTAGCTTTCCTCGTGAAACTACAACATGTCATGATATCGCGACACCTTTTGCATCCGTACGCCTTCTTGTCCCCGCTATCGCAAAAATGTGACACTTTTGGCCTTTGTCTGCTTTGCCATCGTTCTTGTCATAAAATCGTGACACTTCTAACTTTCGCTGACGTCATCCTCACTCTTGTCATGAAAACGTGACCCTTTAGGCCTTCTCCGCTTTTGTCGTGAAATCATGACATTTTTGGCGCTGTACAGTCTCTCTCCTCCTAGAGTCACGAAACCATGACATGTCGCGAAATTGTGACATCTTCATCTTGCTAGCTTCTTCACTACTTCCTGTCACGAAATCATGACACTTTTTCCATCCGTACATTTTCCTTTCATCCTATCGTGAAATCGCGACGCTTTCAGCTTTTGGAGGCTTTTCTTGCAACCTGTCGCGAAATCGTGACACTTTCTACCTCTTTGTCCTTTTCTAGGCTTGCACCCACGAAAACATGACATGTCACGAAATCGTGACACTTTCACTGCCTTAAGCTCTTTTCTGCCTTTCGCCTGCAAAAACATAACATGTCGCAAAATCGCGACATACTTGCCTTAGTACATTCTCTCTCCTCTTTGGGTCGCGAAAACCTGACATGTCGCGAAATCGTGACACTTTTCCTCCTTGGCACTTTTTCTCCAAACATGTCACGAAATCGTGACAGTTTTCTTCCTTAGCGCTTTTTCTCCAAACATGTCACGAAATCGCGATAGTTTTCTTCCTTAGCGCTTTTTCTCCAAACATGTCACGAAATCGTGACAGTTTTCTTCCTTAACACTTTTTCTCCAAACATGTCACGAAATCATGACAATTTTCTTCTTTGCTTTCTTTTCTACCAACATGTCATGAAATCACGATAGTTTTTCCACTTGGCTTCTTTGCCTGCAACATGTCGCGAAATCGTGACAGTTTTGCTTGCGCCTTCTCTCTCCTCGTCCATGTCGCGAAATCGTGACAATTTTCTTTATGCCTTCTCTCTCCTCATCCATGTCATGAAATCGTGACAATTTTCTTTGTGCCTTCTCTCTCCTCCGACATGTCGTGAAATCGCGACAGAAAACATGTCGCGATATCGCGACAGTTTTCTTACTTGTCTTTTTCTTTGATTTTTTGAATTTGGGTTACTTCTATGTTTTCTAGAATTTCACTGTACATGATCTGACTAACCTTTGAACTTCTGTCCTCTGCATCTGAATGACTCTTGAACTGTCTGTCCACTGCATCATTAGATCTAACTGCCTGTGTTGACAACAATGACAAACCTCTTGCAACACCTTGCTCAACAAGAGAGCTTCAAGTAAAAAGGAAAGCTTCAAGTCAGGGGGAGCAAAACTTCAAAGGAAGTTGGTCAGGTTTTAGCATAGTTGGTTTCAGTTTTGGCTCTTGAGAAGTATTTTCAATAAATGTTTGCCATCAATGACAAAGGGGGAGATTGTTGGCAATTTTGGGTACTTTGGGTACATTGCCTTTGTTCAAGTATATAAGTTGTCATTGATGTCAAGAAGCTTTTGAAGGAATTTGATTTGATGTCAAATAATTTGTTTTGATGAAGGTTACGACATGACAGTTTCAAAGGTCTTTTGCAAACCCCAAGCTGACAGGTTCAAGAGAAAGAGCTCACAAAGAAAAGTGTTACGATTTTGTGATAATTTACAAGAGGAAGTGTACGGACAAAAAAGTGTCATGATTTTACGACAGGTTCGAGAGAAAGATCTCACAGAGAAAAAGTGTCACGATATCGCGACATGTCAGGTTTTTGTGACCCGAAGAAAAGAAAAGCGCTAAGGAGAAAAAGTGTCGTGATATCGCGACATGTCGGGTTTTCGTGACCCGAAGAACAGAAAAGAGCTAAGGAAGAAAAGTGTCACGATATCGTGACATGTCGCATTTTCACAACTTAAGTAGGAGAGAGTAAGCAAGTTAGAAAAGTGTCGCGATATCGTGACATGTCGCAATTTCATGACTCAAAGAGCAAATAAAATGTACGGAAGCTAAAAGCGTCGCGATTTCACAACGGGTTGCAAATAATGTGTACGGATGTAGAAAGTGTCATGATTTCGCGATAGGTAGAAAAGAAAGCAGACGAAAGCAGAAGTGTCACGATTTCATGATAGAAACTGAAAGTAGGTCTTCTATAGGAGAAGTGTCATGATTTCACGATAAAAGCAGAGAGGAAGGCTATGAAGATAGAAGTGTCATGATATCACGACAGAAGTGTCATGATTTCATGACAAAAGCAGAAAGGAGGTCGACGAAGGGAGAAGTGTTGCGATATCGTGACAAAAGCAAAGTTGATGCTGACAAAGACAAAAGTGTCATGATATCGTGACAAGAGCTTAGTTGAAGTCAACAAAGGCTGAAGTGTCGTGATATCATGACAAAATCCAAAAGAAAGTGTATGGTTGCAAAGGTGTCGTGATATCGTGACACATTGTAGTTTTGTGGCAAAAGCTACAAAAGATTTATAGAGGCAGTTGAAGCCGACAAAGTTAAATGTGAGTTGACGAAGATTAGGTTTTGCAGCCGACGAAGTTTAGGGTTGTGCAGCCGACTAAAGATTAGGGTTACATCTAACTAAGATTAAGGTTTTGATCTTGAAAGTGTTATTATAAAAGGCAGGCTGTTTTGAAGAGTTGGGCGCATTTTTGTTAGTTGCGATGTTCGCAAATAGAGCGCAGAATGAGAAGTTCGATCATCAAGAGCAGAGTGCAAAATTTGATCGAAGTGTGCAAAGTGAGCGAAGAGTCATGGTGAATTGTTCTGAGTTCTACTGTGTTTGCACAGACAGTGCAAAGGTTGAAGTTCAACCAAGTGCGGCTATGATTGCACAGAGAGAGCAGAGGGCGTAGAGAGCACAAAGGGCAAAGATGAATGTGGAGTGCTGCTGTATGAGGACAAAGGTGCACTGGTTATTTGAGAAGAACCTGAGGATATATTTGGTTTCTGATTTGCTGTGGACGTGATCATAAAAGGCAAAGGTCTCTTAGGCTAAGCATTGAGGATAGGAGGTCTTCGGTGGAAAGGAGTTCCACGTGCTGGCAAGAGGTAGAGGTAGTTGATCTTCTGAGGGATCATTTCCAAAGTAGAGGGGAAGGTATCTCCTTTGAGTAGAGACTCATAAATTCATATTGGGGGAAGGTATCTCCTTTGAGCAGAGACTCATAAATTTTGATTGGGGAAAGGCATCTCCTTTGGGCCGAGGCTCATAAACATTGTAATTGGGAAGGATTCCCAAAGAACTTTGAGATAACTTTTAGAGAAAAGTTTTGTGGACGTAGCCCAGCCATTTTGGGTGAACCACGTTAAAATTGGTGTCACTTTGTGGATGATATTGTGCATTGTTTTGATATTGCTTTAGGTATATTGATTTACTATTTTGAAGTATAAAGGAAAAAGTAAAAAGAGGTCTTATACTGTTCACCCCCCCTCTCAGTATAACCTTGTGTTCTTCAAATACTTTACCTGATTTCTCCCCCAAACTGTATTATGAATTCCAAATATCTTTTACTTACCTCCCCCCCAAACTATATTTTTGGCTATATAGCCAAAACAAAATGAAGAGGGTTTTATTTATATTATGGTGAATTGTATATAGTAATGAGTTTTATTTATGGGGGATTATTCTAATTATACTATATATATACTTATTTATTATCATTATTTTTGTGATTATGCTTCCTGAATTTCATTAAGGAGTTCCAAGTGAGAGAAAAGTGATGATTGTAAACTTGATATCAGTCATCAATATATGCAAAATAGATCTTTATCAAAGGTGTGGATGATTTTAACACTAGTTGTGAATAGAAAAGTGGGATAGATATTCTGATATCATTGTGATGGCTTTTCCTTTTCTTTGGGGGTATACATATTTTTGATGTTCTTATAGGGGTGCAAAGCTTTGGGGAGTTGGATTCCCAACCACTCTATCAGAGTCCTGATGGGAATTGTAACCCTATCCTTACTGCTTTATCCCTATAAGTAAAATACAAACCATATTTTTGTAGGATGGAATGAACTATAGTACCCATATAGGAATTTGCTTATGACTTTTGCTTGCTTATGATATTCTAGAGTTGTTTCACAAAGACTCAAACATCCTAATTACCTTAAACAAATTCATCTATTCATATCACAATCTATATGATGCTAAAGTTATTCTAATATTTTCAAGCCTCTCAAGTACCAACTATGTATGCAGTAAATGTATGATAGGACGATTGAGACTGCAAATTGATGAAAATAAGATATAAGTATTGCAAATATATGAACTCCATTATGAAACAAAGAAAGCAAAATATTTTTTTTATAACATATATATTATTTTATTTATTTTAATGGTATGGGGGTAAATTATTTATAAATTATTTGTCCAAGCTTAATCACTAAATAGGTTTGTAGGATAATTAATCTTCTTGATGGAATTGCTTGTAACCAGTTGCAAAGATATTATATGAAAATATTGCCTTCTCATACCTTTTGCTAGATTCCATAGTTCAAATAATAAGTCTTTTCCATGCCCTAGGAAGGTCAAATTATTGTCCTACTTCCTAGATTTCATTAGGAGTTCTTATGTGAGAGAATTGATGAATTAAGCAAATATCAACCACCAACATTTCAGCTTGTAGGAATAAAGTTTATCAACAGTTAGACATGCTCAAAACTTAGTTGGAGAGAAGAATAAGATAGTCACTTTTGGTATCATTTTTGCTTTATGATTCATAGCCATTTTTCCTTTTAGGGGAGAAAATATTTGGGGAATCATATTCCCAACCACTCTATCAAAGTTCTCATGGGAATTATACCCTATCTTTACTACTTTACCCCCCATTTTTTTTCCAAGGAGTTAGAACTTTTGGGAATCAGATTCCCAACCACTCTATCAAAGTCCTGATGGGAATTTGATCCTATCCTTACTATTCTTTCCTTCTTTTTCATTTTTTTATTTGATTATGGGTTGTATGAAACAAGGTTCTTCACTACCTTGCTTTGATGATACCAATATGACCATATATTCTTCCTCCTAAAAATATGAGAGCATATTTTCACACATTAAATCTAACTTTTACCCTTAAACCTGATATTGGGGTTAAAAAGTGATGAATAGATAGATGAGAAACATGATATATTAGAACTCCATCATGAAATAAGGGAAGCAAATTTTTAAATAACATAGAGTGATCTTCCAGTTTATTTCCAATAAATATTATTGTTCCATGGTGATTCCCTCTCTCTCTTGCTTTTTTTTTTTGGTTCTTTGCCTTTCCAAACAAGAGGATTTAACTAGACTACATTCCCTTTAGTAACTATGCTTGTTTATTTTATGTATATATATATATATATATATATATATATATATATATATATATATATATATAAAGCAACAACTTATTTAATAGGTAATGTATTTGTTGCTTGTTAAAGAGAAGTGTTTATTCAATAGGAGTGATTTGCAGTTTAGATATACACTACAAATCAGTTCATTGCTTAAGATGGTGTATAAATTTTTATTTAGATAGTGGCTTCTTGTATAGTTTAAACCTATGCCCATTAAGTAGTAAATTTTGGTTGAGTCATCAATAGGCTTTGAGTTTTATTGTATCATTCCCAAATATTTTTTTGATTGAAATATTCATGATACAATATGTTTGTCCTGCCACTTTATAGTTTTGTTGGTTCAATCCTGTATAATACCTCTATTTTATTTTATTATTAATATATATATAGATATATAAATATACTTTATTTTTATTATATATTTTTATTTTTATTTTTATTTTTATTATCATTTCTAATAATAATAATAATTTTATTTTTTGTAATAATTTCTAGAGGTTTATTGTAGTAGACTATCTTAGACTGTTTCCCACCATCTAACAACTTTTCTTTTATTTTTCCTTCTCTTTTTTTTTTTGATTTTTTTGGGTTCTATTTTGTTTCTATTTTGGTTTTTTTTTTTGTTTTTATCACCAATTCAAAACAATCCTATTGTTGTCAAGTTTAGGTACAACTCATAATAAATGATTTTATAGCTATCCTTAACACAATAGAATTTTTGTTTTCTAAAGCAAATCCTGCTATAACTAAAATTAGGTGTGACTCACGGTCCATGAATCCATACAGCCAATATCATTATAATAGGAAAATAATAAAATTTCTAAACAATCCTAATGTTTACTAAAATTAGGTGCGACTCACGGTCTATGAATCCATACAACCAATTTTAGCACAATAGGAGGAAAGTAAAATCCTATTTCTAAAACAATCCTAATGTTACTAAAATTAAGTGTGACTTAGTCAATGAATCCATATAATTAATATTAGCACAATAGGAAGAAAGTAAAATGATAGAAAAGTAAATTTTACTGGAAATAAAATTGCTCAAATAAAAGGTTATTTTGCGATCACTTCTTTGATTATTTAGAAGCATATCAATATGACTGTGTCACTCAATCATACATACTTCTTGTTTCTACAAGTTAGATAACCTAGACCAAAGCAAGTAATAGCAATCACCCAAAGCTTGGAAATTTGTAGGAAATGAAATTTTAACTATGAAAGTAGTAAAATGATCCTAAAGAAAAAAGAACCTAGCAACATCGAACAAAGGGGCTTGTTGGGACCATCTCGTGCCACTCTAACTTGTATGCACACAAAGGAATCATATGTACCTCTTTCCACATACAAGTAAGTCTCTCTTCTTGTGTAACCAAACAACCTTTCTAATTAAAAACTATGAAACTACTCTCCCTAGTAATGGTACTAAAAATGTCTAGCTGTAATGCTTACATTTAATTTTATCAATCCAGGGTAATCCAGGTTATATTTAAAGAGTAGAAATCCAATATATATTGTATTGTAGTGGTTAATACTTAGACTTGATTCTATTCTCTTTAGTCTTAGGTTTTGCAAGAAATTAAAGTTTGCAAGAAATAAAATAAAATAAAATTGTGTTTAAATTAAATATGCAATTTAGACTAAGTCTACATGAATATATGTGGATCCATGTAATTATTTACTAATGCATTATTTATTTAATGTATTCTACAGTTTTATGATATGCAATTTTAATAAAGTTTATGTTCTAATTTTATCTACCATGTTAGTGGGGGGAAGATATTTAGGGACTAACCTTTTGGAGTGGGCCCTACCTCCGAAGGTTAGTATTAACCCCTTCCCCATTATCTACTTCTACTTTAACTTCAGTAAACTATTTCATTAAATTAATATAATGCTAATTATTTCATGGTTGCAAGAAAATAAAAGAAAGCTTACAATAGAAAGCAGAACATAAAGAAGACAAAGAATAATTTTACCATACTCATAGGAGAAAAAAAATGATGCTAAATGTACTCTTTTATTCCAATTTGCATGACTCGTACAATGTAAAATGGATGTAGAAATATTATTTCGTTCTTTCATGCATATCTTTGCTAGCCCCTCTAACATGGAGAGCTTTTAAATTTATATATTTACATTATGCTCTTACAATAAAAGTATTCAACTTATTTTTGGTTGCATATCGAACGGACTCCAACTAAATCCTCCAATTAAATAACAATATAATCTAATATTAAGAAATCCTAAAAATACATAACATAATCATAAATTTGGACTTTTTCTAACAACAATGTAACAACATAAATACTAACTTAGACTTAGTGTAATAGCTACGTAACAACATAACCACTAATTTAGACTTATTCCAATAACTTTATCCTTTTCTTTAGGAAAGGACATATTTATTACAAGCATACATGTAACTTTATAACAAATCTCATAATAACTTTATATGCCCAAATAAATAATGATGAGTCACCCACATTTGATTCTTCTAACTGCCCATGTGGCATTTGAAATCTTCCATGTTTGATTCTTTCAACTACCCACGTGGTGTTTGACCAAGCTATAGCATATGTGGCATGTTTATTATACAAAATAGATTTTCCGTAGATTTTTAGAGGTTTTAGTAGTGCCTTTCCATAATGCATGTCCATGCATATCCTTAGTATATTTGCACGAGATGGGTTCATCCTTCCTTCAATATCTAGCTTGTATTTTGCTGCAATATTACCTATGATCGTTCTACTACCAAAAACATACAAAACTTTGCACAATTTGTGTAAAATATGAACATTTATCATTTTAACCTCATTCATCAAATTTACTGATAAATCACATAAATAAGGTAAAATAATAATTAAAACACATTTACTTCCATGATTTGCAAACAAGAAAAAAGATAATATTTGCATAAAATATGTGCTACTTTTTCACTCATCATAAATTATACTCAACAATAGAAAACAATTCTCTTTGTGGTATTGGATTGCAAAAACCCACCCATGATGCCTTTGACATCAATGTATTAATATGAACTCATCCTCATGATCAAAGATCAGAAGCCACCAAGCAGACACTGTAACATGACTATCAATGAGATCTTACATGTACTGTCAACACCTTGTATTCCTTATCCAATGGTATTTTAATATCACAATATATCAACTAAGATGGACTAAGAGTAAATAATAATGAAAATGATAAACATATCTTTTGAGATTAAATGTCACTCCTTGTATCTTTAAAAAACATATATTGAAAAAATTCAAACTTTATAAAGCTACTTGATAATAAATAAGATCTCACACATTCTTCCAGTTCTTTGAGAATCAATCAAATTATACTCAGCAACAGAAAACAATTCTCTTTGTGGTATCAGCTTGCAAAACACCATCCATGGTGCCTACAACATTAATGTATTGATAAGAACTCATCCTCCTGATCAAAGCTCAGAAGTTGCCATATAGACACTATAACATGATTATAAATGAGATATTGCATGTACTGTTAGCACCTTGTCTTCCTTATCCAATGGTATTTTAATATCATAATAAATAAAATAAGATGGACTAAGTAAATCATAATGATAGTGATGAACGCAATTTTTTAAATTAAACATCACTTCTTTTATCTTTAAAGGAAGTATATTGAGAAAATTCAAACATTACAAATTCTATGCCCTAAAGAACATCCCTATGAGTTAGTAGCCTGCTACCCACATATCGTTAGAACCACTTACCATTCATTTCTATTTTAATCACCTCAATCACTTGTCTTAAGCTTTTAAGTATATATATCTTTTCCTAGCAGTACGAAACAACTTATTATTCATGCTTCCCCAACTTCAAGAAATTTTTGTTGAGTAAGGTGTTGTAAGAGGTTTGTCATTGTTGTCAACACAGGCAGTTAGATCTAATGATGCAGTGGACAGACAGTTCAGGAGTCATTCAGATGTAGAGGACAAAAGTTCAAAGGATAGTCAGATCATGTAAAGTGCAATTCCAGGAAAACAAAAGTGACCCAGATTCAGAAAATCAAAGAAAAAGACAAGTAAGAAAACTGTCACGATTTCGCGACATGTTTTCTATCGCGATTTTACGACAGGTCGAAGGAGAGAGAAGGCGCAAAGAAAATTGTCGCAATTTTGTGACATGTCGAAGGAGAGAGAAGGCACAAAGAAAATTGTCACGATTTCACGACATGGCCGAGGAGAGAGAAGGCGCTAGGCAAACTGTCACGATTTTGTGACATTTTAGAGGCCAAGAAGCTAAGTCGAGAAACTGTCACGATTTTGCTACATGTTGGATTTTTGTTGGCCGAAGCAAGGAGAAAGCGTTAAGTGGAAAAGTTGTAGCGATTTCGCTACATGTTGGATTTTTGCTGGCCGAAGCAAGGAGAAAGCGTTAAGTGGAAAAGTTGTAGCGATTTCGCTACATGTTGGATTTTCACTGGCCGAAGTAAGGAGAAAGCGTTAAGTGGAAAAGTTGTAGCGATTTTGCTACATGTTGGATTTTTGTTGGCCAAAGCAAAGAGAAAGTGCCAAGTTGAAAAGTTGTAGCGATTTCGCTACATGTTGGGATTTCGCTAGTGCATGAAGAGAGCATTGTACGGATGCGAAAGATGTCACGATTTCGTGATGTGTTCCATTTTCATGGGCGATAGGCACAAAAAAGTGCTAAGGCAAAAAGATGTCACGATTTCATGACATGTTCCATTTTCGCGGGTGATAGGCACAGAAAAGTGCTAAGGCAAAAAGATGTCGCGATTTCGTGACATGTTTCATTTTTGCGGGTGATAGGCATAGAAAAGCGCTAAGGCAAAAAGATGTCACGATTTTGTGACATGTTCCGTTTTCGTGGGCGATAGGCAAATAAAAGCGCTAAGGCAAAAAGATGTTGTGATTTCATGACATGTTTTGATTTCACTGAGGGATGCAGTGAAGGATGTACGGCAGTAAGAAGTGTCACAATTTTGTGACATGTCATGTTTTTGCGGGTGCAAGCCTAGAAAAGGACAAAGAGGTGGAAAGTGTCACAATTTTGTGATAGGTTGCAAGAAAAGCCTCTGGAAGCTGAAAGCATCGTGATTTCACGACAAGAATGAGGATGACGTCAGCGAAATTTTGAAGTGTTGTGATTTCGCAACAAGAACGGTGGCAAAGCTAACAAAAGCCAAAAGTGTCGCATTTTCGTGATAGTAGGATAAAGAAGGCATACGGCCATAAAAAGTGTCGCGATATTGCTACATGTTATTATTTCACGATAATAGTTACACAAAGGTGATAGAGGTGGCAGAAGCAGTTGAGGCCGACAAAGTTGAATCTGGGCCAACAGATTTTAGGGTTTTACAGCCGACAATTTCTAGGGTTTTGCAGTCGATAATTTCTAAGGTTTTGTAGTCGACATTCTTAGGGTTACAACTGACTATTGTTTAAGATTTGATCTTGAAATTTCATCTATAAAAGGATGTATTGTGGTTTTGCAAGAGTGGTCCATGTCGATCAGAGTGTGAGTCATATTGAACTTGTGTGAATTAAGAGCACAAGGGTGCAGATGTTGAGTCGAGCTGAGTGCGAAGTCGTAGTTCATTTGAGTTGTGTTGGTCCGACTTTCATACACACCCCGTGAAGAATGAGCATGAAACTCTGATAACACTTATAAGGGATAAATCCCACTCACTTTAGGATCTAGCTGGTTATCCAAGGTGTGAGTTACAGAGTTGGGTCAAATGTCAATTCACTCTTTTCCTTTCTCTTTGAATTCCTCTTGCTCGCTTATGCTTGTTTTGACTTGGACCTGTCGCGATTTCATGACATGTCACGAAATCGTGACAATCTGTACACCCTCTGAGCTCTCCTCCGAAAATGTCATGATTTCACGACACCTTCGTGCCTTAGCCAAATTTCTCCTTCATCTGCAGCGAAACCGTGACATGTCATGATTTCACGATATTCCGTACAACTCTTGCCTTCTCTCTCTAAACTCGTCGCGATTTCGGGACATGTCACGATTTCACGATGTTTCGTACAACTTGGCTTTCTCTCTCCAAAAATGTCGCGATATCGTGACATTTCCAAAAATGGAAATGTCGCGATATCGTGAAATTTCCAAAAATGGAAATGTCGCGATATCGTGACATTTCCAAAAATGGAAATGTCGCGATATCGTGACATTTCCAAAAATGGAAATGTCGCGATATCGTGACATTTCCAAAAATGGAAATGTCGCGATATCGTGACATTTCCAAAAATGGAAATGTCGCGATATCGTGACATTTCCAAAAATGGAAATGTCGCGATATCGTGACATTTCCAAAAATGGAAAGTGTCACGATTTCGCTACGCATTTCTGACTTAGTGGATTTTTTCAAAACCCGTCGCGATATCGCGACACTTCCAAAAAAGGAAATTTTTGGTTTCAATGAATTTATCTATCTATTTTCTGCATTTTTTTTCATACCGGTGTAAGATTTTCTTTATCCATGAAGGATTCTAGCATGTAAAAAGTGAAGTCTGAGATAACCAAGCCAGAATGCAAGAATACTTAGATACTTTAACACAGGCAAAACTTGAAGAAGAAACAGGAAAGTAAAATCTGGAGTTAAAACCTGAAAATCATCAAGAGGGTCCCTACTGTAAAATAAAAGCTCAATATTTTCAAAGGATGAAAATTCATTTTTCAATGGGGGTGTTTTGCTTCTCAACAAATGACGATATCTGCGGGTAAAATAGTAGCATTATTTTAGAACCAAGGACTCTAGATTCAAAACAACATAGACCATGTATCTTGCCTTGCCACAAATATTCTTCAAAATAAATTGACTACTAACTGATAGTTGTTAAAATTTCCCAAGGACATACTAGGCTGAATTAATTAAGGAAGATTTATGATGTGCAATTACAAGGGTATAAAACTTTCTTCAAGAATTACTGGATCGAATGTTGAACTCTGGATTGATCAGCTTTTCTAGATTGTAAAAAGGGAAAACCGAGTAGAGCTCTGTTTACTAGTTTAGCCTTTTACAACTCCGACAGTAGTTACCCTTTAGATTTACACGACCCAAATTCACAACTGTAAGGTAGAATCTACAACTTGGTAAAAGAAAAATATCTTTTGAAGTCTTGGCTGCCTCTTTGATTATATAACTCTTTTATTTTTCTTTTTTTTATCTTTTATATATATATATATATATATATATATTGGAAATAACAGAGTGCCAATTCTATGGTGTCTTGTTCAACTCTTATATTTTTCTTTTGAAATACACCAACATCTGAAAAGCCTTAGAAAGAATAACAATTTTCTTTTAACATTTCATCAATCTGGAACTGCTTCAGCCTGGGCCCTGATAGCTTCTGTGGATACTCAAATAATTACATAAATCATAGTCTCCTCTTATAACCAACTTTTCTTGGATTCCCCGGGAGTTTCTCCAACCAAACAACATAGCAGTTTATTTATAATTAAAGCAACTGTGGCAAGCAATACACAAAATCCAATCATCCTTCCACTGTTGTTCTGACTAAAAAAAATAGTTCCACTGTTTAGTTCAAATAGACTATCTCACAATTATGATAATGAACACTGGATTCTGGACTCAGAAAAAAACAATTTTTAGCAGGTTGATCTTTTCATTGATGCTCAGGCAAAGGTTAAAAACAGAATTTTTAAGAGCCAGAGAACTTTGTACAGACTTCCAAGGATAGACACAGGCCTCTAAAACAAAACAAAATAAAAACTGCACAGACTTTAAAATAAAACTATACAGGCAGCAAAGAAAACAAAACTGCAGGGTTATTTACAAGGGAAACAAAATAAAACTGTACAGACATTAAGGAAATGAAATAAAACAAGACCGCAGAGCTATTTACAAAGAAAAATAAACTGCACAGACCTTAAATAAAAAATAAAATATAGAACTTTAAAATAAAACAACATTGTACAGACAGCACAGGAAATAGAATACATAAATGTACAGACCTGAAAGGAAATAAAACTGCAAGGTTATTTACAAAGGAAATAAAATACAGAACTTTAAGACAGACTAAAATTGCACAGACAATTAAAAACAAACTAAAAAAAACAACTCAATGAATAAACATTAAAAGTAAACTAAACTAAACAACTATACAGACATGAAAAGTAAACTAAACTAAACAATTGTACAGACATGAAAAGTAAACTAAACTAAACAACTGTACAGACATGAAAGGTAAACTAAACTAAACAATTGTACAGACATTAAAAGTAAACTAAACTAAACAACTGTACAGACATAAAAAGTAAGCTAAACTAAAAAACTGTACAAACATTAAAAGTAAACTAAACTAAACAACTGTACAGACATTAAAAGTAAACTAGACTAAACAACTATACAGACATGAAAAGTAAACTAAAACTAAAACTGCTAAAATAAACTAAAAACTGTAGATTTATTTACAATGTATACACATGTTACAACTTCTTTGTGACTCATTCAAATGATACATTGGACGAAACAGCCAAGAAAAAATGTTTTAAGTATTGACCATTAACAGGGAGGTCCAAAAAATTACCATCAAGGTCTTGTAAACGAAAAGCATTGTTACCTAGAATCTCAGCAATCTGGTAGGGTCCTATCCACAGTGGCTACAACTTTGTATGCTTACCCTTATTTTCATGGGCCTTGTCCCATAAAAGCACCAGGTCTGCCAGTCTGAAAGCTTTCACTTTGGCCCTCTTGTCAAACCAGTGCTTGACGGTTTCTTGGTGCCGACTGAAGTGTTCCAGGGCTTGGAGTCTTTCATCCTGCAAGTTAGTTAGATCCAAAACATGAGCTTCTACATCTGCTTGATCTTCAAAATAGTCTAAGGCAAATTGGTAAGTAGGTAATTTCAGAGATATGGGAATAATTCCATACAGCAAAGCAAAAGGAGAAGTCTTAAGATCCACTTTATATTTTATTCGGTCAGCCCAAAGTGCATATTTCAATAATGTATGCCACTGCCTGGGTTTATCTGCTGTAGATTTCTTAATGGCATTCATTAAATTCTTGTTTGTGGACTCAGCTAGTCCATTGCCTTGGGGATAATAGTTGGATGAGAATCTGATAACTATCCCCATTTGGTATGCCCATTCTGCAAACTCCAATGATTGGAAGGCTGGTCCATTATCACACACCAAATTCAGAGGAACCCCAAACCTAGTTATGACATTTGACTCTAGAAATTCAATCACTTCATGAGCTGTACTTCTTGTTGTGGTTGCTGCTTCAACCCATCTTGTGTAGTAATCAGTAGCTATTAGAACATACTTATGCTCTACTGAATAATTTGGATTAATCACTCCCACAAAATCAAGTCCCCATTGCATGAAAGGTTTGTTTATTACAACAGGATGCAATGGTAGAGCCTGGTTGGCCTCTTTGGCTGCAAAATTTTGGCACTGATGGCAGGTTCTTACATGCTGATGTGCATCCTTAAATAGTGTAGGCCAGTAATAGCCTGCTTTCAAAATTTTATGCGCAGTAGCATACCTTGATGAATGCCCTGCCCCTAACTTTTCATGAAAATTGGACATGATTTCATTGACTTCACTCTGAGAAATGCATCTTAGGAAAATGCCAGCATAATTCTCTCTGGACAAATTACCTGCTTTGAGGAGATAATGAGCATCTTTCAGTTTTAATGCTCTCCTTTGGGTTCTGTTCAAGTGAGACGGGCAAACTCTAAATTGTAGCAAATGAATGATATCTCCATACTAGTCATCAAATTTAGAATTTAACAGATTAACTTCTTCCCATACAGGTATTTCGGCAATGTGTCGAGACAAACCAAGTCCTCTGATCAATTTAGCAGGTCGAATCTCCAAGTCATACTCTTGCAGCCTTGTAACCCAATTACCCCTCGCTTCACCCAACTCATTCCGACTTAGAAGGTATTTAACAACTGGTCCGGCACTATAGCATGAATTCTACTTCTTAGTATGTAGTGCCCGAATCGCTTAATCGCTCTCACCAAGGCATAAGCTTGTTTGTCTAAACGAGAATATTTCAGCTCGGCCCCCTTTAAATTGGTACTCTTAAAAGCAATTGGATGTTCCCCAGTTTCTCTCTGTTGGGTCAGAACTGTAGCAAGTGTATGTTCAGAAGAAAAGGTGTACAGATAAAAATCTGCATTGAAATTTGGGCTTACTAGAACTGGTGCTTGTTTGATGGCTGTCTTGATTTCTTGGAAAGCTGTCTTAGATTTTGTGGTCCAGACAATCTGAGCAGTTTGCTTTAACATGTCATTCATTGGCTTGACTATCTCTACAAAACCGAAGATGAACTTCCTGACAAAGTTAATTTTTCCAAAGAAGGACCTCAACTCTTTCTTGGAATTGGGAAATGGTATGCCGGATATGGCTTCAACTCTGTTCGGATCCATGGAAATGCTATCTTTTGTGACCAAGTGCCCAAGGAGCTTTCCTTCTGTTACACCAAAAATGCACTTCTTCAGATTCAAAGAAATGCCAAACTCCCTGCATTTGTTAAACACAGACTCCAAGTGTTTTACATGGTCAAACTGAGATTTAGAGAAGACTGTTAAATCATCTATGTAAACAACTATACATTTACCCATAATGCCCTTGAAAGCATGATCCATTGCTCGTTGAAATGTAGCTCCAGCATTTATTAATCCAAATGGCATCCTCTTGTAAGCAAAAGTTTCCCACTTAGTGGTGAAAGCAGTTTTCATTCTGTCTTCCTTCTCCACCAATATCTGATTATATCCTAAGAAACCATCCAGGAAAGACATCATCTCTGAACCATTGACAATCTGTAGCACCTCATCCATAGAAGGCAGAGGATAATTATCCTTCTTAGATGCTTTGTTTAAATTTCTAAAATCCACACACAGGCGGATCTCTCCATTCTTCTTTCTTACTGGCACCAGATTGGCCACCCAAGTAGAATGCCTGATGGGAGAAATAATGGCGGCACTCAGTAGTTTCTCTACCTCTTTCTGGATGAGGGGCTCTAACAGAGCATTGACATGCCTCTGTTTTTGCCGAAAAGGTTTGCAAAATTCTTTTAAAGGTATAATGTGAGTGTAAACTTTCGGATCAAATACCTTTAAGTCTTTGTATGACCAGGCCATAACATCTTTGGACCTGTGAAGAAAATTAATCATACTTCTTTTTATTTTTGGATCACAATTCTTAGCCAATTTGATGTGCCTGGGATCTTCTTCGATCCCTATGTTCAGGTTTTCAGTCCCATTGTCTGTGGCAGCCACATAATCCTCAAAATTCACCTTTTGCTTGATCTTGTCAACATCAAAGAGCCGCTCCAGCTCCACCATTCCTTTTGGAATTCTATTGTCTTTCAACCTCATTATTCCCCTGTCATCATCTAACTGTTCCAGCAGGGTATCCCTTTGGCCCTCATCAATTATAGCATTTTCAAATGTGTTAGTACTCTGTAAAAAGTTTACAATCTGTTGATCATAAGAGAAAACTTGAAAATTATCTATATTATTTGGGACTGAAGGACAAGGGACTAACTCAATTGAAAAATTATTCCATTTAAATTCCTCTAGTGGCTTTAAATTTGCAGCTGAAGAAACCAAGACATCTGCATGTGAATTTTGTTCTCTGGGTATGTGTGTCAGATTAAATGCATCAAAATATTCTACAAGATCCCAAGCCCGGTGTTTGTATCCTTTCAAATAAGATGCTTTACACTGGAATTTACCCTTGACTTGATTTTCCACCAATTCCGAATTAGTAAAAACTTGAATATTTCTCACACTTCTATCCAAAGCAAATTTCAGACCTAATACCAGAGCTTCATACTCTGCTAAATTATTTGTACAAGGGAACTGTAGGCGGTAAGACATAAAATATGTCTGACTTTCAGGCCCCTTAAGGACTGCCCCTATTCTAGACCCCTATTTAGATCTAGCCCCATCCACATGAAGTGTCCAAAATTCATTACTATGAATAGGATGGGCTTTATTAAACTTGTTATTTTGCCCAGTTGTTAAATTGTAAACTCCAATATCTACCTCTATAATATTTACAGTTTCATTCTCTGCATTGTACTCAGTAATTGTATGCTTGTACCTGGGTTCTATTTCAACCTGCAATTGATTTGCCACTCCCTTCCATGGCAACCACATGTGTGAAAAATTTGTTGCCAAGTATCCGTTCAGAGATCTCGACCAATCCCTACTCAAAAGCATCCCATACCCCACAGGGATATCCACAACCTGGATTTCAATTTTATGTTGAGCCCTTGGCTCAGATGCTAATTGGATATGAATATTTTGAAGCTCTCCAACAAATTTAACTTCTGATTTGTCCAATTGGACAACTCTCCTTTCAGACTTCATTGGGGTCAGACCCAACTGTTGACAAATGGCCAAAGGCATAACATTAGCAGATGCACCTGAATCTACCAAACAATTGTGTAAGTTCTTCCCGAAAATACGGACGATCAGGTAAAAGGGGGAACTTCAGTTTTTTCTTTGTACATGGCTAGATTGGCATTTGCTATTTTCTTTCCTTTGTCCATAGGTTTAGTAGCAGGGCCAGAGTATGTTTTTATCAGGTTGTCTCTCTGCTCTAAAATCTGTGCCAACTCATGTAGAGTAATGTTGGCCTTAATATTTTTCATATCCTCCACTATGTTATATCCTTTGTTAAGTGGAGGGACAAAAGCATCAGGTCCTCTCAAATTCCCTCCCTTTGGTGGAGATGGATTATTGCTTGGAGAGGGGTCTGGGGGAACATTGTGAGAGTTGTTCGGAGGGGTTGATGTAGTATTAGGATTTGGATTCCTATTCCTTAGGTTGTAGTTATCTCTTATATACTGTTGGAAATCCTACACCTCATCCATAGGCATTTCAACTACATTCTTAGATTCATCTGGAAAAGTGAAAGAATCTAGGACCATAGCTGCACTGTGGCCGGATGAACTTGGGCCATCAACAGTTCTTTGATTTTTCGAAGAGATCAAATCTCCAAAAAAAGCTTCAAATGCATTGCAAAATTCTAGACAATCCAACTCCCCATGCTGATAAGTGGCATGTATTTTGCACCATTTGGGCAAAGCTAAATCACAAATGTTCACATCATGGCTTTTACCCTTGTAATATTTATTAGATTCATACGGGGGCCAGTTGAATCTGTTCGGTTGATATGAATACCTGTTGGGGTTGTCCCCAGTAGAAACTTGCCTTTTAAAACTCAAGAAATCATTGGCCAGCTTCTGGAAAATCTTTGAGACTTCTTCCACTCTTGCATTGTCAGCCTCTTTGCCTGGGTTCTGTACACTCTTAATAGGTGCTACAGCCAATGGATTTGCTGATGGTAGAGTCTGACAAACTAGAAACATTACCTGATGTGGAATAGGATTGAACACAGGGGAAGCTTGTGCAACCAGAGGAATTTGCTGAGCATTCAATGGCTGGGGTCCCAACTGTCTTTCCAGAATCAAAGCTTCTTTATAAGCTTCTGTCAAATTAGTAACAGTGGGATCTCTCTTCAAGAAGACAGAGGTCATGGGATCCAGAGAGTTTCTAAATATCTCTAATGCCAGGTCGAGCATTCGGTACATAATACCCAGTAAGTCTACCATAAGCTTTCTGGAATCTAACATTATAAGATCTGATAGATTCACTTGATTCTCTTTTGATGCCAGAAAACTACTGGTACAATATACTAGGATATTTTACCTCCCCGAACTATGACACAAAAACTTTTTCTAAGTCATTTCAACTGGTGACAGAATCATTAGTGAGGTTTAGAAACCAATCATATGCTCCCTCTTGGAGAGTGAATGGGAACAATCTGCAGGCAACATCTTCATGTTGTACATTTAATAACTTCAAAGCATTCTTGAAGGCAACCAAATGTTCTTCTGTAGTTCTTGTCCCATCATGTTTATATCTGGGGAGATATATTTCTGGATTTCTGGGCAGGTCATGGGCTATACCCGAAATATTCAAAGCAGTGGAGCCCAACCAATTTGCCATCACTACCTAGTTGACAGTGATATTCTGAGCTGTGGTTGGAGTAACTATCAGCGGTGATAAAACTGTTTCTGACAGAGACTTGGCCCTTCTGAGGCTACTTCTCCTTGGAGTTTCTAATTCAGGCACAAGGAGCTCTCCGACTCTAGGGTGGGACCTTGTTACCCTGTATGTAGAATCCAGATTTTCACAAGCACTTACAAACTTACAATCCTTAACAGAGTACTGTACTTGAGGTCTTCTTTTTTGGAAATTTTAAATATTGTACTGACAACTTACAATACTGATCAGAGTTCAGTGGGCCCTCCTTCTAGCACCATTTTTAAATGTTGGTCTGAATTTCATACACACCCTATGAAGAATGAGCATGAAACTCTGATAAAACTTATACGGGATAAATCCCACTCACTTTAGGATCTAGCTGGTTATCCAAGGTGTGAGTTATAGAGTCGGGTCGAATGTCAATTCACTCTTTTCCGCTTTTGGAATAGTTTTCAATATGGACTGTCTGTACCTTACAATGGGCTCAGTGAACTTGCTCAGTAATGTTCAGAAGTTGTCACTTATTGACAATTAGATTTAAAATTAATTCTTTGATCTAGCTCTCATGGGTCAGTAGATTTAAATAAAATACAAATAAAGAAAATAAAAATGGATCACTTCACGATAAAACAAAGAGGGTAGGGTAAGGCAGAAAGAGAAGTTTATGAAACTTTAACTGTAAAACCTAAAACTAACAATTTTATTTATACTATCAGCTTCACAACAGAACCAATCAAAGAAGAAAGTGTCCAGTTTTCTAAGATCACTTTCAACTAAGAGCATAAGGCAGAGATGGAATAGATTTGAAAGAAATCATAAACAAAAGAGAAGTCGGTTAAAACTGGTATCATTCACCGACAGCATAGCTCACACAGTGAGGACAGAGCAATTAGAACAAACTTGAACCTTAAATCTATGATTTTTCCTATCATACAATAGAACAAATGAAGCCCAACAACATATTTAATCTTGATAACATAGAATTACAGCATATATCTAATAAACTTTAATGAAACGGATAACAAAAGAAGATGAACTTATCACAATCTGCAAAAGATTAGGCTCCCGGCCATGCTATCACGAGAAAACAACAGCACATCAACTTCAAGTCCAGAAACAAAGTATTTAACAAAATTTACAAGAAATTGCTTCAATAGCCTTTTATTTCTAAGTTTCTGCCTCCTGCGATTACATTGAGAAGAAGTATTTATAGACTCAGGACAAACCCTGATCTTTTTAGAAATATCTTCTTCTCAAACCCTAAATCCTATAATCTTTAACCCTAGGACCCGGGTTTTACAATATAAAGCTATTTAAAACAAAGTCCGGATAAAACTTAACCATCCTACAAATCAGTGCAGTTAGTTGTCATAAATGAAGAAGATAGAATTCGAATACCACTTGCATTCACCCGCAACTGTAAATAAATGCCCTCATTAATTCCCTCGGGTAAGCTGGATGAGTCACCACTTCTCCGACATTTCATCTCCACAGAGCCATCCCTGAGTTGAAAATATATGTATGCCATTAATTCTGCCATAAATCTTCATTAAATACATTCACCGGAAAATTCCGGTAACTGTGTGTAGATATTTCAATTTTTCGGCCAACTCCCGACATATTCCATCAAATGGGCAGCAGCTTAGTCACCGCAAAGTCTCCTTGCGGCCAGATCTGTAAAAATTGGATGAAACAACAATTCTCGGCATCTTTTCTTTCAATATGGCTGTCTTTGATTAATTTGCATTCGACTTTGTCTTTATGGCCATTTCTCCGTTATCCCGTAAGTGCCAGATGGCTTCCTGCATGAAAGACAAACAAGGATTAGCCTTTTAAAATTATTAAATCAAAAGCTTTAATATTAAAATGAAGCCCTAAAGTTCATTTGCATGTGACCTTATTTATCTGATACGTGGCTTGCAGTGCTTTGACACGTGTCACAAAATTGCGACACGTGTCTATTTCTAGTTGTTTCCATTTCGGGCTCTTTTCTGTCCAGGTCGTGAAAATGCGACATGTCGCGATTTCGCGACATGTCGCAAAATCGTGACCTGTCTTGCGTCTTGCAGCTTTTCTTCGTCGCCATCACGAAAACGCAACATGTCACGATTTCGTGACATGTCGCAAAATCGTGATAGCAACTGCCCTTGGCACTTCTTTGTCTGGTCTTGTCATGAAATCGTGACACGACCACCTTTGGCTTCCTTTGCCTTGGTCGTGTCACGAAATCGTGACACGACCGCCTTTGGCTTCCTTTGCCTTGGTCGTGTCACGAAATCGTGACACGGCCGCCTTTGGCTTCCTTTGCCTTGGTCGTGTCGTGAAATCGTGACACGGCCACCTTTGGCTTCCTTTGCCTTGTTTTTGCTGCAACCCTTGGCGTGTCGCGATTTCACGACGTCATGATTTCACGACGTGTCGCGATTTCATGACGTCATGATTTTGCGACGTCGCGAAATCATGACGTCACGATTTTGCGACACCTTCCGGTCTCGGGCCCCTTCTGCCAATTTTGTCATGATTTTGCGACGTCGTGAAATCGTGACATCATGATTTCGTGACATTAAAATGCCTTAGACTTTTCTCTTTGAATTCTTCTTGCTCGCTTGTGCTTGTTTCGA
Source organism: Wollemia nobilis (assembly GCA_028583015.1). Lineage (NCBI taxonomy): Eukaryota > Viridiplantae > Streptophyta > Pinopsida > Araucariales > Araucariaceae > Wollemia > Wollemia nobilis. The sequence continues at coordinate 6,969,607 of JAQPPZ010002499.1, forward strand.
CTTGGACCTGTCACGATTTCGCGACATGTCATGAAATCACGATAGTCCGTACACCCTCCGAGCTCTCCCCCGAAAACGTTGTGATTTTGCGACATCACGATTTCGCGACGTCATGATTTTGCGACACCTTCGTGCCTTAGCCAAATTTCTCCTTCATCTGTAGCGAAACTGCGACATGTCACGATTTCATGACATTTCGTACAACTCTTGCCTTCTCTCTCTAAACTCGTTGCAATTTCGTGACATGTCGTGATTTTGCGACGTTCCGTACAACTTGGTTTTCTCTCTCCAAAACTGTAGCGATTTCACGACATTTCCAAAAATGGAAAGTGTCACGATTTTGCTATGCATTTCTGACTTAGCGGATTTTTTCAAAACCCATCGCGATATCGTGACACTTCAAAAAATGGAAGTGTCGTGATATCTTGACACTTCCAAAAAAGAAAAGTTTTGGTTTCAATGAATTTATCTATCTGTTTTCTGTATTTTTTTTCATACCGGTGTAAGATTTTCTTTATCCATGAAGGATTCTAGCATATAAAAAGTGAAGTCTGAGATAACCAAGCCAGAATGCAAGAATACTTGGATACTTTAACATAGGAAAAACTTGAAGAAGAAACAGGCAAGTAAAATCTGGAGTTAAAACCTGAAAATCATCAAGAGGGTCCCTACTGCAAAATGAAAGCTCAATATTTTCAAAGCATGGAAATTCATTTTTCAGTGGGGGTGTGTTGCTTCTCAACAAGTCAAAACAAATTATGTGTACAGTAATTGCGTGAATCAAGAGCGCAGGGTGCAGAGGTTGAGTTCTAAGTGCGAAGTGATAGTGCATAGAAAGAAGAAGTGATCGATTATCTGGGTGTAGTAGAGAGTGCGAAGAAATTCATAGAAGCAGTCAGATAGTGTGAAGCGTTTGCACAAAAGTAGTTAAATGCATAAAACCTACAGACTATGAGAATTAAGGTGAAAGTATTATTCTATAATTTTCATTATTTTTATTGAAGTCCAAGTTGCAGCTTGGCATAAGGGGTTGGTGCTTCTTTCCAGTAGGTGTTGGTAAATTAGGATTTGGTGCTCCATTTTGGTTGATACAGATAAATCTAAGGGGTTGGTGCTCCTTCCAGTTGGTGCTGGTAAATGATATTGTAAAGTTGTAGCTTTGCAAAGGCTGGATTGGGATGGTAGTTCAAGCAGTAATTTTTGAGGAGTAGCCACATTGGTGAACCTCGTTAAATACCGTGTTGTGTGTAATGCTTTCTTGCTGTATTTGATATATCTGTTCATTAGTTTTAAACTGCTGCTGGTTCTAGAACTAAATATTTAAAGTTTTAAAATATCACACTGATTCACCCACCCTCTCAGTGTCACTATGATTACAATAATTGGTATCAGAGCTAGGTTCTTGAACAGGCTCAATCAGCTAGGGTGATCTTGGAAGTGACGCAATGGCAAGTGGTGAGGATTTTTCCTCAAACAAAGCACCATTGTTTGATGGAACTAACTATGCTTTCTAAAAAATAAGGATGTAGACATATCTCCGTGCCTTGGGTTTTGACATCTGGGGTGTAGTAGTTAATGGTTACAAAGCTCTCGCCATTGCTCCAACAGACGCTACCAGCAAGAAGACATTTGAAAATGATTCAAAAGCAAAAAATGCCATCATGTGTGGATTAGTGGACAGTGAGCTAGTCAAAATCATAAACTATGAATCCACAAAAGATGTATGGGATAAACTAGAGAACATTCATGAAGGAGACGATAGGATCAAAGAGGCCAAGCTTCAAACACACTGAGCTCAATTTTAATCCTTAAAGATGGACAATGATGAGAACATAGAGGCTTTCATGCTAAGAGTCAACAGAATCACAAATTAAATCAGAGGTCACGACGAAGATATGGATGATGCTACGATTGTGAAAAAGTTATTAAGATCTCTCCCTCCAAGGTTTGATTCGAAAGTCTCAGCCATAGAAGAATCTAAAGATCTAAATCGCTTTAGTATGGATGAGATGCATGGTTCTTTGACTGCTTTTGAAATGAGAATAGGAAGGTCAAATCCCATAGATAGAGAAGCAACTTTCAAAGCTCTAAAAGGCAAAGACACAAAATAAGAGTCTGAAGAAGAGGATGTATCAGATGAAATGGAAGCAAATTTTGTCAGAAAACTAAGAAAAGGAAAAGAAAAATACAGAGGAAAGCTACCTTTTAAATGTTTCAACTGTGGAGGCATTGGACACTTTGCTACCAAATGTCCTCTCAATGACAAGAACAAAGGTGAAGAAACTCTGCATCAAGAAAGAAGTGAATGGAGAAAGAAAACAAACTTCAAAAAAGGCAATTTCAAAAAGAAAATTTTTATCTCCCAAAATGTAGATTCTTCAGAGGACAGCTTTAGTGAAGACTCTAAAGAAGGAACAGGTGAAGCTCTCTTTATGGCGTTTGAAGTAGAAAAATTAGAAGAGGCAGAAAACCCGGGAAAAGAGAGAAGGAATGAACTCTAAAGTGTCTATTGAAAAAGCTGAGGCTGAAGTTGATTTAGAAGGTGAGTTGGTTTCTGCTCTTGAAGAATGAAAATCTAAGAAAAGAAAGAATAAATTTTTTTTAAGAAAGTTTGAGGATGCAAATGACATTATAACCAGTTTAAAAATACAAACAGAATAATACAAGAAAATGTTCGAAGATCTAGAAATTCAGGTAACCACGAAGATAGATTATTGCTACAAACTAAAAGAAGAAAACGTTGGTCTTCGAATGCAGATACAAGAGCTGGATCAAAAAATTAGTTGCCATTACAAACGTGAAGAAAGTTCAATGAAGCTGGATAAAATCTTGAGTGATCAAAGACCTACAGGCATCAAATTTGGCCTGGACTTTATTGAAGGAGGATCATCAAACGGACCAAATTTTGAATCTATAAGAAGTGAAGATAAGAAACAGGCTAATATAGGAAAAACAAATCAGGCAAAGAAAAGCAGTAATGTCAGACCCGAAAGGAGAATAGACAATGATGGCTTTACCAAGGTCACACATCAGAAGAAGAGAAGATCTATGGCTCCTGCAACAACCTGGAAAAGACCATCTTTCAGGTTCAATCATTACTTTTATGGTTTCTATTTCAAATGTAATGATTATGGACATAAAATTGCAAACTGCAAGTACAATGTAGGACCAAAAAGTTTCACTAGCAAAAATTCTTTTGCTCCTCTTATAAATTATGTAGTAGAATGCTTTAATTGTCACAACTTTGGGCATATTGCTAGAAATTGTCATAGTACCTCTGTTTCGAATCAACCTCAGAAAATAAAAATTCAACCATATAGGGCAAATAAAAATAGAAATATCTCTAAAATTTATGCTCACAATATTGAAAAGGGAAAATCCAAGCTAGAGCCCAATACCATAGTCAAAACAAAGTGGAAATAGAAAGAACAGCTCAGGGAAGAAAAGTAATCTTTAATAGTGTAGACAGCTTTCAGATCTCAGAATAAATGTGTACCCTAGATTCTTGATAGTGGTTGCTCAAGTCATATGACAGGTGATAAACAGAAGTTTGAAAAACTACAAAAATATGAGGGTGGCTCTGTAAAGTTCGAAAATAATGATGGAGCCAAGATAATCGGAAAAGGATCTGTCAAAATTAGTGATGGGAAAATCAAGTCAGAAGAAGTTCTATTTGTGGATGGTTTGAAACACAACCTGTTAAGTGTCAGTCAAATCTGTGATAAAGGACATGAAGTAGTCTTCAAGAAGCAGGGTTGTGAAGTCAAAAAAATAAATAGTGGGAAATTGATAGCAACTGGTTCAAGGACATCTGGAAATCTGTACACACTCTTAGAAACTTTAGAAGGTACGTGCTTCATTGGAAAAGAAGAAGAGAACTGGTTGTGGCACAAGAGGCTTGGACACATAAGTTTTGATAATTTGGTGAAAATCAGCTCAAAACAAGCAGTGAGAGATATTCCAACCATTAAAAAACCTTCAAACAATGTTTGTGCTTCATGTTAGAAGGGAAATCAAACCAGAGTCTCATTCAAAACAAAATAGTACCACACTAGCAGGCATTTGAAACTTATTCATACAGACTTATGTGGACCCATGAGAACTCAAAGCATAAATGGCAACAAATAATTTATGTTGTGTATCGATGATTATTCCAGAATGACATGGATATTTTTTTTTAAAGATAAAACAGAAGCTTTTGAAATGTTCAGATCCTTCAAACATCTAGTTGAGAATGAAACAGAAAAAAGGGTCAAATGTTTACAATCAGACAAAGGAGAAGAATTCATTTCGAATGAATTTATAGAATACTGTGAAAAACATGGTATCAGGAGACAATATTCAGTAGCTAGAACTCCCCAGCAGAATGGTGTAGTAGAAAAAAATAACATAACTATACAAGAAATGGCATGCACCATGCTGGCAGAAAACAAAATAGCAGACAGATTCTGGAAAGAAGCAGTTCACACTACAGTATACATCCAAAACAGATATATGTTAAGAACTCATGAATGCAAAACACCTTATGAGCTATGGTTTGGTAGAAAAGCAACAACAAAACATCTCAAAGTATTTGGCTGTAGGTGCTACATCAGAAAAAATGATGACAACCTTGGGAAGTTTGAAGATAGAGCAGATGAAGGTGTTTTTGTTGGGTATTCACCAAAAAGCAAAGCTTACAAATGCTACAACAAGAGACTCAAGAAAATTATGGATAGTGCAGATGTTAAATTTGATGAAGGTGGGAAACGATTAGATGACTTTGAGGAAAACTACCCAATCTATGAATAAGTATTTGAAGGAGATGAGGTGAATGAAATAGAAAATAAATCTATGTCTGATTCAGATGAATTAATCGATGACTCAGAAGTGCAAGAAAACAAGAAATTTAAAACAGGCATCTGGCATAAAAATCATCCAAGAGACCAAATAATTGGAGATCCCATAGCTGGTATTCATACAAGAAGGAAAGTAATAAGTAATTACTCTCTTTTATCTAGCATTGAGCCCAAAAACATAGATGAAGCAAGCAAAGATGATAGCTGGATGAAGGCAATAAATGAAGAGTTAGATCAGATTGAAAAGAACAGAACTTGAGAATTAATACCTAGACCTATGAATAAGAATGTAATCAACACCAAATGGATATTTCGAAACAAATTAAATGAAGACAGACAGGTCATTAGGAACAAAGCAAGACTGGTTTGTAAAGGATATGCACAGGTCGAAGGCATTTATTTTGAAGAGACTTTTGCACCAGTGGCCAGATTAGAAGCAATTAGAATGTTTCTGGCCTTAGCAGTCCACAAGAACTTTAGAGTTTATCATATGGATGTAAAATCTACCTTTTTAAATGGGAAACTCGAAGAAGAGGTTTATATTGAACAACCGAATGGCTTTCAAATTAGTGAAGATCCTAACCTTGTCTGCAAATTAAAGAAAGCATTATATTGATTAAAAAAAGCACCATGGGCATGGTATGCAAGGCTAGACAACTATCTCTCTCAATAGGGATTCAAGAAAGGTTTAGTGGACAATAATTTGTATGTGAAAACAAAAGGTGGGCATCTCATTGTTCTTGTTGTCTATGTAGATGATATCATATTTGGCAACAACAAATATGAATCTTGTAAAGACTTAGCAAATAAGATGCAGAATGAATTTGAAATGTCTATGATTGGTGAACTGTCTTACATTCTTGGGCTACAAGTTAATCAAAATGAGAAAGGCATATTCATTTTCCAAATCAAATATGTGAAAGAAATGCTAAAGAGGTTCACTATGGAGGATTGTAAGCCAGTTAGCACTCCCATGACAACAGGTTGCAAATTGAGTAAAGAAGACAAATCTCCACCTATAGACCAAACCATGTACAGATCTATGATTGGAAGTTTACTATATTTAATAGCTACCAGACCTAATATTTTGCAGACAGTTTGCATGGTAGCTAGATTTCAGGCCAGTCCCAAAGAGACTCATGTGACAGTAGTTAAAAGGATTTTTCGGTATCTCAAGGGCACCATGGAGTATGGGTTGTGGTATCCAAAAGGCAAAGACTTCACTCTTATATCATATTCAGATGCAGATTGGGCTGGATGTGTTGATGATAGAAAGAGTACAAGTGGAGGTGCTTTTTATCTCGGTGAGAGGTTGGTTGCTTGGCACAACAAGAAACAAGAGTCAGTTTCTTTATCAATAGTTGAGGCAGAATATATTACAGCAAAAACTTGTTGTACTCAAGTTTTATGGATGAAACAAACTCTGAAAGATCTTGGAATTAATTTTAGTGAACTAATATCAGTTAAGTGTGATAACACCAGTGCAATTAACATCTCCAAGAATCCAGTAATGCACTCACAGACAAAACACATTGCTATAAGGTATCATTTCTTGAAGGAGAAAGTTGTAGAAGGAGAAGTCAAATTGGATTTTGTCCCAACCACAGAACAAGTAGCAGATATTTTTACAAAACCATTGCCCAAAGAAGTTTTTGAGTACCTTCGAGACAAATTAGGAGTAGTCACACTTCCCAAGAAGTGACTAGCTAAAGGGATCACTTTCTTAGGGGAAGCATTTGAGTATTTGACTATTCTTTTGATCATGATCATAATTTGTGCTAGATGCAGCAAATTGTGCCTGAGAATTGTGAGGATGGACTCAGGGGGAGTCTGCAGTAGCCCTTTGGTATTATTGACAAAGGGGGAGAAGAGTTACAAGAATTTACACAGGTGTTGCCAACAATTCCAAAGGGGGAGATTGTTGAGCAAGGTGTTGCAAGAGGTTTGTCATTGTTGTCAACATAGGCAGTTAGATCTAATGATGCAGTGGACAGACATTTTAGGAGTCATTCAGATGCAGAGGACAGAAGTTCAAAGGATAGTCAGATCATATAAAGTGCAATTCTAGGAAAACAGAAGTGACCCAGATTCAAAAAATCAAAGAAAAAGACAAGTAAGAAAACTGTCACGATTTCGTGACATGTTTTCTGTCGCGATTTCGTGACAGGTCGGAGGAGAGAGAAGGCGCAAAGAAAATTGTCATGATTTCGTGACATGTCGGAGGAGAGAGAAGGCACAAAGAAAATTTTCATGATTTCACGACATGGCCAAGGAGAGATAAGGCGCTAGGAAAACTATCACAATTTCATGACATGTTGGAGGCCAAGAAGCTAAGTCGAGAAACTGTCGCGATTTCGCTACATGTTGGATTTTCGCTGGCCGAAGCAAGGAGAAAGCGTTAAGTGGAAAAGTTGTAGCGATTTCGCTACATGTTGGATTTTCGCTGGCCGAAGCAAGGAGAAAGCGTTAAGTGGAAAAGTTGTAGCGATTTCGCTACATGTTGGATTTTCGCTGGCCGAAGCAAGGAGAAAGCGTTAAGTGGAAAAGTTGTAGCGATTTCACTACATGTTGGATTTTCGCTGGCCGAAGCAAAGAGAAAGTTCCAAGTTGAAAAGTTGTAGCGATTTCGCTACATGTTGGGATTTCACTAGTGCATGAAGAGAGCATTGTACGGATGCGAAAGATGTCACGATTTTGTGACATGTTACGTTTTCACGGGCGATAGGCACAGAAAAGTGCTAAGGCAAAAAGATGTCACGATTTCGTGACATGTTCCATTTTCGCAGGCGATAGGCACAAAAAAGTGCTAAGGCAAAAAGATGTCACGATTTCGTGACATGTTTCATTTTTGCAGGCGATAGGCACAGAAAAGTGCTAAGGAAAAAATATGTCACGATTTCGTGACATGTTCCGTTTTCACGAGCGATAGGCAAAGAAAAGCGCTAAGGCAAAAAGATGTCATGATTTCACGACATGTTCCAATTTCATTGAGGGATGCGGTGAAGGATGTACGACAGCAAGAAGTGTCGCGATTTTGTGACATGTCATGTTTTCATGGGTGCAAGCCTAGAAAAGGACAAAGAGGTGAAAAGTGTCACGATTTCACGATAGGTTGCAAGAAAAGCCTCTAGAATCTGAAAGCGTCGCGATTTCATGACAAGAATGAGGATGACATCAGTAAAAGTTTGAAGTGTCACGATTTCACGACAAGAATGGTGGCAAAGCTAACAAAAGCCAAAAGTGTCGCATTTTCATGATAGTGGGATAAAGAAGGTGTACGGCCACAAAAAGTGTCGCGATATCGTGACATGTTATTATTTTGCGGCAATAGTTACACGAAGGTGATAGAGGTGGCAGAAGCGGTTGAGGTCGACAAAGTTGAATCTGGGCCGATAGATTTTAGGGTTTTGTAGTCGATAATTTCTAGGGTTTTGTAGCTGACAATTTCTAGGGTTTTGCAACCGACATTCTTAGGGTTACATCAAACTATTGTTTAAGATTTGATCTTGAAATTTCATCTATAAAAGGATGTATTGTGGTCTTGCAAGACTGGTCCATGTCGAGCAGAGTGCGAGTCGTATTGAACTTGTGCAAATTAATAGCGCAAGGGTGCAGATGTTGAGTCGAGCTGAATGCAAAATCATAGTTCATTTGAGTCGAAGCGAATTATGCGTACAGTAATTGTGTGAATCAAGAGCACAGGGTGCAGAGGTTGAGTTCTAAGTGCGAAGTGATAGCACGTAGAAAGAAGAAGTGATCGATTATCTGGGTGCAGTAGAGAGTGTGAAGAAATTCACAGAAGCAGTTGGATAGTGCGAAGCGTTTGCACAGAAGCAGTTGAATGCATAGAAACTAAAGACTATGAGAATTAAGGTGAAAGTATTATTCTATAATTTTTATTATTTTTATTGAAGTCCAAGTTGTAGCTTGGCATAAGGGGTTGGTGCTTCTTTCCAGTAGGTGCTGGTAAATTAGGAGTTGGTGCTCCATTCTGGTTGATACAGATAAATCTAAGAGGTTGGTGCTCCTTCCAGTTGGTTCTAGTAAATGATATTGTAAAGTTGTAGCTTTGCAAAGGCTGGATTTGGATGGTAGTCCAAGCAGTCATTTTTGAGGAGTAGCCACATTGGTGAACCTCGTTAAATATCGTGTTGTGTGTAATTCTTTCTTGTTGTATTTGATATATCTGTTCATTAGTTTTAAACTACTGCTAGTTCTAGAACTGAATATTTAAAGTTTTAAAATATCACATTGATTCACCCCCGCTCTCAATGTCACTGTGATTACAACAATTTTCATAGAATAGCTCTGCAATAGGATTATTGAATCGAGGTCCATCACGATGTGGTGTTGCAGGAAGGTGAGACACTTACCATAACAATCACCCAGGTTCAAAATGTGACAAGCATCCCCCCATGTTCAACTGGTTGTCCAACTAATACAATCAGGTATATGTGGTAAAAAAGTTGACATTTCCATGATTCAAAGATCCTATGGATGTATAAAGAGATGGTTGATTTCTTAACTAATAGTAACAGTGCAAAGATAGAGTAGCCCGCCTCCATGGGCATTAAATTTTACAATTAAGGAACTAAACGTAAAAAGATCATTCAATAAAAATATTCATAAAGTTCGTATATATGTATATAAAGAAAATGTTGGGGAAGGCCATTGTGGGAATGAAAAGTATGAATAGCTTACCTGTAAGGAGCATTCTCATCCTCAGATGGTATTGTATCTCATGTTGGTCCCTTACTTCCTCCCTATTGTTGAATGCTCCTTCTTCAACCACTTATCCTTTTCAGGTTTGTAAACTCATACATGAAGTACAAACTGGAGTGTGAGGTGAAAGTCCATTACACATCTAATGAGTGCTACCTCAACAATTTCAAGATTGTAACCATAAGTTTGCAGGACCTGCTTATGGACATATACTTGTAAAACCTAAAAACATAAAGACTATTATGAAGGGAATGTGAACTAGTCATGTGGAACAAGAACCTACATTGAACAAACACAATTTTACATGATGCAAGGACTTTGCAGTCCAGTTTGACTACATCAAAATGGGACTTAGCAAAAGAGTGGAGAAGATTATTGTGTCCAAAAGTTGCTAAGAATTGAAATTGATGCTAGTGTTGTGATGATTTTGTATTTATGGCTTGTGTTGGCAAACAAAATGATTATCTGTTGCAAAGTTGAACAAAGAGTCATAGGTTCTATTCCTTCCACCTCCACCTAGTTGTATTCAAACTTCAAACTTCAATATTTTACGTGCAAAAAATTTATAATGTAGAATAATTTAATAGTTTATTCTCTTTTTCAATTAAAAGAATAGCTAACATAATTCCCACATAATTGGCTAATAGCCAAAGACAAGAAATTAACAAAATCATGACAATTCTAGGTAATGTTCTACATTATTATTACCAAAAACAATCTCTTAAAAATGTAAACATAACTATAATAAACAATGATTGTTCACCAAAAGTGGGACCTTTCACTTACATTAAGTTTCCCACTCCTTGTACAAGGAAAAACATGTCCATCACCTCATATGAAGGACAGTCAGTTAAACATTTATGGGGACATATGAAATGAAGGAAAGTGCTTGACACCAATTGCCATATCTTCTCTTCCATATTCTTTTGCTTATTCAAACCCTTTATTGCCTTCACGTCCTGCCAAAAAATAATGACAAGAACGTAGTCAGTTAGTTGTTATATTCAATTTGTACCTAATGAGGCTGCCATGAATTTGTGTAATACCCTTTCACTTGACTGGTGTATAGGGCATGGTGTGGAGCATCCTCTAGGTGTTGACCTGAGATCTTCCTCAATTGAAGAGGAATTTTGAGGTTTTTTAAAACCAGATTGTTGAATGCTCCTTCTTGCATCAATTAGCGTTATCATAAACTGCTTCGATGCAAAAGGTAGAGCCCCAAAAGTGTACAAAATCTTTCAACCATCATAAGAAGGTAGTCTCTTACCCAAAAGGGTCTCTCTATAAATGGAACATAGACATTAGTTCTTCAAAAATTTAGAAAACAACACATGCAACATACTATCTTGTTCTAGGATAGAAGCAACCTAATGAACATCAGTTTCTCAAGCCTTTGATTCCCATGAGCCACAATAGTAGTACCAGATCCTGACATATGGTCTACAAGCAGTCCTAAATAAGTAGTAAGCAACCATTGTTCATGTTGCCTCAAAGTATATTGACCAACAGATAGCAAAACAACACATGCCTACAATTGGAAAAAATATAAAGGAGATGATCCATGTTGGAGGGACTAGAAGTTAGGCCAAACAGTAATGTAATTTACAATTATACCACAAACGAGAACATAATAACAAGTCCACAAGCAAGTTTATCAAAAACATAAAAGATAAAAAAGACACACTTACAGGGTTTGTTCAATCCATCTACAATAGAACATGATAATTTCTTCTTATGCAAATGCAAAAACATGTCAAAGTTCTTCAAGCCTAAAAACAAATATCTTAAAATTCTGAAATTCTTTGTAAAATTAAATTCTTCTTGCTTCTCATCATTCCATCACCTTGTATGTAGCAGTAAATAAATTTCCATGCCACAAGGCATCCCTATAAAATACTCTCTAGGACTAATACCTTGTAGTGAGGACATAATGTATTAAGAATGAAATAAATATGAAGTTCCAAACAAAATGCAATAATATGCAACCGAATGATCATGACAATTAGTATCATATATCAAGACTAGGTAACCATATTTTCCTTACAGTGATCAAGAGAACACAAGGGCTATGAACGAGTCACTCATAAAGACAGATGTCAACAACTAAAAGAGGTAACATCAAATATAGAGTAGAAGTGATTTTATCCATAAATAGAATATAAACCCTTTTGAAAAGGGAAGAACAAAACACTAATAAACAACTACATAAACCAAAATCAACTACAAAAACACTCAGTTCAATGCAACCTTAAATGGACAACCTGAGCCCTCCATATAATGGGAAGATGTCTAAACACCCCTACCCACCCCAACCATCAGAGATGAGGTGAGAGGGTATCCTGAGACTTCCGTCAGATACATAAATATCCATCTATACAAATCAAGTACTGTTGCTAAGGACTAGGACTAAGAGTCAAACATGAAACATCAATTTCATAACTAACACACACTCAACACAACTTTATCAAATTACCAAATTACCTTCTTGTATCTGACTGGCCAACCTCATGCTCAGGATACCTACTCGCCTCACTCCTAGCTTGGTTGTCCATTAATTATCTACTAGCATTTTCTAAAAATAGAACAAAAAATGTAACATCAAATATAGAGTAGAAGTGATTTTATCCATAAATAGAATATAAACCCCTTTGAAAAGGGAAGAATAAAACACTAATAATCAACTACAAAAACACTCAGTTCAATGCAACCTTAAATGAAAATAAAATAACAGTTAATGCTACAACATGGCATAATTTATTTGTAAACAATATCTGCTATAGGCTAGGCAATGAAGGAGCCCACAACATCCTTCATTGTGGCCATTTCATCATTCCTTCTATACAATATTATTTCCTCTTTATGGGCGACGTGCACATTGACTTTGCAAAAACCTTCACCCAAATGTTGACCATGTATAAGGTCTTCAGGGTTAGTACTGATCACCATGCCTTCGACCACTACGTTATCATTATGGATCTGAGTCAAGTAGCATTCCCTTCTCTCAGTTTGAGTGATCGATGTCATTTTTAATCCCTACATGGAAAATCAATAGCCCAGATAAATTCACTACATAGCGTACAATACAAACTAAGTCAATCATTTTATATTTGAAATAATAGTCATACCATTGATGACTCTAGCCTAGAAGGTATTGAGTAGCTGCCTATACCTTGATCACCACCACCAATGTTGTGTCCACTTGTAGGGGTAGCATGTAGTGATGTTGCCTATGGAATTATATGCAAGGGATCATTACAAATTTAGGGGTGCAACATGTAAATATTTCAAATATGAAATCATGAAAAAACTAACACACCTCTATTTGTGCAAGCCATGTCAAAATCTCATCAATTTTTTCTCTCTCTCACAAGCTTCTCTTCCATATTTTTCTCTCTCTACAAGCTTCTCTTCCCACTTTTGCTCTTTCTCTATCGTATGCTCTTGCATCTGGTGCAACTTCTATAAGTAACCCTCACCAACAAATAGAGCAGTTGGTGATACTCCTTTGTTGACACCCCAAACCCAACCCGATATTTTAGGTCCTAAAACCTTGGCGAGGGCATCATCCTTAATAGATTGATTTATGGAGCTCGTAGATGATATTTCATCATCCAATTTTTTCTAGCAACATCACATGCATAGTTAACTAGGTAACATGTTAAAAAAATAATCGATATAACAATGGTTTGAAGTTCAATGTATTGCTATTTCCAAGGGAATGTCACTTACGATTATCTCTGCAACTTCTGGTGAAATAGGAGCCCCATCCTTCTTTGTATGAGCTACCATCCACACAGTTGCCCTTGGTAGTGGAGTTTCCACATTTGGTTGGCTCTTCCTCTACAAGATATATAGTTGGAGAGACATGGGGATAAGTCATACATGACAAAACAATATAGCTATATATGTTTATCACATAATGGACGAGTATGATAGAATACCATTTCATGCTCCAATCGAGCATATCCTGTTCGACTGCAAGTGTGCATGATGGATTGGTGAGATCTATTTTGTTTGTTCCTTTGCCTCACCACCTACAACACAATGAAGAAACCAATATATAATTAATTCATTAGGGAGAGCAAGGTCAGCAAAATTCACATGAACATAACAATGATATGAACTACCATAGCAGATTGGTTGGTACTTGCCTTAAACTCAGCATTGCTCCTACCATTCACAAAGGCTTCCCAATATTTTTGTGATACACGAGATGGGGGATTAGCAATTCTATCTTCATCATTATCATACTTATCATAGTGGTTTTTCACAAGTCGATGCTTATGTTCACGCCATTGCTTGTCCATGGTCATGAAGACCCATTTCTTCATTGTGTTCGAAATGATATATTTTTGTTGCATCAAACCAGTATCTTATTAGATGCAACATTTATATAAGTATTCAAAAAATGGACACTAGCTATGAACTGCATTGGCTAGAAAGTTATCGTAATGAGTGTCCATAACTGGTTTTTAACTTCCACTAGGATTGCTCTCTAGTTTGTATGGGTGATAGGGACAATCTCCCTCACAATCACCCCCAAGTAAGATGAAAACTTAATAGAATTTGGACCTACGAGCTATCCATTTAGATTGCAAATGATCTCCACCCTATCTATGCTGCTTGACTCTGCTGCACATCTTGTTGGACCTCTCTTTCTACGATATTCAATGTTCGAAATGTGTGATGACCTGGCATCAACACCTATAATATTGACACCATCCAAACATCATTATGCCATATAGTATGACAAAAATGAGTAACCCAACATCACGAGCAAATTTCTTATGTAGTCTACATACCTTCTTCACTAGCCAAAGCATTGTCAACCTCATTTCAAGTATTCTCAACATCGGATTCATTTATGTTATGGGTCACCTCCTTATCTTCCTCATTATCAAAATGACATAGTTGGTATTGTCCAGTTATTGCTACAATACACCATAGTCGATGACAAAACCACGATCAATTCGAATATGCCAAGGTCAACCACTATTGAACAACACTATCAAATTTCAAGTACTTACTAGCGTGCGAGGCGTGTGTCACTGACTCCTAATTTATTGTGACAACCTCAACTACCTGTGACCTCTTTCTTGGTCTTTTCTTGGTCTATAAAAGAAAAATAAATAGAAAGCATGATTGTAAGAATGCTAAATGAATGGAAAATTCTTATTTCAAGTGCAATTCTTATTTATAGATATAGGTGAATGGACAACCTGAGCCCTCCATATAACGGGAAGATGTCTAAACATCCCTACCCACCCCAACCATCAGAGATGAGGTGAGAGGGTATCCAGAGACTTTCGTTAGATACATAAATATCCATCTATACAAATCAAGTACTACTGCTAAGGACTAGGACTAAGTCAAACATGAAACATCAATTTCATAACTAACACACACTCAACACAATAAACCTTCATTTCAACACATTACAACATGCATGCATGATTAGACTCTTAATCCTATGCCCTAGCAACACTTGTATTCTCTCTTTTTTTATATACCAAATTACCTTCTAGTATCTGACTGACCAACCTCATGCTCAGGATACCTACTCACCTCACTCCTAGCTTGGCTACCCATTAATTATCTACTAGCATTTTCTAAAAATAGAACAAAAATGATTGGAACTCAACATCATTATCTCACAGTTCTTGTCCACTCTTTGAGCAATTGTCATTGAACAATCCGTATGCATCATTGACCATTCCAACGATGTCATCTTGAACATCTTTAGTAATTGGACCCTCATCAGTGGTAGAGCACGTGTTCGATGCATATTTGTCATTCCAATGAGTTTTGCAAAAAAACTCATTTGCATAACCTAGTACATGTTTGTTCTGAAACCAATTCTTTTCTTTCAACTGACTCTTCTAAGACAAAAAGTAGAAGAACCCTCAACTAAACAAAAACTAGAAGAGTCAGTTGAAAGAAAATAATTGGTTTAAGAATAAAAGAAAGATCCATGGTTAAATCTATGACTTCCTCAGCGCTATCATAAAATAAAGAGCCATGGTTTAAGAATAAAAGAAAGAGCCATGGTTTGAAAATTATTATTATTTACTTTACAATGTGACTTCCTCGGACGCTATCATAATATTCTCTCTTTGCTCATCCTTTGCTAGTCTTTTCACCTATGCTAGACTATGGAAATGAGGCTATGTGTTAAGCCTCCAATCCTTATGAATTTGATCAAATGACCTTCTAAAATATTCATGCAAACAAATAGTAGAGGACTGATTGTGAAAAATACTATTTCTTGTCACACTAGGGTAAGGTAGCCTTAAAAAATTCATGAGGCACCATCATATACATAAGCCCCATCTAGGGTAAAGAATGCTCTGAAAAATTAAATGATAAATCAAATCTATGGAAATAATTTAATTCTTGAGAGATGAAAATGGTTCTATTGGAAAATAATTCTGCAAGGCATCTTGATCCATGGACTCAATGATAGCTAGATGTAAGGGTATGTAAAATATCTTGTAATTGTTCTAAATCTACATAAATCGTAGACCTAGAACTTAAACTAACAAAATGAATTTTGTAGACAATTGAGATATAAGTGTTATATTGGTAGACCTAGAACTTAAACTAACAAGTTGTTGCCCCTTCATCGTAACTCATCAAAACTGATAATAAATCTTTTAAACATCCTAAAAATATATTACAATGTACAAAATCATGCAAAGTCTTATAGTTTATTTTTCAAGACTCCATAACATGCTATACTTAAAGAAATATTATTTATAGCTTATTGTCATAAATAAGATTTCTTTTTGTAGTTGATATATTACTTGTATAAATTGTATATATTACTTGTATATCCATAGAGGATTACCAAACATGCATAAGCCTCAAAAAATAACATAGGCACAGGACAACACAGGCACTCCAAGAGCTTGTTGATCTGAAAAAATAACTTCAACCAATAGATGGTGAATGGAGATATTTGCTTATAGCACTAGAGTCATATTGGTTGAGGATTAGGTATACAATGCAACTATATTATTACAATTGTATCTATCAATCTACTAGAAGTGTAATTTATTTAAGCAAGCAATAATTTTAGAGGTCTTCTGAAGGTCAAATATGCTACACAGGCCCTATACAAAAATATTGTTGTTTTGAGTGTCACACATCACTATCACAAATGTGTATTGTAGATATGTAGAGCATCTGGAGACAATAGTATGACTGATAAATGTCAACTATTATTTCTATGAATTTTTCCTCTATGGATACCTATGAATATTTTCTCTTTTTTACTTGCCACAAAATCCTTGCTTCTAAGGCAGATTTAGAAACCTAAATAATTTTAGCACTTATCTTGATCTTATTCACTTGTGCTGAGTTTAACCTTTTAGCATGAGATTATAATATAAAAGAACTATGGCTTCTTTCTCAAAAACTGAAGTTTGTGATGTTTTAAAGGTCCTAGTTAAAGAATAATTTTTGATAACATAACCAACTATAAAATGATTCATGCATGGCCTTTGTAAATTGTAGCAAGCAAAGAAAATTGATTTCCAACTGTTGTGGTCTTTGCCTTATAATGCTACAAGAAGAGAGGTCATATACAATGGACAACTTAAATAATATACCACTACCAACAACAAAGCATATTGTATTGCTCTTGTGTAGGGATTGGAAGTAGTAAAATATATTGTTATTGTTTGAATTTGTGTATATAGCACCCTTCTTATTTATCATCAAACAAATAGAACATAGAAAATCGGTGCTTACCATCTGAAACAATGGATAAAATAGCAAAAGAACTTGCTAATTACTTAGTCCTATGTCATTGACCACAGTAGACCAGGAGACTATAATCCCAAATCTATAATGATATGTGGGCATTTCTTGTATGGAGACAGTAAGTAGGTGATTTCTATTTACACTTAAACCACAAAGAAGAATGTGTGTTTTTTTGCCCTACAATAATTAGTTTATTTCTGAGTTTGTTTTGTAAAGAAACAATATTGGATGGAAATGGATACGATATCTGATATTGGTACGAAATCGGATATTAAATATGGATACAAAAATTTTCTAAATCTAATATGGATACGACTAGATACAACATTAGAAAAAGCATATATGTTTAATATATGAAAAGAAAAAAATATGACACAAAAATATTTACAAACGTATACATTTTTAATAGGATATTTTCATTAACTAGGTAGCCTTAAAAAATTCACCAGGCACCATCATATACATAAGCCCCATCTAGGGTAAAGAATGCTCTAAAAAATAAATGACAAATCAAATATGTGGAAATAATTTAATTCTCAAGAGATGAAAATGGTTATGTTGGAAAGTAATTCTGCAAGGCATCTTGATCCATGTACTGCCAAATGATAGCTAGATGTAAGGGTATGTAAAATATCTCGTAATTGTTCTAAATCTACATAAATTGTAGACCTAGAACTTAAACTAACAAAATGAATTTTGCAGACAATTGAGATATAAGTGTTATATTGGTAGACCTAGAACTTAAACTAACAAGTTGTTGCCCCTTCATCGCAGCTCATCAAAACTGATAATAAATCTTTTAAACATCCTAAAAACATATTACAATGTACAAAATCATGCAAAGTCTTATAGTTTGTTTTTCAAGACTCCATAACATGCTATACTTAAAGAAATATTATTTATAGCTTATTGTCATAAATAAGATTTCTTTTTTGTAGTTGATATATTACTTGTATAAATTGTATATATTACTTGTATATCCAAAGAGGATTACCAAACATGCATAAGCCTCAAAAAAATAAATTGGTACCTTATTATTAAAAAGTCATTTTCAAAAATGGTGTATACCCAACCTTGATCATATTCAAATATCAGGTGTCTATATAGAAGCTGGCAAGTTGCCTCCTACTGAGATTCTAGCCCTTCCAATGTTTAAGAATTATACTCCTAGAATTCCAGCTCTTGTTTTATATATTAAGAACTTGGTAAAAGATGTAATTGTGGATGACTTACACTTCGTATTTGGGTCCCTTTTTGAAAGCATGGAGGAAGCCAAATCTAGACTTGGCATAAAGTTAATGCAAGAGGGCCGGATGAGGGGCCAAGCATTTGTAACTTTCCCATCTACAGAACTTGCAGACCATGCATTGAAAATGGCACATCGATATGTGTTAAAAGGAAAGCCAATGATAATCCAGTTTGGGAGAAATCCTTCAATTGGCAAAGTGAATTTAGTGGAAAATTTGAGGACAACACAGGCACTCCAAGAGCTTGTTGATCTAAAAAAATAACTTCAACCAATAGATGGTGAATGGAGATATTTTCTCATAGCACTAGAGTCATATTGGCTGAGGATTAGGTATACAATGCAGCTATATTATTACAATTGTATCTATCAATCTACTGGAAGTGCAATTTATTTAAGCAAGCAATAATTTTAGAGGCCTTCTAAAGGTCAAATATGCTACAGAGGCCCTATACAAAAATATTGATGTTTTGAGTGTCACACATCACTATCACAAATGTGTATTGTAGATCTGTAGAGCATATGTATATTAGCTTTTGATACAATATCCAAAGGAGATAATAATCACGAGATGCAGAATAATATTAAAGAAAGTAAATCTGCAAGATGACTGAGATATGCAATAAACATAAATGATATATAAATGAATACAATGTAGCTATGGAGGAAATGAGCACTCCATCAATATAGCTACTGGACTACATTGCATCCATCACCAATGGATGGTGATCCACATAGAACTGAACTACCTACTAAGATCCCTAAGCTATTGTGTCACCGACACTCCTCTTGCTTCTATACTAACAATGAGGCCATCCTTATATAGGTAAAATAGGATACTTGGCCAACACTCTATCTAGTTGTACAAGTGACACCTTGCACATTTACAACTTGCACATGGACACTTGTGCATTTATTACATTGCATGAAGTAACTAGATAACCTTCCCCTAAAGTAATCTAATGTCCTAAGTATGTACCTTTGAAGATACATTTACATAACCCAAATGATGGAATATAAACTATTTCTAACACCCCTTGTATTACATTATTTGGGTATTGAAGACTTTTAGTCTTCAATATGGATCTTCATCTTCTTCTTGGGTTTTGGCTTGATTGGTGCAGACTTGATCTGGTTCTTTTCCTACTGCTTCAGTCTTCATGTCATGGCTCCTTGTCTCTTTCCATTCTTTGTTCCTTGATGTCAGGCATCTTTGATGGACCATTATCTTCATGATAGTGCAAGTCTTAAGTGGATCTATATTGACCCTTCTACCTTCCTTTGTTCCTTTGTAAGACCTATTTCTATAAGTATCAACCTTGAGTTCAATGTTAGTAAATCCATCTGGAATAAGTTCCTGAAGATAACAATTTATTCTTTGAAGTAATCTTCTTTCATAGTCTTTATAATATTTGTATTTGAAGTGACAGGAGAAAGATGAGTGATTTGTTCCATCACAATATTTGCAAGGATGAAAACTCCAACAATTGATTTTTTCATGACCATATTGATTGCAATGAGTGCACAATAAGGATGATCTAGCAATTTTGTAGTTTATCTTAGGAATATCATGTTTGTCTATCTCCTTGATAAGACCTTCCAACCATATGTGCACGATTGAAGCTATTCCATATTTTCCTTTTTGTATAAAGACTTGATGATCATTTTTTTTCCAGTTTTTGATCATTAGATTCATTAGATGAATCATCATAGTTATTGATTTCAGAACTTAATTTGCATTGTATTGGTTCTTCCTTTTCTTCACCCTTTACATCATTGTAATCCATCAGGTTTTTAATCCATATTGGTATTTTCCTTATTCCATTTAACATTCTAGTAGCCATATGTATAACCTAGAATTTTGAAATAGAGTAGTCTACTTCGTAGCTCTCTATATTAGGATATGCCAACCCTGATTGAAGTATATAAGCTTGATTTGATGAAACCTTTAGATTTGTAGGCTTCCTTATGTCTCCCTAGTAATGAGAGTATGAACACCTAATTTTAGGTTTTGAAGAAAGCTTATATCTTCCCAACTTGATTACCTTTGATCAAGTTTTGTAAAATGCCAAATAACTCCTTAATGTTTTTGGAGTATGATATAGTGCTTTTTGTAAAGATAAAGTTCAATTTTATGATTGATTTTGTACAGTCAAAAATCAATTTATCTAACACCTTATTTCTCCTAATTGAACTAAGCACTTTTCCAAATTTTCAAGAGGTTTTAATGTTGGAATCCTTTTGTCCTTTTTTGAGAAATTTAAAGACAAGTAAAAATATAATTTCCAACTTTAACAATAAATATTTAATAACCTCTTTTTATGACCCTTAGGTTTCAATTTCTAATTTCCAAAGACCTAGTTTGATGTTGTAACCCTTATCACTCCAAAGTTTGGAAAATTAGAAAATTAATAATATTTGCAAAATATCAAAGAAATTAATCCAAGTTGAATTCCTTATTTCTCCTAGGTTGAGATGCAAATATTATTTTAATTTGGTAAGTTATCCCCTATAGCTTTGCTTTCACTAAACTAAATTTTATACCTTAGTTTATAACCCTTATATCTCCAAAGTTGAAAGCAATAATAAGATGGGATTTCACCCTTACCTTTTTGATGCTAGACTCCCCACTCTTTGATGCTCCCTTTGACTGAATATAATAGTGATGATATGGTTCCCTTGGGTACTAGAATCAATGGAGGTAGACGTATTTAATGTTGGAATGTATACGCTGTTGAATATGGAGGATTTGACCTTCGAATAACTTGGAGTCTTAAATGCTCCTTCTTCCTTCCTTCCACATTATGTTAATTGGATTTGACTACATTTTTACTCACTCTCTACTTATTGTAATATTCGGACTTTGAGCACTTTTATTGGAGGAGCAAACTCTAGCTTGGTGACACGTGTCATATCCGTTACATATGGGCACCCTTCTACGTAACTCCTTCTTGTTGGTCACTATGTAACGCTTGCTCCTTTGTGTGGGACTTGTGGATAACAAGTGTCACCACTATGCTCATCCATTGAGAATCGTAGCTTCTAGTAGCACTTGAGAGTTGAAGCTTCTAGTAATGCTTGAGAGTCAAAGCTTCTAGTAACACTTGAGAGTCAAAGCTTCTAGTAACGCATTGAGAGTCAAATATTCTTAGTAACGCTTGAGAATTGGAACGAAGTTCGAATGCTTGGGTATTTGAGAGGCAACATTCTTGTAACGCTTGCTCTTGGAAGATAGATGCCAAGTGGCATTCACTCTCTCTACATGTAGATCGTAACACCTTCCAAGGAGATTATAACTCCTTAGGTCTTTTAGTTTACCATTCCTTTGCTTTGCTACGTTTCTTGAGTAGCAAGCAACCTTGTTTTTTGTAGGTGGATTGATGAGGCGCTATGGAGCTTGAGTAGCAAATTTGATGCTTCATTTGGTGGATGATCTTCACCAAGATAGTTGCTCCTTTTCCTTTAATGCTTCCAACGTATTGAAACCTGTACATCTTTGTAGAGTAGATGTTGTTCATTTCTCCTTGGTAGAGATAGATGCCTTTTAGATGTTATCCATATTGTTGTTCACCTTACGTTGGTAGGAGTAGATGCCCTTTTTTTCGTAGTGTAGATGTTGTTTGTTCCACTTTATTATTCATCTCACATTGTTATCCATCTCACATTGTTTTCCATCTCATGTTGTTATCCGTCGATGAATGTGCACTCCTTTTACATAGCTTTGATGATGGCCTCTTGTGGGCTTTTTTTGCAGGTTCATCCATCCAAGGTGCACCTTTCAAGTGGCCGCTATTGCTTGGGAAGAAGAGTGCTTACGTTGGCTACTTTTCCTATTGATATTGTACCTTTTGAAGACACATCCAAATATTCTTCTTGGACTATAAAAAACTAGATTTAAAATGGTGCAATAAAATGTACTATAGATTGTACATTAGCCTCCTTCTTTTGCACTCTTATTTTAGATATAAATTTCTGGTTTCATGGCAGATTTCTCTTCCTACAATACAAGGGTTTTGAGGTTGTCTTTTATGAGTAGACACCTTCCCTTTTTTCTTGGACACTTTTATATTAAATCCAAGCTTTAGACAATAGTAGATAGAAGCTTTTAATTTATGCAATTTTCTGCATTTTCTTTTCGTGCATTCACTCTTGTAATGCTTTGGATCTGAGACTCACCAAGTCTCAATGAAGCTTCTATTTCTATTTTAGGTTCTTCTCAAATTTTTGGAGGATTCTAACCTTTTTTTGGGTGGCTTCTTTTGGCCACTACAAGTTGCAGATTTTAGTGCTTCAATAGTGTCTTTAGACACTTGATACAAATCAGATTTTGTGCCCTTCAAGAACACAAAAGCTAATTTTCTTTTGAGAGTAGTATACTAGTGCATAATAAATCTAATAGACCCCTTTTTTTAATGCACTAAGAATTTCACCTTATCACTCCAATTTAACTCTCAAGATAATGCACTTTAATTAATCTATTACAACTATTCAAGAATAACCTAAAATGAATCTTTAGAAGTTATTCTACAAATTCACTACAACTAATATTGTAGGACTTAGTCTTATTTTCTATTTTCTAAGTAGATGATAGGTAGTTGATAGATATAATTCTAAAATCTAATCAACTCCTAAATAATGTGCAAATGAACCTTAAAATGAACCTCTTTCTATTTGCACTTTTGAAGACTGTAATCTACTTTTCTTTATGCAACTTTAATCCAGATAAGGTGCTCAAATGAATCTTAATTAATGACTTAGTTAGCACCAGTAGTTGCATACCTTTTTTAATCTTCTGTAGCTCCTTCTTCCACTTCTATAGAGGATGTAGATCTTGGTGCCTAAGATCACCAAGTTGCTGCTTCGAGTAGGGTTTTGCAGCTCTTTGTAGACTATTCTTGAACAACCCCTTCTTCACCAAATGATGGTCTCAAACTTTCTTTTATGAGCCTAGGATTTGGTGGCTTGTTCTCCTCTTGTAATATTCTCCTTTCGTTGTAGATTTGGAGAAGTCTCTATCTCTGAAGTGGTGCCTTCTTGCTGTGAGAGGTAATCTTCAAATCTCCTAGATTTGATGAGCTTCTTCTATCTTCAAGTCTTCTTGTCGAATTCTGACTTCAAGCAGGATCTTCCTCTCAAGATTCTGAATATCTTGAGGTCTTTCACTGGATTCTTCTTCTACAATTTGGCACTCCTTGCCAAATTCTCCTTCTCTTGGGCTTGTTGTCGGATGGTGACAATTGTCCCAAGTTCTTCACTATCAGGGGCTTCTCCTTGGTAGTGGATTTCTCTAGTGAGATCTCCTTTGATGATTTCTTTAGTAAGGCTTTCCTAGCCTTTTTCTGGATGCTCGATGAGACCTTTCTAAGGTCTTTGATCTTGCAGCTTCTGATGGTCTTCACTTGAGACCTCTTCAACCTTCTACTCCTGGAAGTGTTGGTGATGTGATCTGCTCCTAGATCTTTGATTCTGCTACTTCTAGATTCGAGCAGGACTCTCCTAGTCCTTCTTCCAAGTCTGGAAGTCCTTCAATGAGATCTTCTCCTGATCTCCTTTGCTTCAGGTGCTGAATTGATTCTGAAGAAGATACCCTTCCTAACTATTTTGTAGGAAGTTTCCCAACTCACTGAATCTTCTTTCCCTACAACAAATATGTTAATACTAAAATCTTAATCTACTTCTGAATCAGATATTCCTTTCAAATTCCTTTTCAGGATCAAGGCTTCTATGGCCTATTTTAGTATCAAGGCTTCTTGTGGCCTTTTTCAATATCAAGGCTTCTATGGCCTTTTCAATATCAAGGCTTATGTGGCTTTTCAATATCAAGGCTTCTATGGCTTCTTCAAGGCTTCTATGGCCTATTCTTCAAGGCTACTATGGCCTTTTTGTATCAAGGCTTCTATAGCCTATTCTTCAAGGCTACTATGGCCTTTTTGTATCAAGGCTTCTATGGCCTATTCTTCAAGGCTACTATGGCCTTTTTGTATCAGGCTTCTATGGCCTGTTCTTCAAGGCTACTATGGCATTTTCAATCTGCAATGGAGATCTTCAATCTCCTAGCTTCACCATACCTTTTCTTCAGAAGTCTTCTTCCATAGTGTTCTTCTCCTACACAAGAAACTAATATCTACACTATGAGGGCACACCGACCTTCAAGCAATGAAGTTGGAGTCTCCTAGATTTCTATCATAGGAGGAGTACCAATCCTATGAGAATTAGTTATCTGCAACAAAAGAAACTTTAGGAAATAGTTAGCAAATTCTAGATATCCTGGATCTTCACTAGATGCTCTATCAATCTAGTGGATTGAGTGTTGAGTCCTGGTCTTCACGAGTTTTCCTATAACTCTGTGGAAAGACTCAAGTCAAATGCAATCTCAGTATTTTTTGGGACTGAGATATCCTTCAGTCCTCACTTGTGACTCTCCCTGATTCTATCACCTAGATTCTTCTAAGAACTTTTGATAGTGACTGGTCCAATGGTGCATCAGGTTGACAAAACACTCAGGCTCAATAATGATGGTGATTTTCCTATAGACCTGCATAGACTCGATCTACCATAGCTCTGATACCACTATTAGCTTTTGATACAATATCCAAAGGAGATAATAATCATGAGATGTAGAATAATATTAAAGAAAGTAAATCTGCAAGATGACTGAGATATGCAATAAACATAAATGATATATAAATGAATACAATGTAGCTATGGAGGAAATGAGCACTCCATCAATATAGCTACTGGACTACATTGCATCCATCACCAATGGATGGTGATCCACACATAACTGAACTACCTACTAAGATCCCTAAGCTATTGTGTCACCGACACTCCTCTTGCTTATCTATACTAACAATGAGGCCATCCTTATATAGGTAAAATAGGATACTTGGCCAACACTCTATCTAGTTGTACAAGTGACACCTTGCACATTTACAACTTGCACATGGACACTTGTGCATTTATTACATTGCATGAAGTAACTAGATAACTTCCCCTAAAGTAATCTAATGTCCTAAGTATGTACCTTTGAAGATACATTTACATAACCCAAATGATGGAATATAAACTATTTCTAACATTGGAGACAATAGTATAACTGATAAATGTCAACTATTATTTCTATGACTTTTCTTTCTATTGATACCTATGAATATTTTATTTTTTTACTTGTCACAAAATCCTTGCTTCTAAGGCAGATTTAGAAACCTAAATAATTTTGGCATTTATCTCGATATTATTCACTTGTGCTAAGTTTAACATTTTAGCATGAGATTATAATATAAAAGAACTATGCCTTATTTCTCAAAAATTGAAGTTTGTGATGTTTTAAAGGTCCTAGTTAAAGAATAATTTTTGATAACATAACCAACTATAAATTGATTCATGCATGGTCTTTGTAAATTGTAACAAGCAAAGAAAATTGATTTCCAATTGTTGTGGTCTTTATCTTATAATGCTACAAGAAGAGAGGTCATATACAATGGACAACTTAAATAATATACCACTACCAATAACAAAGAATATTGTATTGCTCTTGTGTAGGTATTGGAAGCAGTAAAATATTTTATTGTGTAGGTAAAAATGTAAGGGTTGTATCTAGCACATATTAGTACTTTTTTTGGAAGTTCTGTAGTGAAAACCATGAGTGCTAATAATTTTCTTATTGTCATTTTGCTGATGAAGGTACCTGAGAGTCTATTAGGATGGTTTGAGTTAGGTGAGGATTTCAACATGGAAAGATAAATGTGAGCTTAAACGCCACAAAAAATATCCATCAAAAGATAAAGGGAAGTATCAACACAGGGAGTGGAATATACTGGTTTGGAATATAATAGATTTGGTCACATCAAAATGAAATTGATAAAACTGAGTAAGGTCATGTCTCACTCTTTATTTTCTTTATTAGTATATTAGAAGCTTCTTCAAGTCTTTCTCATATCACAAGTTCTAGGAGGTTTGGATGCAGTGACAAGAGTAGTGGTTTTGAAAACAGTATGAGTATCTTGCATGTAAAATATCAGTATGTTTACTATATATTACAGTATGTATAATCTGATGGAAGGTTATCCCCATATGTTGAGAATGTATAATTGCAAGATTTTGATCAAGGGTATTGTAAATCTACAAAGAGTGGGGGTCATTCTATTCCTGTATGGGAGTGTTTTGTTTTGGTTGGGCAATAATGTTTCCCTAGTGGCCTCTTGAGATATAAAGGTTTAGTTCATATCATTCTCTACATCACAAAAAACCTTTCTAACATCACAAAAAAACTCCCTACGTATGAAAAGGTCAAGTATCAGTCCTTCCTATAACTGGAAACCAATATCAAATATAACTAGTTTTCCATGGTGATATTTCCCCCCCAACCCCATGGGATTCGTTTCAAAATTTTTAGGCTTGGAATAGTATAATGAGAAAGATATATACCATCATAGTATTATGACATCATGGCAAATTTTGAAAAAAATCTGAATGTAATATCCTTTGAATTTATTAGGGGTACGCCCCAATGGATAGCTCCATGTTTTATCAATCCCAAAAAAAACATCAAGTGAAGAACTTTCGAAGAGACCTCATGCATAAACACAATATTAGAGTTGAAGTTTTAATCTAAGGTTTCAATTTTACAAATCTCATACGTAAACACAACATTAAAAACTAAAAAATTCCAAACCCTAATCATAAAAATACCTAAATTAATGTAAAATTCACTGAACCTACCTAATATCATCTTTGTCTTCATGCATCATTCTATGCTTTTAGCTTCAACCCTCATATCTCACCATTTTAGGTAATTAGAAAAATATTCAAAGAAATTTCAAGGCAAACCCTAGCCAAAAAATGAATAGCACAAATTAAAGCTCGAGAGACCTAGAAGTTTCAAGGCAAACCCCAGCCAAAAAATGAATGAATCAAATCTCAGAAGCCCTAGTTTATGCACATGGTGTGGAGGTTTTCCTATCTAAGGTATGATGTGGAAGTTATAATAGCTAAGATGTGTCATGGAGGTTTTAGTATCTAAGGCACATTAGTTACAGTAGCTAATATGTAGTGGTTGCAGTAGCTAATGCAAGGCATGAGGCATGGAGGTTAGAGTAGCTAAGTTACAGAGTGGAGGTTGCTAAGGTGCGATGGATTGGTTGTAGTAGCTAAGGTGCGTTGGAGGACTAGTTGTAGTAGCTAAGTCAAGGTGGACTTTCTAAAGCTTCAAAGAAAAATGACATCACCCTACAGGGTTTAAGCCTGTGTATTAAAAAAACCTAAACCACCTCTACAAAGGTAGTTTATAACTACCCTCTTAAGGATAAGAGGGTAGTTTATAATCACCATCATAGGGTAACCCTTATGTTCCCCTAAGATTGTGGATATAAACCACCCTCTTATCCCTACGAGGACGGTTATAAATCGCCCTCTTAGATCACCCTAATATGGTGATTTATAACCATAATCTTAGTTTGACCCCTAAGATAGTGGTTTATAACCACCATATTAGTCCTACAAGGGTAATTTATAGCCGCCCTCTTAGGGTGAACCTAATAGGGCGATTATAAATCACCCTCTTAGGATCTATTAGGGTGGTTTTTTACTACCATAAAAAAACACCTTAATTTAGCCACCGTTAAAGATATTTTTTGGTGTAGTGTATGTCTTAGATACTTGTCAAGCACCTAAGCATCACCTATGTCAAACTATATATTTATGTCAGATTTCATCTTTTTTCCATCACCAACTAAACAAGTCCCACACAAATATTTGAATGCCCTTCCATTCAAAAAGGTGATGTTGCTTTACATTGTTTAAGAGAATACTATTGTTTAGGATTGTGTCACCCTGCCAAGACTGCCATGCTTTTAGAGTTTTCTACTTCATGATTGTTTGATGCTAATTTCTTTTTTGTTTAGTGATCTTGGGTTTTGTTCCTGAATAGAACAGTGCTTTCCAAAATACTTGTGTAATCATAGCTTTGAATTTATCTTTCCAAGAACATGTGTATTATACAATTCAGTTTTTGATGTTAGGATCCAAGCAGTTTGGGTTGGCCTTTGCTTAGTGTACATCTAGGAAAAATCCAACTCATTTTAATATGTTTGATTTATGAGAGTTTGTATTCACGTGGTATGAAAAGAATTATATTGGGCTTATACATGTGAATTTACAGTATCTAGAATGTGGGTATTATGTCCTATCATTTTAGTGCCTATAGTTATGAATTTTATAGTGTGATTGGCCCTTGGCCCCCTTTATGATAGCATTGGATTGGTCATAACATTTTCTTCTACTATTTTCCAAGTACACGTGGTTAGGAAATAAAAAACAAGGGGATTCCAGTCTAAATTATTAAAAGGGTCCTTGGTACCAAGATGTCTAATTTCCTCATTACTTATGAATTCTTCATATTTCTAGGAGACCTAGATCCTATAGGACCCTCTATATTTGTACACCATATAGCAGCACAGTTGTGATACCAAGCATTGGGCTTTCCAATATGGGTAATGATATGTCTAACAAAAGTATTCAAGTTGATCCAGGTAGCATGTGTTTTTGTATCTTATTAGTTTTTCTTATTGCTCCACACACACACACACACACATATATATATGCATTGTTTGGATTGTTGGTAAGCACTTGAATGAGATTGACTGAAGTTTTGATTGTGGAAAAATTGTGTATGTGGTGAAATAGAGGAAACTATGGATCCTAATTACCAATATCTTAATTGTATTTTTAGTGGTCCACATTTAAATTTTCTGCATACATTTGTCTCATCTCTATATTTAATTATGTTAGTATTCATTGCTTTTGGTGATGATAACTAGTTTAGCTTAAATTTTCCATTTGACAATGAGGCTTATTAGAGTTTGTATTTGTATAACAAGAGGTAAAACTAACATATATTTCAGGTGCATGTAGTCTCAAATAACTATCTTGTTGAAGAACATATGTAGAATTATGTGAGCAATAGGTCAATCTAGTTAATATGTGTACTGAAAATAATCTTGTAGTGTCTGAGCTACATAATAACAGTAGGTAATGCACACAAATAAACAATTCAAAGTGTCCAGTAGTGAAAAAATATTAACCATGCCAAACATATTAAGAATTGTATTTCATCATGTAAAAGTATATTTGCATGCCAATCCTCACACAACGGGTCAAAATTCTACTTTGAGATGAGTATCTGATTTGGGTGGTAGTTCAATAAAAGTGCCTTCCTAGAAATTAACCTTCCTCATTAGATATCTTCTTGTTTATATGCTATGATTACCCTACAATTTGTTAGGTGGGTTGGATTTTGTGCTATACACTTGACGTCAATTATTTTCATGAGATTTCATTCAAACATAAAGCTTAACTTTTGTTTTTTGTGTTGCTTGTGCTTCTTGGGTGGTAATAATTAGCTTACTTTGCACATGCTTCAAGGGGTTCATGAATGCTAATAGACCACTTAACAAAATCAATTAAAATTTGAAAGTAGTAGGCCTTTAGACATTTTGTTAGATAAGAAAAATTAATTTGTCTTAGGAACCTATTAAACATGAAACTCAATCACAAATTTCCAAGAACTTAATTGACACATAAGAGAAAATTTAGAAAAGCTATATACTTTACTACAACTCAATATACCATGTGATCACAATGGAGATATGAAAAATATTTATTTCTTGGGAGGCTAGTAACTATTTTTCTAAATAGAATTGCCATATATCTATAGTTTTGGAGGAGATTGAGCCAATATGGCTAAAATTTCTAGTGGTAGTTATTTGATTTTCCAACCATGATGTAGAATGCAAATTTTTGAATCATTTGCTGATCTCTTAGCATTATTTAGTGGACTATGCTATTTTTCAATCAGTTGCTATAAAACCTTATGTTCTACTCTAACTTGTTGATTAAGCTAGTTCCCTTTGGCTGCTTGATATTGTTGATTGTATATAATTAGAGAAAAATATACTATACAAAAAAAAAAAAAATTGTGAAGCTAGAAGATATAATTGCTAGCATTTAAAATTGGTGGTTTAAAACTATTTTAAATGAATTTTTTTTTCTTTCTAATGAAATATTTTTAGATATGGATGGGTGTTTCAGAAAATTTGGAAGATCTTATTCCTTACTAGAATTTATTTTCAAAAAATGATAAATAGTATATAATATGGGTGCAATAGTCATAATCACAATGATGAAAATACCAATAAATTTTAATTATTTTCTTGGGGGGTTTACAAGGATTAGGTAGATATTTAGTTTTTCAAAATAACATTATCAATATGGATATAATGGACATGATTGTGATGTTGAGAGTTTGGGTCAATTTTATGAGTTTCATAATTTTGAATGCCCTTTTGGGAACCTTTTTCTTCTTTTTCCTAACTTGGGTGACCTCTACTCCCTGAATCCACCCAACATTTTAAAATTATATTGATAACTATGCTTAGGGGCTATGAGTGTGTGATTTCCCCATGATGTCCATATAGTTTGTGTTTCTGTTAAATACATGTAAGATATTTTTTCTTACTTGGTAGAGATTTTGATTTTGATTGGCTTATATTCCCCTTGGGTATGTAGGTGATAATCTATAGAAAACAAGTATATACTCTTTCTCACTCACTCACATACACACAAACACACACATAGAAAGAGACACATGTCTACCTTTCATATGTTGATTGATGTGCCTTGGTTGTTGTTGGTATGGAGTATCATTTTGTGGTATTTGGTTAGGTTGTAGATTATTTTATTAGAATTTTTATTCTGTGGCCTCCTATTATTCTTCTATACAAACAATAGTTGGGAAAAAGTACAAAGATCTATAAGTCTTAGCAATATGTTTTGGCCATCTATCCAATTGTTGACATGCCCTTTTGAGGCTTGACCTATTGTATTGTATTTTCATATGATTTTATTCATATTTTTTATTTATATACTAATATTTTTATTTGACTTCTCCTTATTGTAGAGGGTTTGATGCAAGACAAATATATATGGCACGATTTTGTGAAGTGTTTTGGATTGAAAATAACTTATTCTATGGATACCTTACAGATATCATCCTGACAAAAAATCAAGTAATCTTGAAGCTTCTAAACTGTTCAAAGAGGTTGCTTACTCTTACAACATTCTTTCTGATACAGAGAAAAGAAGGAAATATGATGCAACAGGGTTTGAGGTAAATTTTCCTTGTTTGACCTCTATATTAGTGTTCCATTGCATCCCTACATGTACACAAATATAAGAAAAGTGTGATTTTTAAAATTTGTTGTATCTGTATCAGATATCATATCCATGTCAATGCAACTGTGGTGGATAATATATAATGAAAATAGAAAAAGGTTTTTTCTCTTTGATACATTTCTTCAATATTGTTCTGAATTGGTTGGTAGGTAGCTTTATTATTTCTGATTTTGTAATGATGTGCAATACTTAAAATGCAATCATGTCATTCTGGTTAATATAAAAATCTAGTTCCAAGAATTTGGAAGTGGAAATATAAAATTGCAAGTGCAAAATGTGAAAAACCTACTGAATAGAAGTTTGGAAGGATTTTTGCATAGTGAATTATGGTTTTCAATGATCAGATATCTATTAGTGATAAAAGCATTTTTATGTCACAAGATTCAATTGATTTTAAAAATATTTTTACTCTCTTATTTTCAAGTATAAGTTTTTTTTAGATGTTTCAAATATTAAAAGGTACAAATAATATTGATAGTATATATAGTATATATAAATGACAAACATCATAGTTCACTGTCATGTTTTAATGGTGTTGGTTTTTCAAAATGAACATGATTATAATCATAGTCTAAGAGTATAACATAGTCCACTAAAACTTTTTGAATCATGGATGTATTGCTCTTGCTGAGTGAATGATCGATAAGGTAAAATGTGAACCACATGTCTGTGATGACAAGCTAAAGTATATCTTCATGAAATGGATGGATAAGAAGAATATGATAATTGAATTATACTATTATCAAAGTTATAAAACACAACTACCCAAAATACCCATTGTCTTTATCTCTTGATCATATATGTAGGCTCTACCTATTTGTGATGCAAAGAAAACCACCCTCATAGGGGCCTAAGAGGGTTATTATAAACCATCCTCTTAAGGACCTAAGAGGGTGGTTTATATTTGTCATCTTAAGCCCCTAAGAGGGCCGTACTTAAGGGCCTAAGAGGGTGGTTTAAAACCACCATATTAGTCCCCTAAGAGGGTGGTTTAAAACCACCATATTAGGCCCCTAAGAGGGTGGTTCTTAGGGTCTATTAAGGTAAATTTTAACCATCCTAATAGACCCTATGAGGATGGTTTTTAATCATAATCGTATATTATGAACTTTTTATGATGCCTTCAATGACAATGGTTGAATAACCACCCATAAAGGTCTTTAAGGGTAGTTAAAAACTTCCCTTAAAGACCCTTTTTGGTGTAGTGTATGGTCTCAAAATATGGTAATGCTTTGTCAACTTTAATCCTATTGGAAATATATTTAGAGAACCTTAATTGTGATTTTTATTTGTTGTAAAAAAAATCTCTCTTAGGTTGGTTAGATTAGGGTTGTTACAATTGGAGAAATGATTAAACTTAGCAATCTTGCACACTGGCAAGCATAAGAAGATGGTAGTGTGTTGGATAGCAATGTTCCACAAATCAATCCAACCAAAGGCCCCTTTTAGTCTACGTACTATGTTCTAAATTGTAATGATATAGGCTCTTAACATGGGATGGTGTAGAATAGAAGTATTATGGTAAAATTATAATTATGAAAGAGGAGGGAGGGTGGAATAAACTAGGATGGAAAAGGAAATGGGATAATGGTCAAACAAATAGATCTCAGTGTGGAAAAATACAAAGGGGGAATAGGATGAGGGTCGCTCAAAAAATATAGTATGAAAATTTGATATCATGGCTCTATCTAATATTTTTAGCACATGAATCTTGTCCTACTAGTTGTTAGACTAAGTGAACCAGGCATTAGCAGGGAACACAAAGGGTAAAAATCAATTATTAGGACAAGAGAGCCCCAAATTTTATTTCATGAAAATCCATACTTCTCTTTCCTCAATGACCCATCACATGGGAAGAAGACCCACCTTGTCATGCAAAACTTTAATCATATTGAAGTCCCCACTGAGCAACCAAAAAACATGGGGGAAAGAGAGTGATGCCCATCATTAAAGTGCACAATGGTCATTAAAATTGTTAGGCACATAGATGTTGAGCACACCAAGTATATGGTCATCAATATCCATCATAACCAAGACAACATTATTGGAAGGATCACATCCACAAGATATAATCTTGTAATGGTAGGTTTCTGAATGGTAGATGGATGCCCCTCATTTACATGTGTCATGCATAGTATGAAAGGTATGGCCCTAAGGCTAGAGAAAGAAGAAAGTACTTGATAGAATGATGTTAGTGACTTTGAATTCCTAAAGGTATAAAATATAAATACTATAAAATCTAATCGTGAAGTCATCCAGATATTGACACAAAATGTACTTTCACATAGGATCTATCAAACCCTTGATATTCTAGGACATGCAATTCATGAGAAATTATTGAAGAGCATATTTCCTTTGATGACCTCAAAGTCCTCAAAATATGCCAAAGATTCAAATGCATTTGTGAGAAACCTATTATTATTTTCATAAAAATAATATGCATGTCTTCACTTTTCCAGAGTGACACCTAAGGACTCCCTAGCTAGATTGTGAGAGCGAGAAGGGTTCCATGAAGGAAATTCACTAGATGGACTAGGAGGAGAGACAAGACATCTAATTTAGGGGATGGATGTAATGACCCAAATTTATATACAGGAAAACACACAAAAAGAAAAAAAAAATCTACCAAGGAGAGGGATTCAATCCACAATACAGAGTTCTCTTTCTAAAATTATCAATAATATAATTAGGGTGATATTCCAAGGTTATGATGTATCATTAACACCAAATACCATACTAAGGTATCATAACACTCATTCACCCTTGGGATTAGTTCCCATTATATTCTAGAAAAAAGAGTATTTTAGGTCATCCCAAATCTAGCTTAAAAGTTTAAGCAAGCCTTTATTAGAGACATCCAAATCCCTTTAGCACATAAGAATATCCATACCATCATACCTAGAGCTCTGATACCAAATTTAATGACCCAAATTTACCTAAAAGAAAACACACAAAAAGAAAATAATTATTATTTTTTTACTAAGTATAGGGATTCATAATCCCCTATCCAATTCTTAATTGGTCTATTATTTAAATCCCCTAAGTTTTCTTGAAGAGATACATCTCACTAAATACCTTAACACAAGTCCATATGTGTAGGCATATAATGTGATACCAGAAATAATTTTATCCTTCTCATCACTCTTGATGAGCTAAACTTATCACCTTCAGTTAATCAAAGGAATATACCCATCACCATACCATACACAAATCAATCTGTGTAGGTATGATATGTGTATTGTGAGTTAAGCTATTCATATTGTATTTATGATGAGCTATCTTAACTCAGATGTAATATTTCCTAAAATCAGTTATCATTCTCCCTAAGGAGTCTTAATCCCTTAGGTCTGTTGTAAATATTGAGTACATTGAGTTGTCATTGATGTCAAAGGATTGATGCCAAAAGGTGCATAATATTTAAGGCAGGAATATTCTTCAAGGTTGATGAATTTATGAAGTTGGACAGTTTCTCAAGGCAATATTGTTTAAATAAAAATATTATAATATTTAAATATCATGTTTAATATTATACAAAAAAGGTTTAAGAAAATTGGGCCAAAAGGTTTAACTACTTGAGACAAAAAATTTAAAAATATAAAGTTTTGAAGGTATGGGCCAAAATAATTTAAATTAAAAAGATTTAAAGGTTGATACTAAGGGTTTAAAATTTTTTAAAATATTGAATACCAAGGTTTACATGGGCCACAAGTTTACATTATTTTATTCAAACGGTTTTAAGATAACTATGGGCCTAAAAGTTTATGTTATAATATTTTAATCAAATATTATAATCAAAGTTCAAAAAAAGGGTTTGAGGTGCCAACGTATTTCAAATTGCAAGGATGTGCTGACGTCTTGGAGCGTTGAATATTTTAGCTTATGCATATAAATACTTGTCATTCCTCCATTTGTAAAATGTAATCTTTGATATGAAATATACTCGTGTGCTTTATGCGAACATCAGAACATAAGATATAAAATGAAAATTAATAGTGTGCAAGAGTTGGAAATGATCTAAGTGCATACTTGCTACATTTCACCTAATTGGATAGCCCTGTGGTTGGTTGTCTTGCATGAGCACTGTTAGAGGAAAGGTTGCAAGGTCAAAATCCTTGGATGCCATTTTACTGTGCAAACAAGGTTTTGATTTACGTGCAGAGAACAAAGATAAGGTTGGGAAGTTACCTTTTGGTTTTAATCGCTACACTCGCGTAGCTGGTCACAGGCACCTGGGAAAGCACTACATCAGGGAGGTCATTTTTTTGAGTCACATCGTGCATGAGATATTTGAAAATTTAATTTTACATTGATTTGACTTTAGGTGGTCACGATAGTTTACAAGGAGCTTAAATTATTTAATTTTGATTTGAATTGGACTGAGTAGAAGCTATAAGGTATGCAATGTTTGTTTGATTTTTGTACTGTGCATAAGGACTTTATCTTTAAAATATCATAGTGGGAGATTTATGGTGTAGTAAGACTTTTGAAATTTGTATGTTGTATAGTGCATAAGTGGGTTAATTTTTGCATAATCAAAGTGGGAGTTTTAAGATATATTATGATTTGAAAATTGTATTGTTGTCTAAGTGTGAGAAGAGTTTACTTTTGCAATATTAAAAGAGGGAGTTATAAAGTGTATTAAAAGTTTTTTTTTATTGTATTTTTTCTTGATATTTTGAAGGATTTGGTTCATTATTAAAAGGCTTTATCTTGTGAAACCAAGAGGAGTTATAGAGCATTATTTTGGGATATTATTGTGCACATGTTTTGAAAGGGTTTATGTGGATTATTTGAAAAGGAGTTTTGCTAACTTGTTTTGAAGTGGCCAAATAAAGGGAGTTATTTTGAGATAGGTTTTTGAAGGCACATATTCATCAAGGCAGTTTTAGAGGTATGTTATTTTAACTCCTTCTCAAGGTGGCTTGTTTGAAATAAAATAGTTTTAAGTAAAAAGGTGGAGATATAAGGATTAATTTTGTGTGCATTGTTGGAAATATAATTGCTAGAGTTTGAAAGTAAATTTTTGCATCATTGATGAATGAAATTGGAAACACATATGCTAGGGTTTGAGAACAAAGTTGTGCCTCATTGTTGAATAAAAGAGGAAACATATGTGCTAGGGTTTGAGAACAAAGTTGTGCCTCATTGTTGAATAAAAGAGGAAACATATGTGCTAGGGTTTGAGAACAAAGGTGTACATCATTGTTGAATGAAATTGAAAACATATGTTCTAGGGTTTGTGAACAAGTTGTGCATTATTATGATTGATATTGAGAGTAAATTTAAGAGGATTAAAGACCAAATTTTGAAAGTAAACATATGCATTTTTTATGTTTGAAATTGGAAACAAAATGATGAAAATTTGAAAGTAAACTTGTGCATTAGTTATGAGTGATATTGAAAATAAAAGAGCAAGAGTTATATATAACTTTTGTGAAGCAAATTTGTGCATATTCATGATTGAATTTGTAATTAGATAAAAAGAAAAAACTTGTGGATTGTTCCTAATTGACATTGTGAGTAGATAAGAAAGATTTGTGCATTGTTTCATTTACTACATTGATATTATTGTTGTTATCATTTGGAAATAGAAGTAAAATTTTTGATCTTATATTGTTCACCCCCATATTAGTATAAGCTTATGTTATTCGATTGGTATTAGAATGGATTCCTTCAGGGAAGCCTAACATCTTGAAGGAAAATCTTAAAGGAACACAGATGGCTAATTAGGAAGGATTTTCAACACATAGAGCTCCATTGTTTTATGGGACTAATTATGATTTTTGGAGTGTGAGGATGGAGGTATTTTTAATGGCATAGGGATTTGATATAGGGCATTTAGTTGAGAATGGGTACACACCACCTACAAGTCCTCGCACAGATCTAAGTGGTAAGAAACTATATGAAAATAATGACAAGGCAATAAATGCAATTTTAAGTGGATTACATGAATCTGAGTTTGTAAAAGTTATGCGCAAAGAATAAGCAAAAGAAATGTAGGATAGGTTATAGAATACATATGAAAGAGATGAAAATGTTAATATGGCAAAACTTAAAAATCACAGAAGGAAGTTTGAAGACTTGAAAATGAAATATGAGGAAAATATTGCTAGATACTTACTTCGTATTGATGAGATTGTTAATACCATTCGTGGACTTGGAGAAAAGATTGAGGATTCCACTATTGTTCAAAAAAATTTAAGATCACTTCCCATGAGGTATGATGCAAAGGTTTCTATAGTGGAATAAATTAAGGATCTCACAACTTTAAGGATAGATGAACTACATGGTATTCTCATAGCTTATGATATGAGAACATAAAAGGATAAAATATCCAAAAGAGAGGTAGCATTCAAATATTCAAAAAAGGAAATGGATAAATAATCAGAATCAAGTGATGAATCAAGCAGTGAAGAAGAGGTCAATTTTGTAAGAAGAAATAAGAAGGGTCCAAGGAAACACAAGAATATGCAGATTGTGAAATGTTTTAGTTGTGGCAACATTGGTCACTATGCAGCTTATTGTCCACAAAATGGATATAGTAGCAGTGAAGATGAAAAAGAATACAAGAAAAATAAAGAAATAAAATTTGGTTATGAAAATAAAAATAGGTATGGTCAAGGCAAGCATGAAAATAAGATCTTTCAAAGACACAAGAAAATTTTTTATGTTGAAGAAGCAAGTAGTGCTTCAAGTGATAGTGATGAAAGTATCTCAGACAGTGAAGAAGAAAAGATTATATTTTTGGCAATAGAAGAGGAAGAGGATACTCCCATTAAATACCAAGTAGAAGAGAAAGATAATACTTCTTCTGAAAACCAAGTAGAAGAGAAATAAGATGCTCCTATATTTGAATACCCAAAAAAAGAGAAAGGTTCAAAAAAACAAGAAGCCACAATTGATATGGAAAAGGAACTTATTTTTGAACTTGATGAGTTGAAAAGGAAAAACTTAATATTAAAATCTCAAGTACAGGAGGATGAGAAAACAAAGGCAAATATTCTACAAGATCTCACTGATTTTAATATTTAAGGTTGAAGATGCAAGAAGAGTTGAAGAAGGTATG
The DNA here is from genome assembly GCA_028583015.1 of Wollemia nobilis. Taxonomy (NCBI): domain Eukaryota; kingdom Viridiplantae; phylum Streptophyta; class Pinopsida; order Araucariales; family Araucariaceae; genus Wollemia; species Wollemia nobilis. The sequence continues at coordinate 7,008,473 of JAQPPZ010002499.1, forward strand.
GCTGAATAGTTAAAAACAAAAGAACTAGAATGTGAAAAACTAGAACATGAAGCTGACATTCTAAGGGACTTGAGAAATTCGACAATAGGATATATCATTTTAGGGAAATCTCTAAATATTTGGATGATATAATCAAAACATATAGATTTCCATTTATGAATACTAGACTTGGATTTGAGGAAGATCAAGAAGTACAAAAAGGGGATTCAAGATCAAAAGAAAAAGAATTTTCAAAGGAAGTGATAAAAGAAGAAACTAAGACCTATGTTGATGAGCTAATAAGTGGAAGCATCAAAGAGGAAGAAAATAATGCACAATAAAGGAAAAAGGATCATCATAGAAAATATAAGGGAAGAACCATGATATCACACCCTCCAAGGCAAGATGAATATTTCTTTCAAGTTTATTGCTACTCATGTAATTATTTTGGTCACAAAGCTATACATTGTAGGGTTCATGGTAAGAATGATTATGGCTTCACCAAGAGAAACTTCAATTCATTTTCACCTTCCAAGGACTACAACATTATATGTTAAAATTACCATAATTTTGGGCATAGAGCAAAGTGGTGTAGAAAAAAATTTCAAGAACCTCCAAAGACAAGCAAGAAGAAGGATAGCCAAAAGGTTCAAAGAGGTATGACTACAAATATATGGAAAAATATTGAAAGAGAAGAAGAGCACTGTAATTTGGGAGTAGATTTACTCCCATCCAATAAATTGATCACCTCAAGAAAGGAGGTGGTTAGGGGGCTATGTTAAGTGTCTTATATTTATACCCAAGGAGCCCTTTGCCATTGATGTCAAAGGGGAGAGAATTCAGTAAGGGGAAGAAAATTCTTAAGGGGAGCAAATTTGGAATCCAGTTGTAGTAAAAAGAATATTTTTTTATAATGGTTGCCATCAATTAAAAAGGAGGATATTGTTGGAAATATTGAGTACATTGAGTTGTCATTGATGTCAAAGGATTGATGCCAAAAGGTGCATAATATTTAAGGCAGGAATATTCTTCAAGGTTGGTGAATTTGTGAGGTTGGATAGTTTCTCAAGGCAATATTGTTTAAAGGAAAATATTATAATATTAAATATCATGTTTAATATTATACAAAAAAGGTTTAAGATAATTGGGCCAAAGGTTTAACTACTTGAGACAAAGGATTTAAAAATATAAAGGTTAACCCGTGTTTTTTGTGAGTTGGAGAAGAGAAGTGCAACCCCCAGAGGAGGTCCTGAAACAAACCCCCAAAAAAAAAAATTGAAGGTATGGGCCAAAAAGGTTTAGAATCAAAAAGGTTTAAAGGTTGAGACTAAGGGCTAAAATAAAAAGATTTAAAATATTGAAGACCAAGGTTTACATGGTCCACAAGTTTACATTATTTTATTCAAAAAATTTTAAGATAACTATGGGCCTAAAATTTTATGTTATAATATTTTAATTAAATATTATATCCAAAGTTCAAAAAAAAGGTTTGAGGCATCAACGTATTTTGAATTGCAACAATGTGTCGACATCTTGGAGCTTCAAATATTTTGGCTTATGTATATAAATACTTTGTATTTCTCCTCCATTTGTAAAATGTATCCTTTGATATGAAATATACTCGTGCTTTATGCGAATGGAAAAACATTAGAAATACAACAAAAATTAAAAGTGTGCAAGAGCTGAAAATGATTTATCCGAGTGCATACCTACTATGTTTCACCCAACTGGGGTAGCCCAGTGGTTGGTTGGCTTGTGTGAGCATTGTTAGAGGAAAGGTTGCAGGGTCAAAACCCTTGGATGTCATTTTTCTATGCAAACAAGGTTTTGATTTACGTGTAGAGAACAAAGTTAAGGTTGGGTGATGCCCTTTTGGTTTCAGTGGATGCACTAGCATAGATGATCACAGGCACCTAGGAAAGCTTTGTTTCAAGGAGGTCATGGTTTTGAGTCACGTTGTGCATGAGGTATTTGAAATTTTAATTTTACATTTATTTGACTTGAGGTGGTCGTGATAGTTTGTAAGGAGCTTAAATTATTTAATTTTGATTTGAATTGGACTAAGTAGAAGCTATAAGGTGTGCAATGTTTGTTTTATTTTGGTATTGTGCATAAGGAATTTATCTTTGAAATATCATAGTGGGAGTTTTATGGTGTAGTAAGACATTTGAAAGTTGTATGTTGTATAGTGCATAAGAGGGTTAATTTTTGCATAATCAAAGTGGGATTTTTATGGTGTATTATGATTTGAAAATTATACTGTTTTCTAAGTGTGAGAAGGGTTTAATTTTGCAATATTGAAAGAGGGAGTTATAAGGTGTATTAAGAGCTTTTTGTTGATTGTATTTTTGCTTGATATTTTGAAGGATTTGGTTCATTATTAAAAGGCTTAATCTTGTGAAACCAAGAGGGGTTATAGAGCATTATTTTGGGACATTATTGTGCACATGTTTTGAAAGGGTTTATGTGGATTATTTGAAAAGGAGTTTTGCTAACTTGTTTTGAAGTGACAAAAGAAAGGGAGTTATTTTGAGATAGATTTTTGAGGGCACATATTCATCAAGGTAGTTTTAGATGTATGTTATTTTAACTCCTCAAGCTGGATTGTTTGAAATAAAATAGTTTTAAGTCACAAGGTGGATATATAAGGATTAATTTTGTGTGCATTTTTGGAAATATAAATGCTAGAGTGTGAAACAAAAGTTGTGCATCATTGATGAATGAAATTGGAAACACATATGCTAGGGTTTGAGAACAAATTTGTGCATCATTGTTGAATGAAATTGGAAACATATGTGCTAGGGTTTGAGAAAAAATTTGTGCATCATTTTTGAATGAAATTGGAAACATGTGTTAGGGTTTGTGAATAAGTTATGCATTATTGTGATTGATATTGAGAGTAAATTTAGAAGGATTAAAGATCAATTATTGAAAATAAACCTATGCATTATTTATGTTTGACATTGGAAATAAATTGATGAAAATTATAGATAAGTTTTGAAAGCAAACTTGTACATTGGTTTTGAGTAATATTGGAAATAAAAGGGCAAGAGTTATACATCAGTTTTGTGAAGCAAATTTGTACATATTCATGATTGACTTTGTAAGTAGATAAAAAGAACAGACTTGTGGATTTTTCATAATTGACATTGTGAGTAGATGAGAAAGATTTGTGCATTTTTTCATTTATTACATTGATATTATTGTTGTTATCATTTGGAAGAAAAAGTAAATATTTTGATCTTATACTTTTCACCCCCATCCCTCTCAGTATAAGCTTGTGATCTTCAAGGTCCACTATGTTTACCCTAAGGAGTCTCAATCCCTTAGACATCCCTCTAATTTCACCCTAGAACTCATTATTCAAGTTTCTATTGTTTAGAAAGGAAAAGCAAGAATAATTCTAGATACTAAAACTAACAAAAGGAGCATAATCATAAGCATGCAAAAGATACTAGAAAATAAAGAACATTAATAAGGTAACATTTAATAGAAAGAGAATTTAAATACAATGTATAAGCATGTCAAATAAGTAAAGTAAAGGTACATCTTCCAGATAAGTAAACTATTATCACATCAAGAAAGTATGGTAAATCCTTCATACTCTTTAAAAGGATAATATATTACACAAATTTCATTAGGTAAATCTCCCTATAGTTCATATATATTTAATCATAAGTAAATCATTGTAATTAGAGTCAACTAACACATTGGTTCCAATTGCCTCCTTTGTACCCCTCAACTTCCATCGATAATTTGAGGATAGCAGAGCATTAGGGCACTCATGGTTCCATGATAGACATGCTTCCAATTGCATTTACTTATTTCATTGTAAAATTGCAACTATACAATCAAATAAAAGTATCTAACAATCTATTGCATAGTTGATATCATAAAAACAACTATTTTTATTTCCCCTCTCATTATCCCATGATAGTCTTTCAACAATGCAACTAGATCATAGGTCCTAGTTTATTCAATTACTTTTCGACCTTTATTCAAAAAATTAAAGTCCCATACCTTTAATATATAGAATGAACTATTCCTTTTCTTTACTTAATAATCAAAGTTCCATTTCTTCAATTTAATAAATAATTTACTGTCCTTTGTTTCATAAATTAAAGTCCCATACCTTTAATTCACAAAATAAACTATTTCCTTCATTTATTAAAATAAACCATTTAAATCTCTTTTATTCAAATAAACCATTTAAATCTCTTTTATTCAAATAAACTATTTAAATATATTTTATTCAAATAAACTACTTTAAATCTCTTTTATTCAAATAACCATTTAAATATCTTTTATTCAAATAAACTATATTCAAATAACCATTTAATTTTTTTATTCAAATAAATTATTTAAATCTCTTTTATTCAAATAAACTATTTAAATATCTTTTATTCAAATAAACCATTTAAATATATTTTACTCAAGTAAACTATATTAAAGCAATCATTTAAATCTCTTTTATTCAAATAAACTTTTAAATATATTTTACTCAAGTAAACTATATTAAAGTAATCATTTAAATATCTTTTATTCAAATAAACCATTTAAATATCTTTTATTCAAATAAACTATTTAAATATTTTTTATTCAACCTACGCTATCCTCCAATTCAAATAATAATTAACCAACTATTAAATACATAAAAAGAAGGTGGATGCACCACAAGGTAACCAAAGAATCAAGAGGGCAATGAAAATGCAAATTGAAGTCAACATTTCGATGCAGGAGTGAATTCACAAAGAGGTGAAGTATACACAAGGGACTCAATTAATATTGGTTTGAAACAACCCACCAACATAGTTCAACAATCAATATGTTGCAATACAACCTAGCACAAATGTGACCCAATGGTGCTACATTGCATAAATATGAATATGGCAACCAACCGCCTACTAGATATGCATAACCACAAGACCATTGTGCAAAGACCTTATACAGGTTGCGAATTTCTAACAAGGAAAGGTTAACCCAAAAGAACCACAATGGATGATCCACCACCTAGACGTACCGATTGCTAAGTGTCACCTAAACCTATCTCTATTAACATGCCCGACCATAGAATGATGATGTCAGCAGGGGAATGGAAAGAGTTGACAAACTAGCTAACCAAGTAATGGGGAAACAAATTATAGATTGACCAACCGACCAACAATAAATCTCTTGTGAAAGGTCAAGGTGCAAAGTCTTTGCTGGTTAACATAGGGGTTTGATCACAGAGCGCTAACACGACTCCAAACTCATTAAGGTATACCACAAAGGTAGTAAAACAATAAGGACAAATTGAAAACCACCCCAATGGTTTGACACTAAGGCCCAACAAGGGAACAAGCTTGATTTTAAATAAATATGGGAATGGCATACTCATAAGCAAAATAAACTAGCAACCTGGTATGAAAGAACCAACAAAAAAATAAAACAAGCATGATTAACTAGAAGGTGACTCCATAGATCCAACCTGGTTCTATTCATGCTGGAGGTTTTCTTCTATCACAATGGTAGGCATCTGTCTTACTCCTTTTATTCCTCTCAGCATCCATATACTTCTTCCTCTTTTTTTGTAGAACCCCTTGTTTTTGCATTTTACCTCTTGCCTTATTCTTTTTTTTTTCAATCTCATTTGCTTCCATGAATATCACAACTCCTTCTCTCCTCCATGTATCTCCCCTTTCCCCAATGCTCCACTTCCCTCCATGACTCTCCCTAGCTACTCTATGCAGCGACCGATATATTGGATCTCATAAACTATCAAATCCTTTGACAAGCTTTGTCATAAATGGATATCTCCCTTCAACAATGGTAGGCACTCTCACCCATATGATCATGCAAATTTCTATGCTCCTAAATTGATGGTAGAAATATTGAGTTCTCAAGAAGTTTAATTTTCACTCATAATAATCATTTATCATTTTAAAAACAAATATTCATTATTATTTAAATTAAACAACCATTGTTTATAATGGAACTCTTTTATTATTAAACTATCATTTATAAATGAAGTTCTAATTCCATTAAACTATTATTTATAAATGAAGTTCTTTTATCATTCAAAATAATTAAACTATTATTTATAAATGAAGTTATTTTATCATTTAAAATAATTAAACTATTATTTATAAATAAAGTTCTTTTATCATTTAAAATAATTAAACTATTATTTATAAATGAAGTTCTTTTATCATTTAAAATAATTAAACTATTATTTATTCACATAAATATACAACATAGGATAAAAGGTTTTCTTATCCAATACTAACATCATGCTACTCTTTAAGCAAAACAATGAGATTTTTCCAAAACAAATAGGTTATGCATTTTTTCCAAATATTTGATGCAAATAATGATGAAGTAAAATATTATCAAACATATGCAATAAAAAAAATGGGAATATTTCCATCAACCTAGTCACCTTTCTTAGCTCAAGAGTTTATGATGACTTCTAGGTCATCAACTAAGGCTTAAGGTGGCTAGCTATTTATGATTATCCCTAATTTAATGCATGCCTATATGAAGGTATCCATTAATGTTACCCCCAAGTTGCCTTAATCATCACTTCTCCAATCCTCAAGTACCCTCGTTTCTTGTGGATGATTCTACTTCCTCCACCTATGAGTATACATGATCCTGCACCCTTGGAAATATGTTAATAGTACCATACTCTTAAAATTCAACTAAACATCACATATTTGGTCTAATTGCTCAAATTAGGTATTAAAGCATTATTAATTAATACCTTGTTTTCTTTGTACCAAAATCCTACCTAGGAGGGTCATGATAATGGACTCTAGCATAGTCGATGACTAAGCCATCTAGGAGCTTAGAGGGGTCAGAGAGACTTGTTGGGTACTAACATTACATGTACCAACAAGAGGAAAACAAGTTCCTTTTGTAGTAATAACATTAGAGCTCCCTAGTTAAGAGCCCATTTGAGACTTCTTTTTACCAGCTCCCATAGAAGGCTATGGTCGGTTGCCTTTACCATTTTTTCTTGTGACAAACATCCATTCCTCCCCTCCATTAGTGGGAGGGGTAGATTGAAATATGGCCTAAGGTGTTGACTCTTCTACTAGAGCTCAATTTTTCAACTAACCCTCCATAAGAGGGTAGTATTTTATCTTGTGAGTTGCATACCAACAATGATAATAAGTATTAGCCTATTAGGGAGATTTATATAGACTACCCATTGTCGAAAATGGATCTCACCAACCTAAATATCAATAGAGTCCTTGAGGTCCTTTGAGAGATCAATTTCAACGTAGATGCATTTGTAAGGCCACACATCATAGAATTTTTGTGGCTTCATGCACACATACTTGTCAATGGGTATGATAAGCTATGGTAGGAATGACCAAAGGGGTAAGGGGATATTTAAGAATTCCACCCAAATAGGAATGCAACGGGAAACATCGATAGATACTATAAAATTTTGGTGTCAGGGCTAAATAATTAAAAGTGTATTTCTAATATACCAAGTACCTTTGCTCATAAATATAATGAAATGTGGTTTGAAAAACTAGAAATGAAAGAATCCTTTAGTAATATTATGAATGTGTTCAACTTTTATACCTTATGGCTTCCAGGCTTGTTGAATCCATTGATGAATTAGCGAGTCACTAGGAATCCTCCCCAAAAATACCCAATGATGGTATGACTATCAAGCTAGTTGTAGGCTTTATCAAAATATTGCATGGGCAGGACTATGTTTGCACAGAGGAATTACCTTATGGAAAACCCTCCAAATAAACTTCTTGGGTTTGTTCACTGGTGCCATGGTTCTTTGCAGCTCCAACTTCACTAAACAATGAATCAACGACCATAAAAAAGGGAGAATCCCCTCGCCTTAGGCTATGCATATAATATTTTTAAATATATAATATAAATAATTTTATCAATGTTATTAATAATTATTTTTAATTATGTCTTGAGGGGACAACATGATGGTTTGGGGTTTGGATCTTCTTGGAGATGTCTAAGGTTCAAACCATGATGTGTGTATGTGTAATGTTGTGTGTTAATCATGTATTGATAAGTGTACCTCCTTCCCTTATGAGGGGTCATGGCTATGGGGATTGCTCAACCCTATGCATCGGTTGTAGGAGTTTATCACACTATTCAAATAAGAAAATTAATCATATAAGCTTAAAATTTTATTATTATAATACAATACTATTAAATAATATATATATTTTTGGATATGATTTAAGCTTAAATATTTATATTAAAACTTTTTCTTTATTTAAGTAAAATAAAATTAAATAAAATATTATTATTAAATTTTTTTAAAGTTTTAATTAAATATCATTTATTTTTCTATAACATAGTTAAATTTGAAATTTTAACTTTTAAATGATCTTAACATTTATTTTATAAAAAAAATAGTATGGAGGATGTCCATTGGATTTTAATGTTTTTAGGAAATAATAAGAAAGTAATTGTTGTAGCGGATGACCTTTGCACTTTAGGGATCCTAGGGAATCATAGAGAATAAAGTACTTTCAAGGTTGTCTTATACTTCATGTTCTTTAGGGTATCATTAACCACATAATGAGGATGAAATGATTGGTGGAAATGGAAAAAGGGGAAGAAGATCCTTAAAGCAAGAATAAAGAGTAAATAAAAATCAAAAGGATATTTATTTAGGGAACCAAACACAAATATCACAACCACTAACAAGAAGTAAGTTTAAAACCACAAGAACAAAAAATGATAATGAAGATGTTTTTGAAAGATTAGATGTATAAATAATGCCCCTAAAATAGTTATTATCAACTAGGTTGTTATTGTTGATTTCAATTTTATTTCTATAAATGAATAGAAGCAATTCATTCACTCAAATATTATACAAAATATATAAAAATATAAAAAGAGAAAGAATATTAGCACACAAATTATGGGTGCCCTTGAACACCAAATAATTTTTGTATTATCCATAGATAAGTATCCTTATACTTTGATGCAATGGATGGAGTAGATGAGATTATTTATATTAATACCAAAACTATAAAATATAATGTGTTGAGCTAAGCCAACATAAAAAGTATGCTTTAGGTTAGTTACATGTTACAAGTTAAAGGTTTAACCAAGTCAAAGTTAACCATGGACCATACAACACACATAAATAATAATTGATTACTTTGTGCAATGAATAATTGTATACTTAAATAAATGTATGTTATACAATGTCATCCTTAGCCATAAGTCAAATTACAACTTTCAATACCCCCTTATAAACTAATCTAAGAGTCCAAGGAGAGAATACATAAGTGACAATAACATATTCCACCCATAATAGATGCTCTAGGGGGCATCCATATTTGAGAAAGATTTAGTTCATTTCCTCTCATCATATAGAAGTATGCTTATGTGAAGATACCCTTGCACAATAATCTTCTTAGGTTGGACCATAGACACAAAAAATAATATCATATACTCATGCACATATATAAAGAACACCTCCTTCGTAACTTTATATGAGGAAGATAGCCAAGAATACTCCCTCTGAGGAGTAAATTTGATGCAGGAGCATCCAATGGTGTAAGGGCAATCTTGCATCACCAAAAATTTACATTTTCTCTTTTGGTTGTAGGTTTCTTTAGTTGTTTTGGAGTCCATGATGACACTTGAGAGGTGTAAGTCAGTCAGAAGTCCAAAAAGGTGAAAAATGGTCACCTGCTATTTTTAGTAAGTCAGCCTAAATGGGCACGTATGGACTTGAAAATTTACCCCAAGGAGCGGAATTGAAAAATGTATCCGGTGGCGAAAGAATCACCCCAATATCCTGAACGGTTTGAGAGATATTAAAGTTTTCATCCCGAGAAATCTCACCAATAAAGTTTAAAAATAAAATTTGAAGACCTTAGAGGCCCCAAAAAAGGATGAAAATTTGATGAAATGATATTTAGATGATTTCATCATTGTAGATCTCTTCGCAAGCTTTCCAACGATATATTATAATAGCCAATCGGACAACCGAGTCAAAAGTTATGGCTCTGGGAAGTTGTGCCACCAAAATTCAAATTTCAAATGAATATCTTCCTAGGTGGGAAAATGAAAATTCAAATTTCAATTGAATATCTTCCTAGGTAGGAAAATGAAAATTCAAATTTCAAATGAATATCTTCCTGGGTAGGAAAATGAACGGTGAAAAAAGGGGAGTTACATTTTCTAGAATATTCTATGGAAGTTATTAAAGGGGGAACAAAGATTTACCGAAGGTAGTCCAGTATTACAGATCATGGCTCCAACTTGCAGATTTCCAGTAGATTTTCTTTGTAATAAAATCGGCCTTGTGGTCGTAACATTGTAATTTCTGATTCTGTATTTCCATTTCATTGAAGTAATATTAGATGTTGGGTTTCTTTTGAAATTTGTTGTGATATTGAGTATTGTGTGAGTGTTGGGTGGAGTAGCCCTTCACCAAGTGGTATCAGAGTGGTAGTTCTTGAGTGTGTAAATAGATCACCGAACGTGAGGTAGTTTGCACCAGGACTTGTGGTTGTGGGTTGTGAGAAAAGTGATCAGAATACCTCCACGAAGAAACCGTGGTGGTGGGAGAAATATTGTGGTACCAGAAGAGGATTTTAGAGCCCTACAGAGACAAGTTCAAGCACTGCAAGAGGAGCTGCGTAGAGGGTTTGAGCCAAGAAGAGAAGATGAAAGTGAAGACGAAGCTGAAGAAGAAGTCCTAGTTCGAAGAAGAATAGGATGTAGTAGATCTTGAGCAAGTCAGATTATTTAAGGCCATCTCCAAGATTGGAAAAAGGTTGAAGATTGATGTTTCTACATTTTTTGGGAATCTTAACCTAGAAGAGTTGATCGATTGGATCAATGATATGGAGGAGTACTTTGAGTATGAGGAGGTGGAAGATCTTGAGAGGGTCAAATTTGCAAAGACCAAGTTGAAGGGTCACGCTAATATCTGGTGGAAGGAAGTACAACTAGATAGAAATAGAAGAGGAAAAGAAAGAATAACAATATGGGATCGGATGGTGGAAAATTTAAAGAGATAGTTCATTCCAGTTGATTACGAGTTAGATTTGTTGAAGAAAATGCAAGGTTTGAGGTAGGCAGGTAAGTCTGTCAAAGAGTATACAGAAGAGTTCTACAAGGTCATGATTAGAACAGGCCATTCTGAGGCCAACAAGGAGAAGGTAGCCCATTATATAAATGGATTGAAGCCAAGTATTCAAGAGGAGCTAAGTTTGGTCAGAATGACTACCATAGAAGATGCTTATCAGTTTTCCCTGAAGGTAGAAGAGAAGCTAAATAGAAGATTTGAAAGCAAGCAGAGAGAAAGAGGTCATGGTGGAAGGACTGGTGGAAGACCATATGGAGGATGAAATGAAGACCAAAAGAAGAATGGAGAAGTTAGTAGCAGTCAAAACTAGAAAGGGGATAATGCCTACCACCCCTATGAGAAAAATAATGGTGACCAAAGAGGAAGAGGAAGGTTTGGACGAGGACCTGGAAGAGGAGGATTTTGTGGAACCTATTTCCAATGTGGAGAAGAAGGACATCGAGCATACGAGTGTCCACAACATCAAGGAAGGACAAATAAGAGACCTGAAGGTAATGCACGAGTTGCTTATGTAGATGAAGGTGTTGAATCTGAGCATTCTAAAGAGGCAGAAAGAGGAGAAGTTCTTATCACAAGGAGAGCCTTGCTAAATGAGGAGAAAGATCCAGTTCAGAGGAAGAGTTTATTTCGCACAAGGTGCAAATGTGAAGGTAAAGTTTGTAATGTTATCATTGATAATGGTAGCACTGATAATCTAGTTTCAGAGGGGATGGTTAACAAATTATAGTTGGAGAGAAGGAGACATCCGCATCCATATCGGATTGCATGGTTGCAGAAGGACCATAGAGCTTTGGTCAATGAGCAATGTTTAGTGAAGTTCAATATTGGGAATTACCATGATGAGGTACTGTGTGACATCATGCCTATGGATGCTTATCATATGCTATTGGGGAGGCCATGGCAATTTGATCAACGTGCAGTACATGATGGACATGCCAACACTTATTCCTTGACAAAGGATGGAGTTCACCACAAGTTGAAGCCCCTGAAGGAGGTGGAAGAAAAGGTATGTAGTAGTGCAAGAATTTATTTAGTTGATGGTAGAAAATTTTTGGATGGTATGAAGCACGAGCATATGTGCTATGCATTGATTCCTAGAGTTAATGAAGAAAAATGTGAAGATATACCAGTAGAAGTCTCAGATCTGCTAGGAGAATTCCAAGATATTGTATCAGATAATGTACCTGAAGGTTTACCACCAGTAGAGTTATACTTTTGTGTTGAAGCACAGGAGTGGAAGGTCAAACAGAGTTGCAGATGCCTTAAGTAGAAGGTAAAATTTGTTGATAGAGATGAAGGTGGAGGTTGTTGGGTTTGATGAACTCAAGAGTTTGTACCCTGAAGATCTAAATTTTGTAGAAGCTTGGAGAGCTTGCTTGGAACCTATTACTTTGGATAGAATGAAATGGTTGGATTTCTTAATCCAATATGGAATGTTGTTTAGAGGAAACTAATTGTGCATTCCAAGGAGTTCTATGAGAGAGAACCTGATCAAGGAGAAGCATAGTGGAGGGTTGGTTGGACACTTTGGTCGAGATAAGACCATTGCCCTTATTAGTGAGAACTATTATTGGCCATAATTACAGCAAGATGTGAAGAAGTTTGTACAAATTTGTAGAGTATGCTAGATGGCCAAAGGTGTAAGATAGAACATCAGGCTATATCAGCCATTACCTATACTAGAGAAACCATGGGAAGATATTAGCATGGATTTTGTTCTTGGCTTACCAAGGACACAGAGAGGACATGACTCAATATTTGTGGTGGTTGACAGGTTTTCTAAGATGGCACATTTCATTCCCTACCAGAAAACTAATGATGCAGTTCACATTGTAGAGTTGTTTTTCAGAGAGGTGGTACGACTACATGGTCTACCAAAGAGTATAGTTTCAGATAGAGATACCAAATTTATTGGTTATTTCTGGAGGACCTTATGGAAGAAGCTGAAGATAGATTTGAAGTTCAGTTCTGCACACCATCCATAGACTGATGGACAAATAGAGGTGGTGAATAGGAGTTTGGGCAACCTACTGAGATGCTTAGTAGGAGATAAGCCCAAGGGATGGGATTTGATTTTACCATAGGTAGAATTTTCTTACAATAATTCTATCAATAGGAGTACTGGTAAATCCCCATTCTAGATTGTATATGGGAGCAGCCCAAGGAATGCTTCTGAGTTGAGGAATATGGAAAAAGGAGAAAGGAATAGTGTCGATGTCGAGGACTTTGTAGAGCACCTGAAGAACTTGCATGAAGAGGTAAGGAAGCATATTAATAAGATGAATACTCAGTACAAGGTAAAGGTAGACCAGAAGTGGAGGTTTAAGGAATTCCAGGTTGGAGATGAAGTTATGGTTCACCTGAGAAAAGAAATATTTCCTGTTAGAACATATAACAAGTTGAAAATGAAGAAGTTTGGACCATGCAGGATCATAAAGAAACATGATTCAGGAAATGCATATGAGGTGGAATTACCAAGTGGAATTAACATATCACCTATGTTCAACATTTCTGACTTGATAGAGTATCATGAAGGAGACAATGAGGATGGACCAGTAGGAGAACGGTGGAATATTCCAACATCTACTCTAGAGAAAGAAGAGATAGAAGAAATCTTGGATAGTCGTATGGGTAGAAGTACAAGAAATAGGCAGTATGAAGAATATCTGGTTAAGTGGAAAGGAAGGCCTATTGAAGATTCATCATGGTTGTCTAAGGCAGAGGTTGACCATCTTGGTTTTCCTCCAACACTAGAGAAGTGAAGGTCACTTCTCAATTTACCCTGGGTGTCTGATGCAGGAGCATCCAGTGGTGTAAGGGCAATCTTGCATCACCAAAAAAAATTGTATTTTCTCTTTCGGTTGTAGGTTTCTTTAGTTGTTTTGGAGTCCATGATGACACTTGAGAGGTGTAAGTCAGTTAGAAGTCCAAAAAGGTGAAAAATGATCACCTACTATTTTTAGTAAGTCAACCTAAATGGGCATGTATGGACTTGAAAATTTACCCCAAGGAGCGGAATTGAAAAATGTATCCGGTGGCGAAAGAATCACCCCAATATCCTGAACGGTTTGAGAGATATTAAAGTTTTCATCCCGAGAAATCTCACCAATAAAGTTTAAAAATAAAATTTGAAGACCTTAGAGGCCCAAAAAAGGATGAAAATTTGATGAAATGATCTTTAGATATTTTGTCATTGTAGATCTCTTCGCAAGATTTCCAACGATATATTATAATAGCCAATCGGACAACCGAGTCAAAAGTTATGGCTCCAGGAAGTTGTGCCACCAAAATTCAAATTTCAAATGAATATCTTCCTGGGTGGGAAAATGAAAATTCAAATTTCAATTGAATATCTTCCTGGGTGGGAAAATGAAAATTCAAATTTCAAATGAATATCTTCCTGGGCAGGAAAATGAACGATGGGAAAAGGGGAGTTACGTTTTCCAGAATATTCTATGGAAGTTATTAAAGGGGGAACAAAGATTTACCAAAGGTAGTCCAGTATTACAGATCGTGGCTCCAACTTGCAGATTTCTAGTAGATTTTCTTTGTAATAAAATCGGCCTTGTGGTCGTAACATTGTAATTTCTGATTCTGTATTTCCATTTCATTGAAGTAATATTAGATGTTGGGTTTCTTTTGAAATTTGTTGTGATATTGAGTATTGTGTGAGTGTTGGGTGGAGTAGCCCTTCATAAAACTTCAATTTTATATAGTTGCATAAGAGGAGAATAGGAAACATGACCTTCCTTTTTACAACACACTTCTCCTTCTTCAAATACTTTGACTTTCCCTTGGTCCATCAAATCATAATCAACAAAGGAGGCTTTGCATGAAATAGTTTATAAGAGCCATCACAACCTACAAAGAATACATAGACAAAAATAAAAGAGAGAAGAGCTCACGAAGAGTTAGACCTTCATACATAGAATATCTCAACAACTTGAGCATTTTATAGGAAGAGGATAGATTGATAAGAAAACATTTTCAATCCTTTTTTAATGTACCTCAAAAAAATCCAATAACTACTTCTAATGTCACAAATTCAACTCTCTCTCCCATGAATATGGACCAAATATTATAATTGCATAATATATTTGAAATTTTACCCTTTGAATGTGATGAGGTCTTGAAGACAATCAGACAATGAGACATCCCTCCATTTATAGCAATCCCTTGAACAAATACCACTAATGAAAAGAGCTCTCAAAATGCTTTCATATGAAAAAGTTATTGCCTCTAGAATGTTACCCTAAAAAATAGTCCTATAGCGACATTTTTTTAAAACATAGATTTTTTCTTTAATTACTTTTGATTTTTCTATAAGAAATACTAATAAGAAATAAATTCCTTTTAGTAGATACATCAAAATGTAGAATGAAATTTTCTCACACTTGTCTAGCCAGATAACTACCATCACTTCTCAAGTCTAAAGGTAAATACTCTTCATGAAGAAGGGCACCATGATACATAATAGTAAAGGACAACAACTATTTAAATGGACATTACATACGATATTTAAATTCAAGTAAGTAAATGCACCTCATTTTCCTTCTCCCATCCAAGGTACTAAGGTTCTCAAGTGGAATATCATAATTCTCTTTCCCTTGCAATGGTACTAAGTCCTCTTTGTGAAGAAATAGTGTTTGACTCTTTGTGAAGAAGTCAAGTTTCCATTATGAAGTCAAATTGAAATCATTTTCTATAAGAAGTTAAAATATCTACAAAATATATAAAAAAATTTCTAATAATAATGGAAAATAATCCAAAGTAGACATAAATTCTCCTACAATATTAGAATAATTGGTTAAAGCAAAACAAATGGATCTTCACTTTGCCTATTTTTTCAAATTTGCATATGAAGCTTTGAGAAGTAATTCATCCTAGAAGTTAGAATAAATATTATAGTGTAGACACCTGAAAGTCACACATTTCTATACCTACATACTTGTAGATCATTTTGGACACTTGTAGCTTTACACTATCGTAGACTAATGTAGGCTATTTTAGGTCCTCCTAGGCATGCATAGACTAGCGTAGATCACCATAGATTATCGTAGCATTGCGTAGACTTCCACATACCACTTCATTAGTTTTTAGGTCCAAAACCCTAATAAGCTACCAAAATCACATCACAAAAACTTCCCATGCATCGAAATACCCTCCATCAGCTTCCTAAGGCAATACAAAGCCTCATTGCACTTAATTAAGGCCCCCACGGGGCTATTACTTGGTAAAAGTAATTATTAAGTCAATTGATAAATCTAATTTTAAAGTGACTTCACTTAAGTTCACTTTTAGGGCTAAAATGATTAATTAGGTCCATAATCCCTAATTAACCCTAATTATTCCCTCCCACATGTGTGTGCACAATATTAGTTAGGATATTCCCTAGGAAACCCTAACCTAACCTAGGGACCACCTGACCCTAGTCAAACCTAATCTCTCCTCACACATGTGTGAGGATGAGATATTTCCTCAAGGGAATGTGAGGATGCCACCTCACAAACCCTAACTTAACCTTCATGGGATCTCACCCTAGGGTTTAGTTATCCTAACTACCCCCTGCATCTTAGGATTTCTTATAAATACTGGGTCCAAACCCTCATTTTATCTCTCTCCACTTATGTCCAAAGTATAGAAACTCTGCCAAAATATGTACAAAAGCACAAAAACAACAATATGAAATTGCACAATAGTAATTCAATAGCAAAGGAACCTCTCCGTCAAAGTATTTTTGAAGAACAACATTCACAATCGAATTCACCCCCCACCTTGTGAATTTGGCACCAATTCACCCCTATGATGGCAAATTGGGTTTACAGGACCCAAATCAGCCTAGATTTGGGAGGTAAGCTTCATTTAGCATTTTTATGAATTTTTGCATCATTTATTTGTCTTTACCATGTTTTATGAGTCAATTTTTCTTTCTCGCAAAGGGGCCTAATTGAGGTAAGATCCCTGACCAAGGAGGGAAACAATGAAAACTAGAAACTCGCAGTGGTACGCAAGCCCATCTACATTGAGGAACACAAAAAGAAGGCATCAGGCCTATTGTAACATTTGTGAAAAGAAAGTAGAAAGGGTAATTTCCCCCCATTTGTAAACTATGCAAATATTATCATGAATAAAATATATTTTCCTGTATGGCATGTGTCTTTAATGTCTTATTAGATGAAATGCATTCTTTTAGCTATTTCATTCTAGCATGCCCGGTGAGACCCCCACAATGGATAGTGTTGGAATGATTGTTTTACAAATATAATATTATCCTCTATTTCTATGTTTTGTAGGTATTAGATCTGACTAATATAGAGATATCCAAAGCCCTAGAAACCACCTCAGGCTTTCAGAATAGATATATGAGGTCTCCAAACCTGATTCAGCCCCCACCCCATAAACTAGATCTCAATTCACCTCCCGGGTGGCAAATTCAACTTGGCAACCCCAGAAACCCCCAAGATTGTAAGGGTGAGTAGAAAGGGGTCAACCAGACCACCCACAACATTAGAGACTAGGTAATTTACTTCATCTTCTCTGTTTTATCATATTTGCTGGTAACAATGCTTACTAGTCAAAGCACCATAGCTAGTAGCAAATTCTCCCCTCCTTCACATCTCCATTTACTTTAAAATGTTGTTGTAATTACAGAACCTATAAAATTTCCAGCAACTTTAAATTTCAAAATTTCATGTAAATTTTAATAAGTTTTAAATCGTCCTCTTGCTCCATAGCATTTGTTTCAAAGAAATTTTACATTTCATTTTGAGATTTAGGGTTCCTTAATCCCCTTTTTCTTATATTCCTTAAAATCAAAATGCATATTCTTCTTTGCATGTGTAAATGTTAGATTTACTTTTTGTGTATTAATTCCACATTGCTTCTATAAATCCTTAGGGTAGATCATTTTGTTGTATTCTTGTTTACATGCATGGTATGTGATTGCCTATCTATACTTGCATAAATATTTCTTGCAAATCACTCCATGTTGTCACATATATTTAGGGTCACATAAACCCCTTTCTTCACACCCTCGTATTGCATGTTTCTACGCTTTAAAAAATAGAGTCAATTTATTTTCCTAAAGGCATCTAGGATTAGATTCTTTGTTTACAAAAAGCATTTCATTCTAGTCTTTTGCTTTCAAAAAATGCATATAAGGCTAGCTTTTAATTTGAAAATGTAATTAGTTAGATTTCCTATTTTACATACCATCGATAGCAAAACAAAAACCCACACACATGCACGTGGTATTAAAACAAGTGGTGAGATTGGATTTCATCCCCAATCCATAACTCGATACTGGTGTGGCAGGATTAGTACCCTCCACCATATCAAACACCCTAGACACCTAGCAACCCCATAGGAGTGGTTTTTGGATTTCATCACTAAAAAACCCCCCTTTTTTGATACTAGGATTCTATATTTCATCACCAAAAGTTACCTTCAGAGTGGGAGAGGATTAGATACCTTTGTTCACAAGGCTTACATAATTAGTGAATACGGTAACTATCGTTATTGACTAAGCCCACACGAGGGTGAAGCGAAAGCATGGGTATGTCGATAGTAGGTCTTAGATAGTGTCACATTTTCTCGTGAGAGGATATAAAGAACTCACTTCAGCATAGTGGGTTCCCCATTTTAGGATATCATTTTACTGTGCCTTCCATACTGGTCACCTTTTGCACGTCACGATTTTGTTCTATTTTGTGCATCTTTGGGTGTTGTAGGAGGTTTGGTATTGACAAAATTCTTGATCTTCTAGAGTATTCACTCCACTATCCGTGATTCTACTTAGGAAGTATCAACATCGAAACACACATAAATGAACAAAACACTTTTATTTTTGGCATTTAGAACTGATTATAGTTTACTGTTGTTTGAATGATCACAAATTGATTTCAACATAGTACACCACTTGTCACTTTATTGTTCGAGCTACATGCAACACATCATTGCTTTAATTTTATATTATATACAGTCAAGCCTACACCACATAGGGTTATTCCTAAACCCCTTTACACCACACACATAGAATTATAGGCTTGAATTCCTACATAGTCCTAAACCTTCATGACATGACACATGCTACGATGCTTGTTATCACCCACAGTTGAGCATATGAGCAAGCATATATTATAGAGGAAGCACCTGCCATATCTTCCAGTCAGCCCACTTTTACTCCTTCAATCATGAAGGGGAAGGCCATACACACTTTATCTACTCACATAGTCTAATATACAGTATACACGTGTGACACCTCAAGATGAGACATCCACTTTGAGTGAAGCCCTCTCTACTTCACTTGCAGAAGATTATCCACTTCTTTCATCCTTATCCTCACCTAATCCATAAACCACATTCTGTGACCACATGATCTACACGACGCCTGGACAACCTCATCTATTCTTTACCATATATGAGGAAGTCACACCTACTTCCCCTACCTTTGCACACCCTTTTTCAAGAGTCTATCTCAATCCATTTTTGAGAATGACTCATCTCTCTTGAACCACACTTGCCCAAAGGTCACATCATTCACCCCTATAGTAGGAATAATTTTTTACCCTTCCTCTTCTGCCACAGGTACCCAGAGGCTAGCATTCCAAATTGTGCAACAACAACCTCCTCTACAAGAAAAACAAACACCCCCTCAAACATCATACCCGTACTCTTCTCAAGAGTCCCAATAATCATCATCTCAGCAACCATTTTTCATAATGCTTGAGGACTTATAACAGAAGCCTCTCCCAACTGAAGTCAGATAATGTCAACAGAAACAACCAACAACCTAAATTCATTCAAGAGTGGACACAGACACCACCTCCTCTTTCCAAGCTCCTACTTTAGAAGTGTACCCTTCTTTTTCCATTGAATTCTTGCCTATATCTCAGGTTCTAGGAGTGGACAATGCCCAATACTTTACTATACCCCCACATTCATCAAACTTTAGGATACCTCCTCCTCCTCCTTTCTAAGTGCGTACTGCTAATATTCCCCCTACCTATAGATCAAAACCCATATCTTATACACCCACTTCCCTAGGATATTCCACATAGTTTAGATAGGTCCCAACTTTTGACATCTTACCTCAATCATCCCTAGCACCAGTAGCATCGATACCCCCAATCTCAGCTACTAGGGCTACATTTTTCACACCTCCTCCTTCATGGTCGTCACCTCCTACGACCCAACCATTATAGTAGGTTCCTACCCATTAGGAACCCATGCCACAATAACACACATACCAATCACAACATTACTACCCCCAACAAACATATGTTCCACATCCTAGTATCCCACTTGCCCTTACATCATATGCCACTCAATATCCATCATACCAAGACTAGCTAGAAAAATTTCATCTATAATATGGAGAATAACAACAATAGTCTGACTATCTACCATATTCCTAGGCTCAACCAACCCTAGCACAATCATCCACACCTTTAACACCTAAAATTCAACTCCTATGATATGAATTCAAGATGTTAAACCTACACACCGCAAGTTACGGGCCATAAAAACCATCCTACTATGAACTCTATAATGAGTCAGTTCATCCATTCGTACTGTCCCACCTTACCCCTACCACTTTGATATCTCAAAGTTTGATAAGTATAAATTTAAGGAAGACCCCAGAGAGCATGTAAGTAACTATCGCTCATCTTGCTATCAGCTTCATAGTAGCAATCCCCTTATGTTGTGTACCTTCTCTCTATCCCTTGCAAGATAAGATTTAGATTGGTCTAACATGCTCCCATGGCATAGCCTTTATACCTTTGAGCAATTAGCAAATACCTTTATAGAACACTTCTCAATTAATATAAAAAAGAGTACTACCTTCTCAGATGTCTACGCCTTACGATAGGTGGATGATGAACCTATCACCGAGTTTATCTCCATATGGAGAGCGATAATCCATGATCTCACCCATAGCCTCCCTACCATGGAGCTAGTGACACTCTTTTCCAAGAGTTGCCACAAACACATCTCTACCTCTTTACAACTTCACCAAAGCCACACCTTCGAGGAAGCTATTTCATAGGCAAATATTATCAAAGACATTAATTCAAAATTCTATTTTAATAGAAACACACCCAACCAACCTTATCCTTGGCCTCCACAAACCAACCAAGTGGAAGCTACTACTCTAGAACCCGCACAAAGTCCACCACATTACATTCCATAACAACAAGTATTTCAAACCAACGTGCCTTCCCCACCTAGGCCTCAACAGTCTCATGGTATGCATCCATAAGGTCCACAACATAAGCTTACACCACTATCCTAACCCTTACCAGCCCTTTTCCCTAGGTTACATGACGGTGGACATCTCCTTCTACCCAAGATTCAACCATTAGATCCAAATATACCTAAGCCTCGTGGATATAATGCGTAATCCTATTATCCATTCCATAGATAGTTTGACCATGACATTGAGTTGTGTCACTCTTTCTGTGCTCAAGTGTAGGACCTAATTGATAGGGGCACCATTCAGGTATTGAATCCTTTGGCACTGCAAAATCAAAACCTAGGGATATTCTAAAATTCTCTACTTGACCATAGAGGAACCAATCCCTAAAGACCTCCAACCAATCCTCCAGGACCACCTCACCAAGTTATTAGTGTCCAACATGACCCTCCATTACACGGTGTGGTCAGCATAATAAATCTTACCACATGAAACCAATGATATCCATCGTGTCAGACCATACCTATTGTCTCTCCATCTACCCAATTCAAATCACCATAGGTCTCCCAAACTCCTAGTACTGTACCACCTCCACCCAAAAATATGATCACAATCTATGGTAGCTTCACCCATAAATTACATAATGCCCCTACATGATTATCCATTTTCAACTTCTTACAACAATATCAACCCCATCGTGAGGCGATGAATAACATTTTATGTTCTATAGATTTTGAAATACATGATACAAATACATTTATAAACTTTGTATTGAACATCTCACGATGCCTCTAGCCATCCATTAGTTTCCATGACCATGATATAACATTACTTGTAGGATAAGGAGCAGATCTCCCTCTCCATGTATAAGCCACTATCAATGACATCACCTACAAGCGAGTCTTTTTTGATATGGTATCATCCATTAGTATAATATCTACGGTAGCTATACACCATTTATATATTCTGCCAGCCCACTTTGCCATGCATTCACTTGACTTACGCAAGTTTGAAGGCTCTATATGACCTACGGTAGGATCCATAGTCCTACCCATCCCAGTAAGTGTTCATATTATTTCCATCCTCTTCCATTAAATCCAATGGGAGATGCAGTACAACATCCTCCTTGGTCACTCATGGATTAGGGATGTATAATGTGTCCCTTGCATGCTACACCATTATCTCAAGTACATCCATAATTGACTTTTCCACTACATCCCTACTAACAGAGATCACTTTAAGATATGAAATATTGTAGATCTTCCACCTACACCTTCATTTTAGTCTTTGTAACTATTCCCTATTTATTGCCACCAATCAATCGCGGCATCAACATCCTCCTCTACGTCTACCTCATTACCCCCATTCTCATCAAGGACACACACCTCAGTTTCAAAACCATTAGCACCATCATCTATAGTGCCCCACTACCATACAATTATTGCCTCTCATCTTATGGCCACCATGACCATCCCAACCTTCATCCTCTACAAGGTCACCTCTAGTGCCACAACTGCCATTGCCACCCACATCGTGACCTGTCGCTCTATCTCAATCATCCTCACCTACAAAAGCACCTATCCTCCCTACACCATGCACATATCCCCTTCCTTTTCATCCATAGACTAGGTCATTCACCTTCCTGTGTAGTCCAATACCTAATCCTCCTCCTTCACAATTCCCATAAGCAAATCATCCTATACCAGTTATTGTAGTCGAACGCCATGAGTGGGAGCAATGAGCATATTTCTTAGATGACCAAATGATACACCCTTCCACTAATACCATTAGATAATCTCAAGCTTCACCTTCATCATCTGATTTAGATTTGCCACCTTGTTCACCAGAGCATGCAACACCACGTATATCTATTTTTATGATAAACTCATGTCCAAGGGATTATAATGTCCATGATGCTCGTGTACGTCCACCTATCATCCAATCCATATAAGACTTTGTCTACCCCTAAGCCCTAGTTTTAACTATTAGAACCGTCATACAACTAGGATCTCCCGATAATCATACCAACTTTTTCTACATCGAAGTTGATTTATCGCTCCCACCTATAGTATCTCCACCACAATAATCTAGATTTTGTGGTACAATTGATCACTTGGATAATCCCTATTTTTCCTTACACTACCTTCGACATTTCCACTAGTGTGGTTTTGGACTAGGCCACTATGAGCAAGGGTTGCATACACCTATTAACCCTCATGTCCAATCCCCTACCGATAAATCTATCTTAGATTATCACCCAACCATCATCCATACGTTAGAGGATGAACTTCAAGATATTTCCCTACATCCTTCTTCTCTTCCAACACACACTTTGGAAGAGTACATTAACATGGACATCCTAGAAGATACTCCATCACCCCAATCTACCATTACAATCCCATGTGACTTCTTCAAAGAATCACTTGATTTTGACAACACACCTTCATGTTGTGTTGAAGAATTAATGAGCCAATTTGCAACCCTATCCTTCAAATATTATTCCCCGAGGTAGGACGTGACATCCCCACTTCCATCATCAACATATTTAGCCTCGTTCTCACCTATACATTTGCAAAAGGCTGCCACTTGATCACGTTCTCCACCAGTCATCATGCATCCTCCATTAAGCCTTTTTAGATGCTCGTAGGTTGCCGAGTCATTGAAGAACACAAGCTTATACTGAGAGGGGGGGTGAACAGTATAAGACCACTTTTTACTTTTTCTTCCAATTCAATATTATGTTGTGTAAAGATAGCAGTATCAATAGCAATAATCAAAGCAATGCACAAAATACCATACACAATAGAGACACCACAATTTACGTGGTTCACCCAATGTGGGCTACTCCACGGAGAAAATATTTTACTAAAACTTTCTCAATCAATCTCTTTGGGAATCACTCCCAATTACAATGTTTATGGATCTCTGTCCAAAGGAGATGTTGATCCCCTAATCTCAAGTTCGTGGATCTCTTCCACAGGAGAACTCTTTCCCCTTCTGCTCTGGCTATGTGATCTTCTAGAAGACTCTGTCTCTCTGCTGCACTGACTGGTGGACCTCTCTCCACTTGAAGACTCCTCACTCAGATCTGTCTTCAACTGTGTTGGTTGTTGGATCTCTATCCACTGAGACTTTGTCCTCTATACTCTATCACCTCCAAAGCTCTATCAATAGGCTCACTAAGAACCTGCTCAATAGGCTCACACAAAACCTGCTTAACAAGCTCACACAAAACTTGTCAAATGCTGAATAACAAGCTCACATAGAACTTGTCCAAATATGCTCTAGCAAGCTCACCAAGAACTTGCCCAAATATGCTCTAGCAAGCTCACCAAGAACTTGCCCAAATCTGCTCTAGCAAGCTCACCAAGAACTTGCCCAAAACTGCTCTAGCAAGCTCACCAAGAACTTGCCCAAAACTATCCACAAATCTATCCCAAAACTATCCTCAAATTTGTCCCAACACTGTCCTCAAATCTATCCCAAAGGCCTTCTCAAAGGCTCAATCAATCATGCTCAAGTAGTACTCAAAATGAACTCAACAATGAATGGCAATCTCAACTCAAATTAACTTCATAGAAGCATAAAGAGAATTGTTAGAGACTCAATATGTTCTAATCTCACTCTCAACCCAAATCAATCTCAACTCAACTCAACTCAAATCAATCTCAACTCAACTCAAGTCAATCTCATAGAAGCATAAAGAGAATTGTTAGAGACTCAATATGTTCTAATCTCACTCTCAACTCAAATCAACCTCAACTCAATTCAAGTCTTATAGAACCATACAGAGAATTGTTAGAGACTCAATATGTTCTAACCTCAATCTCAACTCAACATAGAATGATGGAATAGTTTATTTTATAGAACTTGAACAATCACTTCACACATCACTTGACTAGGCTCAATCAACTCAACTCAACCAATCATCACAAGGGACAACTCTCTCTCACACAATCCTAGTCCAAGTATGTATCAACCAACTCAAATGTTTCCAACAATGCTCAACCACAAATCTCACATAACAATGATACTCATGTTCTTTTCTAACTCAAGTTCTTTCACAACCAATGGGCTTCAACAACTATGCTTATAAAACAAGGTTTAAACTCAACTCTCAAATCATAAAAACCTTGAAGCATTCAACCAACCACTTTCGAAAAGGAAACCACAAACAATCCTTTTCCCTCCAATGATATTTCAGAAATCAACCACCATAAACAATCAATAGGAGAATGTGCCCATACCTTTTATGAAGATGAAAAAACCTCTTTGTAAATCTGCCACAATCACAAAATTCTTTTGCCAATCTTCACAAGGGTTAGTAGATCACAAAATAATCAACATTACTCCACTTTTCAATAATCATCACCAAGGCCTTTAATTGCACAACTTCCTTATCTCTCCTAAAACCACTTGTACCATAAAATAAAATAAATCAAAACATTGCATAACCTTTTCACTCCCAAAACCACTTATACCATAAAATAAAATAAATCACAATATTGCATACCTTGTCACCTCATGAAAGAATTAATCCTCTTGAAAAAGAACAAGGCAAACTTCACTTTTGGAACCCCTTTGCAAAATCAGAAATATCTCTTTACACACACCTTATTTCTCCTTCTAAATAAGTTAGTCAAATAGCCCTCGAAATAAGCTTTTCGACGATATATAATATGCCCACTTTCTGAAATAAATTGAAACCTTTACATATATATATGCCAACCTCCATTAATTGCACATAGGTCGGCCCTCCATTAATTTAAACTTAAACTTTAAACTTTAATATCTTCATCACCGGAGGTCCTTTTTCGATGAAACAAAATTCCACCTTGGCTTTTAAGAAAATCCCTTTCCACATAAGCCCACCATGGTTTTAAATAAAACCTTTTATTTTTCCTGCCTTGGTTTTCATAAAAACCTTGTATATATCCATGCTCTCCAAAATATCATAGATGATTATCTATGAAGTGCTTTTGCCACCAAAACCAATGTGACATCAATGATCCATGTGACATCAATGACAACATAAAATGCCTCAAATTAACTCAAATTTCCAACAATCTCCCCCTTTGTCATTGATGGCAACACCTCTAATGCAAACACCACAATCACTGCAAAAACCATCTCTAAGAATCAAAGCTGCTCCCCTTGAATCAATACTCTCTATGGAGGTTGCTCCCCCTAACGCAATATTCTCTTTGGAGGTTTCTTCCCCTAACTCAATACTCTCTTTGGAGGCTGCTCCCCCTAACTCAATGCTCTCCCCCTTACTCAAATCTCTCCCCCTTTGACATCAATGGCAAAAGGGACACCTATGGGGCTAAAATATATGACTCTTAAGCTTAGCCCCCTCACCTCCTTCTCTTTTGAGGTGATTAATTTTGGGGTGGGAGTACTTTTACTCCCATATCACTTTGTTTCTTTCCTCTATCAACTTCCTTCCATGTTTTTCTGATATCCTTCTCTTGATGAATTACTTGATCTTCTTGTCTAGAACCTGTTTGACCTTCTTGCCTTGAACCTGTTTGGAATTGAGTCCTACACCATCTTGCAATATGCCCAAAGTTATTGCAATTAAAAAACTTGATATTTTAGCCTTTGGTTGGTGCCCATGTCCTGAAATTATTCTTAAAATAATTTCCATATCCATTCCTTTCTTGAACCCTGTATTGTGAAGCTCTAAAACCAAAACCATGTTGCTCATTTCCTTTGCACTGAAAAGCTCTATGACCAATCTTGTTGCATGAGAAGCAATGTCCCTGAAAACCATACCTTCTTCCCTTGAAGTTTCTTCTAGAAAAATCAAACTTCTTTGATTCATAAACCCTACAATGTATAGCCCTGTGTCCAAATCCATTACAAGAAAAACAATATCCTTGAAAAGCCCTTTGTTCATGCCTTGGTTCCTCATACCTTTCTTGACCATTATCCTTATGATCATATTCAACTTGTGCATTGCATTATTGAACCTTCTTTGTAGCATCTAAAACCTCTTCCTTTCCTTTCTCTTCAAGAATTTCTTTTCCCTTTGAGATTGATTCACCTATCTCAAAACAAGAACCAAACTAAATATTTGAAGCCATAGGAACTTTGGAACTTTCCTCACAAATATTAGGTGCTTCCTTGCTTTCATATTTTAGAACTTCCTTTCCTTTTTGAATATTTTCATCTAATGTATCATGTCTTGTCATTGTTACCCTTAGTTTTTCATTCATCCTCTCTTCTATCCTTTTTACATTTTGAAGCTCTTCTCTAATATTACTGATTGTTTGAAGTAGTTATTCTCTGATTTTGGCATCTGTTCGAAACTTGTTTTCAAGATTCTTGTATTCTTCTTTTAACCTTTTGATTTATGATTTTTGTTTACTTGGATAATCCTCTTCCTTTTATTTTACCAAAAATGAGACTTCTTTATTTTCACTACTGTTGGAATTGTCACTAGAACTGCTGCTTTCTTTTTCAAATACACTTTCCTTGTTGTAATTGTTGTAGTATGTGCAATCATCATCTATATGCCCAAAATCTCCACATATGAAGTATTTTAGTATCCTTAGACCTTTCTTGTACCTATTATTCTTGCTCAATGGCTATGGCAATATCTTCATGTCTTTCTTCAATAGGCACATCCTCTTCATTAACTTCAATAGTTTGGAGTGAATGTTATTATTCTACTTCTCTTATTCCATAGAAAAACCCTTCTTCATATTAACTATGACTAAGATCATTATAATCTTCTATAGCAAACAAAATCTCAAGAATTCTTTGACCATGCATGTTTCCTTGATGTGTCATCTCATCTTCACTATCACTGAAACCATTGCAATATCCTGATCTATGATCTCTTTGACCACACACAAAATAGTGTTCTCTTTAACATTCTATTTCTAGGAATAAATGCTCTTCATTTTCATCATCTGAATTGTCTCTATCACTATAATCTGAGCTATCACTTGCTTCTACAATGTAGTAATATTTCTTTCCCTTATGAAAAATTTTCTTCTTCTCATACCTATTTTTCTTGAATCTGACATCTTTGTCATGCTTATGCTTTCCATATTATTTTCTTCTATGACCCTATTTTTCATCATCACTGATTTATTCATGTGGACACTTGTATGCATAGTGACCAAGATCACCACACTTGTAGCACCTGACTTTCCTTATATCTCTGAAATTCCTAGAGTCCTTATTCCTTTTGATGAAGTTAGCTTCCTCATCATTTTCTAAAACTCTATCTATTTCTAAAACTTTCCCTTTCTATTTTTCTGAAGCCTTGAAAGCAATCTCTTTTATTTGAACTTGATGTTTATTTACCCTCATCTCATAAGTTGTGAGAGTACCTTGCAATTTTTCCATTGTTAACTTGTTGATATCCATTGTTTCTTCTATTGTTGAAACCTTTACATCATATTTCATAGGAAGTGATCTCAAAACATTTTGAGTAACTTCTAATTCTTTCATCTCAAAACCTAGGCCTCTCATAGTGTTAGTAATATCATCAACTAGAAGTAAGAACTTTGGAATATCTTTAGAATCTTCCATTTTCAATTCCTCAAATATTTTCTATGAGTTTTTAGTTTTGCCAACTTTACCTTGGAATCTCCTTCATAAGTATTCCTCAACTTGGTCCACATCTCATTAGATGAAGTACATACCATGACCTTTGTGAAATATGTCTCATGAAGCCCACTCAAAATATAATTCATTGAACTTTGCATCAGCTATAAAAAAGCCTCAAATGTAGCTTCAACGGATCAAAAATATTCACACTGGGGAGGATTAGACATTTTTCGCAGGACTGCCCAAACTGTCGAACTCGTTTCGGCCATATCTCACTCATCCGAACTCGGATTGAGCTAAAATTTTGAGGGTAGATGCCTGAAAAACCCTAGAACGTCTCCACCAATTTTCATATCATTTGGAGCAACACAGATCCTAGCGCATCCCTATGTGTGAACGATATATTTGGCAAGCGGCTATGCGAGGGTTTCATCTGGGTTGAGTGCAAGCAGCTCCAGAGGTTGGTTTTTAGGGCCTTCGGGCCCTAGCGGCCAATATTTTTGTGGTTTATGCTCAATATTTTAGTAGGAAATGTTGCAGGGGATACAAGATGGGTTAGAAATTTGTCTTTCAATAGATCATACTATGAACTTGAGTGACAACGGCTTCCAATTTGCTGCACAAAAGAAAAGTGAAAACCATACCTTTCCACGGACGTCTAGGGCAAGGATTAAAGAGACCACGAAATAAGTTTCAAGCAGTTGATCAAAAAATGGCTCATATCTCAAGTGAATCTGGTGCTAAGGTGCACCCACAAAATAATTCTACTATGAAAACCCCTATCAAGGGTAAGAATTTTGAAGACTCAGTCCCAAAAATGAATTTTAGGGATGCCCTTCATGGTGGACAGCCTCAGCCCAATGCTAATATCAATATTAGGGCTTCTCATAAACCTCTAAGAATGCCTAAGATTGATCCCAGGAAAACGGAGTCGGGATGTCTTAAAGCGGTGATGGAACTCCTATTGTTAAGCTTGATATGGGTAACATTCGGATTGGCATTGAAGATTTGGAAAAAAGAGGACTAATTTGTCGGTTCGTGGGTTTTCATCTCGAGTCTATCTGCTTTCAAAGTCTGGGCTGCAAAAAGCTGGAAAACTAAAGGTGAGTTACAAATCTCTATTTATCCAAATGGTTATTTTCTTGTTTTATTTGCTAATAATGAAGATAGAGAGAAAACTTTTCAAGGGGGTCCTTGGTTTTTTGGAAGGGCAGGGCTTTTCATGAAGCCATGGCATACTAAATTTAAAGCCGAAGAAGAGATGCCTTCTATAGCTCCCGTGTGGGTTAGACTCTTTGGCCTCCCTATTGAATTTTGGAATCCTACTATTTTTTCTTCAATTGGAAACTCTTTAGGAACTTTTATGATGATTGTTGATTGTACTCAAAATTTTGAACATATTATTTATGCTCGAATTTGTGTTTTAATGGATTTTGACAAACCCCTACCTAAAAAGATCACATTACAATTTGGGGAAGACACTTGGGAGCAAGTAGTGGACTATGAGAACATTCCTTTTCATTGTAGAATTTGCCATGAATATGGTCATTTGGCCGGTGCTTGCCCAAATAAAATTCCTGATCAAAAGAAAGAAGATATAAACTCAGCAGGTTTCCAAATACCTAAGAAGAAGAACACTCAGAAAAAACTAGTAATGAAGGATCAATCAAAGTCATTTGCTAATATGTTTGAAATCCTTTCCACAAATGATGTCCCAAGTGAGGAAGAGGAAATAATGGAAACTGAAATCTTAGAAACACAATTTAAATATGAAGGAAAGAACTCGAGAGACAAACCAACAAATCAAAGGTTTTCAACGAGAAAAAAAAGGAGAAAATTTACACAAGAAAAACAATATTTCAAATGTCAAAACTTCAAATAATGCGGGTCCCAATATAGACTCCATTGAACCATCTTGTAAAATTTTGGCTGTATATGAGCATTCTTCAAGGTTAGAAGCCATCTCGGGATTCAATTGGAATAAGTCAAGAAACGGGGAAAAAAAAATTGAAGATGGATTCTAATCAAAAAGTAGGTCGCAAGACCAATCAATATCATATGGTAAAAGAAGGTGAAAAGCTTGTAGAGGAAGGTAAGATTAATGCCCTTCCCAACATTTTTAGACATGGTATTAATGAAGATCATCACTTGGAATATTAGAGGACTCAAAGGGAGTCTTTCAAAACAAAATGAAATTAGAAGAATGATTCAGATAAATCATCCACATCTTGTTTTCCTTAAAGAAACAAAGATGTCAATGGAGGATGGTAAAATTTGGCCAGCTGTAAAAGTGGTTTCCCTCCGTTCCCAAGGGACTTCGGGTGGCATTGCTTGTCTTTGGGACCCAAAAGAGGTAGTTATTCACCATATGGTTGGCGGTTGGGGTTTGTTGGCTATAGCTATTCAAAGTAGACATTCCAACCAGATTATGCTCTGCATTATTGTTTATGCCCCGACTTCTTTGGAGGAAAAAAGAAGACAGTGGAAGGATATTACTCATATTATCTCTCATTTTCCTAAATCTTGGATCTTGATCGGAGGAGATTTCAATACCATCCTCTCTCTGGATGAGAAAAGGGGGGAAATAGAAATTTGGACAAAAGTACTGACCTCATGAGCGAATATATTGCAAACCTCCATCTTGTGGATATCCAACTGAATAATGGCCTTATGACTTGGTCTAACGAGAAGGCAAGGCTTAGCTTGTATAATGGAGAGATTGGATAGGTTTTTGCTCTCTAAAAATTTCTTAATCCATGGTCACATTCCTAAAGTGAAGACTCTTAATAATGCTTGGTTCGGATCATTGGCCGAGTCATGGTGGAAATGTGGAAAACCAATGTGAGTTTCTCTCCTTTTCATTTTCAATTAATGTGGCTTAGAGACATTTCCTTCAGACCTCATGTGCAACAATGGTGGAAGGAAGGTAAACCTAGGCATGGGACTAAGATGTTCTATTTTGCCAAAATAGTGCAATACATTAAATCCAAAATCAAGACTTGGAACTGGAAAGAGTTTGGGGATGTTCATAAAAAAAAACATGAAGTTATTGCTCATCTTGAAAATTTGAATAAGAAAATCCGTTTAGATGGCCTCACGAGAGAAGAGAAGTGCGAGATGAAATTAAACTCACAACTCGAGTTAGAGGAATGGGAAAAAAGAGAAGAAATCTTATGGAAGCAAAAATCTAGAATTCAATGGCTCAAAGAAGGAGATCGAAACACAAATTTCTTCCACAAATCTCTTCTAGCTCGAAGATCTCACAACTTTATTTCTTCCTTAAAATCAGATTCGGAGATGTTGTTTATACTTGGGATGGCATGAACTCTATTGTTGTTGATTACTTTTCCAATATTTTTCTTGCTACTCCTCTTGACTCAGCTTCACAACAAAATGTTCTTCAAGCAATCCCTTCTCTTATCACTTCGAGGAGAACTCTATTTTGACTGCTCCTGTTACTATCAATGAGCTTCAACAAGTAGTTTTTAAAATGCAAAAAGGGAAAACCCCAGGTCCTGATGGTTTTCCTATTGAGTTCTACCAAGAGTTCTGGGATATCCTTCATGTTGATTTATTAGAGGTGGTGGAAGAAGCCAGGAAATCCAAAGAAATTTTGAAGGTTATCAATAAAACTTATATTACTCTTGTTCCAAAAGCTCAAGAGGTTGATCATATCTCGACTTTTAGACCTATTGCTTTATGTAATGTTCTTCTCAAAATTATTACTAAAATCATGGCAGAAAGGTTGAAGCCTCTTTTGCATAAGATTATTTCCCCAGAGCAAGGGGGATATGTGGAAGGACGTCAAATAGTAGATGAGATAGTTCTTGCTTAGGAAGCCATCCATTCCATGGATATGCAAAATTCTCCTTCTATGTTCATCCGGTTAGACTTATCCAAAGCTTATGACAGAGTGGATTGGCACTTCCTTATCAAAGTTTTGAGGCAATTTGGTTTCTCTAAGGATTGGATGGATTGGATTATGGGATGTATCTCTTCGAGTTTCCTACTTAGTTCTTATCAATGGCAGGCCTTCTCGGTCTTTCCCGACTTCCAGAGGTATTAGGCAAGGTGACCCGCTATCCCCTTATTTATTCATCATTCTTGTTGAATGCTTGGGTAGGACTATAACCAAAAAGAGGGAAAACAAAACCCTTGAGGGAGTTACCATTGCTCATGGAGCTAGACCTATCTCTCATCTTCAATTTGTGGATGACTCTACCCTTTTAGGTAAAGCTACAATTAAGGAAGCTTCTAATATTAAGCAAATCATTAGCTATTTTTCTAAGGCTACTTGGGCGAGTTGATCAATGAAGACAAATCTAAAGTTATTTTCTTTCACTGCTCTGCTAGACAGGAATCCATGGTCTTGGATAAATTAAGATATAAGAAGACCTCTCTTCCAATCACTTATTTAGGTATTCCCATAAATATTCAAAGGCAGAAAAATAAATATTGGAATTGGTTGTTGGACAAAGTCAAGAAGAAAATTGGAAAGTGGACCAACAAGTGGCTTTCTTACGGGGTAGAATCACCTTGGTAAAATCAGTCCTTCAAGCTATTCCTATTTATGTTTCTTCCATTTTGAATATCCCAAAGGTTGTTCTTCGAGAATTGGATCAAATCGAGTCATCGTTTCCTTTGGAGTGGTACTAAGGAGAAAAGAAAATGGGCCTTGGTGAAATGGGATACTTTATGTCTTCCTAAGAGTGAAGGGGGGTTAGGATTTCGGTCTTCAATTAATAACAACAAAGCTTTAGCTGCTAAATTATATTGGAGGATGTTGCATAACCCCAATGCTCTTTGGGCCAATAATCTCTGTGCTAAATATTTTGAGAACAAAAGTCCTGAAGACCTTGTTCGCTATCAACTTCCTACCAAAGGTTCTCCCATTTTAGCAGTTCTTAAGACTGGTGAGGATTTGATAAAGAAAAAATTATTTTGGATCATTCATAATGGTCAACATGCAAATTTTTGGACAGATTCTTGGGATGGTCACAAGCCTTTGATAACTCAGTTTCTCGATTGGAGGCCTTGGATGGAGGAGCTTCACCGAGCTAATTGGATAAAGGTGGCTAATTACTGTCGGTACCATACTTGGTAATTCAAAGGTTGGTAGATATTGGATCCCTATTGAGGACTGGCCTATTCAAATCCTAGAAAGGCAAAGACAAGATATCCAAGGCATCCTTCATATGAGATCCCTCTCTTGGTCCCATGAAAAAGATTGTTTTGGATGGAACAACACTACTAAGGGTGAGTATTCAGTTGCTCAAGGTTATTTGACCTTATGCCATAATAATCCCAACCATTCTTCTGACATATTTTCTCAATTGTGGGCTCAAAAGCTCTGGCCTAAGGTGAGGTTCTTTAATTGGCTTTTATTGCATCGTAGGGTGCTTCTTGGTGAGCAACTTATGAAGCGTGGTTTTCATGGCCCTTTTAGATGTGAAATGTGTGAAGAGAATGTAGAAAATATCAACCATATTTTTATTGAGTGTACTTTAGCCTCTGAGCTATGGAGGAGAATGGCAACTTTACTTGGCTTACAGGTGGTCCAATTTTTTCACTTTTGAACAACTTTGGAGGGATTGGCCTAATCAAGAGGGTGTTGATCATTTTATTAGGCGAGTAGTTTGGATGGGTTCTACCATTCTTCTTTGGAATATTTGGAATGAAAGGAACAACCAAATTTTTAATCAAGATAGGAAGGATATTCACTATATTTGGCAAAAGACCATAGCCAACTTAGTTGAATCGGTCCATCAACTCCTTAATCACCCCCAAAACTCCCACCAAAGATGGGATCAAGTGATGCAAATATTGAAGATTAAACCTTCTAAGGGCAACCAACTTAAAGGGAATGTGAGTATTAGTAAGATGGATAGGACTAGAAATTGGCAACCTCCTCCTAAGGATTTTGGAAAAGTCAATACTGATGGAGCCTCTAGAGGGAACCCTGGAAAAGCCAGTGTGGGAGGAATTGGTAGACTTTCAGATGGCTCCCTGGTTTTTACTTTTGCTGAGAATTTGGGTATTCTTTCCAATAACCTTGTTGAGGGGTATGGTATCCTTAGAGGCCTTCAGGAGGCTACTAAGGTTGGATGGGAAAAGGTGTTAGTTGAGTCTGACTCTCAACTTATGATTAATCTCTTGAAGACTCCTTCTAAGAATCATAAGGTGGATTGGAGAATAAAAAGAATTATTGAGAAGATTCGAGTAATCCAGATGGGATTTTTGAAAGTTGATTACAATCATGTGGTCAGAGATCAAAACAAGAGTGTTGATGCTTTAGCTAATTGGGCTTTGGACAAAGGTGATCTTACTTGTTATGGCCACCCTCCTATATGGTGGGCTTCTCAAATTAGGGAAGCTCTTCTTTCTATCATTTCTTTGGATGGCTCCAGTTATGAAGGTACCTAGTTTCTTCTTGTTTTTTTTTTTGTTTCTCTTTGGTTCATTCAGTTTTTTTAGTTCCCTAGCTCATTCTATTCTTTATTTTGTTTCCTCTGTTGATTCTTGCATTAATAGTCTTCTGGTCTAGATAGGTCATTGTTTTGTTCATTTTTTTTCTTTTGTCTTCTTTGTTTTTTTGTTTAGTTTTTTAAGGTGGGTGGGTTCTTTTGTTTTGTTTTGTTTTTGTGTTCTTTGTGTTGTTTTTTGTTGTTCTTGTGTTTTTGTTGTTTTGTTTTTTTTTATGTTTTTTGTTATTGTTCTTGTGTTTTTTTCGTTCTTGTTCTTGGGTTTCTCTTTGTTTGTGTTATTTCATTTTTTTATGTGTGAGTGTTTTCTATGTTTTTTGTTTTTGTTTATTGTCTGTTGTTGGTTGTTTTTATTTTTATTTTTATTTTATTTTATTTTATTTATTTTTAGGTTTTGGTTGTGTTTATTTTTCATGTTTTTTTGGGTTATGTCTTTGTAGTGTTCTGTTGTTTTTGTCTTGTTTGTGTTTTGTTATGTGGTTCTTGTGTTTTTCTATGTGGTTTGTGTTGTGGTTTCTTTTATCTTATTGTGCGTGTTTGGTTGTGCTTTTGGTTTTGACACACTCAAGGAGCATGTTTTTTATTTTATTTTATTATTTTTGTTGTTATTTACTTTTTTTAATTTGGTTTTGTGTGTTTGTTTGCTCCTTGAGTATGTCAAAGGTGGTAGGCCAGGTCCGAGTCCTGGGCATTTTTGGCAGAATGGATACCCCTGCCTCCTTGGGTCTTACCCGAAAGTGGCATCCCTTTTGGGATGTTTTCCACAAAAAAAAAATACAATTAATTGCTCTTGCATTGATCTCAACCAATTTCCTAGTAGTCTTATCTTCCTCGGGATCACCTTCAACCCTATACTCTTTTTCAACCATTTGTCATACCTCATATCCTTGTGATATCAATCAGTTCTTCATCCTCATGCTCCAGAAAGTATAATTGTTACCATCAAACAATGGAGCCTTATTTGTAGATAATCCATTATGTGAAGCCATCTATGTTCTTGTAGAATCTACCCTCAAGTTGTTAGCCTTTTCTAAGGAACCCGCTCTAATACCAATTGAAGAACACAAGCTTATACTGAGAGGGAGGTGAACAATATAAGACCACTTTTTACTTTTTCTTCCAATTCAATATTATGTTGTGTCTAGATAGCAGTATCAATAGCAGTAATCAAAGCAATACAAAAAATACCATACATAATAGAGACACCACAATTTACATGGTTCACACAATTTGGGCTACTCCATAGAGAAAATATTTTACTAAAACTTTTTCAATAAAAATATTTGGGGATCACTCCCAATTACAATGTTTATGGATATATGTCCAAAGGAGATGTTGATCCCCTAATCTCAAGTTCATGGATATCTTCCATAGGAGAAATATTTTCCCTTATGATATGGCTATATGATCTTCTAGAATAATTTAACTCTTTGTTGCACTGACTGGTGGACCTCTCTCCACTTGAAGACTCCTCACTCAGATTTATCTTCAACTATGTTGGTTGTTGGATATCTATCCACTGATACTCTGTCCTTTGTACTATGTCACCTCCAAAGCTCTATCAATAGGCTCACTAAGAACCTGCTCAATAGGCTCACACAAAACCTGCTTAACAAGCTCACACAAAACTTGTCAAATGTTGAATAACAAGCTCACATAGAACTTGTCCAAATCTGCTCTAGCAAGCTCACCAAGAACTTGCCCAAATCTACTCTAGAAAGCTCACCAAGAACTTGCCCAAATTTGCTCTAGCAAGCTCACCAAGAACTTGCCCAAAATTGCTCTAGCAAGCTCACCAAGAACTTGCCCAAATTTGTCCACAAATATGTCCCAACACTATCCTCAAATCTATCTCAACACTGTCCTCAAATATATCCCAAAGACCTTCTCAAAGTCTCAATCAATCATGCTCAAGTAGTGCTCAAAATGATCTCAACAATGAGTGGTAATCTCAACTCAAATTAACTTCATAGAAGCATAAAGAGAATTGTTAGAGACTCAATATGTTCTAATCTCACTCTCAACTTAAATCAATCTCAACTCAACTCAACCAACCATATCAACCAACCAACAAAAGAAAGCATAAAGAGAATTGTTAGAGACTCAATATGTTCTAATCTCACTCTCAACTCAAATCAACCTCAACTCAACTCAAGTCTTATAGAACCATAAAGAGAATTGTTAGAGACTCAATATGTTTCTAACCTCAATCTCAACTCAACATAGAATGATGGAATATTTTGTTTTATAGAACTTGAACAATCACTTCACACATCACTTGACTAGGCTGAATCAACTCAACTCAACCAATCATCACAAGGGACAACTCTCTCTCACACAACCCTAGTCCAAGTATGTATCAACCAACTCAAATGTTTCCAACAATGCTCAACCACAAATCTCACATAACAATGATAATCATGTTCTTTTCTAACTCAAGTTCTTTCACAAACAACAACTATGCTTATAAAACAATGTTTAAACTCAACATTCAAATCAGAAAAACCTTGAAGCATTCAACCAACCACTTCCTAAAAGGAAACCACAAACAATACTTTTCCCTCCAATGATATTTTAGAAATCAACCACCATAAAAAATCAATAGGAGAATGTGCCCATAGCTTTTATGAAGATGAAAAAGCCTCTTTGTAAATCTACCACAATCACAAAATTCTTTTGCCAATCTTCACAAGGGTTAGTAGATCACAAAATAATCAACATTACTTCACTTTTCAATAATCATCACCAAGGCATTTAATTGCACAACTTCCTTATCTCTCCTAAAACCACTTGTACCATAAAATAAAATAAATCAAAACATTGCATATGCTTTTCACTCCCAAAACCACTTATGCCATAAAATAAAATAAATCACAATATTGCATACCTTATCACCTCATGAAATAATTAATTCTCTTGAAAAAGAACAAGGCAAACTTCACTTTTGGAACCCCTTTGAAAAATTAGAAATATCTCTTTACACACACCTTATTTCTCCTTCTAAATAAGTTAGTAAAATATCCCTTGAAATAAGCTTTCCAACGATATATAATATGCCCCCCTTCAGAAATAAATTGAAACCTTTACCAATGATGCTAAAAAAAAAAAAAAATATATATATGCCAACCTCCATTAATTGAACATAGGTCGGCCGTCCATTAATTTAAAATTAAACTTTAAACTTTAATATCTTCATCATCGGAGGTCCTTTTTCAATGAAATTAAATTCGACCTTGGCTTTCAAGAAAAGCCCTTTCCACAATTTCCCACCATGGTTTTAAATAAAACCTGTTATTTTGCCTGCCTTGGTTTTCATAAAAACCCTGTATATATCCATGCTCTCCAAAATATCATAGATGATTATCTATGAAGTGCTTTTGCCACCAAAACTCAATGTGACATACATGATCCATGTGAAATCAATGATAACATAAAATACCTCAAATTAACTCAAATTTCCAATAGTCATCATTGCCATACTCTTCACCACCCACATCCCCCACAACTTCAGTTAATATGGTCGAAGTGGATCTTTTCTCTCCACTACGATACACACACCACCCAACATGAGATGACATAACAAACCCTAAATTCATCGATCTCATGGACATCTCACCCATATCGACACCCCAATATTTCTTACTCTCACCACATACCTTGTGTTTTGCGAACATCCCTTCATCATCTACACCACCTCACATACCACAGGTGCACCACAAAAACATTTACCTAGATGACAAATACAAATTTATCGAGGCCATTGATGACCTCCATCTTATTCCAATTCTAGAATAATTACACGATGGTTCCCACATGCTTATCGAGGAAACCATTGATGTTGACATAGGTGATGATCTTGAAACCCCTCACATAGTTAAATTAGCTGCAATCCTATCACCCAAGGAACGCATTTTATTCACAAATTTCCTTCATAAATATATTTGAGTCTTTGCGTAATCATACAAGGATATGCCAAGACTCTATCCCACCCTAGTAGCTCACAACCTCATGCTCAATAAAAATGCCAAACCAGTAAGGCATAAGTTACGATGCATATTGTATCGCTCTAAATTTTTTGCATCCTTACCTTCAGGCTATAGGATCCGTGCCCGAAATGAGGATGTGAAAAGGATGGTGCGGTACCTCAGACTAAGAGGCCTTGTGAAGGTCCCACCTCTCAGGGGAGGTGTATTATGATGATTTTTCGACGGATGGTGGGTTCACCAGGAAACGTTTGAATGGCAGTTTCCACACTAGGTTGGGAATGTGTTTAATGTGTTTAGTTTTATCTTTAAACATTCAAGTCCTAGATTTGGACAAATGAATTTAAGTTGTTCTATTATGAAAATGTAGACTAAATGAAATAAAACAAACATATTTGAACAAAAAACAGAGAGAAAAAGCTAAATTACAGAGCCATACCTGATCCGAATGTCTGATGGAGGTTCTAATTCTTGAAGCAGACAGGATCATCTGGAATTTGATGGGATCATCTCCGACCTGCAGGATCATCTAAGATCTGACGAATTCATCAAAGACCTGCAAACAAAGAAATAGACATAAAATACAAAAAATGCAGCAATGCTAATAGAGGATAATGATGTAAAATGACAATAAGGATGTTAACAGATAATCCCGAATAGAAATGCAAGTAAGTTACAACACTTTAATAGCTAATCATGACCTTATTATGCAATTAAACTACATGGGTGAACTCCAAGATGCAAAATAATAAAGAATAATCATAATATTAACTAAATACAGAATAATGCAGCAGAAAGTAATGAGGAAATGCAAACTCTGGGCACTGATTGCCTCCAATGTAGACTGCGGTCGAGATCATCTCGAATTGGTGCAAAATTATCTCGAATTGAATAGGATCTTCCATGACAAACTACGCTTACTCCGACTGAAAAATACTAAGGTTCCTGCAAATAAATTTTGACAAATATGAAGACAAATAATAATTTAAGACAGTCTAATGCACGTAGAACTTGTGTTACAAGAAATTTCAGCCAAGGGGATGCCAAGGGGGGGTCCTAAGTTTAAATAGGCTTAGGAGGGAGGTTAGGAGGCTGGAGATCATCCAAATTTGGGAGATTTCCAACGGGGAGGGTCTCTAACGGCACATACATGCTTCTGCCCAGATTAGAGACACCGTTGTAATAGAGGCTAATTGAAAAAAATCAGTTTTGGAACAAGATCGTCTGGACGTCCTAGTCCAGACGAAATCGTCCAATCTAAGGTGATATCGTCTGATCGGCGATGATATCATTAAACAGTCAAAACAAACTCTAAAAATGGCACGAGAAAGGAGGAAACGGGTTAAACGATGGTTTGGGAGCGGTTTTGGGGGTTGAAATTTGAATTTGAATATTTACTAGAGTAATTGTAATTATTTAAGGTTTTACTGCGTCAATTTTAGGGTGCTACATTTTGCCCCCTCTTTAGCAAATTGTTCAAAAAAAATGCGTTAAATATGAGTTCTTCTCGATCTATGAGAAAGCAAAAATTATTCCCATTTTTAGGCGACGATTCTAGGTCGAATCGTACGATAGCTTACTATGGTGCCCCCTCCGTGTTTTTACCCAAATCGAACGTTTGAGGTAAAAACGCGAAAAAACAAAATTTTAAAATGTTTTTAATTGTTTTTGAATAAAATTAAGAAAAATAGGGTAAAACCCTAATTCATTGTTACTGTTCATTTTCCTAGTTTTTAGAGCTCTCGAGACAATATGGTCGAGATAGAGCATAGATCAACAGAGGTCCGACGCAGGCTACAGGTAAGGATCTAAACTTAGTTTAGAATGCTTAATTTTTAGAATTTCATGCTTTTTAGATTAAATTTGATTGATTTTTGAGCATCGCTGCCATTTTTGGGCCGTCGACATCATCAAGACGAAATCATCTCAATTTCATTGAAATCATCTTGATATCATCAATTTCGTCCAAGGGCGAAATCGATGATAGGTGGACGATTTCTTCTAATAAGGGATGATTTCCTCATGCAAAATCAAAGACGAATTTGCTCAAATTAGGTACGATATCGTCCAATTGTGGACGATATCATCATTTATAAAATTGAACTTATTTTGACTTGCATTTTTAATTAAATATTTATTAATGATTTTTATTGTTGATTTTGTTTATGTTGCAAAGAGGATTACTAAAGAGCAGAGAATGGAAATATGGCGGACTAAAAGATGACTTGGCCGCTCTATCTTAGGCAAAGTGAGATTAGCTGGCTTAGGTTGACTTGCAGCATGTGGCAGAGATGCCACAGGTTTCTACAGATATGGGGCTATTGACAGCCCTAGTAGAGAGGTGGTATCCGGATTCTTCTTGTTTTCAGTTATCGGCAAGGGAGATGACTCCCACACTGGAGGATGTATGGAGGATTTTGAGGATCCCCATACAAGGACTGCTGATCACTCTCATGACCAATCAGGGCCACGTGATGATTCAACTGTGCGATGATCCAAGCTTTTCCCTGGAGAAGGGCGAAGTGAATATCGAGTCACTGCGCCAGATGCCTGGGGCATCTAGACTCACATGGGTTTTGGCTGGGGTGCTAGGTGGTCTGCTGCTATGTCATCAGAGTGGATGTAGGGTACCATGGCTACTGATAGATGTGGTCTGTGACATGAAATACCACAGGTAAAGGTTTGCTTGGGGGAGCTTTGTACTCTGTCGGTTGTATAGGATCCTTCATGGGGTCGTATACAAGGGTGGTCGATGTCTGGTTATGACATCACTACTATAGGTTTGGTGCTGGGAGCACATCATGGTGCGAAGGTCGGTAGGGATTCCAATGATAGGGATTAACAGGGAGAGGCCCCAAGTTTTCTACTGGTGGCTCTGAAGAGGGGCACAATAGCGAATAGATCTGCCAGCATCCCGAAGACTACTAGATGACCTTGTCTTTGACCAGATCACCTGGAGGCCTTGGAGAGATCATCCAAGGTGGGCTGAGGATGGACAGGAGCTAGCTCACATTAGGCGAGTCTATTGGCTAAGGATGGAGAGGGGAGAGGTGGAGCTCCACCAGTATGATCAAGTTTTGAGGTAGTTCGGTCTATAGCAGGGGATCCCATCTCTTAGAGACTATGATTTTTCTTGGACTGTCCGGGATAACACTATAGTTAGCGAGGCTCCATATATGCAATGATTTTGGAGTCAAGACATAGATGATGCCCCCATTCAGCTAGTGGATGGGGATGACACTAGGGTAGCCGACGGCTACAATGCCTAGTACACAGGCATCCACCCTCCTCGGATGACGAGGGCTCAGGGTCCGATTCATGCAATTGTGTGTCGGATGGGGAGGCTGCACTAGGCAGCCATTAAGGTAGCACAAGGTCATGACGAGAGAGAGCAGAGGAGACCATAGGCTCAGCAGAGGCCATAGCAACAAAAGAGTAGGGAGAGACCCCCTTCTCCATAGAGAGAGAGAGAGACCACCATCGCCTGATAAGGGCAAGGGTGTGGAAATAAGAGAGAGTAGTGAGATGGCTATTCTCTAGGTGGAGACTGTCCATCTCCAGGCACAGGTGCAGACTTTTTAGGAGGAGGATGCACGAAACCGAGCGGAGGCTACATAGCTCAGATATGAGGTTGCACGCCTCAGATCATGGAGCGAAGGAGCGAGCACTCAGGAGCTAGCTCGGTCAATTACTCAGACCACGTTCTACCAAGGTTTCTACTTCCAGATGGTGCCAGAGGGTTAGAGGGTACAGCTGCCAGTCAGCATTGCTGACCCGATCAGGATTGGGCCATTGAGGAATTCATCTCGATCGATAACTAGGACTTACAGTACCACACATACTGCGATGGGGCCACCTCATCCACCTTAGTGCAGGGGAGGAGATGAGGCTGAGAGCTTGAGGGGTTCTTGAGACACTGCACAGAGGATATATGATTGAGAGGATTGAGTATGCCAAGATGTAGATTGTGGCATACCAATCTAGTTTTGAGATGATGTATATACATTGTTGAGATATATATAATATTTTTGATCATATGACCTGTATTATGATGATATGTCTTGTTTATATGTTTTTATGATGCTTTAAAGTTTGAAGTGTGATTGATTTGATGATTCATGTAATTATGTCATTGGAAAATATTATGGTTTAAATGTCATGCTTTAAAAATTTAAATGAAATAATCTGATGTAACAAATTGGTTGTTGTTATGATAATTTGATAAAAAATAAAAGGGACTTTTAACAATAATTTCAAAGGTGTATCGCTCCAAATTTTTCGCATCCTTACCTTCAGGCTATAGGATCCGTGCCCGGAAGGAGGATGGGAAAAGGATGTCGCGGTACCTCGGACTGAGAGGACTTTGCGAAGGTCCCGCCTCTCAAGGGAGGTGTATTTTGATGATTTTTCGACGGATGGTGGGTTCACCAGGAAACATTTAATGGCAGTTTCCACGCCTAGGTTTGGAATGTGTTTTAATGTGTTCATTTTTAGCCTTAAGCATTCATATCCTAGGTTTGGCCAAATGAATCTAGATTAATCTATATGAAAATGCAAATTTAATGAGTACAGAAAACAGATTTAAAGACAGAAAACAGAGAAATTATAGAATACAAATGAAGAATACCTGATCCGGATGTCTGATGGAGATTCTGATGTTTGAAGTAGTCAAGATCGTCTGGAATTCGAAAACCCGATTTGACAGAATCATCTGAGATCAGACAAGATCGTCTGAGATCTGACGAATTCGTCAAACAAATTCGTCGGAGACCTGCAAACAAAAAAATAGATGCAAAATACAAAGGATACCAGTGTGCTAATAGAGGGAAACAACACAAAATAACAGTATGAATACTGAATAATAGTTATGAACAGAAATTCAAACAAATTATGATATTCTAATGAGAAATCATGATCTTATTATGCAATTTAAGCTAAATGGGTGAACTCCAAATGCAAAATAACATAAACACTGAATAAACTATCTAATTTGCAGAATAAAACAGACAGAAAAAGGTAGAGAAATGCAAACTTCGGGCATCGATTGCCTCAATATGGACTGCAGTCGAGATCGTCTCGCATCAGTACGAAATCATCTCGAATTCGACAGGTTCGCCTCCGATCTGAACAAGTTCGTCGGCGACGATGTGTGCTAGCTCCGGCTGAAAAACAGTGATGTACCTGCAACAAAATTGGTATGGGACCAATGCAAATGAAAAATAGGATGTTTCAACGTAGATGGAGTTAAATTGCGAGAGAATTTCAGCCAGGGGGTGGGAAGGGGAAGGTCCTTAGGATTAAATAGGCTTAGGGGAGTAGTTAGGAGGTTGGAGATCATCCCTATTTGGGAGATCTCCAACGGGGAGGGTCTCTAACGGCGCGGACACGCTTCGCCTGGATTAGAGACCCGTTGGAACAGAAGCTAATTGTGCAAAATCAGTTTTGCGACAAGATCGTCTGGACGTCCTAGTCCAGAT
This sequence comes from Wollemia nobilis, assembly GCA_028583015.1. Taxonomy (NCBI): domain Eukaryota; kingdom Viridiplantae; phylum Streptophyta; class Pinopsida; order Araucariales; family Araucariaceae; genus Wollemia; species Wollemia nobilis. The sequence goes on from JAQPPZ010002499.1 coordinate 7,053,241, forward strand.
GAAATCGTCAGATCTAGGGCGATATCGTCTGATCGGCGACGATATCGTCAAACGGTCAAAACAACCTCTAAAAATGGCACGGAAAAGGGGGAAACGGATTACCCGGCGGTTAACGGGCGGTTTGGGAGGTTAAATTTGAATTTAAATTATTTACTAAGGTGAATGTAATTATTACAATTTTATTGCGCCAATTTTAGGGTGCTACATTTTGCCCCCTCTTTAGCGAATTTTCCGAAGAAAATGCGTTAAAGATGAGTTCTTCTCGATCTACGAGAAAGCAAAAATTATTCCCATTTTTAGGCGACGATTCTTGGTCGAATCGTACGACAACTTACTATGGTGCCCCCTCCGTGTTTTTACCCAAATCGAACGTTTGAGGTAAAAACACGGAAAAGCAAAAAATTATTTTTGAATAAAATTAAGAAAAATAGGGTAAAACCCTAATTCATTTTTACTGTTCATTTTCTGGTTTTTAGAGCTCTAAAGCAAAAATGGTGGAGACGACGCACAGATCAACAGAGGTCCGACGCGGTCTACGGGTAAGAGTCTAGACTTAACTAGAATGCTTTAATTTGATTTTACATGCTTTTTAGGTAATTTTTAGATGAATTTTGAGCATCGCGGCCATTTTTGGGCCGTCGACGTCGTCGGGATGAAATCGTCCCGATTTCGACGAAATCGTCTCAATTTCGTCAATTTCTTCCGAGGGCGAAATCGGCGAAAGGGGGACGATTTCATCAAATTAGGGACGATTTCGAACTGCGAAATCGAAGACGATTCTGCTCAAATTTGGGACGATATCGTCCAATAGTGGGCGATATCATCAATTGCATAAAATTGAACTTTTAACTTGCATTATTAATTACTTGAATTGTTTATTAATGATTGTTTGTTGTTTTGTTGTTTATGTTTGTAGAGAGGTTTGCTAAAGAGCAGGGAATGGAAGTATGGAGGTTTGAGAGATGACTTGGCCGCTCTATCACAGGCAGAGCGGGATCAGCTAGCACAGGCCGGCTTGCAGCATGTGGCAGAGATGCCACAAGTGTCTACAGATATGGGGCTACTGACGGCCCTAGCAGAGAGATGGTATCCGGGTTCCTCATGTTTTTGGCTACCGACAGGGGAGATGACTCCCACTCTAGAGGATGTATGGAGGATTCTAAGAATCCCCATACAAGGACGGTTGATCACTCCTACGACCAATCAGGGCCATGCTATGGGACGATTGTGCGGTGACCCGAGCTTCGCCCTGGAGAAGGGCGGAGTTAATATCGAGGCACTACGCCAGATGCCTGGGGCATCTAGACTCACATGGGTTCTAGCTGGAGTGGTTGGTGGACTTCTGCTATGCCACCAGAGTGGGTGCAGGGTGCCGTGGATGCTGGCAGATGTGATCTACGATATGCGAGACCACGGCTACAGGTTCTCTTGGGGTAGCTTTGTACTATGCCGGTTGTACAGGATCCTGTATGGGGTCGTGTACAAGGGCGGCCGATGTCTGGTGATGACATCGCTCCTACAGGTTTGGTGTTGGGAGCACATTGCGGTGCGGAGGCCGGTAGGGCTTCCTCTGATAGGGGTTGATGGGGAGAGGCCCCGAGTCTTCTACTGGTGGCTCCGGAGAGGGTCACAGCGATGGATCGACCTTCCTATGTCCCGGAGGCTACTAGATGACCTAGTCCCGGACCAGATCACCTGGAGGCCATGGAGGGAGCATCCAGGGTGGGCCGAGGATGGACAGGAGTTGGCTCGCATTAGGCGAGTTTGCTGGCTATGGATGGAGAGGGGAGAGGTGGAGCTCCACCGCTATGACCGAGTTTTGAGGTAGTTCGGTCTACAGCAGGGGATCCCATCTCTCAGGGATTATGAGTTTTCTCGGACTGTCCGGGATAACACCACGGTTAGCGGGGCTCCCGACATGCAGCGGTTCTGGAGCCAGGACATGGATGATGCCCCCATCCAGCCAGTGGATGGGGACGACGCAAGAGTAGCCGATGGCTACGATGCCTGGTACGCAGGCATCCACCCTCCTCGGATGACGAGGGCATAGGGTCCGATACATGCGGTTGTGCATCGGATAGGGAGGCGGTGCCAGGCGGCTATGGAGGCGGCCCAGGGTCACGGCGGGAGAGAGCCGAGGAGGCCACAGGCACAGGAGAGGCCATGGCAGAGGGAGAGGAGGGAGGCGAGACCCCCATCTCCACAGAGGGAGAGGCCACCATCGCTCGATAAGGGCAAGGGTGTTGACATAGGGGAGAGTAGCGAGATGGCTACTCTTCGGGTGGAGAGAGATCATCTCCAGGCATAGGTGCAGACTCTACAGGATGAGGCTGCACGCCATCGAGCTGAGGTGTCACAGCTGCAGGACGAGATTGCACGCCTCAGGGCACGGGGCGGAGGGGCGAGCTCTAGGGAGCTGACATGGGCTATTGCCCAACTTACATTCTACCAGACATTGTACTTCCAGCTGGTGCCAGAGGCGGATAGACTACCCCTGCCAGCTAACATCGTAGATCCGATCAGGATCGGGTCATCGAGGACCTCGTCCCGATCGAGGACTAGGACTACACAGACTACGATGGGGCCACCTCGTCCACCTCAGGGTGGGGGAGGAGATGAGGCAGAGAGCTCGAGGGGCTCTCGAGGCTAGAGGGCTAGACATTGTATTATATTTTTTTTTTTTGATAGAGGATTGAGTATGCCGAGGTACAGATTGTGGCATACCAATCCAGTTTTGATGATGTATATATATTTGTGATATATATAGATGAGATATTTTTGATCATATGACTTGTGTTATGTGTATTTTTATGATGCTTTTATGTTTGATTGATTGATTTGATAATTGGATTGAGGATTCATGAAATTATGTCATGTTGGAAAATTTATAATTTTGATGTCATGTGGTAATATTTTAAATGAAATAATCTGATGTAACAAATTGATTGTTTGTAATGTGATGTAAAAAAAATAAAAAGAGACTTCTAACAATAATTTCAAAGGACATTGTCGCTATTATAGACCATTTCATGGAGTCGCTGCTCACTCGGTCGTCAAGCTAATCCCATTTATAGAAATATTGTTAAAAGTAAAAGAGTGCTTAAGAGACTGTCTTAAGACTTTGGTGCAATGGTGAAAATGATGATGATGATGGTTTGTTTTCAGATTTTCATAAAAAATAGTATGCATGAAATAATGTTAAAATGATTTTTGCTAGGCATAAATTCCTAAGTGTGATAAAATTTTTGGATAATTCTTTAGGAATTATACCATCATTGCAAAATTGAAGGTTGACATAATGACATGAAATAATGAAAATGTGTTTGCTTTTTAAAAGCATAATTTGTGTAACATAATGATTTAAGTCATATGGTTTTCATGATTTTTAAATAAATGGGGAATAAAAATTGTTACAATGGTTTGCGCTAGGCATAGAATATGTAGGTATAGACTTATACCATCATCGCGAAAATCCAAAAAGAGATAGTTTTATTGCATGGTTGATTTTTTAATAAACAAAAAATATGAAGATGAGGACTTGCGCTAGGCATAAAATTCCAATTTTGGTTTTGGAACTATACCATCGTCGCGAAAGTCAATAATATATATATATATATGTTTTGATTGTATAGTTTTGAAAGAAATTTTTGATTTTTCTATTATATAGTTGTCTTTATGGTAAACAACTGTACTTGAATAATTATTCCAAACAAGTTGCAAAAATAATATTTCAAAGTATTTTGAAGACAAAAGTTAGATTTATAAGGAATCCCATGTGCATATGTGAATTCATTTCCAATCTTGATTTATCATAATGATACACAAAATCTCTCAAATACAAATGTGTGTGCAATTGCTTTGTTCATTTACCAGTTTTGAGCAAGATAATATGATACAAGTGATTTGAAGAAACCAAATAAGTGTTCATTAACCATGATGTAGATGCATATAACCATACTAGACTACTATGTAGGTCGGATTATCAAGAGCTAGCTAATCCATAAGCAGACATAGGTCTGTACAAAAGAAGGTCGCTAATGTGACAGACATATCACCACGCTAGGAGTTACCCAAGGCCAAGCGGGTTGGGCACAAACCACCTGTTATGGGGCTTACCTCACGATTTTCGAATAATTGAGAATTCCAGGGATTCAAGCTCATCAACCCTTCTTTTCTTTTCAAAGGGTAGGGAAAGGGATTTTATTGCTTTCTTGCTTTCTTTTGAACTTTGCTTCTTTTTCTTTTTGTATTTTTTGCTTGATTTTTGAGATAGTGCTTGAAATATTGTTGTAATGATATAAAATAACATTTTTCTTTTCTCTTTTTCTTGAACTTTTCTTTTCTTTTTTTTTCTTTGCTAGGGATACTTGCTCGGATTAGCTGTAGAGCAAGGGATTTTTATTCGGGTAGGGGTGAGCTTGTCCTTTTGCCAATTCTCAAAGATTCTAGACCATGTGCATGATAGGATAGCAGGGGAAACTTTTCGCTCAAGAAATCACTTCTACTATGTAGCAAAACATGGAAATTACAAATATAATCATTTTATTGTGAAAAGATGTGCTTGGTTTAAGTAAATAACAAGATCAATTCTCTATGCTCAAACTTTATTTAATTGAATTTTGTGGACTTTGATATAAGAGAGATTAGTAATCATGCCAGATAAAATCAAGATATTTATTTGTTGTGAGTGTGCAAGTGAGGGATTCCAAATAAATGCTAATTTATCCAAAATAATTTGAAACATATAATTGCAATAATTGTAAGAAAATATATATAAATCACTTTTGAGAAGTTTTGAGAATGTTGACTCTCTCTTTCTTCTTTATATTGTTTTGGTTTCGAAAGAGTCAAGCATATTGCTGTTTTTATATTTTTTTATTTTTGTTATTTTTGTTTTTGAGCAAAAAAAATTTAACAAGTGCCATAAATAAATGCAACAAATAGTTTTGAAGATTTTTGATGATTATGAATGTTTTTGATGTTTTTGGATTTTATAAATTTGAAAGAAATACAAGATAAAATTTTTGAAATATTTTGAACAAATATATACAAGGATGAAATGACCAAATTTATGCATAGTAACGTTTAAGATGCAAAATATTCATGGGTTCTTTAAGTTCTTTACCATCTAAGGTAGATAATTTGTATGCTCCTGATTCAAATTTAGCAGTAATAATGTATGGTCCAAGCCAATTGGGCTCAAATTTACCTTTAAGGTCCTTAGTTGCATTTGTATTTTTTTTATTTTCTTTTAAAACAAGGTCGCCGATCTCAAAGGATCGATGACGAACTTTTTAGCATATGATCTTTTAAGCTTGTTTTGGTAGGCACGGAGATGCTCCAAAGCATTGATGCATTTTTCATCTAGGAGTTCCAGCTGACTGAGTCTGCCAGCACGATATTCATCTCCTACTTCGGTATCTTGAAGTAGCAGAGCCAAAGAAGGAACTTCCAATTCAAATGGAAAAACTGCTTCAACACCATAAACCAAAACAAATGGTGAAGTTCCCGTGGGGGTTCGAACACTAGTTCGATAGGCCCACAAGGCTGGATATAATTGAATGTGCCAGTCACGGCCAGTTTTATTGACCAATCTTTTGAGAATTTTGATTAAGGTTTTGTTAGATGCTTATGCTTGACCATTACCCCGAGGATAATAGGGAGTGGACCAGCGATGTTGAATCTTATATTTTTGGCATAATTTTTTAACATCTTTATTTTTGAAACAAGTTCCATTGTCGGAGATGAGATTTGCAGGAATTTCGAACCTACAAATGATTTGATTAAAAATAAATTTAGAAACTTGTGTGCTAGTCAGAAGCTAAAGGCATAGCTTACCGAAACATTGAAATACTTAGTATAAAAATAAAAAGATAATATTAAATTTCCCAAACCATCTAAATAGGATTACCTTCAATAACTATAATATCATCACATAATAAAGTATCATGCATAATATCACAAATAGGTCATAGCTCATTGATAAGTTGCCCTTTTAAGCCAAATGATCACCAAAAGGTAAGATTTAGTTGAGTATCCATCGATTATAACAGAGAATCCATCCATTAAGGACATCATCCCACTCCCGATGGTAAAGTCAATGATTTGATCCATGTTTGGAAGAGGAAAGTCATCTTTAGGGCATGCAACGTTAATATCTCTAAAATTTGTGCAAACCCTAACTTTGGTAGCTTCTTTCTTGGTGATTGGAACTACATTTGAGATCCATTCAGCATAATCAATAGCTTGTATAAAGATAACATTCAAGAGTTTTTCTAACTCCCCTTTGACTAGCAGAGCCACTTTGGGATGCATTTTTCTAAGTTTTTGTTTAACAAGTTTAGCATCCGGATGGACCACTAGATGATGCATGACTACAGAAGGGTCTAGACCCAGCATATCTTCATATGTCCAAGCGAAGACATCTTCATACTCTTTAAGGAATGCAATGTATTGTTCTTGTTTTTCTTGACTTAATTCTGATCCAATATTGATTATGTGAGGATTATCCTCGGTTCCAATATTAATTTTAATGACGTTTTCTACCTCCATGTGTAGATCTCTTTCAAAATTAGGTGGGGCGGGTGAAACGCCCAATTCTTGTAATTCTTGTAAGGTTAATTTAGATAATTCATCTTGAGGATTAGTGGCCTCAAGTTGGGCTATAGTTGGTATAGAACCATCAAAATAAAATCCATTGTGTAACATCTCTTCAACAGAGACATCATGGAAGATATCTCCTTCCAACTCTTCATCGGGGTCGACAATCATTTCAGGGTAAGCTATGGATAGCATGTTGCATGAAAACGACTGATTTTTAAGAGGCAAATCAACATGCCTATCCAAATAATCTTGATAACATATGAGATGATCATCATCCTCAAAAGGAAAGGGTTGACCCTTACTAGGAAATAGGCCCACACCACAGCGGGTAGGCCACGGTTCTACCTCGAAAGGTTCTTTCATGCCATTTTGGAAAGGTCCCAAGCCTTTCCCTTTATATCCCATTTTAAGCATCATGGGTTTAGCTTTAATATAATCATTGGTAAAATAACACCGAGCATATCCCTCATGATGAGTTTTGATATTTCGAGGGATTCTTCCCCAGTCATATCCTTTATAAATGAAGGCACAACTCCCGACTTGGTAAGTACTTCCCATAGGTTGTGGGAGGCCCAAAGTACGAGGAGATGGCGGCAAGTTATTTAAAAGAATTGAATCTTGCATGAAAGCATTTGTTTTTTCTGATATTAAGGTTGTGGATAAATCTGGTAAAAGTTCATCAAAAAGGGCATAAGATGTAGAAGGCTTATTACCTATATCTTGAGATGTGGAAGGTATGATAGATGTGTCTATAGGTTTTGAATTTATAGGGATAGAACTTGAAGGATTGGTTGTAGATTTAAGATCTTTTTGAGGTTCTAGAGTGATTTGTTTAGAGGGTTGTTGATCTATATAGGAGGATGAAATTAATGGAGGGGAAATAGGTGAAGTTATGGGTGTGTGTTTCATAGTTTTAGATGAAAAATAAGAACTAGGATGTGTGGATGACAGAGCAGGGCAAAATTGCACTCCAACGGGTTCTGCCAAAGCACACATATCAAAAGGTCTAGGGTCACCATGGATAGTGACCAACTGATTTTTAAACTCAAATTTAACACATTGGTGTAAAGTTGATGGGACCGCTCGCATGGCATTGATCCAAGGGCGACCCAAAAGTATATTGTACGATGTTGGGCAATGTACAATAAACATGGTTGTTTCTAGGGTTCTAGGACCAACTTGCAATGGGAGGGTAATAACTCCACACGTTTCTTGTGTTTCGTCATTAAAAGCTTTGATAATCATATCAGTTTTCTTCATTTCATCACTTCTAAAGCCAAATCGTTGGTAGAAGTCAAAAGTGCAAATGTTTAGAGATGAGCCATTATCAATCAAGACTCTTTTGACAACTACATCTCCAATTAGAGCAGTAATGTATAAGGGATTATCCTTATGTAAACTGTGTTGTGGGATATCTTTATCCCGAAAGTCAATACAATCAATCTCTCGAGTGATGATAGTATTGGCCATAGCTTCAAGTTGAATGTTTTGAGGTACCATCATTTGGCTCAATGTAAGCATCAACTCATCCCTATGGGTGGGAGAGGATCTTAATAAATCCAAAAGGGAAATTATGGCCGTAGTATTGGACAATTGCTCATTAATATTGTAAGGGGGTTTAGGTTGAACAGTAGGAGCATGATTCCCTTTATTGGGGTTTTTCAAAACGAATGGAGCTGATCCATCATTCTGGTTTGGTTCTTGTTGAGAATTTTGAGCTTGTTGTCGGGTAACGACTCCAATGGTACCTACAATGTTATAATGAAGACGCTGAACTGGTCTCGGTTGAGCATTTATGGCTTGTTCATTAGAAAGGAATATATTAGAAGAAGGTCGAGTAGTAACTCTTCTAGGAAATGGTTCTTCTGGAACCATAGCATCTGTGACGGGTTGAATAGGATCTGATTCATTTTCAGAACTATTCGATTGGTTTGAAGTAATGTCTAGTTCACTTTCACTATCTGATTCTATATCACTAGAATCAGAAGTTTGAAAATTATGTAAGGGCCTGGTCGTAACCAGGGATAAGGTTGTGTCAAATATTTGAGGATCCTGAACAGGTAATTGTCCGCTAATGGTTCCTACATATCGGGTAGGAGGGGGAACATTATGATGTTCGATTTGATTGGCTACCTCTTTACCATGTCTTGGTAAAGGGTGTTGAAATATGTCTAGAGTTTGATTGGCATTTTGATTTTGATTTTGGGGAATGGTCTTTTGAGTATTATTAGGAGGGTTTTGTTTAGGTTGGAAGGCTTGCACTTCCATTTCATTATTGTCAATCAAATCTTGTATTTTATGTTTCAACCTTTTACAAGCGTTGGTAGAATGTCCAGGTCCTCTATGGAAATCACAGTGTAAGTCAGCTCTGTATCCGGGTATAGTTGGATCAGGTTCCCGGATGGTCGGTAATTGGATCAAACCTCTTTCGAGTAATTGAGGTAAAATAGTTGATAAGGGTTGATTTAATCTAGTGAATTCTCGAGGAGGCTTATCAGGAGGTTTCAATATGAATTTTTTTGTTGTCTTCGTTGCATTGATATTAGCAACATTTCTGCTGTCAATGACTCCATCACCGACAACTTGTTTGTTTTTATATTGATTTCTGGATGTTTTCTCATCATCCTTCTTCCTAAGTTGGCCTCTCCTAATGAGGGCATCTTCTACTCTTCGAGCTAAATCTATAGCTTGATCGAAGGTAGTTAAGGTAGCGGTTGATAGCTCATAAGATATTTGTTCTTGTAAATTATTGATGAAAATGTCCAACATTTCCCTATAAGGCAGCACAAAGTGTAGTTTTCCTGTCAATTGCCTCCATCTAGCTAAGAAATCGGCAAAACATTCATCCTTGTCTTGTTTTAAATTGTATAGATCTTTAATAGTTACATGCCTCTCGATGTAGGCACTAAATTGATGGACAAATGATTCAGCTGTTTCTTCGAAGTTTCTCAAAGAATGAGTGGGCAATTGATAGTACCACTCTAATGCCATTCCACCTAAACTTTTTGGGAACATTTTTAGTAATAGCAAGTCATCATGTGATATGTCATGACATGCTATCCTAAACATGCGAAGATGCTCTATGGGATCTTCGGTTCCTTTATATATAGGCAGGATGGGCATGGGAAAATGCTTAGGGTATGGTTGAGCTACAACTATGGGATCCAAAGGTTGACTACATATCTCTCGATAATTATACGAGGGACGGTAGGGATCTATCTGGTCCATACGTGAAGCTAATTGTTTCACCATGGCTTCCAGATTACTAGTTTGCCCCCCATATTGGTTTGGTAGGGCATTGACATGGGTTTTATGGGCATATGATGGAGGAACATGAAGATTAGATGCCATGTTACTATTGTGTAAATTATTGGTAGGAAAAGTATTATGAAGGAATTTTGAAGTTGTATTATGTTGTATTCCGGATTGTTGAAAATTGGTATTTGGCTTCGTTTTAGGTTTTTGTTTACTTGAAGCATATTGCTCAATAGTTTGGCGGAATAAAGTAGTGAAGGAAGGTTTCTTTTGTGTGGGAATGATTTTAGGTTGAATAACAGGTTCCTTAGGAGGTTGGGTAACCTGTTGTTTTGACATGTTTTGAGCCATAGTGACCATATCCGTATTGGATGGCCCAGCCTTGTCACTTTCTTGATCAATGAAAGACAAGGGATTAGTGTGCATATTACACATATATTCCATGGCTGCTTGAGTGTTACTAATTTGCCCTTTATCAATACGAATTGCCACATTAAGGTCATCAATGTTATCACTGAGAAATTTCTTGAAATGATCTACGTTGTCAAAAGCAATAGTTCCATCTGGAGCTACTCTAGGGGATGAGGATCCATCCTCTTTAACACTTCCTTCTTGTTCCTTATCTTCACCTAGGTCATCTTCTGATTGACCTAGAGTTTCTCCTTCCGGATTTGGATCTCCAAGAAGGACATTTGGGTCTCTAGTTGTATCTTGTAACCAATCTTCTTCTTCTCCTAAAGTTTCTTTACCATTCCTAAGTTTAGGCATGGTGCTAAATTTTGATTTCAGCAAATATATATATATATATATATATATATATATATATGCAACAAAATTAAGAGGTATATATTTACTATATACCTACTACAATATTTGAAAATGAAATGTTTAAGTTTTTGCTATGTTTTTTAGTTTTTTAGTTTTTCTTTAGTTTTTCTTTGTTTTTGAAATAATATAATAAAGACAGCAAATAACACAATAAATGCAAGAAATAATACTGAAAGTAATAATCTAGTTTTCTATAAACAATTTATAAATATCATTAATAGGCTCGAGTTGTTCAGGAGTCATGAAGTGTTCTTCTTCAAATTGAAAGTTTTCTTTTAAAAATTTGATGAAAAGAGCTATAGTGATATTATCTGTCTCAGATGCTGGTTGATAAAAGTAAAGCTCATGGCAATACTCTCGATATAGCACAGCTCGTGGAACTCTATTCCATATTTCCCTATCTGTAAGAACAACCTCTTGGTCTTCTACACAACCTAGGAACTGGTGCACAATGGCTGCGTTCTCGAGGTATTCCTCGAAGGTGAACAATTCTGAAGATACTAGAGCTCTCCTATAAGCTAACCATCTATGGCAGGCTCTCTGAAGTTCATGATAAAAAACTAGTTGATGAGGATCCAGGATTCTATCTAGGACTAGCCTCTTGATTTGCTTAAGTTGTGTGGACCTAGATGAGATGAGACTAAGTCTTCTATCAAGTTCGTTCCACAAGAATTGATTTCTACTTGTTTCAGGCACACTAAGTACAGAATTGACTTCTATGGCTGCCAATTGGTTTTCTACATTTATAGTAACTGCTAATCTTTTCTTAGGAGCTACCATCTAAACATGATTTTAAACTTTAAATGTTTTAAAATGCATCTATGTTTTAGTTGTTCTATATATGTTTTTTGTTTTTGTTTTTGTTTTTCAAAAGGTTATGATGCATTCACGTCGGGTTCACCAAAATGTATCGCTCCAAATTTTTCGCATCCTTACCTTCAGGCTATAGGATCCGTGCCCGGAAGGAGGATGGGAAAAGGATGTCGCGGTACCTCGGACTGAGAGGACTTTGCGAAGGTCCCGCCTCTCAAGGGAGGTGTATTTTGATGATTTTTCGACGGATGGTGGGTTCACCAGGAAACATTTAATGGCGCTTTCCACGCCTAGGTTTGGAATGTGTTTTAATGTGTTCGTTTTTAACCTTAAGCATTCATATCCTAGGTTTGGCCAAATGAATCTAGATTAATCTACATGAAAATGCAAATTCAATGAGTACAAAAAATAGATTTAAAGACATAAAATAGAGAAATTATAGAATACAAATGAGGAATACCTGATCCGGATGTCTGATGGAGATTCTGATGTTTGAAGCAGTCAGGATCATCTGGAATTCGATAGAATCATCGAAGATCTGATAGAATCATCTGAGATCTGATAGAATCATCTGAGATCTGACGAATTCGTCAGACGAATTCGTCAGAGACCTGCAAGCAAAAAAATAGATGCAAAATACAAAGAATACTACTATGCTAATAAGGGGAAACAACACAAAATGACAGTATGAATACTGAATAATAGTTATGAACAGAAATTCAAACAAATTACGATATTCTAATGACAAATCATGATCTTATTATGCAATCTAAGCTAAATGGGTGAACTCCAAATGCAAAATAACATAAACACTAAATAAACTATCTAATTTGCAGAATAAAATAACAGAGAAAAGGTTGAGAAATGCAAACTTCAGGCACTGATTGCCTCAATATGGACTGCAGTCGAGATCGTCTCGCATCAGTACGAAATCGTCTCGAATTCGATAGGTTCACCTCCGATCTGAACAGGTTCGTCGACGATGATGTGTGCTGGCTCCGGCTGAAAAACAGTGATGTACCTGCAACAAAATTGGTATGGGACCAGTGCAAATGAAAAATTGGGATGGTTCAACGTAGATGGAGTTAAATTGCAGAGAATTTCAGCCAGGGGGGTGCTAAGGGGATAGCTTAGGATTAAATAGGCTTAGGGGAGTAGTTAGGAGGTTGGAGATCATCCCTATTTGGGAGATCTCCAATGGGGGAGGGTCTCTAATGGCGCAGACACGCTTCTGCCCGGATTAGAGACCCGTTGGAATAGAAGCTAATTTTGCAAAATCAGTTTTGCGACAAGATCGTCTGGACGTCCTAGCCCAGACGAAATCGTCAGATCTGGGGCGATATCGTCTGATCGGCGACGATATCGTCAAACGGTCAAAACAACCTCTAAAAATGGCGCAAAAAAGGGGAAACGGATTACCCGATGGTTAACGGGCGGTTTGGGAGGTTAAATTTGAATTTTAAATTATTTACTAAGGTGAATGTAATTATTACAATTTTACTGTGCCAATTTTAGGGTGCTACAAAAGGACATTGTCGCTGTTATAGACCATTTCATGGAGTCGTCGCTCACTCGATCGTCAAGCTAATCCCAGTATAGAAATATTGTTAAAAGTAAAAGAGTGCTTAAGAGACTGTCTTAAGACTTTGGTGTGATGATGCAAATGATGATGATGATGATTTTGTTTTCAGAATTTTCATGAAAATATTATGCATGAAATATTTTAAAATTATTTTTGCTAGGCTTAAATTCCTATGTGTGATAAAATGTTAAATAATTCCTTAGAAATTATACCATGGTTGAAAATTTGCATATTGACATAATGACATGAAATAGTGATAATGTGCATGCTTTTTAAAAACATAATTGTATAACAGAATGATTTAAGTCATATGTTTTTATGATTTTAAATAAATGGGGAAATAAAAATTGGTACAATGGTTTGCGCTAGGCATAGAATATGTAGGTATAGACTTATACCATCATCGCAAAATCCAAAGAAAAAGTTGATATAATAGTTTTATTGTATGGTTGATTTTTAATTGTTGAAAATAAACAGAAAATATGAATAGGAGGACTTGCGCTAGGCATAAGACTCCCATTTAAGTTCTGGAACTATACCATCGTCGCAAAAGTCGACAATATATATATATATATATATATATATATATATATATATATATGTGTGTGTGTGTGTGTGTGTTTTTATTGTATGGTTGGAAGAAATTTTGATTTTTGATTAGGCATGTAGTTGTCTTTATGCGAGAAAAGAAAAATGAAATTATTCCAGACAATTTGCAAAGATATTTCAAAGTATCTCGAAGACAAAATTTGGATTTATAAGGAATCCCATGTGCATATGTGAGTTCATTTCCAATCTTGATTTATCATAATGATACACAAAATCTCTCAAATACAAATGTGTGTGCAATTGCTTTGTGCATTTACCAGTTTTGAGCAAGATAATTTGATACAAGTGATTTGAATGAACCAAATAAGTGTTCATTAACCAAGATTTAGATGCATATAACCATACTAGACTACTATGTAAGTCGGATTATCAAGAGCTATCTAATCCATAAGCAGACATAGGTTTGTACAAAAGAAGGTCGCTAATGTGACAGACATATCGCCATGCTAGGAGTTACCCAAGGCCAAGCAGGTTGGGCACAAACCACCTATTATGGGGCTTACCTCACAATTTTTGAATAATTGAGAATTCCAGGGATTCAAGCTCATCAACCCTTCTTTTATTTTCAAAGGGTAGGGAGAGGGATTTTATTGCTTTTGCTTTTGCTTTCTTTTGCTTTCTTTTGCTTTTATTTTGCTTTTATTTTGTTTTTCTTTTGTATTTTTGCTTGATTTTTGAGATAATGCTTGAAACATTGCTGTAATGATATAAAATAACATTTTTCTTTTTCTCTTTTTCTTGAACTTTGCTTTTCTTCCTATGCTAGGGATACTTGCTCGGTTTAGCTGTAGAGCAAGGGATTTTTATTCTGGGTAGGGGTGAGCTTGTCCTTTTGCCAATTCTCAAAGATTCTAGACCATGTGCATGATAGGATAGCAGGGGAAAATTTTCACTGAAGAAACAACTTCTACTATGTAGCATAGCAAGGATATTACAAATATAATCATTTTATTGTGAAAGGATATGCTTGGTTTAAGTAAATAACAAGATCAATTCTCTATGCTCAAAATTTATTTAATTGAATTTTGTGGACTTTGATATAAGAGAGATTAGTAATCATGCCAGATAAAAATCAAGATATTTATTTTGTGTTTGTGAAAGTGAGGGATTCCAAATAAATGCTAATTTATCCAAAATAATTTGAAATATATAACTACAACATTTGTAAGAAGAAATATATACAAATACTTTTTGAGAAGTTTTGAGAATGTTGAATCTCTCTTTCTTCTTTATTTTGTTTTGGTTTCGAAAGAGTCAAGAATATTGTTGTTTTTATTTTTGTTTGTTTTTGTTTTTGTGTAAATAGTTTGATATATTTTTAAAATAAGACAACATGCAAAATATGTACAAATGATGAAATGACCAAATTTTATGCGTAATATCACCTAAGATGCATAATATTCATAGGTTCTTTTAAATCTTTACCATCTAAGGTAGCTAATTTGTATGCTCTCGATTCAAATTTAGCAGTGATAATGTATGGTCCAAGCCAATTGGGCTCAAATTTACCTTTAAGGTCTTTAGTTGCATTAGTATTTTTTTTATTTTCTTTTAAAACAAGGTCACCGATCTCAAAGGATCGATGACGAACTTTTTTAGCATATGATCTTTTAAGCTTGTTTTGGTAGGCACAGAGATGCTCCAAAGCATTGATGTGCTTTTCATCTAGGAGTTCTAGCTGACTGAGTCTGCTAGCTTGATATTCATCTCCTACTTTGGTATCTTTAAGTAGTAGAGCCAAAGAAGGAACTTCTAATTAAAAGGGAAAAACGGCTTCAGCACCATAAACCAAAACAAAAGGTGAAGTTCCAATGGGGGTTCGAACACTAGTTCGATAGGCCCACAAGGCTAGATATAATTGAATGTGCCAATCGCGGCCAGATTTATTGACCAATATTTTAAGAATTTTGATTAAGGTTTTGTTAGATGCTTCTGCTTGACCATTACCCTGAGGATAATAAGGAGTGGACCAACGATGTTGAATCTTATATTTTTGGCATAATTTCTTGACATCTTTATTTTTGAAACAAGTTCCATTATCAGAGATGAGATTTGTAGGAATTTCGAACCTACAAATGATTTGATTAAAAATAAATTTAGAGACTTGAGTTCCAGTGCAGGAAGCTAAAGGCATAGCTTCAACCCACTTCGTGAAATACTCGATGGCAGTTATGATGAATTTGTGTCCATCAGATGACACAGGATTAATTTTGCCAATAATATCTAAGCCCCATTTTGAAAAGGGCTAAGGAGATGAAATAGCCTGTAGCTCTTGTGCAGGGGCATGGACAAGGTCAGCATGTTTCTGGAACTTGTCGCAATGGCGCACATACTCATGTGCATCATTCTCCATGGTAGGCCAAAAGTATCCTATCCTAAGGAGCTTTTTAGCAATGGAACTACCACTGAAGTGTCCTCCACAAGATCCATTGTGGACTTCACTTAAAGCTGATTTGGATTCTTCTAGATTCAAACATCTCAATAGGATACCTTCAAAAGAACTCCTATATAAAGTATTGCCAATTATTACAAATTGACTTGCGCGTCGACGTAATAACCGACGCTGGTTTCTATTATAATTGGGATGGAAAGTCTCATTTTGGAGAAAATCAAATATATCTGTATACCAAGGTTCAGGAGTAGTTTCATTAATTAGAAACACATCCAAAGGTTCTAAGCATGACTTATTTGAAGCGGGTTCCTGGAGTCGACAAATAATGATGGTGGCATATTCGTCATCTAACTCCAAGGGTAGAAGAGATGCAGCTGCGGCCATAGCGTCAGCCGCACGGTTGCTAGTTCGAGGAATAGCTTCCAAGGAAACTTGATCAAATAGGGATAACAATTGCAAAACATATGCTTTATATGGGTGCAATTTATCATCTCTGGTCTGATAAACTTCATTAATTTGGTTTATGACAAGTTGAGAATCACCAAAAACTAGCAAATGTTTAATTTTTAGTGCCAAGGCAGCTTGTAATCCGAGGATTAGAGCTTCATATTCAACAGTATTGTTGGTGCAAACAAATGTTAATTTGAAGGACAGAGGAATAAGATGTTTTTGCGAGGATATTAAAATAATACCCACACCAGCCCCACTCATGCATCGGGCTCCATCAAAGTATAAGGACCATTGTTCAATATGGTCTGCCTCTAATTGAAGGCATTCATCAGGAAACTCAATGATGAGGGGATGGGTAGACTCTAAGGGTGCAACAACTAATTGATCTGCTATGATTTGAACCTTAACAAACTTATGTCCTATGAACGTGAGGTCAAACTTGCTTAGAGCAAGAACTCACTTGCCTGTACGACCCGATAAATAAGGTCGACTCATGAGATACCGTAAGGGATCATATTTAGCAATGACATAAGTTTTCTGACTAAGAATATAATGGCATAATTTTTGCGTAGCAAACACGACTTCTAGACAGTTTTTCTAACATTGTGTAGTGGGTTTCATAACTAATTAGAGTTCAGCTAATATAATAATTAGCATGTTCTCTCTTCTCATCATCAAGATGAGCTAACATAGCTCCTAAGGTAGAATCTGAAGCTGAAATATACAGGAGAAATGGGTGATCAGGTCTAGGCGGTGAAAGCACAGGTGGGTTAAGGAGGTATTTTTTGAGAAGTTCAAAAGCTTCTTTACATTCGTCATCCCAATTAAAAGGGACGTCCTTCTTAAGGAGCTTAAGAAAGGGACTGGTTTTGTCTGCCAACTTATCAATGAAGCGACGGATAGCTTGAAGTTTACCTTGTAAACTTCATAATTTAGATATATTGGTAGGTGCGGGCATATCAGTGATAGTCGCAATCTTGAGAGGGTCAATTTCAATGCCACGTAAAGAAACTATAACCCCTAATAGTTTACCGGACTTAACTCCAAATATGCATTTGGCTGGATTTAATCGAATAAGGTATTCACTTAACCGATTAAAAAAATTTCTCAAATCATCTAAATGGTTATCTTCATTAATAGAGCGAGCTATAGTATCATCTACATAATCATGTAGGATATCATGCATCATATCATGAAATATATAAGTCATAGCTCGTTGATATGTTGTGCCTGCATTCTTTAAAGGTACCCCAAGGGGTAATAAAGACTATTTTAGCCTGATCTTTAGGAGCTATCCTAATCTGATTATAACCGGAGAATCTATCCATTAGGGACATCATTCCACTCCCGATGGTAAATTCAATGATTTGATCCATGTTTGGAAGAGGAAAATCATCTTTAGGGCATGCAAAATTAATATCTCTAAAGTCTGTACAAAACCTAACTTTGGTAGCTTCTTTCTTGGTGACTGGAACTACATTTGAGATCCATTCAGCATAATCAATAGCTTGTATGAAAATAACATTCAGGAGTTTTTCTAACTCCCATTTGACTAGCAAGGCCACTTTGGGATGCATTTTTCTAAGTTTCTATTTAACAGGTTTAGCATCCGGATGGACTACTAGATGATGCATGACTACAGAAGGGTCCAGACCTGGCATATCTTCATATGTCCAAGCAAAGACATCTGCATATTCTTTAAGGAATGCAATGTATTGCTCTTGTTTTTCTTGACTTAATTTTGATCCAATATTGATTATGTGGGGATTATCTTTAGTTCCAATGTTAACTTTAATGACATTTTCTACTTCCATGTGTAGATCTCTTTCAAAATTATGTGGGGCGGGTGAGACGCCCAGTTCTAGTAATTATTTTAAGGTTAACTTGGATAATTCATCTTGAGGATTAGTGGCCTCAAGCTGGGCTATAGTTGGTATAGAACCATCAAAATAAAATCCATTGTGTAACATTTCTTCAACGGAGACATCATGGAAAATATCTCCTTCCAACTCATCATCGGATTTAGTGATCATTTCAGGGTAAGCTATGGATAGCATGTTAAATGTAAATGGCTGATTTTTTAGAGGCAAATCATCATGCCTATCCAAATAATCTTGATAACATATGAGTTGATTATCATCTTCAAAAGGGAAAGGTTGACCCTTACTAGGAAATAGGCCCACACCACATCGGGTGGCCCATGGTTCTACCTCGATAGGTTCTTTCATGCCATTTTGGAAATGTCC
The DNA here is from genome assembly GCA_028583015.1 of Wollemia nobilis. Taxonomy (NCBI): domain Eukaryota; kingdom Viridiplantae; phylum Streptophyta; class Pinopsida; order Araucariales; family Araucariaceae; genus Wollemia; species Wollemia nobilis. The sequence goes on from JAQPPZ010002499.1 coordinate 7,072,019, forward strand.
TAAGCCTTTCCCTTTATATCCCATTTTAATCATTATGGGTTTAGCTTTAATATACTCATATTAGTAAAATAACATCGAGCATATCCATCATGATGATTTTTGATATTCCGGGGTATTCTTCCCCAGTCATATCCTTTATAAATGAAGGCACAACTCCCGACTTGGTAAGTACTTCCCATAGGTTGTGGGAGGCCCAAGGTACGAGGAGATGGCGGCAAGTTATTTAAAATAATTTAATCTTGCATAAAAGCATTTGTTTTTTTTTATATTAAGATTGTGGATAAATCCGGTAAAAGTTCATCAGAAAGAGCATAAGATGTAGAAGGATCATTCCCTATATCTTTAGATGTGGAAGGTATGATAGATTTTGATAATGTGGAAGTGTTAATGAATGGGTCTATAGGTTTTGAAATTATAGGGATAGAACATGAAGGATTGATTGTGGATTGAAGATCTTTTTGAGGTTCTAGAGTGGTTTGTTTAAAATATTGTTGATCTATATATGAGGGTGAAATGAATGGAGGAGAAATAGGTGAAGCTATGGGTGTGTGTTTCACAGTTTTAGATGAAAAATAAGAATTAGGATGTGTGGATGACAGAGCAAGGCAAAATTGAACTCCAACAGGTTCTGCCAAAGCACACATATCAAAGGGTCTACGATCACCATGGATAGTGACCAACTAATTTTTAAATTCGAATTTAACACATTGGTGTAAAGTGGATGGGACGGCCCGCATTGCATTGATCCAAGGATGACCCAAAAGTATATTGTACGATGTAGGGCAATGTACAATAAACATGGTTGTATCTAGAGTTCTAGGACCAACTTGCAATGGGATGGTGATAACTCCACATGTTTCTTGTGTTTCGTCATTGAAAGCTTTTATGATCATGTCAGTTTTGTTCATTTCATCACTTCTGAAAACACGAGATTCTGAAAACAAAAAGGATAAACTAAAATTGCAATGTAAATGAAACTAAAATAACGCTTAAACCCTATGTTATTGAAAATTGCATAAAAAGAAAGAACATGAACACAAGATATTAAAGCAATATAAAAATCGGCCCTTTTATTGATATGCTTTGCGAATTCGTGTTACAATGCGTCTCCTTCCTTTTTATGGGATAGGAGCGTTAAATATTGCTCTTTTACAACTTGTTTCAGAATTCCTTCTTCCGCGTGCCCACATATAAGATGGGCGAACCAAAACGTCGTCGCCGCTTGCGTTGGTAAAGGTCGATTCCTCGCTGCTCCTCTAATGCTGCAAATCTGCGTTCAAAGAAACAAACAAAGAATCAGTAGCACCTGTGTATGAAAAATAAAAGATAAATCTAACTATGATTAAAATGAATCTAAATGAAATGAAGACTTGACAAAAGCATAAACATGAAACTAGCTAAATACTATAAAAGAAATAAAGCGGGGGGTGCCCGAAGGCAAACCACCCGCGGGTGAAACTTTGGCTCGACACCAATCCGCTTAGGATGGGTCCGAAACCTGATGTGATGTGTTGTCGGCAAATTGGTAGAATATTGTGGTCAGAAAAATCGGTGTTGGTTCTTGATTCGTGCCTTCAAAAGTCACCCAATAACCTCTCTTTCGATTAAGAGATTATGGATGTTGAAAACACAAATCGCAAGTAAATGAATTAGCGGCACTTCGTCGCTCAAAATGCTCCTTCTCGGTATATCTTTTGGGTGAGGAAACTCACCATTTTATAGACCCAAGGGGTCTCTTTGAATTAACATGCAAAAGTGTTTCTTTGCATGAATGCTTTTTGTGTGAAGAGAAGACTTCTTCTTGATCAAGGGATTCTTAACTGTCTCTGTGCATGTCTTTGTATGTTTTAGAAAAGCTCACTTGCACTCCCATGCAATGAAGGGATAGCTAAGTGGCAAATCTGAGTTGTCTTAAAAAGCTCACTCTCATTCCCATGCAGTGAAGGGAACGTCAATTGGCAGATATGAGTTGTCAAAAGAACTCACTCGCACTCCTATGTCATGCATGAAAAGCTAAGTGGCAGTTCTGAGTTGTTATATGCCGAGATTTGACTTTTTGTCGGTCAAACCTGGCGTTCGTCCCACCCCGAAGCGAGCGCTGGTAATCGTCTCTGGGTGAGACGAGTATCAATCCGCACTCGTCCCTGGGTAGGACGAGTAAAACCTGCACTCGTCCCTGGGTGGGACGAATAAGCAATAAAGTGTCTAAAAGGTGCCAAATTGATTTTTGACTTGCAAAATGGTTGTGTGAGTGGTTAGAACCACTGTTTAACCTCTGGGGGCTGCCCTGGGGGCTGTGTGTGTTAGTGCGATCAGTGCTTGTTGTCACATAATCGGATTGGTGTTGTTTTGGTGTCTACGAGATGCCCCTTTTTGGGAAGCGTTGCACATGGTGCGATGCTTGAGCAAAAATATATAACCAAAGCACTAATGATTAGGGTTTCTCAGTAACCTAACCAACTCTTGATGCCCCAAGTATGGAAAGGGCACGCATTCTTGAATCCTTGCTTCGACGAGCTAAGGAACTTAAATCAAGCATTAACCTGGTTCGGTGAGGTATTACTTGAACTTAGACATTGATCAGTCATGAAGAGGCAAAGGGCGCAACCTTTTGTTGTGGGAACCTTGAGTTCATGATTCACGAATGCCAAGTATATGATCGGTTTGTGATGATTGCTTGTTTGCTGCCCCAAGCAGGGGCGCGATTGTCTTTTGCAATGATCCTTTGAATGCGTGTCATTTCCAGACTGGGTATAATGGTGTTGATTGGCAACTAAGTGTGACTACCCCCTCAAGCGACGAATCGATGAGGGAATGACCGACATGAGAAAAGCGACGAGTCGCTTGACCCAAGATGACTTGTGCAAGGGTGCCTTTAGATGGTTTACCGCTAAGCATGCTCGAGCGGTTCCCGATTGTTTTGACCTATTTTTGGTTTTGTTGGCATTTGTCATTTTTATGTTGTGGTTGTTTTTGATGTTTTTTTTTTTTTTTTATTCGTCCTGGGGGGGACGAGTGCCGGGATGGTACTCGTCTCGGGGTGGAGCAGGCGCCTCGATGGTACTCGTCCGGGGGTGGGACGAGCGCGCGAAAGCGCTCGTCCCGGTCGGGGACGATTACCGATCGACAAAAAGTATAAATAGGCGAAAATGACGGGTTTGGCTCATTTGCCTTGTTCATCGATTGCGATTTGGAGCTGCGGGGGAGGAGGTAGATTTTCGACGCGAAGCGTTGCGGATTATCCAGCCACCATGAGTGCATAGACCGGGTCGTCGAGCGGCGGAGCCGAGGCGAGACCAATAAGTGCACTATCTCCTCGATTGTGAATTTGAAAAATGCAAATGTGTTTTTATGGTGTTTTTCTTTTGTTTAAACATGAAACCTTAATTAATTAAATTAAAAGGTAAATGAATGAAACCAAATGAAACATGGATGCAAACCGATGGAAACTTAGATGGAAAACCATAGGATAAACCCAAAATGAAACTTAGAGTAACACTTTAGGGTAACCATGGTTAAAAATGTTTTTCTATGTGAATGGTAAAACTTAGGTCGAAACCGTAGGTAAACCATGCCCATATTTTTGTGTTATGTTTATGGAATTAAAAATGGAAAATGAATGAATTTTTTTGGTTGAAATGGTAAACTTAGGTAAAACCGTAGGTAAACCATGTCAAATTTTTGTGTTTTTTGATGAAATTAAAAATGAAAATATGAATTTTTTGGTTGAAATGGTAAACTTAGGTAAAACCGTAGGTAAACCATGTCAAATTTTTATTGGTTTTGATGAAATGAAAGATGATTTTTTTGGTTGAAATGGTAAACTTAGGTAAAACCATAGGTAAACCATGTCAAATTTTTATTGTTTTTGATGAAATTAAAGATGAAAAATTGATGAATTTTTTTTTTGAAATGGTAAACTTAGGTAAAACCGTAGGTAAACCATGTCAAATTTTTGTCATTTTTGATGAAATTAAATTGATGAATTTTTTGTTGAAATGGTAAACTTAGGTAAAACAGTAGGTAAACCATGTCAAATTTTTATTGTTTTTGATGAAATTAAAGATGAATTTTTTTGTTGAAATGGTAAACTTAGGTAAAACCGTAGGTAAACCATGTCAAATTTTTATTGTTTTTGATGAAATGAAAGATGAATTTTTTTGTTTTGAAATGGTAAACTTAGGTAAAACCGTAGGTAAACCATGTCAAATTTTTATTGTTTTTGATGAAATTAAAGATGCAAAATTGATGAATTTTTTTTTTTTTTTGGATGTACATGTGAATGAAAGATGTTACTTTATACAGTTATGCATTTTTGTACATGTGATGGTAATTTGATGCATGTTTTTGATGTTTGTTGTTTTCTGTGATGTGCAGGTGGTGAAGAGTCGACATCGAGTGCCGACGATTTTTTTGAATGCCCACGAGGCGTTGACAGCTGAGGACTGGGATTGGCTTGATGCCTTAGGGCTCAAGCATGTGGCTCGGTTGGATGTAGTTGTGGCGGATCGGGCGTACCTTACAGCTATTGATCGGCCTATGGGATGTTCGGACGAACACCTTCCATATTTCGACAGGGGAGATGACGGTCACCTTAGAGGACGTGTATCAGATTCTTCGGATTTCGATAGACGGGGTTCCCATTCGGACGACACCACGGGGCCAGAGGACGGCAGTACTGACGCGGTACTTTGGATATGGAGAGGATGATGATGGGATGACCTCGTTGGAGAGGGCGGAGCTGGATTGCCATATTGGGGGGATTTTGGTACGATATTGGTATGCGAGGGGAATGTTGGGAGTGAGGCATGCGGTACTCATGAGCCTCATTTCCAACATGCTCCTGCCAGACTCGTCAGGAGCGAGGTTCCCATGGAACCTATTGGAGGTGGTATGGCGGTAGTGGATTGTCCGGTGACAGAGCCGGTGATTATGAGATGGGGTCAGACGCTTTTGGCGCAGTTGTATGATGAGTTGTATGAGGTCTGCTATCGGAGGCGAAAGGGGATTGGGTGCAGTTTCTTGTTGCAGTGCTGGGCCTAGCAGCACATAGCCATAGAGCGACCACGAGGGCTACCCTGGACTACACGAGTAGACATGGTGGACAGGGACATTGGGTATGGTGCTCTATGGTATCGATCGGAGGAGCGGGGGCAGAGTCGGCGGTTTGCAGGAGATGTGGACCATTACAGAGATGTATTGGCACGAATGACTCCAGGAGATGTGATATGGAGGCCATATCGGGATTGTCCCGCATGGCCGGAGGTTTATGAGTGGCTTCGGGGGGTTCGGAGGGGGATATGGGTGATTGGGCGTCATGGGACCGAGCGGGAGTACTTCCACTACCTTCGAGTGACGCGACGGTTTGGGGTACGCCGGGGGTTGCTAGGGAACCCGTAGTCTATCGACGTCGGAGTGATGAGAGGACCTTAGCTGCGTCGATCCTCGAGCCATTAGGGGAGGAGTCGGATATACTGGACATTCCGGACGTAGATGATGTCGGAGTGACGGGAGTATCAGGAGTGGTGGAGCTGCGGAGTGGCGAGGTGAGGGACCATTGGGAGGAGGGGAGGCGGCGGGAGGCGGAGAGGGTGCGGAGGCACCGGGGAGAGGGTGGGGAGCTCCTACGGATGTGGAGATGGTGGAGGTGGCAGAGGCGGGAGATGATTTTGAGGAGGAGGAGCGCGGGAGATGCGGGATGCTCCGGGGGAGGTAGGTGGGAGAGAGGAGGCGGGGTTGCGCGGGAGGTAGCGGTGACGGGGTTGCTACGGAGGCAGGATGGAGAGCTTGCAGAGATGATGCAGGAGAGGGATATCCTACGGACATAGTTGGCGAGGCGGGGGAGCGCGGGGGCTACGTCTCACCGATGGGCGGGGGATATGGATGTTGCACGGGAGAGGGATCTCCTACGGGTGCAGCTAGCACAAGCGATGATGCCATCACGTACTATCATAGGCGGAGGCGAGTGGAGTCGGCATCGATGGGAGATGGAGGGTGAGATCATCCGCCTGGGTGGGCGAATACCAGAGCCTCCGGCTAGTGGCTCATCGTACAGGATGAGAGATAGTGGGACGAAGCAGTCGGCATCATCCCGTCGCAGGCGACGAGAGGAGGGAGGTGCGAGTGGTCGGGATGCGAGGGCGGCGATCGCCTGAGAGGTCTCAGAGGATGGATACCACGGGGGTAGCTCTCGTCGCACCGATCCTACGTGATCATGGTGGCCGATGCCCTAGGCTGGGGGTTTTGGGATTTTGGATGATGGGAGGGAGGTCTGAGGACCAGTTTTGTAGCCTGCAGGCAATTTTTTGTTATGATATATATATATAGATTATTCTTTTTGGTGTTTATATGTTTTTCATGATTTATTTTTATGTACATGTTTTTACATTGATGTATGCATATGCGATTATGAATGCGATGATTCTAATTTGTATGATGTATGCATATGGAATGAATGCAATGAATTGTTGATGATTTGTCGATGCACCATAGACTGTACAAAATTTGGATTGGACTTGCTATAATAATGGGATAACTTTGTGGAATGCTTGTGCATGTGGAAACTTTGTTTTTGTATTTTGTCTATTTTTTGATGGTGATGTATGGAATGAAATGTATCGGTTGTTTGAAAATGTAGTTAAGCTTTTATGAGATGTAGATATTTTTAACTAACTAGCCAAGACTAGTACATTTATCTCGCAAGACTTTTTGAACAAGGTCTAAATCCGACTTGAATTTAACCAAGTTATTTCACATCCCTGTGTGTGCAATTGAGTTCATTTATGTGTTATTCATCAGGATACCGCCAGTGCCAGATGGGCTTTCAACCGAACCTGTACTGAGGATCACCTAATTAGCTCCACTAACTCCTTTATTGTATTTAGTCAGATTTATCTGTGATGTTATCTAGGATACCATAAGCTAGCTCATCCACATGCAAACATTGATCTGCACACAAGTTAATGTGACAGATATATCGTCATGCGGGAGGTTTACCGCCAGTGACCAATAGGCTATCAACCAAACCGATACTGAAGCTTGCCTCATGACCTGTCGAAATCTTCGAGAGTTCCTGGGATTCAAGTTCGACTCCCTTCTTTTCTTCAAGTGTATTGGGATACTTGCTCTTTATAGTGATAAAATCACTGTTTATTTTTATGATAGTATGCGTCTTGTTTTTTTTTTTTTTGAGCAAGGGATTTGAATATGGAGTGACGAGAATCACTATTGTTTGTGCCTTTTGATGTGTGCCTTTGTAGGATGTCAAATTTTAGTGTTTTGACGTTTTGCAAATTTTTGATGTTTTTGCAACTTTTGAGAACTTGGGATTCATGGGGAATTGGGTAGGGAGGATGCTTGTCCTTTTGCCAACTCTCAGCATTCCTAGGGTCATTCGCATAGGGGGATAAGCAAGATAGCCGTTTCGCTTATGGTAACCGGGATTACGGTGCAGGTTTCATCTTTCGTTCACACAACTTAGGAATTATTTTATGTGTGTTAATTTGTGTTGGGATGCTACGTACCAAGGTGGGATCCAAGTAAAACTTTCCCGTGTAAAATCTGCTTAACTGTGTACAGTTTTTGGCTAGAAATTTAAAGACATCGAAATGACGAAAACCCTATATACATTAGGCGACAACTGACGATGCTAAAATAAAAGGGTGATATGTTGGATGTAGGCGTTTATGAAAATGGATTTGATGTGGAAATGATGGAATTGCCAAGTAATGACAGCCTATGGTGCTTTTGACTTGTATGACCTATCGAAGTATGCAATGTATGGATGCAATGCTTAATGCAACCTATATTTTTGTATTTTGATTTTTATGAGAATGCATGGAATTGGAATGCAATTGTTTTTGTAATTTTGATTTTTATGAGAATGCATGGAATTGAAATGCAATTGTTTTTGTAATTTTGATTTTTATGAGAATGCATGGAATTGAAATGCAATTGTTTTTGTAATTTTGATTTTTTGTGTTGTTTTTGTTGATTTTTGAATATTTATGTTGACCAAGCAGTTATGGTAATGCTTGGAGCTTTTGGGTTGACCAAGCGATTATAGATATCCTTTGGAGCTTTTGGGTTGACCAAGCGATTATGATAATCCTTGGAGCTTTTGGGTTGACCAAGCGATTGTGGTAATCCTTGGAGCTTTTGGGTTGACCAAGCGATTGTGGTAATCCTTGGAGCTTTTGGGTTGACCAAGCGATTGTGGTAATCCTTGGAGCTTTTTGTTGGACTATGGCTCTCTAGGTGTGGAATGGCCTCAAATGAATGATGTTCAAGGGTTCTGTTTCCTTGATTCCTTCAAGAGAGGCAAGCCGGTATGTTTCGGGTCCTATTTTACTATCAATGATGTAAGGACCTAACCAGTTTTTCGTGAACTTATCCCGTAGATGGGACGACAAATTAGAATTCTGTTGGTTCTCTTTTAAGACCAAGTCACCAACCTAAAATTCCCTAAGGTGGACTTTCATGTTGTATGCTTTCTTAAGTCGCTCTTGATAGATACGCAAATGCTCGAGAGCATTAACGCGTCGTTCATCGAGCAACGTCGGTTGATCTAACCGGGCCTACCGTGCGGTGTCATCATCGATGAACTCTTGCATTGAAATGCGCGGGGAAGGAATTTCCAACTCAAAAGGCATGAGCGCCTCGGAGCCATACACCAGCGAAAATGGAGTTGCCCCGGTGGGCGTTCGAATGCTGGTGCGATAAGCCCATAGGGCAAGCGGGATCTGAATGTGCCAGTCTTTATGATTGTCTGCAACTATCTTTTTGAGAATGGCGACTAGCATTTTGTTTGACGCCTCTGCTTGCCCATTTGCCTGCGGATAATAGGGTGTTGAAAAGCTATGCTTGAATCTTGTACTTTGTGGTCAAAGCACGCACATCTTTATTCTTGAATGGTGTCCCATTATCCGAGACTATTTTGGATGGAATACCAAAATGACATATGATGTTATGCAAAATAAACTCCGCAATGCGGGCTCCAGTCGTAGTGGTCAGCGGAATTGCTTCCACCCATTTGGTAAAGTACTCTGTGGCCGTTAAAATGAACGTGTGACGACCAGACGACGCAGGGGAGATCTTTCCAATTAGATCAAAGCCCCACTGCAAAAAAGGCCAAACCGATTGAATCGGTTGCAAGGCCTGAGAAGGTACGTGTGTCAAATTAGCATGGTGCTGACACTTCACGCACTTCTTCACATATGCGCAACAATCTCGCTCTAAAGATGGCCAATAATAACCCATGCGAAGAATGCGCTTTGCGATGGCCATACCGCTGAAGTGGCCACCACATGTACCATCGTGAGCTTGGGTGATCGCCCAAGCGGACTCTTGCTTGGTCCAAACAACGAAGGAGGATTCCTTCATAATTTTGATGATACAAAATGTCTCCTAACAAGACATGCTTTGCCGCTTTCTGTTTGAATGATCTTTTCGTGGCTTGTGTCAATCCAAGTGGGAGATTACCTAGCTTGAGGTAATCCCGAATGGGTGTGTACCAATCTTGTTGATCAGAAACCTCGATAGTATGAACGGCCAATCCCTCTTGAAGTCTATCCCGAACAAAAGCTGAGCAGGAAAGAACTTGTAAAAACAACGTGGTGTTGCTAGTAAGAGGAGTCGGGGAGAACAAGGACCCCCAGTTGGCTTGAGTCAAACAATCTCGAATTCGAGAGAACTTATCCAGAGATGGTTCAATCCGGATCATGTGGATTCTTGGCGTTAGATCAGAGCTTGCACGCTCCATCGTAGATTGCGATAATGTTTTAACTCTGAATGGTTGTCATTTCACCGAGAAGGGTCTTGCGGGATGAGTGACCCCAAGGAGGCCATAGTATCCGCAAAATGATTTGATGATCGAGGGAGTGCCTCGATGTCATACCATTCAAGTTGTGCCAAGAATTTATCCACAAGGGCTTTATAAGACTTCAAAACTGGACATTTACATTGGTATATCCCCTTTACTTGATTGACAATTAACAGCGAATCACCAAAGATGTTCAATCGTTTAATGTTCATGGTGATTGCTGTCTGAAGACCTATGAGCAAGGCTTCGTATTCTGCATTGTTGTTGGTGCACGGGAAGTCTAATTTAAATGACAAGGGCATTGGAGCACCTTGTGGAGTGAAGAATACAATTCCCGCACCACCCCCTTGCTCACATTTAGAACCATCGAAGAATAGGGTTATGTCGACTGTGACTCGGGCTCATCGAGAATCTGGCGACTACGAAACATGGAAGACCCCATCATCGGGTAGTTCAAAAGTCGGAGAGGCTGATCGTCTTCAAGAGGAGCCTCGGCTAGTTGATCGGCGATGACTTGACCTTTTATAGATTTCTGTCCAATGAACTCTATGTCAAACTCCGTCAACAACATGATCCATTTCGTCGTGCGGCTACTATGATAAGTACGACTCATCATGTATCGCAATGGATTCTCCTTAGACACAACATACGTCTTATTACTAAGCATGTAGTGGCGTAGCTTTTTGGTAGCAAACACCATTGCCAAGCAGAGCTTTTCAACATATGCATAGTTAAGTTCATAACTGACCAGGGTGCGGCTAAGATAGTATGTAGCCTATTCTCTGTGAAGTTCATTTTTCTGGGACAGCATGGCGCCCGGTGCCACCTCAGTGGCTGAGATGTATAAATAGAATGGCACTCCTGGTCTAGGTGGTGCCAATACTGGTGGTGAAGCCAAGTACTGTTTAATGTCGTCAAAGGCTGACTGGCACTCGTCATCCCAATGAAATGTGACCCCTTTATGCAATAATTTATTCATGGGTCGGCATTTGTCAGATAAGCTATGCTATGAAGCGCTTGATCGACGCAACCTTTCCCTACAGACTCCTGAGTTGCTTGATGGTGGTTGGGGGACGCATTTCAAGGATTGCCTTGACTTTGTTTGGATCAACCTCAATTCCTCGTTTGGAGACTATGAAACCCAAGAGCTTTCCAGAGGTGATGCCAAAGACGCACTTCTTGGGGTTTAGTCTGACTTTATGCTCAATGAGGCGATCAAGGACCTTACTCAAGTCACCGATGTGATATGGGCGCAAAAGAGATTTGGCCAACAAATCATCCATGTAATCTTCCAAAGTTTTGTGCATGTAATCATGAAAGATGTACGTCATGGCACGTTGGTAGGTGGCTCCAGCATTTTTAAGGCCAAAAGGCATGACCTTATAGCAAAATGTCCCCCAAGGCATTGTGAATGCCATTTTTAGTTGGTCCTCAGGATTAATACGAATCTGATTGTATCCTGAGAAACCATCCATAAGGGAAAGCATTTCGTGGCCCGTTGTAGCGTCTACCAACGCGTCGATGCTCGGCAAGGGAAAATCATCCTTAGGACTCGCTTTGTTAAGATCTCAAAAATTGGTGCATATGCGAATCCTCCCATCGGGCTTCTTGACGGGAACCATGTTAGACAACCATGGCGGATAATCCACACGAGATGACAAACTGGGCATCCAACAACTTTTGTAACTCATATTTTACCATTAAGGCCACTTGTTGGATGCATCTTGCGTAGTTTTTGCTTGGCTGGCTTGATTGTCGGATCAAGCGTTAAATTGTGCGTGACTAGTTGTGGGTCTAGTCCCGGACATATCCTTGTATGACCATGCAAAAACCTCCTTCTTTTCCTTAAGAAGGGCAACATAATCGGCTCGCTCTTCAGGGGAAAGACTTACCCCCAGCTTGAGAATCCGTGGATTCATTGGATCTATGCCGATGTCTACATCAGTCATTGCTTCAACTGACATATGGGATCCGTCTTCCAACTGGTGTGGAATTGGGATCAAATGGATATCGTTTGCTGAATTAAGATCATCATTAGGAACGTCAAGTTCCTCTTCAGCATGGAAGACATCCTGAGTCTGTCCTGGAGTGAAATGAAACATCCCATCGCAAGGCCAATACTCTGATGGAGATGGTGGTGTGTCAGTGCGATCCCAATCAATAGCTTCTATGTCTAGATGCAATAATCATGTTGGATTGGCTGGATCATGGATGGGGGCGGTCAAGTCAATGGAGACCATGTTGATGAAATGATTGTAATCTCCATTACCGCAAATGTGACAACTCTAACATTCGAGATGTTCTTGGTGCTTTGGATCTGGCTCTGTAGGCATTGGCACAAAGGGATCAGCCCTATGCGTGGACATGCAAACAGGGTCTACCCTAGGCACTGATGGTTTGATAGGGTCTCCAGGCGGAAGATGTTCTATGTATTCCTGGAGTGGCGGGTGCAGTAATTGCTATAACTGCGCCAGGTTGAAATGCCTCCTAGGTCTTGGATCTATGTGTAAGTGTTCAAACATGTCATCTATGTCCAAAGGATTTTGTTGTTGTTGAGGTAGCCTATGCTCACTGGGATCATTCAATGGGAACATCATCAAGAAGTCTTCCTGATCGTCATTCATTGGATATTCATGCGAATGATCGTACTCCGACTCATCTTCAGAAGACCCTTCGTGGTCTTGTCCATCTTCCCCTTGTGGGTGAGTCCATGAGGTTTCTCCTTGTTCGGCCATAGGGAAAGGGTTGTTGAGGTCAACAAGGTTATTTGTTTGTAATGGGAAATAATCCCCCAATGTATAAGTTGTATTTGGATTGGCATATGGATCTGATGCCAACCCATCCTTGTTGCCTATCCCTAGGCCTTGCATGTTTTTGACCAAGATGTCGAGGGGCAAAGGGTGATTAAACCCTACTCCGACTTGTCATAAGGCATTTGGTATCTTGGTTGACACAAAACACGCATTCCTTGTTCATACCTGCCTAACCCGTATCCATGCCAATTGCATTGGCTAAGATATCGTAATGCGAAGTCGGGGTTAGCCAGATAGTTAACATCTTCCACAAAGGGATCTTCATCTTCCTCTTCTTTTTGGGAAGGTTCAACGCCATGATCCAGGCCCCCAAAAATAAAGTTTGTCTGATTAGGTGGGTAGCCTAAAGGAACCACGGAGCCTATGGGGAGTCGAGGTCTTCCCATGTCTTGCATAGACTGAAGTGTGGGCGTTGCAACAACATTGCGCACTATATACTCCCCCATGCCTGTGTTAGACATCTCAACGGTAATCGTTGGCGATTGAGGGGAAGCGAATGGGAGTTCTCCTTGAGTCCACTCCATGTGGGGTGAACTAGGCGTCTCAACTTCCATTCTATTAGGCGTCTCTTCTGTAGAGATGTTGGAGACTAAAGGTGGTTCCGCTTCCAGGGGCTTCTTTCCTTTGTCCGTTGGAGTGGCCACCGTAGGTGGCGTCGTTGTGGGAGGATTGGATGAAGAAGATGATCCCACCTGAGAATTTGATTGATTTGGTGATGGAGATTCTTGCTTAGTCGGACCCCGTTTAGATGGATTTAACTGGAAATCCACGTGCGTTGAAGGAAGGGTCGACTGCGGCATGATTTGCACTGAGTTGCAATACTTAAAAGGTTCCAAATCTGCGGGGACCACGTGCACTTGTCCTTCAAATGTATACTTCAAACATTGATGAGCAATTGAAGGGACACACTTCATATCCCGGATCCAAGGCCGCCCAAGCAAGATATTGTAAGCCATCTCACCTTCTAAAATGTGGCACAACGTATGAATGGTCTTTTGTCCCACTTGTATGGGCAGGACAATTGTGTCAATTGTCGAGCATATTGCATCATTAAATGCTTGAAGGGTATAAGTGGAAGGTGCAATGTGAGAGGTTGGTAGTTTCAAATGTTTCGGTGCGGCGGTTGTAATAAGGTTCTTTGGACGAACCGGTGTCTATCAACACCCGTTTGTATGGAGTCCCGTTGACCCGCGCAATAACGTGCAGGGGTGGATCCGCAACATCTCCGAGTCACCATTTTTAGCTCATCTTCCCTGAAGGTAATGACTGGTTCAGTACACTATTTGACATGCCCCACAAAATTGTTGAACGAATCCGCTTCGTGGGGTTGCAATTCAATTGCCTTTAATATCTCCATAAGAGCTTCCCGATGGGGCGCCGATTGTTGAATAAGCTCATAAATGGAGAGCCTAGCCGATGTGGTCCGTAGACTTTGAGTAAGTCTAGTTCGAATCGTGGCCATTGGTCTAGGCGGGGGCAACTGTGTAGGATTCGGTTGATGTTGTGACGTGGATGAAGCTTCCCTAGTGGCTGTCGCGGGGACAACTCCTGGGTGTCTCTTGTTTCTTGTCACAATGCTAATCATCCCAACATACCCCTCCATGGGGCAACTATGTTGCACTTCATTGACATGCGAGAGGTTTTGTTTGTGCATCATGTGTGGGTAAAGGATCTTTGAAAACACCCATTTGTTGGTTGTTGGGTGCGATGGGGTTATCCACTACCAATGTGTGATTATCAATGAGATCTTGCACTAAACCTTTAAACGTCCAACAGACATTAAGGTCATGCCCTTTCCTTCTATGGAATCTACAGAAAAGATCCTCTCTATAGCCCTTAGGCTTTGGCGCATTAGGATCAATTGTTGGAATATTTTGCAGATTAATCAAGTTTGCCGTTGACAAACGGTCAAACAAGGAATCCCTAGACTCAGTGTATGGTGTAAATTGTCGCTTGGGGCGATGTTGCTGATTTTGATCCTGCTTTTTGTTATCTTTCTCATAATTATTGTGAGGCACCGCCTGATAATTAGCCTTTGGAGGTTGTGTTGCTTGGGCAGGCGTAGGGGCATTAATAGCAACTTGATTGACCATGGCGGGTTTCTATTGCATATTCCCTATTTTGGTGCTCTTGTTCCACTCTTTTTTCTTAGGCTTGGCAATTTTGCCATCCTGTATCTTGATCTCTTCGATACGTCTAGCTTGCGCTAGAGCTTCTTCTAAAGTGGCGTATTGCTGCAGTTGCAATAGCACAGAGATCGATCGCAAACAGCTCTTTGCGAACATTTGAGTTAGGTCGGACATAGGAGGGAGGTAGGACAACTTTGAAAGCACCGTCCTCCACCGATTCCCATATGCTACCATAGACTCCTCCTCATATTGTTTGAGGCTAGCTAGATCACTGAGTGACGCCTTTTTCTTTGTATTGAAAGCAAAACGTTCTAGGAACGCGTCCACTAGTTGATCCAAGTTGTAGATGCTATGCTTCGGTAGATGGGTAAACCAATCCGAGGCAGATCCTGCGAATGTGGTTATGAATGTTCTCAATAGCAATGCATCATTGTCTTGTATACCAAAGCATTGGCTCAAAAATCGAGTCACATGCTCTTGAGCATCCTCATCCCCTTTAAAGAGTGCCAAGCTGGGGCAGCTTGAAATGTTCGGGGTATGGAGGTGCTGGCAGCGATGGATGTATCGGATGACTACGAAGTTGGCGTAAGGTAGGCTTTTGAGGCCCACCAGTCTTAAGTTCCATAGTCTCCAAGCGTTCTAACAACACTTTGTATGCATCGGAGGACATAATCTCCTCCTCCTTGGTTTGTTCCCTCTGTGGGTTGCGGGGAACTTGAGGCCTTTGAATGGATAAATGGGTAGCATCCCTTCTGCCTTGATAGGGCATTTCAGCCCGCTCTTCTTCTTGGTAATAATCCTCATAATCTTCTTGAGGAGTGTTTGGCCTAGGCCTGTAAACATGGATGGGTGCCCGCGGAGGATGCCCATCATGGTCGTAGGGAATGGCCTCCCGCTCAGGTCTAAGAGGTCTTGGAGGCGGTGCTTGTTGAAGTCGCGGAGACCTGTCTCGCACTAAGGGGTTGTGCCTCACATACATCTCAGATTGTTGTGCGCGAGGGACTGGGGCCTTCTCAGGCGCATGGTTGTGAAGCAATTCAGTGGTCTGACGTTGAATGCGCTCTTGATCAAGGCGACACAAATGTTCTAATTCCTGTTGTTCTTGCCTAAGCCGCGTGATTTGTGCTTGGCGGGCGGCTAGTTGTGCAAATGCCAAGTCATTTTGTTCTGTTGTCTCTTGTTTAATAGGCCTAGATGTCTCTCCTACATATCTGTTTCGATCATGGTGCTCTGAGACCCCTATATGTTGCTTCCCTCTGTCGAGGTTGGCCGCATTAACTTGAAACTCTGGTCTCAATAAGCGATCTGGATATAAAGCAGGTGCAGACGTGCATCGTTTTGGCACTGGATACTGTTCTGGAGGAATGTAGTGATCCTCCTCTCTCTCTCTATGATATGCATAAAAAGTGCGGGCAGAATTGTCTTGCCCTGTCGGGAGAACCTGATGTTCTGGATATGGTCTACTGTGTTCGACATTAATTGGGGGTAAATTAGGAACCACAAAATCATATGGTTCTTCCTTTTGGACCCTTTGTTGTTCCATAGCAGTACACAATGCTTCATCACTAGGCCACCCATAATGAACTTCCAAAGGAGGCCTCGTGCTTAGACCGAGGTGGTATATATAGGTTATTTTCTTGAAAAGATTCTTGTTGCTCATGAGTTCCCCTTAGGGAGGGGGTTCTAAATTCTCGTCTATTGAAGGCACGACTTGGAGAGCCACTCCTTGAGGCACCTCTAGAACCATGTTCTATGACTGTATGGGTTGGAGTGCCCCTCAAGGAGGGGCCTCTAGAGCCATGTTCTGCATGGTGTGAACTAACTGGTGTACCTCGCCATCGAGGCGGGATGACCAAGTCTTCAGGGCTATATCGGAGACGATTTGTCTCTCTTGGTGCATTTTCTGCAGCTTCTGCCCGTGATTGGGCTTGGCTACGAGTATTCACCATGGTAATGCTAACCTAAAAATGCAAAAATTCTTTTTATGATTTTCTTTTTATGATTTTTTTGTCTAAACAGAAAATAGCATACACACACACAAGCAATGATTATCTCTTTTAAAGATTAATAGTGTGCCCTAAATCTGGTTTAGTGTGTTTTTGTTGTTTGTTTTGTTTTTTGAAAATTTTGTGAAACGTTTAAATGCAATTATGAAGGCTCTTATGACTCCCAAAATGGTCGCCCCTTCAATATACCATTGTCGGACCGATATACCAACCTCTCTATATACCCGCCCTTACGTGAGGGAGACTATAGGTACGTGAGAGCGAGATGATACGTGGAACATAGGCGGTACGGAAGGGGAATCGCTCTGTTTATGACACCTACCATAGAAGACTTATCCTCGCGTGCTTGGGAATCACCCCAAGCTACACTCGGTCGGCTTTCGTCGGGATTTACGTCTAGCAACAGTCGCGATCGAGGTAATGGATGCAATATCTCAAGCCAAAGTGATAATGGAATCCACCTTTGGTCTTGCTCAAGGGTTGGGGTTTTACGACCAACGCCTTGGTTTAAAATACCACGTGATGTGTGGGGTTCATTTTAATTTTGCAAAAATTGAAACAGGCAAACGAAAAAGAAATCTTTCCCTAAGCCATACAAAACTGAAAAACCAGAAAACAGAAAAACAGAAATTTGACAGAAGCTATAAAAACCCCTACCTCTTCTCTGCCTAATCGGGATGTTTTTGATTTGCTCTGAAAAATGCACAGATTTATACTCGTCCCTGGGTGAGGCGAATATCAGAACCGTAATCGTCCCAGGGTGAAACGAATAGTTTATTCGTCCCGGGGTGGAAGCGAATACCAATTCTGTAATCGTCACTTGCAGAGACGAATAACAGTCCGATGTTGAAAAATAGGTACCTATAAAAAAACAAGCAATTTTAGATCAGTAATTTAACCTAAAAAAAATAGAGGACAGAGGTCCCACCGTGATCGCCATTGAAAGCACGAGATTCCGAAAACAAAAAGGATAAACTAAAATTGCAATGTAAATGAAACTAAAATAACGCTTAAACCCTATGTTATTGAAAATTGCATAAAAAGGAAGAACATGAACACAAGATATTAAAGCAATATAAAAATCGGCCCTTTTATTGATATGCTTTGCAAATTCGTGTTACAATGCGTCTCCTTCCTTTTTAGGGGATAGGAGCGTTAAATGTTGCTCTTTTACAACTTGTTTCAGAATTCCTTCTTCCGCGTGCCCACATATAAGATGGGCGAACCAAAACGTTGTCGTCGCTTGCGTTGGTAAAGGTCGATTCCTCGTTGCTCCTCTAATGCTGCAAATCTGCGTTCAAAGAAACAAACAAAGAATCAGTAGCACTTGTGTATGAAAAATAAAAGATAAATCTAACGATGGTTAAAATGAATCTAAATGAAATGAAGACTTGACAAAAGCATAAACATGAAACTAGCTAAATACTATAAAAGAAATAAAGCGGGGGGTGCCCGAAGGCAAACCACCCGCGGGTGAAACTTTGCTTCGACACCAATCCGCTTAGGATGGGTCCGAAACCTGATGTGATGTGTTGTCGGCAAATTGGTAGAATATTGTGGTCAGAAAAATCGGTGTTGGTTCTTGATTCGTGCCTTCAAAAGTCACCCAATAACCTCTCTTTCGATTAAGAGATTATGGATGTTGAAAACACAAATCGCAAGTAAATGAATTAGCGGCACTTCGTCGCTCAAAATGCTCCTTCTCTGTATATCTTTTGGGTGAGGAAACTCACCATTTTATAGACCCAAGGGGTCTCTTTGAATTAACATGCAAAAGTGTTTCTTTGCATGAATGCTTTTTGTGTGAAAAGAAGACTTCTTCTTGATCAAGGGATTCTTAACTGTCTCTGTGCATGTCTTTGTATGTTTTAGAAAAGCTCACTTGCACTCCCATGCAATGAAGGGATAGCTAAGTGGCAAATCTGAGTTGTCTTAAAAAGCTCACTCTCATTCCCATGCAGTGAAGGGAAAGTCAATTGGCAGATATGAGTTGTCAAAAGAACTCACTCGCACTCCTATGTCATGTAGGAAAAGCTAAGTGGCAGTTATGAGTTGTTATATGCCGAGATTTGACTTTTTGTCGGTCAAACCTGACATTCGTCCCACCCCGAAGCGAGCGCTGGTAATCGTCTCTGGGTGAGACGAGTATCAATCCGCACTCGTCCCTGGGTAGGACGAGTACAAATCCGCACTCGTCCCTGGGTGGGACGAATAAGCAATAAAGTGTCTAAAAGGTGCCAAATTGATTTTTGACTTGCAAAACTACTGTGTGAGTGGTTAGAACCACTGTTTAACCTCTGAGGGCTGCCCTGGGGGCTGTGTGTGTTAGTGCGATCAGTGCTTGTTGTCACATAATCGGATTGGTGTTGTTTTGGTGTCTACAAAAAGTATGCCAAGACACTGTTGGAAAAATATCGCATGATTGATTGTAAGCCAATGGCAACACCGATGGAAATAGGAATTCAGTTATCATGATATGATGATTCACCTCAGGTATATGGTACTCTCTATCGACAGTTGATTGGGAGTCTCATATATCTGACCAATACTAGGCCAGATATCGTATTTACTGTCAACTATCTTTTGAGGTTCATGCAGGAGCCTAAAACCACTCATTGGAAAGCAGCAAAGTGTGTTCTTCACTATGTCCGTGGTACTATGGAATATGGCCTAGAATACAAGAAGAACAACAAATTTTTCTTGCAAGGATACACGGACTCTGACTATGCCGGGTCATATGATGATCGCAAGTCAACTTCAAGATATATTTTTCATCTTGGATCTAGTCCTGTCTCTTGGCACAACAAGAAGCAACAGGTAGTTGCTTTTTCATCAACAGAGGTAGAATATCACGTTGCATGTGAAGCTGTGTGTGAAGTGATATGGTTGCGTCGCATTTGGACAAATATGGGTCATCCATCAAAATCTCCAATTTACTTGTTTTGCGACAACCAGGGTGTTTTGAATCTTGTTAAGAATCCAGTACATCATGAGAAAACCAAGCACATTGACACACAATGTCACTTCATTCAAGATGAAGTTCCAAAGCACCGAATTTAGCTTCAGTACATTCCCACCGATGCTCAAGTTGTAGATATTTTCACTAAGGCACTTGCACATGTCAAATTTGAATTGTTTCATAGCTCACTCTGTATTGCCAAATGATGTAATCAAGGGGGGATGTTAGTATAGCTAGTAGTTCTTCAAATTATCTAAATAATGTAATAAGGGGGGATGTTAGCGTATCCTAATTAGCATTATATTTCATTATTTATTTTTAGGGCGTATTGTTATTTTCCTAACAAACCCTATTTTGGCCTCGGGTGGTTCCACACCCTCCGGGCCTATTTAGAGCTGCAATGTACTATATAAACTTGACATGATTAATCAAATTTGGTTGTTCCGCTATCAAAATTAAGTTGATATGACATTGTTGTTTGATGGTTCCAAATGTGAGCAAGGGGTGGTACAGGAATCGTGTTCTTCACACCACAAGGGGATCATATGCCCCTATCATTTAAAATTGATTTCCCATGCACCAATAATAATGCTAAATACAAGGCCCTCCTTTTGGGCCTTCAAAAAACTATTGCCATGAAAATCAAGAAGCTAAATATATTTGGTGATTCCTTGATCATTGTCAACCAAGTTAAAGAGTTCTATCAATACAAGTGTCCAATGTTGCAGTCTTATAAAGCCTTTGTGGATAAGATCTTAGCTAAACTTGAATGGTATAACCTCAAGGTAGTCCCTTGTAAATATAATAATTTTTCAGATACCATGGCCTCTTTGGGATCTTTAATTCCACAAAACTCTTCAAATGATATTACAACCATTCATATCAAAATGCTTTTGCAATTAGTGATTTTACATGAAGCTTTGAAAGATGATGACGCTGCCCACATGATTCATATTGAACCACACCATAACTGATTCTCTCACATACATGAATTTTTGACACATGCTTCCTAGGGGTTTTTGATCCCCAATAGTCCTTTTGAGAACAACACAATAATTCATCTTAAGGTTGTGTCCCAATCAAAATTCATGCAGGAAAAATTTCAAAGGGACCAAGCAGTTCATTCAGTTGTGACTCAACAATATCAAGATTTGCTCACCCAAATAAAAGACTTCTTGAAGCTTGGTACTATCCCTCTAGGATTATCGCACACGCAAAATGAACATTCAAGTAAAAAGCAACAAAGTATGTCTTACTATGAGATATTTTGTATCGTCAAGGTTATGATGGTCTTCTCCTTCGTTACCTAGAGCCCCACAAATTTTCTTGGGTATTTTTGCAACCTCATGATGGTACTTGTAGTAGCCATTTCAATGGCATGGCTATTGCCAAACACATCCTTGGAATGGGCTATTATTGTCCTACTATGGAGAAATATTTTTGTGCCTATGTCAAGAAGTATGTTAAATGTCAACATCATGATAATATTTTGTACATACCTTCTCAGGTCTTGCAAAAGATTCATTCGGTGTGGCATTTTTTGTAATGGGGTTTTGATTTAATTAGAAAATCTCACCCCCCATATTCTAGTCATTACACGTTTATCTTAATGACCACAATGTATTTTACCAAATAGGTGGAATCAATCCCTCTTACAACTATAACTGGACTAAGACTTGCAGAGTTCATACTCCATAATATCATATGTCATTTTGGTATTCCATCCAAGATTGTTTTGGATAATGGGCCTTCATTCAAGAATAAAGATATGTGAGCTTTGACTACAAAGTACAACATTCAGTATAGCTTCTCTACACCCTACTATCCGTAGGACAATGGTCAAGTAGAGGCTTTGAAAAAAATGGTTATTTCTATTCTTAAGAAAACCATCAAATATAATCATAAATATTGTCATCTTCAATTGCCTCTCGCATTATGGGCTTACAAAACTAGCATCGGGACTCCCACTAGGGCTACTTATTTTTCGTTGGTATATGGTGAAGAGGCCATTATGCCCTTGGATTAATAAATTTCTTCGTTGTCCATATTGTTGAAAATTATGCTGACATGTGTGCATTTTTATATTAGAAGGTACAAGAGAATATGTAACGACTTTGTAAAAAAATTGTACAAGTGTAGGTGTAGGAATATTGCAGTTGTAACAATCTTGAACTGTTACCTTGTTTGTAATTACCATAGATTATTTAGGTTTGAGTTCTAAGATAGACTAATATCATTACTATTACATTGTACAAGTTTAAAGTGTGTGAATCATAAATTGAAGGTGAAAAATCCATTTTTCAGCCTGTTGCGTTTTCTTTTATGGTGTAGTCCAGATTTTACAAAAAAGTATGAAAAACTTACTTTGGAGCTTAATATTTATTTTTGTGTTTCTCTAGTTGTTGAATGTGATACATCGTTGGAAATCTATTACCAAGAAATTTCCATCCATATATCACATGCCCCATTTCACATATTTTAAGCACTTCGGTTTCAGCTCTGAAAAATGGTTTTTAGTCTTTTTTGCCCAGATTTCAGAACGCATTGTAGGCCTGATAACTTTTTTAGTTGGCATTTTTCCATGAAACAAATTTTTTTGAGTACCCATTATTGAGTAGAATGTACCCTAAAATTTTCATGGAATTCTAAATACCTTTTGTTTTATCAATTTTAGTGCTCTCAGGAAAAAGTGTTGTGTCAAAAAACTTCATTTGGTATCAAAGCAAAGTTCTGTTGGAGGTTTAGATTCACTTGTGGTATTTCTAACTATTTATAAAGTTTTTTGTAAAATTTTTTTAGGAACATTGTTTATCAGGTGTAATGGCCAAAAACACTAACTCATTGCCAATCCCTGAGTTTGATGGAGTTGATTATATATACTGGAGCATTAAGATGAAGACCTTGCTAATGGGAAAAGGCCTGTGGGATATTGTAGAAGATGGATACACAAAACCAATAGATTGTATTACAATTGTAGTAGTATATAGAACAGTAAAGAAGTAAGATTAGAAGAAGAATTTCTTAGCTCTTTATCATCTCCAATATGTATTGGAGAAAAGTAATTTTCCAAGAATAGCAGGTTGTAAAACAGTTGTTGATGCATGGAATGCCTTAATAGATGGTTACCAAGGGAGTGACCAAGTCAAGAAAGTGAATCTTCAAACTCTTATAAAGAGAGTTTGAAAATTTGAGAATGTAAGAGGTTGAGGGTGTTGGCGACTATTGTGTAAGGGTAAAGGTTGTTGTCAATAAAATGACAACTCTTAGAGAAGCACTAGATAAAGTGGTTGTTTTTAATAAAGTGTTGAGAACACTTACCCCAAAGTGGAATCATGCAGCCATTATTATTAAGGAAAGTAAATATTTATCTACTCTTGAGTCTGATAATTTGATAGGATACCTTATGTCTCATGAGGAGAGGCTAGGGGAAACTATTACTACAGTTGATAAAAAGGCATTTTCTTCTAAAGCTACAATTTCAAAGGATGATGGAGAAAGCTCAAGTGGACATGGAAATGGACAAGGAAGAGGCCAAAATTATAATTCTTCAAGAGGAATAGGTGGTGTAAGAGGAGGAGCAGGAGATAGAGGCAGACGTAGAAATGATAAGAGGAATGTGCAATGTTACCATTGCAACAAGTATGGGCATTATGAGAGAGAATGTAGATAGAAGGTTGGAAACGAAAATAGGACAACTCATTATGGCGAAGAAGAGTCTACTGTTCAAAATATGGTCTTATCATAGAATAAGGCTTATAAGAATCTTCAAGAGACTTGGATACTTGATTCTGTTTGCTCTAATCATATGATAGGAAATGGGAACTTCTTGCTTCCATGGATGAGTCCTTCAAGTCCAAGATCAAATTTGGAGATGACAAGGCTTTGGAGGTGGCTGCAAAAGGTGTAATGAAAGTGAACACAAAAGAAGGCAAGAAACATGTTCATGATATCTATTACACATCAAATTTGAAACATAATTTCTTAAATGTAGGGCAGCTATGTGAAAAGAACTACATGGAAATATTTGATGATAAAGAATGCATCATCTATGATAAGAATAATAGCAATAGGATTGTTACAACAGTCCCTATGACCAGCAATAGGTTGTTTCCTTTAAATTTTGGAGGTCAAGAGAGAAACCTTGCTAATGTTGTTGTAGAATATAATATTTGGTTGTGGCATCTTAGATATAGCCACTTGAACTTCACTAGTTTGAAGTTATTAACTTCCCAAGATATGGTTTATGGGTTACCAAAAGTGCAAGAACATAAAAGTGATTGTGAGGGGTGTGCAATGGGTAAGCATGCAAGGTAGAATTTTCCTAAATGGAAAGCATGGAGGGCCTCATACTTACTCCGATTGATCCATTTTGATACTTTTGGGCCTATGCAAACCAAAATATTGGGTAGCAACTCTTACTCTCTTACATTTATTGATGATTTTCTAGAATGTGTTGGATGTATTTTTTGAAGCATAAGGATGAAGCATTTGATTGTTTCAAGGAATTTAAATATTTTTTTGAGAATCAAAGTGGCTATAGGGTTAAATATTTAAGGATAGAAAATGGTGGTGAATTCTATTCTAATGAGTTTAGAAAAATTTACAAGAATGTTGGCATTAAATGTAATTCACAACTTCCTACATGCCATAGTAGAATGGAGTGGCATAAAGGAAAAATAGGACAATTGTATAGATGGCAAGAAGTATGATGTAAAATAAGAGACTTACCAATAATTATTGGGTTGATGAAGTCCATACAATAGTATACATATTGAATAGGAGTCCCACTAGCTCATTGGAGAAGATGACTCCTTATGAGGTATGGTATGAAAATAAAACCAATGTTAAACACTTCAAAGTTTTTGGTTTTTTTGACTATGCACATGTGGTTGATGAACATAGAAAGAAGCTTGATCCGAAGAGTGAAGCATGTATAACTCACAAAGTGGTGGTGTCTAGAGATGTGAATTTTTATGAAGGGGGATTATATGGTCATCAAAAACTTTATGTTAATGATAGCAACAGTGGTGGAAGTTCTTCTAATGTGAAACCCAGTTCTTCTAATGTGCAGACTAGTTTAAAATTAGTCCCACCAACAAGCTCTTCAAACAGTCCCAAACAAAACAGTTCTATTTTCTCTTCAAGTGATGATTCTCTAAACATATTTTCAAATGTTATGAAGATAAAAATGGGGAAACAGACACTTCAAATTCATCCTACTACTCAGGTTTTGGACAACAACTTCCATAGAAGACTTACTAGAAGCTAATCTCAAGAAATTGACCAAGTTGTTCAAAGGCTTGAGAAGATACACATGTTTGGTGATGAATATGAAGGTGAGCCAAAAGGAGATTTTTTTAATTGTGCTTTGATGACTATTTCTGATTTTAAACCTTTTTGTTATGAAGAAGCTTGTACTAATTGTGTTTGGATGCAAGCAATGTAGGAGGAGATTAATTCCATTGAGAAGAATGACATTTGGGATCTTGTAGAACTACTAGAGGGAAAGAAACATGTGGGTTCTAAGTGAATCTATAATACTAACAGTGATGGCATCATTTAAAGACACAAGGCTAGATTTGTAGCTAAAGGATTCACATAAATGTATGGAATTTACTATGAAGAAAATTTTGCTCTTGTATCTAGACAAGAAACAATATGGATGGTACTTGCTTTGGCTGCCCAAAAGTAGTGGACTATAATCACTTAGATGCAAAATGTGCCTTCTCAAATGGGTACTTAGATGAGGAAGTGTATGTACAACAACCTCAAGGTTTTGAGGTGAAAGGTAAAGAAGAATATGTCTACAAGTTGAATGAGGTATTGTATGGAACAAGCACCTAGAGCATGGTACTCTAGGATTGATGGATACTTTTAGTAGAGTGGATTCAAGAGAAGCAAAAGTGAACCTACCCTATACTTCAATAAATAAGGTAATGATATTTTGCTTGTTTTTTTTCTTTATGTTGATGATTTTATTTATATGGGTAGTAGTTCCAAGTTGAAAGATGAATTTAAGGTTGCCATGATGAGTGAGTTTGAAATGAAGGATTTAGGATTGATGCACTATTTTATTGGTATGGAGGTGCATCAAAGTAAGGATAAAATCCACATTTTTCAAACTAAATATGCCAAGGATATGTTGAAAAAATATGGCATGGATAGTTGCAAACCAGTCCCTACTCCCATTGCTCATGGTGAATTGCTATGCAAATATGATGGGACTAAAAAGGTTAATGTGACCAATTATAGGAGCATTATTGGGAGCTTGATGTTTCTCACAAATACCAGAACAGATATTGCATATGCTATCTCACTTGTTTCTAGGTATATAAGTGAGCCATCGTTATTGCATTTGAAGACTGCAAAGTGAATTTTGAGGTATGTTAAAAGTATTATTGACTTTGGCATACATTACTATCCTACTTAAGAGATGGATCTAGTTGGTTTCAGTGACTCAGATTGGGGAAACAACTTGTATGACCAGAAGTCTACATTTGGTAATTATTTTTCTCTTGGATCTGGGCTAATCACTTGGAGCTCAAGAAAGTAAGAATCAGTAGCACTCTCTTCAATAGAGATTGAATACATTGCTATCACTTTAGATAGTGCTCAGGCCTTATAGCTCAGGAAACTGTTAGAGGAGATAGGTGAGAAACCAAGTGGTCCTACTATAATTTTTTGTGATAATTTTAGTGCCATAAAATTGGAAAAGAACCCTATCCACCATAGAATATCTAAGCATTTTGATATGAAGTACCATTTCATTCGTGATATTGTGGAAAATAAATTAGTTTATTTGAGGTATTGCAACACCCATGATTAGTTGGCTAATATTTTCACTAAAGGTGTTTCTAAAGCTCAATTTCTTAAACTGAGAAATAGTCTTGTGATCCCTTTCAGCATCAAGGAGGAGAATGTTGGAAAATGATGCTGAAATATGTGCATTTTTAGATTAGAAGGCACAAGAGAATACATAACCACTCTGTAATAGTTTTGTACAAGTGTAGGTGTAGGAATATTGCAGTTGTAACAATCTTGAACTGTGTTGGCAATTTTGGGTATCTTGAGTACATTGCCTTTGTCTAAGTTTAATTGTTGTCATTGATGTCAAGGAGCTATTGGTAGTTGTTGTTTTTGATGTCAAGGAGTTCTTGGAGCAATTTGTTTTTATGTCTAAGGATGTGTTTTGATGAAGGTTTCAGCTGGTCAGTAAGTCTCCAAGAAAATCAGAGTAGCCCAGTTGCCAAAAATCTAGAAAAAGATAAGTTAGAAAAAGTTTGCAGGCTGCTGGAAAAACTGTCGTGATTTCGCGACATGTTTGAGGAGAGAGAAAGTTTGGCCAAAACTGTCATGATTTCGTGACATGCAGGAAGGCAGAGGCAAAGCGGGCAAAAGTGTCATGATTTCGTGACATGCAGGAAGGCAGAGGCAGAACGGGCAAAACTGTCACGATTTCGCGACAAGTTTCGAAGAAGTTGTACGGATGCAAAAACTGTCGCGATTTCATGACAAGTTGAGTTGGCAGTGTTGAGTTGCAGGAAGTGTCACGATTTCGTGACAAGTTTTGAAGAAGTTGTACGGATGCAGAAAGTGTCACGATTTCGTGACAAGTTGAGTTGGCAAGCTTGTAGTTGGCAAAAGCGTCGCGATTTTGCGACATGTTGAGTTTCAATTGGCAGTTGGCAAAAGCGTCACGATTTCGTGACATGTTCCAGTTTCACGAGCAGTTGGCAAGAAAGAGCTTAAGGCAGCAAAAGCGTCATGATTTCGTGACATGTTTCATTTTCGCTAGTGCAAACCAAGAAAAGGATGAAGAAGCAAGAGGTGTCACGATTTCGTGACAGAGTTGCTGATGACGTCAGCAAAAGGCAAAGGTGTCACGATTTCATGACAATAGCGGAGAAGAAGGCTTTGAAGTCCAGAGCATCATGATTTCGTGACAAGAATCATGATGACGTCAACAAGAGGCAAAGGTGTCATGATTTCACGATAGTAGAGAAGGTTTGAAGAGGGCGATCAGAGAGGAGAAGAAGGCTTTGAAGTCCAGAGCATCATGATTTCACGACAAGAATCATGATGACGTCAGCAAGAGGCAAAGGTGTCATGATTTCATGACAACAACGGAGAAGAAGGCTTTGAAGTCTAGAGCGTCACGATTTCGCGACAAGATTTACGATGACGTCAGCAAAGGCTGTAGTGTCGCGATTTCACGACAACAAACCAAAGAAGGTGTACGACAGTCAAAGGCGTAGCGATATCGTGACATGTTTGAGTTTCGCATGAGAACAGCTACAGAACAGCAGAGGCGGTTAAAGCCGACGAAGTTAACCTTTGTCGATGAAGTGTAAGGTTTTACAACCGACGTGTTTGGAGATTGAACAGCCGACTAAAGAACAAGATTTCATCTTGAGATTGTGAGTATTAAAGGAAGATTGTTTGAGCAATTTTGTGCATCGATCGAAGTGTGCATTCGAAGTGAGGCGTTCACAAAGTTAGTGCGACTAGTGAGGTTCGATCATCGAAAAAGCAGAGAGCGAAGTTCGACTACAGCATTAGAGTGGATTTCGTTGAATCTTCTAAGTGTCAAAGACTATGCTGTTGTTCATGAGAAGACTGTGCGAAAAGTATGATGTTGTGGTTGCACATAGGCGCATAAGTTGCTGTGCATTCGAATGCTGTAGTGTTTGCGAAGATTATGTAAAGGGTGGAATTTGATCTAAGGACAACTGTGATTGCGACTGTGTTCACGCAGTCTATGTAAAAGAAAGCAAAGTGCGCGAAGTAGATGCTGTTGTAATTGCGAACGGTTGTGAAGGACAAACGGTGATCAAGTGCTACTGTAATTTGAGAAGATAGTGTCGTTGTAATTTGAGAAGATAGGCGAATTTGAATACTGCTATCGTAGTTGCGCAGGCAGTGAAAAGTTGTTTTCAACCAAGTGCAGAAAGGAACAGAGGAAGAGGACAATTGTGCTAGACCGAAGGACTATGTTTGGTATAGAAAAGAGGACCAGCTTTGCAGTAACAGAGTTGAGGACAGAGATCTCCAGCCAGAGCAGGGAAGACAGGTGTCTTCTGTGGACAGAATTCCACTTGCTAAGGGCAGAGGAGGTAGAGGTCTTCTAGAGGATCACTAGCAAAGCAGAATTAGGGGAAGGTGTCTCCTTTGAGCTGAGGCTCATAAAATTTGTAATCGGGAAGGATTCCCAGAGGTTTTGATATAATTTTTAGAGGAAAGTTTTATCCGTGGAGTAACCCACCTTGGGTGAACCACGTTAAAATGGGTCTTTTATGTGTAATGCTTTCTGTCTTGTTTAATGTTATGTTGATGCCACTGCTATCTGAAATTAAAATTATTAAATGGTTTAGTCTTATACTGTTCACCCCCCCCTCTCAGTATAAGTTCATGTTCTTCAATTGGTATCAGAGCAGGTCTCTCCAGAAAAAGCCTAACAGCTTGGAGAAGGATCTAACGGAGGAACATATAAATTCAGAAAAGGTTGAATTCGATCTCAAGAATGAATTCTTCTTGGCCTTACGAAAGCTTGAGAAACTCAGGGAAGAGAATTCTGTCCTTAAGCAGCATTACCAAGAAAAAGAGATAGCAAGATCAGAATTGGCTCAACGTGTTATAGATTTCAAAATTCTAGCTGAAGAAGGGAAGAGGATTGAACAAGTTCTAATAGAGGTTCTAAAAGGAAAGGTAGCTGATTGTGAGAAACTAGAAGGAGAGATTATGTCTCTTAGAGTGAAGTTAGAACAGTCATCTCTCAGACAGAATTTTTCGTGTGAAAAGAAGGATGGCATCACCTTGCATGAAACAGGGTCTTCAAGCAAAGACAATCTTCATTCTGAAGAGCAATGGATTCCAGTTGATCGCAAGAAGAACAAACTTCCAGGGCATCAAAACAGGTTACATAATACCTTCCATGGATATTGTTTTTCCTATAAAAAATTTGGTCACATAGCTATGCATTGCAATAAATATCTGAAGAGTCGTAGTAAGGAAAATGTTAACTCATTTGCACCTCTTATGAATAAAAATATCATGTGTTACAAGTGCAAGAATTTTGGGCATATAGCAAGGATGTGCGCTTTGGATAAATTTAGTTTTGAGTTCTCAAAAAGGAGGAATGAGATAAAATCTAAGTCAATGATAGTTCAAACTGCTTTTCATGCTCAAGACAAAGTAGAAAAATGGTATCTTGATAGTGGTTGTTCAAAACATATGACTGGAGAAAAAGAAAAAATTTTGTCTTTAAAAGAAGCAAACAGAGGAACAGTCAATTTTGGAGATAACAGGTCCGCAAAGATCTGTGGTAAAGGGACTCTTAGTTTGGATGGGAAATCCAAAATAGAAAACGTGCTTTATGTAGAAGGGCTAAGACATAATTTGCTTAGTGTGAGTCAACTTTGTGATCAAGGGCACATAGTATCTTTCTTTTCAGATAGATGTGAGATAAGTAAAGAATTAAATGGAAAACTTATTGCTAGGGCTACAAGGACTCCAAACAATCTTTACATGCTGAGTGAGATAAAAAGAGAAAAATGCTTTCTAACTCAAGAAGATGAGAGTTGGTTGTGGCATAAAAGATTGGGACATTTGAGTTTTGATAATCTGGTCAGTATTAGTAACAAGGAAGCAGTTAGAGACTTGCCCAGAATAAAAAGGCCCCAAAACATCATTTGCGGTCCTTGTCAACATGGTAAACAGACCAGAACCAGCTTCAAATTGAAAGGGTATACATCTTCCAAACCCTTGGATCTTATTTATACTGATTTGTGTGGCCCCACCGAACTCGGAGCATTCAGGGAGATAACTATTTCATGTTGTTTATAGATGATTACTCAAGAATGACTTGGGTTACTTTTCTCAAAGAAAAATCTGAAGCTTTTGAAAAATTTAAAGTTTTTAAAGAAATGATTGAAAATGAGACTGACAAGAGAATCAAATGCTTAAGATCAGATAGAGGAGGAGAGTTCACTTCAAATGAATTTGTGGAATATTGTGAACAACATGGAATTAAAAGAGAATATTCAGCAGCAAGAACTCCTCAACAAAATGGAGTAGTTGAAAGAAAAAATAGAACTGTTGAAAATATGGCTAGAGCAATGTTAAATGAGTCAAATATTTCAGATGGTTTTTGGAGAGAAGCAGTAAATACAACAGTTCACATCATTACCAGGGCTCAACTCAGAGTCAATCATCATAAAACTCCCTATGAGCTGTGGAAAGGAAGACCAGCTACAGTTAAACACTTCAAAGTGTTCGGGAGTAAGTGCTTCATCAGAAGGGAAGATCAAAATCTGGGTAAGTTTGATCCTAGATGTGATGAGGGAATTTTTCTTGGATATTCCAACAAAAGTAAGGCCTACAGATGCTTCAACAAAAGAACTCATACCGTTGTAGAAAGCATAAATGTAACAATAGATGAAAAGACAGGGATAAGAGAACCAGTCAAGGAACTCAATGATGAAATCTGTCAAGAAGAATTCAGAGAAGTGTCAGATGAAGAAGAGGAAAGACAACAACTGCTTCCCAAAACTCCTTCATGGTATGTTCAGAAACATCATCCCAAAGACTTGATCATTGGTGATCCAAATAGCAGGCAAACAAGAAGAAGAGTCATTCCTTCACATGAATCTGCTAATGTTTCATTGTTATCTCAGATTGAGCCAAAAAATTTCAGTGAAGCATGTACAGATGATTTTTGGGTAAAAGCAATGGATGAAGAGCTAAATCAAATAGAAAAAAGTGAAACCTGGGATTTGGTTCCAAGACCTAAGAACAAGAATGTCATTGGCACAAAATGGGTTTTCAGAAATAAACTTAATGAGGATGGAAAGATTGTCAGGAACAAAGCCAGGTTAGTCTGTAAAGGATATGCTCAAGTCGAAGGTGTTGATTTCGAAGAGACGTTTGTGCCTGTTGCACGTCTTGAAGCGATCAGAATGTTTTTGGCCCTATCTAGTTTCAAATCTTTCAAAGTGTTTCAAATGGATGTAAAGTCTGCATTTCTAAATGGGGTGTTGGATGAAGAAGTCTATATAGAATAGCCAGAAGGTGTGTCTCTTTCAGAACAGCCAGACTATGTGTGTAAATTGAAAAAGGCATTGTACGGGTTAAAGCAAGCACCCAGGGCTTGGTACTCAAGACTTGACGGGTATCTTTATGAACAAGGATTCAGGAAAGGCATGGCAGATTGCAACTTGTACATTAAGAATAAAGGTGATGATATGATTATCGTAGTTGTTTATGTCGATGACATTATTTTTGGGGGAAATAATACTCAGATGTGCAAAGTTTTTGCTAACACCATGCAAAAGGAATTCGAGATGTCTATGATTGGAGAGCTGTCATTCTTTTTAGGACTACAGATTGCGCAATCAAAAAATGGTATATTTCTCTCTCAAGAAAAGTATATCAAAGAGATGTTAAAAAAATTTGGGATGATGGACAGTAAACCTGTATGTACTCCAATGATTACAGGGTGCAATCTGAGTAAGGATGATAAATCTCCAGCAGCAGATCAAAAATTGTACAGATCTATGATTGGCAGTTTACTATATAGTACAGCTACCAGACCGGATATCATGCAGGCCGTTGGATTAGTAGCAAGATTTCAGGCAGCTCCAAAAGAATCTCATGTTATAGCAGTCAAGAGGATATTCAGATATTTGAAGGGCACTGTGGATTTTGGGCTTTGGTATCCCAAAGGCGATGATTTCACCCTCACAGCCTATACAGATGCAGATTGGGCAGGCAGTATTGATGATAGAAAAAGCACTAGTGGTGGAGCATTCTTTCTGGGAAAGAGTCTGGTTTCTTGGCTGAGTAAGAAACAACCTTCTGTTTCCTTATCTACAGCAGAAGCAGAATACATAGCAGCAGTGGCTGGGTGCACTCAGGTTTTATGGATGAAAACAACTCTGGAGGATTTCAAAGTCAAGCATGAACAACCTATCCCTATTCTTTGTGATAATTCAAGTGCCATAAGTATTTCTAAAAATCTGGTAATGCACTCAAGGACGAAGCACATTTCTATCAAATATCATTTTTTAAGGGAAAAAGTGCAAGAGAAGCAGGTCAAGCTAGAATATGTACCCACTAAAGAGCAAATTGCAGATATCTTCACCAAACCCCTTCCAAGAGATACGTTTGAGTATCTAAGGGAGAAATTGGGAGTTGTACTTTTACCTCGAGGTTAGTCACCTCATCAGGAGGTGGGGGAGGGACTAAGCTAAGAGGCTCATTCTTAGTCCCAAGCCCCAAAGGTGACCCTTTGCCATTGATGACAAAGGGGGAGAGATTTAAGTAAGGGGGAGTGTTTTCAAGTGAAGAGGAAAGCTTCAAGTCAGGGGGAGCAAAACTTGAAGAGATTGATTTCAGTTTTGGCTCTTGAAAGATGTGTTTTTAATTAAGGGTTGCCATCAATGACAAAGGGGGAGATTGTTGGCAATTTTGGGTATCTTGAGTACATTGCCTTTGCCTAAGTTTAATTGTTGTCATTGATGTCAAGGAGCTATTGGTAGTTGTTGTTTTTGATGTCAAGGAGTTCTTGGAGCAATTTGTTTTTATGTCTAAGGATGTGTTTTGATGAAGGTTTCAGCTGGTCAGTAAGTCTCCAAGAAAATCAGAGTAGCCCAGTTGCCAAAAATCCAAAAAAAGATAAGTTAGAAAAAGTTTGCAGGCTGCTGGAAAAACTATCGCGATTTCACGACATGTTTGAGGAGAGAGAAAGTTTGGCCAAAACTATCATGATTTCATGACATGCAAGAAGGCAGAGGCAAAGCAGGCAAAAGTGTCATGATTTCACGACATGCAGGAAGGCAGAGGGAATGGGAAAAACTGTCATGATTTCGTGACAAGTTTCGAAGAAGTTGTACGGATGCAAAAACTGTCATGATTTCGCGACAAGTTGAGTTGGCAGTGTTGAGTTGCAGGAAGTGTCACGATTTCGTGACAAGTTTTGAAGAAGTTGTACGGATGCAGAAAGTGTCACGATTTCGTGACAAGTTGAGTTGGCAGCTTGAGTTGGCAAAAGCGTCGCGATTTCATGACATGTTCCAGTTTTGAGTAGTTGGCAAGAAAGAGCTTAAGGCAAAAGCATCATGATTTTGACATGTTTATTAGCAAAAGCGTCATGATTTCATGACATGTTTCATTTTCGCTAGTGCAAACCAAGAAAAGGATGAAGAAGCAAGAGGTGTCACGATTTCATGATAGAGTTGTTGATGATGTCAGCAAAAGGCAAAGGTGTCACGATTTCATGACAGTAGCGGAGAAGAAGGCTTTGAAGTCCAGAGCATCATGATTTCACGACAAGAATCATGATGACGTCAGCAAGAGGCAAAGGTGTCACGATTTCGCGATAGTAGTGGAGAAGAAGGCTTTGAAGTCCAGAGCATCACGATTTTGTGACAAGAATCATGATGACATCAGCAAGAGGCAAAGGTGTCACGATTTCATGCAATAGCAGCAGAGAAGAAGGCTTTGAAGTCTAGAGCATCACGATTTCATGACAAGATTTACGATGACGTCAGCAAAGGCTGTAGTGTCGCTATTTCGTGACAACAAACCAAAGAAGGTGTACGGCAGTCAAAGGCGTAGCGATATCGTGACATGTTTGAGTTTTGCACGAGAACAGCTATAGAACAGCAGAGGCGGTTAAAGCCGAAAGTTAACCTTTGTCGACGAAGTGTAAGGTTTTATAGCCGACGTGTTTGGAGATTGAACAGCTGACTAAAGAACAAGATTTCATCTTGAGATTGTGAGTATTAAAGGAAGACTGTTTGAGCAATTTTGTGCATCGATCGAAGTGTGCATTCGAAGTGAGGCGTTCACAAAGTTAGTGCGACTAGTGAGGTTCGATCATCGAAAAAGCAGAGAGCGAAGTTCGACTACAGCATTAGAGTGGATTTCATTGAATCTTCTAAGTATCAAAGACTGTGCTGCTATTCATGAGAAGACTGTGCGAAAAGTATGATGTTGTGGTTGCACATAGGCGCATAAGTTGTTGTGCGTTCGAATGCTGCAGTGTTTGCGAAGATTATGTAAAGGGTGGAATTTGATCTAAGGACAGCTGTGATTGCGACTGTGTTCATGCAGTCTGTGTAAAAGAAAGCAAAGTGCACGAAGTAGATGCTACTGTAATTGCGAATGGTTGTGAAGGACAAACGGTGATCAAGTGGCTGTAATTTGAGAAGATAGTGCTGCTATAATTTGAGAAGATAGTGCTGCTGTAATTTCAGAAGATTGTGTTGTTGTAGTTGCGTAGGCAGTGAAAAGTTGTTTTCAACCAAGTGCAGAAAGGAACAGAGGAAGAGGACAATTGTGCTAGACCGAAGGACTGTGTTTGGTACAGAAAAGAGGACCAACTTTGCAAGTAACAGAGTTGAGGACAGAGATCTCCAGCCAGAGCAAGGAAGACAGGTGTCTTCTATGGACATAATTCCACTTGCTAAGGGCGAAGGAGGTAGAGGTCTTCTAGAGGATCACTAGCAAAGCAGAATTAGGGGAAGGTGTCTCCTTTGAGCCGAGGCTCATAAACTTTGTAATCGGGAAGGATTCCCAGAGGTTTTGATATAATTTTTAGAGGAAAGTTTTATCCGTGGAGTAACCCACCTTGGGTGAACCACGTTAAAATGGGTCTTTTATGTGTAATGCTTTCTATCTTGTTTAATGTTATGTTGATGCCACTGCTATCTGAAATTAAAATTATTAAATGGTTTAGTCTTATACTGTTCACCCCCCCTCTCAGTATAAGTTCATGTTCTTCAAATCGTTACCTTATTTGTAACTGCCATAGATTATTTAGTTTTGAGTTCCAAGAGATATTAATATCATTACTATTACATTGTACAATTTTGGAGCGTGTGAAAACATGAATTGAAGGACAAAATCCGTATTTTCCAGCCTGCTACATTTTATTGTATGGTGCAATCCAGATTTTACAAAAAAGTCTAAACAACCTACTTTCGAGCTTAATATTTCTTTATGTTGCTCCGATTGTTGAATGTGATACACCGTTGGAAAGCTCTTACCAAGAAATTTCCATCCATATATCACATGCATCATTTCACATATGTTAAGCACTTCATATTCACCTCTAAAACATAGTTTTTAGTCTTTTCTACCCAAATTTCAGAATGCATTACAGAGCTCATAATTTTTTTGTATTTGGTATTTTTACATTAAATAATTTTTTTGAGTACCCATTATTGAGTATAATGTACCCTAAAATTTTCATGGAATTCTGAATACTTTTGGTTCTATCGATTTTATTGCTCTTGGAAAAAGTGTTGGGTCAAAAAACTTCACATATCACTCTAAGAGTTCATTGACGATGATACTACATGGCACGCTCATATTTATCAGTTGACCCTTATTTATGACCACCACGTTAATGCTCTTGAGCACCTCCGTGTTTATCAAGATCACCTTAAGTGAGCTTATGTTACAAAAGTCCATCTTAGGGATTTTAAAGTTGGAGATCTTGTGCTTAAATAAAATCAGAAAAATTCCAACTTATCGCTGCTCATGCGAGACAAATTTAGGGTAAACTAGTTAGGCTCATTCATCATCACACAGAAGATAGGGCCTGGGACATATAGGTTAGAATATCTTGAAGGTGTTGTAGAGCCTGAACCTCTCAACATACTTCACCTGTGGGCATTTCATGCATAAGGCCCAAATCAAAAATCTCCAAAGGCACCTAAGCCCTTTGGTCAACTAAAAAAAAAATACAAAAACAAAATAAAAATACAAGAAATTAATCAAAAACAACCAAAAACATTAGAAAATTGAAAAACACAAAAACATCACATCATCAATCACATTGCATTTCATCATGCATTTCTCATCATTACATTGATCTACTAGTTGCATTAGGCATATTCATTACTTTTCCATTAGGATATGTCATTCTTGCATTTCCACAAATAAGAACCATGCTTGTATGTCCTAAATAAATTAGCCTTATCTACCATCATCATTTATAGTTTTTCTTATAAGATTTTGCTTATTAAAGGGTCTTTGTAAGATAGGATAGATACCAGATGAATATAAGTAATGATGTTTATATGGACACTGACTATTTTATGCACACCTTTTAGTTTACAAAATATCATAGGGAAAACCCCCATATTTCAAACATCATATCATCCACATTCCCCTTTGTGAGTAATTGTGTTTTTCAACACAACCAGTAAGTTGTTATGGGTTGTTCACTAGGGTTTTTGATCATTCAGTCATTCCGAGTTTTCCTTTCATATTGTGAAGAAAGCTATCTTGATTTTTGAAGGTAGGGTCTTGCTTTGTTTGTACCTTGCATATATCAAAATTCTAACACAAAATCACACATTAAAATCCATTTTTAAACAAGGAATGATAAACCTACAACGTAGTCCTTAGAACCTTGAACAAAAAACTTTCCTTGCTTTTCCAATTATGTGCATGGTCTAGGATGTTGAGAATTGACAAAAGGACAAGCTCCCCCCTACCCAAAGCAATAAAATCCCTTTCTCCACAAAAAGAGCAAGTATCACCCCCCCAAATAAAAGTGGTTTTCTCCACTAAGGCAAATAAATCCCATTGTTCCTCACCAAAATTGAGCAAGAATACCAAATCAAAGAAATCAAAAAAAAGGGGTAATGAGCTTGAATCCCTAAAATCCTTAGTTATTCAAAAATAGTGGGATGATCTCCATTATATTAATAGGTTGAATAAAACCCACCTAGAAATGGAGGAGCCTTACACATGGTGATATTTACGTCACATTAGTGACCTTATTTTGTATAGACCAATGCCAGCTTATTCATGAGCTAGCTTCTAGTAGTTTGTATTGCCTAGTACTCAAGTCTAATTGCATCCAAAATCAGGAAAATTATGACCATAGGGTATCCTCATTATAGCAATGGGTTGAATAAAACTCACCTAGAAATTGGGTAGTCTTATGCGTTAGTAATTAAAATCACATGCACACATAGGGAAATTGAATATCTTGGTCTTCCTAGAATAATTTTATCTTTAAAAATCTTGTATAGTCAATATGCATCTTTTGACTGATTAACTAGGATGTTTGAGTCTCATGAAAACCATGTTGTTCCCCTATAACATCTTACTGGTCATATGGAATGGAATTGCTTCCCTTATCCACCAAATATGAATTAATTCCACTCAAAACCAATATACACAGACTCTAGAGATTGACACAATGAATCACAACATAAGTAACCAATAATAAATCAACGAAAAATGAAATAATGAAATTAAGTAAGCAAGCCTCTTAAGGAGGGCTAGTCCTCGCGACTAAGAGGGTAACCCTTTGCAAAAATATAGATGAATAAATTTTATAAGATACTAAAACTCTTGGATAGATAATCTACTAAATAGTGAAATTATATTTGGATAGCAACATAGCCGATGGCTATATTAATTTTGGAATGTAACATGGCTCCCCTCCTTGGAAAGCTTTGTCCTCAAAGCTAGAAATGTATGGAAAATACTTTCAGGTTCCCATGTAGCATATTCTTCCAGTAGGTCCTTCCATTTGACCAAAAATTCTTGGATGTGACGAGATCTTAGTATGTGTGTCCTACTATGTAAAATTGCTTTAGGTTGGAGATATATACGCCCTTCTTCATCGAGTACTGGTAATTCTGACTAAGATTGTACTTTCTAGCCAATCATCTTCTTAAGATATAAAACATGAAATACTGGATGTATATATGATGAGGGAGGCAACTCTATTTGATACACCACTTCTCCAATGCGATGCACAATTTTGTAAGGTCCATAAAATCGTGGAGCTAACTTTTGAATGGACTTGATATTCAATGACAATTGTTTGTAGGGCTACAAACGCAGGAACACCATATCACCAATATTGAATTGTCTTTCTAAATGGTGTGTGTCTTGTTGTTGCTTCATATGATTTTGTTCTTGGGTCAAATTGTCTTTGAGAATAGTGAGCATTGTTTGTCATTGTTGAAACCAATCATCTACTTGGGCCAATTTGGAAGATCCTGGTACACAATTTGCTATTGTTGGTGGCTCAATTCCATACAATGATTCAAAGGAATACATCTTGATGGAGTAATGGTACAAAGTGTTGTACCACCATTCTACCAAGGAAAACCACTGACTCCATTGATATTGTTTATCCTAAACAAAACATCTTAGGTAGGTACCCAAACATTTGTTAACTACCTTTGTTTGGCCATATGTTTGTGGATGGTATGCGGAGGACATATTTAATTTGGTACCACTAAGTCAAAATAATTCTTTCCAAAAATTGCTAGTAAATATGGGATCCCGATCACTTACAATATTTTTTTGCATCTATTCAACTTGAAAATTGAGTCCATATATACCTTAGCCACTTTACTTGCTGAAAATGGATACTGTAGAGCCTAAAATTGAACATATTTGAAGAGGCAATCAATACCATGAAAATTATTGTTTTGCCTTATGACTTAGGAAGACCTTCAATAAAATCCATGGAAATGTGTTCCCATTGGCAATCTGGAATGGGTAATGGTTGAAGAAACCCTAGTGATTTAACTGTTTCACCCTTATTGCATTGGCATACTTCACATTTAGCCACCCATTTTTTGACATCTACTTTTAGTCCTTTCCAACAAAAATATTGTTTAATTCCCATATAAGTTTTCAAAAAACTTGAATGTCCTACTGACAGAGAAGCATGTGACTCATCTAGAATCCTTGATTTGATTGTCGAAGTGTGTGGAATGTAAATGTGATTCTTCCTTCTAAATATCTTGTCTTCATAGAAGAAAAGAGGGTGCTTGGATGAGCCCAATGACAAATCTTGAATTATTTGAGCAGTTTTGCTATTGGTCAACCATTCTTCCTGTATCCGAGATACTCATTGAGAACAAGGACCTAAAATAGCATTAATAACCACTTCATCTTCATATTTTCTAGATAATGCATTTGCTACCATGTTTTATTTCCCTTTCTTGTACTCGATAATAAAATCATATCCCAACATTTTTGTTAACCACTATTTTTGTTATGGATAATAAAATCATTGTTCTAGAATATTCTTGAGACTACTATGATCAATTTTTAAAATGAAACAACTACTAATTAAGTAGTGTCTCCATTTTTCCACTACATGTAGGATAGCCAATATTTATTTTTCATATGTAGATCTTCCCAAATTATTTCCTGAAAGTTATTTACTTTCGAATACCAAGGGATGACCTTCCTGCATTAATACTACCCCAATATCTATTCTTGAAGCATCACATTCGATTGTGAATGGTTTGTGAAAATCTAGAGTTGCAAAAACTAGAGTAGTACATATTGCCTCTTTGAGAGCCTTGAAGGCTCGAGTGGATGCTTCCAAAAAATTAAAAGCATTATTTTTTGTAATATTTATGAGAGGAGCTACAATTTTTCCACAGTTACACATAAACTTGCAATAATAGCCATTAAGACCTAGAAAACCACGAATTTTCTTGATAGTTTTAGGTAAGGGCCAATATTGAATTACATTTATCATAATGGGATCCACTTTAACCCCTTCCTAAGAAACTATATGACCCAGAAACTCAACTTATTGAATTCCAAAAGAACATTTAAGGCATTTGAAAAACAAATTTTCCTTGTGTAGTATATGAATAACCCTTCCCACATGCAACAAATGATCATTCCATGATTTACTATATATGAGAATGTCATCGAAGAAGACTAGGACAAATTTGCGGAGGAATGGATGAAACACATGGTTCATGAGACTTTGGAATGTAGATGGGGCATTAGTGAGACCAAAAGGCATGACCAGGAATTCATAGTGACCTTCATGGGTACAAAAAGTTATTTTGAAAATATCTTCATCTCTAACCCTAATTTGGTGAAGCCCCAAACATAAGTCCAGTTTTGTAAAAAAATTTACAACATGTAGTTCATATAATAAATCATCAATGACAATTGTAGGGAATTCATATTTGATGGTGATTTTGTTAAGAGGATGAAAATCCAGACACATGCACCAAGAATTGTCTTTGCGATGGGCCAAAACTACTAGTGAAGAATAGGGGCTAGTATTGTGATGGATGAATCCATGTTCTAATAGTTCTTGGACAATTTTATCAATTTCTATTTTTTGAGGTCGGGGATATAGATAAGGAAATCCATTAGGAGGAAAACTTCCTAGAACAAGGTGTATGGCATGGCCATGGGATATTTTGGGAGGTAGTCCCTTTGTTTCTTGGAAGACCTCATCATAGTTGGCCACAAATGTTTTGTAGATCTTCTGATTGGATTTTTGGTATATCTTGTCCTTTCATTTCCATACAATTAATTTGAGCAATGAATTTGTAACTACATTTTATTAATATTTTTTCCATGTTGTGTGAACTTACTATCTTCGATGGAGGTGTTGGAATTCGTTGGAGGCAAATGGTCTTTCCATTTTCTTTCCATTCAACAAAGCGCTACTTGTAATTAAAACCGATCGTGGTTTCTATTTGTTCTAACCATGCGACTTCCAATATAACTTCTAAATTCCCTAAATCCATAACAAAAAGAGGACCATGCCAAGTATAACTTCCCATTTGTAATAAAATTAAAGATGTTTTACCTATACATTGAGCACTACCCCCATTTGTAGTTATAACTTGAAATTTATCTTGATTGGAGGAGTTGATGTGCAAGTTTAATGCCCTGGAAATCTTTGCATCAATAAAGTTGTGAGTGCTTCCTAAATCAATTAGTACAGTTACCTTCCTTTGTCGAATGAAACCTGCTACCTTGATTGTATGGTGAGTTGATAACCCCATAAGGGCATGTACTAAAATTGCCATAGTATCTTCCTCAAATTTGACCTCTTTGTGTTCAATTTGGTCTTTGTCTATGGGATAGTCAAGTGAGATACTCTCCTCTATTTCTTCATCATCCCTATCATAATATTCAATTTGAAAGTTCTATCATGGTACACATGTATAATATTTTTTATGGTGATTGTGATATTTATAATAGAAATATCTTGATGGTTGATCGTTTTTATGAAAATATTTGTTGCGATATTGAGGTCGACCATATGAATCATGTCATGTTGATGTCCCCATTTGCACCTTCTTCTCATCCAACTTGGAAATCCTTATAAAATAATCTATAGAGGATGGATCTTGTAGATCTAATTCAACTTTAATATTCTCTTTCAATCCATTTCTAAAAGCAGCTACCACTGCATTGATTTGTAAATTTCTTGCATAGGAAAGCAAGCTACTTAATTCTAAGATATAATCCATTACTGATCTTGTTTGCTTAAGTGATAACAACCGCACCATGTAAGAATATGAGGATCCTTCATAAAATATGTTAAGAAAATATTTGGTGAAATCATCCCAGTAGATGGTGTTTCCCTTCTCATGTTTGAGCCATACAAACCATTGATAAGCTTCAATACCTAGTTTGGAAGTAGCAAAAGGAACTTTTTTGGAATATAGAATTTGGTAAAAGTTTAAAATGCCTTCCATTTTGGCTATCCACCCACATGGATCATGACCCTCAAATGTGGGAATATCAATGCATGGAAAATTGATCCCATTAGGTCCTCTTGGTTGTTGGTAAACTTCATCTCTATCTTGGTCCTCATTATGCCTTTGTCTATGGAAGTGATTTGGAGTAGGACCCCTTTGTTTTCCATAAACTTCTTCGTTGTTGATGTCCTCATAATTTCTCTATTCATTAAAGTAATTTTGGGGACTACCATTATGATATATTTGTTGTGCATAAACTTCTTCTCCATATTGCTCCTCAATGTTCTAGTGTCTATGGGGGTGATTTGGAGTGGGACGGTTTGGTTGGTTTTATTTTTCCACTAATTGGTACACCAATTTGGTCAATTGTTCTATGTTGTTTACTAATTTTTGCATAGTGTTGATATTGGGGTTTCATGTCCCCTCATGTGTGAGATTCTCATGGGAAGAAGTAGGAGAATGATTGGATGCCATAGTGTTAAGCAATGGATGATCAGGATCAAAACTATTGATTTGTAAAGGAGAAGAATAATGTGTACCTTTATTCCTTGGAGGTATTCTTTGTGACTTTAGGATCCCCTCGTTTGTGTTATCTAAAGTTAATAATAACCCATTTTGTCCTTTGGTCCACCTTACGCTCATACACTTTTCAAGAAGTCTTGTTTATAATTTTTTCTATGATTTCTACAAGAATTTGGCAAAAATTTGTTTTTCACTTCGAATGTCACTCCAACTGTGATGTGGATTGAATATCCCTTCTTGAGAATTTGAGGGCTACTCGACTAATTTTGAATTTGACACAACACCACTAATTTTGACACTTGACACACCAAATTGACACAACACTACCAATTTGATCCCCAATTGGACACAATACCATCGATTTGACACCCAATTTGACACAACTATCAATTTTAACATAGTGCCACCAATTTGACACTCAATTTGACATAGTACCACTGATTTGACACTGCAAATGACATGACCTGGCACAAAAATACACTACACGACACATGACGATACAAATAAGGTGTTACATGACATACAAATTTACGAGTAATGTGCTACATGACACCGATGACACCCTAGATGATAACACCCAAACAATTGTTTACTAGATAGAACAAGGATGACAGATGCTTACATGGACTTAGACAACCAAGGACATGATGGAAGGAAGTGAAATACATGACACTGGATCCAAACCATGAATTGGACTTGACACCA
Organism: Wollemia nobilis; assembly: GCA_028583015.1. NCBI lineage: Eukaryota > Viridiplantae > Streptophyta > Pinopsida > Araucariales > Araucariaceae > Wollemia > Wollemia nobilis. The sequence continues at coordinate 7,115,487 of JAQPPZ010002499.1, forward strand.
CAATGAATACGATACTAGACCTTGAAAAATGCACGACACGATAGTGAGAACATAATCAGCCATGACCACAAGGAACACATAGCAGTGAGGGGAACACCAGGTGATATGTATGATATGAGACCATGAGGGATGTGACTAGCAGGTGACAAGTAGGACTTTTTGCGCATGAGGCTAGGGTGGAATTCGTGTGACCGAAGTCACACCAATGTAGTTGCACTTTTCATTAAACCATTTTGCACCCAATACATGACAAATGTGGGATAATTATCTTGGATGCTTTTTAAAAATAAATATAACTAGCTCTAACCTTAGGTTTTGTGATTAATACTCACTTCTTATTGGCCCGATAGTTTCAATATGTAGCATTGTGGATTCTATGGCTTTTTTGCTATGAATTCGAGTGGGAGACAAAATGATTGGCAGTAATATCTTGGCTCACCTTCCTTGGATATCCCACACATAGGATTTAGCACTTGATTGTCTTAGAATTGTCTATTGGTTGGCCTGTGAACAACTTCAAGCAACTTGGTAAACTGCTACGTGCACATGTGAAGACCTGCCTACAACCGGTATGTGGTGATGCTAATCTATTACGAACGTAACACGTTTCCATTGCTCAGTGTTGGCATGCATGCTATTTTGGCTTATCCATAAAACTATTATGTCTGTGTTTTACGTCCATCCTGACTAGAATATAGATATCTAGTGCCTGTGATATGCCTACATTTATCTTGCACGTGGGCTACTCCTCCCTCCGAGATCACCTAGACTGATACCACATGGAAGGATATTACTTCCCTTGTCCAAAAAATATGAATTAATTCCACTCATAACCAATATACATAGACTCTAGAGATTGACACAATGAATCACATCAGAATTAACCAAGAATAAATCAGTGAAGAATGAAATAATGAAATTAAGTAATCAAGCCTCTTAAGGAGATCTGGTCCTCTCCATTAAGAGGGTAGCCTTTTGCAAAACTACAAATGAATAAATTTTATAAGATACTAAAACTCTTGGATAGCTAATCTACTAAATAATGAAATTATATTTGGATAGCAACATAGTCGACGTCTGTATTAATTTTAGAATGTAACATCATCCATCCATCATCTACATTTTCATCATCTTACATATGGTTGACTTTCAAATTTATGAATTTGGTGAAAAGGTCAATATTTTGATTGATGACTTTTATACATTTGTGGTGCTTACATTTAGGTTGTTTTGCATCTTAGATTCATTATATAAAACAAAAAAAAAAACAAAATAACAAAATCATCATCACAAAAATCCCCAAAGGCACTTAAGCCCTTTGGTCAAATCATCACAAAAGGTTCCAAATGTACCCACATTCCTTTGGTCAAAATTCATCCAAAAGCCCCAAAGGCACTTAAGCCCTTTGGTCAACACCAAAAAACTCCAAAGGTACTCATGTTCCTTTGGTCACAATCAAAAGTCTCCAAAGGAACCTAACCTCTTTGGTCACATAAAATCTAAAAAGTTTGAGTGAATCTCATACCTAGTAATTTACTCTATAAACATAGTGATTGTAGCGATTGGTTATCCATGCAATTTGGTAGGATGAGTAAATTACCATAAGATCACTCATCAAAAACACTAATAAATGGGTCAAATCAAGGTTGTACTAGGGCATGCACCCTATAAAATTTTGTAATGGTCCTAGCAAACCCAAATCAAATCATCTTGGTCAAGTGACTCGTTGCTTTCATCATTTTATCATTTCCTCATCAACTCGTCACTTGAGGGGGTAGTCAAACATCACAAAATTTATATTCAAATCAATAATAAAACACTCAATCATGTAAGTTGCATTCATTCAAGAATCATTGCCAAAGACAATCATGCCCTTCTTTCTTGGGGTAGATAACAAGTAAAAACTTAAATTAAACACATTACAGGATAGATGAACCTCTACCTATTTGGTATGCCTAAGTTCATGGCCTTGTGGACTAGATGAAGATCCACCCTTGTATGAAAGGTTTGTTAAAATCAAGTTCCTCAACCTGTCAAAAGAAATAATTTAAAAATACAATGTTCCTTCTATGATTGGGGTATCCAATATTGATCAAATCAGTGAAAATCATCAACTCTCAATTTGAATATAGGTCATATATTTTTACTTCATGTTATATTTTCACACAACACATCCTTAAATGGAGCATCTCTAGAAACCTAAAATAGGTCATGTTGAGGAGACTACCTATTTGGACTCCTTGAAGACCATGTGACCCACCTTGGGCAACCTTAGGGCTAAAAAAAATGGTCTTCACCACTCAAATAAGGATATTTTCCTTTGCAACCATGAATTCTCTACCCTAGAGCGGCCCCCAATCATGGCGACTCTACCCTAGAGCGGCCCCCAACTACGGTTGCTCTACCCTAGAGCGACCTCCAACCACAACCGCTCTACCCTGAAGCGGCCATGCCTAAAGTGGAACAGAAAAAAGAGAATCCATGCAGGGGCTAGTGGTACCAATTTCATGCATGCCTGAGCCCATTTTAGCATGCACGCATACCCCAAAATAGTGTTGCGTAGGTTAGGAGAGCCAAGTGGTATTGCATGGGATTTTAGGAAGAGCATGTTGGCCACCCCTCTCGTGCAAATATTCTTTGCCAATAATAGGTTCCTATCGAGGGATCTATAAATTGGCATTCACCCTCATTTGAAAATCTTGAAGTTTTAGAGTTTTCAAGCAATAAAGTGTTGCTAGAATTGAACCATAGACCTTCAAGTTTGTTTGTATTCTTCATCATTTTAGCATAGTTGCATTTTATTTTATGCATTTTATCATCATGTTTAAGTCATTTATCGTAGTTATTTACCTTTTCATCCACACATGTTATTAATGCTTTTGTGTTCTTTGTGTGTAGATCACATATTTTCTATAAGGAAAGAGGAGCGCAAGAGTTTAACATCATCACCACTTGTCGATGTTACAAATAAACCCTTTGCAGGATGGCTTGTGGATGTGAGAAGGTCATATAGTGCACCAAATTCTGTTAAAGAGGGTTAAACCTCTCAGATTTTGTATTCATTGTATAACATTATTGAAATCCCTTAATGGGATGTATTTGTAACCCATTTTGATTAAAACAAGTTATTTTTAATATAAAATGGATTCGATTTATCATTTACTTCTTTTATCATAGTTTGTTACATTGCATGCTTTTGTGTTCATTTTTTGCAATCATATAGTTTCAAGTTATTGTGCACTGGATTTTGAGAATTTCACTACCAAACCCACATCAAATCAACTATCCATACCCACACCACCATTAAAAAACCTTCATCCAAAACCCTAACCCAAGCCATCGAATAAACCACCATTGCATGGGAGAATTTAAGATATAAAAAATCAAGCAATCTTATCCCTTCTTAGCCAAAATTTGATCCAAAAGATCAAAATAAAAATAAAAAACACAAGTGAAACCAAGATGTACTCACATCATAAACAATGATTGGAATGGATCAAAAACCCTAAAATATCATGTCATGTCATGTATTTTCCAAGATAATTATAGAAGCTAATGGACAGTAACCATTTTTTATTGCAATACAAATCGTCTTATATATAGTAAAGAAAATAGCACAAAATAACATATAATAAAAAAGAGCAAAACATGAAGACTATACAAGAGATGTCATAGAACTGGCTTGGTTTGATTCATCCCTGGACAGAGGTATATATAGAAATTTTCATAACACATTATAGAATAGCCTAAACCCCCACCCCTTTATCCAAAATAAATTGAAGATTCCTCATAATCAATTGATAATAATATGGAGATAGAGGTATATATAGATTTTTTTAAAACACATTGTAGAATAGCCTAACCCCCCACCTGTTCCCCCAATCTAAATTTAAGATTCCTCATAATCATAACATAAGAGTATGGAGATAGGGAGAGACATTGAAACACCAAGATACATATGGAGAAACATAGAGAGCCAAAATTGTAAACACCATACTAAAAAATAATTTTACATTAATAGAGACGATATTATAAAATTTTGCATCATTACAAATAGCATAAGCAGGTATTTATAGACTGGCATGGTCTGTGGTAAACTCAACTCAATCACTTATTATAAAGCATCATTTTCATTATGCATAAGCAAGTTCAATTGTGTCCACTCATGAAAACCCAAAAATGAAAAACTACACATTTTGAATCCTAAGTTCTAAAAAAATTTAGCAAATAATATGACTACAATATGTACCCACTTTAGCACCAAGCCTTTGGAGACCAAATATAATAATATTAGAATTGAGCAGTCGCCTCATTATATCTCATCCAAGAATAAATTACCATCTCTTCGTGCCCACACCACCATTAAAAAACCTTCATCCAAAACCCTAACCTGAGCCATAGAACAAACCACCATTACACAAGAGAATTTAAGATATACAAAAGACAATCAATCCTATCCCTTCTCAGCTAAAATTTGACCCAAAAAATCAAAACAAAAATACAAAACATACGAAAAAACAATACTTAATCACCTCATAAACTATTATTGGAATGGATCAAAAACCCGAAAAGATCAAGAGCCAAAAAATAAGCAGTGGAGAATGCCCTATGAAACCTCAAAAATGAGTTTATCCGTAAAATGGGTGATCAAGAACCTACAAATGCTCTTCTATTTCCTCAAAAATTGTTGTGTTCTATGCCCTCTTGAAGGCCTCATCCCTCTCATTTGTTTTCAAGGAGAACAATAGAGAAGCTAGTTGAGGTAAATTAAAAATCCTTGACAAAAAGCACAAATAAATGATTTATCAAGGGTTTTTTGGTTTGGTGGGGTGTGTTTGGTGCATAGAAAAGTAGAAAAAAATAATTACCAAGGGTTTTTTGGTTTGATGTGATGGGTTTGGCATGTTGAAAGTGGAAATTTTTGTGTTTTAGTTGCCCTTTAAAAACTGCCCTCTTAGGTCACCCTAATATGACAATTTTTAACTAGCCTCTTAGGGCTAAGAGGGTGATTTTAAATCACCCTCTTAGGGAACCATAAGAGGGTGATTTATAACCGCCCTCTTATCCCTAAGAGGGTAGTTTAAAACCACCATATTAGGGTGACTCTTAGAGGGTGGTTACCCTACGAGGGTGATTTTAAACTGCCCTCTTAGGGTCTATTAGGATGGTTTTTTACAATGATAAAAAAAACACCTTATTTTAGCCATCGCTAAAGCCCTTTTTTGGTGTAGTGATCACATGGAATTTTGCAAAGCTATGGATGTAGTTTTCATAGAATGGAAGATCTTACACTCTTCAAAGTTTGCAAGCAAGGCTTCCTCAGATTATCAGGTTAAACATTATCGAGCAGTTGTTGAAAAAATATTCTTGTGTGGTAATCGCTCCTATATTTATAATCCAACCACTTACTTCCAAGGTGGACCAAATTCTAGAAGATTTACAATTTTTTTTGACAAATCAAAATGTAGATTTTGCTATACCATTAGAATTGCATCCATGTCGCTCCCATGACCCTATTATTCCATTGATACCTAGCAATGTACCACATAACATTAGGCCTTATTGATATCCCCATGCCCTTAAAAAAATAGAGAATTTAGTACAAGAATTTCTAAAAGTTTGAGTCATTCGGTCTAGTAATAGTCCTTACTCTTCTCCTATATTATTGGTGTGAAATAAATATGGGTCTTGGTGACTATGTATCAATTTTTGAGAGCTTAATAAGCTCACCATTAAGGTAAGTTCCCTATCCCTATTGTGGATGGGGTTATGTTTTTTTTCAAATTATATATTCACTTTGGGTACCATTAGATCAAATATTAAGGATGAAGATATTCCCAAAACCACATTTAGTCCCAAAAAAACATTTACATCATTGCACCTAGGAACTCTTCAACCCTTGCTTATTCCAGAATAGTCCTAGATAGATATTTCCATGGACTTTATTGAAGGTCTGCCTAAATCAAGAGGTAAATAAGTTATTTTAATGGTAGTGGAACATCTCACAAAGTATGCTCATTTTTTCCCTCTCTCCCATCCTTACACAACCTCCATAGTCATCCAAAATCTCCTTGATTCTAACTTTAGTCTTCATGGCATGCCCACCTCCATTGTGTTTGATCATGAACCTACCTTCACTAGTATTTTTTGGCAAGAATATTTCAATTTTCATGGAACTCAGCTCAAATTTAGTTCATATTACCATCCACAAACAAATGGTCAAACAAAGATTGTTAATAAATTATTGTAGACCTATCTTTTATTTTACCTTGGCTATGATCATCGTACATAGTGGGTGAAGTGGCTTCCCTTGGCTGAGTGGTGGTTAACACTTCTTATCACACTAGGACCAAGGTTACCCCTTTTGAAGTAGTTTATGGCCAGCCTCTGTCAACACCTTCATCCTATATTCTAGGAATCTCTAAAGTCCATGTTGTTGACACTACACTCCATCAACATGCTGAAGTCCTCCATAAATTGAAGTTGAATTTGGAACTGGCCTAGAATTGAATGTGCCAATGAGCTGGCCAACACCATATAGAACATGATTTGTAATTCTATGATATGGTCCTCATTTTCTTGCATTCATACAAATAGTCATCTCTCCAGCTTCATCAATGTCAAAATCTCACTATCAAATATTATGGTCCCTACCTGTTGGAATATATCATATTGTTTGGTTCTTTACTAATGTGCCATCATGGGTAAATTAGGAGTTTATTAGGACTTAAGTACTTTAATAAAGCAATGTAATAAATGCAATAGTGTTAGAATGTACAATGATGTAAATGTGCATGTAGTCCACATGTACTTAATTCATTAGAATAGAATAGTGAGGTGTCATAGGAATATTAAAGGCAACGAGTTCATCTCATTATAAATAGGCCTTCACTGAGTAGAAGATATAGAGGATTTTGGAGTGCATAGATAGAGTAGTAGTAGATACAATATAGATCTATTTTTACAAATATGGAGAGGTTGTGACCTCCATTTAATAGCATTGTATATTTTTATGATTTTTTATTAATGGTAATTTCTTGATTTATTTCAAAAGTTTTTTATCATATTTTCATGCATATTAGTTAGTCATTATCATAGTTACAACATTGCATGCTTATTTCCATACTTGTGGTTGCATTTCTTTTAATTTTATATCTTCAAAAGTTAATAGTGCTATCAAAGCACTAGGTAGATCAATAGAAAATAGAGAAGAGCCACAGCATAGATTGAGAGGAGATTGTAAATCTCATTTTCAAAAGTTCTAAAATTATATTTGGCTAGATTTTTTCATAGAGTTGCAAAAAAACTTGTGAAGACTAGAACTCAGCATTGCTTCACTAGATTGGCAATCCAACTAGTGAAGATTTTTTTATATAGATTTATAGAAATTTATTTTAACATTGCCTAATACTTTATTGCATAAGAAACGAGATTCAAAGAAATTTTGGACGCTCCCTACAAGAGCTAGGAACAATATCTTCTTTGGAATAAATCCAGTACTTGAAACAACAAGTTGGATATTGAGAAGATCTAGTGGCCAAGGAATCCACATTGAAGGTTGTAAATCAAGGAAGAGGTCCTAGAAAGGAGATATCATTGGAGGAAGAAGAGACTCTAGGAGAAGAAACTTTGTGAAGATTGGATATTGGTGATATTCATCAAAGATTAAAAACTTCACATTGAAGAAGACATCCATAGAAGGCCCCATTGAAGAACTTCCATAGTGGAATATTGAGGATAAGAAAAGACTAAAAAAAAGTTCTATTTCATGTTTCAGTAACAGTGGATTTAGGAGATCCAAGAAGGAGATAAAGTAAGGTCTCATTGAAGTATTTTTGAAGCTATAAGATTCAAGACCTTGGAAATGTCTCAAGAAGAAATAAAGAGAAGTCTTGGAGAGCCTCATTGAAGGAGTTCCTAGAAGAACTCATTGGAGAAATTTACTACCAAGGAAAAGCTCTTGATAGTAAATAAATTAGGACAATTGTCACCATCCAACAACAAGCCCAAGGGAGAAATATTTTACAAGAAGTTTGTCAAGTTTCAAAGTAGTTTGGAGAAGATCTCAATATTTTTATATTCTTGAGAAGAAGATCTAGTTTGAAGTTATAATTTGACAAGAGAAAGGAGATATAGAAACCACAAAATTTGAGATATTTGGGGTTTGTCATTGAAAGGTTCTTGAGTAATATATTAGCTGCAATTTGGAGGAGTTTCCTAACAAAAGTTTGAGATTCAAGGATAGCATTTCAGTGAAGGTTTTGATTGCTTTACAATCTGAATTTTTTAGATTTGAGGATATCAGGAAAGCAATAATTTGGGCAGCATTAGTAACTGCTAAGGTTTAAATTTCAAAGGTATATCCTAAAGTAGTATTGGAGCCACCAAATCATAATTTCGGGCAGCATATTAGTGGAGTGTTAAAGCTGCAAATAGGTGAGAAAAAGAGCTATTTGTGGAATAGCCTAGAATAGTTGCAATATCATCTAAAAAAAGGCAATATTCAGGTGATCCAAATAACCTTCATCATTATCATCTATAGAGGTATAAAGGTATGCAATAAAGGTTTAAAAGGTTCATTAGTTGAACTTTTATATTTGGTTTCTTATTAAATTTTATTGAGCACTAGTTTCAATATTTAAAATTTGCATAAATAGGTTTCTATTTGAAGTCTACAAGGTACCTGTAGAAGTTATTGTCTACTTGGGTCAAACATGCATAGAAAAATATAAGTTAGATATATTTCAATAAATATCATTATTCTATTGACTATTCTAATCAAAAGAAGACTCTACACATTTGCATATACTATAGTGCAAAAATTTATTAAAAAGCTTGGATTATTAAGTGCAAAAGTAACCAAGAAAGAAAAGTATTGCCAAGGGTTTGAAGGCAATATTGACTTTAGTTTATATCATCCTACAAATGAAGTTGAAGCCAACATTTTGAGAAGTCAAGAGAATTGGTTTAAGAGCACAAGGGGTAAACGTCTACACCATCCTATTATACGTTTGCATAGAAAATCATAAGAGCCATTCTAAAGAGCTCTAAAAATGAAGTATCTCCAAGTAAAGGGAGATAATTTTAGTAGCATCAACCTACGTTCATCACCCAAGAAATAACAAATATTACTTACAAGTACCTGACAACAAGAAAGGTGAAAGAAATAGCTAGAAGGTATAGCTATACTAAATACATGAAGTTGAATACATTTAGCATCAAAATAGCCTTTGGTGAAGATAAAATAAGGTACATAAGATAGCCTTTGGTGAAGGTAAAATAAGTTACATAAGATAGCCTTTGGTGAAGGCAAAGTGAGGTACACTTGATAGTTGGAAGCTTTTAGTGAAGGCATTGTAGGATAAACTTAGCAACATAAATCAAATGATACAAGCATCGTAGGGTTCTGTCCATGTAATAGAAGCGTTGGGAGTAGCATTGTTGGCACTAAGAGTAAGAATATTTTTACCCATGTAACTTGTACCAAATAAAGCATTACATTTAGCTAATATATACAACATGGAAGTCTTTACAAGTGGTAAAGAAAACTCAGGTAATTTGCACCATCTAGACAAGGAAGAGATACATCAAATTTACAATGTAAATCCTCCAAGTTTAATTTAGATTCAATAAGAAGTTACCCATCATTGAAACCATCACATACATCTATTTGGCACTCTTTAAGAGCATCTACTAGAAAAATGTTGAAAGAATCACCATCATTTCTCTCCAATAGAAACATTAGGAGAATAATGATCAATTGAAGCACTGGACTACTATCAAAACCTATAGTGAACGAGTGTTAAGATAGCAAGGTGAGAGCATTTGTATAGCCAATGGAGTTAGGGAAAAGTGGTGAAGGAATTATACCATGTAGAAGAAGGTATTTCATGAAAATAGTATAAATTCACCTCTACATCTAAGTTTCCTCAAGCGCTTAGCACAAAAGAATACCTGAATGTAGCATAATTTGTATAACGCTCTTGAATAAGTGTTAGTCATAGGTTTGAGGAATTGACGGTAACACAAAACTCTCTTAATGCCACTTGTATTTCATGTTGGAATAAGGTGCAGTAGAAATGTTTGGAAGGAGTTAGATAAAGCAAGTGCCACTTGGAACCATCCTTCCTACACTGTGTTCTAATTATATAGAAACACATCTTAAAAGAAGCACTTGTGCAATGCTTATAGAAGGGATGTCAATTCAAATATAATAGAGCAAAATTAAGGTAGCATTAAAGAGTCTATAGCACACATAGATCAATGAGTGATCAAGCATTTTAGTTTACCTATCGAAGAAGAAGTTCATAGGTAGAAATACCTATGTTTAAGGGCAATCTATCTAGTTGAATTAGAGTGCACATGTCAGCATAGAGACATCAAAAAGAAGCACGTTCGTCGATTGAAGAGAAGAGCGTAGGGCTACTTGTGAACATTGGATAAGGCATGCAATTCAGTGATGAAGGAGTGAGAGTTTTACATAGCATCTCAGAGTTGATAAGGAGTCACCTGCCATCAATTTTTAGGAGTTCAAGTTGATTATAGGTAACTTGCAAGTTTGAATTAAGCATTGGAAAGGTAAGAGTTATATTGCAAGTTTATTAAGGTTAAAATCAACTAAACCTTATACTCTAGAGAAATTGAATGATAGGAGTAATAAGGTGTTAATTTCTAGAAAGCATTTTGATTATCTTGAGAAGGAAGTAGAAAATAGAAGCATTAAAATCTTTATTATTATTGCTTCAAACATTTGCAAACCATAAACAAGGAGACATAAGGTTAGTGAAATCTAATTTGCAAATATTTAGTCTTTCTAAATTTCTAACTTGGGAGATACAAGGAATCCTACTCCAAATTGAAATTGTAGAAATATAGAAACTTTATTATACAAAGGTAAAGTCAAACTCTAGATTCATTTAAAAGTTGGAAGATTGATTTTATCAGTCTTACTCAAAATTCAAGAGACAAAGAGAATCTAACTTAACTATCTTGAAGATATTGAGAATTTCTATCTAATTGCATCTTTGAGCTTTCTTCAAGGAAAATAGTTGTTTTAAAGAGTTGAACATTATATTAAACTTATCATCTCATTATTAGGGAGACAAAAGGAATTCAACTCAAACCTAGAAAGCTAAGCATACTATCACAAAAGGATATTTTTACAAAACTTGAAAATTGAAAAGTTTTTTTTTCAATATTGATTCTACAAATTGAAAGATATTAATTAGTCATATTATCAACCACTAGGGATTCATAAGGTTGGCAACTTCAAATATTATAAAACTTGAATCAAAATTATTCTTCAGAGACAAGAAATTCTAATCAAAGTTTGGTCATATTGATAAAAGAAATACTACAATTTTTTGAGAGTATGGATAGATTATCAAAAGGGAAATTTCATAACAATATTCACTACAAAAGGATTCAAGATATGAATCCATCCAATATATCATATCAAATATGCAAAATCACTTCAAACCAAAAAAAAATCACAAGTCAAATTGAAACAGATATTTGGAATATTGATTCTGGTGCAAGTCATCATATGACAAGAAACTTACAATGGTTTGATTGCCTTGAAGTCACTACCAATTACAAATTGAAAATTGCATATGGTAAATTCTATCATATACATGGATATGGATGTGTAACTCCTAGTAAATCATTTCCAAATTTTTTGCTACATAATGTAATGTATGTTCTTGGATTATCATCTAATCTTATTTCAGTAGAAAATCTAGTAGAGAGCAAAAGGATAATTGATTTTAGATACTCAAATGGAATCAATAGGTGTCTCATCATGAATCAAGATGATATAGAATCCATTGGATCAGTCCACAAAAATATATATGTACTATATACAATTGGAACCTCACAAGATGTTGTATTCCAAAACAATACTAATATCTTTTATGAGAAACATATTGTAAAAAATGAAGAACCAACATATCATAAAGACAAAAAAGAACTAGAAGATTCAAAATTAGGAGGATGAGAGGTCAAAAAAACTATGCATTACTTGGCCATATACAAACTAAAGAAGAAGAAGGACCTGATCAAGATAAAGAATATCTAAAATATGAAGATCCATATTGAAGACTAAAGTCTTCAATACCCAAATAATGTAATACAGGGGGTGTTGGAATATATTACATTATTTGTTTCTTTACTAATGTACCATCATGGGTACATATTTAGATTAGGGTTTTTTAGACCTTAAGGACTTCATTAAAGCAATGTAATAAATGCACAAGTGTTAGAATGTGCAATGATGTAAATGTGCATGTAGTCCACATGTACATAAGTCATTAGAATAGAATAGTGAGGTGTCATAGGAATATTGAAGGTAAAGATTTGCATCTCATTATAAATAGGCCTTCATAGAGTAGAAGATAGAGAGGATTTTGGAGTGCATAGATAGAGTAGTAGTAGATACAATGTAGATCTATTTTTGCAAATATGGAGAGGTTGTGACCTCCATTGAATAGCATTGTATATTTTTATGAGATTTCATTAATGGCTATGTCTTGAGTTATTTTAGAAGTTTCTTATCATGCATATTAGTTATCCATTATATTTTTTTTTTGTTTTTTTTTTTTTTTTTGAAAGTGAAAAAACCCTTGCAGAGCCACCTTGGTCTAAGAGACCATGAACAGGGGGTTCTACACCATCAAAGTCACCTGGGGGTCGCACCCAACCCTGCCCACACCAACATTATTAATTGGATTTTCGATACCCAATTCAGCTTTTTGGTAGGGTGGATATTTGAACCTGAGACCTCCCTTGGAGGATTGCCCTATCCTCTCCAACTCACCTACAACACCTAGGTATTAGTTATCCATTATCATAGTTATAACATTGCATGCTTATTTCCATACTTGTGGTTGCATTTCCTTTAAGATTATAGCTTCAAAAGCTAACACTACCAAGTCTTACAGAGGATTGGTGCCACTACCTACAAATTGGCTATACCATCTACATCCAGGATTCATATTATCTTTGATGTATCCTCTCTCAAGAAGGTACTAGGAAATCATGTACAGATTCAATATACTTTACCTAAAATGGATGAACAAGATTCTATCTTGCTCGAGCCAGAAAAAATTTTGTAGTGTAGGACATGTACTCTTTGCAGCCATGTCATCATTGAGGTTCTTGTTCAGTGGTAAGGATTACATCCAAAATATGCTACGTGGGAATCCCCCAATAGCTACAACACTAGTTTTCTCATTTACAACTTTGAGGACAAAGCTTTTTTGAATATGAAGGACATGTTAAGACCCCATCCTAATACCATTTGTAATTCTCAATTGATTATTGTATGACCCACTTCCAATATGGGGATCCCTTTATAATGTTATTTTATAATATTTTGTAGTGGTATGTGGCAAGTAAGGTGCCCAAAAAAATGAGTGAATATCATTTAACTATTATCAAGAATGTAACCGCTAGTTGGTAGAAGATTCTAGCTTGAGTGACATTTTGCATGTAAGTCAACTCTTGAGCTTAGGGTCAAGGTGCATGAAGTTTATCCTTAAAAGACATAGGTCCATGTACAAATGTATCGTTTTCCAAATTAATGAAATATTGAAGGAGGTTGGTCCTCAAAGAAGCCTACAATTATGTGTTTATTGTGAGAGTATTTAATTTTGCCTTTACTTTCTGCATAATGATATTTTTTTATTGCATGAATTTTTATTTATTTAGGGATATTATAGAGTTTAAAAAATTGATCAATACAAATGTGTAGGATAATTTAAATATTATCTTCAAGTATACCAACTACAATATGAAACAACAAATTCTCCTAATGCCAAATCTATGGTTAAATGATTTAGTGATCATATTACTAACAAGTCAAAAGTGAAAGAATCAAATTTACTATAATATTACAAGTTTTTTTGGTTTGGTATACGTACAATTTATATTTAATGTCTTCTAAGTTATTTTTAAAATAACTACAGTTTTTGTTTTTAAATCTTATCACCTTGTACTTTTTACATTTAATTTGCATGTGTATTCATGGGCATATTATATATAGAGAGACTTGAAACTATTTTTAAACTATATAAGGTATAACAAGTATTCATTCAATTAGAAGTACAACCAACAGTAGTTTATTCACCTTTCAAGTAAGAGATCACACAAGTAATTATGGTTTTTTTTTTAAGAATATCAAATAGCAAAATATGATTTCATTATATAAGGTCAATTATACACTATTTTATTTATAGTCTATTTGATATATGGTTTTCTATTTGGCATATAAATGCAACCATCACTATTTGACAAAAATGGAAACCCTTTTCTCCACGTTAACTTTCTATCAATGCTTTATATCATGTCATCTTTCATTTTTCAAGTTATATTTTAGATTGGAATCATGCGATACTTACCTTTATGAGCATAACACATGCAATAAATTATCCTAATAAGGTAATAAATGAAGAGTTGATGTATTCTACTAATTGTGATAGCATATAGAGATATGTGAAAAAAAAGTATGTATATGTTTGAGTTAGTACTTTGTTCAATTTAATTATACATAGATTCACATATATACATGTATTAAGGTTACATGGTATAAATTATTTGTTTAGGGTGTGGTTAATAAACCAATATATTGCATGTGTAGGAGATGTGTTTGTAGTGATTACAAAACTTGACAATGCAGAGGATGTTGATTACTATTTACTAAGATTTATACAGGTCAAGTCAAAGTTACTTAGATCCTCGACATGATGATGAAGGAAATGATTTTGAAATGGGATCTCTTTCTTGAGGTAATTTTAATTTTTTTTGTATTATCTATTATAATATAATATGGTTTATATTTCAAACCATGTTTATATGTTTATAATTTTTATTTTATAAAGATCTAACAATTACTTTTGTTATAAAAATTTATGTAATTTTAAATATAGTGTGCATATTTTATTCATGTACAAATTATAAAAAAACCACATCATATTTGATGACTACATGCCCACGAACAAAGTACCATAATATAATCATAAAATAAGAACTAATATTCATTTGGTTCTATTTAGGGGAGGAAAAAGAGTAATATATAAAAATAAGCATTATTCATGGCATTTTCTCAACTAGTTAGATTCCTCAACTTTAAGGGTGGAGACCGAGGTTTAAATCTTGCCAAAAATAGATATGTGCTTAAATATCCAATTTATTGTAATACCATTGCGCGGTGATGATGTAATATGGGTGGGATCCATTTCAATCCCTTTTTTAAAAAGTAAATAATAAATAAGCATTGAGTGTATGAGAAGATGAGACATGTTGTTTCCATAAGGGATGACCCAAAATTTATTTTTTAGAATATAGAAATCAAGTCATATGTTATTGATTTACCATATACTTGGGTATTTTGATTTTGTTTCTTAGTGCAATTTTAAAATTTTGGTTTTACACATAATTGTCTTTTTGCATGATTGGTTTTACAAAAAAACATTAACCTGCAATAGTTTTAATTTTCATTATAATAGGTTTTGTAAAAGAAATGGGTTTGTATATTTTTTTTGTCATGTGTTAAAAGTTTTTTTTGTAGTTTATTTGCAATTGAACGAACTTTGTTTTATAATTTTTTTTTTTTTAAAGGATTTGCATCGAATATATCAAATAGGAGATAAAAAATAATAGGAAAGGAGAATAAGAAAATTGCTTAAGTGCTTAAATTTGCATCTGTATAATTTATTTGATTGCTCTAAAATAATATAATATGCCTACAATTTTAAATAGCATAAAAAGATGGTAAATTAAAGTGATGAAATAAGACATACAAAAATTGATGGGACATGTTATGCTTTTTTTTTTAAATTGATAGACTAATTATGCTTTTTGATAATGTCTTTTGTTTTTAGTTGATTTTACAAACTATGCTTGATTTTTTAAATACTTTATAGCATAATTAGTCTATCAATTTAAAAAAAAAAAGCATAACATGTCCCATCAATTTTTGTATGTCTTATTTCATCACTTTAATTTACCATCTTTTTATGCTATTTAAAATTGTAGGCATATTATATTATTTTAGAGCAATAAAATAAATTATGCAGATGCAAATTTAAGCATTTAAGCAATTTTCTTATTCTCCTTTCCTATTATTTTTTATCTCCTATTTGATATATTCGATGCAAATCCTTTCAATTTTCTTATTTGCAATTGAACAAACTTTGTTTTACAATGATGTGACATTAAATTCATGAAATAAAAAGACAAAAAAATATTATTAAGCATTTTAGTAATAAGAACTTAGATATTCTATACAAGATAAATACCCTGTGAGGTTATACCTATCTATATGTGGTTCTTAAATTGAAAGATTTAAAATCAATTAAAGTTCAAATGTTTATTTTTCAGTAATTTCCTTATATAATTCATGTTTATATATGTGTTTAAAATTGATGACATATTTTAAGATCTTAAAATGATATCATTTTTTCATGGACTCATATCCATGAAGCATAATATTTAGTATGCATATGTAGCTTCCTTTTTTATATATTAGTCTTTTCCTTGTGTGAACTACAATGGGTTCATTTATTTTTTTAAATTGTTACAATGTGCTTAACTTATGATAAAATATATGATTTTTTAATGATTTATTGTTACATAAATACAATATGAATTTTTGCAAGCACTACATAGTGCCTACGAAGATTATTACAATTTTTTTTAATCTTATTGGATCTCAACTGCTTCAAAATAGTTTCTACATTTATTGGTTTAACTCTTATTTCTCATCTTGTTATGAAAAAATTTAAATGCTCCAAAAAAAATATGGTGCATGCATGTTCTTCCCATGGAAATAAATAACCATATGTACAAATACATAATTAAAAGAAATGTTAAGCATTTAAATAATATAATTTCATTAATTTCAATTGATATTTGAAATTGAAAATGAGATAATTAACACATTAAAAATAAATTTAAGTATTGATATTTGAAATTATAAATGAGATAATTAACTCATTAAAAATGAATGTAAGTATTGATCTTTGAAATTATAAATGAAATTTCATTATAGAACTAGTTAAAGGCACGTCCAAGCAATTTAAATATCCAACTCATAAAATTATAAATGGCATTCATCGTAATAATTTAGTGCATTAATTCAGCCTTTGTAGCGCAAGTGGAGAAGGTGAAACTGACCTCATTGAATGGGACATCCACTATTCAAACCTCTATGATATAAAGGAAGACACAAACAAATATCTTATGGCTTCCCTCTAGATAGTGGTATACCTGAATGGGACGACATTATTGGCCACCTAAAAGCGTCTCTCAAGTTTTCTTTCTAACCTAAAAGATTTGATTTTCATCGACTTACCTTAGGCTTCCTCATTTTAAAGGGAGGTGCAAAGAATATTTATGGGAGCCAGTGGTGGAAAGGGTGCAACACAAACTTATCAATTGGAAAGGAGCTCTATTAAGCCAGGTAGGTAAGGATATTTTGGTGAAATTTACACTTCAATGTATATCAGTTTACTTTATGTCCTTGTTCAAGATCTCAGGTAAAATAGTGCAGAAGATTGAGCAAGCTCAAAAGTCCTTCTTGTGGTCTGGGTCGAAGGAGAAGAAGAGATTCTACTTAGTAGCATGGGACTAGATCTGTAGTAGAAGGGAGTTTGAAGGCATGGGCCTAAGAGGGATGGACAAATGAATAATACCTTGGTTGCTAAACAAGGTTGGTGTTTGATCCAAAATGAATAGGTTGATTGTGTTAGTATTATAAAAGTAAAATATCTAAATAATGGGGAGGAGTTCCTATTGGATGACATCCCAAACTCTCGATCGACATTTTGGCTTAGTATATGTAATTCCAAGAGTAGTATTAGAAAGGGAGGAATATGGAATGTGGGTAATGGCCATCTAATTGATTTTTGATCAAATTCCTAGCTGATGGACCAACCATTGACATCAGTCCCAAAATTGGCAATGGTTGAAGACATTTGCAGATGTACCTTTGGTTCTAAGGTTGAATATTATATCAAAACTATAAATCATAGGAAGATATGAAGATTTTTATTTAGTCCTAACTTATCTCCAGCTCGAGAAAATGACCTTTATGAAGATTTTGGACCTCCTAAAGTTCTAAGTCATCAAATCTACTGATGAAGCTGATAATATTTTTGGAAGGCAAAAAGTTCGGGAGTATTTTCTATGAAATTGACATATTTCCTTCTAGAGGACCTTGGCCCTCCTTTGGTTTCTAAGCAGATTGGTTTGGTGGAAGGGATTAACCCCTAAGGTTAATATTTTTCTATGGCTTGCTATATAGAATAAAATATTGACCATAGATAATTTGTAATCTCAAGGTATGATTATTTTGAATTGGTGTTACCTCTATGGCTTGGATGTTGAGTCGGTACAACATGTCTTTATTTTGTGCCCATTCTCTAAGGATGTTTTCTTCTCCTTTTTTAATTTGATTGGTGTCTTTTGGGTATACCCCTTTCAAATGTCTAATCTTTTATACCAATGGGACCCTCCTCTCTTCGATTTCTTCAGTTCTAGATATTTAGGCTCACATCATGTGGTGTATTTGGAAGGAAAGGAATTTGAGGGCTTTTAAAAATAAAGCCAATTTAGCCCTCTCTATATGTGCCAAGATCATTGTAGCAATAGTGGAGAAAGTCTCTACCATCTCTTTGGACTTAGGTTTCTTTTTTGAGGAATTAGCTCTGGAGCGTACTTTGGGGTTTAAAACATTTATGAGGTCTACTGCCCATTTGGATTCATGATCGAGAAGATAGAGTTCCTAGGAACCACCCCCTGCAGACTGGAATAAACTTCATTTCTATGGGTCTTCCAAGGGTAACCCATGAGAGGTAGGTGTGGGTGGTTTAATTTGGAATAGTAGCAATGAACTCCTTCTTGCCTTTTTTGAGAAGCTAGGACCTCAATTGAGTCATTTTGTTGAAGCTCATGCTCTCTTCCAAGGGATTTCTCTATTGAGTGGCTTTGATTAGAGTAAGGTCATCATTGAGGTGATTCCCTTAGTATCATCAATCTAGTGAAAGGCTCTCAAACTCTTAGCCTTTCTATCACTATTATGATTTTTGAGGCAAAAAGAATCCTTCAGGCCTTTGAGAATGTGGTTGTCAAGCACATGTACAGGGAAGGTAATAAATTGGTTGATTTCATGGTAAATTTGGGGTTGATCCAGGATGGACTAACTATTTGAAGAGAGGATTTTTTGTTAGGTATCATTGATTCAAAGACTAGAAGTTTGTTTCTTTAGGCCTCTTTGTAATTCCCTCAGGCTGGGGAGGTTTTGCTTGACCTGTTCTTGTCTTGAAGTCGGAGATGTTGTTGATAGACTACACATTTCCCCCAAGTTCAATCTTTCAAATATTTTGAAATTCCTCACTTGTAGCACCATCTTTTTGGTGGGTCCCTTATCTCATGGGTGGCATAAGTTGTTTTGCACGCTAGTGAGATTCACTAGGTTTTATAATGGTCAGGGGCCTATTTTTAATGGGTATTTTTTAGTATTTTCTATTTTTGTTTCATTTGTTATTAGTGCTTGGGTGTCTCTATGTGGGTTGATTTATATGGATTATGGAGGTTCGTTGTAGGTCGTCTAGTCTTCATTCTACCTGTTTGTTTTTTTTTTTATCCGCCCTGGTGGTGATTGTGTTGGTTTTCCCTGTATGGGTTGTGAATGTTGATCTATTTTTAGCTTGTTAACATCCTTCTCTCTAATAAAATGTTAGTTGTTTCTTTTATAATAAGATTTAGATGTTCCTTTTGTAATAAGTTTTGGGAATCCTTTCAAAATCCCTTCTTTCAACTAATCACAAAAAAATTAAAATGAAATAATTCATAAATATAGGAATTAGATATACATAAAAATATATATTAAATTATAAATAGTTCATCTCTAAAATGTATACATTACATCATTGCCGTATAGTTTTGCAAAAGGAACGCATGATTCAAATGTCATTCTTCGCATAATTGCAATCGAGCACATACTGTTCTCAAACAGCCATACACTACAATCCCTCTGTTATTTTACGATCTAATATACAAATACAAAGGCCGTCGCAGCCCTAATGACACAGTCTTTTCTCTCCGCAAAACAATAGAGGCTCCTGCCCCTTTCGCTTTCCCAAATGTTCGTGTGCTTCGCAATGATTATTGTCCTCCTCCGGAAAATGGTTTAACGTCGAGGAGGAGGACCGACTTAAATCAACACCAAACACCATTATACCAGAGGTGACAGCATATGTTTTCTCTGGCAAATTAAAAAATTCCAGCGGCGACAATTTCTTGTCGTTTGACGCCGATTGCATTGACGACGACGGTTGTAGTTGGAGATGGTAGGGAAAGGAGGACTTTGGTTGAGCAGCCGAGGGAATCGAACCTTGGCCGATGGTTGGATTGCAGACGGGAGTCAAGTGGCGATACCCCGCCAAGGCGTTAACGATCCGCGTGGGCCGGAGGAGACCACCGGCAGCTCCCGGTGCGCGCCCCTCCCTTGGAATGACATTGTGGGGCTTGCGGCGGAATCTGATGTAAAGCTGACCGGATCCCCCGGTGCTACGCTCGAAGGAAACGAAGTCCCCTGCCTGGAGGCGCTTGTCCGTCACGTAGCAGCTCCAGCCCTTGGTGAATACATAGCTCTTGCTGCTGTTCCAGAATGAGTAGCGGAAACGCCACGTTTTGGAGGCGCCGTCGTCGAAATTCAACAGGTTCCCCTTCCCGCTGGACGTGACGTCGAGGGGAAAATATTTCTCGGCCTGCTGTTTGGGGATCACCAGGCGGTTCAGCTTCCCCACGTCGCTCGGCGTTACGGCCTTCTCAAACAGGTGCTTCCGCGGAGAAGTCGCGTCGGCCGTAGCAAGGCTCGAACCCGCGACCTCGGGATCGATGGCAACGTTGTCGTTTTTTTGGGACTGCTCGAGCTCGACTTCGTAGGTGAGCTTTCTGAGCATGTCGACGATATCGGCCTTGGAATGGCGGCGGAGAAAGAGGACCTCCGGGTGGAAGTCGTCGAAGGGGGTGAAGTTAGTGACAGCGTCGCGTCCCCTGAATTTGAAAGCGGCCCTGTCGTAAGTCCTCGCCGCCTCTTCTTCCGTGTTAAAGGTCCCCAGCCAGACTCTCTTGTGCTTCTCGTAAATCTGCGCCCCCCACCGCCTGTTGGGCTGCGGCACCACGCCTTTGTATTGCGACGATGGTAGCTTCGAGATTTTCCTGCTGATCTTATCTGCAACGCTCTTACTGTTATTCTCCCTATTGATGTCCGAGTCTGCGGTGACCACGCTACTGTTTCCGCTGCCCATTCGCTCCAGAGCCGATGATTTCACGAATGAAGGAATCCGTTTCCCAGGTGACGAGGTCGAATCCTCGGTCTTGCAGTCGCTTCCGACCTTGTCTCCGGTGGCGCATCTTTCTTCTTCATCACCAGTCCCCTCTAGTTTTTTTGTGCCTTGGTAATTAAGCTCATTGGAATTTTCGGAGCTCCCTACTTCTATTACGGAACAAAGGCTGCCTAAGCTTAGCCCCACGTTCGAACTCGAATTCACATTCCCGTGCCAGTCCTGAAAGAACATAGAAACGCCACTGGTCATTACCATATGGAAAAATGCACACAGAACTGAACACAGAAAGTAACATTAATTATTTCCTTATGCCTATGTCATTTCCTCCCGCGGCAGCAAAAACCCTAAAAAATAATCGACAATACATATATTTGCAGTCATTCTCGAACCTTCAGCAAGGGAGCGACAACGGGCGCAGACACAACGCCTACAGACATAACCTCTTCACAATCCATTCTCAGAAACCAGTGTGTGTTCCAAAAAGAGGAGGAAATTATAGCCTCGGAATGTATACAGGCAAGAAACGCTTGAACTCCACAGAACTTAGACTGCTCTGGTCTATGTACATTGTATACCCCTCAAAGGGGCGAAACAACGAATATATATATATAAAAATATATATTTTGGCTTCCCTGCCAACTCACCAGGAAACATGTCTACTCTGGAGAGCATCAAATTGGTCCACCCTAGACAGCGAGGAGTTTGGTTAGTTTGTATTTATTGTGGTGGCTTAACGGGTCAACACTAGCGGCGCAATTACTAGGTCTCCAGTAAACATATATACAATGTATATATCATACATATCATACATGGACAGACTTTCGTTGGAAGACCGTCTCCACAATTTGGAGGCTGGTGGACTTAACAATGATATGTTAAAACCGGTTGACGGGCTTACCACGGCACCGCCCAGTTTTTTGAGGTAAGCGGCTTGTCCACTTGGATGCCTTCTGCACAAAGAATTGGACTGTTCCTTGCTGGCGTTGTCATTAAAGTCCATTGCACCTGCCACATCGAATGAATGCGGAATAAAAACCAGAAACAAAAATACAAATCCCAGTCAGTTGGATCAAAGACATCATAATTCTGTCCAGCCTGTATTAGGCTATCCGTACATCTGTTGTTCTGTGGTTTTTGTTTTTTTGTTTTTTTTGGGTGTGTGGGTGTGGTACTTTTATGGAATAGATTGCGGTTTCTATTTCAAGTAAATTGGACATTCGATTGCTAATTTGAGTTCGATTACTCATTTGAGTGCAACATAGCGTATCTAATGTACGGTGGATTTGATTTGATGTAGACGTGTCGAATCTTTACCATTTACATTTACCTGGAGGCGTGAGTGTTGCTAACAAGCAGCGGCTCGCGATCTAACGAAAGTTACTGTTCCATTGTTTTGGTGCGTCACGCGTATAACATCGTGGCGTTTATTTCAAATATATATATAGATTATTAATTTTTTTTTAATTTTAAAATCTATGAAACACTTTAATTTGTTATATGGTATTTAAAGGGTTTGGCTGTTGCATGCGTAGCTACCCATGTTAATGAAAATACTTTAAATAAAGTAGCTCATACGTTTGCTTGTGCTCATTTATTCATAATTTTTTAAAAGGGTAGGGTAATTTTAGGTTATAGTTTTATAGTCGCATCATTATTGATGGACAAAAGTGTTATGGATTTCTTATTTTAAAAAACAAAAATAAAGAGTTATAGGTTTAATTTTAATATGTTTTTTATAATATTTTTAAATATAATGAAAATAATGGTATCAATGTTATTAATGATTATTTTTAATTAAATAGATTTTTTTTGAGTAATAT
The DNA here is from genome assembly GCA_028583015.1 of Wollemia nobilis. Taxonomy (NCBI): domain Eukaryota; kingdom Viridiplantae; phylum Streptophyta; class Pinopsida; order Araucariales; family Araucariaceae; genus Wollemia; species Wollemia nobilis. Next base: position 7,138,657 of record JAQPPZ010002499.1, read on the forward strand.
TTTTTATACATATTTGTCGTGGGGATTGAACCCGGGTCACATCACGGATAATGTAAGTGGCGTCCTTAGACCACCCCCAGGTAGATAAATAGATTAAATTATTATTATTATTATTATTATTATTATTATTATTTTATTTCTTTTTATTTTTTATTTTTATTTGTTGGTATATAGAAGCAATGGTTACAATCACGATTTTTAGTAACTACCAGCATAGTTGGTAGGGTTCAAACTATCTACGAAGGCTTCCAGGACTTCCACCGTCTCGGTACATGGTAACCCGACATGATATGGGGACCATCGGACGCACAGGGGTTGCACCGTCGTCATCAATCTGAGTGGTGGGATTGGAACATTATTATTATTATTATTATTATTATTATTATTATGTGTTGAAAAGAGCAACAATTGAGGCTTTGTTTCTTGTTCGAGAGGTCTAAGGTTTAAACTACGACATGTGCAAGTGTGTGAGGGGGTGGGTGTGTATGGTTGTGTGTTTGGTCCTATTGATAAGTTCAACTCTCACCCTTATGAGAGGTCGTTGTTAGGATGGAGATGCCCAACCTTGAGAGTTTCTCACACTAACTTAATAAATAAATATATATTTATTTATATTATGTCCCAATAGACAGCGCAATGGTTCGGGCTTTCAATCTTCTTAGAGAGGTTCAAATTTCAAACCACAACGTGTGTGGTGTTGGGTGTGTGATGGATGTGTGTTAAATTCCTTATTGATAGGCATAGATTTTTGCTTTACAAAGAGTCTTGTTTTGGAAGAGATTGCTCAACCATGTGCGTTGGTTATAAATATTTCTCACACTAACCAAATTATATATATATTATAATTTAATATTATCAATATCATATATGCATATACTTAATTTTTTTTTTGATAATATTTAAACTTAAATATTTATATTAAATATTTTCTTTAATTAAGTAAATTCAAGATAAATAAACATTGTTATTAACATATTTTTTTAATTTTAATTTAATATAATTTATTTTTTTATAACATAGCTAACTTTGAAAATTTGACTCTGAAATGATCATAATATTTATTTTATAAAAAATAGTATGGAGGATGTCCATTGCAATTTAGTGTTTCTAGAAAATCATAAAAAAATACTTAATGTAGAGAATGGTCTTTCCATTTTAGGGCTCCTAGAGAATCATAGAGAAGAAAATACTTTCAAGGTTATCTCTAATATTTTAGGTTCTTTAGGGTGGCATAAACATATATATCATTAGCCACATTATGAGGATGAAATGATTAGTGGAAATGAAAAAGGAAATGATCCTCAAAGCAAGGATAAAGAGTAAATAAAAATCAAAGGGATATTTATTTAGGAAAACAAACACAAATATTACAAATGTTAACAAGAAGTGGGTTTAAAACCATAAATAAGAACAAAAAGTGATAATGAAGGTGTATTTGAAATATTAAGGGTATGAATAATACCCTTATAATAGTTTTTATCAAATAAGTTGTTATTGTTGATTTCAATTTGATTTACAGAAACAAATAGGAGCAATTCATTCACTCAAATATTATACAAAAAGCATAAAAGGACAAAAATAAAAAGAATATAGGCACACAAATTACGGATGCCCTTGAGCACCAAATAATCTTTGTAATTTCCATAGATAAGGATCACTATATTTTGAGGCAATGGATGGAGTAGATGAGAGTATTTATACTAATACCAAAACTATAAAACATAATTTGTTAAGCTAACATAACAAGTATGATTTAGGTTAATTACAAGTTACAATTTAAATGTTTAACCACGGACCATAGGGCACACGTAAATAGCAATTGAATACCTCGTGCAATGAATGATCATATACTTATACAAAAGTATATTATACAATGTTATCCTTGGTCATAAGTCAAATTACACCTAAGGGAACAAGGAGAGAAGACATAAATGACAATAACATCTTCCCTTGATAATGGATGCTCTAGTGGGCCTCCATACTTGAGGAAGATTTATTTGAATCCCTCTCATAATTTAGAAGGTATGCTTATGTGAAGATACCCTTGCATGATAATATTATTAGGTTGGATCATAGTCACAGCAAATAATATCATATTCTCATGCACATATATAAATAACACCTCCTTTGTAACTTTATATGAGGAAGATAGCAAAAAATACTCCCTATTAAAAGTAACTTCAATCTTCTATAGCTGCATAAGGTAAGAATTGGAAACATGACCTTCCATTTTACAACACACTTGTCCTTATTTGAAGACTTTGACTTACCCTTGGTCTATCCAATTGTCATCAACAAAAGAGACTTTGAACGAAATAGTTTTTAAGAAGAGTCATCATTGTAACAACCCTAAAATCTAACCCATTTTTTTTAAGGATCAAGAATAATCAAACAATCTAGATAAATTTCATATAAGTTTTCTTCACATTTTGAGTTTCTAGATGTTGTTGAATCCCTCGGGTGGACAGGAGTGGCCAATATCCTATAACAGTTTTGGGGTTTACCTTGGACACCATCCATACAACTTAAAAGACACCTTTGAGTGGTGACCTCATTTCCTTTCTCTCTTTTGAAGGACATTTTGACCATAGTGTATAAGTTAACCCTATCTCATTTTGTTGAGATAAGGAATGCCAAATCCTAAACTAGTATCAATCGTTCTTTACTAGCATTTTAGGCATAAGCTTCTTATAGTTTTAGACACACACCTCTTTTAGTATAAAACTATTGAGCCATTAAATTATCATTTGAATAGCTTAATGGACGTGACTATCTTACATGGGACATATCCATTTGGACGTCCAATAGTCAATCAGGATTTTCAATAGCTACCTCACTAAATGACATCTCCTATAGAAATTCTCCCACAATCGTTCGTGTTCCTATGACTATCATTTATATGATATCTCTATCACATGGGTATCTCACTCTCTACTGGATAATCCATCACAAGGATTTAGTTACAATAATTCTAAGCTCACCATATCTAGGAGCACACTTCAAATATTTATTACCAAAGTACCTATTGTATCCCTAGGGATTGTCCCATCACATCTCCCTTAGATCTGGTCCTAACCTTAGGGGTCTAGTTAGGTTGACTTTCTATGGATAACAACCTCATAAGGAAGAATCCCCATACCCCAAGGCAGATCTAAGATATAACTTTATCCTTTTATTTCATTCATTCATATTTAAAATCCACAATTACATAATCCATATTCTATTGCAAGAAATAAAGAGATACTAAACATCTAACTTTCTTTACAATTTTACTTTCCATCAAAGCATAATAAATAAATCCATTTCTTCTTCATTTATAATTCATAGCAATAGATCAATAAATGCTAATAACAATTCCATAACAAGTTCTACAAAAGATACACAAAAGACACATCATGTATCCTGGGAACCCTTTTCGGGAGAAAACCCAACCTTAAAATGTCCATCTTTATTTTCATTGCAAGTCTATTAGTCAATCTACAAAAATGAATTCATTATTACTTTTTACCATATTTTCAATCTATTGCATAAGAATCTTCACAATTCTTATGTCCTTTCATTACAAGAATTTTGTAAATTCCTTTTTAAAAAGCAAGGGAACCCCATAATTCCCTCTCATAAAACGTCATTAATTCATCAATATCCTAATACTCAAGAGTCCCCTCCTTGAGTAATTTCTTACAAAAGGGTAATTTTAGAATCCCCATGAGTTTTTTTCTTTTTATTGGGACCTGTGCCCAACCATAATTCTTTTACATAAATAGATTTCTCTTTTCATAAAAAGAATACCAATTTCACATAAATATCCAAATATTCATATCACAAATAGCTCATAATTATATTCCATAAATCAAACCTAGCTATTCATTTTCAAATAAAATTAGTCCTTTCATAGAAACAATACTTTCTTCATCAACTCTTTTTCAAAGCATATCATAATTTCATTAAAGTAATATTAATCCTTTAATAAACCAAAGATATCAATAACTAAGAAGGATTTTCATTCTTTAAATCAATAAATTTATAAAAATAAACCCACCATCCTCCTTAACATTAAATATTAAGCATAATCTATAGACCATTCAAATATAAACCATAATAGATCAATTTCCAAAACATCTTGTTCCAAAATGAATCTATCAAGAATTAGAGATTCATAATAGATTAACTTCAATCTAATGATCATTTAAATACTTCACTAAAATGGAATTAATATTTAATCTACTAATCATTTATTTCTATTCCACATTAGATTATTCACCTTAAAATAAATTCATTTTTATTCATTAATTCATTTTCACCAAAAATGAATTATATTTAACCTGATGATCATTTACATATAATCCATATTAGGTTAATTCACAACATAAAAATTAAATTCCTTTTTTCCTAAAATGAGTTATCTTTATTCAGGAGACTCTATTAATTCATTAACCTGAGGATCATTTACTTATAATCCATATTAAGGTGCTCATAGAAATCAATGCACAATTTCCTCTACAGTGCTATCATTGTCTCACAACATAAGTTTTTTCAAGCTTAATTCATACAAAGTAATCTATACTAAAAACATTCATAATAACATTCTTCTTTTTATAGTTTCGAAGAAAATTCCTTAAGTTGATTATGAAGTAGAGTATATCTCTTTTGAGAACACCCGAATGCTCACTGGAAGGATGATCCTTTGTTACATCAATTCCTTCAAACTTTGAAATCTCTCTATTCTGTGTGATCCGTTGTAGCAAAAACAACCACCCCATTCCTTCCTTCCCAATAGGGTTTAAAATAAATCCCAAGAGGTTCGCTCAAAATAAATGAACTTCCAAACTACCCATTAAGATAGATTTTCTTTTAACTTTAAAGCTATTGCATTGTCATTTAATAAATGTTGTATTTTCATTTATTTCAATGCTCTAGCATATTAATAATAATGTTAATAAAGCAATATTAAACCTTCATAAAACACATTAGTAATGTCAACTTAACACCACCTAACATGTAAGTGCAGTAATAACATGACAAATTGCAAAGGCATAGACTATTTTCAAAACAGGTAAATCATTTGTCAGATCATTTTGACTATAATAAACATCATTTCTCAACCATATTATGGAGGTGTCTTATCTTGTAGACAAACATATCTATTAGTAACATATCTGTAGACACTAAAATCATGTCAATCCGATTAGACGACCAAGACATTGTCTAATCGACACCATATGGCCCCCTTGGGCAACCCTCAGAGGTTACATAGTGGTCCTAACCACTTTTGGGAGGTTCTACCCCACTTTTGGGAAGTTTTGGGCCATGTAGGCATGGTCGTCCCACCCTGGGATGGCCATAGTTCATGGTCATCCCACCCAGGGATGGCCACCAGCGGCCATCCCTGGGTGGGATGGCCATGGCCTTGGACCCTCAAAAAGTCAAAGGTGGGACAAATGGCACCCATAAACTACCATTTACCCCACCCATTCAAGCATGCCAGTGTGAGGGTGCATAACTCTCATGCCAAGTTGCAAATTGGAGGCCAAAAATGGAGATTCCTTCCCCCTCCAATGCATGGTAACCTTTGGGACAAATGGTGACACTTACCTCGCATGGCCTCGCATGCCCATTTGACCATATGCCCTCTTGGGCTATAAAGTGGATCAATTCCACCCAATTTTAGAGAGGAGTCTTTGCAATATTTCACCATGAAGTGCTACCGAGATTTATCCCCAATTTATTATGTGTTTTCCCTTGAGATCTCCATCGAGCGAAGGAGGTTTTCAAGTGATTCCAAAATATGCAATATATTTACAAAACTGATCCATTTGAGTGAATCAGGTCCCCAAATTTGATGAAAATACCCCTAGGAGTATTTTAGACCAAATCCCAGAGGAATTGGTGGTAAAAACCACCAGATTTGGTGGTCGTCCCACCCTAGGATGGCCCCCAAATTATGATAGTTAAATAAAAATAGTCCTAAATGGCTCACCCTATGATGGCCACAAATTGGGGAGCAATTTCTTTACTATTTTTACATAAATCAATTCTGGATTATATTATATGCCTTCTATTAAAATTTGGTGCAATTTAGAGTTGTTTTGCTTCTATTATCATGCTTTTTGTGATTTGTAGGTCTAAATGGCTCACCCTAGGATGACCATAAATATGAGCATAATTTTCTTACTATTTTTAATTAGATCATTTATAGAGCACATAATATGCATAGATCTAAGTTTTGGTAGCATTTGGAGCAATTTTGAATAATCTATTATATATTTCCTCTTTCAAGCTCATTGTTGCATGCACCTTCATGATTTCATCTTAATCCGCACATGCTACTAATCAATTTTAGTTTCTTGTGTGTAGATCTAGGTATCACAATGCATGAGGAAGGAGCAACAAGTTAGAACAATGATAGAACACATTGCAATGGCATCAAAAGCCCACTCTTCAATCGTGAGTGCGAGGAAGACACTACAAGCGCACCTTGGATTCTTGAAAGGATTTGATCCTTTGATTATTGTAATGAGTGTATCAATTGAGAGCCCTCAAGGGGACATTTTGTAACCACATATTTGAAATTTATATTAATATAAGGAGAACCACCCATTTCTTTCATATACTTGTCATTTTATGCTTGCTTGAAGTATCACTTTCATAGTGCTTAGATCAAGTAGAACAATAGATGCATCTCATTTACCCTTGCTAGGTGCACCATTTTTCTACTCTATAATGGTGATCATGGTGGGACCCTTATCCCATTTCATTTTTGCTAAGTTTTGACCCTATTTATATCCTTTGAAATGTTGTAGGTATTGGTCATTCTAGCCTAAAACGACCCCTGATTTCCTAATTGGAACACCCAGGGATAACCACAACAACCATCCCAGCTAAGGATGACCCCCAAATTTATAGTCATCCCACCCTAGGATGGCCACAAAATAGAGGGTTTTCTACTCAAATTTCTAAAAACAACAACATCTTAGGCTTTCAAGGTAAGTAACTAAACCTTTACTTTGCATTTTTACTATTCAAAAAAGCTTAAATTTGGTTTTTATTGCTTCCCTTGTTTTCTTGAAAGGTAGATTTCACTTTTCTATAATCACAAAAACAACAAAAAATAAAAAATAACTAAGTAGAAATGCATTTGTATGGTTTGATTGCTTGTGACCTACCTAATGGGTAGGTTACCATTTAGGACATGCATTTTGTAGGTTCAAATTTTATCTAATATTTCTGAAAGTGAAATATCATTTTATGCATTTAGTGAAGATTCATTGAGTGCTCTCTTATGTTTTTACTTTCTTTAAGTATAAAAGGAACCACACACACCACATCCCATTTTGAACATTAGTGAGTTGGATTTCATCACCAACCACTAATAGAGACCAACGATGGTGGGTTTCATCTCCACCCATTGGCTCAAATCCTACGAACCCTATTTTTGGCCAAGGCTAGCTCCAAGAACCATCATAGCCCATGGGATATAGCATATATTTCTCTTCAAAGAGGTATATCACTAACTACAAGTGAACTAGGTGAGGACTAGTAGGACCTATGCTCCCTGACTAAGTATGGGCTTCATCTCCATACTTTGGTGGGTTTACATGATCAAAATTTCATTATTAATTGTCGAGCTATGAGTATACAGGTGAAATCCTTTTAACAAAATAATATCATCCAACAAAAGCAAAACACGTGACAAAAGGTCTTCTTTGCAAACAACAAATCAAAACACACAAAATAGTTTTAGGGAACACACATAAATCTTTAAAAGAGATAAACACTTATCTTATTACATATTTCCATTCTTGTGTGTTGCATTATTAAAATTTGTAAAGGAGATAATCACCTAGGGTTTGGTAGGAAATAGCAATGGTGTGCACCCATAGCCAAGCCCATTCAAGGGTGGACACTATAGAGAGTAGACAAGGAGACACAAGTCATATCTGATTTAGCCCTAAGGACATGTTCATACCTCCTTGGTAGCCTCCTACTCACCCAAGTCCCAGAATAGCTAGTCAAGAACTTCACCTACAAGGGAGCCCTATGTGGGACACCCCTACAGGTTTTGATCCTAATCAGGGAACATACTCCCAATATTTAGACACTTCACATACCTTCTTTCAAGAATGGAAACCATGCATTGAGGTGCTAATAGATAGAGCAATACCATGCATTCACATGCCTGCTAGGTCTACCATACCCACCTATGGGCAAGATCAAGAGTACACACACTAGGCAGGGCCAAATGATCAAACTTCACCCTTAAACCACCCTAATAGGTTACAACAACCTAAGTACCAAGATGAGTATGATACTCATCACTCAAGGTGAGAAAACTCAGCCCTTCCCTTCCTCATCAATGAAGGAAGGCATGAGGAAATCTTTGATTATCCTCAAGTCCATTATGCTATGCAAGCATGATGTGCCTCTACGCCAGTTGAGTACAAAGATCACTTGTCTAGGACTGAACCTCAAGTGAACGTGACTACCCTCGATCGAGGGAAGCTCATAATCGATATTTTAGATCATCCTAAATGAGATAGGCCTCAAGGTGATACTACTAGGGCTCATAGGCCCCACATAGTAGAATAGATAAATCAAGTAGTCAAGAGATATGTTGAACGCCAAGTATAATTCAAGCAGCTTTAATAGGATAAAGAATGCTTGGACCACTAGCATCAATTAGAAAAGAAAATAATTGAACAACAAACCAATGAGCTATTTCAAAAGACCTTACATGAGAGGGTTCCTACCCCAAGTACCCATAGATAGGAGGTCCATCAGAGGTAACCTAATTTCAATCAAGATAGGCCTCCTAGGCCTAACCAAATGTTGCCTCCTCGACCTCCTAGGCCTAATCAGGACTTGCCTCCTAAGCCAAACATAGATCACCTTCCATAAGCACTTACCCCTCCTTATAGGCCAGTTCAAGAGACACCTTATGGGGCCTACACTGAGCATGAACCAGAAGTGGAATATCTTGAAGTACCTTATGGAGGTAGGGTGGATGAAATTCAACCACCATACAATAGGCTTGATATTCCTCACCCTCCCCCATAGGGTCAAAGCAAAGAAGAGGAGATCAAATCCTCTGATGCATACAAAGCATTGCTAGAATGCATGGAATCGATAGAGAACAAGACCTCTAGGTCTAGGGCTCAGAAGCCCACTTTGCATTAGATTCATAATCAACCACTTCACCCATCAGTACCTTCCCCTCCCTATCTAGAGCATTTCAAGATGCCCAAGCTAGATAAATTTAAAGGAGAGGAAGATGCATAGGAGCATGTCACCAGATTTTTGAATCACTACTTCTGCATCCAGGAAAATGATGCCTTACTTTTGAGGATATTTTTACTTACCCTCTCTAGCCCTACCATAGAATGGTACAATCAACTCCCAAAGTATAGCATCTACAACTTTGAGCAATTCATAGATGCATTCCTAGAATGCTTCACCTTCAACACTAAGCGAAAGGTGACTTTAACTGACCTCACAAGGTTAAAATAATATGATGATGAGTCAATCACAAACTATGGCAATAGGTGGTGAACACTTCTTTCTAAGCTACCATACTTACTCCCCATGTCTGAGTTGACTCAAATGTTTGCTAAGAGCTACTTGAAGCCAATTTCCTTATTGTTGCAACTCCAACAGTACCCAACTCTTGAAGATGCTCTAGCATAAGCTAGAATAATCGAAGACATTAAAATTCAAGAGGGAGAAATTGTGAAACCTCACAAGAAGGAATGGACTAAGAACACCAAGAACAATCTAATGCAACCAAAGCTGACAGTAGTCAACCAAGTTGCTATTAGTATTCTAGGGCCTGTGCAACCAATGCCACCTTAGAAGCCCAACTATCAAGCCACACCTAGAAACTACAACAAGAACAATCAAACAAATCAAGGGCAAAACCAACAACATCACCCTAAGCGATAATTTATGCCCATTGTTGAGTCCATGGACTCTTTATTTGAGTACCTCTATGTAGCTAAGGTAATTAATCTACCTGAAAGTTGACCTATAGATCCAAATGCACCAAAGCCCAAAGGATATCATGAAGACCTATACTACAAGTACCATAGGTAGAATGGGCATGACATGTAGATGTGCTACAGGTTCAAACACCTAGTACAAGACATGATTGATAGGAATGATCTTCAGGTCGATAACCCTATTGCAACAAACAATCAACAAATGGGTGTTTTTAAAGACCCATTGCCTACTCATGAGGAATAGGCAAAGCCAATACCACAAGTGAATGAGGTCCATCTAGCACCCCCTAAACAAGGGTTCATCAAAATGGTCAACATTATGACAAGGAATAAGCGTTACCCAAGTCAAGTCACACCACCTATAGCTTCAAGCGATATTCCTTCAACATCACAACCTCTACCACCTCTAGTGCAAAACCTTCCACCTCATCAATGGTCACAATAAAGAGTAAGCTTACTCAGATCTTGAAAACAACATTAACTTAGATTTCCATCTATGAGCTTATTCAATAATCTCCACCTCATCGAGAAGCTCTCATGGAGATCCTCAAGTCGATTGAGCTACAGCCCCAAGAGTCTAACTCCTTTAACAATTTTATGGGGCATGTTCAACAATGCACAAGAACTAATAATCACCTTTCATGAGGATGAACTCAAGCCAGTACCAAATGACATGGTGGATCCTCCCCTACACATCATCGCATGTGTAAATGGAACACCCTACAAGAGAGTTTTGATTGATACTAGTTCCTCCAACAATATCATCACCACAATTACTCTCAAACATCTAGGGCTTCCAACATCCCATATTATTGCATCCACATATACCCTCCAAGCATTTAATGATGCTATATGCTCAATAGTTGGTACCATAGTCTTACCTATTCAAGTGGGACAAAAGACCATACCAACATTGTGTCACATCTTGGAGGGTGAAATGGCCTACAATATCTTGTTAGGTAGACCCTAGATTAGGGACATGAAGTGTGTACCATCCATAGCTCACCAATGTTTGAAGTACACTTATGAAGGGCAAGTACATGTTGTCTCTACAGACCTTGAGCCCTTCAAATACTACAACTTGGTGCAACAAATCCCCGAGTCGACCTTACCATCAACCCATCTGGACTTCCAACCAAATACATCTAGCCAAGGTCTGACTCCTTCACTATCACCTTCCATTAATCCATCACCATATTCTTCCATACCATCCTCATCATCGACACCCCTAGATATACCTTCATCATCATTGAATCCTCCATAGAGGAACATGGGGAAAAGGCCTATTGATGAGATCCCTCCAACCATATCTACCATCTCCATAGAAGATATTCCTAGTCCAGTAGATGAGGAACCACCTCGTGAGGTAAACATTGAGTCAACTCAAGCCTCACTTCCATCTCATCCATATCTACCACCACAAGTCATAGTTCATCTAGCTACCACTAGTTTAGGAGAATACCTAGTTAGGAACATCACAACAACTCCTACCATTGAGACAGTGCAAAACATGGGTCGACCTCATCTTCCCATAGGTACCATTGTACCTCTAGGCTTACCTCCTAATCAAATAAATTTCATTTATGGGGGTCTTGACTATGGCATAGAACCATATCAATAGTAAGAAGAGGATGAAGAGCCCTTTTCTAAGGATATTAATTACATGTCCAATCCTAAATTTACCATGAGATATCTCCATATCTACAATTGGCATGGCTATGGTTTGGGGTTGTATGAGCAAGGTACTCACATTCCTTACCAACCACAATATCAAATGCCATATGATAAGTCTAGTTTAGGACACAACAAGCCTATGCCTCTTGATGTCCTCACTAATAGTTTAGAGTGCATGAGCCTAAACTATAGGGATGAGCTTGTACATGATCCCTACACCAATCCTAATCATGTCCATTATTTGGGGGATTACTTCCCTACATCCATGAGAGATCAAGAGATATCTCATGATTTCACCCAATCTTATAAAATAGGTGAAAGTTCACATACCCTTCCACATGATAGTGAGGAAGAAGATCAAGGTCCTCCCTATGAATGGACATCTGATGATGAGTCAGATTACGAAGTAGCATCTATCGAATCTTCTAGTTCACATGTGGAATATGCATGGATCATCCTATTGGATGATGAAGATGAGTTATATCTACATATGTTCCCATTACAACACCCTATATAGTGATAGTTTCTACCCATAGAAGAGCAAGCTCACCCACATCCACATCGACCACCTTTGATCATTTCCACTTCCACCACAACCACCTCCACAAGTCTTGTGACAACCTAATGTTAATAGACCCCATCAACCACCTAGAGGAGATCATCCATCCATCAACATGATTTCCATAGATCTTTTTGCCCCTACATGATCCAAATAACCCATCAAAGCCACTACACCTCGACTTGGAGGTAATCAAATTTGATCAAGGAGATTCTCCACCATCTCCTTTAGAGTATTGGCCTTGTGATGAGATGTTACAACCATTTCATTTCTCTCCAAGGTCTACTCAAGATGTCTTTCACACTGAGGTTGAACCAGAATTTCCAATCGATGACATAAACCCAGTTGATGACATTCATATGATCCCTACTCCACACCAGTTGGAAGAGGGGTCTCATATGTCAATTGAGCCAACAATTGATAGTGATATCAGCTCAGATCCTGAGAATCCTCAATTTATCAAGTTAGGGGAAGGCTTATCCCCCATTGAGCAAGCCGATTTCATAGCTCTTCTCAAAGAGAAGAAGGAAGCTTTTGCATGGTCATATAAAGACATGCTAAGACTAGATCCAAATCTAGTCATGCATAATCTTATGCTTGACCCAAATGCAAAACCAGTTAAGCAAAAGCTATACAAAATGCATCCAACAATAGCCTTAATGGTGAAATATGAGCTACAAAAGTTATTGGATGCCAAGTTCATTATATCAGTGGATTATCCACCATGGCTTTCCAATATGGTTCCTATCAAGAAGCCTGATGGGAGGATTCATATTTGCACCAACTTTCATGATCTAAACAAAGTGAGTCCTAAGGATGAATTCCTATTGCTGAACATTGATGCCCTAGTAGATGCCACAATAGGCCATGAGATGTTATCCCTAATGGATGGTTTCTTTGGATACAACCAAATTTATATTAATCTAGAAGACCAACTCAAAATAGTATTCACAATGCCTTGGGGGACATTTTGTTATAAGGTCATGCCTTTTAGCCTCAAAAATATTAGTGCTACCTACCAATGAGCTATGACTTACATCTTCCATGACTACATGCACAAAATTTTGGAAGATTACATGGATGACTTATTGGCTAAATATTTACTATGCCATGAGCATATCGATGTATTGCGCAAATTTCTTGATCACCTCATCGAACACAATGTTAGACTAAACCCCAAGAAGTGCATCTTTGATATCACATCTAGAAAACTCTTGGGATTCATAGTCTCTAAAAGAGGCATCGAAGTTGATCCAAAAAAATTCAAGGTAATCCTTGAGATGCCTCCCCCTACTACCATCAAGTAGCTGCATAGTCTGTAGGGTAAGGTCACATCTATCAAGTGCTTCATAGCACAGTTATCTGATAAGTGTCGACCCATGAACAAATTGTTACACAAGGGGGTCACATTCAATTGGGATGATGAGTGTCAAGCTACCTTTGATGAAATCAAACAATATCTAGCTTCACCACTAGTATTGGCTCCTCCTCGACCAAGAGTGTCATTCTATTTATACATCTCAGCTATTGAGCTTGCATTGGGCATCATGTTAGCCCAAAAGAATGAATTGCACAAAGAACAGGCTACTTACTATATTAGCCACACCTTGGTCAGTTATGAAATAAAATATGCATACATTGAGAAGCTATGCTTAGCAATGGTTTTCACCACCAAAAATCTATGCCATTACATGCTCAATCATACAATGTATGTAGTATCCAAAGAGAATCCATTGTGATATATGATGAGTCATACTTATCATAATAGTCACATGATGAAATGGATCATGTTGTTGATGGAATTTGACCTTAAATTCATCAGAAAAAAATCAATTAAAGGTCAGGTCATTATCGATCAACTCATAGAGGCTCCTCTCCAAGATGATCAACCTCTTAACATAGAGCTTCCCGATGATGGAGTCTTTCAAGTGTCAGAATCACCTGATCCTGAAGAGCCTGAATCATAGGATGACATGACTCTATTTTTTGATGGCTCTAAGTGTGAGCAAGGGGGTGGCATGAGAATTGTGTTTTTCACACCTCAAGGGGCTCCAATACCCCTATCTTTCAAACTTGATTTCCCATGCACCAACAATAATGTTGAGTATGAAGCTCTGCTCATAGGCCTTCAAATGACAATCACCATGAAAATAACTAAGCTCAACATTTTTGGTGATTCCTTGCTCATAGTGAACCAAGTCAAAGGAATATACCAATGCAAATGTCCAATATTGCAAGCCTACAAAGCCCTTGTGGATAAAATTCTAATAAAATTTGAATGGTATGACATCGAGGCACTCCCTCGATCATCTAACCATTTTGTGGATACAATGGCCTCCTTGGGGTCTTTAATCCCATAGAACCCTACTGATGATATAACAACCATTCAAGTCAAAATGCTATCACAATCTATGATTGAGCGTGAGAACATCCACTCCATGCCAGAAGTCCACATGATTCAAATTGAACCTTCTCATGAACGGTTCTCACAAATTCATAATCGCTTGAATAATACCGCTTGGGGGACTTTATTCCCTCAAACTCCTTTTGATAGTAGCACAATGCTATATTTACAAGTTCTCTCCCAATCAACATTCGCTAGGGATGAACTTCAAAAGGATCAAGCAATTCATGCAATTGAGGCTTCTTCAAATCAAGATTGGTCCACTCAAATAAAATATTACCTAAAGCTTGGTAATATCCCTTCTGGACTATCGCATGCCGCCAAATGAACTTTCAAACAAAAAGTGGTAAAGTATGTCTTACTTGGAGATATTTTGTATCATCGAAGCTATGAGGGTATCCTCCTTCATTGCTTAGAGCATCAAGAGTCAGTTTGGGTGATCGCCCAAGCACACGATGGTACATGTGGTGGCCATTTCAGTGGCATGGCCATCGCAAAGTGCATTCTTTACATGGGCTATTATTGGCCAACTTTAGAGTGGGATTGTTGTGCTTATGTTAAGAAGTGCACAAAGTGTCAACACCATGCTAATTTGACACATGCACCTTCTCAGGCCTTACAACCGATTCAATCGGTTTGGCCATTTTTGCAATGGGGGTTTGATTTAATTGGGAAAATCTCACCCTCTTCCTTAGGCCATCACACGTTCATCATTACGACCATAGAGTATTTCAAAAAATGGGTGGAAGCAATTCCCCTTACCACTACGATTGGACCTCGCATTATAGAGTTCATATTACATAATATCATCTATCATTTTGGTATTCCATCCAAAATCATTTTAGATAATGGGCCACCTTTCAAGAATAAATATGTGCAAGCTTTAACAGCAAAATATAACATCCAACACAACTTTTCTATGCCCTATTATCCATAAGCAAATGGGCAAGTTGAGGCATCAAACAAAATAGTGATTGCCATTTTAAAGAAAATTATTAAAGATAATCACAAATATTGGCATATGCAATTACCCCTTGCTCTATGGGCCTACCACACTAGTATTCAGACACCCACTAGGGCAACTCCATTTTCACTAGTGTATGGTGCTGAGGTAGTCATACCTCTAGAGCTAGAAATCCCATCATTATGCATATCCATGCAAGAGTTCATCGATGATGACACCTATGGTAGGCTCACCTAGATCAACTAACATTGCTTGATGAATGATGTGTCAATGCTCTTGAGCACCTACACATTTATCAAGAGTGGCTTAAGAGAGCCTATAATATGAAAGTCCATCCTAGAGACTTTTAGGTTGGTGACCTTGTTCTAAAAGAGAACCAACAAAATTCTAACTTTCACCCCATCTATGGGATAAGTTTATGATAAACTAGTTAGGTCCATTCATTATCACTAGTCATATTGGACCTAGAACTTATCGCCTAGCCTCCATTGAAGGAATTGAGGAACCTGAACCCTTGAATATCCTTCATCTACAACATTTTCATGCTTAAAACACTCAGCCCCAAAAATCTCCAAAGGTATCCATAAACCCTTTGGTCACCCAAAAATCTCCAAAGGTATCTATAAACCCTTTGGTCACCCAAAAATGCTCCAAAGGTATCCATAAACCCTTTGGTCACCCAAAATGCTCCAAAGGTATCCATAAACCCTTTGGTCACCCAAAAAGCCCCAAAGGTATCCATAAACCCTTTGGTCAACCCAAAATCCCCAAAGGTATCCATAAACCCTTTGGTCACCCAAAAATCCCCAAAGGTATCCATAAACCCTTTGGTCACCCAAAATGCCCCAATGGCATCCAATAAGCCCATTGGTCAAATGTATATACATATATATTAATCAAAATCCAAAAACATCATTAAAACAACAAAAATACAAAAATATTGCATTGCATCACATTGCATACCATTGCATTATACAATCACTTGCATTAGGCATACCCATCATTGCATTTTGCATTTTAGAGTTGCTCATACATGTCTAGCACCAGGTTTGTATACTAGACATCCTTCAAAATCAACTTTATCAAAATTCATCATTCACACCCATCTACATTACAATTATCATCTACATTTCCAACCTTTCATATTTGTGTCTATTTCCCTTCACCTAGTCATTTGTTATAGGGTGTCTTTAGGGTTTTTAATCACTCAACCATCTCTAGTTTTCTTTTCAAATTTTGTAGAAAGCTATCCTAATTTTTAGAAGGTAGAGTCTTGCTTTGATTATACCTTGTATACATCAAAATCCCAACACATTTTCACATTAAATCCAAGTTTTGCACAAGGAAATATGAAACCTACAAAGTGGTCTAGGTTACCTTAAGTGAAAAGTTTACCTTGCTCATCCCCCTATGCGAATGGTTCAAAAATGCTGAGAATTGACAAAAGGACAAGCTCCTCCCTACCCAAATCCACAAAATAAATAGTGGTTTTCACCACTATCAATAAAAAATCCCAAAAAGCAAAAATCAAAAGCAAAATAAATAGTGGTTATCACCACTCCCAAAATCCCTTGCTCAAAAACAAAAAAAAATAAATCCCTTGAGCAATTCAAAAATAAAATAAAATAAGGGAGTACTGAACTTGAATCCCTAGAATTCTCAACATTTGACAAACCATGAGGTGATCCTCATTACAGGTTAGGTGGCATCAAGCCTACCTAGCAATGGTGGTATCCTTATGCATGATGATATGTCTATCACATTAGCATCCTGCTTTTGTACAGACCAATGTTTGCATGTGGATGAGCTAGCTTTTGGTAGCCTGTACTACCTAGTGGTCTAATCCAACTACGTACAAAACCTAGGATCATGATACTCATAGGGTGATATTCAATACAGATGGGTTGCATCAATCCTATTTGGCACTAGGGTAACTTTATGCATTATCATAACAATGAACTCACATGCACACACAGGGATATTGAGTATCTTGGTCATCCTAGAAGATTCATACCTTGTCAAAAAGTCTTGCATGGTTAGTATATAATTTTTGACTAGTTGACTAGAGTGTTTGAGTCTCATGAAAACCTCAAAGACATTCTATAACATCTTACTATTCATTCCATTCCATACCATTTTATCACATTTTGTCAGTTTACATTTTCACAAATCCATCACATAGTCTCATGACAACATTACAAAATGAATCGATGAATTTTATACAGTCTATGGTGCTAACATAATGTGTCAAATAGTATTCATATTTCATCATATAGATCAACAAATCATCCATTTCATTATGCATACACACATATCCATATCATCAAAAACATCATATTAACATACATGCATCCATCAAAGCATCAATAAAGCAAACATAAGCATTGCATACATCCAATAAAGCAATAAGGAAACACATGATGACAATAATAACAACTCATATATATATATATGTATGGAGTAAAAAGATACATCATCATCCAAAAACTACCCGTAGGCTACAATAAAGTGGGTCCTCAGACCTCACACTCCCAAAATCAAAAAAGAACCATAGAGTCTCAAAAGCCATGGTCATACAGGATCGACACCATGACTCTCACCCCCACCCTCAGACATCATCCATTGAGAGCTCCCAGATCTGCTCCCCTACCCTATCTACTCCTCATGGAGCTAGGAGCCCCCATCCTCATAGAAGACTACCCTGTACCACTCCTCCTACTCTAGTGTGACCCACTAGCAGAAGGATAAGCTGGTAAGTGCCCTCTAAGGTGCACTATCTCATCCTCCAAATCTTGTGTGTATGATATATCCTCTCGATGATGAGCCTAGAAGTCCCTCAATAAGGTCTAGAGCTATGTCACCTCCTCCCATAGCCTATCTACCTCACCACTACTAGATGCCCCATGGCCCAAGCTCCCTAAAATAACCTATGACCAAAGCATGGCTATATCCTACCACTTATCATGCCCTCAATCATCCTACCTATCAATATTTTCCTATGCAATATACACCTATACCTATAGGAGAGCCCTCTCCTCTATGTACTCCCTCCACTCATGCCTCCCTATGATCAACTCACCCTATAACTCAACAATGGTGGCATCCCATGCTACCAACTATACCTACACTCCTTACTCATCCAAATCATCCTCATCATAGTCCCCCTACTAGCCCTCCACATCCATGTGGTCCATCCACTCATCATATATCTAATGATGCACATGTCACTCCCCTAAGTCTACCTCCTCATCAGGTCACTCACCCAAGCCTAGCTCCTCATTAGCTCATTTGGAGCCTCTCCATGAGCCTCCTCTACCCCTACAGCCATATCACCCCCTAGTGGTCCATCCCCACACCACCGATGCATCACCCACTAGGAGTCATACTCTACTATGGTCCCAACATCATCCCCCTCAATAGTAGCCTCCACAGGATCTACCTCCTCCCCAACTACCTCCACTATAGGCCAAGCCAATGTCCTCTCATCACCATGACATCGATAGATAACTAGCTCACTAGGTAACCCCTAGTATAGCCCAAACTATCATAGTACTCAAGCATATGGGAAGTACTCTCACTCGATCCCATGTTGACCAACTAGCCACCTCCCTCACCATACCCATCGAAGTTGTGCCTCAACCTCACACCATACTAGATAGTATCCATATGATCTCTAGATAATGGCATCTACCTTGAGTCATGCAAATGAATCTACATAATGCTCAATCAAACCTACATCAAGATGGCTCTGACCCCTCTCCTGATCCTACTACCATAGGATCCCATATCCTATCTCCCTATCCATGAGCTATGCCTACATCATCCAAGGTAGCCCCCATGGTCGATCCATAATAATATGTTACCATCCCCACACCTATAATAAAAATTTATAACCTAACCCTTTCTACCCATGATAGTGGATCTCATACAACTCATCATAGAGTTATGCTAATAAGGTAGTACCCCATGCCATCACTAAAGGTCTCTCGATGGTGCACTCCACCAGTGAAAACACTAACTCCAAAAGGTTCCATGGGAACCTAGCTCCTGATGAATCTAGTAGTAGCATGTTAGAGATAAGTGTCATCAACAAGGCATGTCTCACCTACAAGACCTCTACATCATACCATAAATCCACTAGGATGCCTTTACTAGGAAAATCTCATAATACCTCAGGCCAATCATATCTGAAGTATCTCTCCAAAATTATATCTCTAAGATCTTGATGAGTAGATATAATCAGCCACCCCTCTATCAAAATATGCAAAATATGGTAGATATCCTCTAGGGTCACTATCATCTCCCTAGTAGGCAAGTGGAAGGTGTTGGTGTGAGGGTCCCATAGATCTATCAGTGCAATCAGATAGGCTCTATCTCCCATCACTAGCTCTAGTCGTGTCACTTGCTTGAGCCCAATGGCATCAAGCCATTCCTAGTCCTCCTATATCAGTAGGCCATGAGTGGTCCTAAAGAGAGTTCAAAAATTGATATCGACTCTTAATCACCTGGTAGGGGCAAGCAAGTTTAAAAACAAAACCAAAACAAAGCAAAAAAGAAGCAAAAAGTCACCCAAAAACATCAAAAAAGGCCCTTTTTCAGGCCAAATCATGGTCGTCCCACCCAGGGATGGCCCCCAAATTGGTGGTCATCCCACCCAGGGATGGCCCCCAAACAGCTCAGGGTGGCCGTCCCTCCCAAGGACGGCCCCCAAAATGGCCCAAAAATGGCCTTCCCGACCACCAAAAATAGGCATAAAATGCCCTAAAAATGCATAATAATGCAACCAAAATGCATAAAACTAAAAACAAAAGCACAAATTCTAAAAAACCACCACTACTAAGGTTCATTTACTGAACTTAGTGTGTTTTGTTAGAAAATGTAAAAATAATTACACTTCCAAGTTCAATAAGGTATAGGAGCAAATTCAGCCCTTACCCATCTCGCGTCGGCTCCACCGCTCGTTGAGTCTGCAACCTAGCTCATGGTGACTATGGGATGATTTTGATAGTGCTCCACTTCAAAAAATCACTCTCCTACTCCTCACCTCTCAAACTACCAAATCAAAAATGCACAAATGAGCCCATTTTTCAAATTTTGAGCTTAAATAGCCCTGCAAAAGGCATGGCCATCCTAGGGTGGGATGGTCAGCTAATTGGTGACCATACCACCCTAGGATGGCCATAAACTATGCAGCCATCCCACCCTAGGATGGCCACCAAAAACCACCTCAAAACAACAAAAAGGCACCAAAATGGGTCTAAAAACCACCAAAAATAGGTCAAATCTGGTCAAAATTCACTAAGGATCCAATAGCTTAGAAGCCCTTTTGGCCAGGTAATTAGCAACCACATTTCATTCCCTTGGAATGTGCACAAAGGATATAAATTTGAACTCTTCACTCATTCTAATAATTTGAATGGCTATAGAGGCCAACTACCAATTAACTTCCTCCACCATTTTACTATTTAAAATATTAACCACAATTTGAGAGTCAGACTCGTAGATAATCCTATGCCAACCAAGAGAAAACCCCCTCCGCAAGGCCTCAAGAATTGCAAGAGCTTACATAAAATTATTGGAGTGAACACATTTATAAATGGAAAAGAAAAAACTAACACCACAAGTAGAATCTCTCCCAACACCGCCAATGCTAGCATGTCCAGGATTACCCATGGATGATCCATCAGTATTAATTTTTAAAACTCCTCTAGGGGGTGGCCTCCACCTACCATCTCTCCTAACCTTCTTGCTGAGCTGAGGAACCCTTCTAGGGATAGAAGAGTTCACACCATCCCCAAAGAGACCAAAGGCTTGTTGTACCTTCTCCTCCCTAGAATCCAAAAGAGGGTCCACATCACATTTGCTATGGATGGTTTCCTGAACCATATACAAGATCCTTTGCTAGATCTATTGAAAAACCAAATAACTGCCCTGAAATATGCGTCGATTATGTTCGAGCCAAATTTTCTAGATTATGCAAGAAGGGCCAAAATTCCAAGCCATCCAAAGGAAGGGGGTCTTGGCCGGAGGTCTGCCCAGACTACTCCAAAACTCCACTAGGGACAACACATGAAAACATGGATGGTTCCAGACACTCCACCAACGGTGCCAAATGTCTCTAGCAAATGAGTATTGGAAAAATAAATGAGAAGAGTCATCCTCATTCTTACTGCAAAGGACACAAAACGAGGGACCTTGAAATCCCATCTTCCTCACATTATTCCAAGTGAGGCATTTATTATGAGCTACAAACCAGAGAAAGAAGTTACATTTTAGCCAGGAAAATTTGTTCCAAACCTTTTTCTACCAAGTGATAGGAAGACTCCCATACTTTTGCTTATCAAGAACCTGATAACCATAGGCTACCGAGTAGGTTCCCTTAGGATCAGGGTTCCAAGCCAGAATATCTTTACCCCTCAATGAAGAACAAGGCCTCCCCATAAGAATAAGAGCAAGCACCTCTCTGTCCTTGGCCAGTCCCCCCTAGGGCCATTCTTGCGGATATTTCCACTTGTACATCTCCATATTTCCAAAATATTGGATTTTTTTAAAGTCCTCCACACGAGACTAGCCCGCTTCCAAGAAAAAAATACTTAGGGAACATAATCTAGGATATTGATTCAAGATAGGAGGATGGCCATCCCAAGAATCCTCCCAAAAAAGAGCAATTGATCCCTGATTGCAAATTTAGAACAAACCCTACTTGATTAAATTAGCTCCTCTTTTCAGAGTGTCCCAGATAATTGAACCTTTCCCAACCAAGCTGACTCTAGGTATTTCAGCCTCAAAAATACCTCTTAAGTATTTACAAGATAATATTTTAGCCCAAATTTGATCTTGAGAGGTAAACCATCTCCAATAAATTTTTGCAGCCAAATCCTACCCAAAAAGAGATGTCTGTCGCAACCCAAGGCCTCCCTCTTGCATCGGCCTACATATAGAATCCCACCTAACCAAACTCCATTTATATTGATCAAGTTTTCCAGACCATAAAAACTATCTTGAAAAAGCATCCATGTCCTTGATGAAGTGAGAGGGAGCTATTTGTACAAAACATCTATAAATGGGTAAAGCTTGAACAACAAATTTTAAAAACAACACTCTACCTGCAGTGGATAGCCATCTGAAAATCTAGTGATTCACCTTCCTTCTAAACTTATCAAGCATAGACTGCCAAGAAGATCTAGGTAGAGGGTGAGATGAAATTGGAATGCCAAGATAAATGAAGGGGGAAGTCCCAACCTAGAATCTTAGAATGCGAGCAATCCTGGCTTGAATAAGAGGAGGGGTATTGAAGAAGAAAATAGAAGACTTGTCCTAATTAATAAACTGTCCAGAAGCACCAAGATATATGTCAAGATACTGTCTAATATTTCCAGATTCCCTGATAGTGGCAACTCCCAACAAATTAGTATCATCAAAAAATTGAAGGTGGGAAAGAGGTGGCAAACTACTATCCCACTTCCACTCCTAAATGAGACCTTGCATGACTTGAGACTTGAGCAATCTTCCCAACCCTTCCGCCATAATGATAAAAAAATAAGGAGATAAAGGATCTCCTTTCCTCAATTCCCTTGAGGCCTCAAATAGCTCTGATGGCTCATTATTAACAAGAACATAGAATGAGGAAGAAGAAACATAGCTCATCACCCATCTAATCCATTCCTCCTCAAATCCAAAAGTAGCAAGAACTTTCTAAAGAAAGGACCATCTGACCCGATCATAGGCTTTGGCCATGTCCAACTTAATGAACATAGTTTTCTCCTTAGAATTTTCCATCGAGTGAATAGCTTCTGTAGCAATAACAACCCCATCCAAGATTTTTCAACCAACAACAAACCCTCCTTGCTCCTCAGAGATGATTTTGCTCAACCATATCTTCAACCTCTCGGCAATAATTTTTGTGATGATCTTAGACACGACATTGTAAAGAGCAATAGACCTGAACATATCCAAGGAATTTCCTCCTTTTTTGGATATAAGCACCACAAAGGTAGCATTTACGGCCCTTAGCATCTGTTTATTCTTTTGGGACTCATGGACCACCTCCAAAAGATCAAATTTGATTAAATCCTAAAAATCCTGATAAAATTCAATCGAGAATCCATCTAGGCCTGGGGATTTTCCTTTTTCATCTTGAATACAACATTTTCCAACTCCTCAAGGGAAATTGGACCCATCAAGTGCTCATTCATCTCTCTAGAAACAATTACTGGAATACAGTTTAGAATAAGCTTTTCATTCTCATCATCTGATAGGGAGTCCTCCTTGAAGAGAGAGGAAAAATACCTCTTAGTCTCTTCTGAAATATCCTTGAAAGAAGAGAGTAGGGCACCCTGATAATTCACAAGAGAGGTAATCAGGTTACCATTATGATGAGCCTTAACTTAGTTATAAAATAAGGTTGTGTTCCTATCCCCTTCCTAAATCCAATCTACTCGAGCTTTTTATTTTCAAAAAATTTCTTCCCTCAGTTCCCATTCAACAAGGTCTTTCGTAGCCTTAGATTCCTCAACAAGAAGCTCCTTTGTGAATCCCTGATCTCTAATATTCATTGAAGCTTCTTCCATCCTCCTAAAATCTGCCAGCTTAGCCAAGGAAATGTTCCCAAAATTTAGTCTATTCCATCTCTTCAATTTATGTTTTACAAATTGTAGTCACTTCATAAAGGAATACATAGCGGTGCCATGAGGAGGTTTCCCAATGGTCCACCAACATCGCATGAAATCATGAAGCTTAGGATCACGAAGCCACATAAGTTGAAACTTAAAGGAGGGATTATTTTTTAGCCCTAACTCCAAAGAAGAGAGTTTGATAGGCCAATTACAGATCCCCTACCCTCCAAAATCATAGAACTAGCACCTCTGTTATTACCCATCCAATAACTAGATATTAAAAACCTATTCATTCTCTCTAATATGGAAGCTTCCCCAAATATTCTATTGTGCTAAGTAAATATCCCATTGTATGTCTTGATGTAAACCAAATCTAGAGCCTGGATATGAGCATTGAAGATAGAAGAAAAAGGCTCGATACGGTCCACCCCACCACGTTTCTCCTCTAGACAAGTGATAGAGTTGAAGTCTCTAGCCAAAATCCATGGGTACAAGGGAACAAAACTTCTCACAAAGCAAATGTTCTTCCACAAATTCACTTTATGATTGTAATCAACAAGAGCATACATATTTGTAAGTAGGATGATTTCACTAGATTCATTATCATGCCCGACCATTGAAATAGACCATCTGCTAGAAATCCAAGTAATAGGGGATATCTTAACCGGATCCCATAAACAAGCGATGCCACCAGCATATCCACATGCACCAATACATTGTCATTGCCCCCTTATCCACAACTTGGGAGCAATATTTAACATAATATAAATAGCCAATTTAGTCTCCTAAATAAACACCAAATTCAGAGAATGCACACAAACCAAATCACAAACAACTTTTTGTCTAGGGATGCTATTCAACCCCCTTACATTCCATGAGAGGATAATTATTTTTGGGGGTTATAAAAATGGGAGTCCAATGTTCTCACCAAGACCGACTCCACCAAAGTATCCCCCATTAACTTAATTTTATCTTGGTCCTTCTTCCGACCCACCTTCATATTCTTATCTAAAAAACTTTTTTAAATTATTTTTTGCTACAATCCCAACACCGTAGGAGTTTTGCAGTCCAAGGATGACTGCATCAATGCTTGAGTAGGAGAGGGCATAACTAAATCTATACCATTTTTCAAAATAATTTTCCTTATAGGGCTAGACCCAACCATGTCCCCTATACTCATATCCAAATCCCTTTGTTCTTCATTTAAACCCCCTAGATATGATTCCTTAAGTTCCCCCTTAAGAAGAGACATCCGATTTGGCCTTGTTATATTTGCATCAGGTAGCGACGTTTTAGGTATCTCCATGCACTGATCAAGATCATCTAATATTTCAAAATGGTTGAGTAGAGAATTTGGTTGACTATCCTTAAGGTCTTTGTTTGCCCTTCGTCATCTATTATGGGATTTTACCAAAACAAAACCTTCGTTATCCTATTACCCTTCCTTTATCGAGACTTTTCCTTTATCCAAAATTTGTTTAGACCGAGAGGGCCTAGGATTTGAAGCCACAGGAGAAACAAAATTAGGGCATTTTCTTTGCAGGTGACCATATTCATGGTAAATCTGGCAACGAAATGGAAGAGCTCCATAGTCAAGTTTTTGAACCCATGTAGTTATTCCAAATTGTATTTCAATAGAATCTAGAATAGGATTATTTAAGTCAATTTCAACACAAATAAGAGCAACATAGATTACATTTTTATCCATTGTCTATTGTGATGGTCCAACCGACTTCCCAAATAGAAGGGCAATATTATGAAAGATATTAGTTCTCCAAAATTCCAATAGGAGCCATGGAAGTCGCACCCATGCTGAAACCCACGATGGCTGCTCCTTTGATGGGTTGAAACCCACATGCCAGGGTTTAAGA
This sequence comes from Wollemia nobilis, assembly GCA_028583015.1. Taxonomy (NCBI): domain Eukaryota; kingdom Viridiplantae; phylum Streptophyta; class Pinopsida; order Araucariales; family Araucariaceae; genus Wollemia; species Wollemia nobilis. The sequence goes on from JAQPPZ010002499.1 coordinate 7,164,736, forward strand.
AAGAGTCCCACCTGGTTATAGAAATAAGGACCCCCTTCAAATGCTTTGTTATGATATGCAATACAATAGAAAACCACCATAAAATAGTTGTTCACACTCAGCATCACCTCCACATCTCCTTTAAGATTCCAAGTCTTCCTGACCCAAGCCTCCATAAAGGGGGAAGAAATTTAGATGCCCAAAAATTTTCCAATAAGGGCATGTTTTGTTAGATACTTCACATATTTCGCCATCGAGTCTGGTTGAACCACTAGAACTGGCCTGGCTTCACATCATTCCAAACATCCATTATTCTTTAACAAGCGGTTCTCGACATGCACTGGAAAATATTGTTCCTTCCAGTAATTTTCAAATGAAAAAATATCACGAGCATGCACTCTCTGTGCCGAACCCGATGCCATCACGATATTCCTCCAATTTTTTAGACCTCCTACAAAAGTTGCTACCATCCCCGCAGAGCAATTTTTCTTCATAAAAACCTAGCAGAGTAGTTTTTCCTCATAAAACCCTAGCAGATCTCTAAAAAAACAAATCATCTTTAATTTCATCCTAAGAGTAAGATTTATACATTGATCAATGGTCTAGTTTATTCCTTCAAACCCACTGTCCCTATAGGAAGATTATGTTCTTCATAAGTCGCACATCAAATTAAGTCATGGCTAGATTCTTTCCAAGGTAGACTTGGTTTTCTACAACCTAGAGTTTATCATAGGGAAGCTTAAATACCTATAACCATGCTCTGATACCAACTATAACAACCCTAAAATCTAACCCATTTTTTTAAGGATTAAGACTAATCAAACAATCTATATAAATTCCATAGAAGCTTTCTTCACATTTCGAGTTTCTATATTTTGTAGCATATGTCAGGTGGACAAGAGTGGCCAATATCCTATAACAGTTATGGGGTTTACCTTATACATTTCCCACACAACTTAAATGACACCTTTGAGTAGTCACCCTATTTTCTTTCTCTCTTTTGAATGATATTTTGACCAAAGTGTGTGGGTTAACCCTATCTCATTTGTCTAAGATAAAGAATTCCAAATATCATACTCGTGTCAATCATCTTTTACTAGAATTTTAGGCATAAGCTTCTTCTAGTTTTACACACACCTCTTTTTAGTATAAAACTTTTAGTTTTACAATACTGTCTTAGCCAAGAGCACTTTCTATGCTCTTTTCGAACCAGAATCAGAATCAAAACTAGACACTTCACTAGCAATATTGCCTGTCTTGCTTTTGTGATGTGCCTTTGCCATTTCTATTTTACTTGTTTTAAAACCAACACCGATTGGTGTCATGATTGTCCTTTTTGCAATGTGAGCAAAACAACTTTTGAGATTTCTTTCCCTTACCTTTGGAATATGATCCTCCATTTTGAAAGTTTCCTTTCTTCTTGTCACCCTGATTTTTTGAGTAAAGTGCATTGTTCGACACTTCATCGCTTTGGAGTTGATTTGCTTCCTCAGTTTGAAGCAAATTGACTAACTCCACAAAGGTGACTGATATTTGAGATACATTAAGGTATGTAATCAACATTTTATAGGATTCAGGAAGAGCCCTCAATATTACTAAAGTCAGAATAGTATATTCTACTTTGGATCCTAAAGCATTTAGCTTTGACTTTAGTTCTACCACTCTGTAGAGGAAGAGTTCTACTGATTCACCTAACTTCATATGAAGTGTATGAAGTTATGTTTGAAGGTTTAGAATAGTTGATTGATTCTTGCCTTCAAAAATGGTATAAAGTGCATCCCATGCATCTTTCCCATTTTTAGCTTCACTTATGTCATGTTGGATCTCATTAGTAGTTGCTAGGAGGATCAACATGAGAAGACGATTGTTCTTTTTATCCCATGCTTTTTGATCTGCTCCTGTAGATGTGGGTCTTGATTCAGTGCCATCTACTAAATCCCATATTTCCTCTATAGTCAGGATGGATTTTATCTTAGTTTTACATCCTGAATAGTTAGGAACTTTAAGCAATTGTGTATCATTTAAGTATTTTTTGATAGTTGCCATTATGAAAGTCCTAGAATTTGCACTAATATGATCTTTCTTTCACTCTTTAAGTGGTATTTAATGGCACCTGCCTAAAAATCCTCTTGAAGAGGAATAATCTATTTGAGGAAATTAAGCCAAAAAAATAAGAAGTGGAAGAGAATTCACTCAAAAAAATATTTAATGGAACCTGCCTAAAAATCCTCTTGAAGAGGGATAATCAGTCTAAGGAAATTAAGCCAAACAAATAAGAGTGAATTAGGGGTATTTATTTTAGGAGATAATATCAAGTGAAATTGACTTTAAACATGTGCAATGATTTACACAAATTAGTGTAAAATTTTGGGGTTTGAGTGTTCTTGATTTTATGACTTATAATTGCAAAAAAAATAATGCAATAATCAAATAAGAATGCCCACAAAATGCTTATCACATAGGTGTCAGATGCAACCGAAAATGCACCTAATGTGTCAATGAAGGTGTCGAGTAAAATTGAAAATGCACTTTTTAATTTTTGCAACAAAATTTGAATTTGTGTTGTGCAAAAAAATGATATATTTTATCTCCTCTTGTTTTCCAAATTTGCAAAGAATGGGGCATGAAACAATTACCTTTTCTTATTTGTTTTGCAAATTTAACAAGTTTGAATTTTTTTTAAGTGCTCCTCACTTTTGTGTTACAATTTTGCAAAGAAGAACAATTTCTTGTATTACCCCCTTTGTTTTGTAAAATTAACAAATTAGCACTCCTTTCAAGTCAAGTCGACACATGACCCACATTTGAAAGGCTTCTAGACCAGTCGACACACGACTTGGTTTTGATGGACCCAATGTCTTAAATCTCTTCTCAACAATTTTGCAAAATAAATAAAATGGGCAATTTTATGTCTTATATCCCCCCTTGGAGAAAACAAATGCACAATTTCAACTTTGATGTTTTGTAAATTTTTGTGTCTCCTTGTGTTACAATTTGGAAAAAAGAATTCAAGTTTGATCCTTTAATGTTTGTAAAATTAACAAGGTTTTTGAGAATAAAGTAGGTTCCCTAATTTTGCAAAAAAAATTATGCTTATATATGTCTTATATCCCCTTTTATGGAGAAAACAAAAGCTCAATTTGTTTAAGGTTTTGCAAAAAAAAAATAGGGTTTCTATTTTCAATGTTATTGTAGCAATTTAATTAATTTAACCAAAATTTAATTAATAATAAACAAATTCTTTGTAAAAATCACTTTAATATTAAAAAAAAATGATTTTAAACAAAAAAATATTAAATTATTAAAAAAACTTAAAATATAATTAAAAAACACAAAAACAATGAAAAATGTTGACCTTTAAATGAAATTGGATGATTTCTTTTACCAAAAATTAGTATTCGACCTCGCTGGGAGTCAAACTCATGACCTCACGAGTGTCCACCTTAGCATTGGCCGAAGCTGCCAACCGAGATAGGAAATCGCTTGGGAATAGAAGCCCATGACAGGCATTTTGTTTCCTACGGGCAGTGTTAATTAAAAATAATAATTGGGATTGTTTTATCCCACATGCACTATGATGTGCATGTTTCTCTTTTTAAAAAATAAGACACCCATATTTTCTCGATTACCTTTGGGCAATTGAAAACTAGCCCTTTTTGCCATACAATGAACCAATGATACCAGGACACGTCAGCGTTGATGTAGCCTATCAATTAATGCCACTTGTTTTCAAGTTTATTGCTTATATTCTCGTGTCTATCCATGCCATACAACCAAATAAGCTCTACCTCGTAGGTCATGCCCTCCAACTAAAAAGGCCATGCTAGACTACCATCTTAGAGGGCCATGTCATACTGCCACATAAGCTCCTCGGGTTACGTATTGTTCAAAGTCCTATCAACTGCCATGTGTCACTCCTCGTATTCTATATCATAGTCTAGTTCACTGTGTCACTCCTCGTATTTCATGTCATAGTTTGATTCGCTCTGTCACTCCTCACTATTAAGTAGTCGGTATAGATCTTGATTTCCATGTACTGATAGGGTTGTCCCCTGTCAATGGAGTCATCAGGTACTATGCAGATGCTCCTGCCCATGCACAGTCATCATCTCCATGCCCTAATAGGGTTGGTCCCTATTAGTGGCGGTTATGTCTAAGCCCTGACAAGGTTGTCCCCTGTCAGCAACTCTCTGCTATCAAATCAAGGCTGATATACCACTCGATTGAGCAGTTGGCTTCTATCAACACTAGGATGATAGCCCGCTCATGACAACCCTGTTAGGGCTATCCACTATTTGTTGAAGGTGGCCCACTATCCGATCAAGGTTGGCCACCATGGGTTGGTTGCCAAATTTTGGTCGTCGAAGCCCAGTTGGTTAGAGGCAGCTGATTCTCTCCTTGAGAGGGTGGTGTCAAGGAGACTTCACATGGCTAAATGATAGCCCGTGTCCCTTGAGCTACCTGTGGGCTGGTGTCAAAAAAAAAATTGAAATAACCTTAGAAAAAAATTCCAAAGCAAATTGAATTTAATCAAACCAATGCAACGCCTCTGGAATGAGAGAATTATTGTCGTCTTGTCCAAGTGTCTAGAACTAGAACCTCTCACCTTGCCTAGTATTCCTGGAACGAGAATCTCTCACCTTGCATATTGTGCATCTCGCCTTGCCCAGTATCTTCGCCAAAGCTTTGATTCCAATGTTAGATTAGGAATAACATAAATGTTTAAGAAATAATCATTAGAAATATTAGTTAAATGAGTAGGGTTAAATAAGAGAACAATAGGCTATGAATAGCCTTAGAAATAATATGCAATATATTATCCTAAACCAATGCTAACAAATGCATTATAGGATCTCCCACCCTAAAGCTAGCTAACAACTAACCTAATCAACTAACGTAGTAAAATTAACTACAATGACTAACTAGGTAACTAGTAAAATTAATTACTAGTGGTAAAAAGTAACAAGATACTTTTTACCATATAGTAAATAAAATCTACCTAGGTGAATCTTTAATCCAAAAACATTAATACCTAAATGAGGTAATAATCATAGTTACTAACATAATAACTCTGACAAATAAATCCATATTTTATGGAATATTGAGTACAACCTCATGGGCTTTCAACCAATCCTTCCCTAAAATAATGTCAATGATATGTAACAGAGCTACATATAAGTTTCAATCCTTAATACCCATCATGTGTTGCTCCATGATGATTCCTCTAGGCATAATACCATTATGCTTGGATAGTTGAACCTCTGGAGTGAACTAATAGCCTTTTAGTGCTTGGATACTCCTTTGTTATTTCTAGATCATTTTTGGGTTATACTACAACTCTTTGTCATGTAGTTAAACCTACCTTTTCGAATGATCATTTTTAAACAAGTATCATCTCTTATCCATGAAAATGGTTCCAGATTGCACTTATCGTTAGTTAGTTTTATTTCCCCTTGAACTAGCTTAGACCATTATCACTTCTTGATAGAAATCATGGCCATATTTGTCTTGCCATAAGATACCACCTCTATGATGGTCATCAAATAATAATTATGGTCATACTTATCTAACTGTGAGGTACCATATCTAATAGGATTGTTATCACTTAGTTGATAATGATCAGGGTCTTGCTTGTCCCTTCCTACAAAGTACCCATTTTTCCTTAGCCACAAAGGAAGTTGAGTTAGGTTACAATTTCATTCTCAAATTGCACTTGTAACCACTAGTTAGTTATATCCTTCATATAAACTAATGACTAGTATCATCATCCATTGATGATATCAATAATCTCACTTACCTCTATGTGAGGTGTTATTTCAAGAGTATTATCAATATTTCAATAATATCATTGGTCACACTTACTCCACGTAGGTTCCCTAGCAGAGTATATGAAGTCATTCAAGAGTATCATATAACACACTTAATTTATATAAGGTTTCCTAAGAGTAAGATTTATCCGTTGATCAATGGTCTAGTTTATTCCTTCAAACCCATCGTCCCCATAGGAATATTATGTTCTTCCTAAGTCGCACATCAAATCAAGTCATGGCTAGGTTCTTTCCAAGGTAGACTTATTTTTCTACAACCTAGAGTTTATCATAGGGAAGCTTAAAGACCTACAACCATGCTCTGATACCAACTATAACAACCCTAAAATCTAACCCATTGTTTTAAGTATTAAGACTAGTCAAACAATCTATATAAATTCCATAGAAGCTTTCTTCATATTTTGAGTTTCTAGATGTTTTAGCATATGTCAGGTGGACAAGAGTGGCTAATATCCTATAACAGTTATGGGGTTTACCTTGTACATTTCCCATACAACTTAAAGGACACCTTTGAGTGGTCACCCCATTTTCTTTCTCTCTTTTGAAGGATATTTTGACCATAGTGTGTGGGTTAACCCTATCTCATTTGTCTAAGATAAGGAATTCCAAATCCCATACTAGTGTCAATCATTTTTTACTAGCATTTTAGGCATAAGCTTCTTCTAGTTTTACACACACTTATTTTAGTATAAAAGTATTATACACCATTAAACTATCCTTTGTATAACTCAATGGAGGTGACTATATTACATGGGGCATGTTCATTTGGTCACCCAATATTCAATCAAGTTTTTCAATGGCTACCTCACCAAATGACATTCCCCATAGGAATTATCCCATAATATTTTGGATTCATATGACTATCATTTATATGACATCTCTATTACATGTGTATCTCACTCTCTACTAGAGAATCTATCACAAGAATTTAGTTACAATTGAATTCTAAGCTCACCATATCTAGGGGAACACTTTAGAGATCCATTACTAAAGTGCCCATTGTAACCCTAAGGGATTATCCCATCACATATCCGTTAGATTTGGTACTAAACATAGGGGTCTAGTTAGGTGGATTTCTATGGAAAACAACATCCTAAGGAAGAATCCCTATACCCTAAGGCGTATCCAAGATATAACTTTATCCTTTTATTAAATTCATTCATTTTTTTAAAAGCCTCAATTGCGTAATTCATATTCTATTGTAGGAAATAAAGAAATACTAAACATATAATTTTCTTTATAATGTTACTTTTCATCAAAGCATAATAAACAAATCCATTTCTTCTTCATTTATAATTCATAGCAATAGATCAATAAATGCTAATAAAAATTCCATAACAAGTTCTACAAAAGATACACAAAAGACACATCATGTATCTTAGGAACCCTTTTTGAGAGAAAACCCAACCTTAAAATATCCATATTTATTTTCATTGCAAGTCTATTAGCCAATATACAAAAAGGAATTCATTATTCCTTTTTACCATAGTTTCAATCTATTGCATAAGAATATTCATAATTCTTATGTCCTTTCATTACAATAATTTTGTAAATTCCTTTTTACAAAATGAGGGAACCCCATAATTCCCTCTCATTAAACCTCATTCATTCATCAATCTACTAATACTCAAGAGTCCTCTCCTTGAGTAATTTCTTACAAAAGAGTAATTGTGGAACCCCCATAAGTTCCTTTCTATTTATTGGGCCCCATGCCCAATCCATCATTCTTTTACATAAAATAATAGATTTCTCTTTTCATAAAAAGAATCCCAATTTCACATAAATATCCAAATATTCATATCGTAAATAGCTCATAATTATATTATGTAAATCAAACCTAGCTATTCTTTTTTTATAATAAATTGGTCATTTCATAGAAACAATACTTTCTTCATCAACTCTTTTTTGAAGCATATCATAATTTCATTAAAGTAAGATTAATCCTTTAATAAACTAAAGATATCAATACCATAGACGGATTCTCATTCTTTAAATCAATAACTTCATAAAAATAACTCCACTATTCTCCTTATCAATAAATATTAAGCATAATCTATAGGCCATTCAAATTTAAACCATAATAGATCAATTTCCAAAACATCTCATTCCAAAATGAATCTATCAAGAATTAGAGATTCATAATAGATTAAATTCAATCCAATGATCATTCAAATGATTCACTGAAATATAATTAATCTTTAATATACTAATCATTCATTTCTATTCCAAATTAGATTATCCATCTCAAAATAAATTCTTCTTTATTCATTAATTCATTTTCACTAAAAATGAATTGTCTTTAACCTAAGGATCATTTATTTATAATCCATAATAGGTTAATTCACAATATAAAGTTTAAATTCCTTTTTTCCTAAAATGGGTTATCTTTATTCAAGAGACTATAACTTCTAATCTATAAATCAAGAAGTAAATGAATTACCTCTATCTAAGTGTATTAAATCACCATAGAGGTAATGTAATATAACATATACATAATCCAAATGAAGAGAATAATAATATTTTTTTAAAATACTTTAAACATCTCAATATTCAAATATTAAGCATCGTTCTCTTAACATCTATTCACTCTATCTATGGAACTTTATAACATAAAGTGATTTTTATTAAACTCTATATGTAATCATTTTATGTATAAGTTCTTTACCTACCTAAAACATGATAGTCAATTGTTTTGAATTGTCTTTGCTCCAATAATGTGACAGATGGAATTTACGTAATTTCACTCCAAGGTGCACAAATAAAACAAGACGCAGGGAAATTTTATGCTAGACAATCATAATGCTATTACACCAAAATGCATTTATCTTAGGGTTTTATTTCGGTTGTCGGGTCTGAGTAGTTTTGGTTATACAAAAATACAGGTTTCACATTATTCCCCATAGGCTTAATATAGCACTAAAATATAATATAGCCCATTTAATTTTAAACCATCATTCAATTTAACACCTAGAGTCTTATAATACTCATTAAATATATGCAAATGTTACATGCAAATAGATAGATATTATTGATACATATTCATAGTGATTCTCTCATCCAAGGCAATCTAAAACTAACAGGGTAATTATAGAGTATTTTGGTGTTTAGCACCATGCAAAGAGGAACTAGATCCTATAGAGGTGTCTCCATAATTGATGCACATAGGTGCACTCCATGAGGCCACACAGATAGCATATATGAAGAATGGGTTTAAATAGGCACAAGCTCTATGTATAGCCCATCCCAAAACTACATTATCTCAAGTACTAATATTAATCAATGCATAGTTTCCTCTGTGGTGATATATCATTGTATCACAACATAAGTTTTTTTAGGCTTAATTCATACAAAGCAATTTGTACTTAAAACATTCATAATAACATTCTCCCTTTTACAGTTTCAAAACAAATTTCTAATTTGATTATGAAGTAGAGTACCTTATGAATGCAGTGGATATCTATTTTGAGAAGACTTGAATGCTCACTAAAAGGACAATACTTTGTTACTTCAATTCCTCTAAACTTTGAAAAATATCTAATATGTGTGATCTGTTCCAAAAAAAAAACCACCCCATGCCTTACATCCCAAATTTTTTTAAAATACACCCCCATGAGGTTCACTCAAAAGAAACGAACTTCAAAACTACTCATTAAGATAAATTTTGTTCTAACTTCAAAGCTATTGCATTGTCATTTAATAAATATTGTATTTTCATTTATTTCAATGCTCTAGCATATTAATAATAATGTTAATAAAGCAATATTAAACCTTCATAAAACATATTAGTAATGTTAAATTGCAAAGTTATGGACTATTTTTAAAATAGGTACATCATTTGTTAAATCATTTTGACTCTAATAGCCATTAGTTCTCAATCCACTTATGGAGTTGTCTATTCCCGTAGACAAACAAGTCTATTAGTAACATATCATTTATCATTAAAACATCATAAGTCCATAAAATTTGTCATTGCAATAACATAATAATTCATAAATCCTCTATATGAAATTTTTTGCCATAGGAGGGTCATGACAATCACAACTTCCCAAGAATAACTAGAAAAAAATAAAAGAAAGAAGAGTTTATGAAAACTTAGATCTTCATACATAGAATATATCAATAGCCCAAGCATTTGATAGGAAGAGGATGAAATGATAAGAGCAAATTTTTAATACTTTTTCTATGTGCCTCCAAAAACTCCACTAACTACTTCTAGTGTCACAAACTCAACTATATCTCCCATGAATATGGACCAAATATTATAACTATATAATATATTATAAATTTAACCCTTTGAATGTGGTGATAGGTCTCTAAGAAAATCACACAATAATACATTCCTCCATTTATATAAATCCCTTGAACGAATACCACAAATGCAAAGAGCTCTAAAAATTGTATAATTTATAAAATTCGGCTCAAAATGCTTTCATATGAAAACGTTATCAGCTCTAGAAGTTTGCCCTAAAAAATAGTCCTATGGCGACATTGTTTAAAAAGTAGTTTTTTTTTTCTTTAATTACTTTCAATTTTCTACAAGAAATACTAATAAGAAATAAAATCCTTATTTTTATAGTTACATCAAAAGGTAGAATAACCTTTTCTCACACTTGTCGAGCCTGATAACCACCATCACTTATCAAGTTTAAAGGTGCATACTCTTTATGAAGAAGGGCATTATGATACATAATAATAAAGGATGACAACTATTTAAATGGACATGGCACATGAGATTTAAATTTAGGTAAATAAATGCTCCTTCTTTTCCTTCTTCTATTAAAGATATTAAATATCTCAAGTGGGATAAAAACATCATAATTCTCTTCCCTCTGCAATGGTACCAAGTTCCCTTTATGAGAAAACAATGTTTGACTCTTTGTGAAGAAGTCAAGATGCCCTTATGAAGTCAAATTTAATTTTTTTTCTATAAGTGGTTTAAATATCTACAAAATAGATTAAAAAAACATTTTAATAATAATGGAAAATAATCTAGAATAGACATAAATTCTCCTACAAAGAATAATTTGTGAAAGCAAAAAATGGATCTTCACTTTGCTTCTTTTGTCAAAGTTGCATATGAAGCTTTGAGAAATAATTTAAACTAGAAGTTATAATAAATATTGGAGGCTCTAAATACACTTTCTCAATGACCAGGAAATGATGATCCATACCCATTATAATACAATGTTAGATTTCACACCAATTTCTAGTAACAAACACTAGTAATTTATTCACTCAAATATTATACAAAAAACATAAAAGGACAAAAAAGATAAATAAGTTATATACATGAATGATGGGTGTCCTTGAGCATAAAATAATTACTATATTATCCATAAATAATGATCATTGTACTTTTATGCAATGGATGGAGTTGTTTGGGATATTTATACTAATACCAAAACCTATGCTAAGATAACAAGTGCACTTTAGGTTAATTAAAAGTTAAATGTTTAAGTATAAAAAGGTTAACCATGGACCATATGGCATATATAAATAAAAATAAAATGTGTTGTACAATGCATGCATTTAGTATTATACAAAATTACATTATACAATATCAACTTTGGATATAATTCAGTTACAACTTTTAAAAGTTATGGTATTGAATTTATTTTCATAATAGAACCAAAAGTAACTAGTTATATGTGATAAAGGAGGTTTGGGTGTGAATAAAATCTTAATTTGTGTTTGGTATTGTTTGGATATTCTTGGTTGGCCCTTTGTAGTTTTATATGGCTCTCAGTCCTAGTGGGTAAGACATGAGCATTGGCATCATGGGAACAATATGTTGGAATATATTACATTATTTGGTACATGCTAATGTACCATATTAGGTACATATTTATATTAGGAGAGTGTCTTAGATTAGTACTTGAGTATTTACTTTATGCAATGTAATAAATGCACAACTATTATTAGAATGTGCAAAGATGTAAATGTGCAGGTTGTCCACATGTACATGAGTCCATAGGATAGAAATATGGAAAGCCAAGAGTCATGTCTTATTATATATAGGCCTTTGATAAAGTGAGAGAAGATATAAAGAGAATCATAAGATAGACTAGAGTAGATACAATGTAGAACTTGTATGAAGCATGGAGCATTTAAGATCTCCATATTTTGTATGAAGTTCCTATTTTCGTGAGATTTCATTAATGGCTATTTTATGAGTTATTTTTTAATTTTCTCATGCTATTTACTTGCTTATTATATTTCCATTATCATAGATATAATATTGCATGTTTATTTTAGTCCTTATGGTTGCATTTCCTTAAATATATAATGCCAAAAGCTAACAGTGGTATCAGAGTACAAGGTATATTGTTAGGGGGTAGAGAGAGCCTAAGAGAGATTCAAAGGAGATAGGAAATTTAATTTTCAAAATTTTTGAAATTTATTTTTGGCTAGAGTCTTTCCACTGAGTTGCAAGAAATCTTGTGAAGACTAGAACTTAGCATTGATTCCACTAGGTTGACAAATCAACTAGTGAAGTTCATTATCTTTAGATTTAAAGAAATTTCTATTATCATTTTCTAATACTTTGTTGCAGAGAATATTTGATTCAAATAAAGTTGAGAAGCTTACTACAATATCTAGGAAGAATATATTCTTTGAAATTGATCTAGTACATGAAGCAACAAGTTGAATATTGAATACTAAGGAGGTCCACGAAAGAAGGCCCTATTGTAGATTAAAGATAAAAAAATTTAGGAGACTCAAAAAAGAGATTTTTTATAGAAGATTTAATATTTAGGAGAACCAAGAAGGAAGTCCTCATTGAAGATTGAATATTCCTATTGAATATTGAAGATAAAGAAGGACTAGAAAAGGTCATATTACAGATTTTAGAAGAAGCAAAATCTAGAGATGCAAAAAAAATATCTCATTGTAGAATTTCCTCGGTTAAAATATTGTATAGATCAAGGAAATATCTCATTGAATTTTTGAGAATAATACTTGAGGAGCTACATAATTTGAAGGCCCAAGAGAATAAGACCTCAAGAAAACTTAAAAAAAAGAAGGCTAGAGAATCCATTGAAGAAATTGAAGAAGTGGTCATTAAAGTATATTTGAATAAAGCCAAAGGGATAATATTGCAAGCAAGGATAAGTTACTAAAAATAATAATTTGGGATAATTATTGCCATTCGACAACAAACCCAAAATGAAGAAGGATTTGGAAAGAAGTTTGAAAATTTTTGGAAAGGATTTTTGAATATTTCAATACATTTAGATTCTTGAGGAGGCCAAATTTAAAGTCAAAATTTGACAAGGATATTGGATAAGAAAGAAGCTAGAAGAGGCCACCATATTTGATATTTTTGATGATAGTCATAAATATTTGAAGGTTGATTTGTGAAGGAGAAGAGTGTTGATTTTATAGTAGAAATTGAAGAGTCACATGATAAACAATTGAAGGTGATTAAAGCTATTATTCGAAGAAGAATTATGTAGATTTATAAGTAAACCTTGAATAGTCAATTTACGGAAGGATTCATAGAAAAATAAGTTAGCAATTTGAAGGAGATAGAGGAGATTCCTGGATAGCAAGATTGAATTTAAAATTAGAGGAGTTTCCAAGCAACTTTGAGAGATTCTAGGACAACAAAACGAAGGAGGAATTGGTTGAGTTAGAAGCTAAGAAAGCACAAATTTTATGACAATGAGAGAGAATCATTTGGATAGCACTAATAGTTGCAAATTTCCGAGTTAGAGAGAGCAAAATTGGAGGAGAATGAAGTCACAAAATAAGACTTTTGGACAACATATAAGCTGATTTCTAAACAATATTGGAAGCTATAAATTAAAGCATTTTTTGAACAGCAAACCAAAGGCTAAAAGATAGAGATAATTGGGTAGTATTATAGCTACAAAATTATACATTCTTGGATAGCAAGATAAGGAGAAGTATTCAAAAATTGAAGCTTCTTGAAAAGCAAGATAGAGCTACAAGATAGACAAGTTTAGGGAAGCAAAGCATAAGGAATAGGAGCTGCAAATTTTACAAACTTAGGGCAGCAAATAGGTGAGTCAAATCACCAAGAAATATAGCTACAAAAGGAGACCAAAAGGTATGCAATATTGGTGCAATAAAAGTTCATTATTTAGCTTATTATTAAGTCTTTAAAAGCACCACATTTGAGGTTTTAAAGTAGCAGGAGGAAAGGTCTCAAGTTTATGTCTTCAAGGTTGGAGTAGATTGCATTTACAAGGAATTAAAACCTACACAAAATAAATGAGAAGTTAGATATAATACAAGGAAAAAAATATCAACTTATTACTGTCTATTGGAAAATAAACAAGCCAATACAAAATATACCAAATATTGGATACTGATGCAGGAGCATTCAACGATGTAAGAGTGATATTGCATTACCAAAATTTGTATTTATTTCATTTTATTCTAAAGTTTGTTTAGTTGTTTTTAGGATGGAGAAATATACCCAACGCTGAATGAATCGTCCTAATATCCTGGGCGTTTTGGAAAAAATGTAAATTTTAAGGTCTTCTACCCTGTCAAAACTAGTGAAAATCCTGCTAGTAAAACTTGGAGGTCAATTTTGAAGACCTTAGAGGCCTTTCTAAGGGCTAAAATATGGTAGTATTGTGTGCAAACATAATTCAAGGCCATAAAACCCTTCAAGATATTTCTAAAAACATGCACCAATAGTTGTTTCGAACAATGAGCGATGAGTTATGACTTCAGGAATTTTACCCTTGAAATTCAAATTTGAAATAGATGGTTCTAGGCAGGAAAAGAGAAAATAGGGTATTTGAGAGGGAATTTCGAATTTGTAATGAGTTGGTCTTTGTAAGATCTACTTTAAGAATAGTAATACAAGAAAATCTTTGACTCATTTTGCATTTCTTTTCTTTTCATGGATTGTATGTGGTTTGTTTAATGCAACTCTACTCTAGATACAATAAACTATAAAAAAGTTAATTTTTTTGGTATAAAATAGAAGCTTGGAGTCACCATAGAAGATATCACCAAGAATTTGTTGGCAATTTTGGGTACCTTGGGTACATTGCCTTTGCTCAAGTGTAGATGTTGTCATTGATGTCAAGAAGTTCTTGAAGCAATTTGATTTGATGTCAAGGAATTTGTTTTGTTGAAGGTTATTCAGAGCATGATCAGTGAGTTTCCAAGAAGTCCTTAGTGGCCCATTTGCAAAAGTTCAAGAAAAAGACAAGTTAGAAAAAGTATGCAGCCGGCTGGAAAAACTGTCGTGATTTCGCGACATGTTTGAGGAGAGAGAAAGTGCTAGCAAAACTGTCATGATTTCGCGACATGTTTGAGGAGAGAGAAAGTGCTGGCAAAACTGTCATGATTTCACGACATGTTGGCAGAGAAGGAGAGCAAGATGGAAAGTGTCACGATTTCGTGACATGTCGCATTTTCGCGACTCAAAAAGTGCAGGAAGGCAGAGAAGGAAAAGTGTCACGATTTCGTGACACATTGCCAGGAAAGTTGTACGGACGAGAAAGTGTCACGATTTCATGACATAATGCAAAAAAGAGAGTCCGCAATGTGAACTGTCATGATTTCGCGACAAGTTTGAAGAGAGAGAAAGTAACATGAAAAATGTCACGATTTCACGACATGCTATAGAGGTCGAGGTGAGGACTGTCGCGATTTCATGACATGCTAAAAAGCTCAAAGTAAGAACTGTCATGATTTCATGACATGCAGCTAAGGGAAGAGTTTGAGATGAGAAGCGTCGCGATTTCATGACAGGTTGCAAAGAAAGCTTTCGAAAGTTGAAAGCGTCGCGATTTCATGACAAGATGAAAGAAAAGCGTACGGATGCAGAAAGTGTCACGATTTCGTGACAGGCAGAAGTGAAGAAGCTAGTGGATGAAGATGTAGCGATTTCATGATAGGATGAAAGAAAAGTGTACGGATGGAGAAAGTGTCGCGATTTCATGACAAAAATTGGAAGCAGGTCTTCTACAGCGAAAGTGTCACGATTTCACGACAAAATCTGAGAAGAAGGCCATGAAGACAGAAGGGTCATGATTTCATGACAGAAGAGAAGATGACGTCAGCAGAAGCAGAAAGTGTCACGATATCGTGACAAAAACAAAAAGGAAGTCAAAAGAAGCAAAAGTGTCACGATATCATGACAATAGGCAAAAGAAGGTGTACGACAGGCAAAGGTGTCGCGATATCGTGACATGTAGTTTCGTGGTAGAAGCTACAGGAGAGTTGTAGAGGTAGTGAAGTCGACAAAGTTAAATTTGGGCTGGCATTTTTTAGGGTTTGCAACCGATGTAGTTTTATGATGTGTAGTCGACTAAGATCAAGATTTTAATCTTGAAAGGTTTAGTATAAAAGGAGGGCTGCTTGGAGTGTTAGGTATTGATCGATGTGTGCGTTCGAAGAGCGGCGTTCATAGACTATGCGAAGAGAAGAAGTTCGATCGTCGAAGAGCAGAGTGCATTCTATCATTTCTTCCAAGTGAGAGAGATCGCAAGGAAGCAGAGTGCGTGAAGACTATGCAACTGTAATTGCGTAGAAGTGCAAAGGTCAAAGTTTGATCGAGTGTAGCTGTGATTGCGCAAAAAGAGCGAAGGACTATGTTTTTGTGCAGACCAAAAAAAGAGGACAAAGACATTTGTGCCAGACCGAAGGACTATGTTTGGTGCAGATCAGAGAAAGAGATCGAGGACATTTGTGCTAGATCGAAGGACTGTGTTTAGTGCAATTTCGAGGACCATCTTTGAGGTGATAGAGTTGAGGACAGAGGTCTCCAGCCAGAGCAGGGAAGACAGGTGTCTTCTATGGATAGAGTTCCATTTGCTAAGGGTAGCTGAGAGAGAGGTCTTCTAGAGGATCACCAGTCAGAGCAGAGTTAGGGGAAGGTATCTCCTTTGAGCAGAGGCTCATAAACTTTGTAATTGGGAAGGTTTCCCAAAGAATTTGAGATAAACTTTTAGAGAAAAGTTTTGTGGACGTAGCCCAGCCATTCTGGGTGAACCACGTTAAAAATGAGTCTTCAATGTGTGATGTTTTCTATCTTGTTTAATGTTGTATTGATGCCACTACTATCTGAAATTAAAATTATTAAATGGTTAAGTCTTATACTATTCACCCCCCCTCTCAGTATAAGTTCATGTTCTTCAATTGGTATCAGAGCCGGTTTCTCTAGAAAGAGCCTAACAGCTTGGAGAAGGATCGATCAGAGGAACATATAGATTTAGAAAGAGATAAAGAGGTTGAGTTCGATCTCAAAGGTGAATTCTTCTTGGCTTTAAGAAAGCTTGAGAAATTTAGGGAAGAGAATTCTGTTCTCAAGCATCAATGTCAGGAAGAAGAGATAGCAAGATCAGATTTGTCTCAAAAGGTTATAGATTTCAAAATTCTAGCTGAAGAAGGAAAGAAGATTGAACAGGTTCTGACAGAGGCTTTAAAAGGAAAGGAAGCTGATTGCAAGAAACTAGAAGAAGAGGTTATGACTCTTAGAGTGAAGTTGGAACAGTTGGCTCCATGTGAAAAGCAAGAGAAGGATGGTTTCACCATTCATGAAATAGGGTCTTCGAGCAAGATCAATTTTCATCCTGAAGAGCGGTGGATTCCAGTCCATCACAAGAAGAACAATCATCCAAGACATCAAAATAGGTTACATAATACTTTCCATGACTATTGTTTATCCTGCAAGAATTTTGGTCACAAAGCTATGCATTGCAAAAAATCCTTGAATAGTCATAGTAAGGAAAATGTTAATTCTTTTGCTCCTCTTATGAATAAAAATGTCATGTGTTTCAAATGCAAGAATTTTGGGCATATAGCAAGGATGTGCAGTTTAAATAGATCTAGCCTTGAGTTCACTAAAAAGAGAAATGAGATCAAATCTAAGTCAATGATAGTTCAAACTGCTTTTCATGCTCAAGACAAAGTAGAAAAATGGTATCTTGATAGTGGCTGTTCAAAACATATGACTGGTGAAAAGGAAAAGTTCTTGGTCTTTAAAGAAACAAATAGAGGAACAGTCAGTTTTGGTGATAACAGGTCAGCTAAAATCTGTGGTAAAGGAACTCTTAGTTTGGATGGGAAATCCAAAACAGAAAATGTGCTTTATGTAGAAGGCCTAAGACATAATCTTCTAAGCGTGAGTCAACTTTGCGATCAAGGGCACATAGTATCCTTCTTTTCAGATAGATGTGAGATAAGTAAAGAAAAAAATGGAAAACTCATTGCGAGTGCTACAAGGACTCCAAACAATCTTTACATGCTAAGTGAGATAAAAAGGGAAAAATGTTTTCTAACTCAAGAAGATGAGAGTTGGCTATGGCATAAAAGACTGGGGCATTTGAGCTTTGATAATCTTGTCAATATTAGTAACAAGGAAGCAGTAAGAGACTTGCCCAAAATAAAAAGGCCCCATAACATCATTTGCGGTCCTTGTCAACATGGAAAATAGACTAGAACTAGTTTCAAATCAAAAGGGTATACTTCTTCAAAACCATTGGAGCTTATTCATACTGATTTATGTGGCCCCACCAGAACTCGGAGCATTCGGGGAGAAAGCTACTTCATGTTGTTTATAGATGATTATTCTAGAATGACTTGGGTTACTTTTCTCAAAGAAAAATCTGAAGCGTTTGAAAAATTTAAAGCTTTCAAAGAAATGATTGAAAATGAGACTGACAAGAGAATCAAATGCTTAAGATCAGATAGAGGAGGAGAGTTCACTTCAAATGAATTTGTGGAATACTATGAGCAACACGGAATCAAAAGAGAATATTCAGTAGCAAGAACTCCTCAACAAAATGGAGTAGTTGAAAGGAAAAACAGAACTGTTGAAAATATGGCTAGAGCAATGTTAAATGAGTCAAAACTTTTAGATGGCTTTTGGAGAGAAGCAGTCAGTACAACAGTCTACATCATCACCAGGGCTCAACTCAGAGTCAATCATCATAAAACTCCCTATGAATTATGGAAAGGAAGACCAACTACGGTAAAATACTTCAAAGTGTTTGGGAGTAAGTGCTTCATCAGAAGGGAAGATCAGAATCTGGGTAAGTTTGATCCTAGGTGTGATGAGGGAATTTTTCTTGGATATTCCAGCAAAAGCAAGGCCTACAGATGTTTCAACAAAAGAACTCATACAATTGTAGAGAGCATAAATGTAACAGTAGATGAAAATACAGGGATAAGAGAACCAGTCAAGGAACTCAGTGATGAAATTTGTCAAGAAGAATTCAGAGAGGTTTCAGATGAAGAAGAGGAAAGACAACAACTGCTTCCCAAAACTCCTTCACGGTATGTTCAGAAACATCATCCCAAATATTTGATCATTGGTGATCCAAATAGCAGGAAAACAAGAAGAAGAGTCATTCCTTCACATGATTTTGTGAATGTTTCATTGTTATCTCAGATTGAGCCAAAATATTTCAGTGAAGCATGTACAGATAAGTTTTGGGTAAAAGCAATGGATGAAGAGCTAAATCAAATAGAGAAAAGTGAAACCTGGGATTTGGTTCCAAGACCTAAGGGCAAGAATGTCATTGGCACAAAATGGATATTCAGAAATAAACTCAATGAGGATGGAAATATTGTCAGAAACAAAGCGAGGTTAGTCTGTAAGGGTTATGCTCAAGTCGAAGGTGTTGATTTCGAAGAGACGTTTGCGCCTGTTGCTCGTCTTGAAGCTATCAGAATGTTTTTGGCCCTTTCAAGCTTCAAATCATTCAAGGTATATCAAATGGATGTAAAGTCAGCTTTTTTAAATGGGGTGTTGGTAGAAGAAGTCTACATAGAACATCCAGAAGGAGTGTCTCTCTCAAAACAGTCAGACTATGTGTGTAAACTAAAAAAAGCCTTATATGGGTTAAAGCAAGCACCGAGGGCATGGTACTCAAGACTTGACAGTTATCTTCATGAGCAAGGCTTCAGGAAAGGCATGGCAGATAGCAATCTATATATTAAGAATGAAGATGATGATATGTTAATTATAGTTGTCTATGTTGATGATATTATTTTTGGGGGAAATAATAATCAGATGTGCAAAGTTTTTGCTAATACCATGCAGAAGGAATTTGAGATGTCTATGATTGGAGAGCTGTCATTCTTTTTAGGTCTTCAGATTGCGCAATCAAAAGATGGTATATTTCTCTCTCAGGGAAAGTATATCAAAGAAATGTTGAAAAAATTTGGGATGATGGACAACAAACCCGTGTGTACTCCAATGATTACAGGGTGCAATCTGAGTAAAGATGATGAATCTCCAGTGGCAGATCAGAGGTTGTACAGATCTATGATTGGCAGTTTACTATACAGTACAGCTACCAGACCAGATATCATGCAGGTCGTTGGGTTAGTAGCAAGATTTCAGGCAGCTCCAAAAGAATCTCATGTTATAGCAGTTAAGAGGATATTCAAATATTTGAAGGGCACTATGGACTTTGGGCTTTGGTATCCCAGAGGTGATGATTTCACCCTCACAGCTTATACAGATGCAGATTGGGCAGGCAGTATTGATGACAGGAAAAGCACTAGTGGTGGAGCATTCTTTCTAGGAAAGAGTTTGGTTTCTTGGCTAAGTAAGAAACAACCTTCAGTTTCCTTATCTACAGTAGAGGCTGAATACATAGCAGCAGTGGCTGGGTGCACACAGGTTTTATGGATGAAAACCACCTTGGAGGATTTCAAAGTCAAGCATGAACAACCCATCTCCATTCTTTGTGATAATACAAGTGCCATAAGTATTTCCAAAAATCCGGTAATGCACTCAAGGACGAAGCACATTTCCATCAAATATCATTTTCTAAGGGAGAAAGTGCAAGACAAGCAGGTCAAGCTAGAGTATGTGTCTACTAAAGAGCAGATTGCCGATATCTTCACCAAACCTCTTCCAAGAGATACGTTTGAGTATCTAAGGGAGAAATTGGGAGTTGTACTCCCACCCCAGAATTAATCACCTCATCAGGAGGTGGGGGAGGGACCAAGCTAAGAAGATCTTTCTTAGTCCCGAGCCCCAAAGGTAACCCTTTGCCATTGATGACAAAGGGGGAGAGATATGAGTAAGGGGGAGAGCATCAAGTGAAGAGAAGAGCTTCAAGTCAGGGGGAGCAAAACTTCAAAGGCAGATTCTCAAGTTGTTGGCACAGTTGGTTTCAGTTTTGGCTCTTAAGATGTGTTTCAGTAAAGGTTTGCCATCAATGACAAAGGGGGAGATTGTTGGCAATTTTGGGTACCTTGGGTACATTGCCTTTGCTCAAGTGTAGATGTTGTCATTGATGTCAAGAAGTTCTTGAAGCAATTTGATTTGATGTCAAGGAATTTGTTTTGTTGAAGGTTATTCAGAGCATGATCAGTGAGTTTCCAAGAAGTCCTTAGTGGCCCATTTGCAAAAGTTCAAGAAAAAGACAAGTTAGAAAAAGTATGCAGTCGGCTAGAAAAACTGTCACGATTTCGCGACATGTTTGAGGAGAGAGAAAGTGCTAGCAAAACTGTCATGATTTCGTGACATGTTTGAGGAGAGAGAAAGTGCTAGCAAAACTATCGCGATTTCACGACATGTTGGCAGAGAAGGAGAGCAATATGGAAAGTGTCGCGATTTCGTGACATGTCGCATTTTCGTGACTCGAAAAGTGCAGGAAGGCAGAGAAGGAAAAGTGTCGCGATTTCATGACACATTGCCAGGAAAGTTGTACGGACGAGAAAGTGTCACGATTTCATGACATAATGCAGAAAAGAGAGTCCGTAGTGTGAACTGTCATGATTTCATGACAAGTTCGAAGAGAGAGAAAGTAACATGAAAAATGTCACGATTTCGCGACATGCTGCAGAGGTCGAGGTGAGGACTGTCATGATTTCGTGACATGCTAAAAAGCTCGAAGTAAGAACTATCACGATTTCGTGACATGCAGCTAAGGGAAGAGTTTGAGATGAGAAGCGTCACGATTTCATGACAGGTTGCAAAGAAAGCTTTCGAAAGCTGAAAGCATCATGATTTTGTGACAGGATGAAAGAAAAGTGTACGGATGGAGAAAGTGTCATGATTTCGTGACAAACACTGGAATTAGGTCTTCTACAGGAGAAGTGTCACGATTTCATGACAGAAGCAGAGAGGAAGGCCATGAAGACAGAAGGGTCATGATTTCGTGATAGAAGAGAAGATGACATCAGCAAAAGCAGAAAGTGTCATGATATCGCGACAAAAAATAAAAAGGAAGTCAAAAGAAGCAAAAGTGTCATGATATCGCGACAATAGGCAAAAGAAGGTGTACGATAGGAAAAGGTGTCATGATATCATGACATGTTGTAGTTTCACGACAGAAGCTACAAGAGAGTTGTAGAGGTAGTGAAGCCGACAAAGTTAAATTTGGGCCGACATTGTTTAGGGTTTGCAGCTGACATAGTTTTATGATGTGCAACCGACTAAGATCAAGATTTTAATCTTGAAAGGTTTAGTATAAAAGGAGGGCTGCTTGGAGTGTTAGGCATTGATCGATGTGTGAGTTCGAAGAGTGGCGTTCGCAGACTATGCGAACTGTGCAAAGAGAAGAAGTTCGATCGCTGAAGAGCAGAGTGCATTCTGTCATTTCTTCCAAGTGAGAGAGATCGCAAGGAAGCAGAGTGTGCGAAGACTATGCAGCTGTAATTGCACAGAAGTGCAAAGGTCAAAGTTTGATCGAGTGCAGCTGTGATTGCGCAAAAAGAGTGAAGGACTATGTTTTTGTGCAGACCAAAAAAAGAGGACAAAGACATTTGTGCCAGATCGAAGGACTGTGTTTGGTGCAGATCAGAGAAAGAGATCGAGGACATTTGTGCTAGACCGAAGGACTATGTTTAGTGCAATTTTGAGGACCAGCTTTGAGGTGATAGAGTTGAGGACAGAGGTCTCCAACCAGAGCAGGGAAGACAGGTGTCTTCTATGGATAGAGTTCCATTTGCTAAGGGCAGCTGAGACAGAGGTCTTCTAGAGGATCACCAATCAGAGCAGAGTTAGGGGAAGGTATCTCCTTTGAGTCGAGGCTCATAAAATTTGTAATTGGGAAGGTTTCCCAAAGAATTTGAGATAAAATTTTAGAGAAAATTTTTGTGGACGTAGCCCAACCATTCTGGGTGAACCACGTTAAAAATGAGTCTTCAATGTGTGATGTTTTCTGTCTTGTTTAATGTTGTATTGATGCCACTGCTATCTGAAATTAAAATTATTAAATGGTTAAGTCTTATACTTTTCACCCCCCCTCTCAGTATAAGTTCATGTTCTTTAGCATTGAGCCAAAAACAAGATGTAGTAGAAGATTATCCAAAGAGGAAAAGGCAACATGGAAGAGAAACCACCATTATCATGTCTTGGTAAAGAGGAGCCACTAGAGGAGTAGGAAAAAGGAGAGGCACCACCACCACATTCGAGAATATAAACCACCATTTCAAGCAAGCAAGAGTGATTGTTTAAAGTACAGGGGAAAAAGCAATTGAAAGGCACAAGTTTGTGGTTTTATTAATCTATGTACAACAACTAACAAGCATCAAGGAGCCATGAAATAGTAAGTGAAGAACACAAGCTTATACTGAGAGGGGAAGTGAACAGGTATAAGGCCACTTTTTATTTTTTCTCTCAAGCCAATATATGCAATGTAAATATAGCAATATCAACAACAGTAATAAAAGTAATGTACACAACACCACACACAATAGAGACACCAAAATTTATGTGGTTCACCCAATGCGGGCTACTCCATAGAGAAAATATTTTACTAAAAATTTATTAGTTAATATCTTAGGAATCCTTTCTCGATTATAATGTTTATGGACATCTATCCAAAGTAGATGTTGATCCCCTAAATTTGGTTTGTGTATCTCTATCCACAGGAGAACTCCTTCTCCTATGCTCTGGCTGGTGATCCTCTAGAAGACACTGCCTCCACTGCACTAAATAATGGATCTCTCTCCACTTGAAGTCTGTTGTCCTCACTCATAATACCTGCCCTCAATGTTCTATATAATGGATCTATATCCATTGGAGACTATTGTCCTCTCTGATCTATCACCTCCAAAGCTCAGTCTCAATTCTATACTAAACACAGTCCAGTCGATCTAGCACAATTTTGCTCAAATATTACACTAAACACAGTCTAGTCGGTCTAGAACAATTTTTATTAACAAGATCACTCAAATATACACTAAATATAGTCCATTCAATCTAGCACAACTATGCTCAAAAATTGTACTAAACATAGTCCAATCGGTCTAGCACAAGTCCACTCAAATCTACACTAAACATAGTCCAATCAGTCTAGCACAAATATGCTCAACAATTCCACTCAGAAATTGTTAAAATTTACTTAAAAATTCCACTTAGAACATGCTCAAATATTCTCAATAGGTCCACTCAGAACCTGCTCAAATATTCTCAACAAGATTACTCAGAACTTGTTCAAATCTTCTCAACAGGTCCACTCAAAACCTTCTTAAATATGCTCAACAAGTTCACTTAGAACTTGTTCAAATATTCTCAATAGGTCCACTCAGAACCTGCTCAAATATGCTCAATAAGTCCACTCAGAACCTGTCCAAATCAGCTCAATAAGTCCTCTCTGGGACTTAACCAAAACTATATTGCAAGCTTCCACAAAATCTCACACAAAATCAGTCCACAAGTCTTCTCAAGACTTTCCTCAAATTTGCTTAACAAGTCCACACATAACTTGTCCAATATCATATAAACATAAAGAGAATTGTTAGAGAATCAATATGTTCTATACTCAATGCTCAATCACTTTCACAACTCAAATCAATCTTATAGAAGCATAAAGAGAATTTTAGAGACTCAATATGTTCTATACTCAAATCTCAATCACTTTATCAAATCAAACTCATAGAAGCATAAATATAATGGTTAGAGACTCAATATGTTCTATTCTCACAACTCAATTCCTTTCACAACTCAAATCATAATATATAGAATAATTTGTTTCATGGAACTTGAAAAATCACTTCATACACCCACTTGACTAGGCTCAATCATCTTTACTCAACAAATCACTCAAGAAACAACCCTTGCTTACAAAACCTAGTCCAAGTATGTAAACATCAACTCAAAATGTTTCCAACAATGGTCAACAACAAATATCACATAACAATGATACTCATGTTCTTTTCAAATCCTAGTTCAAGTTCTTTGCACAACAACTTACTTCAACAACAATGGTCATAAATCAATCTTCACATAACAATGAAACTCATGCTCTTTTCTAACTCAAGTTCAAGTTCTTTGCACAATCCAATGGCTTCAACAACAATGCTAATAAAACAAGGTTTTAATCACAAATCTTAGTTCCAAAAAACCTTGAAGCATTAAATAAAACTCTTTCGAAAAGGAAACCCTAATCAAATATTTTTCACTCCACACTTAATTTTAAAGAAAGTCAATCAACCAACTCAACCAAGAAAGAATTTTCCCATACCTTTTTGTTTGACAAGAAGTTGATCTCAAAAAATTGACATACTCACAATTACTCTTTTCAATCTCAATAAGGGTTAGAATATTTTAATAATAACACTATGCAAAAAGATGATCCATAATACACCTTATTACTCCAACCAAATAATAATATTCATCATAGTCTTCTTTAAAAGAAAAACCCTTTAAAAGAAATTAATGCTCAATAGGCTTAATATATCACCATATAAATTAAGCCTCCACACAATCTCCTTATTACTCCTAATAACAAATCCTTAAATAGTATCACTTCATAAAAACCAACCCCTTTAATAATAATTTTCTAACACTCCTTATTCCTCCTTATCATTTATTTTATTTAATTGCCTTTTAAAACCTTTAAAAACCCTTATTACTCCTAACATGCATTAATAACAAACCTTATATAATTAATTAAAAATAAATAAAAAATACATATGCACTTGGTGGGTTTCGAACCCCTCACCAACATCTTTGTGAATGCCCTAGCCATGAGCTCCACGACCATGTGTACCCCATGCACATTTGAAACAAAGAAAGGGCTTTGTGCCCTATCAACCTTCGAATGACGCCTTTGAAAAAATGAACAACCAAAACTTTTCACCCTTCACACGCCTCAACGGGATTCAAACGCGATTCCTCTTCCCCACAAGCACCTTAACACCACGTGCGCTACCAATAGACCATCGTGTCCACCTTGCTTGGAACCTCCAAGCCCCTAAATTTTTTTCTTATGCCTTTAAACGAGAAAGGGTGTTTCATCTTCTTCCTCGCAAACCCTCCGAAATTCGTAATATTCTCAAGAGCGCAAATTAAAATTGATTAAGGCATATATTTTTTCAAAGGTCTTTGTGGCTTCCTTCTATACACGAAGTCATATTTGACTTTGAACGTCGGTGCTTTAATTTATTCGATGTTGGCAATAATTAAAACCTTTATGAATGGGGCTTTTTATGTGATGATGTCAGCCCATCATTTATTATTTATAAAGCTAAATCTAAATATTTAACATTTATAAATTATATTTATAAAATATATTTATAAATAAAAACATTGGCTTATTAAAGCCATCCATGGGTTTTAATATTGCATTTCATTTGA
This sequence comes from Wollemia nobilis, assembly GCA_028583015.1. Taxonomy (NCBI): domain Eukaryota; kingdom Viridiplantae; phylum Streptophyta; class Pinopsida; order Araucariales; family Araucariaceae; genus Wollemia; species Wollemia nobilis. The sequence goes on from JAQPPZ010002499.1 coordinate 7,191,082, forward strand.
TGCCTTCTAGCAACATGGGTCCTTTAAATTCTTGGAGGACTTAATGAAACTGATTTGATCTTCCATGATGGGTTCACATTTGACCCTCATAAGATGATATTTTGCCCACATATTTCACAACCTTTTGCATTGTTTTTGGTGTCAACAAAGATGTGTTCCATGCAATTAATGACTCATTCCTTTGTTTACTTGGGAAATAATAACGACATTTCACCTTGACATTAATGACAACTAGAATAGCTAAAAATGTCCAACAATATCCCCCTTTATCATTGATGGCAACCCATATTATTTTTACTAAAACTTTGACCTTTATTTTTATTCTGCTCCCCCTGGGACATTGCTCCCCCTGGCTAAATGCTCTCTCAAATATCAAATATCTCCCCATTACACAAATATCTCCCCCTTTGACATCAATGTAAAAGGGGCACCTTTGGGGCTCGGGGCTAAGAATGAGCCTCTTAGCTTAGCCCCTCCCCCACCTACTCATGAGATGGTTAATTCTGGGTTGGGAGTATTTCTACTCCTTGAAAGAACTATTCTTTACCTTTATTCTCTTCACTTATTTTTTAAATTTTTTGATTCCTCTGACTATTTCTCACTGTGTCATCATTCACGTTCCTATCATCATTCCTGTTCTTATTCCTATTTCTATTTTCATCCATGTTCTTGTTCCTGTTCATATTTCTATTCATGTTCCTATTCATGTTTATACTTGTTTTTGTAATGTCCGCTCTACACTATTTTTTTTTGTGACCATCATTATTGCACTTATAATACTTAATGTTATTATTCCTTGGAGGTGCAAATGTTTTAAAATTTCTCCTAGTGAAGCCATATCTTCTTCTATCATGAACCCTCCAATTCATTGCCATGTGACCAAACTGATTACATGAGTAGAAATACCCATGAAAAAGTTATCTATTACCATATTCTTATCTTTCATGTTTCCTACATTGTGAAGCCATATGCCCAAACCTATTACATGAAAAACATCTTCCATTGAAGCTTCCTTGTCTTGACCTCATTGGTCTCCTGTTCTGATTGATGTTCCATATATATATTCTCTGTGCATTGTTCCTGTTTTTATTGAACTCTCTATTGTTCAACTCTTCCTATGATGTCTAACTTTATTTTACACTATCTTCTTCTAAAGTATCTTCATATGAATTTTCCTCTTCAGAACTTGAATTTGAATCTCCTTCCTTTTTCTTTTGAACCTTCTCAAATCCAAGACATGTATTACTTGATGTAGGCTTTTGTGTCTTCATGAACTTATCCATGTTCTTTGAGCTATTTTTAAATCCCTTCATATTTATATTGGAGTCCTCTAAGTCTTCTTTTAGTAGTGCCACTTCTTGTACTAACTTATCACATTTCAAGATCTTTGCTTCTAACTTGTCCTTGAACCTATTTGCCTTAGCTTTGGATTTTTCTAAATACTCTATGAGTAGTCTTCTTTCTTCATCATATTCCTATAACTGAATATCAAGCTTAGAGTTATATTTTCTTACCTTCTTTACTGTGTCAAGGGCATAAATAATTTTTCCCTGTTGAGTAAGGTGCAACAACAGTATTGTGATTGTTGTCAACATAGTCAGATAGATCTGTTGATGCAGTGGACAGGAAGTTCAAAAGCTATTCAAATGCAGAAGACAGGAGTTCAAAGGTTACTCAGAGTATGTACAGTGATTTTCCAAGAAGACCGAAGTGGCCCATATGCAAAATATCAAAGAAAAAGACAAGTAAAAAAAGTGTCGCGATATCACGACATATACAACAGGCAAGAAAAACTGTCATGATTTCACGACATGTTGGAAGAGAGAAAAGGCAAGTGGAAAAACTGTCGTGATTTCGCGACATGTTGGAAGAGAAAGAGAAAGCAGGAAAAACTATCATGATTTTGCGACATGTTGGAAGAGAAAAAGGCAAGTGGAAAAACTGTCACGATTTCATGACATGTTGGAAGAGAAAGAGAAAGCAGGAAAAACTGTCATGATTTCACGACATGTTGGAAGAGAAAAAGACAAGTGGAAAAACTATCGCGATTTTGCGACATGTTGGAAGAGAAAGAGAAAGCAGAAAAAACTGTCGTGATTTCATGACATGTTGGAAGAGAAAAAGGCAAGTGGAAAAACTGTCACGATTTCACGACATGTTGGAAGAAAAAGAGAAAGCAGGAAGAAGTGTCGCAATTTCGCAACAAGTTCGAAGAAAGAGAACAAGTAAGAAAAGTGTCACGATTTCGTGACATGTCACATTTTCGTGACTAAAACAAGAGAGAGAAAGCAAGTTGGAAAAGTGTCATGATTTCGCGACATGTCACATTTTTGTGACTAAAATAGGAGAGAGAAAGCAAGTTTTAAAAGTGTCATGATTTCGTGACATGTCGCATTTTCATGACAAAAGAAAGAGAGGAAGTGTACGAAAGCAGAACTGTCACGATTTTGCAACAAAGGCAGAAAGCAAGACTTCGAAAGTAGAAGTGTCGTGATTTCACGACAAAAGCAGAGAAGAAGACTTCGAAGGCAGAAGTGTCATGATTTCACGACAAAAGCAGAGAAGAAGACTTCGAAGGCAGAAGTGTCACGATTTCATGACAAAAGCTAAGAAGAAGACTTTGAAGGCATAAGTGTCACGATTTTATGACAAAAACAAAGAAGTGAATTACGAAAGCAGAAGTGTCATGATTTTGTGACAAAAGTAGAGAAGAAGACTTCGAAGGCAGAAGTGTCGTGATTTTGTGACAAAAGCAGAAAGCAAGACTTCAAAAGCAGAAGTGTCACGATTTCACGACATGTCACATTTTTGTGACTCAAAAAGGACAGGAAGGCAGAGAAGCAAAAGTGTCACGATATCGCGACATGTCGCATTTTCGTGACTCAAGGACAGGCAGGCAGAATAACAAAGAGTTTCATGATATTGCACAATGTCACATTTTCACGACAAAGGAATAGAGAAAGCGTACGGAGGTGAAAGTGTCACGATATCGTGACATGTTGTATTTTCGCAAGCCAAATCTAAGAGAAAGAGCAAGGAGAAAAAGTGTCGCGATATCGCAACATGTTGCATTTTCATGGTCAAAAGCAAGGAGAAAGAGAGAGAAAGAAAAAGTGTCATGATATCGCGACATGTTGTATTTTTATGGTTGAGTTGAAGTTGACGAAGACCGATGACAACCGACTAAAATTAGGGTTTACAGTTGTTGTGAAAGCTAACTAAGATTAGGGTTTATAGACGACTAAGATTAGGGTTTTCATCACAAAAATTCTGTTATAAAAGGAGGGTTGTTTGGAGATTTGAAGGAACGATGAAGAGTGTGAAATACGGTCACTATGCATAGAGAGCAAGTCGTGTTGAATCATGCTAAGTACGAATTTCACTAAGAAAGCAGACTGCGCAAAAGGGAGAAGACGATCATGAAGTTCGAGTGTAGTGAAGAAGAGTGTGTGAAGTGATTGCATAGAGAAAGTAGAGTGCGTAGAGAAAGCAAAGGTGAAGAAGACGAGTCAAGGTCTAGCAAAAGCAAAGGTATCTTACTATCAATCCTCTAGTTTCAGAACTGAATTCCAAGTTGGTTCTTGGCATTAGGGGTTGGTGCTCCTTCCAATTGGTGCTGGTAAATCAGGGGTTGGTGCTCCTTTCTATTGGTGTAGATAAATCAGGGGTTGGTGCTCCTTCTAGTGGGTGCTGGTAAATTTTTTGTAAAGTTGTTGCTTTGCAAAGGCTGGATTTGGATGGTAGTCCAAGAAGTCATTTTTGAGGAGTAGCCACATTGGTGAACCTCGTTAAATCTTGTGTTGTGTGATGTTCTCTTGTGATACTTGCTTTATCTTGTTTTAAGGTTTCATTATTTCTATTTTAAGATCTATGAATTTAAGTTAAAAGAGCTACACTGATTCACCCCCCCCTCTCAGTGTCATTGTGAGACTAACAATTGGTATCAGAGCTAAGTTCCTATACAAGCTTAACCGACTAGGGTGATCTTGGAAGTAACACAATGGCAGGTGGTGAAGGCTTCTCATCAAAAAAAGCACCATTTTTTGATAGATCTAATTACGCGTTCTAGAGAATCAAGATGTAGAAATATCTCTGTGCTTTGGGTTACGACATCTGGGATTCAATAGTTAGTGGATACACAATACCCATCACTCCTCCAAAAGAGGCTTATGAAAAGAAATTATTTGAAAATAACTCAAAAACAAAAAATGCTCTCATGTGTGGATTAGCACATAGTGAACTAGTAAAGATCATGAGCTATAATACGACAAAAGAGATATGGGACAAACTGAGGAGTATTCATGAAGGAGACGATAAGATCAAGGAGGCCAAGTTATAGACACATCGAGCTCAGTTCGAAGCATTGAAAATGAATGATGATGAAAACATTGAGGCATATATGTTGAGAGTTAATGGAATCATTAATGCGATCAGAGGACTCGATGAGGATATTGAAGACTCTACCGTCATGAAAAAGGTACTAAGATCTCTTCCTCAAAGGTTTGATTCTAAAGTCTCAATGATAGAAGAAGCTAAAAATCTAAATTATTTTAGTATAGATGAGATGTATGGTTCTTTGACTGCATATGAGATGAGGATAGGAAGATCTAAACCCATAGACAAAGAAGCGGCTTTTAAAGCCCTTAAAAATAAAAACGTAAAACAAGAGTCCGAAAAAGGGAAAAGGAAAATACAGAGGGAAGCTACCGTTTAAATGTTTCAACTGTGGAGGCATTGGGCATTTTGCGACTAAGTGTCCACTTAAAGAGAAGAACAAAAATGATGAAGGATCACACCAAGAAAGAAGTGACTGGAAGAAGAAAACAAATTTCAAAAAAGGCAACTTCAAGAAGAAAAGTTTCATCTCCAGGAATGCCAGTTCATCAGAAGATAGCTCCGATGAGGATTCTAAAGAGGAAATAGGTGAAGCTCTTTTCATGGCATTTGAAGAAGTAAAATCAAAAAAGGAAGAAGGAGTGAACTCTGAAGTATATGGTGAAAACCCTGAGGCTGAAGTAGATCTAAAAGGTGAGTTGATCTCTGCACTTGAAGAGTGGAAGATAGAAAGGAAAAAGAATAAGAAAATTTCAAGAAAGCTTGAGGATGCAAATGAAATCATAACTAGTTTGAAAGTACAGATAGAAGAATCCAAAAAAATCTCTGAAGATCTCTAAGTAAAAATAACCATGAAAATAGATTATTGCAGCAAGCTATAAGAAGATATTGTTGGTTTAATAATGCAGCTAGAAGAAGTGAATAAGAAAATTAGTTGTTATCACAAATGTGAAGAAAGTTCTATGAAGCTGGATAAGATCATAAATGACCAAAGGCCTGCAGGCATCAAATTTGGTCTAGGTTTCATCGAAGGAGAATCATCAAATGGATCAAAGGCCAGAAATGTAGAATCCATAAAGAATGAAGATAAGAAACATGTTGATCAAGGAAAAATGTCTCATGCAAAAGAAAGCAATAATGCCAAGCATGAAAGGAGAATTGACAATGATGGATTCACCAATGTCACTCATAAAAGAAGAAGAAGACCTATGGCTCCTATGGAAACATGGCAAAGACCATCACCCAGGTTCAATTATCCCTTTTCTGGTTTCTATTTTAAATGCAACGACTATGGACATAAAATCTCAAACTACAAATATAATGTAAGACCAAGGAATTTCACCAGTAGAAATGCTTTTTCTCCTCTGATGAATTATACAGTAGAATGTTATACCTATCATAATTTTGGGCACATTGCAAGAAACTGTAGAAGTACATTTGCATCAAATCAGTTTTAGGAAATAAAATTTCAACCAAATAGGATGAGACAAAATAGAAAACTTCTCGAAAAACATGCACAAGCTACTGATAAGGGAAAGGCAAAACAAGAGCCCAAAACTACTATCAAAATGGAGTGGAAAGGAAAAGAGCGACTTAAGGAAGAAAATGAATCCTTAATCGTACAAACAAAATTTAAAGCACATAATAAATATGTACCATGGATACTTGATAGTGGATGCTCTAGTCATATGACAGGTGACAAACATAAATTTGAGAAGTTACAGAAATATGAAGGTGGTTCAGTAAAGTTTGGAAATAATGATGGAGCTAAGATAGTTGGCAAAGGTTCAGTTAAAATTAGTGACAGAAAAATTAAGTCAGAATAATTTTTGTTTGTGGATGGTTTGAAACATAACTTTTTGAGCGTAAGTCATATTTGTGATAAAGGTCATGAAGTAGTTTTTAAGAAGTAGGGTTGTGAAGTTAGAAAAACAAACAGTGGAAAATTGATAGCAACTGGATCAAGGACATCTAGTAACCTGTACACGCTCTCATAGACTTCAAAAGGAGCTTGTTTTATTGGGTAGGAAGAAGAAAATTGGTTGTTGCACAAGAGACTCGGTCATATCAGTTTTGACAATATAGTAAAAATTAGATCAAAAATGGTAGTGAGAGATATTCCCACCATCAAAAAACCTACAAACAACATTTGTGCTTCATGCCAAAAGGGGAAGCAAACTAGAGTCACATTCAAAACAAAATATTACTACACAAGCAAACCTTTGGAACTAATACTCAATGATTTATGTGGACCTATGAGAACACAAAGCATAAATGGTGACAAATATTTTATGTTGTGCATTGATGACTATTCTAGAATGACATGGATTTTTTCCTTGAAGCATAAATCAGAAGCTTTTGATATGTTCAAGATTTTCAAAAACCAAGTTGAGAATGAAACAGGAAAGAGGATCAAATGTTTAAGATCAGATAGAGGAGGAGAATTCATTTTAGAGGATTTTGTAGAGTACTGTGAAAAATACGATATTAGGAGACAGTTTTCAGCAGCCAAGACACCTCAGCAGAATGGAGTGGTAGAAAGAAAGAACAAGATAGTGTAGGAAATGGCACAAACTATGTTGGCTGAAAGCAAAGTAGCAAACATATTTTGGAAAGAAGCAGTCCATACTACGGTGTATATCCAAAATAGGTACATGTTGAGAACACATGAAAGCAAAACTCCTTATGAGTTGTGGTTTGGTAAAAGGGCAATAGTAAAACACGTCAAAGTTTTTTGCAGCAAGTGCTACATCAAAAGAACTAATATAATATTGGTAAGTTTGAAGATAGAGTAGATGAAGGTATTTTTGTTGGTTATTCATCAAAAAGCAAAGCTTACAAATGCTAAAAAAAGAGGCTAAAGAAAATTATGGACAGTGCCGATGTTAAATTTGATGAAGGTAGAGAACGAGTAATTAGATATGAAATGAACTACCTAATTTATGAAGAGGTTATTGAAGGAGATGAGGAAAACAAAATGGAAAAGATACAAAAAATTGACTCAGATGATTTAAGTTGTGATTCAGAAGTGGAAGAAAATAAGAAATTCAAAACAGGCAGCTGGCATAAAAGTCATCCTAGAGAGCAAATAATTGGAGACCCAAAAGTTGGTGTTCAGACAAGAAGAAGAGTAGTAAGTAACTACTCTCTATTATCCAAAATTGAGCCCAAAAATATTGCTGATGCAAGCAAAGATGAAAGTTGGATGAAGGCTATAAATGAAGAATTAGATCAGATCGAGAAAAACAAAACTTGGGAGTTAGTATCTAGACCTGCAAATAAAAATATAATCGGGACTAAATGGATTTTTTGAAACAAATTGAATGAAGACGGATAGGTATTCAGAAATAAAGCAATATTGGTATGTAAGGGTTATGCATAAGTTGAAGGTATTGACTTTGAGGAAACTTTTGCACCAGTAGCTAGACTAGAGGCAATTAGAATGTTTTTGGCTTTAGCAGTCTACAAGAATTTCAAAGTTTATCAAATGGATGTGAAATCAACATTTTTGAATGGGAAACATGAAGAAGAGGTTTATATTGAGCAACTAGATGGTTTCCAACTTGGTGATGATCCCAACTTGGTTTGCAAGTTGAAGAAAGCATTATATGGCTTAAAACAGGCACCCCGAGCATGGTATGCAAGGCTAGACAACTATCTCACTCAACAAAGGTTTAAGAAAGGTATGGTGGATAGTAATTTGTATGTCAAAACAAAAAATGGGCATCTTATTATTCTTGTTGTATACGTAGATGATATCATATTTGGCAGCAAGCAAAGATGAGTCGTGTAAAGATTTAGCAAATAAGATGCAGAAAGAATTTGAAATGTCAATGATTGGTGAATTGTCGGTATTTCCTCGGGTTGCAAGTTAATCAAAGTAAGAAGGGCATATTTATTTCTCAAGTTAAATATGTAAAAGAGATGTTAAAAAAGTTCACAATGGAGGATTGTAAGCCAATTAGCACTCCCATGACGATAGGTTGCAAGTTGAGAAAGGATGACAAATCTCCACCTATTGATCAAACCATGTACAGATCTATGATTGGAAGATTATTGTACTTGACAGCTACCAGACCAGATATTTTGTAGGCAATATGCATGGTAGCATGATTTTAGGCTAATCCCAAGGAGACTCATGTGACAACAATGAAGAGGATTCTTCGGTACCTCAAGGGTACTATGGAGTATGGGTTATGGTATCCAAAAGGTAAAGACTTCACCCTTATTTCATATTTAGATGTAGATTGGGCAAGATGTGTAGATGATAGAAAGAGTACTAGTGGAGGTGCATTCTATCTTGGAGACAGATTGGTCACGTGGCACAGTAAGAAACAAGAGTCAGTTTCTTTATCAACAACAAAGGTAGAATATATTGGAGCGACAACATGTTGTACGCAGGTATTATGGATGAAACAAACCCTGAAAGATCTTGGTATTAGCTTTAGTGAGCCAATATCAGTTAAGTGTGATAACACCAGTGCCATTAACATCTCCAAGAATCCGGTTATGCATTCACGCACAAAACACATTGCTATTAGGTATCACTTTTTGAAGGAGAAAGTTGCGGAAGGTGAGGTTAAGTTGGATTTTGTTCCAACTATAGAGCAAGTAGCAAATATTTTCACAAAACCATTGCCCAAGGAATTTTTTTTGTACCTTCATAATAAATTGGGAGTGGTCACACTTCCCAAGAATTGACTAGCTATAGGGATCACATTCTCAGGGGGAGCATTTAAGTATTTGATTATCTTTTTGCTCATGTTCATGATTTTTGCTAAGTGTAATAAATTGTGCCCAAGAATGTTGTGCATGGACTCGGGGGAGTCTGCAGTAGCCCTTTGGTATTATTGTCAAAGGGGTAGAAGAGTTACAAGAAATTGCACATGTGTTGCCAACAATTCCAAAGGGGGAGATTGTTGAGCAAGGTGCAAGCAACAATATTGTCATTGTTGTCAACACAGTCAGATAGATCCGTTGATGCAGTGGATAGGAAGTTCAAAAGCTATTCAGATGCAGAAGATAGGATTTCAAAGGTTACTCAGAGTATGTACAATGATTTTCCAAGAAGACCGAAGTGGCCCATATGAAAAAGATCAAAGAAAGATACAAGTAAGAAAAGTGTCGCGATATTGTGACATGTTGGAAGTGAAAAAGGCAAGTGGAAAAACTGTCATGATTTCATGACATGTTGGAAGAGAAAGAGAGCAGGAAAAACTGTCATGATTTCGTGACATGTTGGAAGAGAAAAATGCAAGTGGAAAAAATGTCGTGATTTCGTGACATGTTGGAAGAGAAAGAGAAAGCAGGAAAAATTGTCATGATTTTGTGACATGTTGGAAAAGAAAAAGACAAGTGGAAAAATTGTCACGATTTCGTGACATGTTGGAAGAGAAAGAGAAAGTAGGAAAAACTATCGTGATTTCATGACATGTTGGAAGAGAAAAAGGCAAGTGGAAAAACTATCATGATTTCGTGACATGTTGGAAGAAAAAGAGAAAGCAGGAAGAAGTGTCACGATTTTGCGACAAGTTCGAAGAAAGAGAACAAGTAAGAAAAGTGTCACGATTTTGCAACATGTTGCATTTTCATGACTAAAATAGGAGAGAGAAAGTAAGTTGGAAAAGTGTCACGATTTCATGACATGTCGCATTTTCATGACTAAAATAGGAGAGAGAAAGCAAGTTTGAAAAGTGTCATGATTTCATGACATGTCACATTTTCGTGACAAAAGAAAGAGAGGAAGCGTACTAAAGCAGAACTATCGCGATTTTGCAACAAAGGCAGAAAGCAAGACTTCGGAAGTAAAGTGTCATGATTTCACGATAAAAGCAAAGAAGAAGACTTCGAAGGCAGAAGTGTCATGATTTCATGACAAAAGCAGAGAAGAAGATGTCGAAGGTAGAAGTGTCACGATTTTACGACAAAAGCAGAGAAGAAGACTTCGAAGGCATAAGTGTCATGATTTCGTGACAAAAGCAAAGAAGTGAAGTATGAAAGCAAAAGTGTCACGATTTCATGAAAAAAGCAGAGAAGAAGACTTCGAAGGCAAAAGTGTCACGATTTCATGACAAAAGCAGAAAGCAAGACTTCGAAAGCAGAAGTGTCACGATTTTGTGACATGTCACATTTTCATGACTTGAAAAGGATAGGAAGGCAGAGAAGCAAAAGTGTCACGATATCGCGACATGTCGCATTTTCGTGACTCAAGAAGGACAGGCAGGAAGAATAACAAAAAGTGTCACGATATCGCGCAATGTCGCATTTTCATGACAAAGGAATAGAGAAAGCATACGGAGGTGAAAGTGTCACGATATCATGACATGTTGTATTTTCGTGGGCCAAAGCTAAGAGAAAGAGTAAGGAGAAAAAGTGTCACGATATCGCGACATGTTGCATTTTTGTGGTCCAAAGCAAGGAGAAAGAGAGAAAGAAAAAGTGTCATGATATCGGGACATGTATTTTTGTGTTTGAGTTGAAGCCAACGAAGACCGATGACAACCAACTAAAATTAGGGTTTATAGTTGTTGTGAAAGCCAACTAAGATTAGGGTTTACAATCAACTAAGATTAGGGTTTTCATCACAAAAATTTTGTTATAAAAGGAAGGTTGTTTGGAAATTTGAAGGAACGATGAAGAGTGTGAAATACGGTCACTGTGCATAGAGAGCAAGTCGTGTCGAATCATGATAAGTGCAAATTTCACTAAGAAAGTAGAGTGCGCAAAAGGGAGAAGACGATCGTGAAGTTTGAGTGTAGCAAAGCAGAGTGTGCAAAGTGATTATGTAGAGAAAGTAGAGTGCATAGAGAAAGCAAAGGTGAAGAAGACCAATTAGGGTCTAGAAAAAGCAAATGTATCTTACTATCAATCCTCTAGTTTTAGAACTGAAGTCCAAGTTGGTGCTCCTTCCAGTTGGTGCTAGTAAATCATGGGTTGGTGCTCCTTTCTTTTGGTGCAGATAAATTAGGGGTTGGTGCTCCTTCTGGTGGGTGCTGGTAAATTGTTTGTAAAGTTGTTGCTTTGCAAAATTTGGATTTGGATGGTAGTCCAAGCAGTCATTTTTGAGGAGTAGCCACATTGGTGAACCTCATTAAATCTTGTGTTGTGTGATGTTCTCTTGTGATACTTGCTTTATCTAGTTTTAAGGTTTAATTATTTATGTTTTAAGAGCTATGAATTTAAGTTAAAAGAGCTACACTGATTCACCCCCCCTCTCAGTTTCATTGTAAGACTAACATTCCCTTGAGATCATATCCATTCTCTTTTGAATATTCTTTTATTTGTTTGCCTTTGTCTATATCATTACTTTCTTTTGGTTTGTCTTCTATAGGATCACTCACTTCTTCTAAATCCATTAGAATATTTTCATATGGTATTTCAAGTGCATACTCATACTCATCATCACTGAAACTATAACCATCCCTTGTACAATCATCTTCAAGATGTCCAAAGTTACCACATCTAAAATACTTGAGAATAACTGGAGTCTTTTTCTTAACTGGTTTTTTTCTTCAATCATAAATAGGACTTCATCTCTATCATTATCTGAAGAACTAGCATCACTATCATTTGAGTACTTACTTGCATTATCCGCATAGTAGCTCTTATTTTGTATTTGGAAGAATTTATTTCCTTGTTTGTTTTGTCCATCCTTGCTTTTATTTTGATGACTATATCTTTTTGATTCCTTGTACATGTGATCCTATTTTTCTTCACCATTGTTGTTATTTTGTTCTTTACAATATTTTGCAAAATTTCCATACTTTCCACAATTGAAACACTTAATAGGTCTTATATCTATGGGTCTTTTGGAATATTTATCTCTTCTACCATAATTGGATTCTTCATCACTAGAAGACTCATTGCTTGATTCTGACTTCTTACCCTTTATTTCCTTGTTCTCTTTGAATGTAGCCTCCTTTGTAGGGATAAGATCTTTTGTTATTATCTCAAAGGTTGTAAGCATGCCAAGCAAAGAATTTCTTGTCAAACAATAACTAGTAAAGACCTTTTCATTATACTTTTTTGGAAGAGTTCTCAAGATCTTATCACAAGCATCAGATTCATCGACCTTCATTCCAAGTCATTTCATCTCATGTACAATTTCATCAATATTACTAAGATAGTCACAAATATTTTCATCATCCCGTATTCTTAAGTTTTCAAATTCTCCTTTGAGATTTCTAATCTCAGCTTTTCTGACACCTTTATCTCCTTCATATATATTATGCAGTAGTTCCCACATTTCTTTTGTTGTTTTACAATCCATAACCTTCATAGATTTTGATCTATGCAACCCTTTTATAATTGCATTCATAGCTCTTGAATTTGTATGCATTATAATCTTACCTTCTTTATCTATAGGATGATTGATTGCTAGATCATATCCAAGTTCCACTACATACCAAACTTCATTGCCAAGTGCCATTAGGTGAAATATCATCAACATACACCAATACAAGAAGTCACTTCCATAAAAATTGGTGTTATATTATATGAGGACCCATCCCTTTGATATTTTTGATCTAGTGTGTTCTTGACCGCTTTTTATTCAAGCTGTCAAACTATTTTGAAGGAACCCGCTCTGATACCAATTGAAAAACATAGGCTTATACTAAGAGGGGGGGTGAACAGTATAAGACCACTTTTTAAACCAATATATGTAATGTAAAGATAGCAATATCAACAACAATAATAAAATCAATGTACACAACACCACACACAATAGAGACACCATAATTTATGTGATTCACCCAATGCGGGCTACTCCACGAAGAAAATATTTTACTAAAACTTTCTCAATTAATTTCTTGGGAATCCTTTCCTGATTACAATGCTTATGGACCTTTGTCCAAATGATATGTTGATCCCCTAAATATAGTTTATGTATCTTAATTCACAGAACTCCTCCACCTTTGCTCTTGTTGGTGATCCTCTAGAAGACACTGCCTCCACTACACTGACTAGTGGATCTCTCTCCACTTGAATACTCTTGTCCTCACTCAGAAGACCTATCCTCAATTTCTTGGCTGATGGATATCTATCCATAGGAGACTAATGTCCTCTCTACTCTGTCACCTCCAAATATTAGTCTCAATTTTGTACTAAACACAATCCAGTCAATTTAGCACAATTCTACTCAACTCTTACACTAAAAACAGTCCAGTCGATCTCGTACAAGTTTTCTTAACAAGCTCACTTAAATATGTACTAAACACAATCCATTTGGTCTTAGCACAAATATGCTCAACTCTTGTACTAAACATAGTCTAGTTGGTCTAGTACAAGTCCACTCAAATATGCACTAAACATAGTCCAGTCGGTATAGCACAAATCTGGTCAACAAATCCACTCAAAACTTGTTCAAATCTACTCAACAAGTCCATTCAGAACTTGCTCAAATTTTCTCAATAGGTCGACTCAAAATCTACTCAAATCTGCTCAACAAGCTCACTCAAAACTTGTTCAAATCTAATCAACAGGTCCACTCAAATCCTGCTTAAATATGCTCAGCAAGTTCACTCAAAACTTGTTCAAATATACTCAATAGGTCCTCCCAAAACTTACTCAAATATGCTCAACAGGTCTACTTAGAACCTATCCAAATATGCTCAATAATTCCTCTCTAGGACTTGCTTAAATATGCTCAATAAGTCCTCTCTCGAACTTAACAAAATCTGTATTGCAAGTTTCCATAAAAGCTCACACAAAATCAGTCCACAAGTCTTCTCAAGACTTACCTCAAATCTACTTACCTGTCCATACATAACTTGTCCAATCTCATAGAAACATAAAGATAATTGTTAGATACTCAATATGTTATATACTCAATGCTCAATCACTTTCACAACTCAAATCAATCTTATAGAAGCATAAAGAAAATTTTTAGAGACTCAATATGTTCTATACTCAAAGCTGAATCACTTTCTCAACTCAAACTCATAGAAGCATAAAGAGAATTTTTAGAGACTCAATATGTTCTATTCTCACAACTCAATTCCTTTTACAACTAAAATCAGAATATAGAATAATTTGTTTTATAGAACTTGAAAAATCACTTCATACACCCTCTTGACTAGGCTCAACCAACTTTACTCAACATATCACTCAAGAAACAACCCTTGCTTACAAACCCTATTCCTAGTATGTAAACATCAACTCAAAATATTTCCAACAATGCTCAACAACAAATTTCACATAACAATGATACTCATGTTCTTTTAAAATCCTAGTTCAAATTCTTTACACAACAACTTACTTCAACAACAATGCTCATAAATCAATCTTCACATAACAATGATACTCACGCTCTTTTCTAACTCAAGTTCAAGTTCTTTGCACAATCCAATGGCTTGAACAACAATGCTAATAAAACAAGGTTTTAATCACAACTCTTAGTTCTAGAAAACCTTGAAGCATTAACTCAAACACTTTTAAAAAAGAAACCTTAATCAAATCCTTTTCACTCCACACTTAATTTTCAAGAAAACCAATCAACCAACTCAACCAAGGAAGAATTTGCCCATACCTTTTTGTTTGACAAGGAGTTGATCTCACAAATTTGCCATACTCATAATTACTTTTTTCAATATCAATAAGGGCTAGAAGACTTTAATAATAACACTATGCAAAAAGATGATCCATAATACACCTTATTACTCCAACTCAAAAATAACATTCATCATAGTCTTCTTTAAAATAAAAAACCCTTTAAAAGAA
This sequence comes from Wollemia nobilis, assembly GCA_028583015.1. NCBI lineage: Eukaryota > Viridiplantae > Streptophyta > Pinopsida > Araucariales > Araucariaceae > Wollemia > Wollemia nobilis. The sequence continues at coordinate 7,206,136 of JAQPPZ010002499.1, forward strand.
ATTAATGCTCAATATGCTTAATATATCACTATATAAATTAAGCATCCACACAATCTCCTTATTACTCCTAATAGCAAATCCTTAAATAATATCACTTCATAAAAACCAATCTGTTTAATAATAAATTTCTAACACTCCTTATTCCTCATCATTTATTTCATTTAATTACATTTTAAAACCTTTAAAAAACTCTTATTACTCCTAACATGCATTAATAACAAACCTTAGGTAATTAATTAAAAATAAATAAAAAATACCTTTGCGCTTGGTGGGTTTCGAACCCCTCACCAACACCTCTATGAATGCCCTAGGCATGGGCTCAATGACCACGTGCATCCCACACACGTTTGAAACAAAGAAAGGGCTTCATGCCCTATAAACCTTCGAATGATGCCTTTCAAAAAATGAACAACCAAACATTTTCACCCTTCGCACGCCTCAATGGGATTCTAACGTGAGTCCTCTTCACCACAAGCGCCTTAACACCATGTGTGTTGCCAATGGACCATCGTGTCCACCTTGCTTGGAACCTCCAAGCCCCTCGACTTTTTGCTTATGCCTTCAGAAGAAAAATGGTGTTTTGTCTTTTTCCTCGTAGACCCTATGAAATTCACAATATTCTCAAGAGTGCAAATTAAAATTGATTAAGGCATATATTTTTTCAAAGGTATTTTTGGCCTTCTTTTATACACGAAGTCATATTTGAATTTAAATGTCGACACTTCGATTTATTCGATGTGCACAATATTTAAAAACTTTATGAGTGGGGATTTTGATGTGATGACGTTAGCCCATCATTTATTATTTATAAAGTTAAATATAAATATTTAACATTTATAAGTTATATTTATAAAATATATTTATAAATATAAACTTTGGATTTTTAAATCCATCCATGGGTTTTAATCTTGCATTCCATTTGATACCTTTCTACCAACATGGGTCCTTTAAATTCTTGGAGGACTTAATGAAACTGATTTGATCTTCCATGACGGATTTACCACTAACCCTCATAAGATGATATTTTGCCCATATATTTCATAACCTTATGCATTGTTTTTGGTGCCAAAAAAGATGTGTTCAATGCAATTAATGACTCCTTCATTTTTTTACTTGGGCAACAATGACAATATTTCACCTTGACATTAAAGACAACTAGAATAGCTCAAAATGTCCAATAGTAAGATCTAGTAACCAAAGTGGCATTAGCAAGTAAAGAGGTACACGAGCTAATGTTATTCAACTATTGAAGGTTAGAAAATACAACATATTGAAATTTCCATCCAATAACATCAATCAACAAAAAGCAGAGGTGTCATTCATAGCAAATAAGGTAGGGTGCAACATCAAGAGTTACAAAGTGAAAAAGAATCAAACAAACATTATAAATGAGCTTATAAAAAAAGGAACCATGTTGAAAAGAGACAGTGCTTAAAGGAGTGTTACAATGTAGAGTATAACACCATATAGAGAGGAGATAACACATGAAGGAGTATTATAATGAATAGTGACATGTAGAAGGAGTCTTAAAAAGTACAGTGCCACATAGAAGGAGTGTTACAAAGGATAACACCATGTAAAAGTAGCATTACAAAGCAAAGAATAACATAATGTAAAGAATATTGAGCGCTCTACCAAGTAGAGAAAAGTGAAGGATTTTTAACACCACTTTGAAGAGAGACAACACATTAGGAGTGAAGTAATTTTAGATAGAAGAGAGTGCCATCACTTGGAAGGACAAGGAGGTGAAGAGTTATACTAGCAAGTGTCACCCTACAAAATATAACTCCAACGAAAGAGAAAACATCTTCTTTACATGAGTGCCAAGTTTGACAAACCATTCTTGCAATAAGAAGGTAAAGCAAGTGAATGCAACATAACACAGTGGAAGAAGAGTGACCAACAACATGAGGAAGATAGTCAACAATGTAGAAGGTACCAAAAAGAAGAGCATTTAATGTTGTAAGAAAGGTGTCATAGGCATTGAATATGGAGAAGTGAACAATGCTTTAATTCAAGTGCAAGTTGCAGAGAAGTCAAGGAGAATTAGACTTCATACTCAATGCACACCCAAGTCAAGAAGGTATTTGGAATTATTTAATTAAGCTTGCATTTTTATAAAGTTAAAGGAGAAATAAGGAACATTAATGCTAAGGTCAAACCTAGTTAATATTTTATGCTGGAGATTAATTAGATAAATGGAGGTATAAGGAATTGCATTGATATATTATAACCTTAGATGCATTATTGAAAGGTTTGAAAGCTTTTTGAAGCAAGAAATATTTAATTGAGAAGCATTTGAAATTACTTTATTCAAGCATAAGAAATATTTCCAAATATTTTTTGGAGGAAAAAGGAATTCTACATAGAAAATTGAAACATTAAATTTGTAAATATACATAGTTTCTAAATTTCAATTAGCGAGATATAAGGAGTTCAAAACCAAAATAAATTATTGAAATTTAGAAATTATACTATTGAGAATTAAAAATTTGAAAGAAGCAAAACATAGAGCTATTGAAAATTTAGAAAATTGCATTTTGAATTAGTCTCTTTCTCAAATTAATGAGACATAAGGAATCCAACTTTAGAGTATTGAAGATAAAAATTTTTACAAATGGAAATTGAATCAAATCTATTTTCAGCCTTCTATTCACAAATAGGGATAAGTAAAGTGAAAATAGTAGTTGAATATTAGAGATATAAAAGGGATTCAACTCAAATGAAATATAAAAAAAGCTAATAAGTTTATCAAGACTATATTACATTCAAAACATTTGGTAGATACAAGGTATTCTACAAAACTTAAAAATTGAAAAGATATTATCAAATTTAATCTTATACTAGGGAGCCAAAAGGAAAACTACCTAGAGAGTTCAAAGATTACAAATAAGAAATTACAAAGCATACTACAAAAGCTAAATAATTGAAAGATAGTATTTGATCTTATCTCATACTCTAAACCAGGGATATATAAGGTAGTATACAAGTATCATCATGACAACAAAAAAATTATTTCTTACAGAATTCCAACTTCTCAAAGGACCTAATTACTCTTAATAGAAAACAAAGTGAGGTAAATATAGATAGTTGAAAATATTTGGAATATGGTGGATGGTGATGGCGATTGAAGGTCTGCGTATCAGTAAGCAAAGTCTGCCTCCTTATGACTTTCAACATTTTTTGTGGGGGTTTGGTGTTCGACCATCTGTTTCCCTCATTTTTTGGTTTTTGATTCCATGTTTTTCCTTGGCGGATTGTTTCCTGCCCTCCGCCCATCCTCCCATCGCTTCCTAGGGCTAGTTGAGCACCTTACTCGACTCCAAAACTGGGTCGCACCAACGAAATGATTCTCACAGGCACCCCCATGGCGATGCACTTAGGTCCTGATCATTGCAGTAGAGACGTCGAGGGCTGCATTAGGCCTAGAACCATGGCCAAGCAAGGGCCCCATATCCCAAGTGAGGTTCCAACAGTAGGTGGCAAGCCATCCTTTGCTGACTTTCTCCAAAAAAATTGAATTCCTATGTCATCTACGACCAGCGAATTCATCATGCAAGGGAATAATGTTCTATGCCCTAAATCCTTTATGGAAAATTATGAATCTCGAGATACCAACTCCTTGGTAGAAAAATTCATCAGCGTGTGACCTAACTTATATTTTATTCATAGATGGGTAGCTTCAAAATGGAAAACCCTAGGCAACTTGGAGATATCGGTAATGACAAGGGGTTTTTTCATGATTCAACTCAATTCCCATGAAGACACAAAGCACATCTTATCTGGAGGGCCCTGGTTCTATGGATGGCGAAGTCTCTTCTTCAAAAAATGGTAACCAAAATTCAACCCCAGCTCCTAGAACATCAATTTCACCCCCATATGGGTTAGACTTCCAGATATCCCAGCCCAATTCTTCTATGAAGATGCCTTGCTTGGTCTTTCTAAGGTGATCGACGAGCTCGTGGCTATCAACCCGACCACCCAGGCAAGAACCCAGCTAACCCAAGCCTGCATTTGCATGAATGTGAACCTAGAAAGCTAGCTTCTAGAACACCTAAATCTCATCTATGGTGACTTCAATTGGAAGCAGCCACTATTCTCTGAAAACAAGCCAAATTTTTGCCTTGAGTGCCAATCCCAGGGCCATCTTTAGTCGTAGTGCCCCAAACTCTGGATCCCACCACAAAGAAGATGCAGCATCAACCCCTGCCTATCATTTTAGTGGCCAACAAAGCTATTTCTAGACCCCCTCCATGCCAGCTCAATCGTAAGGCAAGTACCTTTGTTCCTCTTATCAATAAATTAAATCCTTTGCTTAGTTCTATTATCAGTGAGGATTTTGAGGGAGGCATGATCCTAGCCACCTCTAAACCAATGACCATCCTCTTGTACCCTCAACCTACCTTGGTCTTCCCATCTACCGCACCCATCCATAATCCTCCCCAATACTTGGTGCCCCCACTTCCCTGAGAATCCCTTAAGGCCTACCTCCCCTCTCTCCTCCTTCATCCCCCACCCAGGTAGACCCAGCCTCTCCTGTATACTCAGACTCTATATTTGCTGATGACGAAGCCAAGGACCAATCATCCCCTAAGCAAAGTAGTCCCAGGACAACTCGGAGCTCCCAAAAATCCATGATGGATGTAGGAGAGGAAAAAAAAAGAGGAAGACCCTCTGATTCAGACATAAGGAAAAAAAATGTGGCTAAAGATATAGCCAATGGAACCCAAAGAATGCTATTTCAGGAAACAACAAACAATTCCAAAGATGAAAGTTGAAGATCCAAATCCCTGCTCAACAAGGAAAAGGGGGCAAGAGAATTTCCAAGAGTTTGAAATGAAAGTCCTCTCCTAGTAATGCGAGAGGCCTAAATGGGGCAGCCAAATAGAGACTAGCTGTAACCATGAGGAGAGAACATAATCCAACCATTTTTCTCATTGAATAAATAAAATTGGGTGATCAATGATATCCTAACATTACTAGAAAGATTTGGTGAAACTATGATTTCATTCATTCCACAACTTTTGGGACGTCGGGAGGGCTCCTGTGTCTCTGGAATCTTGCCAAGCTCCATGGAAACCTTATTTCAGGCCACGATAGGGTAAGCAACATCCTGTTCTAGGATACTGAATCCTAGAATTCTTGGGTGATGTCAAATGTCTATGCCCCGAACACCTCTGTGGGCAGAGAAGCTCTATGGAAAATGCTCACTTCAATAAGGAATGCCTTCAAGGGAACTCCCTAGATCCTGGCAAGGGACTTCAATTCTCCTTTGCACCTGAAGGACAAAAAATGAGGGAACAACATCACTCACAGAGATACTGCAGACCTAAGAAACTTCATTAATTCCAATGCTCTCATGGATGTCCAGCTTCAAGGGTCCTTCTTCACTTGGAGCAACAGAAGGAAGGGCACCAATCTGATCCAAAAGTGTCTAGACAGATTTCTACTTTCCCAGGAAGCCCTCCCCTACTTTGGGGATAGCATTTTGTGAGCCCTCCCAAATATAGGCTCTATTCATAGTCCCCTCATCCTGGAATCAGATTCTAGACCGCAGTTCAAGACCCCTTTCAGGTTTGAAGCAATGTGGATTCACCACAAGGATCTCAACGGCTTGATACAGTCATGGTGGAGTCAAAAATTCCTGGGGTCTGCTATTAACCAAGAAATCCAAAAACTCAAGTTCATCAAAGGGAACTTGAAAAAGTGGAATAAGTAAACCTTCGAGAACATCTTCGAAGACAAACAGCAGGTCAAATCTTGAATCAACCAGATTGAGGAGTCCTTTCAGAAAGGTGAAGGCAGTGATAGTATTAGGGATGAGGAGAGCGCCTTGTTTTCTGAGTACCACAACATCCTCACCAAGGAGGAAAATGTTTTGTGCCAGAATTCAAGATAGCTTTGGCTCAAGGAAGGTGATGCCAATACCAAGTTCTTCCACATCTCAACCTTGAGGTATAGGAGTTCCAATAAGATCAAAAGCCTTGTCTTGTAGGATGGGGTAGCCATTTTGGATATCCATGCAATCATAGAAGAAGCCATCAATAATTTTAGAAGCCTCCTAGGTTCTAGCCTGCCCCAAGCCCCTGAGGCCATGGAATCCCTCCTGGCCATCATCCCCACCATCATCTCCTAGGAATAAAATGATTTTCTCCTCAACCCCATATCCCAAGATGAATTTCACCATGCCCTATTTCCCATGAAGCCTAACAAAGCCCTTGGGCCGAACGAGTTCTCGCCCAGGTTTTTCTAGACCTTCTGGGACATCGTGGGGCATGATATTTCTAACACCATTAGGGAAATGCAAATCTCCAAGTCAATTACCAGAGATGTGAATTCCACCTTCTTGGCTCTCATCCCCAAAGGGGCCAATTCTTGATCCCTCTCTAATTACCAGCCCATCATCCTGTGCAATGTCATTTACAAAATCCTCACCAAATCCCTGGCATCCAAGCTATCCAACATTCTTTTGTCCATCATTGACCCGTGTTAGGGGAGTAGTGTCAAAGGAAACAATCTTATTTATGGTGTCATCACCATCCATGAATTGATCCATTCAGCCCAGGTTTTAGACATGGCTACTTTCTTCCTCAAGTTGGACATGAACAAGGTCTTTGATAGAGTCAGCAGGGAATTCCTCATCCAAATATTTCTCAAGTTCGGGTTCCATGATTCCTGGGTAAACTTGATATACAACTACATTTCCTCTTCTTGTTTCTCTATCATGGTAAATGGTTCTGTTGTGGGTTACTTACCGAGTTCTTGGGGCCTGAGGTAGGGTGACCCTCTGTCCCCCATTTTGTTCATCATCCTGGCAGAGAGTTTGGGGAGAACTATCAAGGAGGTATGCTCCTGCAGTCAGCTTTCCAGGATCAGGGTAGCATCTGGGCTTCCCCCCACCACTCACCAATAGTTTGTAGATGACACATTGATGGCTACTAAGGCTTCGATAGCAGATGCCAAGGTGATCAAGGATATTCTCAATCGCTTTGAGGAAGTTGCTGGCCAAAAAATCAATTACACTAAAAGTAAGTTGTTCTTCACCCATACCTCGGAAAAAATACAATGCAAGATCACCAAAATCTTGGGATGTTCCATTTTTGAGTTCCTTACCACTTACCTCGGGCTCCCCATGTTCCATGGTAGGGACCGACCAACCATGTGGGAAAATGTGGTGGACAAGATCTGTACAAGTTAGCTTGGTGGAAAGGGGCCCTGCTCACCAGTGTAGGGAAGGCAACTTTGGTCAAATATGTCTTGCAAAGCATCCCCACATATTTCTTGTTTGTGTTCAAAATCTCGACCTCTATGGAAGAAGCCATTGAAAAAATTCAAAAATAGTTCCTTTGGTTTGGATCGGAGGCCTCAAGAAAGCTCCACCTAGTATCTTGGGATAAAGTTTACTCCCCAAATAGTAGGGAGGTCTTGGTCTGCATCGAATCTCAGTTGCCAACATAGCTCTCCTAGGCAAGCAGGATTGGATAGTAGTGACTAAGGCCAATATTGAATGGGTAAACATCATGAAAATAAAGTACCTTTAGCACCGGGCCTTCCTCTAAGCACCTCTTCCATGCAACGATTCCCATTTCTATAAATCCATCACTCATACCCATAACATCATCCTCGAAGAGTCTTCTTGGAAGCTGGGTAATGGGGCCAACATCAACTTCTGGGAAGATACCTGGGTCAGGAATTCCCCCCTCATAAGCAATCCAGTTTTTATCCCTGCCAGGAATTTAATTGATAGAAAATTTAGGCTCAGGGTTGCAGACTTCATTTCCTCTAGCCTAGAAGCCCAGGAGTGGAAGAAGATCAATTTTAGAATAATAAATGAACCCATCAGGGAAGCTATGAAAGGGATTCAAGATATACAGTGATCAACTTTTCTCCCTTATGTCAACAGGAGAGATGAGTAGTGTTGGAAAGGCACCAATGATGGTAATTTATCTATCAAGACCACGACCTATCTTATTGAGAATATGGGTTCCTAGGGCACCCCCAACTACGAGAAGGTGGTCACTAACAATGTATGGATAAAATCCCTCATTCCAAAAATTATGTACTTCTGCTGGACGACCATCCACAACAAAATCCTTCTTGGGGAGAATCTCATGCGACGAGGGATAATTATTCCAAATAGATGTTTCCTATGCCTCCAATCCTAGGAATCTGTTAACCACATCTTGATGGATTTCCCCTACTCCATAAGTGTTTTCTCCCTAGCCACCCAAATATTTTAGGTTAGCTGGACCTAGAAAAATTATGTCAAAGAGTTCATTATCCAATGGCCTAAGCCCTTCAAGCATCCCAGGCTAATATTTTTGTGGGAATTCCTCATCCATCACATCTTCTAGCAGTTTTGGTTGGAGCGCAATAGGTAAGTTTTCAACAAAGGCCCCAGAACCCGCAAATTCGTAGCTGCCAGAGCCCTTGCTTATGCCACCAAAAATTTTGGACTGCTCCAGGGATTTAAGAATTGATCTATTCCACCATAAAGATTCCCTAGGATCGTAGTAAGTCTCAGAAACCTAGAAAAGATAGATCTCAGGTCACTTGGGTCCCTCCCCCCCAAGGTTGGCTCAAGGCTAACTTCGATGGTGCCTCCAAAGGGAACCCAAGAAAAGCGAGAGTAGGAGGGGTCTTTAGAGATCATAGTGGCAAAATCCTTAAGGCCTTTGTTGAAAATCTAGGGTCCCATACCAACAACTTCATGGAAGCTAGGGCCCTCTGGAGATGTATTGACATTTCCAAAAACCTAGCAGCCCTTGTCATCTACAAAGGGGACTCAAAGATCATTGTCAAACTCATCCAAAGAAATAGCAAGGGTGGGAAAAATATAGAGAACATTATCCAAGAATTCCAGCTAGGCCTTTACAATAGCGAGCAATCCTAGATAAAGCATGTGTTCATGGAGGCCAATCAAGTGGCCAACACCTTGGCAATTAGAGCAATCAAAGAGAGCTCCCTCACCATTTGGAAAGACAAATTTCCCATGAAAGTCATCGAGAAAGTCAACCTGGATAATGACAAAAGATCAAACACTTAGCTCTACCGAAGTAGGAGGGTGCCTCTTCTCTAACGTTGTTAGAATGTTTGCAAAGGCCAATCATCAATGGCCAAATTTTATCGATGGTTCTAACCACCTAAAAGGTGTCTCTTCGACACCATCGGTCAGTTTGTTTTGGTTTAGCTCAACTATTAGTTTTTGTTGGTTTTTGAGTATGGTGCTGTTTTTTTGCCCTACATTACGAATGCAGATGAACTATTGTAAATTGGTGTTTTTGGCCTAAATTTCGAATGCAGATGATCTTCGTGTAAATAAAGGCAGGTCCCTTCAACCCGTAAGTAAATAAATTTTACTTTACATACCAAAAATATATATTTGGAATATTTTTAAAGGAGAAAAAGCTAAGCCTACTACAAATGCTAGAGAGATTCAAAAGTTTGAAGAAGAACCAAAAACACTCTTGATAATAACATTTGCAATTACATATGAAATACAAACCTACATCAGTTCAAAAACAACTTCTATAGAAACTTTGAAAATCTTAGCCAACATATTTGAAAAAAATAATAAAGCCACTATATTGAACCTTCAAACTCAATTGCATTCTCTAAAAGTTAATAGTGGTGAAAGTATAAAATTGTTTCTAAGGAAAGTAGCATATATAAAAGGAAAATTATTAACCTTAAGAGTAAAATTTGAAGATAATTTTCTTGTTCAAGTAATCCTAAGAGCACTTCTAGAAAGCTACAAGCATCTAGTCACATCTTTACAAATTCTAAGTAAATATACATCATTTGATGAGTTAGTCAATATACTACAAGAATATGAGGTAGAAAATTTAGTAAAATATGAAATGACTAACAATGCCCTAGTCTCAAAAGATAATCCACAAGGAAATGTTGCTTCATTCTCAAAGGGTAGATCAAGATGGAATAATAGATATTATCAAGTATGCAGAAAGAAAGAACATAGTACCAATTATTGTAGATTCTCTAAAAGTTAATAGTGGTGAAAGTATAAAATTGTTTCTAAGGAAAGTAGCATATATAAAAGGAAAATTATTAACCTTAAGAGAAAAAGTTGAAGATAAGTTTCTTGTTCAAGTAATCCTAAGAGCACTTCTAGAAAGCTACAAGCATCTAGTCACATCTTTACAAATTCTAAGTAAATATACATCATTTGATGAGTTAGTCAATATACTACAAGAATATGAGGTAGAAAATTTAGTAAAAAATGAAATGACTAGAAATGCCCTAGTCTCAAAAGATAAGCCACAAGGAAATGTTGCTTCATTATCAAAGAGTAGATCAAGATGGAATAATAGATATTATCAAGTATGCAAAAAGAAAGAACATAGTACCAATTATTGTAGATTCAATCCAAGAAATCAGTATCAAGGAAATCAAACAAATTTTAGAAGCCAATCGAGTAGTCCATTCCAACCAAGACAATATCAAAATCAATATAATACAAATCAATTTTTTTTTAGCATCTGTATAATTCTTATAATCAATACAATCATCCTCAACTACAATATAGAGAAGGAAAAAAAAAGGACACTTAGTTCAAGAGATTCAGGAAATTCAAGAATTGGAAGAACCTATAGGTGAACATGAAGTTAAAGCTCTTTCAAAAAAATAACATTGTATTAAGATACTAAATATTTACTTGATTAGGATATATATAGGGAGTACAATAAAGAAAGCAGAAAATAAAAGCTCAAATTCTAGAACCAGGACAAAGACCATATTGACGATAAAAGTCTTCAATAACCAAATAATGCAATACAAGGGGTGTTGGAATATATTACATTATTTGGTACATGCTAATGTACCCCCTTGGTTACATATTTAGATTAGTAGCGTGTATTAGATTAGGACTTGAGTTATTTGTTGGAAATATTAAGTATTTTGGTTCTCATTGATGTCAAAGGTAGAATTATCTTCAAGGTTGAAATAATAAGGCACAAGGCAAAAGGATAAATATGTTGATGAGAAAAATTGAAATGGTTATCAAGGCAATATACATATCCAAGTTATTTTTACTAAGAAAAAGGTTATAATATTTAAATAAAAATTTAAATATTACAAAGGAGGCAAACGTTTCAAAGACAGGATTATTTCCAATACACCAAGGTTTCAAAGGTTTCAAATATATTAACATTATAATATTTTAATATTATAATGCAAAGTTTTCAAAGTTAAAATAAGTGCCAAAGGAAATAATATTCAAATTTATTTTAAGTTCCGACATCAATGCATGAAGGGGAAAGCATATTTAAAGGAGGAAAATTATTTCTTTTGCCTAAGGTTGAGACCAAGCAAAAATCGTGAGATCTGCTCGATTGTTCGATTCATTGAGGGTAGAGTAGAAGGAAAGGACAGATGCACAATTTCTAAAGAAGATTGTGAAAGTAAAAAGGGGAAGCAACAAGTTTGAAGTCTCATCTATGTGAATAACCTAGACGTTAGGGAGGCCCTACGCTAGATTTTTGGCAGAGAGGAGGTCTCAAGTTCAAAGCATAGTAGGGATAGTTTTGCTAAATTTTTGGTTGAGAAATATATCGCATCGCATGGTGGTTGAAATAGGATTGCATGCATTTTGGTTGTTGTGTGGGAAGCTAGACCACATGGTGTCCTATCTTGTGCTAGGGTGTGGGCCAACTAGAGGTGGTATGTTCAGATTACAATGGTAGCATTAGTAAAGGCATTAAGTTTTGAACTAAAAATTATTTTGAACGTATAAGGTATGCGCTTTAATCCATGGAATTAGGGGAGACATAAGATTTGATTTTTGCATAAATTATTGGGGTGAACATACAATATTATAAATCCAATTTTTGTGTGCATTATTAGATAGTGAGTGCATTGAAAATTATTATTTTTACTAGGAGGTATAAGGTGTATGAAGTTCATTTAAAAGTTGTAATTTGTGCCTTGGGTCATTAAGTGTGTTGGTAATTATTTTATGAAAGTAAGGAGGTATAAGGTGTATATGGATGATTTAAATGTTGTAATGTTTTCTTTGAGTTATTGAGTGCTATAAGAAACTTTGTGGTGTGGTGAAAATTATTTCTTGCAAAAGTAGGAGTTATAAGGTGTTATTATGGTTTTATTTTTAGTTGTAATTTTTGTATGGTGAAAATAAAGTTTGAGGGGTTTTGATAATTGTTAATGCCCTATATTTTGAGAATAAAAGGAGAGTCATTGAGCATCATTTTTAGATTCCATTATGCACATATTTTTGAGAAGAAATTTAATGTTGATGGTTTGAAAGAGAAATCTACTAACCATTTTTGAAGTGGCACTTTGAAAAGGAAATTATTTTGAGATAAGTTTTTGAGGGCACATCTTCATCAAAGCAATTTAAGAGGTATGGTGACATTATTCCTTATTTAAGGTGTTTGTTTGAGAAAATATTTTTGAATCATAATGTGGATAAATAAGGATTTATATGTGCATTGTTGGAAATATTTGAGCTAGGGTTTGTAAAATAAATTGTGCATCCTTGTTGAAAGAAATTGGAAACACTTGTGCTAGAGTTTGTGAACAAGTTGTGCTTCATCGTTGAAAAATATTGGAAACATTTATGCTAAATTTTGTATACATTTTTTTCTTTATCCTTGAAAGAAATTGGAAACACTTGTGCTAGGGTTGAGAGCAAAATTTTGCATTATTATATTTGATCTTTGAGAGCAAATTTGCTAGGAACATAGACCAATTTTGTGAAGTAAAGTTATACACTAGCGTGATTTGATTTGAAAGGAATTTGTAAGAGGTAGAGATATGATTTGTTGAATGTGAGACATGTGAAAGCGATAGACTTAATGAATGTGTAGAACATATTGAGCATTTGTCAAGTGCATATCATTCTCTATATGTTCAAGAGGTTAAATGAATTATGGGTAGAATATGTCTAAACTGCTTTAGTGAAAGAAAGCACATTGAAGATTAGATAAAACACTTGATGACATTATTATGCAAGATCTGGAAATAGATGAACATTATTTTGTATGCAATATTTGGAGAGTTGAGAACAAGTTTTGATGAGCAATTGTGAGCTGTTTTGAGCAAGTCTTTTGAGAAGGCTTGTAGGCAGATTTGTGTAGGTTATATGAGCAAGTTTTGAGTATGTGTCATGAGTAAGTCTTGTGAGAAGACTTGAAGCAGGTTTGAGGTAAATTTGAGCAAGTATTTTGAGAAGACTTGAAGCAGGTTTGGGGTAGATTTGAGATAGATTTGTGCATGTAATGTGTGCATATTTGGGGTAGATTTGAGATAGATTTGTGCATGTAATGTGTGTAGATTTGGGGTAGAGTTGAGACAAATTTATGCATGTAATGTGTGCAAATTTGGGATAGAGTTGAGATAGATTTGTGCATGTAATGTATGCAAATTTGGGGTAGATTTGAGACAAATTTATGCATGTAATGTGTGCAGATTTAGGGCATATTTGAGATGGATTTGTGTATGTAATGTGTGTGGATTTATGGCAGAATTAAGACATATTTAGGCATGTAATATGTGTATATTTGGAGTAGATTTGAGACATATTTATGCATGTAATGTGTGCATATTTGGGACAGAGTTGAGATATATTTGTGCATGTAATGTGTGCATATTTAGGGTAGAGTTGAGATAGATTTGTGCATGTAATGTGTGCAGATTTGGGATAGAGTTGAGATAGATTTGTGCATGTAATATGTGCAAATTTGGGATAGAGTTGAGATATATTTGTGCATGTAGTGTGTGTATATTTGGGGCAGAGTTGAGAGAAAATTTGTGAGCAGACCTGAGTAAGCCTCATGAGTAGGCTTGGAGTAGAGTTAAGCAGAGGTGTGTACCAACTTTAGAGGTGACCAGAGTAGAGAGGAGAGGTGTCTCCTATGGATAGAGATCCATGAACTAGAGCAAAGAGGAGAGGTGTCTCCTATGGATAAATTTCCATGAACTAGACCAGTAAGGGGATAGATTTCTCCTATGGATAGAGTTCCACGAACTAGAGTTAAGGGGATAGAGTTCTCCTGTGGATAGAGGTCCATGAAATTGAGCATAGGGGATTGAGATCTCCTTTGGACAAAGGTCCATAAACATTGTAATAGGGAATTGGTTCCCAAGAAATTTGTTGAGAAAATTTAGAAGAAATATTTTCTCCATGGATGTAACCCACATTGGGTGAACCACATTAAATTTGTCTCTCATGTGTGTGATTATTTGTGCATTGCCTTATTACTGCTATTGATGAGATTGGTTAATACTACTATGAAAAGATATTGCAATTGATAACATTGGATAATATTATTTGGGAAATAAAAGTAAAAGTTTATCTTATACTGTTCACCCCCCCTCTCAATATAAGTTTGTGTTCTTCAATTGGTATCAGAGCGGGTTCCTTCAAAAAATTCTAACAACTTGAAGGAAGATCTTACAGGAACACAGATGGCTTCTCAGAATGGATCTTCAAAAAATAAGGCTCCAATGTTTGATGAGAATAATTATGCTTTTTGGAGTATGAGGATGAAGACTTATTTGATGGCACAAGGATATGAAACATGGCAATCTGTTGAGGATGGGTTCAAACCTACAGCTACTCCTCCCACAGATAAGGATGGCAAGCAACTATATGTAAATAATTCCAAGGCTATGAATGGAATCTTAAGTGGATTACGTGAATCAAAATTTGTGAAAGCTATGCAATGCAAATAAAGAAAAGAAATATGGGAAAAATGGAAGCAAACATATGAAGGATATAGGAAGGTTAAGTTGGCAAAACTTCAAACTCACAGGAGGAGGTTTGAAGAGTTGAAGATAAAAGATGAGGAAGATATTGCTAAATACTTACTGCATGTTGATGAAGTTGTTAATACCATGCATGGACTTGGATCAGAAATTGAGGACTCTAGTGTTGCTCATAAAGTATTAAGATCACTCCCCATGAGGTATGATGCAAAGGTTTTAGCAATAGAAGAGATGAAGGATCTCGATAGGTTGACAATGGATGAGTTACATGGAATTCTCATAGCTTATGAAATGAGGACATAAAAAAGATAAAAATTCCAAGAGAGAGGCAGCATTCAAGGTTTCAAAGAAGACAAAAGATAAGAAATTAGAATCAAGTAATGAGTCAAGAAATGATGAAGAAGCTAACTATGTGAGAAGAAATAAGAAGGGCTTAAGAAAACACAAAGATATGAAGACTGTGAAATGTTTTAATTGTGGTAACTTTGGTCACTACGCATCTAATTTTCCACAATATGGAAGTAGTAGCAGTGAAGAGAAACAAGATTATAATAAAAAGGAAGAAATAAAATTCAGGTATGAAAAGAAAAATAGGTATGGTCAAAGCAAGCATGAAAAGAAGAATTTTCAAAAGCACAAGAAGAGTTTCTATGTGGAAGAAGCAAGCAATGCTTCAAGTGACAATGATGAAATTTTCTCAAATAGTGAAAAATAAGAGATTCTATTTTTGGAAATAGAAGAGGAAGAGGACACTCCTATTGAAGATAAAGTAGAAGATGTTTCTGACCAAGTAGAATAAAAATAATATGCTCCTATAATTGAAGACCTAGAGGAAGATTCAAAAATAGAAGAAGAAGCCATAGTTGACCTAGAAGAGGAAATTATTGTTGCTCTTAGAGAGTTGAAAAGAGTTAGAAAGAAGAACTCAAGACTAAAGGCTCAAGTTCAAGAAGATGAGGAAATAAAGGAAAATCTTCTAAAAGATCTCAAAAACTTAAAAGTTAAGGCAAGGAGATTTGAAGAAGTTATGGTTGAAAAGTTAGAGGTAAAAGAGTTAGAATGTGAAATATTAGAACATGAAGTGGTTTCTCTAAGGATGGAAGTGAAATATTCTAAGGATAAGTTGCATAGGTTTGGGAAAAGTTCAAAAGCTTTGGATAACATTATCAAAGCACAAAAAAATCATTTATCAAAACAGGACTAGGCTATGAAGGAGGTCAAGAGGTACAAAAAGAGGAGTCCAGCTCAAAAGAAAAGGAAGTCTTAGAGGAAGATATTGAAGAAGAACCTAAGACCTATGTTGATAATTTGAGGAGTGGAAGCATCATTGAGGAAGAAAACAATTCACAAACAAGAAATAGGGATCATCATAGAGAAGGCAAAGAAAGGACCAAGAGACCATATTTTTAAGGCAAGATGAATATTTCTCCTAGGGTTATTGTTACTCATGTGATCAGTTTTGCCATAAATCTATGCATTGCAATACTCATGGAAAGAATGATTATGGCTTCATCAAGAGGAACTTCAAGTCATTTGCAAATTCCAAGAATAAATAATTTAGGTGTTACAATTGCAGTAATTTTGGACATAAAGCAAGGTGGTGTAGAACAGAGTTTCTAGAACTTCCAAAGACAAGCAAGGACAAAGATGATCAAAAAGTTCAAAGAGGTAAAACTTCAAAGGTATGGAAGAAGAAAGTTGAGAAAGGATAAAAGCATTGTAATTTGGGAGTAGTCTTGCTCCCACCCAAAAATTGATCACCTCAAGGAGAGGAGGTGGTGAGGGGATTGAGCTAAGAGTCTTATTTTTAGCCCCAAAGGAGCCCTTTGCCATTGATGTCAAAGGGGGAGAGTTTCAGTAAGGGGAGAGAAATTAGTAAGGGGGAGAAACTTCTCAAGGGGAGCATATTTGGAATTCAATGGTTGTAAAAGAAATTTTTAGAAAGGGTTGCCATCAATGACAAAGGGGGAGATTGTTGGAAATATTAAGTATTTTGGTTGTCATTGATGTCAAAGGCAGAATTATCTTCAAGGTTGAAATAATAAGGCACAAAGCGAAGCAAAATATGTTGATGAGAAAAATTGAAATGGTTATCAAGGCAATATACATCTCCAAGTTATTTTTACTAAGAAAAAGGTTATAATATTTAAATAAAAATTTAAATATTACAAAGGAGGCAAAAGTTTCAAAGATAGAATTATTTCCAATACACCAAGGTTTCAAAGGTTTCAAATATATTAACATTATAATATTTTAATATTATAATGCAAAGGTTTCAAAGTTAAAAGAAGCACCAAAGGAAATAATATTCAAATTTATTTGAAGCATCGATGTCAATGCATGAAGGGGAAAACATATTTAAAGGGGGTAAATTATTTTATTTGCCTAAGGTTGAGACCAAGCAAAAATCATGAGATCTGCTCGATTTTTCGATTTGTTGAGGGTATAGTAGAAGGAAATGATAAATACATGATTTCTAAAGAAGATTTTGAAAGCAAAAAGGGGAAGCAACAAGTTTGAAGTCTCATCTAGGTGGATAGCCTAGATGGTAGGGAGGCCCTGTGCTAGATTGCTAGCAGAGAGGAGGTCTCAAGTTTGAAGCACAACAAAGATAGTTTTGCTAAAGTTTTGGTTGAGAAAGATATTTTGTTGCATGGAAGTTGATATAGGATTTTGCATTTTGGTTTTTGTGTAGGCAGCTAGCCCACACGGTGTCCTAGCTTACACTAGGGCGCAGGCTAGCTAGAGGTGGCAAGTTTGGATTGCGGAGGTAGCATTAGTAAAGGCACAAAGTTTTGAAATTATTTTTAATGTCTAAGGTATGTACTTTAATTCTTGGCATTATGGGATACATAAGGTTTGATTTTTGCATAAATGATTGGGGTCAACATACATCATTATAAATCAAATTTTTGTGTGCATTATTAGACAATGAGTGCATTGAAAATAATATTTTTTAGGAGGTATAAGGTGTAAGAAGTTCATTTAAAAGTTGTAATTTGTGCCTTGGGTCAATAAGTGTGTTGGTAATTATTTTATGAAAGTAAGGAGGTATAAGGTGTATATGGATTATTTAAATGTTGTAATATTTACTTTGAGTTATTGAGTGCTATAAGAAACTTTGTGGTGTGGTGAAAATTACTTCTTACAAAAGTAAGAGTTATAAGGTGTTATTGTGGTTTGTTTTTTGGTTATAATTTTTGTATGGTGAAAATAAAGTTTGAGGGGTTTTGATAATTATTAATGCCCTATATTTTGAGAACAAAAGGAGAGTCATTGAGCCTCATTTTCAGATTCCATTGTGAACATTTTTTTGAGAAGAAATTTAATGTTGATGGTTTGTGTAGCACCCTAAAATTGGCGCAGTAAAATTGTAATAATTACATTCACCTTAGTAAATAATTTAAAATTCAAATTTAACCACCCGTTAACCACTGGGAAATCCGTTTCCCCCTTTTTCGTGCCATTTTTAGAGGTTGTTTTGACCATTTGACGATATCGTCGTCGATCAGACGATATCGCCCCAGATTTGACGATTTCGTCTAGACTAGGACGTCTAGATGATATTGTCACAAAATTGATTTTGCAAAGTTGGAATCTGTTCCAACGGGTCTCCAATCTGGGCAGAAGCGTGTCTGTGCCGTTGGGACCCTCCCCCCATTGGATATCTCCCAAATTGGGATGATCTCCAACCTCCTAACTACTCCCCTAAGCCTATTTAGTCTCTAGGATTTTCCCTTCCCAACCCCTGGCTAAAAATTATCTGCAAGTTAACTCCATTCACGTTAAAACATCCCTATTTTCCATTTGCACTGGTCCCATACCAATTTTATTGCAGGTACATCACTATTTTTCAGCCGGAGCTAGCACCTATCGTCGTCGACGAACCTGTTCAGATCGGAGGTGAACCTGTCGAATTTGAGGCGATTTCGTATTGATGCAAGACGATCTCGACTGCAGTCCGTATTAAGGCAATCAGTGCCTGAAGTTTGCATTTCTCAACTTTTTCTCTGTCATTTTATTCTACAAATTAAATAGTCTATTCAGTGTTTTATGTCATTTTGCATTTGGATTTCACCCATTTCGATTAAGTGCATAATTAAATCCTAATTATTATCTAATTAGCACGATTCATTTCTGTCTTCGTGTTTAAGTTTCAGCTTTGATAACATTGCTGCCATTTTATATCATTTCCCTCTATTAGCACTGTAGTACCTTTTGTATTTTGCATCTGTTTTTGGTTTTGCAGGTCTCTGACGAATTCGTCAGATCTCAGACGATCTTGTCTGATTGCAGACAATTCTGTCGAATATTAGACGATCCAGACTGCTTCAACATCAGAATCTTCTTCAGACATCCGGATAAGGTATTCCTCATTTGTATTCTATAATCTCTCTATTTTTCTGTCTTTAAATTTATTTTCTGTATTCATTGAACTTGCATTTTCATATAGAGTAATCTAGATACATTCGGCCAAACCTAGGATATGAATGCTTAAGGTTAAAAATGAACACATTTAAACACATTCCAAAACCTAGGCGTGGAAGTTGTCGTTAAATGTTTCCTGGTGAACCCACCATCCGTCGAAAAATCATCAAAATACACCTCCCTTGAGAGGTGTGACCTTCGCAAATTCCTCTCAGTTCGAGGTACCGCGACATCCTTTTCCCATCCTCCTTCCGGGCGCGGATCCAATAGCCTGAAGGTAGGGATGCAAAAAATTTGGAGCGATACATTTTGGTGAACCCGACGTGAATGCATCATAACCTTTTGAAAAACAAAAACAAAAAACAAAAACATCTATAGAACAACTAAAACATAGATGCATTTTAAAACATTCAAGTTTGAAAACATGTTTAGATGGTAGCTCCTAAGAAAATGTTAGCGGTTACTATAAACGTAGAAAATCAATTGGAAGCTATAGAAGTTAATTCTGTCCTTAGTGTGCCTGAAACAAGTAGAAATCAATTCCTGTGGAATGAACTTGATAGAAGATTTAGTCTCATCTCATCTAGGTCCACACAACTTAAGCAAATCAAGAGGCTAGTCCTAGATAGAATCCTGGATCCTCACCAACTAGTTTTTTATCATGAACTTCAGAGAGCCTGCCATAGATGGTTAGCTTATAGGAAAGCTCTTGTATCTTCAAAAATTTTAACTCTCGAGGAATATCTTAATGACACAACTGTGGTACACCCATTTCTAGTTCATGTAGATTCCCTAGAAACTGATCTTATGATTAGAAGAAGATGGAACAAAATTCCTAGAGCTATGTTGTATCATGAATATTGTCGTGAGAATTATTATTATAAACCAGAATCTGAAATACATGGTATCTCTACAGCTCTTTTCATCAAATTTTTAAAAGAAAACTTTCAATTTGAAGAAGAACACTTCATGACTCCTGAACAACTCGAACCTATTAATGATATTCATAAATTGTTTATAGAAAACTAGATTATTATTTCAGTATTATTTCTTGCATTTATTGTGTTATTTGTCGTCTTTATTATATTGTTTCAAAAAAAAAAAACTAAGAAAAACTAAAAAACTAAAAAAATCAAAAACTTAGCAAAAACTTAAACATTTCATTTTCAAATATTGTAGTAGGTATATAGTAAATATATACCTCTTAATTTGTTGCATATATATATATATATATATATATATATATATATATTTGCTGAAATCAAAACTTAGCACCATGCCTAAACTTAGGAATGGTAAAGAAACTTTAGGAGAAGGAGAAGATTGGTTACAAGATACAACTAAAGACCCAAATGTCCTTCTTGGAGATTTAAATCCGGAAGGAGAAACTCTAGGTCAATCAGACGAAGACTTAGGTGAAGATAAGGAACAAGAAGGAAGTGTTAAAGAGGATGGATCCTCATCCCCTAGAGTAGATCCAAATGGAACTATTGCCTTTGACAATGCAGAGCATTTCAAGAAATTTCTCATGGATAACATTGATGACCTTAATGTGGCAATTTGCCTTGATAAAGGGCAAATCAGTAACACTCAAGCAACCATGGAATATATGTGCAATATGCGCACTAATCCCTTGTATTTCATTGATCAAGAAAGTGACAAGGTCGGGCCATCCAATATGGATATGGTCACTATGGCTCAAAACATGTCAAAAAAATAGGTTACCCAACCTCCTAAGGAGCCTGTTATTCAACCTAAAATCACTCCCATACAAAAGAAACCTTCCTTCACTACTTTATTCCGCCAAACTATTGAGCAATATGCTTCAAGTAAACAAAAACCTAAAACAAAGCCAAATATAAACTTTCAACAATCCGGAATACAACATAATCCAACTTCAAAATTCTTCCATAATACTTTTCCTACCAATACTTTACACAACAGTAACATGGCATCTAATATTCATGTTCCTCCATCATATGCCCATAACACTCATGTCAATGCCCTACCAAACCAATATGGGGGGCAAACTAGTAATCTGGAAGCCATGGTGAAACAATTGGCTTCACGTATGGACCAAATAGATACCTACCGTCCCTCGTATAATTATCGAGAGATCTGTAGTCAACCTTTGGACCCCATAGTTGTAGCTCAAACATACCCTAAGAATTTTCCCATGCCCATCCTGCCTATATATAAAGGAACCGAAGATCCCATAGAGCATCTTCGCATGTTTAGGATAGCATGTCACGACATATCGCATGACGACTTGCTATTACTAAAAATGTTCCCCAAATGTTTAGGTGGAATGGCATTAGAGTGGTACTATCAATTGCCCACTCATTCTTTGAGAAACTTCAAAGAAACAGCCGAATCATTTGTCCATCAATTTAGTGCTTACATCGAGAGGCATGTAACTATTAAAGACCTATACAATTTAAAACAAGACAAGGATGAATGCTTTGCTGATTTCTTAGCTAGATGGAGGCAATTGACAGGAAAACTACACTTTGTACTGCCTTATAGGGAAATGTTGGACATTTTCATCAACAATTTACAAGAACAGATATCTTATGAGCTATCGACTGCTACTTTAACTACCTTCGATCAAGCTATAGATTTAGCTCGAAGAGTAGAATATGCCCTCATTAGGAGAGGCCAACTTAGGAAGAAGGATGATGAGAAAACATCCAAAAATAAATATAAAAACAAACAAGTTGTCGGTGACAGAGTCACTGACAGTAGAAACGTTGCTAATAGCAATGCAACGAAGACAACAAAAAAATTCATATTGAAACCTCCTGACAAGCCTCCTCGAGAATTCACTAGATTAAACCAACCCTTATCAACTATTTTACCTCAATTACTCGAAAGAGGTTTGATCCAATTACCACCTATCCGAGAACCTGACCCAACTATACCCGGATATAGAGCTGACTTGCACTGTGATTTCCATAGAGGACTTGGACATTCTACCAACGCTTGTAAAAGGTTAAAACATAAAATACAAGATTTTATTGACAATAATGAAATGGAAGTGCAAGCCTTCCAACCTAAACAAAACCCTCCTAATAATACTCAAAAGACCATTCCCAAAAATCAAAATCAAAATCAAAATGCCAATCAAACTCTAGACATATTTCAACACCCTTTACCAAGACATGGTAAAGAGGTAGCCAATCAAATCGAACATCATAATGTTCCCCCTCCTACCCGATATGTAGGAACCATTAGCGAACAATTACCTATTCAGATCCTCAAATATTTGACACGACCTTATCCCTGGTTACGACCAGGCCCTTACATAATTTTCAAACTTTTGATTCTAGTGATATAGAATCAGATAGTGAAAGTGAACTAGACATTACTTCAAATCAATCGAATAGTTTTGAAAACAAATCAGATCCTATTCAACCCGTCATAGATGCTATGGTTCCAGAAGAACCATTTCCTAGAAGAGTCACTACTCGACCTTCTTCCAATATATTCCTTTCTAATGAAGAAGCCATTAATGCTCAACCGATACCAGTTCAACATCTTCACTATAACATTATAGGTACCATTGGAGTCGTTACTCAACAACAAGCTCAAAACTCTCAACAAGAACCAAATCAGAACGATGGATTAGCTCCATTCATTTTGAAAAATCCCAATAAAGGGAATCATGTTCCTACTGTTCCATCTAAACCCCCTTACAATATTAATGAGCAATTGTCCAATACTACGGCCAGAATTTCCCTCTTAGATTTATTAAGATCCTCTCCCACCCATAGGGATGAGTTGATGCTTACATTAATCCAACTGATGGTACCTCAAAACATTCAACTTGAAGATATGGCCAATACTATCATCACACAAGAGATTGATTGTATTGACTTCTGGGATAAAGATATCCCACAACATAGTTTACATAAGGACAATCCCTTATACATTACTGCTTTAATTAGAGATGTAGTCATCAAAAGAGTTTTTATTGATAATGGTTCATCTCTAAACATTTGCACCTTTGACTTCTACCAACGATTTGGCTTTAGAAGTGATGAAATGAAGAAAACTGATATGATTATCAAAGCTTTTAATGACGAAACACAAGAAACATGTGGAGTTATTACCCTCCCATTGCAAGTTGGCCCTATAACCCTAGAAACAATCGTGTTTATTGTACATTGTCCAGCATCGTACAATATACTTTTGGGTCGCCCTTAGATCAATGCCATGCGAGCGGTCCCCTCAACTTTACACCAATGTGTTAAATTTGAGTTTAAAAATTAGTTGGTCACTATCCATAGTGACCCTAGACCCTTTGATATGTGTGCTTTGGCGGAACCCGTTGGAGTGCAATTTTGCCCTGCTCTGTCATCCACACATCCTAGTTCTTATTTTTCATCCAAAACTCGTGAAACATAAACCCATAACTTCACCTATTTCCCTTCCTTTAATTTCATCCTCCTATGTAGACCAACAACCCTCTAAACAAATCATTTTAGAACCTCAAAAGATTTTAAATCTACAACCAATCCTTCAAGTTCTATCCCTATAAATTCAAAACCTATCGACACATCTATCATACCTTCCACAACCAAAGACATAGGTAATAAGCCTTCTACACTTATGCCCTTTCTGATGAACTCTTACCAGATTTATCTACAACCTTAATATCAGAAAAAATGAATGCTTTCATGCGAGATTCAAACCTTTTAAATGACTTACCGCCATCTCCTCGTACTTTGGGCCTCCCACAACCTATGGGAAGTACTTACCAATTCGGAAGTTGTGCCTTCATTTATAAAGGATATGACTGGGGAAGAATCCCTTGGAATATCAAAACTCATCATGAAGGATATGCTCGGTGTTATTTTACCAATGATTATATTAATGCTAAACCCATGATGCTTAAAATGGGATATGAAGGGAAAGGCTTGGGACCTTCCCAAAATGGCATGAAAGAACCTTTCGAGGTCGAACCGTGGCCTGCCCGCTGTGGTGTGGGCCTATTTCCTAGTAAGGGTCAACCCTTTCCTTTTGAGTATGATGATCATCTCATATGCTATCAAGATTATTTGGATAGGCATTTTGATTTTCCTATTAAAAATTAGTCGTTTTCATGCAACATGTTGTCCATAGCATACCCTAAAATGATTGCTGACCCAGATGAAGAATTGGAAGGAGATATCTTCCATGATGTCTCTGTTGAAGAGATGTTACACAATGGATTTTATTTTTATGGTTCTATACCAACTATAGCCCAACTTGAGGCCACTGATCCTTAGAATGAATTATCTAAATTAACCTTACAAGAATTACAAGAATTGGGTGTTTCACCCGCCCCACCTAACTTTGAAAGAGATCTACACATGGAGGTAGAAAACATCATTAAAATTAATATTGGAACTGAGGATAATCCTCACATAATCAATATTGGATCAGAATTAAGCCAAGAAAAACAAGAACAATACATTGCATTCCTTAAAGAGTATGAAGATGTCTTCACTTGGACATACGAAGATATGCCAAGTCTAGACCCTTCTGTAGTCATGCATCATCTAGTGGTCCATCCGGATGCTAAACCTGTTAAACAAAAACTTAGAAAAATGCATCCCAAAGTGGCTCTGCTAGTCAAAGGGGAGTTAGAAAAACTCCTGAATGTTATCTTTATACAAGCTATTGATTATGCTGAATGGATCTCAAACGTAGTTCCAGTCACCAAGAAAGAAGCTACCAAAGTTAGGGTTTGCACATAATTTAGAGATATTAACGTTGCATGCCCTAAAGATGACTTTCCTCTTCCAAAAATGGACCAAATCATTGACTTCACTGCTGGAAGTGGGATGATGTCCTTAATGGATGGATTCTTCGGCTATAATCAGATCAGGATAGCTCCTGAAGATCAGGCTAAAATAGCCTTTATTACCCCCTGGGGTACCTTTTGCTGGAAAGTGATGCCATTTGGCTTAAAGAACATCGGTGCAACTTATCAACGAGCTATGACCTACATTTTTCATGATATGATGCATGATATCCTACATGATTATGTGGATGATATTATAGCTCACTCTATTATTGAAAATAATCATTTAGATGATTTAAGGAAAGTCTTTAATCGATTACGAGAATATCTCATTCGATTAAATCCAGCAAAATGCATATTCAAAGTTAAATCCGAAAAACTATTAGGGGTTTTAGTTTCTTTATGTGGTATTGAAATCGACCCTCTCAAGATTGCGGCCATCACTGATATGCCCGCATTGACTAATATATCTGAGTTACGAAGTTTACAAGGTAAGCTTCAAGCCATTCGTCGCTTCATCGATAAGCTGGCAGATAAAACCGGTCCCTTTCTTAAACTCCTTAAGAAGGATGTCCCCTTTAATTGGGATACAGAATGTAGAGAAGCTTTTGAAGTTCTCAAACAATACCTCCTTAATCCACCTGTGCTTTCACCACCTAAATCTGATCGCCCATTTCTCCTCTATATTTCCGCTTCAGATTCTGCCTTAGGGGCTATGTTAGCTCAACTTGATGATGAAAAGCGAGAACGTGCTAATTATTATACTAGCCAAACTTTCATCAGTTATGAAACCCGCTACATAGCGTTGAAAAAACTATGTCTAGCAGTCATGTTTGCTACGCAAAAATTATGACATTATATGCTTAGTCAAAAAACTTATGTCATTGCTAAATATGATCCCTTAAGGTATCTCATGAGTCGACCTTATTTATCGGGTCGCACAGACAAGTGGGTTCTTGCTCTAAGCGAGTTCGATCTCACATTCATAGGACATAAGTCTGTTAAGGGTCAAATCATAGCAAATCAATTAGCTGCTGCACCCTTAGAGTCTACCCATCCCCTCATCATCGAGTTTACAGATGAATGCCTTCAATTAGAGGCAGACCATCCTGAACAATGGTCCTTATACTTTGATGGAGCCCGATGCATGAGTGGGGCTGGTGCGGGTATTATTTTAATATCTTCGCAAAAACATCTTATTCCTCTATCCTTCAAATTGACATTTGCTTGCACCAACAATACTGTTGAGTATGAAGCTCTAATCCTTGGATTACGAGCTGCCCTAGCACTAAAAATTAAACACCTTTTAGTTTTTGGTGATTCCCAACTAGTTATAAACCAAATTAATGAAGTTTATCAAACTCGAGATGATAAACTACGCCCATATAAGGCCTATGTTTTACAATTAATGTCTTTATTTGATCAAGTTACCTTGGAAGCCATTCCTCGAACTAGCAACCGTGCAGCTGATGCTATGGCCGTAACTGCATCTCTCCCCGCCCTTGGAGTTAGATGACGAATATGCCACTATCATTATTCGTTGACTCCAGGAACCCGCCTCAAATAAGTCATGCTTAGAGCCTTTGGATGTGTTTCTAATCAATGAAACAACTACCGAGCCTTGGTATACAGACATATTTGATTTTCTTCAAAATGGGACTTTCCCTGCCAATTCTAATAGAAACCAGCGTCGGTTATTACATCGACGAGCAAGTCGATTCATAATAATTGGTAATACTTTATATTGGAGATCTTTTGAAGGTATCCTATTATGATGTTTAAACTTAGGAGAGTCTAAATTAGCCTTAAGTGAAGCCCATGATGGATCTTGTGGAGGACACTTTAGTGGTAGTGTTATTGCTAAAAAGCTCCTTCGGATAGGATACTTTTGGCCTACCATGGAAACAGATGCACATGAGTATGTGCGCCATTGCGACAAGTGTCAAAAACATGCTGACCTTGTCCATGCGCCTGCACAAGAGCTACAGGCTATTTCATCTCCATGGCCCTTTTCTAAATGGGGCTTGGATATTATTGGCAAAATCAATCTTGTGTCATCTGATGGACACAAGTTCATCATAACCGCCACTGAGTATTTCACGAAGTGGGTCGAAGTTATGCCTTTAGCTTCCTGCACTAGCACACAAGTTTCTAAATTTATTTTTAATCAAATCATTTGTAGGTTCGGAATCCCTGCCAATCTCATCTCTGACAATGGAACTTGTTTCAAAAATAAAGATGTTAAAAAATTATGTCAAAAATATAAGATTCAACATCGCTGGTCCACTCCCTATTATCCTCAGGGTAATGGTCAAGCGAAGCATCTAACAAAACCTTAATCAAAATTCTCAAAATATTGGTCAATAAAACCGCCGTGATCGGCACATTCAATTATATCCAACCTTGTGGGCCTATCGAACTAGTGATCGAACCCCCACTGGAACTTCACCATTTGTTTTGGTGTATGGTGCTGAAGCAATTTTTCCATTTGAATTGGAAGTTCCTTCATTGGCTCTGCTACTTCAAGATACCTAAGTAGGAGATGAAAATCGTGCTAGCAGACTCAGTCAGCTGGAACTCGTAGATGAAAAATGCATCAATGCTTTGGAGCATCTCCATGCCTACCAAAACAAGCTTAAAAGATCATATGCTAAAAAAGTTCGTCATCGCTCCTTTGAGATCGGTGACCTTGTTTTAAAAGAAAATAAAAAAAATACAAATGCAACTGAGGAACTTAAAGGTAAATTCGAGCCCAATTGGCTTGGACCATACATTATTACTGCTAAATTTGAATCAGGATCATACAAATTATCTACCTTAGATGGTAAAGAACTTAAAGAACCCATGAATATTTTGCATCTTAAACGTTACTATGCATAAATTTGGTCATCTTTCATCCTTGTATATAACTTGTTTTCAAAATTTTTTATATATTTCTTTCAAATTTATAAAAATCCAAAAACATCAAAAATATTCATAATCATCCAAAATCTTCAAAACTATCTATTGCATTTATTTAAGGCACTTAAATTTTTTCTACTCAAAATCAAAAATAAAACCAAAAATCAAAATAATGATAAAAATATAATAACAGCTATATGCTTGAAACCAAATAAAATAAAGAAGAAAGAGAGAGTCCACATCCTCAAAAATTTTCTCAATAGTGTTCATATATATTTTCTTACAATTATCGCAGTTATATGTTTTAAATTATTTTTGGATAAATTAGCATTTATGTGGCATCCCTCACTTGCACACTCACAACAATAAATATCTTGATTTTATCTGGCATGATTACTAATCTCCCTTATATCAAAGTTCACAAAATTCACTTAAATAAAGTTTGATCATGGAGAATTGATCTTGTTATTTACTTAAACCAAGCATATCTTTTCACAATAAAATGATTATATTTGTAATTTCCATGTTTTGCTACATAGTAGAACTGATTCCTTGAGCGAAAAGTTTCCCTTGCTATCTTATCATGCACATGGTCTAGAATCTTTGAGAATTGGAAAAAGGACAAGCTCACCCCTACCCAGAATAAAAATCCCTTGCTCTATAGCTAATCCGAGCAAGTATCCCTAGCACAGAAAAAGAAAAAAAAAAAGAGAAGAAAAGTTCAAGAAAGAAAAAAAAGAGAAAAGAAAATGTTATTTTAGCAATGTTCCAAGCATTATAAAGCAAAAGAAATACAAACAGAAAAATAAGCAAAGTTCAAAAGAAAGCAAGAAAGCAATAAAATCCCTTTCCCTACCCTTTGAAAAGAAAAGAAGGGTTGATGAGCTTGAATCCTTGGAATTCTCAATTATTCGAAAACTGTGAGATAAGCCCCATAATAGGTGGTTTGTGCCCAACTTGCTTGGCCTTGGGTAACTCCTAGCGTGGTGATATGTCTGTCACATTAGCGACCTTCTTTTGTACAGACCTATGTATGCTAACGGATTAGCTAGCTCTTGATAATCCGACCTACATAGTAGCCTAGTATGGTTATATGCATCTACATCATGGTTAATGAACACTTATTTGGTTTCTTCAAATCACTTGTATCATATTATCTTGCTCAAACCGGTAAATGAACAATGCAATTGCACACACATTTGTATTTGAGAGATTTTGTGTATCATTATGATAAATCAAGATTAGAAATGAACTCACATATGCACATGGGATTCCTTATAAATCTAACTTTTGTCTTCAAAATAATTTGAAATATTATTTTTGCAACTTGTTTGGAATAAATCAAGTACAGTTGTTTACCATAAAGACAACTATATAATACAAAAATAAAAAATTTCTTTCAAAATATACAATCAAAAACATAAACATATATATCTGGTTGACTTTCGCGATGATGGTATAGTTTCAAAACCAAAATTGGAATTTTTATGCCTAGCGCAAGTCCTCCTTTTCATATTTTTTGTTCATCAAAAATCAATCAGGCAATAAAACTATTTTTTGGATTTTCGCGATGATGGTATAAGTCTATACCTACATATTCTATGCCTAGCGCAAACCATTGTAACAATTTTATTCCCCATTTATTAAAAATCATGAAAACCATATGACTTAATTCATTATGTTACACAAATTATGCTTTTCAAAAGCAAACACATTTTCATTATTTCATGTCATTATGTCAACATTTTGCAATGATGGTATAATTCCTAAAGAATTATCCAAAAATTTTATCACACTTAGGAATTTATGCCTAGCAAAAATCATTTGAACATTATTTCATGCACAAATATTTTTTATAAAAATCTGAAAACA
Source organism: Wollemia nobilis (assembly GCA_028583015.1). Classification (NCBI taxonomy): domain Eukaryota; kingdom Viridiplantae; phylum Streptophyta; class Pinopsida; order Araucariales; family Araucariaceae; genus Wollemia; species Wollemia nobilis. Next base: position 7,235,870 of record JAQPPZ010002499.1, read on the forward strand.
AACCATCATCATCATCATCATTTGCACCATTGCATCAAAGTCTTAAGACAGTTTCTTAAGCACTCTTTTAATTTTTAACAATATTTCTATAAATGGGACTAGCTTGACGACCGAGTGATCAGCGACTCCATGAAATGGTCTATAATAGCAACAATGTCCTTTGAAATTATTGTTAGAAGTCTCTTTTTATTTTTACATTTCATTACAACAAATCAATTTGTTACATTAGATTATTTCATTTAAAATATCACCACATGACATTCAAATTATATCTTCAATGACATAATTACATCCAATCATCACATCAATCAAACATTAAAAGCATCATAAACATACACAAGACACAAGTCATATGATCAAAAATATCTCATCTATATATATCACAAATATATGTACATCATCAAACTTTGGATTGGTATGCCACAATCTGTACCTCAGCATACTCAATCCTCTATCAACAAAAACAAATATAATACAAATACAGTGTCCAGCCCTCTAGCCTCGAGAGCCCTTCAAGCTCTCTACCTCATCTCCTCCCTCGCCCTAAGGTGGACGAGGTGACCCCATCATAGTCTGTGTAGTCCTCGTCCTCGATCGAGACGTGGTCCTCGATGACCCGATCCTGATCGAATCTACGATGTTAGCTGGCAGGGGTAGTCTTTCCACCTCTAGAACCAGCTGGAAGTATAGTGTATGGTAAAATGTCAGCTGGGCGATAGCCCATGTCAACTCCCCAAAGCTTGCCCCTCCACCCCGTGCCCTGAGGCGTGCAATCTCATCCCGCAGCTGTGACACCTCAGCCCGGTGTTGTGCAACCGCATCCTGTAGCATCTGCACCTGAGCCTACAGACGATCTCTCTTCACTCGAAGAGTAGCCATATCGCTACTCTCTCTTGTGTCCACACACTTGCCCTTATCGGGCAATGGTGGCCTCTATGGAGATGGGGGTCTCACCTCCCTCGTCTCCCTCTCTCTCTGTCATGGCCACTCCTGTGCCTGTGGCCTCCTTGCCTCTCTCCCGTCGTGACCCTGGGCTGCCTCCATCGCCGCCTGGTGTCGCCTCCATATCCGAAGCACAACCACGTGGATCAGACCCTGTGCCCTCGTCATCCGAGGAGGGTGGATGTTTGCATACTAGGCATCGTAGCCATCGGCTACTCCTGTGTCGTCCCCATCCACTGGCTAGATGGGGGCATCATCTGTGTCCTGGCTCCAAAACCGCTGCATGTCTGGAGCCCCGCTAACTGTAGTGTTATCCCAGACAGTCCGAGAAAACTCATAATATTTGAGGGATGGGATCCCCTACTGTAGACCGAACTACCACAAAACTCGGTCATACCTATGGAGCTCCACCTCTCCCCTCTCCATCCTCAGCCAGCAAACTCGCCTAACATGAGCTAACTCCTATCCATCCTCTGGACACCTTGGATGCTCCCTCCATGGCCTCCAGGTGATTTGGTCTAGGACTAAGTCATCTAATAGCCTCCGGGGCATCGGCAGGTCAATCCGTCGATGTGCCCCTCTCGGAAGCCACCAGTAGAAGACTTGGGGCCTCTCCCTATCAACCCCTATCAGAGGAAGACCTACCAGCCTTCGCACCGCAGTGTGCTCCTAGCACCAAACCTGTAGTAGCGATGTCATGACCAGACATCGGCCGCCCTTGTACACAACCCCATATAGGATCCTGTACAACTGGCATAGAACAAAACTGCCCCATGAGAACCTGTACCCATGGTCCCGCATATCACAGATCACATCTACGAGCATCCACAACACCATGCACCCAATCTGGTGGCACAGTAGAAGTCCACCAACTACTCTAGCTAGAACCCGTGTGAGTGTAGATGCCCCAGGCATCTGGCGCAGTTCCTCAATGTTAACTCTGCCCTTCTCTAGGGCAAATCTCGGGTCACCGCACAGTCGTCCCATAGCATGGCCCTGATTGGTCGTAGGTGTAATCAGCTGTCCTTGAATGGGGATTCTCAAAATCCTCCATACATCCTCCAAAGTGGGAGCCATATCCTTTGTAGGTAGCTGAAAACATGAAGAGCCCGGATACCACCTCTCTGCTAGGGTCGTCAGTAGCCCCATGTTCGTAGAAACTTGTGGCATCTTTGCCACATGCAGTAAGTCAACCTATGCCAGCTGATCCCACTCTGCCTGTGTGAGAGCGGCCAAGTCGTCTCTCAACCCACCGTATTTCCACTCCCTGCTCTTTAGTAATCCTATCTGCAAACATAAACAACAAAACAACAAGCAATCATTAATCAATAATTCAAGTAAACAATAATGCAAGTTAAAAATTTAATCTTGTGCAATTGATGATATCGCCCACTATTGGACGATATCGTCCCAAATTTGAGCATAATCGTCTTCGATTTTGCAGTTCGAAATCGTCCCTAATTTGATGAAATCGTCCCCCTTTCGACGATTTCGCCCTCGGGTGAAATTGTCGAAATTGAGACGATTTCGTCGAAATCGGGACGATTTCGTCCCAACGACGTCGACGGCCCAAAAACGGCCACGATGCTCAAAATTCATCTAAAATCTACCTAAAAAGCATGTAAAATTAAATTAAAGCATTCTAGAATAGTCTGGACTCTTACCCGTAGACCGCGTCGGACCTCTGTCGATCTGTGCGTCGTCTCCACCATTTTTGCTTCAGAGCTCCAAAAACCAGAAAATGAACAGTAAAAATGAATTAGGGTTTTACCCTATTTTTCTTAATTTTATTCAAAAATATTTTTTTGTTTTTCCGCGTTTTTACCTCAAACGTTCGATTTGGGTAAAAACACGGAGGGGGCACCATAGTAAGCTGTTGTACGATTCGACCAAGAATCGTCGCCTAAAAATGGGAATAATTTTTGCTTTCTCGTAGATCAAGAAGAACTCATATTTAATGCATTTTCTTTAGAAAATTCGCTAAAGAGGGGGCAAAATGTAGCACCCTAAAATTGGCGCAGTGAAATTGTAATAATTACATTCACCTTAGTAAATAATTTAAAATTCAAATTTAACCGCCCGTTAACCACCGGGAAATCTGTTTCCCCCTTTTTCGTGCCATTTTTAGAGGTTTTTTTGATCGTTTGACGATATCGTTGTCGATCAGACGATATCGCCCGAGATTTGACGATTTCGTCTGGACTAGGACGTCCAAACGATCTTGTCGCAAAACTAATTTTGCAAAGTTGGAATCTATTCCAACGGGTCTCCAATCTGGGCAGAAGCGTGTCTGTGCCATTAGGACCCTCCCCCCATTGGAGATCTCACAAATTGGGATGATCTCCAACCTCCTAACTACTCCCCTAAGCCTATTTAGTCTCTAGGATTTTCCCTTCCCAACCCCTGGCTAAAAATTATCTGCAAGTTAACTCCATTCACGTTAAAACATCTCTATTTTCCATTTGCACTAGTCCCATACCAATTTTATTGCAGGTACATCATTGTTTTTCAGTCGGAGCCAGCACCTATCGTCGTCGACGAACCTGTTCAGATCGGAGGCGAACCTGTAAAATTCGAGGCGATTTCATACTGATGCAAGACGATCTCGACTGCAGTCCGTATTAAGGTAATCAGTGCCTGAAGTTTGCATTTCTCAACTTTTTCTCTGTCATTTTATTCTACAAATTAAATAGTCTATTCAGTGTTTTATGTCATTTTGCATTTGGAGTTCACCCATTTCGATTAAGTGCATAATTAAATCCTAATTATTATCTAATTAGCATGATTCATTTCTGTCTCTGTGTTTAAGTTTCAGTTTGATAACATTGCTGCCATTTTATATCATTTCCCTCTATTAGCACTGTAGTACCTTTTGTATTTTGCATCTATTTTTGGTTTTGCAGGTCTCTGAAAAATTCGTCTGACGAATTCATCAGATCTCAGATGATCTTGTCTGATTGCAGACGATTCTGTCGAATCTCAGACGATCCATACTGCTTCAACATCAGAATCTTCTTCAGACATCCGAATCAGGTATTCCTCATTTGTATTCTGTAATCTCTATTTTTTTGTCTTTAAATTTATTTTTTGTATTCATTAAACTTGCATTTTCATATAGAGTAATCTAGATACATTCGGCCAAACCTAGGATATGAATGCTTAAGGTTAAAAACAAACACATTTAAACACATTCCAAAACCTAGGCATGGAAGCTACCATTAAATGTTTCCTGGTGAACCCAACATCCGTCGAAAAAGCATCAAAATACACCTCCTTTGAGATGTGGGACCTTCGTAAAGTCCTCTCAGTCCGAGGTACCGCGACATCCTTTTCCCATCCTCCTTTCGGGCGCGGATCCAATAGCCTGAAGGTAGGGATGCAAAAAATTTGGAGCGATACAGTTTGAAATAGAAATCTACTAACCAGTTTTGAAGTGGCACTTTGAAAAGGAAATTCTTTTGAGACAAGTTTTTGAGGGCACATCTTCATCAAAGCAAGTTAAGAGGTATGGTGACATTATTCCTTCTTTAAGGTGTTTGGTTGAGCAAATATTTTTGAATCATAAGGTGGAGAAATAAGGATTATATATGTGCATTGTTGGAAATATTTGAGCTAGGGTTTGTGAAACAAATTGTGCATCCTTGTTGAAAGAAATTGGAAACACTTGTGCTAGAGTTTGTGAACAAGTTGTACTTCATTGTTGAAAATTATTGGAAACACTTGTGCTAGAGTTTATGAACAAGTTGTGCTTTATCCTTGAAAGAAATTGGAAATACTTGTGCTAGGGTTGAGAGAAAACATGTGCATTATTGTATTTGATATTTGAGAGAAAAATTGCTAGGAACATATACCAATTTAGTGAAGCAAAGTTATACACTAGCATGATTTGATTTGAAAGGAATTTGTAAGAGGTAGAGATCTGATTTGTTGAATGTGAGACATGTGAAAGTGAAAGACTTAATGAATGTGTAGAACATATTGAGCATTTGTCAAGTGCATATCATTCTCTATATGTTCAAGAGGTTAAACGAATTTTGGGTAGAATATATCTAAACTACTTTAGTGAAAGAAAGCACATTGAAGATTAGATAAAACACTTGATGACACTATTATGCAAGATCTGGAAATAGATGAACATTATTTTGTATGCAATATTTGGAGAGTTGAGAACAGGTTTTGATGAGCAGATTGTGAGCTATTTTGAGCAAGTCTTTTGAGAAGTCTTGTAGGTAGATTTGTGCAGGTTATATGAGCAAGTTTTGAGTATGTGTCATGAGCAAGTCTTGTGAGAAGACTTGAAGCAGTTTGAGGTAGAGAAAGAAGAGGTTTGGGGTAAATTTGAGATAATTTGTGCATGTAATGTGTGCATATTTGGGGCAGATTTGAGACATATTTATGCATGTAATGTGTGTATATTTAGGGCATAGTTGAGACAGATTTATGCATGTAATGTGTGCAAATTTGGGGTAGAGTTGAGATAGATTTGTGCATGTAATGTGTGCATATTTAGGTAAGAGTTGAGATAGATTTATGCATGTAATATGTGCAAATTTGGGGAAGAGTTGAGATATGATGGGGCGATTGGGGGTTAGACAAATTTGTGCATGTAATGTGTGCAGATTTGGGATAGAGTTGAGATAGATTTGTGCATGTAATATGTGCATATTTGGGACAAAGTTGAGATAGATTTGTGCATGTAGTGTGTGTATATTTGGGGTAGAGTTGAGAGTATATTTGTGAGTAGACCTGAGTAAGCCTCGTGAGTAGGCTTGGAGTAGAGTTAAGTAGAGGTGTGTACCAACTTTGGAGGTGACCAGAGTAGAGAGGAGAGGTGTCTCCTATGGATAGAGTTCCATGAACCAGAGCAGAGAGGAGAGGTGTCTCCTATGGATAGAGTTCCATGAACTAGAGAGGAGATGTGTCTCCTGTGGATAGAGTTCAATAAACCAGAGCAGAGAGGAGAGGTGTTTCTTGTGGATAGAGTTCCACGAACTAGAGTAGAGGAGAGGTGTCTCCTATGGATAGAGTTCCACAAACTAGACTAGTAAGGGGATAGAGTTCTCCTATGGATAGAGTTCCACGAACCAGAGTTAAGGGGATAAAGTTCTCCTATGGATAGAGGTCCACAAAATTGAGCATAGGGGATTGAGATCTCCTTTGGATAGAGGTCCATAAACATTGTAATAGGGAATTGGTTCCCAAGATATTTGTTGAGAAAATTTAGAAGAAATATTTTCTCCATGGACGTAACCCACATTGGGTGAACCATGTTAAATTTGTGTCTCTCATGTGTGTGATGATTTGTGCATTGCCTTGTTACTGCTATTGATGAGATTGGTTAATACTACTATGAAAATATATTTCAATTGATAACATTGGATAATATTATTTGGGAAAGAAAAGTAAAAGTTTATCTTATACTGTTCACCCCCCTCTTAGTATAATCTTGTGTTCTTCAATTGGTATCGATATGGTTCCTTCGAAAAAGTCTAACAACTTGAAGGAAGATCTTACAGGAACACAGATGGCTTCTCAGAATGGATCTTCAACAAATAAGGCTCCAATGTTTGATGGGAATAATTATGCTTTCTGGAGTATGAGGATGAAGACTTATTTGATGGCACAAGGATATGAAACATGGCAATCTGTTGAGGATGGGTTCAAACCTACAACTACTCCTCCCATAGATAAGGATGAAAAGCAACTATATGTAAATAATGCCAAGGCTATGAATGGAATCTTAAGTGGATTATGTGAATCAAAATTTGTGAAAGTTATGCAATGCAAATCAGCAAAAGAAATATGGGACAAATTGAAGCAAACATATGAAGGAGATAGCAAGGTTAAGTTGGCAAAACTTCAAACTCACAAGAGGAGGTTTGAAGATTTGAAGATGAAAGATGAGGAAGATATTGCTAAATACTTACTCTATGTTGATGAAGTTGTTAATACCATGCGTGGACTTGGATTCAAAATTGAGGACTCTAGTGTTGCTCAAAAAGTATTAAGATCACTCCCTATGAGGTATGATGCAAAGGTTTCAGCAATAGAAGAGATGAAGGATCTTGATAAGTTGACAATGGATGAGTTACATGGAATTCTCATAGCTTATGAGATGAGGACAGAAAAAGATCAAAATTCCAAGAGAGAGGCAACATTCAAAGTTTCAAAGAAGACAAAAGATAAGAAACCAGAATCAAGTGATGAGTCAAGCAGTGATGAAGAAGCTAACTATGTGAGAAGAAATAAGAAGGGCTTAAGAAAACACAAAGATATGAAGACTGTGAAATGTTTTAATTGTGGTAACTTTGGTCACTACGCATCTAATTGTCCACAAGATGGAAGTAGTAGTAGTGAAGAGAAACAATATTATAAGAAAAAGGAAGAAAGAAAATTTAGGTATGAAAAGAAAAATAGGTATGGTCAAAGCAAGCATGAAAAGAAGAATTTTCAAAAGCACAAGAAGAGTTTCTATGTGGAAGAAGCAAGCAGTGCTTCAAGTGATAGTGATGAAAGTTTCTCAAATAGTGAAAAAGAAGAGATTCTATTTTTGGCAATAGAAGAGGAAGAGGACACTCCTATTGAAGATCAAGTAGAATATGTTTTTGACCAAGTAGAAGAAAAATAAGATGCTCCTATAATTGAAGACCTAGAGGAAGGTTCATAAACATAAGAAGAAGCCACAATTTACCTAGAAGAGGAACTTATTGTTGCTCTTAGAGAGTTGAAAAGAGTTAGAAAGAAGAACTCAAGATTGAAGGCTCAAGTTCAAGAAGATGAGGAAATAAAGGAAAAGCTTCTACAAGATCTCAAAAACTTAAAAGTTAAGGCAAGGAGATTTGAAGAAGTTATGGTTGAAAAGTTAGAGGTAAAAGAGTTAGAATGTGAAAGATTAGAACATGAAGTGGTTTTCTAAGGATGGAAGTATAAGATAAGTTTCACAGGTTTGGGAAAAGTTCAAAAGCTTTGGATAACATTATCAAAGCACAAAAATCTTCATTTATCAAAATAGGACTAGGCTATGAAGGAGGTCAAGAGGTACAAAAAGAGGAGTCAAGCTCAAAAGAAAAGGAAGTCTCAGAGGAAGAGATTGAAGAAGAACCTAAGACCTATGTTGATAAGTTGAGGAGTGGAAGCATCATTGAGGAAGAAAATAATGCACAAACAAGAAATAGGGATCATCACAGAGAAGGCAAAGAAAGGACCAAGAGACCATATTTTTCAAGGCAAGATGAATATTTCTTCCAGGGTTATTGTTACTCATGTGATCAGTTTGGTCATAAAGTTGTGCATTGCAGGACTCATGGAAAGAATGATTATGGCTTCACCAAGAGGAACTTCAAGTCATTTGCACCTTCCAAGAATCACAACATCAGGTGTTACAATTGCAGTAATTTTGGGCATAAAGCAAGGTGGTGTAGAATAGAGTTTCTAGAACTTCCAAAGACAAGCAAGGACAGAGATGATCAAAAGGTTCAAAGAGGTACAACTTCAAAGGTATGGAAGAAGAAAGTTGAGAAAGGAGAAGAGCATTGTAAGTTGGGAGTAGTCTTACTCCCACCCCAAAATTGATCACCTCAAGGAGAGGAGGTGGTGAGGGGGCTGAGCTAAGAGTCTTATTTTTAGCCCCAAAGGAGCCCTTTGCCATTGATGTCAAAGGGGGAGAGTTTTAGTAAGGGGAGAGAAATCAGTAAGGGGGAGCAACTTCTCAGGGGGAGCATATTTGGAATTCAGTGGTTGTAAAAGAATTTTTTAGAAAGGGTTGCCATCAATGACAAAGGGGGAGATTGTTGGAAATATTAAGTATTTTGGTTGTCATTGATGTCAAAGGCAGAATTATCTTCAAGGTTGAAATAATAAGGCACAAGGAAGAAATATGTTGATGAGAAAAATTGAAATGGTTATCAAGGCAATATACATCTCCAAGTTATTTTTACTAAGAAAAAGGTTATAATATTTAAATGAAAATTTAAATATTACAAAGGAGGCAAAAGTTTCAAAGATAGAATTATTTCCAATACACCAAGGTTTCAAATATATTAACATTATAATATTTTAATATTATAATGCAAAGGTTTCAAAGTTAAAAGAAGCGCCAAAGGAAATAATATTCAAATTTATTTGAAGCATCGACGTCAATGCATGAAGGGGAAAGCATATTTAAAGGGGGAAAATTATTTCATTTGCCTAAGGTTGAGACCAAGCAAAAATCGTGAGATCCACTCGATCGTTCGATTCGTTGAGGGTAGAGTAGAAGGAAAGGACAAGCGCACGATTTCTAAAGCAGATTTTGAAAGTCAAAAGGGGAAGCAACAAGTTTGAAGTCTCATCTGGGTGGCTAGCCTAGACGGTAGGGAGGCCCTACGCTAGATCACTGGTAGAGAGGAGGTCTCAAGTTCAAAGCACGACAGGGACATTTTTGCTAAAGTTTTGGTTGAGAAAGATATCGCATCGTGTGGTAGTTGAAATAGGAGCACATGCATTTTGGTTGTTGTGTGGGTAGCTAGCCCACGCGGTGTCCTAGCTTGCGCTAGGGCATGGGCTAGCTAGAGGTGGTAGGTTCGGATTGCGGTGACAACATTAGCAAAGGCACAAATTTTTGAATTAAAAATTATTTTGAACGTCTAAGGTATGCACTTTAATTCTTGGCATTAGGGGAGACATAAGGTTTGATTTTTGCATAAATGATTGGGGTCAACATACAACATTATAAATCAGATTTCTATGTGCATTATTAGACAATGAGTGCATTGAAAATTATTATTTTTACTAGGAGGTATAAGGTGTATGAAGTTCATTTAAAAGTTGTAATTTGTGCCTTGGGTCATTAAGTGTGTTGGTAATTATTTTATGAAAGTAAGGAGGTATAAGGTGTATATGGATGATTTAAATGTTGTAATTTTTGCTTTGAGTTATTGAGTGCTATAAGAAACTTTGTGGTGTGGTGAAAATTATTTCTTGCAAAAGTAGGAGTTATAAGGTGTTATTGTGGTTTGATTTTTGGTTGTAATTTTTGTATGGTGAAAAGAAAGTTTGAGGGGTTTTGATAATTGTTAATGCCCTATATTTTGAGAACAAAAGGAGAGTCATTGAGCATCATTTTCAGATTCCATTGTGCACATATTTTTGAGAAGAAATTTAATGTTGATGGTTTGAAAGAGAAATCTACTAACCAGTTTTGAAGTGGCACTTTGAAAAGGAAATTCTTTTGAGACAGGTTTTTGAGGGCACATCTTCATCAAAGCAAGTTAAGAGGTATGGTGATATTATTCCTTCTTTAAGGTGTTTGGTTGAGCAAATATTTCTGAATCATAAGGTGGAGAAATAAGGATTATATATGTGCATTGTTGGAAATATTTGAGCTAGGGTTTGTGAAACAAATTGTGCATCCTTGTTGAAAGAAATTGGAAACACTTGTGCTAGAGTTTGTGAACAAGTTGTGCTTCATTGTTGAAAAATATTGGAAACACTTGTGCTAGAGTTTGTGAACAAGTTGTGCTTTATCCTTGAAATAAATTGGAAACACTTGTGCTAGGGTTGAGAGCAAACTTGTGCATTATTGTATTTGATCTTTGAGAGCAAATTTGCAAGGAACATAGACCAGTTTTGTGAAGCAAAGTTATACACTAGCGTGATTTGATTTGAAAGGAATTTGTAAGAGGTAGAGATCTGATTTGTTGAATGTGAGACATGTGAAAGTGATAGACTTAATGAATGTGTAGAACATATTGAGCATTTGTCAAGTGCATATCATTCTCTATATGTTCAAGAGGTTAAACGAATTCTGGGTAGAATATGTCTAAACTGCTTTAGTGAAAGAAAGCACATTGAAGATTAGATAAAACACTTGATGACACTATTATGCAAGATCTGGAAATAGATGAACATTATTTTGTATGCAAGATTTGGAGAGTTGAGAACAAGTTTTGATGAGCAGTTGTGAGTTGTTTTGAGCAAGTCTTTTGAGAAGGCTTGTAGGCAGATTTGTGTAGGTTATATGAGCAAGTTTTGAGTATGTGTCATGAGCAAGTCTTGTGAGAAGACTTGAAGTAAGTTTGAGGCAGATTTGAGCAAGTATTTTGAGAAGACTTGAAGCAGGTTTGGGGTAGAGTTGAGACATATTTGTGCATGTAATGTGTGTATATTTTGGGTAGAGTTGAGATAGATTTGTGGATGTAATGTGTGCAGATTTAGGGAAGTGTTGAGATAGATTTGTGCATGTAATATGTGCAGATTTGGGACAGAGTTGAGATAAATTTGTGCATGTAATGTGTGCAGATTTGGGGTAGATTTGAGATAAATTTGTGCATGTAATGTGTGTAGATTTGGGGTAGAGTTGAGATAGATTTGTGCATGTAATGTGTGCATATTTAGGGCAGAGTTGAGATAGATTTGTGCATGTACTATGTGAAAATTTGGGGTAGATTTGAGACATATTTATGTATGTAATATGTGCATATTTTTGCATGTAATGTGTGCATATTTAGGACAGATTTGAGACAATTATGATTAAGTGATATTTGGGGAGAGTTGATAAGATTGTGCATAAGAGTTAGAAAGAATAGATGCAGAAGAGAGGGAAAGTCGAGACAGATTTGTGCATGTAATGTGTGCATATTTGGGATAGATTTAAGATAGGTTTTTGCATGTAATGTGTGCATATTTGGGATAGAGTTGAGATGAATTTGTGCATATAGTGTGTGAAAATTTTAGGAAGAGTTGAGAGTATATTTCTGAGAATACCTGTGTAAGACTCATGAGTGGGCTTGGAGCAGATTTAAGTAGAGGTGTGTACCAGCTTTGGAGGTGACCAAAGTAGAGAGGAGAGGTGTCTCCTATGGATAGATTTCCATGAACCAAAGTAGAGAGGAGAGGTGTCTCCTATGGATAGAGTTCCACGAACTAGAGCAGGAGAGGTATCTCCTATGGATAGAGTTCCACGAACCAGAGTAGAGAGGAGAGGTGTCTCCTATGGATAGATTTCCATGAACTAGAGCAAAGGAGAGGTGTCTCTTGTGGATAGAGTTTGACAAAGCAAACTAGTAAAGGGGTAGATTTCTCCTGTGGATAGAGTTCCATGAGCAAGAGTAAAGGGGATAGAGTTCTCTTATGGATAGAGGTCCACGAACTTGAGCATAAGGGATTGATATCTCCTTTGGACAAAGGTCCATAAACATTGTAATAGGGAATTGGTTCCCAAGAATTTTTTTGAGAAAATTTAGAAGAAATATTTTCTCCATGGACGTAACCCACATTGGGTGAACCATGTTAAATTTTTGTCTCTCATGTGTGTGATGATTTGTGCATTGCCTTGTTACTATTATTTATGAAATTGGTTAATACTGCTATGAAAATATATTGAAATTGATAACATTGGATAATATTGTTTGGGAATGAAAGTAAAATTTTATCTTATATTGTTCACCCTCCCTCTCAGTATAAGCTTGTGTTCTTCAGTATTTACTTTATGCAATATAATAATGTACAAGTATTATTATAATGTTCAATGATGTAAATGTTCATGGTGTCCACATGTACATGAGTCCATAGGATAGGAATATTAAGAGTCATAGAAATATGGAAGGCCAAGAGTGATGTCTCATTATATACATGACTTTGATAAGGTGAGAGAAGAGATAGAGAGTAGCATAAGATAGACTAGAGTAGATACAATTTAGAACTTGTATGAAGCATGGAGCATTTGAGATCTCCACATTTTGTATGAAGTTCCTATTTTCATGATCTTTCATTAATATCTATTTTATGAGTTATTTTAAAAATTTCTCATGCTATTTAATTGCTTATTATATTTCCATTATCATAGATATAATATTGCATGCTTATTTTAGTCCTTGTGGTTGCATTTCCTTAAATATATAACATCAAAAGCTAACAAAAAATACAAGTGGAAGTGGTATCCATCAAGTATCCTAAGAATTTTTTTTGAAGCTGGCCAATGAGATAATATATCATCGCTTGATGTAGTTTTACCTCTATCAAAGTTTGATAATACATTAAAATGGATGGAATATTTTACCCTAGTTGGGTATATTGTGGGATGCATTCCCAATAAATCGACTTGAAAGGGATTGGGTGAAATCGACTTGGGTTCCTCATGGAATCAAGCTTGAGTTGATTCAAAAACTCACAAGGGGTTTTTTCTTCTATTTTGTAGATTCTACTCATGCAAATGTTATTTATGATCTTGGACCATGGTTCACGTGGAGCCATTTATTGATCTTCTCTCCATGGACTCAATATTTTTTGTTTTATAGGAAATAACCTCTAAGGTACTATCGGGGTATGAATTAACATAAATGTAATATTGAAGCTATGAATATCATCTACAATAATCTAAAATGTATGCACCAGCTAATCATATTTCAAACCTCGATAATGGATGAGTTAAATATTGCTTTAACCCAACCTCTAGAATAGGCTGGTATACCTTGTCAACTAATTTTTGTGTTGACTCATTTAAAGCTCAATTCAATGTATAAATATAGGGATAGAAATAGGATTAGGGTTATAAAAGTAATGATTCAATAGTAGATGAATAAAGCTAACAACATAGGCATCTACAAGGGACCTCAGATAACTCAATTCCAACAGACAACACTTGTGATTAACAACATTCAAAACTCGATAATATTTATTAGAAAAGCACATATGCATACTTAAATAATTATTTCAAACATCTAGTGCATTAATAATCTAAGTAGTAAAATTAGATCGACATTCAGATTAATAGAAATAGAATACTTTACAACCATACATTCTAGAAATGAAGTATTATAATTTTCTCTAGATCTAGAAATCCAGTATCAGTAGAATAAACTAACCATAACAAAAGTAGAAAAAATAAATTCAAAATTGATAATCCAAAAAGAAAGAATACTAGAGTCAGAGGTAAAAATCCAAGTAATGCTCCTTCTATTGATTTGTAGAAAGTATACACAATAGGGCAATCAAACACTTTAGAGATGACCCTTGAAAGTGAGGGTTCAACCTCTATTTATAGTTTTGCATATTTTAAAATATTTGAAAGAATGAGAACATTACAAAGAAGTTTAAATGCTATATTAGAAAGATGTTGAGGTGGAAACCTCCTGTTTGATTTGAAAAAAGATGAAATTTGTGTGATCCTTTGCTCCTCTACAACTTGGCTTCTACAAGTCATTCAAATTTCATGGCTTTCAGCTCTAGATATGATCAATATAAAATCAAGGACATCCCTCACTCTTGTCATGGCTACCTCACCATATATCTACAATTGAATCAACTCATATTTCTTGATTCTCTATCACTTCATTTTCTTGATTGCTTCAGATCAAAAACTTCAAACAATAGTTTTCTACTCTATGCTAAGTCAAATCTAGTTTTTATATGTTACTCAAACCATATTGCATGTAGGTCATTGATATCATGTAGAACAACTGAAATTAAATCATTAGAATCTTGGTGCACTAATTCATGGTTTGCAACACCTTGTGGTCTAGATATGATCACATCCTTCCTTCTTCTTACTCTTCAATGATGTAGAACCACTTTTTGGGCCACTCCTCAAAGATATCATTTGAAAAGGTTGACTACTTTGACCATGGGCTAGAGCAAAGGAGCCTTGTTGTGTTCATTTAAAATTGTGTTCTACATCGCACAATGTAGAACCATGTTTTGGGCTACTATTCTAATATTCATAATAACCTCTTTGTTATTGCGAGTTGTAGTGTAGAACCATGTTCTAAAATGGTGTCCTAGCCCATTATTTAAGTCACCAAATCAATATTTTGACCAAATTGATTGTGATGTAGAAAAATGCAATGAGTCGATAAGTGTAGAACATGCACTAGATCACACGATATAGAACTGTGTTGTGAGCCATGATTTGGATAGTGGACTTATTAAGTTTGACTACGCTGACAATGGCATAGAACCATGTTCTGGGCTACACAGTCTAAAAAAATTATCATAAGCCACTTCTTCCCTTTGTGCTCTGAGCCACAATTTGAAAAAAGAAAAGCACTAGTTTGATTGGATTGACCACGGTGTAGAAAATGCTACATTACGCTGCTACCATGGTTTGGAGCACTCTTTAGGACTTATAAAATTTTGTAAACTTTTCTAAGCATGTGGTATTTTTAGGCCTACATTCTAGTGCCTCCTAGGGATATTTGCTCACAAAGCTTGAGAACTCAGAGTCTTATCGATTAGGCATCAAGAGTCAAAATAATATGAGTTAATTGCAGTGAAGTGGAACGATTGAATGGAGTGGTATTTTTATATGGGCATAATGGAGGGATAAAAATATGCAATGAATGGGATGAATGGATGAGGGGTAATGGAAGGTAGAATAGACTCCAATAATCTACCAATTTATACTTCACTGAATAACTTTCTTGTGACAGCCATACTCTCAAACATTTATGAAGATGCCTAGAGCATAATTATTCACATGGAAACCATGCAAGGCAAAAAGTATATTTTTCTATAGGGGAATACTCCTTTCATCATATCAGTATTGCTTAAGTTATACAAAAATTTACCCCTTCTATAAACTCAATTAGAACATGGATATCCTTGCAACTCAGTGTCATGACTTTTACATGTCTTTTCATAGGTTCATGTTTAATGACTACCCTTTGATATTATCAAGATCAAATAAACTTACAAAATATGCATATAAGACTCATTCTAGTTGTATTCAAAATACTTTAACTTACTTTGCAAAAAAACTTTTCCTACTCTTGCACCCTTACCTACTGATCCTGTTCTTCAATATCTTTCTTTTGCACCTTCTTAGTGTCTTCGACATTCTCTTCCTCCTGGTCATTCTCCTCTTGGTGCATATATTCATAATTACTTTCTTCTTCCTCATATTAATTATATTTCTTCTCTTCCTATTTGATTTCTTCTTCTTCATAACCCTCTTCCTCTTCATCAACCTCTTATTTTTCCTCAACCTTTGGTTTTACTTCTATTCCAAACAATTTAATCATCTGATTCAATATTTATAATGCTTGGTCCTAGGATTATTTAGTGGTATTGGCCATTTACTTAATCTTATTATGGGTGAAATATAGTTTGGTAGTTTCCTCATAGGACACAGAATGTCCCTTATTCACCAAGTCTTCCAATAAATCTTTGAGCCTAGTTAAGTCTTTTATTTTTATTTTGTTAATTTAAGGATTTTATTACGTATGGGTTTCACAGGTTAAACCAAAACCTTTGTATAAAAGACAACTTAGAATTGAGGCACAAAATACTTAGAGTATTAAGGACCCTTAGTCCTCTAAATATACTACCATCCTTAAAACACTAGCCATAAACAAAAATAAATAATTGGATATTAATAAAAATGCTAAAAAAACCCTTACATAAATGGGTAGACAACCAAACAGTCACAAATATAATGACCAAAAAGCATCCCTCATTCCAGGGGGATAACCAAAAGAATAAAAACTCTAAGATACTTACAACTAAAAAACCCCTATGTAGGGTGTAGACACCAAAATAGCACCAATCCGATTATGTGACTACAAGCATTGACCGAATTGGCATACATACCCCCTAGGGCAGCCTCTAGAGGTTAAACAGTGGTCCTAACCACTCCTAAATCAGTTTTGGAGGGTCAGAGGTCAATTTGGCACCTTTTAAGCACTCTGCTCCCTATTCGTCCCACCCTGGGATGATTAGAATCCTATTCACCCCACCCCGGGATGATTAGCAGCAATCGCTCCAGGGTGGGGCGAATAGCAGGTTTGACTGGCAAAAAGTCAAGCCTTGACAAATGGCATCCCAGATCTGCCACTCAACTTCACCTTCAAGGCATGCAATTGCGAGGAACGGTTTCAAATCTGAGAGAGGGACTTCAGTCAAGCATGCCTTGATCATGGAGGCCCTAAATCAGGGAGGAATCTTCTCTCCCCCAAGAAAGGCATGGTGAGCCAAGTGGCGCCCTCGCATGCGCATTCAAAGGAGACCCCTGAGGTCTATAAAAGGGTGAGCCTCCTCACCCCAAAAAAAAAATAGAGCTGGAGCATTTGGAGCAACGGAGTGCTGCCAAATTGTACCCCCATTCCCCCTTTGTGCTTCCTACATCCCTAATTTCTCTTTTGGAAGAGAGGTTATCGGGTGAACACTAGGAATGCAATCCTGACCCAAAACCCAAGCAATCGGCCATAATCCCACACCAAATTCATCGACACAACCCCCTAGGAGGTTTTGGACCCATCCCACTTGGATTGGTGCCAAAAATAGGCCCCAAACGGTGGGCGTCCTGCCCCCGGTCCCCCCGCACTATTGCAGTCCTAATCGTCCCACCCCGGAGTGATTAGAAATATGTGAAGGATTTCTCTACTTTTATTTTTGCATTCTGTCCTATTTCATGTACTTATGCTGCTGTTCAAGTTTCATGTTATTCTGACTTGATTTGACCGTGTTTTTATCATTTTATGCGTTTACTAACATACAGGGAGCACTTTCAGATACAGGACAATCTGGGCAGAATCTGCAAAATCTGACCTTCTGGGTCATCCCAAAATGCCCCTTTTAGCCTAACCCCAAGTTTGCAGGAGTTTTGGAGGCCTCTGGGTAGGACATTTGCAAGGTTGCTCTTGCACATTTTGTGACAGTCCTAATCGTCCCACCCTAGAGCGATTAGAAATCCATGCATGATTTCCTGACTGTTATTTTTGCAATGTGTCCCTGATGATGTCTTGATGCTTCTATCAAAATTTGGGTTCATTATGACATGTTTTGACCATCGTTTCATTATTTTTTACATTAACCAGCCGGAGGCTTTGGGGATTGCATGTTTTCCTAATATCCGCATATGCTATTAACTGTTTGCTATTTCTTTGAGTGCAGGATCTCACCACTAGGAACACCAGAGGGGCAGCAAAGAACCACGAACACATGGACACAAGCGGTGGCAACCTTTGGCCCGCCCATTTCAAATGTGGGCATGCGAAGGACATTAGAAGCATACCATCCGTTGATGTAACGAACTGTATCAAACGCTTCGAGCCCTAGAGGGGGGAGACGTATTGTAACCGGATTGAAAGAAACATTAATAAAAGAGGCCCCACTTTTTATTTCTTACATGCTAACGTCTCATTTATGCATTGTTTCCTGCATGCATTTGTTTCTCGCATTCGTAGGACTTAGCATCTGCATCATTTGTATCAATTTTGTTTGCATCATAATCTGGTACGCCATCACCCTGCATTTGGCTTTCAGTGGTGATCATAGTGGGACCCTGTCCCCTACTATTAAGATCAAGTTTTTGATCCAAATTTTGTGGATTCTTTGCAGGTGTTACTCATTCGGGCGTTGGACTGCTACTCGTGCCACCCTGTGACGAATACAGACCTGCTATTCGTCCCACCCCGGGATGATTAGAGTTCTATGCATTTTTTGAGTAGAAACTCAGAGGCATCTGGTTTGGACAGAGAAGAGGTAGGCCTTCTGAACATCCCCTATGTTTTTCTATTTTTTGTTTCTGCAGATTTTTGTTTTCTTTTCTTTCTTGCAATAAAAAAAAAAACATAGAGTAACTTAAATGGAAGGAACCTAATTAGGGATGCATTCTTCTCTGGTTTGCTTGCATGATACTTGCACCAATGGCAAGTCCTCATCATAGGTGTCAGTTCTAGGTAGGTTTTGTGATTTCCTTCTTGCTGCTAATTGTTTCTGAAAGATTAAAACGTACTTTAGAGCATTGCATTAGTGAAAATCATATTTTGTTGTATGTTTTCTTTCTTTACATGATTAAAAGGAACCACATGCACACCACCTAATAAAATTAACATCAAGGAGTTGGTCTTAATACCCCAACACTTGATCAAGACCAACGGTGGATTTCATCACCACCTTGGCTTGAATTTTGCATACATTTACCCTGATCACGACTGTTGCTAGACGTAAATCCTGATGAAAGTTGACCAAGTGTAATGGGGGTGATTCCCCGTGCATGAGGATAAGTCTTCTATGGTAGGTGTCAAAAATAGAGTGATCCCCCTTTCGTACCGCCTATGTTCCACATATTGTTCTGCTCTCATGTACCAATAGTTTCCCTCATGTAAGGGCGGGTATATTGAGAGGTTCGGTATAACGGCCTGGCAATGGTATATTGAAGGGGCGACCATTTTGGAGATACAAGAGCCCTCATTTTGCATGCATAACAAAGTTTCCTTTATGAGATTCACATGACAAAAATCAAACACATTAGACCAGATCTAGGGCACACATTTAATCTGTAAATGAGATAATCATTTCTTTGTTTGTGTGGTCCCATTTTGTTTGGTATAGCATAAAAATCTATAAAGGAGATAAAAATACACATATCTTTCTAGAAAGACCACCACCATGGTGTATACCCATAGCCAAGCCCAATCATGGGCAGAAGTTGTAGAAAGTGTACAAGGAGGCACAAGTCGCCTCTGTTATAGCCCCAAGGACTTGGTTATACCACCTTGGTAGCCTAACCCACAACGTGGTCCACACTATGCCACTACAAAAAAGGACTATAGAGGCACCCCTTTGAGGGGCACTCCCGTTCAACACAGACCCTCTCAGGAGGAGTACATACATGGGAAGGCCCCCTTAGATACTCATTATGAGTGGCCACTACGCGATGAAGCGCTAGAGCAGCATAGGGTTCATAAGGAGGGACCACATGATTATATCATTCCCCCTCCACCCCTTATTATTGTTAGAACTAATGGGCCAAATCTAGAGCACAAGGCTCTTCAGACAGGGCGAGCCAACTTCGCCCATCCCTTTCACATGTACGAGAGGGAGCACGAGGAAAACCAGTATATTCCTCAAGAGCAATACACAACGTGGGAGCAATGCGCCTCCGCACCTGCTAATTATCAAGATCACCTATTGAGGCTAGAGCCTCGGGTGAATGCTGCTAACCTCGACAGAGGAAAGTGACCCATAGAGATCTCGGATCACCATGACCGAGATAGATATGTAGGGGAGGCATCTAGGCATCCTAGACCTAGGACAGTAGAACAAATCGACTTGGCATTTGCCAAACAGGCCGCCCACCAAGCACAAATCACGCAGCTTAGGCAAGATCAACAGTAGTTAGAGCAACTGTATCATCTTAACAAAGAGCGCATTCAGCGCTAGATAGATGAGTTGCTCCAGAACACTATGCATGAGAGGATTCCAACCCCTCGCATGCATAGGACATAAATTTATGAGAGACATAACCCCTTAGTATGGGACAGGTCTCCACGACCTTATCAAGTGTTGCCTCCAAGACCTCCAAGACCTGAGCGGGAGGCCACCCCTAGAACCAATGATGGGCGCCTTCCTTGGGCACCCATCCATGTTTATAGGTCACACCCAAAAACTCCTCAAGAAGCCTATGAGGAATTTGAGCAAGAAGAAGAGCGGGCTGAAACGCCCTACCAAGGTAGGGGGCGCTACCCGGCTACCCCTCCATAGGCCTCAAGTTCCTCGCAATGCACAATGAGAACAAACCAAAGAAGAGGAAATCAAATCCTCTGATGCATACAAAGCATTGCTAGAGCACTTAGAGTCTATGGAGACTAAGACTTCGGGGCCCCAAAATCCCACCTTACGCCAACTCCATAGTCACCCTGTGCATCCTTCAGTTCCGGCACCCCCATACCTCGACCACTTCAAAATGCCTCAATTGGCAATTTTTAGAGGGGATGAGGATGCCCAAGAGCACATAACAAGATTCCTGAGTCAATGCTTTGGCATTCAGGACAATGATGCATTACTTCTGAGAACGTTTATAACCACGTTCGCAGGCCCTACCTCGGATTGGTTTACCCAATTGTCGAAGCATAGCATCAACAATCTAGACCAGCTAGTGGATGCGTTCCTTGAATGTTTTGCCTTCAACACCAAGAAGAAGGCATCCTTAAGCGACCTAGCTGGCCTTAAGCAATATGATGATGAAACCATAGCCGCTTATGGGAATCGATGGAGGACATTGCTTTCAAAGCTACCTTACCTCCCTCCCATGGCCGACATGACTCAGATGTTTTCAAAAAGTTGCATAAGGTCGATCTTCATGCTATTGCAGCTGCAACAATATGCCACCCTAGAAGAAGCCCTGGCGCAAGCTAGGATAATTGAGGAGATCAAAATTCAAGACGACGAGATTGCCAAGCCACGCAAGGAGTGGACCAAAAATGCCAAAATTGGACCCACGCAACCGAAACCCGTCATGGTCAATCAGGTTGCCATAACTATACCATCACCTACACAAACAACATAACCCCCAAAGGCTAATTATCAGGCAGTTCCTCTTGCTAACTATGAAAAGGAAAACCACAAACAAGAGCAAAATCAGTAGCGTCACCCTAAGAGACAATTCACACAGTTCACAGAGTCTAGAGACTCCTTGTTTGACCACTTGTTCATGGTAAACCTGATAAACTTGCTAGAAAGTCGACCCATAGACCCCAACGTGCCAAAACCCAAGGGCTATAGGGAAGATTTATATTGTAGATTCCATCGACAGAAAGGACATGACATCTTCACTTGTTAGAAATTCAAAAACTTAGTGCAGGACTTGATAGATAACAAAACGCTCGCGATGGATAATCTCGTAGCACTGAGCAACCAACAGATGGAAGTCTTCAAAGACCCCCTGCCTGCCCATGACGCGCAGGCAAAGACTTTACAAGTAAATGAGGTAACACAAAACTACCCCATGCAAGGGTACGTGGGGATGATAAGCATCGTAACACGAAACAAAAGATACCCAAACATGGTTGCACCCACTGCAGCTATGGGAGATGTTCCATCAACATCACAACCCCCACAATGCCCTACGCAACCTCCCCCACCTAGACCAGTGGCCATGATTCGGACTAAGCTTACTCAAATTTTAAGGACCACGTCGGCTAGGCTCTCCATCTATGAGCTCATCCAACAATCACCACCCCATCGGGAGGCTCTGATGGAGATACTCAAAGCCATTGAGCTACAGCCCCATGAACCTAATTATTTCAACAACTTTGTGGGACATGTGAGACAATGCACAGAACCAGTCATAACCTTCAAGGAAGATGAACTAAAATTGGTGACTGGTGATATGGTGGATCCACCCCTGCACGTCATCATGCGGGTCAACGAGATTCCATTCAAGAGGGTGTTGGTGGACACTGGCTCGTCCAACAATATAATCATGACAATGGCATTAAAACATCTTAAGTTGCCAGCATCCCACATTGTGGCGTCCACCTACACTCTTCGAGCATTCAACGACACGTTATGCTCGACAGGTTGGCACAATTGTCCCTGCCCATCCAAGTAGGACAAAAGACCATTCCTACGTTGTGTCACATCCTTGAGGGTGAGATGGCCTACAATATCTTGCTAGGCCGGCCTTGGATCAGGGACATGAAGTGTGTCCCTTCGATAGCCCATCAATGCCTCAAGTACACATACGAAGGGCAAGTACATGTAGTCCCAGCAGACTTAGAGCCCTTTAAGTTTTGCAATGCAGTGCAGCTGATGCCACAATAGACCCTCCCATCGACACATTTGGACTTCCAATTGAATTCGTCCACTCAGGGCCCGATTCCGCCTACATCCCCACTGTTGAGTCCCTCAAGTAACCGACCTGGCCCATCTTCATCGTCTGTCCCTTCACCAACAATGCCACCTATGGTGGCCACACCAAAGGACAATGGGAAGAAGCCCCTAGAGGAGGCACCACCATTAGTCTCAACCATATCTACCGAGGAGGTGCCCAACCGAATGGAAGTCGAGACACCTGATTCACCCAACATGGAGTGGACTTAGGGAGAACTCCCATTCCCTCCCCCTCAACCATCGATGATTACCGTTGAAATGGCCAATACGGGCCTAGGGGAGTACCTAGTGCAGAACATTGTGGCAACACCCACACTCGAATCCATGCAAGACATGGGGAGACCTCGCCTCCCCATCGGCACTATCATCCCTTTAGGCTACCCACAAAATCAGACCAACTTTGTATATGGGGGCCTCGAGAATGGCCTGGAACCCTACCTACAAGAGGAAGAGGACGAAGAGCCATTTGCTGAGAATGTTGATTATCTGTCCAACCCAAAATTTGCCTTGAAATACCTAGACCAATGTAATTGGCATGGATATGGGTTGGGCAGATACGAACAAGGAATGTGCACTCTTTGTCAACCAAGATACCAGATGCCATATGATAAATCAGGAGTAGGGTTCAACCACCCTTTTCCCCTCGACATCTTGGTAGAAACCATGCAAGGCTTAGGTCTAGGCAACAGGGATGGGTTGGCACAAGATCCATATGCCAATCCCAACACTACATACACATTGGGGAATTATTTCCCATTGGTAACAACAAACCTTGTTGATCTCAATAGCCCCTCCCCTTTGATCGAGAAAGGGGAAAGTTCAAGAGGTAACTTCCAAGAAAGATATGAAGAAAATCAAGAGAGCTCTTCGAAAGATGAGTCAAATTATGAGGTCGCACCTTGGGACCCGTTTGAGTCTGATAGCAATCACTCGTAGGTGATGCCCATCGACGATTATCAGGAGGACTTCATGGCAATGTTCCCCTTTAATGTTCCAATCGAGAAATTGCCACCTCTAGAGAATCCAGCCCTCCCACAGAGAGTGACACAACCCAGAAGGGGCCAAATCAACATGCTCAAACAAAACGAGCCTCCCATGTCAACCATAAGGCCAAGTGATCAAGAAACGCCTAGTGGGGGGCTATACCAGCCAGAGGAGCACATAGTGGTCAAAGCCAATGAAGGCCTATGGATCTCCGATAGCGACTATGAAGATGAGATTGAGATGGCATATCTCAACCATATGAGACAACAGGAATACCCCATAGACATCGATGGTATCTTTGAACATCTGAATATGGGACCAAGGCATAGGTGGCATTTAAACCAAGTACAGTTAAACCAAGTGCTTCATCCACCACTTCAGGAATACAGAGACCACCTCCCACCTAGAGACCCTATAGGGCCACCAATGCCAAGGGTAGACCCTGTCCTTCTATCCACACATAGGGCCGATCCTTTTGTGCCAGTACCCATAGAGCCAGATCTAGGGCACATGAGGATAACCAAGAATGTCTGAATCAACACCCACACGGTAATGGAGACCAAATTCATTCCATCAACATGATCTCCATTGATTTAACTACCCCCATCCGCAATCCAGCCGATCCAACATGACCATTGTATCTAGACCTAGATGCCATAGACTGGGATCACGTTGACTCACCACCATCCCCATCAAAGTACTGGCCTTGTGGTGAGATGTTTCATTTCACCCTAGGACAGACTCAGGATATCTTCCATGTTGAAGAGGAACCCGACGTTCCCAATGTAGATCTAAATTCAGCGAATGATATCCACCTGATCCCAACTCCACACCAGTTGGAGGATGGATCCCACATGTCAGTCAAAGAGACGATTGACGTAGACATCGGTTTTGATCCAATGAATCCGCAAGTCATCAAGTTGGGGGTAAGTCTATCCCCCGAAGAGCAAGCCGATTACATTGCCCTTCTCAAAGAGAAGAAGGAGGTTTTTGCATGGTCCTACAAAGACATGTTGGGGCTAGACCCATAGCTAGTCACGCATAATCTGACACTTGATCCGATAGTCAAGCTAGTCAAGCAAAAGCTACGTAAGATGCACCCAATAGTGGCCTTAATGGTCAAAGACGAGCTACAAAAGCTATTGGATGCACAGTTTGTCATCTACGTGGATTACCCACCATGGTTGTCCAACATGGTACCCATCAAAAAGCTTGATGGGAGGATTCACATATGCACCAATTTTTGAGATTTAAACAAAGCGAGTCCCAAGGATGATTTCCCCTTGCCTAGCATCGACGCCTTGGTAGACGCTACAACAGGCCATGAAATGCTTTCCCTCATGGATGGTTTCTCGGGATACAACCATATTTGTATCAATCTCGATGATCAACTAAAAATGGCGTTCACGACGCCTT
This sequence comes from Wollemia nobilis, assembly GCA_028583015.1. Taxonomy (NCBI): domain Eukaryota; kingdom Viridiplantae; phylum Streptophyta; class Pinopsida; order Araucariales; family Araucariaceae; genus Wollemia; species Wollemia nobilis. Next base: position 7,260,803 of record JAQPPZ010002499.1, read on the forward strand.
GGGGGACATTTTGTTATAAGGTCATGCCCTTTGGCCTTAAAAATGTTGGCACCACTTACCAACGTGCTATGACATACATCTTCCATGATCACATGCATAAAACTTTGGAAGATTATATGGATGATTTGTTGGCCAAATCTCTTTTGTGCCAAAATCATCTCGATGACTTACGCAAGATCCTTGATCGCCTCATCGAACACAAGGTTAGGCTAAACCCCAAGAAGTGCGTATTTGGCATTACATCCAAAAAACTCTTGGGTTTCATAGTCTCAAAATGAGGCATCGAGGTAGATCCAAATAAAGTCAAGGCAATCCTTGAAATGCTTCCCCCAACCACCATCAGGAAGCTCAAAAGCTTGTAGGGTAAGGTCGCATCGATCAAGCGCTTCATAGCGTAGTTATCTGACAAGTGCCGACCCATGAATAAATTATTACACAAGGGGGTAGCATTTCATTGGGATGATGAGTGCCAGTCAACCTTCGACGACATCAAACAATACTTGGCTTCGCCACTAGTATTGGCACCACCTAGACCAGGAGTGTCGTTCTACTTATACATCTTAGCTACTGAGGTGGCACTGGGTGCCATGCTAGCCTAGAAAAATGAATTACATAAAGAACAGGCTAATTATTATCTTAGCCGCACCCTGGTCAGTTATGAACTTAACTATGCATACATTGAGAAGCTATGCTTGGAAGTGGTATTTACCACCAAAAAGCTATGCCATTACATGCTAAGCAATACGACGTATGTTGTGTCTAAGGAGAATCCATTACGGTACATGATGAGTCGTACTTATCATAGTAGTCGCACGACGAAATGGATCATGTTGTTGATAGAGTTTGACATCGAATTCATTGGAAAAAAGTCCATCAAAGGTCAAGTCATCGCCGATCAACTAGCAGAGGCTCCTCTCAAAGACGATCAACCTCTGACCATAGAGCTACCCGATGATGGGGTCTTCCATGTCTCAGAATCGCTAGATTTTGATGAGCCTGAGTCATAGGCCGACATAACCTTATTTTTTGATGGTTCTAAATGTGAGCAAGGGGGTGGCACGAGAATCATGTTTTTCACACCGCAAGGGGCTCCAATGCCTTTATCATTTAAACTTGATTTCTCGTGCACCAATAACAATGCTGAATATGAAGCCTTGCTCATAGGTCTTCAGACAACCATCACCATGAACATCAAACGCTTGAATATCTTTGGTGATTCACTGTTAATTGTCAACCAAGTGAAAGGGGTATTCCAATGCAAATGCCCAGTTCTGCAGGCCTACAAAGCCCTTGTGGATAAATTCTTGGCAAAGCTTGAATGGTACGACATCGAGGCACTCCCTCGATCATCGAATCATTTTGCGAACACTATGGCCTCCTTGGGGTCACTAATCCCGCAAGACCCTTCTGGTGAAATGACAACCATTCAAGTCAAAACATTATCGCAATCTATGATGGAGCGTGCAAGCTCTGACATAACACCAGTAATCCACCTGATCCAGATTGAACCATCTCAGGATAGGTTCTCTCGAATCCATGATAGTCTGAATCATGCCAACTGGGGGTCCTTGTTCTCCCCAACCCCTCTTAATAGCAACACAATGCTATTTCTACAAGTTCTTTCCCGCTCAGCTTTTGCTAGGGATGAACTTCAAGAGGGATTGGCCATTCATACCATCGAGGTGTCTGATCAGTAGGATTGGTACACACCCATAAGAGACTACCTCAAGTTAGGTAGCCTCCCACTTGGATTGTCACACGCCGTGAAAATATCATTCAAACAAAAAGCGGAAGCATGTCTTGCTAGGAGACATTTTATATCGTCGAAGCTACGAAGGGATCCTCCTTCGTTGCTTGGACTAGCAAGAGTCCACTTGGGTGATCACCCAAGCGCACGATGGTACATGTGATGGCCACTTCAATGGTATGGCCATCGCAAAGCGCATTCTTCGCATGGGCTATTATTGGCCATCTTTAGAGCGAGATTGTTGTGCATATGTGCGGAAGTGCATGAAGTGTCAACACCATGCTCACTTGACACACGTACCTTCTCAGGCCTTGCAACCGATCCAATCGGCTTGGCCATTTTCGTAGTGGGGCTTAGATCTCATCGAAAAGATCTCCCCTACATCATCAGGTCATCACACGTTTATCATAACGGCCACAGAGTACTTCACTAAGTGGGTGGAAGCAATTCCGCTTACCTCTACGACTAGGCCCCGCATTACGGAGTTTATTTTACATAACATCATATGTCATTTTGGTATTCCATCCAAGATCATCTCGGATAATGGGACGTCATTTAAGAACAAATATGTGCGAGCTTTGACAACAAAGTACAAAATTCAGCATAGTTTTTCGACACCCTATTATCCGCAAGAAAATGGGCAAGCAGAGGCATCAAACAAAACATTGGTTGCCATCCTTAAAAATACGATCATAGATAATCATAAGGATTGGCACATCCAAATACCACTTGCCCTGTGGGCTTATCGCACTAGCATTCGGACGCCCACTGGGGCAACTCCATTTTCGCTAGTGTATGGCTCCGAGGCAGTCATGCCTCTCGAGTTGGAAATACCCTCCCTGTGCATATCAATGCAAGAGTTCATCGATGATGACACTGCATGGTAGGCCCGATTAGACCAGCTTACGTTACTCGACGAATGATGCATCAATGCTCTCGAGCATTTACGTATCTATCAAGAGCGACTTAAGAAAGCATACAACATGAAAGTTCACCTGAGGGACTTTCAGGTTGGTGACCTGGTCTTAAAAGAGAACCAACAAAATTCTAACTTGCCACCCCATTTAAGGGACAAGTTCGTGACAAATTGGTTAGGTCCTTATGTAATCGATAGTAAAATAGGACCTGGAACATACCGGCTCACCTCTCTTGAAGGAATCAAGGAACTAGAACCCTTGAACATCAGTCATCTGAGGCCATTCAACATCTAGAGAGCCATAGCCCACCCCAAAAGCTCCAAGGGTTCTCGCAATCGCTTGGTCAACCAAACGCCCCAAAGGTATCTATAATCCCTTTGGTCAAACCAAAAGCTCCAAGGGTTCTCACAATCGCTTGGTCACCCAAAACACCCCAAAGGTATCCATAATCCCTTTGGTCAAACCAAAAGCTCCAAGGGTTCCTACAATCGCTTGGTCACCCTAAAACGCCCCAAAGGTGTCCATAATCCCTTTGGTCAAACCAAAAGCTCCAAGGGTTCCCACAATCGCTTGGTCAAGAACGAATATTCAAAAAACAATAGATAATCAAAAATAACAAAAAAAATTGCATCTCACTTTCATGCATAAACTTAAATCAAAACACAAAAAGAACTGCATTAGGCATCGCATACAGGCATTGCATATTTGTTGGTCATACATGTCAAAAGCACCATAGACTGTAATTACTCGACAATTCCATCATTTTCCAAATTTAGTCCATTTTGTAAAAAGATCCATCAAAAATAACGCCCTTCGCATTTTTGCCATGTTATAGTCAGTTGTCTTCTAATGTCGTTAGAGTTTCGTCATTTAGATGTCTTTAGATTTCTAGTCAAATGTTGTACAAAGTCAGACCGATTTTTAACAAGGTAGAGTTTTACTTGGATCACGCCTTGTTACATAGCATCCCAACACAAGCTTAAAACACATAAAAATTCCCAAGTTGTGTGAACGAAAGATGAAACCTGCATAGCGGACTAGGTTACCATACAACGAAATGGTTATCTTGCTCATCCCCCTGTGCGAATGACCCCAAGAATGTTGAGAGTTGGCAAAAGGACAAGCATCTTCCCTACCCAATTCCCCAAAATAAACAGTGGTTCTCACCACTATCAGATCTCCCAAATTCTCAAAAGGTTGCAAACATCAAAAAATTGCAAAAGTCAAAATACAAACTCCAAAGTTTGCATCAAAAACCTCAAAGTGCACACATCAAAAAGCATAAGAAATAGTGATCCCCATCACTCAAAATTCAAATCCCTTGCTCAAAAACAAAAGAAAAATAAACAATGATTTTTATCACTATATATGAGAGCAAGTATCCCAATGAAATTGAAGAAAAGAAGGGAGACAAACTTGAATCCCTGGAACTCTCAGCATTCGAAAGGTCATGAGGTAATCCTTAGTCCCGGTTTGGTGGATAGCCTACCGACACTGGTGGAAAACCTCCCGCATGATGATATATCTGTCAAATTAAATTGTGTACAGATCAATGTTTGCATGTGGATGAGCTAGCTTATGGTATCCTAGATTGTGCCGTAGATTAATCTTACTAAGTACAACAAAGGAGTTAGTGGAGCTAATTAGGTGATCCTCAGTATAGGTTTGGTTGATAGCCTATCTGGCATTGGCGGTATCCTGACGAATACCACATAAATGAACTCAATCGCACACATAGGGATGTGAAATAACTTGGTCAAACTCAAGTCTGATTCGTACCTTGTTCGAAAGTCTTGTAAGATAACTGTACAATCTTGGCTAGTTAGTTAAAGCACCTGAGTCTCAGAAAAACCTTAACTACATTCTAAAACAATTGTTGTACATTTCATTACTTACATCACCATCAGAAAATACAAACCAAAAATTACAAATGCAAAGTTATTCCATAAAGCAATCACATAGTATAGAAAGCTAGTAAATCTTGTACAGTCTATGGTGCCATCGCCTATATACCAACAAATCATTCCATCCATTTCATATGCATACATCTATATCATATAGCTACCATCATCCACAGTCATAATAACATATGCATACATCAACATAAATAAAGGTGCATAAAAATGAACAATAAAACATGACACGCATATCATCAAACCAAAAATGAGTCATGTATATATGTCAAGTCAAAATGCCCTCAGGCTACAATAAGGAGGTCCTCTGACCTCACCAAAAAATCAAAAACTCAAAATCCCCAAAGCCTAGGGAGTCGGCCACCATGATCACGTAGGATCGGTGTGACTGGAACTACCCCCAGTAGTATGGGTCCTATGGGACCTCTCAGGGTGGCTGCTGCTAGCCCGTGCACCATGCCCACCAACGCTACCCTCATCCAACTGCCTACGATGAGAGGATGCAGACTACTCAGTCTCACTGCCTCTCGTACGGCATGATGAACCACCTCCATCAAGATCAGGTAACTATCCACCAAGGCGGACAACCTCTATCTCCAACTCTACCCGATACCACCCCCACTCCACATCTCATCGATGATACACAACCAATGCGTTGTCTCGCTATGCCAACTGAGCTCGTAGGAGATCCCTCTCCTGCAATACGTCTCTATGCTCCTCATCCCATCTCCACAAAAGATCCTCCAATCATGCTATCTCAGCACAAAACCCAGCCTCCACATCCCTTGGGACAGCCTACGGCATGGGCACCTTCGAGACGGCCTGCTGCTCTGACACCCACTGCTCCGGGACATCCTGTACATCCGGTTGCTCCGAAACCCCCGCATCATCTCCATCACCAGTGAAGTCATCGACCTCCACCATGTCTGCATCATCCAACGGAGCCCCCCAACCCTCCATCGGTGCCTCTGCATCCCCACCTCCTACTATTGCCGCATCCACGCCTCCCAGAGGCCCCTCACCCCGCCATCACCGCATAGTCCACCATCGGTCATACTCTATAGTTACCCCAACATCGTCCATGTCGAGTACATCAATAACTGCATTAGACCCCTCGCCTAGTGGCTCAATGATAGGCCAGACTAGGGTCCTCTCATCCCCACACCGTCGATAGATCAAGGGATCACCAGGAAATCCCTAGCGCACCCCAAACTACCACGTCACCCAGACATACGGGAAGTACTCATGTTCTATCCCATGATGCCCAATCAGCCACCTACCCCTACGCACCCATCGAAGCCACTCTCCAGCCTCAGGCCAGGCTGGACAGTCCCGGTACGGTCACCAAAACACCTGCCCTGGCATCAGATGAGAGAAGGCGTCAGTATAGTGACCTACGTCACCTGCCCACCATTGACTCTGTCCATGCTCCTCTGACCGCCGCCATAGATTGGCATACCCAATCTCTCGATCCACCATCTCACCTCGGGTGGTCCAAGGCAAACCCTGTGGCTGCTCCACAGCTATGTGTTGCCACCCCCAGCACTGTAATAGATAGCTGCACCCGATCCCCTTTCACCTCTGGTAGCGGACCTCGTACAGCTCATCGTATAGCTATGCCAGCAATGTCTGACCCCACCTCATAATAAGTGGAGCTGATGTCGGACACTCCACCAAAGTGAAAACCAACTCCAGCAGGTTCCAAGGGAACCTCGCACCTGAACAGTTTGAAAGTAGCATATTGGAAATGAGGGCCATGAGTAAAGCATGCCTCACCCCCAATACGCCCTTCTCTAGCCACCATCGCACCAGAATACCACCTATCTGACAGTCAGCCTCAGCCCTCTCCATAACCCTCTCCACCCCCATATCCCTCGCTTGACCAAAACACCGAGTCAGTACTACTATCCGCTGGTCCCGATGGGTCATCCGGATGGGCAGCCCATCTATCGAAATCCATAGAAAATGATACACATCCTCCAGAGTCACAGTCATCTCCCCTGTCGAAAGATGAAAAGTGTTGGTGCGGGGATCCCATAAATTGATCAGGGCAGTCAAATATGCCCGATCCCCCACCACAGGCTCCAAACATGTCACCTGCTTGAGCCCAAGGGCATCAAGCCACTCCCAATCCCCAACTATCAAGGCCTCCCGGGCATCAGAGAAAATAGTCGACTGGCGGTACCGACTCTTCACAACCTGAAAAACAATAAAAAAAAGCAAACAATATTAAGTACATACTTCATATCAACAAAAACAATACAATAAAACTGTACAGAAGAAAAACAAAGTCAAGGAAAACAAAAGTACAAAACAATAAAAGTACAAAAAAAGAAAAACAAAAAAACAAAAGTACAGAAACATTCAAAACAAACTGTACAACAATGACCGCAGACATTAAAATAACTGTACAACAACAAAAAAATCAAAACCAAAACAAATTCATCCTAGGGTTTCAACCTTAGTGTGAACAAAAAAAACTGTATGATAAAACAAAAAATCATCAAAAAAAATAACTATACAATAAAACAAAAAATCATCCTAGGGTTTTAACCTTAAGGTGAACAAAAAACATAACAAAAACAAATTCATCCTAGGGTTTCAACCTTAGTATGAACAAAAAAATGAAATCAAAACAAAAACAAATTCATCCTAGGGTTTCAACCTTAGTGTGAACAAAAAAATAACTGTACAATAAAACAAAAAATCATCCTAGGGTTTTAACCTTAAGGTGAACAAAAAACATAACAAAAACAAATTCATCCTAGGGTTTCAACCTTAGTATGAACAAAAAACAAAAAAAATGACATCAAACAAAAAAAAATCGTCCTAGGGTTTTAGACTTAATGTGAACAAAATAAACAAAAACAATATAAAAATTAATACTAGGGTTTCAACCTTAGTATTAACGCAAAATAAAAACAATTATGTGCAAGTTTTTAACTTCATATAAAGCAAAAACAAATAACAAGCAGAAGGAAGGAACATCATACCGGTCTCGCCTCGGCTCCTCCACTCGAAGATCTGGTTCTCGCACTCATGATGTCCATGAAATTTTGACAGCGCTCCGCTACGCAAACTCGCACTCCTCCTCACTGCTCCAAAACACCAAGAAAAAATTGTTGCAAATGAGCCCAAAACCTAGTTTTGGTCCTTTTATAAGCTTTTTAGGCCTATAATCATTCCACCCTGGGATGAGCGCTCTAGTTAGCGCTCGTCCCACCCTGGGACGATTACAAAATTGGTATTCGTCCCACCCTGGGATGATTACAGAGCAAGAAATAAAGCAACAAAAATTGCATCCAAAAATGCACCAAAAAAAATAGCAATAAATATGCCAGACAAAGGTGCCTTTGCACCAGACATTCATGGCATGCAAAACCACCGTCGGGGTCACAAATATTCACTATCCTACTCCCTAAGAAGGCTAGCATAGCCGGACCGCTCCACGGGAAGGAGGATTTTTGATAATTTCTACCCCAATCGGCATCATAAAAAAGGGTTAAAACCCACCAAAAATAGGTCCGATTGTTGGAAAACTGCTCAGCATTCAACGGAAAACAACTGAAGGCACCCTTACAAACGTCATCTTGGGTCAAGTGACTCGTCGCTTTTCTCATTTTTTGGTCATTCCCTCATCGATTCATCGCTTGAGGGGGTAGTCACACTTAGTCACCAAATCAACAAATACACACCCAATCAAGGAAATGGCATGCATTCAAAGAATCATTGACAAAGACAATCACGCTCCTGCTTGGGGTAGAAAACAAGCAATAATCACAAGCTGAACAAACACTTGGCATTCTGGAAGCATGAAGACAAGGTTCCTCGGACAAAAGGTTGCGCCCTTTGCCTATTCATGACTGAACAATGTCCAAGATCAAGTACACCTCACCGAAAAAGGTTACACTTGAGTTAAGCTCCTTAGCTCGTCAGAAGCAAGGATTCAAGAATGCATGCCCTTTCCATACTTGGGGCATCAAAATTTGGTTAGGTTACTGAGAAACCCTAATCATTAAGTGCTTTGGTCATCTATTTTTGCTCAGCACTGCGCCACACACAATGCATCCCAAAAAGGGGCATCTATAGACACCAAAACAACACCAATCCGATTATGTGACTACAAGCACTGACCGAATTGGCATACATACCCCCTAGGGCAGCCTCTAGAGGTTAAACAGTGGTCCTAACCACTCCCAAATCAGTTTTGGAGGGTCAGAGGTCAATTTGGCACCTTTTAAGCACTATGCTCCCTATTCGTCCCACCCTAGGACGATTAGAATCCTATTCACCCCACCCCGGGATGATTAGCAACAATCGCTCCAGGGTGGGGCGAATAGCAGGTTTGACTGGCAAAAAGTCAAGCCTTGAAAAATGGCATCCCAGATCTTCCACTCAACTTCGCCTTCAAGGCATGCAATTGCGAGGAACGGTTTCAAATCTAAGAGAGGGACTTCAGTCAAGCATGCCTTGATCATGGAGGCCCTAAATCAGGGAGGAATCTTCTCTCCCCCAAGAAAGGCATGGTGAGCCAAGTGGCACCCTCGCATGCACATTCAAAGGAGACCCCTGAGGTCTATAAAAGGGTGAGCCTCCTCACCCCAAAAAAAAATAGAGCTGGAGCATTTGGAGCAACGGAGTGCTGCCAAATTATACCCCCATTCCCCCTTTGTGCTTCCTACATCCCTAATTTCTCTTTTGGAAGAGAGGTTATAGGGTGAACACTAAGAACGCAATACTGACCCAAAACCCAAGCAATCGGCCACAATCCCACACCAAACTCGCTGACACAACCCCCTAGGAGGTTTTGGACCCATCCCACTTGGATTGGTGCCAAAACTAGGCCCCAAACGGTGGGCGTCCTACCCCCGGGTGCCCCTCGCACTGCTGCAGTCCTAATCGTCCCACCCCAGAGCGATTAGAAATCTATAAAGGATTTCTCTACTATTATTTTTGCATTCTGTCCTATTTCATTTACTTATGCTATTGTTCAAGTTTCATGTTATTCTGACTTGATTTGACCCGTGTTTTTATCATTTTATGCGTTTACTAACCTACAAGGAGCACCTTCGGATACAGGACAATCTGGGTAGAATCTGCCAAATCTGACCTTTTGGGTCATCCCAAAATGCCCCTTTTAGCCTAACCCCAAGTTTGCAGGACTTTTGGAGGCCTCTGGGTAGGACATTTGCAAGGTCGCTCTTGCATGTTTTATGACAATCCTAATCGTCCCACCCCGGAGCGATTAGAAATCCATGCATGATTTCCTGACTGTTCTTTTTGCAATGTGTCCATGATGATGTCTTGATGCTTTTGTCAAAATTTGGGTTCATTATGACATGTTTTGACCATCGTTTCATTATTTTTTACATTAACTAGCCGGAGGCTTTGGGGATTGCATGTTTTCCTAATATTCGCATATGCTATTAACTATTTGTTGTTTCTCTGAGCACAGGATCTCACCACCAGGAACACCGGAGGGGTAGAAAGGAACCATGAACACACGGACACAAGCAACGGCAACCTTTGGCCCGCCCATTTCGAATGTGGGCATGTAGAGGACACTGGAAGCGTACCATCCGTTGATGTAACGAACTGTATCAAACGCTCCGAGCCCTAGAGGGGGGAGATGTATTGTAACCAGATTGAAAGCAACATTAATAAAAGAGGCCCTTCTTTGTTTTACTTACATCTAGTTTCATTTATGCTTTGTTTCCCGCATGCATTTATTTCTCGCATTCGTAGGACTTAGCATCTGCACCATTTGTATCAATTTTGTTTGCATCATAATCTGGTATGCCGTCGCCCCGTCACCTCTTGGTGCATATCTTCATAATTAATTTCTTCTTCCTCATATTAATTATATTTCTTCTTTTCCTATTTTATTTCTTCTTCTTCATAACCCACTTCCTCTTCATCAACCTCTTCTTTTTCCTCAACCTTTGGTTTTACTTCTATTCCAAACAATTTAATCATATGATTCAATATTTATAATGCTTGGTCCTAGGCAAATTTAGTTGGATTGTCCATTTCCTTAATCTTCTTATGGGTGAAATATAGTTTGGTAGTTTCCTTATAGGACATGGAATGTCCCTTATTCACCAAGTCTTCCATTAAATCTTTGAGCCTAGTTAAGTCTTTTATTTTTATCTTGTTAATTTAAGGATTTTATTACGTATGGGTTTCACAGGTTAACCCAAAACCTTTGTATAAAATACAACTTAGACTTGAGGCAAAAAATACTTAGAGTACTGAGAACCCTTAGTCCTCTAAATATACTACCATCCTTAAACCACTATCCATAGACTAAAATAAATAATTGGATATTAATAAAAATGCTAAAAAAACCCTTACATAAATGGGGAGACAACCAAACAGTCACAAATATAGTGAAAAAAAAGCATCCCTCATTCTAGGGGGATAACCAATAGAATGAAAACCCTAAGATACTTACAACTAAAAAACCCCTATGTAGGGGATCCAAGAAGTTGCACAAGACATCCAACCATAGGGAACTAGACTTCATCATCCTCATCTTGCTCGTTGTCCTTGTCTTCCTCCTATGCATCCACCTCATAATTGACCTCCACATTCTTTCAGCCTTGGTACCCTTAATTGAAGAACACCTCTATCAATGCGTCAAGGAACCCCTTCATATATTGCATGATATTGGTCAAATTTGTAATGACGTAGCGCTTGAGGACAATATTAGTTGGTTTAGGACCTTCATCCTTAGACTCAACCTCAAGGATTTTTGAGCTCCCCTGCACCTGCTTGTTTTTTAGCCACTATGAAGATCTTGTGGGGCCTTCGGTGTCCTCAATATTCAAATTTTTCTTTGTTGGCCCTCCTTTGGCCGGTATCTCCCCCACTCTCTTCTTCTTTGAGGACCCCAAGTAGGGCCTAGGCAATCCAGGGTTATCCCTGCCTCTGGAGATTTTTTCTTGGGGATTGGTAGGGAGTTCATACTGGGAGGAATTGGCCACAACATGACTATAGATGACCTTATACAAGCCTTGGTGCAAAGGTAGGTCAGACCCTTTCTTGCTCCTACATGAGTTGATGGTGTAGTTCATAGAATTCACTAGGAAATGAGGAATGCTAATGGGGTTTACATCTCAAAAAAATTTCATGAAGGCATAATGAAAACTAAGGAGGACCTTTCCAGGGTCCTCATTATGATGAATTCCATCACATTCTTCATGATAGAGTTCCAAGGGGTAGGGAGGTCAGTCCTTAACAAGCCATTTTTTGCTTCCTTGTAAATTCTAGAGGTATCCTTGAATTCTTTTAACTCCACCTCCCAATTATGCTTTTGTATATGGATTGACCTTCCTTTGGTTGATTGTCTTATAATGGTGGCTAGCATATTCACATAAATAATGAATTCCCACCCCTGGACTTCCACTATATCATTGTACCACGACTCCATATTAGCCACTGTAATCTCATGGTCTGCTCCCAAAAATAGGTGAAAAAATGGGGTGAATCTCCTCTCATCAAGGATGGATTTCGCCAAGGGCTCCATTTCCATGCAGCTTGGCTCCACGAAGGTCATGGTTTCCTCATGCTCACACTTAACCTCTGGATGACTCACCAAACTCCAGCTTGTAACCACTATTATAGGCTGAATGCTCCTCGACATACCTCGATGATTGCTTTTAATAGGAGGGTGGTGAATATTTTGGATGCTCTCATTGCTTGGGTTCAAAGCATCATGGAGGATGGTGCCCCACCTAGAAATGTGCATCGATCTATATTCCACCTGGATGACGATCCAATTGGCTTCCTTTGTTAGCAAAGAGCTTGTGCCAATGTGCCAAACCTCATACCTGTCTAGATCCTCAATCTTGGAAATCATGGAAAGTTTTGAAATGATATGCATGGTGAGAAAAATAGGACCTCCTAAAATGGAAATTCCATAGAAATCATGGTGGGGAGCCTCCACCCACTTGCCTTAGGACCACATCCAGCATTGAATGGCCCTCCTAGGGTGAATGCGGGCCAGTTTATCAATGTGCTTAAAAAAACCATACCGATTTCTATGGTTCTCAATGTTGTCCACTCCTGTGCTACTAACAGGTCAAGGTGGCAGAAGTAAATGATTATTCCCTTGGGATTGATTATGATATTGACTTGGAAATCATGTGAAAGAGTGGTTATGGTCCTATTGCTCTTGAGCCATGTCATTCTCATCATCTACACTCTTTTTGAATGAGGACCTCCACGTCACGTGACACTCCCTGGGTCCACATGACCAACCCATCAGAATTTGCACCTAGGTTTGCCAACTTGTCCACTACCTTATTGGATTCTCTGAAGGCATGTTGGACCACCGTGTCACCTCTGGTTCCTAGTAGGATCCTCGATTTCTTGATGCATACCTCAATCCTCCAGGGGGAATTTCTATTGTTCTTGAGGAGATTTATGATGTTGAGTGAATCACCTTCCACTATGAGTCTGCTTTGAATCTCTTGCACCAAATCCAATCCACACCAAAGATCTCTGGCTTCTACTTTGTTGTTGGTTTGGGTTCCAAGATTTTCTACAAAGGCAAGCACCATGCACCCTTGATGGTCCCTCACCACTCCTCCTGCCCTAGCCCTTCCCGGGTTCCCTTTGGCTATGGGCCATCAAAGTTCAACTTGAGATAGCCTGGAAGGGGAGGAAACCACTTAGAATCTAATCTAGGGTTGGATTGACCTAGGAGGGAGGTGTCCTCAAGAGGGATACTTAAATATTATCCTAAAATCTTCTCACTGGGAGAGACCGACTAGGAAGATAAAGGATGTAAAATGGCATTTTCTTTGGTAGAAGCAAGAATTTTGTTAGTAATGGACTTAGGATCCCTTCTAGACTCATTGAAAGCTCGGTGGTTCCTTTCTAACCAAATTTACCATAAGAAATGGTGGAGACAGATTTTCCACATGAATTTAAGCCTAATGTTGACAAAGGGGTTGGGCCATTGCTGGAATACCTCATAGATGGAGACCGGTTTAGTCCAAGAAATATTGAAGGCTTGGAACAACCCATTTAGGATGGTTAAGGAAATAGGACAGTCAAGGAATAAATGCTGAATCGATTCCCAGTTTGCCCTACAAAGATAACATCTATTAGGGACCATAATTCCTCTCTTAATCATGTTATCTATGGTGATAATTTTGCCTTGTATAACCAACCATGAAAAAATGATATTTTGGGGATCAGCTTCTTGGTCCACACTAACTAGGTCTGAAACCACGGATCCTCAGGATTTAACAAAAGCTTGTAAGCTGATTTAATCGAGAAGTCTCCACTCTCTATCGCTGCCCACCAAACATGATCTTCTCCTCCTCTTGAAGGTATGAATTTCTACCTCAATATATTTTCTAGAACTTCATATTCAACCTCCAAGCCTTGGATATTTATCGGTTTCCATCTGGGTCTGTATCTATCTTGACTCATGAAGTCTACCACCTTTTGCCCTAGGATTTCATCAGTGTGGATTTTTAGTCGAGCTAGGTAGGGATCCTAGATTAGTGCTTCTTCTCCATCCCACTTGTCCTCCGAGAACCTTATTTTCTACCCATTCCCTAGGATCCATCTCATGCCTTTGCTAACTATGTCTCTGCTTGTCAAGATGGCTTTCCAGAAGGCTGATCCTCTACTTTGAATTGTGTTGTTCAAAAACTCTGTTCCTTGGAGGTATTTCCTTTTCACAATCATGGTCCATTCACTCCTAACATTGGTGATCACTCACCATGCTTGTTTGGCTAGTAAGGCTGTATTGAGATGGGAGACTCTTCTCAGGCCTAATCCTCCATGCTCTTTTGGTCTACAAACCTTGTTCCAACCAACTAAGTGTATTCATTGCTTGACTTCTAACCCTGACCAAAGAATTTTTTTTTGGAACTATTCTATTTTTTGGTACACCTTGGTTGGGGCCTTGAACATTGATAAGAAATATACTAGAATACTTTGAAGCGAGGCCATGGTCAACATTGCTTTTCCAACCTGGGATAGGAGGTGCCCTTTCCACCCTGTTAGTTTCTTTTGGATTCTCTCCAACACATTGTTCCACATTGACTCGATAGGAGCACCAGTGAATAGTGGAAGGCCTAGGTAGGACGTGGGGAGATTTGATATAGAACACTCCAAAATCCTGGCTATCTTGACTTGTCTAGGACCAGGGGTATTGAGGAAGTATATTTTACTTTTATTGAAGTTAACCTTTTGGCTTACCACCTCCTCATAAAAATTTAGGATATGCTTTATGGTTTCGGCCTCTCCCATAGACTCTAGGGTCTTCAACAAAGTTTCAACCATGAACTGTTGATGGGTGACCGGGTTGGTTAGGGATGTTGCTTTGATATCGGATATAATACCTGCCATACATGAAACTTTAATTGTCCTACAAAGGGCTTCTACAATAATTATGAAAAGCATAGGGCTAATTGGATCCCCTTGTCTGAGTCCTCTGCTACTTTGAAAGTACCCTACCATTGACCCATTAACAAGGATCGAGAACCAAGGTTTGTAGATGCATCCTTTGATTAGCCTGACCCACTCTGAGTGAAAACTGAATCTTGACAGGATGGTTTCCACAAATACCTAGTTGATGCGGTTGTAGGCCTTATTCATGTCCAACTTGAGGGTAAAAGTAACCTTTTTGGTCTGAGACACTAAATGGAGGGCCTCATGAACCGTGATGACTCCATATAGGATTGACCTCCCTTGAATAGAACTTCCTTGGCAAGGATCAATGATTGAGGGTAGAACTTCTTTCATTCGACTGGCTATAGATTTGGTGAGGATTTTATAGATGACATTGCAAAGGCTGACTGGTCTAAAATATGCCATCAATTTGGGGGTTGGTCCTTTCATAATGAGAGCAATAAAATTTGAGTTGTAGCTCTAGGGAATATGCTTGAAATATTGGAATTCTTGGATGGCTGGATAGACATCCAACCCTACTACATCCCAGTAGGTTTGAAAAAATGGGGAGGGAATCCATCTGGGCCTGGGGCCTTATCAGGGTCCATGGAAAATAGGGCCAGTCAAATTTCCTCATCTAAGAATGGTGCATTAAGTTTTCCATTGATGTCATTATTAATTAATTGAGGAATGAATTGCAACATGGCCTCTTTGGCTGTGGCCGAGCATGGGGCCTCATCTCCAAGGAGGGAGCTGAAGTAGGAGACTGCTTCATCCCTAATCTCATGGATGTCTTGGGTGGTAGACCCATCCCCTTTGGTAAGCTCCCTGATCCTATTGTTGCTTCTGTTCCTTAGGGTGGTAACGTGGAAGAATTTGGAATTTGAATCACCTTCTTTGAGCCACAAGGCTCTAGATTTTTACCTCCAAAAAATCTCCTCACAAGCCAAAATGTTGTGGTATTCAGCTAGCGTGTTTCTTTCTTCTATCCTAGTTGCTTCATCACATGATCCATTTTGAATTTTGTTTTCTATTACCATTAATATTTTATGCACAACTTTCTTGTTCTCAAACAAATTCTTGAAAACCTCCTTGTTCCACACTTTGAGGTTGTCCTTCACTATCCTTAACTTTTGGGACAGTTTGAAGGAAGGACTTCCCTGAAAGGATTGTTGCCACCATTGGTTGATACGATCTCTTAGATCGTGATGCTTTATCCACATTGCTTCGAAGTGGAAATGCATTCTAAAGGAATGGGCCTACTGCACCTCTAGAAGGATGGGACTGTGGTCTGATGCAATCTTGGGTAGTGAATGGAGAGTTGAATCTCCAAAAACTATCATGGCTACCTGGGATAGTAAGAACCTATCCAGTATTTCTTGGATGAGTTTATTTCCTAAGCGTTTTTTGCTCTAGGTGTACATAGAATCTTTTAGATTGACATCCATGAGATCATTGGAGTTTATGAACTCATTGAACTCGTCCATGCTCCTGGTGGGTGATCCTGACCCTCCTTTTTTGTTTGAGGGGTAGAGAGGCATGTTAAAGTCCCCTGCTACCATCCATGGGATGTTGTGAAACACCTATTTCATGTTTCTTAAATATTCCCACAGGACTGCTCTCCCTTGAAGGGTGTTAGGTGCATAGACATTAGACAAAATCCATGATAGATTGTTGTCCATGTCATGGAAGAGCACACTTAGGACCCTATCATCTTCCTGGATGACTTTGCCTTCCACCTTCCTTGGATCCCAAAGACACATAAGTCCTCTAGAGGCTCCTCTAGCCTATCTAAAGGCTACTTCCCCTTGTCGCCATATTTTGGAGGTAATGTCTTTTGATAGTTCTTCATCTATTTTGGTTTCTTGTAGAATGAATATTGTAGGATTGATTTCTCTCCTTAATGAGCTAACCACCCTTTTTTTGGTTGGGCCATTAAGGCCTCTCATGTTCCATGAGAGGATCTTCATTTAGACTGCTTGGAGTTCTTTCCTCTCCCCCTGCCCTGAGGTGGAGGAGGTTTGTTGGATTTGTTATCATCTTTGAGGTCGATGATAACTGGAGAAAAAAGTGTTCTCTGAGTACCATTTGCAATCTCATTTTTTAGCCTGATTTTGTACTATTCAGCCTCTAAAATTCTTCCCCACTTTTTCCCACTACCAAAATCAATGGGATATTTCATTGAACTCCTTGTTTGTTTTAGACTAAATTTTGGAGGGACAATTTGCTGTAGGATGGGACTAGAGCACCCCTCGTTCACCATCCTTTCTATGGTATCAATCCTGGTACCTTCTTCATCCAAGATTTGTCTATATGCTTCAGGGTTTTGGGGCATGCCATAAGGGTAGTTTGGAGGGGGGCATGATGGGGGACATTCAAGGATCTTGATATTGAGGGGGATTCTAGGCTTGATGGAAGGTTTACCACAGCCTCCATAGGGCCTTCATTCATCCGCTCTCCCTCACCCTCAGCTAGAATTTCAAACTTATTATAACTAGGTATCGAAGGGCTTACCTATGCCTCATGGTCTGTCTTGACCTGTTGCTTTCCTTTTCCCATATGTTTGGAAGGAACTCCTTGGTCCTCATGGTGTTGGTCATTCCTGGCTGGCCTATAGACTCCTTTTTTTGGTGGGAACCTAAATCCTTGGTTCCTTGTGTACCCTTTGCCATTCATCCCTCTTTGATCAGGTTTCTTTGGTGCTTCTTTAGGAACTACTAGATTTGGGCATTGATTTTTGAGGTGGCCCTAAGATCGACACTCCACATAGTAGGTTGGATTATTCTCATATTCCATGATTTTATTCCTTAGGTACTTTCCATATCCGAGTTCCATAAATGTTGGGAGCTTATAGTCTAGATTAGCATTCACACATATTCTTGCATGGGTCATTCTTGACCTAGCCAGGGTGGAGTGGTCAATTGCTACAAGTTCTCCAATGGTTCTAGCAATCCCTTTTAGGAAATACTCATGAAAGAACTAGGTAGGAAGGTTAGGGAGATGAACCCAGATAGGAGCGGTATTAATGCTCTGAGTTTTAGGATCAAAGTCCTCCCCCTAGGGTCTGAGGAAGAGGCTCCGCCTACCCAGGAACCAAGGCCCTCCTGTTAGGATGTGGTTTGCATCTTCCTAATTATTAAGGTGGATGATGAAAAATCCTCTGGACAACACTACAATATCCATATTTCCTACTATCTTCCACTTGGAAAATGCCCATGACCTTATAGTTTCTATATCTGGCCTTCCACCTATGAACTTCCCCACCAAGGAATATGTTTCTAGGGATAAAAACCCATCCATGATGTTTGGAGGAGCGATTACCCTATTATTTTCAAGAATAAGGGGTGGAAGGGAATCAAAGAAATCACTCCTTTTACCTTTGAGGGTATCTATGAAGGAAAGGACCCTTCCCAAGCCCATTTCCATGCATGGTTCCCCTTGTCAAGATCTTTGTCAGGGATTTTGATTACCTGTACTTTTCCAACTTGGTCAGGAATGGAATATTGTCCATCCTTGGTCTCCTTAGAAGTCCTACCTGCCTCTGTATCCTCACCTATTACATCCTGGTGACCTAGTTCATGGGGTTCCTTCTCACCTCCAACCATTCAAATTCCTCCTCTACCTGCACTATTGCTCCTTCGATACTCCACCATGCTCATCCAATGCTAGAAGTTTTTGTGTGCAATCAAAAGCTCATTTTTTAAATCAAAAAATATTTCACTCATAGGAATATTGGTTAAGTATTTTATTAGCAAGAAACTTGATCCTAATTTATTGGGTCCTCCAAAGCATCTATTTCAGGCTCATCTTGCATGATTGAACCTATGCTAGTTTGGAGGTCTTCTAACAAAAAGATTTATTTTCACTCAAGGATCCTTCAAAACCATATTGCATCATTTATTTGTTGATATCCACAATCTCTTGAAACTTACCTTTGATTCTATCTATCAGCAACCATCCCTTTTTGAGTAGCTTATTTTTCTTGATTACAATACTGGCTACTAATATTGAAGTATCCCATGCCTTATTTAGGATGGGCTTGGTGGTATCATTGAATCTATTTTACAATAACTTGTATATCTACTCTACTTGCATCACCATGGGTTGTAGTTATTCGTTAAAATTATCCAAGTATTCCTTTGTTGTCTACAAAAAATGGTTGGCCTCATCCATGTAATCAATCACATGCTATATTTCTGAGCACTTCTCTAGAATTTCAGACCACATTTTCTTCCTGATATGTTTGACCTTGTATTTAGAGAAACATGTAATTCTAGCATTTTCAACCTGAAGATATCATTTCAAGGATTGTATCTCTTTGACCTGCACCTCATTCTTCTTCTTCATATCTTTAACTTGCTATTTGAATTTTATGGCCACTTGGTATTTTTTTACCAAATATTGGCTTTATTTCTCACAGCCTTCTCTGCCTTCTTTTGGTTTTTGATTATTTTATCAAACCTTTCAATATTTTATTTTAATTTTTCATATTTCTCTTTACAACTATCAATATGGACATAAATCGTCTCAATATGAGCCTTAGATATGACTAATTAATTCTATAGAGGCAATTGAGTGATATATTAAATATACTCTTCTAGCTAATAATATTTCGTAGTCATATATTCCTGTGGTTTACTAACAAGAGGAGTGGGGGAGATAGTTGTTCTTTTCCTAGCCATAGGATCAACAATCATGGTTTTTTCCATTGAGCAACATGTTTTGAAGGCTGGGCTAATTTATTACCCCAAAAATTGTGTATTTTCTATGAAATATTCTTCACCTTCTCCAAAGAAGCTGCTATAGTATGATTTGTGGGAGTGGAAGCAGTTAAAAGTGAGGGGAAAATGGACTTGGCATAGATGAAAATTGAGCAGTTGTAATGATTGTGGAATCTATGCTTATTGTAGATGTTGTAGCTAGTATTGAAATAGTAGAACATGTTACAACCATGGGATGAGGTGGAGAAGATGGAAGTGTTTGTCCCATTGTTGATACAATTTGTGATGATTTTTGGGGTGGAGTGTGAGTAGGTGATGATGATACTAGGAGCTTTGGTGAATTTGTGGGAGATGGATTGAATTGAGATGATGTGACAACTGGTGAGGAGTTGGTTAACTATGAGGTGGGAATGATACTTTTTGTTCTATTTTCTCTTGAGAATGAGAGGGGGATTTCTTTGGGGAAGGATAGTACAAGGAGAAGGAATAGATATCATACCTCCACCTACCAAAGTGTATTGTTGAAATATGTCATCCACACATTGCTGTTGTGTTTTTTTAATTGGCTGCTCTATAGTTGACACTGGATATTGTTCAACTACTCATGTTTGATCCAATTTTTGATTCTTACTAACTTATTTCTTGGCCTCCCCTAATGAATCCTTTGACTTCCTCTTGAATACAATAAGTACTACATTTTTATCTTTTTGAGAGTCATTTTTATGTTATTCCACTTGCAATGCAAATTTTGAAACTGGGGATGGCTTTCCAGGGATTGCAGTGGTAAAGTTCATAAGAGTGGGCACAAATCTATCCTATGCTTTATCTCCCATTAGATCTTGTGAAGAGGATTCCCATCCTAAGGTAAGCTATTTTAGACTTTGATCTACTTGGAAATTCTCTATATTTCCTATTTTTTTACCTAGACCACCACCAGAAGAATGCATCTTTTTTATCATTATAGCACCTACAGAGTACTATTGCAATTGTTCTTATGAATGGTCAAAAGTGGTCTGATTTTCTTCATTTATTGGTGGGGAATCCATTGTAGTTTCCTCAACATCTTACTGTGAAGGTCGAGGGAGATCTTGGAGGTACTTGGTCTTTCTTTTTCCCTTTTACTCATGCTCTCTTATAGCTCAATACTAGGCTTCTACCATTCTTGGATTTCCAAGTATTGATATGTTTGTCATATAACTAAAAAAATCAGTATCTACTTGATGGAAGAACCTAGCCCTTACATTGCCTACCTCTTTTCTCATCTTCCAACATTCCACAATATTACCCTCATCCTGGTGGTGTTTTTCCTCCATATCTTTGATTTTGGTTTGCTTCAATTGATGGGTCTTCTTATTTTTAAGATCATAATCGACTAATTGTTCATAAAAGTCTCTCCAAGGAAGGATTTGCTCTATATTACTAACATACCACTCCAATGGGGATTTTTACTTGTTATTTCTATCCTTATCAAACTGAGGCCTCAAAGTCCTTTCAAATTTAAGGGCTCTCCTTTAGTTAAGAATGATATTTTTTTCTAAAAGATATTATCTTGATCGTATCTACATCTTTGCGAAATATAAATATACATAAGATCAATATTTTCCAAATATTGTGCAATTTGTTCATGTTGATCCTTTTTGGTCATAGTAATATCGTCCATATTGTGAGGGTAAATCATTGCCCCTTTTCTTCATTTACCAGTTCCAAAGGTGATGTTAATGAAATCAGCTTGTCTCAAATAATCTAAGGCCAACATTCTCCTGGTGATAAAGTGGGGTAGTAAAGATGGTTTCTCGATGAAGCCATAAAGTATAATTTTTGTACCCTCAGTCAAGATATACCAATATCCTTCCTTGACTTGCTCTATTGACAATAATTCTTTAGCTAGAGGAGCCATTATGGGACATTGGCCATACATGATTTTTAGAGCTAGCCCCAAAAATTCCATATGGAATCTATAGTAAGACTCAATATTTCTTAGATGGCTGGTCCATGTGTAGACCAGTATAGGATCCCCATTATCATTTTTATTTGTTACTAGAATCCAAGACATATCTTGTCTTATAACACTAAGGAACATCCACATCAGGTTAGAGTAATGTCTGAAAGAGGGGTCCTTTGAACCTTTCTTCATGGTCACCATATGTTCATGTATTGTCTTGGAAAGGTAAGCTAGCTAATAAAAGTAAATTGGTATGATATGCTCATATTTCATTGGTGCATTATGCATTTTCTTATTAGATATGCAATAAACGATAGGTATTTGCCAATCTATTATATATTTATCAGAATTAAAACCTTCTAGGTAGGCTAACATGGTAGTTTTGGGTTGGATAGATGCTCGATGGAAATTGGTGTTTTAGGTAAAGATTCCCTAGATTTTATAGTTTTGAACTGGTTGTAAACTCGTTCTATAAAAGGCTCACCATTCTAAGGATGACCCTTTAGTGAATAATACTTATCTTGGACTTGCGGGTCAAAGTATTTAGGATTCATAGATAGGTCTCTACCCATAGGAAATAGGTCTTGGTAAGCTTGAGTGGTTATATTGAAAAGGGTTTTACCTTTAGCCATTTTCACTACTTTAACTTTAGGGTCATAGAATTTTACTATAGCAAATATTAAATCTAGGTAGTGATGTACTGAATCGTAGATATAAAATGATAAGAGGGAAGAGGGAGCAAACAACACAAGTACCTTGGAGTGAAATTGGTAGTCCTTCAAAGAAATTATAATCAATTTTCCTCCTAAGCTTAGTATTCCTTCCATATCATTTTTGTATTTGCTATTTAATATGCTTCATCGGCATAGCACTGTACTTCATCACTTTCCTGCTGAGTAACTTGCTTTGCAACTTTTGATGCTATTTTAAGGAAATTACTAAAAATTGCCCTTCTCTATCACTCTATAAATTCATCTCAATACATTGTCAGCACTCTTGAGGACATAGCACTATTTGCAAAATGAGAAATAGTTAAATTCTAAGATTTAAATATCCTACATCATGCTCCCCACCATTAATGTGGTAGATGAGCCACTACTTTGATGCACACTTCAAAATTGAAAATGACTAAAATAATGACACAGCTTATGAATGACACTTTGTTCATTGATTGGTGATGGTGTAGAACATGTCATGACTCATATTTTTTTATTCTTCTCAGGTGCAACACAGAACACATAGTGGGATAGAGCATAGTTTTCATTTTGACTCTTTTGGCATCTAGCTAGGAACATGTTATGAGCCACTGCTCTTGTTTTTATTTTTCTTTGTACAAAAAATTGAAAGAAAGAAAATATGATACAAATATGTACATATGTTACATGAAAAGGGAAACTTTTATTCAAAGTACAACTTTAGATGATATCCATTGATCATGATCGACTGTAGGTTTCCTTATTGATATAGGAGCTAGAAAGCATTGTTCCCCTTGACTTCTATTACCTTGAATGGACCATCCCAGAAAGAATCAAAATTTTGATGGTTACTTGGTTTGGATTTCTCTACATTCCACCTTAGGACTAAATTGCCTACCTTGAATTTTTTTAATTTGGTATTCTTATCAAACCATTCCTTAGTGCCAATGGAGTGCATATGGAAATTCTCATATGCTTTTGTCCTATTTTCCTCCAACTGTAGGAGATGTGTTAATTTGGCTTCTTCTGGGTTATAATTTGATTCATCATCTTGGATAACCAACATTAAATTTGGTATCTCTAGATGAGTAGGTAGAATAGTCTCTTTCCCATACACTAATGCATAAGGATATGTCTTGGTAGACTCTTTGATAGTAATCCTATCAACCCATAGATCTTGCTCCATGAGTATATGACAACTTATTTTGTTGCTTTCTAGTGCTCTTTTTAGAATTCTAAGAAATTTTTTATTAGTGGATTATACTAACCCATTACCTAAGGGTAATAGGTAGAGGAATTCTTTAAATTTATGCCACATTTTATTGCAAAATCAACTTAATTTGCACCTATAAAAGTTGGACTATTATCACTTACTATGGCTTCAGGAAGACCAAACCTTGTGATTAGGTTTTCCATGAATTTAATTGACACATCTTGGTCTGATCTCTTGGTTGGAACCACCTCAACCCATATTTATGACTTGCTAAAGAGTTAGGATTTATAACTCTGATGAAATCTAATCCCCAGTGCCAGAAATATTCTTCAACTTAGACCAGCCTAAGGGAGAATGAAGCATTTGTATTCCTCCCTATATATCTTTGGCACTTGTCACATGCTCTTGTTACCTTGAAAGTGTTAGCAAATATAGTAGGCCAATATTATTCCACCTTTATTATTTTCATGGCAATAACATTTCTTGAAAAGTGTCCTCCTAACAATCCTTCATGAAATTCCTTAATGATATTTTGCTTCTGGTTGTATTTCAAGCACCTTAGCAGATTTCCATAAAGATTATTCTTGTATAAACCTTCTGGTAATAGAATAAAATTCAAGGCTTGAAGCCTAAACCTTCTTTGTGAAGGATTATGATCTTGAGGACATACTCCTATCTAGAAGTAACTTATCAACATATCAATATGATATGAACCTTCTAAATAACTATCCTCAGTCTATTCTGATGTTGATGGCTGACAAACTAATATCTAATATGAAACTATTTTTGTTGTCATTCCCTAACATAATTCTTTGACCTTGACCAACTTAGTAGGATGTATCTTCATATCATATTCTTAGATTTTTGTAATCCTACTAGATCTTTTGTGTCCTAGATCTCCTTATAATATCAAACTCTTGACATCTAGGTGTACCACATAAACAAGAGTTTTACTTTGAGCTAAGTATTGCCTAAATTTCTTCAATAATTTCATGACTGCAAATAATTGTCTCTCAATAAAATAATATTTTAATTTTGTACTCATGAAGATTTTGGTTCCAAAAAAATATGGGGTGTTCTTCTCCATCATAATTCTTTTGTGTCAACACTATTGCATAACTTTCTTTAGCTCCATAGGTGTATAAAATAAAAGCCTTATTGAAATTAGGGTTCACCAATATTGGGGTAGTAGCAATGAATTGTTTGATTGTTTCAAAAGCTTTATTTATTGCTTTAGTCCATTTGAATTCCATATTCTTTTTTAGTAGTTTTAAAATTGGTTTAACAATTTGGGCAAATTTTGAAATGAACTTTCTTACAAAATTGATCTGCCCAAAGAAGGATTGTAAGGTATTTGTATTCATAGGCATAGAAAGAGCTAGAGTTGACTTCACATTGTTAGGGTGAATATATATTCCTTCTTTA
This sequence comes from Wollemia nobilis, assembly GCA_028583015.1. Taxonomy (NCBI): domain Eukaryota; kingdom Viridiplantae; phylum Streptophyta; class Pinopsida; order Araucariales; family Araucariaceae; genus Wollemia; species Wollemia nobilis. The sequence goes on from JAQPPZ010002499.1 coordinate 7,285,789, forward strand.
GAGATAACATACCCTAATAGTTTCCCCACATGGACTAAAAAAAATGGTTTCTTTTGCCAAATTCTACATTTTTGAAATATTTTATCCAAGTGTTCCAAGTGATATTGTTTCTTATGAGAGAACACAATCATATCATTTAGATATATGTGAATAACTTTATTAATCAACTCTCCAAAAGCGTAGTCCATGTCTCTCTGTAAATTAGCCCCTGCATTAGATAGATCAAAAGGTATTCTTTGATAAGAAAAGGTTCCCAACTTAGTAGTAAAGGTTGTCGTGAAGTGATATTCATATTTTACCTAGATCTAGTTCTATCCCAAGAAACCATATAACAGAGAAAACCTATTAGCCCCTACAAAAATCTAAAAAATTTGGTCAATCTGAGGGAGGGGGTAGTGGTATTTCAGTGATGCTCTATTTAGGTTCCTAAAATCCCCATATAAATGAATGTATCCATTCTTATTTCTAAGAGGAACCAAGTTATCCATCCATGTGGAGTGCTTGATGGTGTAAATAATTTTAGCTTCCAGCAGTTTGAGCAACTCTTCTATCATTATGGATTCAATGTGAGGGTTCACAAGCCTTTGCTTCTACATCAAAGTCATTGCATCAACTTTCAGCTAAATAGTATGCTGAATAATTTTTTATTTTATACATTTAGATCTTAATATGACTAGGCTATGATATCTTGGTGTTTAAGGCATAGGGTCTTGATTTTCTCTATTTCTTCCAAAGAACATCAGATACCAATTTTGAGTTTTTATCCTTCTCTACTTCGATCTCCTTATAGATTTCTTCATTGATTTCCATGGCTCTTGGTTTCATCTCATCCTCATTATCAAAGAGTATTTATAGGGTGATCAAACCCTTAGGGATATGATTATTCTTCAACTCAATAACATATTGCTAATATATTACATGAGTTAGCTCTTCCTACACACTAGATAAGAAAGCTTCTCTTACTAGAAAGTCATCACTCTTAAAAACCTACCAAAAAAAATGTTTGTCTCGTACTGCAAACCTGTAAATAAATTTAACTCTATTATCCTTTGATGATCCAATATTTTAAGAAGGAATAAAGTTAAAACCCTTAACCGCTAAATAATCAGCCAATATATTATATTTTCTAGGAATAGAGTAGATATTAAGAGCATCAAAGGATTCCATCAAATCCCATACCCTATTCATGTATTATTTTAAGTAATAGTGCTTACTGCTACACTTTTATTTGACTTGATTAACTATTAGCTCTGATTCACTATATCTATCTAGTATTTTGAAACCCATACTCTCTGCTTGCATCAATCCTAAGCATAGAACCTCATACTCTGTAGCATTGTTAGTGCAAGACCATGTTATTTAGTAAGAAAAAAATTTCACCCCTTTTGAAGGGGATTTCAAAATAACACGTACACCAACTCAATTTTTGCATCTTGCTCATAAAAATGCATAGTCCATATTTCTATTTCCCTTAGGGATTGATTGTAAAAGGTAGGGATACTTTTATATGCTTTAGAGGAAATGTTTTAAGTGCCTATACATATCCCAAATAAGTTGTAATCATATATGAATGACAACTCAACCTCCACTTCTAAATAGTCAAATATTTCTACTAGTTTAAATTCATATAGAGATGAGAGGTTAAACATGTCCTATTCTATTTTTTTTAACGTGATAGGATACAGGATTTCTAGGTGTTGTCTTTATCCTCCTTCATTTGAATGGAACCATCATGCTAGATTAGTCCAAATACATATAGTCTTTTACCTTAGCAATGAACTCTATGAAAAGACACAGGCCAAATTAAGGCTCTAGTTTGACCACCACTATCTCTTTTACAATAGTTACTTTTGGAGCTTTGTGTAATCTCATTAGTATATTGCTTACCATTTATATTGTCTTATCTAGTGTAAAACCTCTTGGGTAGGAATGAGTATATTTCATCCCCATATCAACATAGATTGCTTTAGGCATGACTATGGTTGAGGATCTTGAATCTATCATATAGTTGTGGACTATCCAATCTTCCATTCTCAAAGAGATAAAAAGGAGGTTTATTCTTCAAATAAATAAGAGTCATATTCTCCTTACCAGAAGGTATGCTAAAAATTGTGGTAGTCTACTTTTCTTGAGAATTCTTGCTTAAATAAGCCTTTAGTAGATCTATCTGACCCCAAAAAAAGAGGGTATCATAGAAAATTTCTTTGGAGATAATTCTCTTCATATATTCCACATAGTTATATTTTGACTTCTATAAAAGGGCCTTCCCATACCTCTTCTTTAGTGCACCATATTTTCTCTTTTATTGTTGTGCAACTTCAATCCTCTACCTCTTAGTAATGCAAGGAAATTTTTGCTTTTCTTGTGCTTCATCCTTAGAAATTATTTGTTCTTTATTATTTTCCTTCTCATACTGCCTTCGAGAATTGATCCCCTTTTCTTGGCTCCTAGGAGTTGCATCTCTCTTTTCAGTTGCCTGAGGAATAGGGAATTTATCATTACTTTGTAGAGGTGATTATTTCTTTCTCTAAGAGGGAACTTGAAACTAACCCATATTCTATGGATCAACCTGAAATATATTCTTCTTAGACCTGGTCATGATAGAAAAAAACTCTTATTCATAGAGATACTGTTCGACCGTTATTTGTTCTGGCTACCACAACATGTTGAATATTACCTTTTGATTCCTCTTATATTTTTCCATGGATTTTTGCACATGGTGTTGGTACATGACATAGGAATATGAATCATGAATATCATTACATACAAGGTATAAAACATTCACAAAATTGGTCTCAGGGGTATACTCTTAATCTTCTTGATTTATGTTAAAACTGGTCCACACATTATTACTGGTACCATACTTTTGATATTTTTTAATGTATGGAAACATTCTCTGATGAGACCTATCCATATATATTTTCTCCATTGCATTCACCTTGTTATTGATTATTTTAAAGGTGTTCTAAATATTAAGCAATAGGGTGGATTCTTGAGGTGTTTGAGATGGGAGTGGTGGAAAGGAAATTGAGGCAGATATTGTTTTGGGAGAAGGAATTATGTCCACTTGGGAGAGTGGTGATGATAAATAAGGTGGATCCATATAGGAATATGTAGCTACCTTAGCTTAAAACTTAGGGATATCAAAACAATATGGCATCACTATCTTTGGGGGAAGCCTCCATACATTAATTACGATATTTTACGCTTGTACAACTATGTTGTATATTTCAGGAAAGGTAGATATTCTTGACTATTGAGTTTATAGCTTGAGGTATGAACCAAGAGTTCTGATGTAGTACTTGAAAGCAAGAGGGTATTTGGTCTAACTTTAGAGGGTATCATTTTTCATGTTCTCCTAAATTTCAGATTAAAATTAGAGACTAAATCTTGTTGATGTTTTTGCATAGACGCGAACTAGTTTGTGAGGGAGAAAGGATCAAAAGATTCATTAAATTCTTCCACACAATTCCTAGATAATGCATCCCATGAAGTGATGTTGTTGTCTTCCAATATTCTAAAAAAATGTAAAAAATTTCTCTAAAGGATATGGCTAGCATCCTGATGATCACATCTTCATTTATAATATTGTGTATGGCTACTAAGTTTAGTATATCTTGGCAATGCGCATAGGTAGTTTTACCTAAACCATAATATGTAGGTATAGCCTTAGATATATCTTGGGAGATATCATGCATTTGAGAAAGACTTAAAGGACAAACATTATCCCAATTAGGGTATTTTTATGGAGCTTGATTCAAGTTTACATTTTGCTATCCAACAATTTTTATTGGGGTTTTTCATGGAGTTTGAAGTGGGATGATATGAATTCTTGATGGTATCTGAATCCCTTCAAAGAGTGATTCTAGAGATAAAATTATTGTATGCCTAGATAATCTTGGTGGTATCTCAAATAATGGAATAGGTTATTGACTATTTAGAGCAGATGACCTAGTAAACATGAAAGAATGAGCTATTGAGAGGGATTCCTAAGTTCTTGATCTTAGGGAGGTTCCAAGTGAATTTGATTTCACTGCCTGATGAGGTCAAGACAATCCACTAAATATTGATTCTTTTGAGAGAAATAGAAATGAAATCTATTGGGTGAACGAATGTTATTATAAACATGGTCGCATCAGGCATGTCAAAAATAGTTGGGGTATGAATTGACATCAAGGTAATATTGAAACTATGACTATCATATACAATGATCTGAAAGGTGTGCACCTGCTACTCATAGCCTAAATATTGATATTAAATGAGTTAAATATTAAACCCAACCTCCAGAGTAGTCTAGTATGCTTTGTCAACTAATTTTTGTGTTAACTCATTTAAATATTAGTTAAATGTACACATATAGGGATAGAAATAGGATTAGGGTTAGAAAAGTAATGACCTAACAATGGATGGAAAAAGCTAATAGCATAGGCATCTACAAGGGACCTTTGATAACTCAATTCTAGAAAACAACACTTGTGATAAACAACATTCAAAATTTAGTAATATTTATTAGTAAAACACATATGCATACTTCAAGAATTATTTCAAATATCTAGGACATCAATAATCCAAGTAGAAGAATTAGATCAAAACTCAAATTAAAAGAAATAAAATTCTTAACAAGCATACATTTTAGAAATGAAGCATTTCAATTTGCTCTAGAGATAGCAATACAATATCAACAAAATAAACTAATCATAATAGCAGTAGTAGAAATTACTTCAAAATTTATAATCCATAAAGAAATAATACTAGAGTCTAAGGCAAACATCCAAGTAATGCTCCTTCTATTGATTTACAACAAGTATATACAGTAGGGCAAGCAAACACATTAGAGATGACCCTTTAAAGTGAGGGTTTGACTTCTATTTATAGTTTTACATATTTTAAAATATTTGAAGGAATGGGAAAATTACAAGGAAGTTGAAATGCCGTATCAACAAGATGCTGAGGTAGCAACCTCTTGTTTGATTTAAAGAAATAATAAATTTGTGCGATCCTTCGCTCCTATACAACTTGGCTTCTGCAAGTCTTTTGGCTTTCATGGATTCCAACTCTAGATCAGGTTAATCTAAAATTAAGGTCATCCCTAATTCTTGCCATGGTTACCTTACCATAGATATTAAATTTAATTAGCTCATGGCTCTTGATTCTCTATTGCTTCATCTTCTTGGTCATTTAGCTTAGAAACTTCAAACAATAGTTTGCTACTCTATGCTAAGTCAAATATTGGATTTATGTGTGACTCGAACCATATTGCATGTATGCCATTGATCTCCTATTGAACGGTTGAAATTATATTATTAGAATCTTGGCATGCTCATTCATGGTCCCTAAAACCTCATGGTCTAGAGACAATAACATCCTCCCTTCTTACTCATTAGCTATTTAGAGCCACATTTTAGGCCACTCATCAAAGCTCTCATTCAAAAATGTTGACTTCTTTGATCATGGGCTGGAGCAAAGGAGCCTTGTCATGTTCATTTGAAATTGTGTTCCAAGTCACGCAACATAGAACCATGTTATAGGCCACTCTTACGATCTTTGTAATAACCTCTTTGTTATTGCAGGCCACTATGTAGAACCATATTTTGGAATGGTGTCCTAGCTTGTGATTTAAATCTCTAACTCAAAAGTTTGACCAAGTTGACCACAACGTAGAATAATGCATTGAGCCATGCGGTGTAGAACATACACTAGATTGCACGATATATAACCATATTGCGAGTCACAACTTGGATAGTGGACTTGTTAAGTTTTATTGCACTACCTGCAACATAGAACCATGTTTTGGGTTAGGTAGTGTAAAAACCTTATCACAAACCACTTCCTCATTTTGTGCTCTCAGCCACTATTTGAGAAATACAAAGCACCAATTTGATTGTATTGACCATGGTGTAAAACATGCTATGTTGCACTAATGCCATGGTTTGGAGCACTCTTTAGGACTTAGAAAATTTTACAAAGTTTTCTATGTGTTTTTTGGGCCTACAGGTCCTAATAAGGGCCATGTTCCCTAGTCCTCCCTAATTTGGTATTTATTGATCTACATCATAGTAGCCTTAGGACTTGTCATACTAGTAGAATCCAACAAGTTTTTCCATGCTTGCCCATAGAAAAGGCTCTGTTTTGAGGTTGATTTGTCTAGATACCTCAAATATTCCATAGAAATCTAGGTTGGGGAGTCCATAATATCATAGAGTGGTCTATATTAACCCTCCAAATAACTACTTTAGATGCCAAACATCTAACTGTATGGTAAATGATTATCCACTTATGTCACATAATAAATCGAAATCAGCCCCTACATACACCATTTTTTCAACCCCTTAAACCAATGAGAAGGGTTGGATCACCATGGAAACAAAAAAATATGTTTACTAATGCAACTAAATATTTACACTCCAAACCATATATGAAGATGGTTTTTATCTCAATTCCACAACCTATAAAAAAAAAAAAGAGCAACTAGTTGGAGGCCCATCAATTATGGAGGTGGTGAGAAAAGAATCTCCTCAGCCTTGCCAAAGTCATACTCCAACTATAGACATCATGATTTCTAAATATGGTACTCTCATGTCAACACAATATGGACACATGTTCTAGTTCTAAAATAAGTCTCAAAAGGATTGATGAGGTGATGTTATCCAGGAAACTAGTATTTGATTTTTCCAGTTATTTCTCACTCCTGATTGAACCATTGCCTAAGGTTGTACACTCTGACACCTCACCCATACGCTTTTTCCAGGGTTATGCATAAGGGGTTGGACTCAATATGTACTTGTAAAAAAATGGTGAATCATAATCAAAATCAAGGTGAATCATAGAGAATCATAAGCAAATCAAATTGAGCATCTTCATACCAAAATTTGGGGTATTTGAAGCCTTAAAATGTAAGGTCATATTTGGAGCCACTTTTGACCTACTAAATCATCTTATAACTTCATACAAACACCACCATTATATCAGGTTTGAAAAGAGATTTCCAACGAGTACAAATATGCCTATGTTTGGATATATATTGTGGCGAATTGACCCTAAAAAAAAAATTGGTCCTAAAAATTTTAGGTGAATGGGCCGACATCTAGGGTCCTCATATTCTCCAATTTCTAATTTTAAAAATCTTAATATTGGCCCAATTGGTGAATGTTCACCACTATGCATAACCTTGGCTTTTTCATTGAATGGATAGGAGGTGGCAGGTCAACTTTGAGTAGTTAATTTTATTATAACACACCATTAATCAATCACACACCTTTGATTTTCCACATCCAACACATCTAGATCTTGAAGCCTCATTCACTTACACATAATGGGAGAAATTATTTTGTGGAATTATGCGTTGGAGTGTACTACTTGATTTCTTTGAACTTGTGGGTATCATCTACCCTTCTTTCACCATCATTGAAACAAGACTACCACCTTGGAGCTCCAATGTATCATGCTAAATCTATAAGTGTAGCCCTTTTCAACTATGCTTCAACTCTAAGTGGCCAATATTGATGGCAAGCCGAGATTCACACCAAAACATTTGCAGTAATTTCATTAAAATTTCATTAAAATTAACCAATTACGGTTTACAGTAGCCACTCTAGTATACCACTTCTCCCCCAATCCCGAACTTCACCATCCCCCATCCTTACAGCATTTCGGGTTTTTAACGAGGCCCCCGATCCTCTCGGCCATCAATGCCCTGCCTAACAAATTCAAATTCTAATTTTTCCCTCCCTTGGTCGAACTCCCCAAATTTTCTCACAATAAATGGCCCCTGCCTTACCCACCATGAAACCCTCATTAAAGATCTTCTCTGACCTGCAAACACCGCCTTGGTCAGATTGTCCTTTCGTGCCTATGTTTTGCCCATAACGTCCATGCTCTGTACTGTTGTGAAGACCATTCCCATATTTAATACACGCGGTCACCAATTTCAATTTCAATCTTCGTGGCAGCCCGCGCATTTAATTAATTTCCTTTTCTGCTTTGTCTTCGGCTGACCGTGTCACTTTAATACACGTGGAGGACGCGTGTCTACGTTTAATTAATTTCCCTTTCTGCTTTGTCTTCGGCTGACCGTGTCACTTTAATACACGTGGAGGACGCGTGTCACAAGCTTGTCTTCATACTTGTCGTGATATCGCGACATGTTGCGATATCGCGACCCACTGTCCCTTCGCCTTCACCTTGGCGAAAAAGTCGCGATATCGCGACATGTCGCGATATCGCGACCCACTGTCCCTTTGCCTTCACCTTGGCAGAAAAAGTCGCGATATCGCGACCCACTGCCCCTTTGCCTTCACCATGGCAAAAAGATGTCGCGATATCGCGACTCAAACCGGCCATTGCCCTTCCGAAGCCTTGGGGTCGCGATTTCGCGACCCCAACGCAACTTGTGCCTTTACTCTAAAACTTCTCCTTCTTTTTACGAAATCTCCCTCTTGGGCCAAGATTTGAAACAAACCCAACACAAATACTTAGAAAATAAAAGCAAACAATAAAATGATTTGGAGGATGCAAGATTGCTCCTTGACCACCGGATGCTCCTGCATCAGACACCCGGGGTAGAATAAAAAAGTGACCCTCACTTTTGTTCGGCTAAGGGGAGACCCAAGCGGTCAACCTCCGCCTTCGACAACCAAGTCACATCTTCAGTTGGTCTGCCCCTCCACTTGATCAAGTACTCAGTATACTGCCTGTTTCGGGTGCTCCGGCCTTCACGGGTATCTAATATTTCCTCGGCCTCATCTGTGCTTGGAGTAGAGGCTGGAAATTGCCATGGTTCTGGACTTTGCATGTCTGTACTTTCTCCCTCATGATATTCCATGAGATCTGAAATATTAAAAATAGGTGAAATATCAAGCCAACTCGGCAATTTCACTTCATACGCATTTCCTGACTCCCGCTTTCCCAGTATTTTGCATGGCCCAAACTTTTTCATCTTCAATTTATTGTAAGTCTTGGCAGGAAATCTCTCCTTCCTGAGATACACCATAACCTCATCTCCAATCTCGAACTCCTTGAACCGCCGCTTCTGGTCTGCCCTTGTCTTATATTGACTGTTCATTTTTGTAATCTGTCTTTTTACTTCCTCATGCAGACTTTTTATATGCTCTGCAAATTCTTCTGCCTCGGCACTACATTTCTCTCTTCTGTCCAACTTTCTTAGCTTAGACACATTCCTCGGGCTGTTTCCATATACTATCTGGAACGGTGATTTATTTGTGCTTTTATTAACTGAACTGTTATATGCAAACTCTGCCTATGGTGAGACTAAATCCCATCCCTTGGGTTGATCCACTATCAAACACCGCAGTAAATTGCCCAGGCTTCTATTGACCACCTCCGTCTGTCCATCTGTCTGTGGATGGTATGCTGAACTGAATTTCAAGTCTGTCTTCAATTTCTTCCACAGAGTTCTCCAGAAATACCCAACAAACTTTGTATCTCTGTCTGAAACTATACTTCTCGGCAAACCGTGAAGTCGTACCACTTCTTTGAAGAACAACCCAAGAATGTGAACTGCATCACTTGTCTTTTGGCAAGGAATAAAATGTGCCATTTTGGAGAACCGGTCCACCACCACAAATATTGAATCATTTCCTCTCTGTGTTCTCGGCAATCCAAGAAAAAAATCCATGCTTATGTCCTCCCATGGTCTCTCAGGCACAGGTAATGGCTGGTACAGTCCTGTATTTTGTTTCACACCCTTTGCCATCTGGCATATTCTACAACTTTGCACAAACTTCCGTACATCTTGCCGAAGTTGTGGCCAGTAGTAATTTTCCTCAACCAAGGCAATGGTCTTATCCCTACCAAAATGCCCAGCCAATCCTTCGCCGTGCTTTTATTTGATTAAATTCTCCTGCATGGAACTTCTGGGAATGCACAATTTACTGCCCTTGAACAGCATCCCGTCTTGGATTAAGAAATCCAACCATTTTGTTTTATCTATGGTAAGAGGTATTGAGAAAGCCTTCCAGGCTTCTGCAAGCCTTTAGTTCTTCAAATCCCACTACTTCCACTGTCAATTTGGTCAGCAGAGTCTGCCTTCTGCTTAAGGCATCTGCAACCCTGTTTGACTTCCCACTTCTGTGCTTTAGTACAAAGGTATAACTTTGGAGGAACTCCACCCATTTCATGTGCCTTTGGTTCATTTTTGTCTGACTGTTAATGTATTGCAAAGCCTGATGGTCAGTAAACAGCACAAACTCCTTTGGTAATAAATAATGTCTCCACTTTTTCAGGGCCTGAACTATAGCATAAAATTCTTGATCATAGACAAAATACTTCTTCCGAGCATCATTTAACTTTTCACTGAAATAAGCAATCGGCTTGCCTCCTTGACTCGATACCGCCCCTATTGCATCGCCACTGGCATCACAGTCCACCTGAAATACCTTGTTGAAGTCTGGAAGTGCCAAAACAGGTTGTTCTGTAACTTTTCTCTTCAATGTGTCAAAGCTCCTTTCAGCCCCTGATGTCCATTTGAACTCCTTTTTATCTCCCCTCATTGTCTCGGTGAGAGGTGCACAAATACTGCTGAAGTTCTTTATGAACTTCCTATAAAACTGGCCAGACCATGGAATGACCTTACTTCGTTGTGCTCCTTGGAGTAGGCCATTCAATGATGGCTCTCACCTTTTCGGGGTCCATCTTCAGGCCTTCTGCTGAGATTACAAACCCCAAGTATACCAATTCCTTCTTGACAAAATTACACTTTTTCAAATTTATTAATAACTGTTCTTCTTGCAGCTTTTCAAAGACTCTCCTGATATGCATCAGGTGTTCCTCCAGGGTCCGGCTAAATATCAATATATCATCTAAATAAACAATAACAAACTTTCCCAAGAATTCTTTCAGTACTTCATTCATCAGCCGCATGAAGGTACTTGGTGCATTGGACAGTCCAAAGGGCATGACTAACCACTCAAACAGGCCTTCTCTTGTTTTAAAGGCTGTCTTCCATTCATCCCCCTCTCGGATACGGATCTGATGATAACCACTTTTCAGGTCAATCTTTGTGAAGTACTCAGCTCCACTTAAACAATCCATGATATCATCCATTCTTGGTAACGGAAATCTGTACTTAATAGTAATTTTGTTGATGGCCCGTGAATCTGTACACATCCTCCATTCCCCATCCTTCTTTGGCGCCAGCACTGCAGGTACTGCGCATGGACTCAAACTTTCCCGAATTAATCCCTTTTCTAACAATTCTTGGACCTGTCTATTTAACTCCTCAGTCTCTACAGGTGTCATCCTGTGTGCAGCTTTATTTGGCAGGCTTGATCCTGGTACTAAATCTATATGATGGCTAATTTTTCTCACAGGGGGTAAGCCCTCAGGAACATTGTCAGACACAATGTCTGGAAATTCCTCCAACAGATTTAGAACTTCTGTTGGGGTATTCCGGCATTCCTTCCCCCTAACTCTAGGGATTATTGCATAACATAAATGTTCATGCTTTAACCCGTTCAGAAACTCTCTCCCCTCAACTAAACAGAATCTGGAAATATTACATACCTTTTCATCTGTATCCTTCAAGGGCTTTAGTTTATGATGTACACCATTCTTTGTCAATGAGTAGGTGTTGGCATGGCCATCATGTACTGCACTCCGGTCAAACTGCTAGGGTCTCCCCAGCAACATGTGGCAAACATCCATGGGTAAGATGTCACACAGGACCTCATCACAATACTTCCCAACGTTAAATTTAATAGAACACTGCTCATTGACCAAAGCTCCGTGGTCCTTTTGTAACCATGCGACTCGGTATGGGTGTGGGTGTTTCTTCCTTTCTAACTGTAACTTTGTAACCATTTCCTTAGAAACTAGGTTATCCGTGCTACCATTATCAATAATGATATTGCAAACCTTGCCCGCACATTTACATCTAGTGCGGAATAAAATTTTCCTCTGGTCTGTGTCCTTCTCCTCGTTCAACAGGACTCTTCTTACAACCATTGTTTCTCCTCTCTCCGCTTCTTCGGAATGCTCAGATTCAACATCCTCCTCTCGCCACGGCAGCTCTGGCTGGGCCCTCAGGCCTCTTGTTTTTTCTTTCTCGGTGTTGTGGACATTCAAATGCTCGGTGTCCTTCTTCACCACAGTGGAAACATGTTCCACGAAATACTCCCCTTCCAAATCCTCGTCCAGATCCACCCCGTCCTCTTGGGTAGCTGTTCTGATCTCGGGGCTGATAAAAATCTTCTTCTTTTTGGTCCTGGTTACTACTGGCTTCCCCAGTCTTCTTCGGATCCTTGTACTTTTCTCCACTGGTCCTCCCACCAGTCCTTCCACCTCGGCCTCTTCCTCTTTGCTTGCCTTCAAACCGCCTGTTTAGCTTTTCTTCTACCTTCAAGGCAAATTGATAAGCATCCTCAATGGTGTTTACTCGAACCAGGCTCAGTTCTTCCTGGATACCAAGCCTCAGCCCATTAATGTAACGGGCTACCTTCTCCTTATTTGCCTCTAAATGTCCTGTCCTAATAGAAATTTTGTAAAATTCTTCAGTGTACTCTTGGACAGTTTTGTTTGTCTATCTCAAGCTCTGCATTTTTCTTAGTAGATCCAACTCGTAGTCTGTCGGGATGAACTGTCTTTTAAGCTTCTCCACCATTCTATCCCATCTTGTTATTCTCTCTTTCCCTCTTCTGTTTCTCTCCAACTGCATTCCCTTCCACCAAATGCTGGCATGACCCTTTAACTTGGTCTTAGCAAATCTGACCCGGTTAGGGTCTTCAATCTCCTCATACTCAAAATATTCCTCTAAATCATTTATCCAGTCAATCACTTCTTCTAGATTTATATTTCCTGAGTAGGTAGATACCTCCATTTTTGGCTGTTTTCCAATCTGAGAGATGGCCTTATACAACCGGGCCTGAGCTGGATCCACAGCTTCTGCTTCTTCCTCAGACTGTTCTTCCTCTTCAACTTCATCTTCACTTTCCTCTTCCCCTCCGGGTTCGCGCCTTCTGCGTAACTCTGCTTGCAAGGCTTGAACTTGTCTTTGCAAGGCCCGAAAGTCTTCGGCCGACACCACATTTCCTGCTCTGCCACAGTCTCTTCATGGAGGCATGATATTTTCTCTGTATTATATATTTTTTTAGAATTCTTCCACAGATCCTGGTGCAACTGCCTCTCTTCGGTGATATGTTACATGCTCAGGAGCTCCCGCTCTGATACCACTTGATGGCAAGCCGAGATTCACACCAAAACATTTGCAGTAATTTCATTAAAATTAACCAATTACGGTTTACAATAGCCACTCCAGTATACCACTTCTCCCCCAATCCCGAACTTCACCATCCCCCATCCTTACAGCATTTCGGGTTTTTAACGAGGCCCCCGATCCTCTCGGCCATCAATGCCCTGCCTAACAAATTCAAATTCTAATTTTTCCCTCCCTTGGTCGAACTCCCCAAATTTTCTCACAATAAATGGCCCCTGCCTTACCCACCATGAAACCCTCATTAAAGCTCTTCTCTGACTTGCAAACGCCGCCTTGGTCAGATCGTCCTTTCGTGCCTTTGTTTCGCCCATAACGTCCATGCTCTGTACTGTTGTGAAGACCATTCCCATATTTAATACACGCGGTCACCAATTTCAATTTCAATCTTTGTGGCAGCCCACGCGTTTAATTAATTTCCTTTTCTGCTTTGTCTTCGGCTGACTGTGTCACTTTAATACACGTGGAGGACGCGTGTCTGCGTTTAATTAATTTCCTTTTCTGCTTTGTCTTCGATTGACCGTGTCACTTTAATACACGTGGAGGATGCGTGTCACAAGCTTGTCTTCATACTTGTCGCGATATCGCGACATGTCGCGATATCGCGACCCACTGTCCCTTCGCCTTCACCTTGGCGGAAAAAGTCACGATATCGCGACATGTCGCAATATCGCGACCCACTCGCGACCCACTGCCCCTTTGCCTTCACCTTGGCAAAAAGATGCCGCGATATCGCGACTCAAACTGGCCATTTGCCCTTCCGAAGCCTTGGGGTCGCGATTTCGTGACCCCAACGCAACTTGTGCCTTTACTCCAAAAATTCTCCTTCTTTTTACGAAATCTCCCTCTTGGGCCAAGATTTGAAACAAACCCAACACAAATACTTAGAAAATAAAAGCAAACAATAAAATGATTTGGAGGATGCAAGATTGCTCCTTGACCACCGGATGCTCCTGCATCAAATATTTTCCAATAATAATAGCTAGCATATGCTTATTCTACTTGAGGTTACTAGCTCAAATCTATATTCCACTTGCTTAGTATTGGGGATCTGATTTTCAAAGAATTTTTCTAGTCTCTTTGAGGAAGAGACATAACCCAAAAAATAAGTAGATTTGTGAAATTAAGCACACTTTTATAGATATTATTGATATTTTCCAAGTTTTTGTTTGCTATTACTAGAATGTGTTTCAAGCCCATAAACTGACCCCACATCAAGCCCAAGCCCTTCGACAATGTGTCTGAGTGATTCCTTATGGTCTTTCTCCTTTCCAGCAAGCCATCTATGTTTACCCCCTTTAATAGGAAGAGCTTAAGGTTGTTGCATTTTCCATGGACCATGATAAGGCTCTAGGCTATGATGGTTTAACTTATGGATTTTATAAAGCTCTTTGGGATACTGTAGGGCTAGATATACACTATATTTATTTAGAAGATCTTTGGACCCGCTTCCTAGACCATTTATCAATCAAAGTAATATTAAGCTCATACTATAATAGGGGGCCTTGAAGATATTTGAAATGGATGGTCCATTACCTTTATTAATGTCTCTTACAATATTATTACCAAATCCATGGTTATTAGGATAAAAAATTGCTCCCCTTGATTATTCGACTAGAGCAAACTAGATTTATCAAGAACATATAAATATTGGATAACATTATTGCTATCTAGGAAGGAAAAAAATTGGTAAGAAAATAATAGAAAAGTTATTTTTTCTTAAAATAGACTTTGCTAAAGCATATGATAGGATTGAGTGTCCCTTCATCTTGGCCATGTTATAGGCATTAGGATTTAGCCCCACCTTTCTTTGCTTTATTTAAATACTCTTCTTATATGTATCTACTTATCTTATGATTAATGACCAACAATCCTCAGCCTTTTTCATTCCCTCTTGCTCTTTCTCTTTATGTTTTGGTGGCTAGAGGATTTGGATATCTTTTAGTTAATGTTATCTCTCATAGGAGAGTTAAAGAGATTGCTCTTCTAGATACCTCTCAAGAACTAGTTAGTGGGTGTCTTGAAGGTGACTACTAACTAGCACTCTCTAAATAGGAAAGTAAAATTAAAAATGTACTGCAATACTTAAACACTTTTTATGAAGCCTTTGGTTCCAATATTCAGTGGTAAAAAACTCAATGTTATAGATATTCTTTTTGACCAAGCCTGCTTGGTTTAGCTAATAAAATTGAAAGTAGATACAACATGGAGAGATGTTCAGGTTCCATGGTATTTTGTTTACCTTCTAGTATTTTTTCTTAGTGCTATGAAAATATGTTTTTATAGAGAGTGGAGCATAAGCTTCACAAATGGATTTCTAATAGATAGTAAATTCTAAGTCTATTCTAAAATTCTTACTTCAACATATTTATTATTCTACATATTGGACACCTTTTAAAGAATCTTACCAAAATTTAAAGAATTTCCTCCAAGATTTTTTATGGTCTTCAATAGACATGAAAGGCTTCCACAAAGTGGCCTGGAAGTTTTGTTGTCTTCTAAGAAAATTTGTAGGTTTGGGCCTTCTTGATACCCAAAGACAAGGGATAGTCCTTTGTGCCAAATGAATCATTAGAGTTGTGTAGGCCAGTGAAGACCAAAATTTTTTGCTCTAGAACTTTATATCCTCAAGCACCCCATACGAGAGAAAATCCTAGGAAGGGCATAAATTGCCCTCATTTATAGTCATGAAAGTGTCTGTTTAGATTTAGGTTACTTTCATTGCCAAAAGCATCTGGAAGGCCCGAGAAAATGTCACACCATGACTCTAGTGGAGTGGCAATGGGATGTGTGCTAGGCTATTTATGAATATTCACTCAATTTGGTGGTCCCCTATTATCACGCATCAAGATCAAATTTTAGCCAAACTTCCTTTTGTTAAGGTGTTGCATTTTTTTGTACAGTGAAAAGGTCATTTTGACCGTTTATCCTATCACACCAAAAATTGATAATCTTGGTATGAATCCATATTCCAATACAAACTCTAGGAGTACAACAAGGATACCTTGCAAACAATCCATGAGGCAATTTCCTATAACATTTTGCACAAAATTATCATTGGAAATATGCATCCATGGTGGAAATATTGGAAGTGGTATCCAAATACTTATTTGAGAAACTATAAACTTAAAAATGGATATTATTGGATTTTCTCTCATTTTTCGATGATTCCTATTCTCAATGGTCATTGGAACTTCCAGATGTCTAACAAGAATTGTTTATAAATTTTTTTCTCTATTTAGGATGTAGCTCTAGAGCCTAAATTAGTTCACTTTTCCTTGTGTTTGCTCTTCTAAGGATTTCAAGTTGGGGATCGACTAGTTCACTTGTGAATGAGAAACCTTATATGCCCCTTTTATCAATGTAGGGAGACCACTAAGCATTTATTCTAGTTTTTTTCTAGAGTCTAAGTAGTTTGGGCTTGGATTCATGACTCTTTCCATCCATTTTGACTTGGATGTTTCTCTAGGCATATGGTTTTTCTTGGGGATAGGATGGATATACCTGTAAGCATTGACCAAAAATGGTATTTTTTAGATAAGATATTGTATTTAGCATATGGAAGGACTAGAACAATGCTATTTCTACTAATTTGTCTACATTCATAGACTTATTTACTTATGCTTTGATACTTTTAGAGGGCTAAAAGTTTATTGATTTTATGGTTGAACCCTAATCCTCTTGCATCTGGATCAAAATGGGTGCCTTAATATTGGGTTGGATTCACGTTCCTAAGGAGTCTTTTGAAATGAAAGATCTCCATTTAAAAAAAATATCCATTTTTGTTCTCTAAGTAGAAAAGTTTAGTATTTTACTAAATAATAATGTTACAAATTTAGACCTAGGCCAATAAAGTGGCACTACTTACATACTTTGCTTGATCACTCGGTGAATGTGCCATACTCAATGGAAATAGTCTTGCATTGTCTACCCAATCCTAGGATTCAAAGCCCCTTAAGAGGATGAAAGAAGAATCATCGTCCTCAAGCTCAATGATCTCATAATCCTCAACCCAGTAGAATAATAAACTGCCCATTGCATCAATACCACTCTCCAAATTGAATCAAAGGATGGACCTCTACTTTTCACCCTTCTCTTCAATTACAAGGGAGAATGTGGAACACCTCCTCTTAGTGAGACTTTCACTTAGGAGCAAGGCGAGGGCTCTAAGGTTACCCCTCTTCCAAAAGGCTAGGCTTTGGTGAATGCTACTAAAGATACTTTGGCACAACATATTACTGATGAACAATCTAGAAGGAAACCCTTTACAAAAGAGCCAAACACTCAATCTAGGTGAGGCAACCCAGATGGAAAGGATCATCCCCCTCTATTGGTGTTGTCTCCTTTAAGGTTTTAGGTTTTCTCCCCTTTGTGTCACTACTTATGTTGTTTTAAGTTTAGGTTTCTCTTTTTAAGCCCTAGAGTTTGCTCTCTTTTTCGTCTAGTGGACTCTTAGTATGAATTTTTGGGGTGTGCTTTTCTCGTCATCCACTTATTTTGTTATCATTGTATTATTTATTCTTTTAGAAATAAAAGTCATTTTTCAACACACAAAAGAAAAATCAACTAGTTATAAATATAAGGATGCATTCAAAAAGTATTTAAAATATGAGTCATTGTGTATATGGAACAATGAAAAATGGGATAGATAATTATCAAAATAAAGATGTAATTTAGTTGTTTGTCTCTTTTGTAGTAAAGTTGAAGTCATAAATGTATATGCTCTAACTATATTTACTCTTCATGGAAGATGTAGGAAGGATATCAATTTGTATATGTCAACTTCAATGATATTTCATAATTGTGATCTATGAATTATTGGGTAGACTTCAATACAATTATATCCCCTTCAAAAGAGGATGATATTATTAAATGGTTTAGATATATTAAGGATTTGATTTCTTTATCAATTCAAATGGTCTTTGAGATGTTATTCCTTCATTATTTATTTTATATTGGATAAATCCATAATGGAAAAAAACATTCAATGAAATATTAGATTAATTTTTGTTATATAAAACATGGTTGCAAACAAAGTATACAATTTGTTCAAACATTTTATCATGAAAAATATTAGATCACAAGCACATTATCTTTAAACTCAATCTACTCAATAATAGTTACTTAGAGCTATTTTTATTTTATTCTATTGTCAAAAGATCTTGATTTATCATCAATTTTTTTGTTATAATGGGATGAAGTAATATTTGAAGGATATGTATCTATAGGTTTGTTTATATAATAAAATATTTTAAAGGGGAAATGAAGATTTGAAGTGTCAAATCTTGAGTAACATAGTTAAAATAAAGAAGGATTTAAAGTCTAATCTCAAATATTTATAAGAGATTATAAAATCAATAGAATATTCCATAATCCTTATGTGTGTAAGAAAAAATCATCTTTTGATAATAGTAATGAGTTACAAAATAATAATTTAGCCCAAAATATTAGGAATTCATGGATTAATAAAGGGGATAAAAATACCCCTTTTATGCTACTACCAATATATATTTGTCTTTTCATTGAGTCTAAAATATGTCAACTCTATATGGAAGATGTATTAAGGATGAAGAAGATGTTAGGATGGAAGAAATTAATTACCTCAAAGATATTTCATCATAATTTGGGCAAGATAAGGAGGCTTGGTCTTGATGGATTTTCTACATTTTTCTTTCAAATATTTTAGGAAATTTGTTGAAGAATGACATGTTGGTTCTGTGGTTGGAGAATCTACGAAAAAATTATGTTATAGTAAATAAGATAAATGACATCGTTGTTGTATTTATTCCAAAGAAAGGTGAGACATAATATTTTAACAATTTTAATCCAACAAGTCTTTGTAATGTGACTTATAGGATAATTTTGAAAGTAATGACAACACAATTGAAAAGATTTCTAGATTATACTATCTCAAATGGAAAAAATGGTTTTTTCATCATAAGCAAGTTATAGATGGTATAATCATTGCACGAGAGGCTATACATTCTCTTCAATTTATTAAAAAATTAACAATGCTAATTTGTTGCAATTTACACCTATTTTTAGAAACAAGTAGAAGCAATTCATCCACTCAAATCTTAAACAAAAGTGTAGGAAAGGAAAAAGGAAAAACATATAGTGGGCATCCATAGGAACCATAAATAATCAGTATATTATCGATAGATAAGAATCACAACACTATGATGCAATGGATAAAGTGTGGGGGTATATATACCAATACATAATCTCCAAAATTACATAAATAAGTTTAACCTTAGACAAAATAGCAATATTTCCTTATGGTTAATTATAAGTTATAAGATGGATTTAACCATATCATGTTTTATCAAGGCCCATATTACTTATATAATAAATATTACAAAATATTAAATGCATTTTACAATGATTGTCCTTAGGTCTAACATGATTATGTCATAAAATATAGGTATTTCCCATGAATTAAATTACTCGCTAAACACCCCCTTTAAATCTAAACCAAGGGGCCAAGGAGATAAGACATTAGTGATAATAATGTCTTCCCCCTATAATGGATGCTCTAGTAGGCCTCCACAAGTAGATGCATTTGAATCCCCCTCATCATCTAATATCCACTACTACAAAAATGACTATGCAGAAAAATAACCTTAGGCTAGACTGTAGTCATCATTTTCACTATTATATACTTTTGTACACATTCAAAGAACATTTCCACTAAGGATTTAAATGAAGAAGAAAAATAAAAATTACAACCACCTCTAAAGAAAAATTGCTTCATTCTTCCATAGTTGCATATGGTAGGACTTGAAAGCATATATTTCCCTCTTGCGACATACATCACCTCATGAAGACTTCAAAATGCCATTGGACCACCTTGTAACCAAAGAGGGCTTTTTCCATTACAAAATTCCAAGAGAACATGGATAAAAAATAGAAGGAAGACACCACGAATGATTAAATATTCATGAATACGCTAAATTAATAGCCCAAAAGAGATGAAGCGATTGACTAAACCACATATTGAATCCTATTTTTATATGCCTCCAAAAGACTCAAAATATTTTATGACTATCATAAATATACCTACATCTATCAAAAAAGTAGATCAAGGATTCTAATTGCATAGAATATGATAAATTTACCATTTTAAAAAAGGATAATAAAACTTTAGGACTATTCTACACAATTCTACCTCTAACACTAGAAAAAAATTATTGTATCGACAATCTAATGAGCTCTAAAGATAACCTTCTAAAAATTTGAATTCAACTAATTTTATAAATGGCTCAAAAACGAAAGGTAGTTGCTCATTCCTCTATGTATCAAAAAAAAAAACTCACAGAGTTGTCTTTGATGATGATGATGATGATGATGATGATGATGATGATGATGATGATGAATCCCAGGTACAATGCAATGGGGGTTTTGGCTCTTCTTTGGGAGGTCCAAGGTTCAAACTACCGCGTGGACGAGTGTGTGAGGGGGTGGGTGTGTGGTAGCTTTGTGTTAAATTCTTTATTGATAAGTATAGCTCTCGGGGGTTTTGGCTCTTCTTCGGGAGGTCCAAGGTTCAAACCACCGTGTGGGTGAGTGTCTAAGGAGGTGGGTGTGGGGTGGCTTTGTGTTAAATTCTTTATTGATAAGTATAGCTCTCGGCTTTACGAGGGATCATGGTTGAGAAGAGACTGCTCAGTCTTATGCCTCGGTTATAGAGGTTTCTCACAATAACCAAATAAATAATAATAATAATAATAATAATATTAACATATTCAATTTTTCTAATAAAATAATTTTATAAGAAATAATTTTTATTCTTATCTAATCATTAAATGAATTTCATATTTTACATGATTTGAACCTTGGACCTCTATTTATACTTTCAAAGTCTCCATAGTTAGGTCATTCAAGTTGCAACATATTCCAAAGTCTCCACAATTAGACCATCCAAGTCATATTAAAAATAAAAAATGAAAGCTTGTAATAGTAAGGTCTATGATCAAATGTCAGGTTAACATAATATTACAAGAAGTAATATAAATAAAATAGTTTCCATTTTATATGTAACACATTCATAAAAATATTTGACCCAACAAGGACGCATATAAGAAGTATTATTATATATATATATAAATATAAATAAATAAATAAATATTAAATTTAAATTTATTTTATTAAAATTATATAATTTTTTTTGGGAAACAATTTATTTTTTAAATATAATTTTTTAAAAATATTAAATTTTTATTAGAAATTTTTTATCCATTGGTAGATCAATTATATATAAATTTTATTTAAAGAATATATATATATCTTATTAAAATTATATAATAATTTTTTAGAAAAACTTTAATACAAAGCAAAATACTTGTATTGGTAAATCAATTATATATAAATTTTATGTAAAGATGTTTTTGTCTTTAAAAACAATCAACTTGTTAATATACTAAAATTTAACTAATAAAAAAATCAACAACTAAGTAAATTTTAAATTATATTTCCATTATGTAGACTATCTTGCTTTATTCCTCTCAGTAAAGGTTGTGTTGTTCGGTCTGAAGCGGGGCAGGCCCGGGCGCTCACTTTTTGGATTTTTTTGGTTCAAGCCCTCATTTCATCCATGAGTTAAACCTACTCCAGAGCACGTCACGGTCATATGATCGTTCCGTTGCTGACGCCGCCCGCCAGGCCTACCTCATGTCTTGACAAAAAGAACCTTCGTCTTCTCCTTATTCCCATTGATTTAATTTTTTTTTTAATTAATTAATTTTATTTTTATTTTTTTTTATATAGGAGAGTTTTTATTTTTCAAATCATATGGACTGTTGGGGACTAAGGCTTTATAAGTTGTTGGTCTGACACGATTGTCTCCAAAATTTAGATGTCTTCTTAGTAAATGTTTGATCAAACAAATACTTACCAATCCACTTAACCTTCAAAGATATCTGGTTTAAAATATTACCTACTTAACAATCCACTTAACTTTGAAAGTATCTGGTTTAAAATATTACCATGTGGTTTATGTTTTCTTATTCATGGTAAGAATGCTGGCAGACTTTACCTTTGTAGGCAGAATATTACATCTAAATAACATATATTACCATACTTACCAATCCACCTAACTTTAAAAATATTTGGTTTAAAATATTAAATGGGAATTTTGTTTTGCAGACTTTACCCTTGCAGGCAGGGTATTACATCTGAATGGCTTATGTGACATCACTCAATTATTATCCTCTAACCTTGTCATGGGTTGTGGATCTGGACACGACACCTTGGGCAGCATTCATATTATTTCATGTTATTTTTTTTATATTTTTTTAAAATTTAATAGTGTTTTATAGATTTGATTATTTGTATATCATAATTAGTTATTTATTTGTTAAGTTTTATGTTAAGTGTTTTTTTAATTTATCAAATAATATCTTTTGAATCAGTAATTTTTAGGTTTGTTTTTTGTTTTATTTAAAGTTTTATGTCTATTAATCCCCCTAAATAAAGATTTGGACCAGCTGTAGTGTATTGTTTTCATTGACATCTTGTACTAAGCATTAGCATATACGTGAGTCAATCTGAAATACTTCCTTCCAGAGTTCATCTGTTTTTCTATTTAGTTCTCTGTTAATATGCCAAAAAAATAAAAGTTTCACTACCATGTACAACTTCTTTTATTTGAAAGAAGATAGGTTGTAGAATCATGTAACATGTACCACTTTGTAATGGACAACATTCTTCTAAATATCATTTCACATACCACAATCCTTACAATTTTTAATATAATAATTTTTAAAAACTAATTATTTTTAAAATTTAAATTAATAAACCTAAATAAAAATACTTTTAATTTAAACTATTATTTTTTTGTTTTTATAATTATATTAATTTATATGTTTTAAAATAAAATGAAATATCAAAATTTTTAAACAATACCATATATTTCAAACATATTAGATTAATTTTAGCTTTTTATTATTGTAAAATTAAAGCTTTGATATGAAAAATATCCTATAAAAAAATTAATATCAAAACAACTAGAATACCTCAAAGTGGAATATAAACAATACATTGTGAATGATAGGAAACAGTGATTATTTCTCAACCTCTTAAGAAATTAAAGAATACAATGATTATTTGATATTGGTATAATGATTGAAAAGTCTCGTAAGACAATAAAAATGAAGGTGATTGTCGATAATAAGGTTGAGGATATGATCATGCTAGAGAAGGCCGTATGAAAATTTGATAAAATTTATTTTAAAAAGTAGATTTACTATATATATATTTGGAAAACATCTTAAAAGAATGCATTTTTGGGTAAGACCCAAGAAGGTAGGGGTATCCATTCCGCCAAAAAACGTTCAGGATTCGACCTGGCCTACCACCTTTGACATACTCAAGAGCAAACAAACACACAAAACCAATTATATTATATTATATTTGAATAGAATCGTTTTTTAATTTATTTATTTTAAAGTATTATAAAATTTATTGTATAATAGATTTATTTAAAAATAATGTTTGGTTTTTATTTATTTATTTTAAAGTATTATAAAATTTATTGTATAATAGATTTATTTAAAAATAATGTTTAAAAAAATTATAGTAGTTAGTTTAGAGAGGAGGATTCTTGCGTCAGAATCTTTCGTAATGTGATTTTTGTCGGGTGCATCCGATGTATTATGCTTCACTTCGGGCGCTAGTCCTAGGAAGGTCGAGGAGTGCTGGACACGACTCCATAATCTTCTAGATTTTTATTAATGCTGACTCATTTTCGAGATGCAAAATTTGATGCTCTTCCTTCTACACTCGCCTAACCTATTAGGTGCGTGTAAGGGAAAGGGAAAAATAAAATAAACCTAATTAATCTAAACCACAAGTGGTAATGAGTAAAAGATTACAATTTTCATTTTGCACATCAGTGGGATGACTGATCACATGAATCAAACATGACTGAAATTGAACACAATCCCAATTATATATATATGACTACAAATAAAAAGACTTCAAGAAAAGTTAAGTGTTAAAATGAATGATATGACACCCAAAATTAGTAAGTTGGATTTTGTTTGTTTCAAATTTGGATTAGTAAAGCTTATCCAAAGGTGTTTGTATTTAATTTAGTTAGTTATTTTGAATAAGATTTTTTGAAATCAAAGTTCAAAAATAGGGTTTATAAGTCCCTTATTATGCAATTTTTATCTATCTAAAGATAAAATATTACAAACCATTTTTTGCATCATGTAAATTTATAGCCAACATTTGATTTAGCTTTTATGCTTTTGTGTACAGTTTTAGTTTGCTTTAGTCAAATTTTTAAAACTATTTTGTTGAAATAAAGTAAGTAAAGGTTATGGAGAATTGGAGAAATTATTTTCTGATGGGTTATTTGGAAGGAACATAATAATACTTATCTTTTAGAAGAATGGTTAATGCAAATAAATGATTGTGGAAGTTCTTCATGTTTGTAATCTTGGATATCTATAGACTAATATATAAGAAGAAGGAATTTATTAGGAGTGGTCTCTTATGTGGATGATATAGAATTTGAGATGGGAAAAATAATTTTAGGATACTATTAAACTTAGATCACCCTAATTGAGGTATCATAGTTGTAGGATGGGTTTGTGAGGATGAGAGAGGTAGTCTCTTATTTGCATAATGTATAAGTTGTATCTTTAAGATAATAATAAGGTCAAGGTAGAATGATTACAAAAAAATTTAATTTTATTAATTAAAATAAATATTAGGATAATATTAATTGAGAGCGATTCAAGATTCATTATTAATGGATAGAGGCAAAAATTGAAAATATTTCAAGGATATCAATATCATTATAGGAAATTACACAAAGAAATATTATATACAGAATATAATTGCAAATCATTTGTAGGCATCATTGTTATCCAAAAACAATATATGATTATTTTTATTAATGAAGAATATCTTGATAAAAAGATAAAAAATATTCCTCACAAGGATTAATGGACAAAAATCCATATTAGGTAGCTAGGTTTATTGTTAATTTGAGATTACCAATATTAATTTTACTAAAAATTTTAGGAAATGGTTAATTATCATTCTAGAGATGACCTTAGCTATGTCACAAGTGGGAAATTTCTCATATGAGATTCCTATCCTTTAAAATGGGATTAAGCTATGTGTAATTGTGTTACTCTCACTATAAGTAGGATATGAAAGTTTGATCTTTGTTTAGTTATGGAGGAAGTGGGTGGTAGGGGAACTAATTTACAAAATATGATGTAGAGGTATGTAATCAAGGCACATGAGTTAAGAAGAATGTAAATTTTAGGAACTGAAACAATGTTAATAAAATCACGATTAAAAGCTTCATTATAAGTATACAAACATGAAAATTGAGAAGTTCCTATGGTAGGGATGATGTAGTCTCATCAAGCATTTTTGAAAGATTAATGACATTGTATAGTAAATGTGTTATTATCACTTGTATGATATAATATAGAAAAGTATCCTATGGATCTTGATTTATCTTTGGAAAAATTAGATCTACAAGGGGTCTATACTATGTTAGTAGGAATGCTTTACAATTTTTGATTGTCAAAAAATTATAGATTCTAATATTCTGCATAATATTATTAATGATATTGAAAGACATATAATTGTGCCCCCCTTGATCTACAAATTTAGGCTAAATTCATACTATGCTTGATAATTTAAACTAATCTAATATAAGTATTGGAAGTAAATACTAGAAAATAAATGCATAAAAGTAATGCAAGGAAGGTAAGGGTGCGATAGATAAAAGTAAATTACATGAAAATAAAATACAGTCATTACTGTAGCAAGGAAAATGTATGATTGATCAACACATGAAGTACACAAAATTTAATGACAAATAAACACATTAAAAAAAGGAATGAGTAATAAAAAAATAGAAAGGAATGACTGGTAGAAAAATGGTCAACATCACAATCACCATGCATTTCACAATCTAAAGGAGCAATGTTTGAAAAGTAAATATCCTACACAATCTCTTTATTATTTACTAGATTAAAGTAAGCACAATGTGGAGTTTGCAAAGTATAGATAATACTTCTTCAAGGGCTAAAATATGTATACAATGGAGTCCATGGATCCTATTTATAGGAATAATTGACATAAAAGTTTCTTGGGGTAAGAAATTTATGTTCCTAGTAATTCTATTAATTTGGGGTATCTATAGAAAAATTATGCACCTCTAAATATTACATGCCTATAATTTCATTCGTAAACTACATAGCATCCTTCTAAACAACCTTTGGTACTACAAAAGACAAAATGTTACTTTTCTAAAAGTATTCTTCAACATTTATGCATGCTTGTCTTGCTTGTCTCGATTATGATATATTCACTTTTTAGTGGGGAGCAATTCACTTCTTCCACAACAAAAATTGCTCATCGAAGTGCAAGTTATATCATTGAAGTGGATTACATGGGTGGTGTATTATACATCAGGATATATAAAGGATTTAATTATTTGATTTTATACATTTATGATCCTCCTATGCATCAAGAATCCCAATGTATTAACTAGGATATCACAATAATATAGTAAGTAATCTCTTATTTGGATGTTAAAATGAATGCCCATTGATAGGACAAGAAAATTATAAATTTTAAGCTTGTTGGTAAGGTAAAATTAAGGTTAAATTGACTTTAGTGGGAGCAATGGGGATTGCAAACATCTTAGACTATATCATGTATTCTAGTCCCTTGTAAATGAGTAGAGGTTGAACAAGTACATCTCCATGTGTCATTCTTATTGCATGTAGATAAAATTTCTAAAATTTACAAGCATCATTTATTTTAGTTTTGATCTAATGTTCTTCTACATGTAAAGAGATCTAAATTTATCCTATTTTTATCTTTCTACAATTTGGTTACATTCCATGAGCATGGATGTAATTTTATAATTATAATTTTGTTTTATATACCATGTAGTTTTCGTGTGATTTAATGGATCTTCCTTAATATGGAACTAATTATGGTTGGTTTATATAGAAAAAAAAGACCTTTATTAAAGACCTACAACTACAATTTGTCCAGTCTTCCTATCATTCATGTTATTAAACCACTTTTCAATTAAATAATTTTTGATTATGTTAGGAATAAACTATTAAAAATAAACACACATTCAAATATTGCAATTAAACATAAAACTCACAACACAACTATGAAATATAATTGTAGAAAAGAACAATCTCCTAGATAACATGGAATCACAGGCCACTTCGAGGAGGCAACCTCCTTCAATGCTTTCATTCAATTATGTAAAATAATACATACAATATTGTACCTTGCAATTTTAAATATTTTATTAGCCACATAACTCCCAAGGTTGGTTTACATGCAAAATGTCACTTGGGCTAGAATCTCCTACCTAGAAGCGGTTACATTCTTGATAACAGTTACATAAAATAGCACCACTTATCTAGGAACTTCTAGATCCACAACTATTAAAAAATATTAAAAAATATTAACATGGGTGTTCCCCATGTTCAAAAAGAATTATTACATCATAGTGTTAGTATGGGGTCCTAACATACCCTACCCTTTCAAAAATATTAGTCCTAAAAGTTTAAGATGAGGAAAATACTGCTAAAGTTGATGAAGAGGTTCCCACATTGCATCTTCTAGTTGCAAGTCAACCATTTGACCAAAATATCAGTAATAACACATTTATGAAGGTTACGAGAGGTTACGGGAGTGACAGTCAAGAATGCACTCAGGTTCAAGAATGACAAAACCTTCCTCGTCCAACTCTAGAAGTGTAGACTACAATTACACCTTGTTTCCAATAACTTTCTTGAGATATGAGATATGTAAGACTATATGAAGTTTGGAACTAGCCAAAAGGGCTAACTTGTATGTTTTCGACTTGATTCAGTGCAACAAATAATAATAACCGTAGTATTTGGTGGTAAGAATCTAACAACCATGAATTTAGAGAGGATTATTTATACAACTACAAGTGAAGGAAAACCATGTCATCAATGGCAAAAATATGTTTAATAAGTTTTGATCAAGTTGCTATTTCATATGGTTTTGAGCCACATCTAGATTGACCTTAACTCAATGAAGAATGAAATCACACTAGAAGATAGTGGAATCCATAGCTTGAACCTTGGAACTGCTTGGTATGTATGAAGTTGGTGTTGGTGGAGGTTGGTTGTAGACTACTTCAAAAGGAGTCACCTTAGTGGTAGTGTGATATGTGGTATTGTATCGCCATTTAGCCAAAGAAAGACAACCCAATGTGTAGGATGCTAAAATGTGAAGCATCAAAGGTATATTTCCAAGCATTTATTCACAATTTTTGTTTGGTTATCAGTTTGAGGATGATAGGCCAAAATCATCTTCAGCTATTTTCCCTACAACTTGAACAAGTCCTACAAAAATCAACTAGTAAAGGTAGGATCCCTATAAGAGATAATGGATTTTGACATTTTATGGAGATGAAAGATAGAGTCAAGGAAAATTTAAGTGACAATGGGGGTAGTATATGGATGGGAGAGGGAATGGAAATGAGTATACTTTGAAAGGCAACACACTATAACCAAAATAACTAATTTACCTCTGGACTTAGCCAAACCTTCAATGAAATCCATAGAAATATTTGTCCAAACCTACTCAAGAATTGATAAAAGCTTAATGGTATTAGGGGAGCTCATAGTTTTGCTTTTCATATATTAACAATGATCACATTCAGCCAAAAATGTACGAATATTTTTTTCATGCCATGCCAGAAAAATGTATGCTTTGTCTCGGTATAAGTCTAAAGGAACCCCAAATGACCATTTATTGGGAAAGTATACATTTCCTAAAGAATGTGGTCCTTTATCTATGATTGAGTGCGTATGATAATATGATCATGGTACCATAAATCATGGCCATTCCAAATATAACACAATTTTATTACCCTTATTATATGTGATATCATAGTCATAGTCCAACAATTTGGAAACCCACTTTTGTTGTTATGGAGTGGCCTTCCATTTTTCTAAAAAATATTTAAGACTTTGGTGATTAGTCTTGATGGAAAAATGTCTTCCAATAAGATATGATCACCAATGATTGATGGCATGTAAAATGGTAAGCATTTACTTCTCATAGATAGACTTATCTAAATTTAGTAAAGGCCAAGGATCTACCTCCTTGCATGAAATAAACCCCAATGCTAGTACCCAAGGCATCATTTTCAATGACAACAAATTTAGAGAAATTTGGCATTGCTAACACAGGAGTAGTGGTCATGGCATATTTCAAACTAATAAAAGACTTTTTAGTTGGTTTTGATCACATAAATGAATTCTTCCTTAACATGGTGGTCAAGGGGGTTGTTATATTGCCATAATTATTCATAAATTTCCCATAATACTCTATGATGCCCAAAAAACCATAAATGTACTTTAGGGTATGAGGTTTAGGCTAATATTGGACAACTTGAATTTGTTTTGGATAAAACTAAATGCCATCCTTAGTGACATTGTGACCTAAGTATTCAACCTCTTGTTGGCTAAAGGAAAATTTGGACATCTTGGCATAAAGTTTATGGTAAGAAAAAAGTTTGAGTATTTGATATAACTGCTAAATATGCTCTTCCAATGAATGGCTATAGATCAATATGTCAAGAAAAATACTAGAATGAATTTATAAATGAAAGGGTGAAAAATAGAATTCACAAGAATTTGAAAGGTATATGGTGCATTGGTTAAACCAAATGGCATAATGAGGAACATATAATACCCTTCATTAGTTCTAAAAGTGTGTTTTAGAATATTCTCACCCTTTATGTAAATTTTATGATATCCTGACCGCAAATCCAAATTGGAAAAATATTGGGTCCCATGCAACTCATCAAGGAGTTTATTAATCATAAGAATTAGAAATTTATCCTTAATAGTGATTTTATTTAGGTCCTAATAATCCACACACAAGCACCAAGTGCCATCCATTTTCCTTACTAATAACACTAGCAAAGAATAGGGACTAACATTAGAATGGATAATCCTTGCAACATGAAGCTCTTGCACTATTTTCTCAATTTTGACTTTTGAGCATGAGAATACCTATATGGATGGACATTAGGAAGAAGACTACCAAGAAAAAAACTATATGGTATGGTCATGGAAGTGATGAGGAGGTAGCCCCTTTGGTTCCTCAAACACTTGAGCATATTTGTCTAATAATCCTTGTAATTGTAGTGAATAATTATGTTCATTTTCCTTAGGGTTGGTTATAGTAAAAATTTGTGCCACCACTACATGGGAGAAATTTTTCAACAACTTTTCCATATTATGAGTAGAAATAAACTATGGCACACCAAATTTCATGCCATATAAAGTATATTCATTCTCCTCTTGACTGAATTTCATCCACAATTTGGAAAAATCCCACAAAATTGGAACTAACATTCACAACCATTGTGCTCCCAAAACTATATCACACCCGCTAAAGGGAAATGCAAACATGCATATCTTGATATTATAGTCCCCAACCTGAATTTTGATGTTACAACATTTTAATTTGCATGAAAGGGTACCTCCATTAGTATTCATGGCCTCAAAGGACTTACATGTAGTAATGTAACAATTTCCTTGTTTGGCTACACATGGATTAATAAAGTTATGGGTACTGCCCAAGTCAATAAGAATTGTGACTCTTTATCCTTTGAAGTAGGTAATAAATTTCATTATTTGGGGCACGAAAACTCCTACCAAGTCATGCATAGATATTTCTAGTGGGGAGTCCTCTGATTTTGTTGTCTATTTTGATATTTTATCCTCTAGAGGATCCTTGCACTCTAACAATTTTGCAGTTGATGTTTCATCTAGATCGAGATTTTTTTTTTTTTTGCACACACTTATGCCCCTAGGAATAATTTTCATCACAATTAGAACATAGCCCTTGTGCCCTTCCACTCTCCATCGCTTCATGAGTCAATTATTTTTTATAGTGGGAGATTTAGTGGTAGGGCTTGCCATTGGATTGGATGAAAAATATGACTAAGATTAAGGAAATTTAGATGTTCATTGATCAGGAATGAGAAAACCTAAATGCATTTTTATTAAAATTGCAATAATAAATAGGCATATGAGATATCGAATATAGAATGTAAATACTAACAAACTAACAAATAGTTTGTCGGCATTCTAATTTTTGATAAATAATAACAACTAAAATATCCTATGCCTATCCATATCATCCCTCCCAACCATATAAGCATTGGACTCCAATGCTTTTACAAGTGGAGAAGTGCCCCAAAAGAATGAATTCCTCCAAAGTGGTTTAGAAAATAAGAGAGATAGACTATGTTCAAGATCCCCAAAAGAGATCACCACTACTCCATCAAAGGGAGCTACAATGAGCAAAACTTATGCTCAAAATGGGTCCATTTAGGAATCCCTTGTGGGATATCAAGGTATGTTGCCTCTTGGGTTAGCCTATAGCATGTAGGAGTCACTACTATGCCTAAAAAGTGGTCTTGTAAACATGTATTTCAATCTTCGAAAGTCACAAATATTCACACCAATCATGCTAAACCATAAGCATGCACCCAAAAATTAGTACAAATGATCCTGCCAAGCAAGTATCTTGTAACTATAGTCAATTGAGGAAGAGTGGAGGAATTTGGCACAAAACATGGGGATGCAAAGAATATAATTGAGTGTTGGGTACCACAAAAATACACTCCTTATTACAAAAACATAATAGAAAATAAGCCTCTAAAGTGTTGAAAAATTCGTAGTCTTTGGAGTTGCGGAAGTGATGCTGATGTGGTGCTACTAAAAAATCCACTATGAGACAAGCCAACTAAGGGTGAAGACTACTCCAATGTATGGAGTTCCCATGTGATTTCCATGATCACATAACAAGGGCCATTTGTCTTCTAAAGGAGAACATACTCCAAAAAGTCTCAAAAGGTGATGGTGGATTTAAGGAGTGTCGGGTTCAACCGAGAATGATTTCCATATTTAATAATTTTTGGTATGAAGAAAGTTTTATCGTCCCAAAATTTGTAGCACCATAAGGTCAAGAATAATTTTACAAAATATCATTTTTTTTTAATTCTTATTGGAACCATATTGAAAAAATCTTTCCAACGAATATATGCAAGATAATACTTGCAAAAAGAGAGTACCTTGAAAAATAAAGAAAAAGAGACAGACTCTAAGAAAGCAAAATAAACATTACATTGTTTTCCCATTTGAATGAGACAATATATTTCGATAATATACTCATCAAAAAATGGGTAGTTGCATCAATAATATCCATATTATATCACTGGATAATTAACTAGCCTTCACTACAATATTTTAAATGCTAAAACATTGTTCACCCCATGCAAGTAGGAAAAGGGCCGAGAGAAGGAAACTGCAAAACGTCTTCTCACCCTTGTCTATTTGGACACGTGGTACCAAAAAGTAAAATGTAGGTTTTTAGATGGTTGATAAACAACTAGATGTAGTTGAGCGACGTACGACGATCAAAATGGGCAGTCCACAAAACCCATCAATGTGAAGGTGCCAACCATAACAACATATCAAAAAGATGTAGAGAACATCGATTCTTATGGTGGATGTCTTGAGGTATGGTAGTAAAATGGACCATAAAACGTGTGAAATAGTAGATGATAACACGCATGATCCATCAATAATATCAATTATTTTTGGGTCTAGACGATTGATCAAAGTGATCGACCAATCTATCATGGCTACATAGGGCCAACAAAAGCATCTAGTGGAACAATGCTTCACAACGTAACCTTTCGCAAACCATATCTCCTCAATTGTCATTGATCGAGCATCTACAAATAACCCCTTGCATAAATTTCAAATTCCATAGGGTTGAGTCATTACCAAGCATCAAATTGATGAGTGACTCACCATTGAATGATTTTTTTGACCACTAATAATTTGGGGCAACTCTCCTATTTTTCTCTCTCACATGTGCGCTGTTGAGAGTGCCCAAAGGTGGCAATCAAGCAATCATCGAGATAGGGGGTAAAAAAAACTCAAAAAATTATGGTCGTCAATAACATCCTTGCTGAATTTGATGGTACAATTGACCAGCTTCTTTTGCTTCCTAGTTGAGGTCAACTCTTCTCACCATAAATGAAACCAATGGCAATGTGCCATGTAGGATGATTTGTGTTGTTAACATCTTGTTATTTTTCAGCCATTTACATAGATAATAGTGGTCTACATTTGGGAGGCATCAAGAATGCAATGAGATCAAGTTTCACTATTCACAACACTAAAACTGCATGGGATTTTACATCATGCATTTACAAAGCTGAGAGTCCATGGGGACCCATGCAGATATTGACCATTGCAGGTATCTGAGATTCTCGAATGATGCATAATTTGATCTGCATGAGTGGTGTATTAAAAAAGAATATGTGTATAAGCTATCACATGTGCTATCGATGGGTGTCATTGTAAGCAATGTGTAGGTGAAAAGAACACCTAAATTGGGTATGGAGACATCTAAGCTGCATATGTATGAATTTAGAGCACCAACAATGTCATGAGTGGCCACTACAATGCATTACTATATCTTGATCTGGTAGATATTATAGATGATCAATCGGCCTCGAGGAGCCATCCTTCATATCATAGAAGCAATGCGTAGGTATGTGGGGGTCGAACAAGATATGAAAATAGAGACACAATTGAACCATGGGCTGAATTGATTTAGTGAACTATTTATCACCAAAACAACCTATAAAAATAGGTCCTCTAAAAAGGGGGAACACCATTAAACCAGACAAATTAAGCAGAATGAAAAATGTGGAAGAGGGGAGGGGGATTTTCGTGAGGGAAATCCCCCCACAGGCAGGAAATTCTTGCTTTGATACCAATGATCAAGAATGAGAAAACTTGAATGCATTTTTATTAAAATTGCAATAATAAATAGGCATACGAGATTCCGAATACAAAATGTAAATCCTAACAAACTAACAAATAGTTTATTGACATTCTAATTGTCGACAAAAAAAGTCTAAAATATACTATGCCTATCCATATCGTATGATATGGAATGAGAAAACTTGAATGCATTTTTATTAAAATTGCGATAATAAATAGGCATACGAGATGCCAAATACAGAATGTAAATCCTAACAAACTAAAAAATAGTTTATTGAAATTATAATTGTCGACAAATAATGACTAAAATATACTATGCCTATCCATATCCTATGATCAGGAATGAGAAAACCTGAATGCATTTTTATTAAAATTGCAATAATAAATAGGCATACGAGATGCTGAATATAGAATGTAAATCCTAACAAACTAACAAATAGTTTGTCGACATTCTAATTATCGACAAATAATAACAACTAAAATATCCTATGCCTATCCATATCATTCATCCTAGAGCCTTGAATTTTATTTTACCAATTTATCCAATTGTATTGTCTATGGTAATGATTATGGTACCAATAGTTTAACCTTAACTTGTATTTCATTTTTCAACCCACTCACAAAACAACTTTGGAAAGAGTCAGCACTTAGACTATGGTATGAAACTAAATGGTGCAGGAAGCAAGATCGTTTTTATATTGAATCACTTTTTTATTGTAAGGTAGAAAACCCACAATAGACTTAATTTATATATTTGTTCGATGATGCCTTATTATCATATGTGGATTGCATTTAAATACCTAGTCTAATAGTTTTAAGAGTGAAGGGTTGTGACCCTAGAATATAATGAATAAATAATATAAGTAATTAGGACATGTTAGGAGGGTCCTAACAGACTAGTAGTGTGATTGGCAAGATTTTAAAATTGAGTTTGATACTCTCAAATGGTGAATTTTTGTCTAAGTTTGAAAATATCTCTTGCGAAATATTCAAACTCACTAAGAACAAAGTGAGTGAGTAGACAATGTTTACAATCTTGCTATAAAATTTTAGTTTCAACCTTCCTAAGCCACAAAAACCAATGTAGTGCATATTATTCAAAATTGAAAGAGGCAATGGTCAAAAACCTATAGTGTGTGACATTATGAAAAGTGAAATATTGTTTGGTCTTACAAATCCACCCCTCAGGATATTTTCCATAAAATTTTTGGAGATCCAATTTTGGCAATTTATATCCATTATTATTTGGTGCATTTCATTGGAAATAAATTGTACCTATGTCTTGTTGATCTTGATGACCAAATGAGTCAGTACGACTATCCAACTCTATCTTAAATTCCTTTTGTGACTCGGTAACCACACTTAGTTTCTTGAAATATTTTAATTTGTGTTTTTATATCCTCTAAGCTATGGTTAAGTGAGTTCCTTATTTGTTTACCCTTATGATCCACCTTTTGACTAATTTGGTTCTCAATTTCTTGTTGTTGAGTACCCATAGCCATGTTCATAGAGTTTGGTGGTACTTAATAAAAATATAAAGGTGGTTTTAGGGGTTACTATTTTTAGTAAAAAGTCCAAAAAATGATTTGGGTGCTATATGTCTTAATGATCAGCTTGAGAAGACAATCTCAATGAGCTATATACCGCAACACTATTTTTGGACACCCCTAGACTTTTTTTATTGTTATTTTGAAAATTCTAATAGTGTGGTTGATTTTTACTTTAGAGTCTTGGTTAAAAATTTGGTTTTCATGTCATCCATCCCTTGTTAACTTCTACCCTATCTATTCTAACTACTGACCACTCCTGACACTATACTATCACCTATCTTGTTTGGCTCAGTCACAAATATTTCTTATCTATTTAAATTATGACTCATAGGTAACTATTATGACACTAATAACATGATGAACCTATACTAACTATTATTGACTATCATAGATATTCCTTGTCTACTTTAGTTTTGATTATCACAAGTAATTGTTCTGACCTAACATGCTAACAACCCTATATTGATTGTTACTGATAAAATTTCTTGACTATAACTAATACTAACCCCTTTGTTCCCTATTTTTGGCTCTAGTGGTTTTATTTATTTCTATTATATCCTTCATTATTTTTTATTTTTTACTATTTTGCATGCAAGAACTCTGGAATAGGTATGTCTTATTTGTATGCTCATTTTTTTGTGATAAGGGTATGGTAATAGGTTCAAAATTCATAGAATAGAATGTTTGCTACAAGATAAATTTTTGACAAAACTAGAGTATGCTAGGCAAAGGTGTATGTAATGCCCATAGACCCTCTACTATACCACAATGATGAATAATAGTGTTGGGACCAATATTTTAGACCACTATCTAAGGAGGAAGCCACACATTTCGTTGGACATACTACCTACCTCTTTGATAATACGAGAGGGTAATATTTTTAGATGCTATGTTTTGTGTACTATGGATAATACAAGACCAAAAATATTCATAGCGATAAATTTTTATTTAATATTAGGTGGTCTCCCTAAATACCTGATGACACATGGGAGCTCAATTCCATGCACAAGTGCTATTTGAGGTCTAGGAATTGGAGCATGATTACCCCTAACTTAGCTAGATGTTTTACGGGCTATCTAGCTTAGAAAATAATGATATATCCTCTAAAATATATTGAAACATTCAACACAAGGTTTCTAACCTACACAAATACTACAAAAATGAAAGGATTGGATTTTTTATTATTTTTTTTGTTGGTTTTTTTTTTTAATAAAGAAAAACTAGCAAAAAAAAACATGGAAATATTATACCTAACTTAAAATGGTAGAAACCTTCATAGTTGCAATATAACATGGCCTCAAAAATTGCTTTGATACCACTTGTTAGGAACCTACTACTAAAAATAAACACATTCACACAAATATTACAATTAAACATAAAAATCACAACACAACTATGAAATATAATTGTAGAAAAGAACAATCTCATAGATAACATATAATCATAGGCTAATTTTATGGGGCAATGTCCTTCAATGCTTTAATTCTATTATGCAAAAAAATATATACAATATTGATCCTCATAGTTTTAAGGATTTCATCAACCACCTAACTCCCAAGGTTGGCTTAAATGTAAAATACCACCCTGACTAGAATCTCCTACCTACAAGTAGTTAAATTCTTGATAAGAGTTACATAAAATGGTGCCACTTGTATAGGTGCTTCTATATACACAACTATTACAAAATATTACCATGGAAGTTCCCCCACATTTACAAAATATTAGAAAATATTAACATGGGTGTTCTCCACGTTCAACAAGGATTATTACATCATAGTGTTAGGATGGGGTAAATATTATTATTATTTTTAAAAATAGATGGATAATAATATATTATCTTTTGATTTGTATGCAATATTTTTTAGAATCTAATTAATTGTGAGAAACATATGATCTTTGATATTAAACATATGGGAGGGGATCATTGACTATGAGAGAAATATGTTCAATTATAAACATATTAAGTGATTGAGCTTAATAATTTAAGTATATTATATTTCATAGTAGCTTCTAGAAACAAATGGAATCAACACATTACCTAGTTTTTCATTTTTTCTAAAAAATAAATATATGCATAATACACATAGTATATGGAGGTGTCCATGGACACCAAATAATCTCACTGTCAAAGAATAGAATTCCACTTTAACCAATAAAACAAATATTAGTATTATGGGGTATTTATACCTTTATATATGTTAACTCTAGGTCAATATTAAGTGATAGATCTTAAGGAATAAAATTTTACCAAAATACCTTTTTTCAAGGTTTACATGGACATATGGGGCTTATATGAACAATACAATACAAATTCAGTCATGGTAATAATAGAAGCTTGACCACCACATATTATAACTTCCCCCCTTAAGTTGAGTGAGGATATAAAGAGAGACCCTTGCATGCCATCATCCCTTAAAGGACACTCTCCTACCCCAAGTAGCTCTTGCATATGTACAAAAGTGACCTTAGGCATGATATTGGTCATGATGTCTACTGCTTGCTCCAAAGAAGACATAAAAATGTGATCAAGCATCTCATATGCTTGAATGCATCTCACAAAGTGTATCTAAATCTATGTGTACTTTATCTATTGATGAAACACTAGATTATGAATAAGCTAGATGGTGCTCTAACTATCACATTGAATATTCATTAAAAATTATAAGGAATACAAATATCCTCCTAAATAATGAACAACCATTGAAGATACTTAACTATCTCATTGGAAAAACAATATCCAATATCTATAGAAGATTAAGATATAGTGAATTATCATTTAGAACACCTAGAAATTGAGCCAGATGCAAAATAAAATGAAAATCCTATGGTGGGATATCACTCATCCAAATTACCATACCAATACAAATCTATAGATCCTATCAAAATAAGAGGGGATATAATAAAATAGTGAATTCCCATATAATAAGTTCTTTAATTTTATCTTATAATTCTCTTAGTTACTATCTAGTAATGTTCTCGAGGTGTTTGTATATATTTCAAACAATAACTAATAGAAAAATCTATATTTGGTCTATTGTGAGTAATATACAGAAGTTCATGTATAAGAGAATGATACAATATAGCATCCAATAAATGAGTGGTACAATAATAATTAAGCTTAAGGTCTAAAGTGAAAAGAGTCTTGAAGAACACAAGCTTATACTGATAGGGGGGTGAACAGTACAACACCCACTTTTTACTTTCTTTCCAAACCAATATCAATTAGTATCCTCAATTGCAATAACCAAATATAGCAGTGTGTATTAATAACATAAATAGAAATAGTAAGCAAGTGCACAAATCACCACACACAATTGACACACAAGATTTAACGTGGTTCCCCCAATGTGAGGTAGTCTACAAGATAATCTCCTTATAATATTTTACAAATAAATAGGTATCCTTATCCCAATACAAATGATTACTTTTTTCTACTCAAAGCTAGGCTATATTGATCTTCTCAGGTGGGCTCCACTGATCTACTCAACTAGGCTATCCACTGATCTGCTCATCTAGGCTCTCCATTGATCTACTCAGCTAGGCTATCCATTTATCTACTCAGTTAGGCTATCCACTGATCTGCTCAGCTAGGTTATCCTATTCTGCTCATGTGGGATGTTCTGATTTGCTCATGTGGGCTCCACTGATCTGCTTAGCTAGGTAATTGGTGTTGATATATTTTTCTATTTCTGTCCTATTTCTATCACTGCTCTCAAATCTGTATTAAACCCTTCTCACAAGGATCACACAATCCTGCTCATATGTTGTCCCAAATCTATTCTCAAAGCCTTCATAAAAGACTCAAACAATCCTTATCAAATGCTATCCCAAATCTGTCCTCAAATCTATCCCAACAGCCTTCTCAAAGGCTCAACCAATCATGCATAAAAGTTGTCTCAAATCTATCCAAAAATTCTATCCCAAAGGCCTTCCCAAAGGCTCAACCAATCATGCATAAATTTTTTCTCAAATCTATCCAAACATTTTGTCCCAAAAGACTTCCCAAAGGCTCAACCAATCATGCACAAAAACTATCTCAAATATGTCCAAAAATTATGTCCCAAAAGCCTTCCCAAAGGCTCAACCAATGACTCTCAAGTAGCACTCAAATCTCAACCACAAATCAATGAAGGCAAGGATCAATTATGAACTCACTAATGAATAACAAATTAATGATAAAAATACTCAACAATGTGCTCAACAATAAATGGCAATGTACTCTTCAATGGATGACAACAATGATCCATAATGATCTCAAAAAATTATGACAAATGATCTCTCAAATGGATGACAATAATGCTCAACAATGTACTCTCAAATGGATGACAACAATGCTCAACAAGGCACTCTCAAGTAGAAACCTCTCCAAGCAATAACAATGAGGACTTCAACCAACCAAGGAAAATCTCCACAAGTGATATAAATAGGTTCTCGATAATATCTTCCTCATGTAATGTCAATAAGCTCTCAAGAAACTAGCACAACTCCCTCAAGCAAAGAGCTCTCAAATAGCGAACAATGATCTCCTCAAATGAAAGTAAAATGTATCCACAAGTGACTAGAAAATGGTCTCCTCAATGGCCTCCAATAGTGGCAATTTACTCAACAAGTAACAAAAATAATATCCTCAAAGCAATAGCAAAACAAAAACCTCCTCAATAATGGCAATACTCTCAATGAACTCCACTAAAGCAATCATGGAACTCAAGCATCAATTTTATCCATAAAATTGATTTTCTAATCTGTCCATTTCCTCTCAATAGCCAAGGCTCATAATAAAGCAATTTGTCTTCAAATTCAAACCCTAACTCATGTGCATGTCTTCTAACTCAAGGTAGCAATTAACTAGGTCCCAAGTTCCTAGTTTAATTTCATAATTAAATCATGCACTAGGACATATTACAAGTTCAATATTTTTCAACCTTATGGCTCCCTAATTTCATTAACACATACAAAAAGCACCTACGCTTTTATTTTAAATTCCACACCTTATAAATCCACATACAGTAATCACAAATATTTATCTCCACACCTTATATCTCCCTAATCACACACAACAATAACAAATATTTAATTCTACACCTTATAACTCCCTAAGAACATTAACACATACAACAAGAATTTATTTCCCTAAACTCTTTATGACTTCCTATTTATCACAAAAATAATTTCAATGCACCAAAAATTTGGTAATAACAAATATTACCATGTATTGGAGATAAATACCTTTATATGAAATTCGTTGCCTTTGTAACATTCGAAATCATCTTTGCCAAAATTTCATGCAAAAATTAATGCACCTTCACACCTTCACGGGAGTCAAACTCCAT
The DNA here is from genome assembly GCA_028583015.1 of Wollemia nobilis. Lineage (NCBI taxonomy): Eukaryota > Viridiplantae > Streptophyta > Pinopsida > Araucariales > Araucariaceae > Wollemia > Wollemia nobilis. The sequence goes on from JAQPPZ010002499.1 coordinate 7,326,755, forward strand.
TCCTCTAACTTAGCGTTGTGAAGCACTTACCACATGGGTGCTAGCCCACATTGGGATTTTAATCCCAAACACCCAGCTTGTCCTATGCTTCGAATCTGAAAAACCCAAATTGCATTTCTTAGGAAAATACTTTACCCCTAGCGAGATTCAAACAACGAACTTGCCTTGTGCAAAGTTCGTGCACTGCCAATTGTGCTAAGGAGTCCTTTGTGACATCACTTTCTTGCACTGTTTACTTGACCTTGCTCTCAAATCAAAAGTTATTTATCCTTATTTCTTCGTTGCTCCCCTTTCGATGACTCTCTCTCATGTGCTATGTCAAGTCTTAAATAATCAAAGGTTTTTACCTTTTATTTATATGCACCTCCATGCATTCGAATGACATCGATAAATATTTATTTATCTCCCCAACCTTTGCATGTTGGCGGATAATATAATACAACCTTAGACCTTAGAATTATTAAATAAAAAGTTAATAATTCACCTTTTAACTTTGAATTGGGATATATCCTTCATTCTTTTGAATTTTGTCATGAAAATTTTTGCACCTAGGTTTTATTGGAAAAGCTTTTCATCCATCATAATATGGAGAATTCTTAGCATAGTGGTTTTAATGAAAAACCCTTTCCAATGGTTTTAATGAAAATCCTTTCCATTGGTTTTAATAAAAACCCTTTCGTCGATTTTAATAAAAACCCTTGCTATTGGTTTTAATAAAAACCATTAATATAATATTTAAAAAATTAAATATTAAATGCCTCTTGTGTCATAAAACCCTATATATATCCTTGCCCTCCAAAATATCATAAATTATTGTTTATGAAGTGCTTTTGCCACCAAAACTCAATGTGATCCATGTGACATCAATGAAAACACAAAATAACTCAAATTTCCAACAATCTCCCCTTTGTCATTGATGACAACACCTCTAATGCAAATCACCACAATCACTACAAAAGCCATTTTTGAAAATCAAAGCTGCTCCCCCTGACTCAATACTCTCTATGGAGGTTGCTTCCACTATCTCAATTTTCTCTTTAGAGGCTGCTCCATCTAGCTCAATGCTCTCCCCTTGACTCAAAACTCTCCCCTTTTGACATCAATGGCAAAAACGACACCTATGGGACTAAAATATATGACTCTTAAGCTTAGCCCCCCTACTACCTTCTCCCTTGACATGATTAATTTTGGAGTGGGAGTAAATTTACTCCCATATTACATTGTTCGTTTCCTTTGTCAACTTCCTTCCACATCTTTTTGATATCCTTTTCTTGATGAGTTACTTGATCTTCTTGTCTTGAACCTGTTTGACCTTCATGCCTTGAAACTACTTGACCCTTTTGCCTTGAACCTATTTGGAATTGAGTCTGACACCATATTGCAATATGTCTAAAGTTATTGCAATTAAAACACTTGATATTGTAGCCTTTGGATGGTTCCAATATCCTGAATTATTTCTTGAAATCATTTCCATATCCATTCCTTTCCTGAACCCTATATTGTGAAGCTTTGTTTCCATAATCATTATTACCATGACCTCTAAATTATGTAGCTCTAAAACCAAAACCTTTTTGCTTATTTTATTTGCACTAAGAAGCTCTATGACCAATACTGTTGCATAAGAAGCAATGTCCCTGAAAACCATATCTTCTTCCTTTGAAGATCCTTCTAGTGAAATCAAACTTTTTCTTTGATCCATAGACCCTGCAATGTATAGCCCTGTGTCCAAATCCATTACAAGAAAAATAATGTCCTTGAAAATCCCTTTGTTCATGCCTTGGTTCCTCATACCTTTCTTGACATTTATCCTTGTGATCATCTTTGACTTGTGCATTGTATCCTTGATCCTTCTTTGTGGTATCCAAATATTCTTCCTTAACTTCTTCCTTGATTTCTTCTTCAAGAATTTATTTGCCTCTTGAAATTGATTCACCTATCTCAAAACACGATCCAAACTAGATATTTGGAGCCATAGGAGCTTTGGAACTTTCTTCATGAATCTTAGGTGCTTCCATGCTTTCATATTTTAGAACTTACTTTCATTTTGAGTGTGACTTTTATTGGAAATGAGATACAACCTTAAAATATGTTTCCACCCCTTTTTGAACCTTTTCATATAATGTGTCATGTATTACCGTCATTAACCTTAGTTCTTCATTCATCATTTCCTATATACTTTTTGCATCTTGAAGATCATCTCTTAGATCACTGATTGTATGAAGTACTTCTTTGATTTTGACATCTTTTTGAATCTTGTTTTCAAGATTCCTAATTTCTTCTTTTAGCCTTTTGTATTCTGATTTTGTTTTCTTGGATCATCCTCTTCTTTTTCTACTACCAAAAGTGAGACTTCTTCATATTTCCTTGTCACTGAGATCATTATCATCTTCTATAGCAAACAAAAATCTCATGAATTCTTTGATCATGTCTATTTTCTTGATGTGTCATTTCATCTTCACTATCACTGAAGTGATTCAAATATCTTGATCTGTGATCTCTTTGACCACACACAAAGCATTGTTCTCTTTCACCTTCTATTCCTAAGAATAGATGTTCTTCCTTTTCATCATCTGAATTGTCTCTATCGCTGTGATCTAAGCTATCATTTGCTTCTTCAATGTAGAAAGTTTTCTTTGTCTTACGAAAACTTTTCTTCTTCTCATGCTTGCTTTGCTTGTACCTATCATCTTTATCATGCTTATGCTTTCCTTATTATTTTCTTCTATGACCCTATTTTTTATCATCATTGTTTTCTTCATTTGGACACTTGTTTGCATAGTGACCATAATCACCACACTTGTAGCTTTTGACTTTCTTCATATCCCTGTAATTCCTTGAGTCATTTTTCCTTTTGATGAGGTTAGATTCCTTAATATTATCAGAATCTCTATCTGTGTCTAGATATTTCCCTTTATTTTTCTCTAAAGGTTTGAATGCAATATCTTTCTTTGGAGCATAATGCTTATCTATCCTCATCTCATAAGTTGTGAGAGTTCCTTGTAGTTCTCCCATTGTTAGCTTGTCGATATTCATTGTTTCTTCTATCACTAAAATATTTGCATCATACTTCGTGGGAAGTGATCAAAATATTTTTAGTAACATATGATTATTTCATCTCAAATCCTAGGCCTATCATGGTGTTAGAAATCTCATCAACTCGAAGCAAGAACTTTGCAATATCTTTAGAATATTCCATTTTCAATTTCTTGAATCTTATTCTATGATTTTGTAGTTTTGCAAACTTTACCTTGGAATATCCTTCATAGGTATTCCGTAACTTGCTCCAGATTTCATTATCTGAATTACATACCATGACCTTTGTAAAATTTGTCTCACGTAGCCCACTCAGAATACAATTCATTATCTTTGAATTGATCTCAACAAATTTCTTGATAGTCTTATCTGTCTTGGGATCACCTTCAACCTTATACTCTTTTTCAACCATCTGCAATACCTCATATCCTTGTGTATCAAATAGTTATTCATTCTCATGCTCCAAAAAGCATAATTGTTATCGTCAAACAATGGAGCCTTACTTGTAGATTATCCATTTTGTGAAGCCATCCATGTTCTTGTAGAATCTGCCCTCAATATGTTAGCATTTTCTAAGGAACCCACTCTAATACCAATTGAAGAACATAATATTATACTGAGAGGTGGAGTGAATAGTATAGTATCCAATTTTTACTTTATTTCCAAACCAATATCAATTAGTGTCCTCAATTGTAGTAACAAAATATAGTAGTGTGCATTAATAACATAGATAGCAATTGTAAGAAAGTGCATAAATCACCACACACAATTGAGACATAAGATTTAACATGGTTCCCCCAATGTCGGGTAGTCCACAAGATAATCTACTTATAATTTTTCACAAAGAAATAGGGATCCTTATCCCAATACAAATGATAACTTTGATCTTCTCAAATCTAGGTTGTCCTGATCTAATTAGGTGGACTCCATTGATCTGCTCAGCTAGGCTATCCATTGATCTTCTCAACTAGGCTCTCCACTGATCTGCTTAGCTAGGCTCTCCACTGATCTACTTAGCTAGGCTATCCATTGATCTACTCAGCTAGGCTATCCAATGATCTGCTCAACTAGGCTATCCTGAGTTGCTCAGGTGGGCTATTCTGATCTGCTCAGGTGGGCTTCACTGATATGCTCACATAGGCAACTAGTGTTGATATGTTTTTTTTGTTTTTGTCCTATTTCTATCACTGCTCTCAACTCTGCCTCAAAGCCTTCTCACAAGGCTCACACAATCCTACTCATATGTTGTCCCAAATATGTTCTCAAAGCCTTCATAAAAGGCTCAAACACTCTTGCTCAAATGCTATCCCAAATTTGTCCTCAAATCTATCCCAAAAGCCTTCTTACCAATCATGCACAAAATTTGTCTCAAATATGTCCAAAAATTCAGTCCCAAAATATTTCCCCAATGCTCAACCAATCATGCACAAAATTTGTCTCAAATTTATCCATAAATTTTTTCCCAAAATCCTTCCCAAAGGCTCAACCAATCATGCACAAAAGCTGTCTCAAATCTGTCCAAAAATTCTGCCCCGAAAGCCTTCCCAAAGGCTCAACCAATGACGCTAAAGTAGCACTCAAATATCAACCACAAATCAACAAAGGCAAGGCTCAATGATGAACTCAACAATGGATAACAAACGAATGATGACATTACTCAAAAATGTGCTCAAAAATGAATGGCAATGTACTCTTCAATGGATGACAACAATGATCTATAATTATCTCAACAAAGTATGACAAATTATCTCTCAAATGGATGACAAATGATCTCTCAAATGGAAACCTCTCCAAACAATAACAATGAGTACTTCAACCAACTAAGAACAATCTCCACAAGTGATAACAATAGTTTCTAGATAATATCTTCCTCATGCAATGTCAATAAGATCTCAAGAAATAAGCACAACTCCCTCAAGAAAATAGCTCTCAAATAGCCAACAATTATCTCCTCAAATGAAAGGCAAATGTATCCACAAGTGACTAGAAAATGATCTCCTAAATGGTCTCAAATAGTGGCAATGTACTCAACAAGTAACCAACAATAATCTCCTCAAAGCATTAGCAAAAAGAAAAAAACTCCTCAATAATGGAAATACTCTCAATGAACTCCACTAAAGCAATCATGGAACTCAAGCATCAATTTTATTCATAAAATTGATTTTCTAATCCATTTTCCTCTCAATAGCCAAGGCACATAATCAATCAATTTATCTTCAACTTCAAACCCTAACTCATGTGCATGTATTCTAACTCAAGGTAGCAATTAACTAGGTCCCAAGTTCCTAGTTTAATTTCATAATTAAATCATGCACTAGGACATATTACAAGTTCAATATTTTTCAACCTTATGGCTCCCTAATTTCATTAACACTTATAGCAAGCACCTATGCTTTTATTTTTAATTCCACACCTTATAACTCCACGTACTGTAATCACAAATATTTACTCCACACTTTATATCTCCCTAATCACACACAACAATAACAAATATTTAATTCTACACCTTATAACTCCCTAAGCACATTAACACATACAACAAGCATTTATTTCCCTAAACTCCTTATGACTCCCTAGTTATCACAGAAATAATTTTAGTGCACCAAAACTTTGGTAATAGCAAATATTACCATGCACTGGATATAAATACCTTTATATGAAATTTGTTGCCTTCGTAACCTTCGAAATCATCTTTGCCAAAATACCTTACCAAAATTAATGCGCCTTCACACCTTTGTGGGAGTCTAACTCTGTTCCTCTCACTTAGCATTGTGAAGCACTTACCACGTGGGCACTAGCCCACATTGGTATTTTAATCCCAAACACCCAGCTTGTCCTGCACTTCGAATATGAAAACCCGAATTGCCTTTCTTAGAAAAATACTTTGCCCCTGGCAGGATTCGAACAATGAACCTGCCTTGTGCAAAGTTCATGCACTACCAACTGTGCTAAGGAGTCCTCCGTGACGTCACTTTCCCACACTATTTACTTGACCTTGCTCTCAAATCAAAAGTTATTTATCCTTCTTTCTTCGCTGCTCCCCTTTCGATTACTCTCTCTCATGTGCTATGTCATCTTAAATAATCAAAGGTTTTTACCTTTTATTTATATGCACCTTCATACCTTCAAATGATGTCGGAAAATATTTATTTATCTCCCCAACCTTTGCACATCGACGGAGAATATAATACAACCCTAGACCTTAGAATTATTAAAGAAAAATATGATAATTCACCTTTTAACTTTGAATTGGGATATCTCCTTCATTCTTTTGAATTTCGTCATGAAACTTTTTACGCCTAGGTTTTATTGGAAAAAAATTACATCCATCATAATTTGGAGAAGTATTGGCATAGTGGTTTTAATTAAAAACCCTTTCCAACATTTTTAATGAAAACCCTTTCCGTTGGTTTTAATAAAAAACCCTTCCATCGGTTTTAATAAAAACCATTAATATAATATTTAAAAAATTAAATATTATATGCCTCTTGTGCCACAAAAACCTGTATATATCCTTGCTCTCAAAAATATCATAAATTATTATTTATGAAGTGCTTTTGCCACAAAAAATCAATGTGATCCATGTGACATCAATTACAACACAAAATAACTCAAATTGCCAACAAGTCCCAATAAACTTGTAATTCTCCATCCTAAAATGCTAAAGAAGGCCCAAAGCATACTTAGGTTGTGAAATGATGATGCCATTATCTGTTTTATTAATATAAATCCCTAAAAATCAATGCAAAAATACAAAATCTATCATCTCAAATGTGTAACAAATTTGTGACTTCATATCTTGTTTCAAAGTAGGAGAACTACCAATGATGAGATTATCAATATATAAAAAATTACCATAGTTTTCTTGTCTTGATATTTGATGTAAACACCATGTTCATTATTGTATTTTTGAAATATACATTTGAGAAAAATAAAGAATCTTATCACACATGCATAGCATGTGTGAGGATTCTTTTTAAGTTTGTACAAGACCTTGGTTAGATTATAAACCAAAGGAGTAGGATCCTCAAGCTCAAAGTCATGTGGTTGCTACATGTAGATATCCTCTTGAACATCCCTATGTAAAATGACACTTTGACATCCATCTAAGGTACTTTTTATCCATATGCGAAAGTGATAGAGAGAATCATCCTAATGGAGTCTATCCTAGCTATAGATACAAATGTCTTGAAACAATCCACTCCCTCCTATTGAGATAATATCTTAGAAATAAGGTGTAAGTTGTAGTTCTTCACTTGACCAATCAAAGTATACTAGTAATATAACCTATATTCATTCAACTACATTCATGATTTCTAGAAGAGGAACCACTCCCAAGTCATGTTCTTCATCAAAACATCATATTATACGAGCATAGCATCATCCCATTTCAAGCATCCCTTGCCCTGATAATATCTATGATATTAGTAAGAATGAGTAAAACTCAAGATAAAAGTTGAAGAAGAATATTTCTAATATAGCTCTAGATATAGCTAATTAAGTATCTTTCAAAAGCATCTTAGCCCACTTAGGTATTGTATGAACTAAATAGTCATATGTACTTTATGGTATAGCAAAATAAAAAACTAAACATGAATAATCCAACTCAAAATCACCACTCTCATCATCATGCAAAGATAAATGACTTTGATCTGATGTGTCTTGCACAACATACCTTGATTATAAAGAAGAAGGTTCTACTAAGGGTGCTACCTTTGAAAGGGTCAAATAAATGGGAAATGGACATTCACTTAAATATGACTATGATGAAGATTCACTAATGGAATTAGAAACAACCAAAATATCTAAATAGCTGATTTTGAATCAAAAGAATCATATACCAAAATTTTACTTGGTGAAATAGGATCACCCCAAAGGACCTCATGTAAATGACATATCTTTGATTTAAAACCTCATTCCTCAAAGGATAATAAATATAATATACCATTGAGGAATATTAATGTTGTACAAATATGCATCTATGAGTCTTTGGTACCTCATTATTTTGAATATTCTTGGGTATGCAAGCCCATGTGGAAGACCCAAATATATATAATCAAGATACATCAGGCTTATCACCTATCAACCTCTCAATAGGTTTTGTTCCTTGCACTACCCTTGTGGAAACCTTGTTGAAGATGTATGCTACATAAGTGATGGATTCACCCTAGACTTTGTCCTCCATCTCCTTTTCATGAATGATACATCATACCATATTCATAATAACATATTCTATATTTCAACCATACCATTATTCTTAGGAGTATAGTGAATAGTACTATGGTTGCAATCCCATAAAAAACCATAAAATCATGAAATACATGACTTATATACTCACATTCTCCATTTTTCCTAAAAAATTTAATCTTTTTGTCCTATTGGTTCTCAAAAAGAGCCTTGAAGGTCTTGAACTTCTCAAAGACCTCATCCTTAGTGTGAATAGTATACAACCACACATATCTAGAAAAATCATCAATAAAAATAAGGAAGTACCTATTTGAAGAAAGAGATGTTGTACACATAGGTCCACAAATATCATTATGTATAATATCCAAGGGGTCAAAAGCTTGTATCACATTTCATTTTGGAAAAGTATCCCTATAATGCATCCCTTACATGCAACACTTGGAGGAAAAAATTGTAAAAGTCCAGTGGCCATATAAAAATGACTCATGTATATCAAATATTCATAGCCAAGATGCCTAAGCATATAGAACCACTTTTTAATTTCATCATTCACATGTGCAACCATAGCAAAATATTATTTCTTCCAATAAGAAGAAATAAAAGGTGTAGACATTTCTCCCAACTTATATATTTGGTAAGACTTATCACAATATATAGAAGTAACAACTTTAAATCCTTAATTACCCAAGTATTATGACAAAATTCTACATTTTAATTTGTATGATTAATGAAAATAATAAAATAGAGGTTAGGGCCAACATTAAAAACATGAAGTGTCTCATTAAAAGAAGAAGATCCAATGGGGATCTCTCCACATCCTGTTACCAACAATGAAAAGTTATTTCTAATAAAAACATGATCCCTTTAATGTGATTTATTGTATCCGAGGAGGAGATGTTTGTGCTTTGTCATGTGTCTAGTCACCCTTGAATCTAAAAACCACTCATCAAAATAAGTGGATGTTCAATATGTTGAATGAATAGCTACATGTTCCTATGAGGTTTATCCATAAAAGTTGTCCCCACCCTATGTATATTAGAAAGCAACATCAACACCTCCTTTCTTGCTACTTCCTTAAGCTTCTTGATGTGAATTTCACAAAGCTCTACTTCATGTCCTTCCTTTTTACAAAAAATATTGGCAATTTGAGTTGTTTTATGTTGTCATTGATGTCACATTAATTTCAAAAGGTAAAATTGAGTTTTGATGACCAAAGAATTCATATTTCAGAGAGCATGGATATATACAGGGTTTTTGTGAAAACTAAGGCAGGTAAAATAAAAGGTTTTATTTAAAACAATGAATGGCGAATTTGAAATGGGTTTTTTCACTTCATGAAAGGTATGGACACATTCTCCTATTGATTTTTTATGGTGGTTGATTTATGAAATATCAGTGGGAAAAGGATTTTTTGTGGTTCCATTTTGGAAAGTGGTTGGTTAAATGCATCAAGGTTTTTTGAATTGAGAGTTGTGTTTAAAACCTTGTGTTATAAGCATAGTGGTTGAAGCCCATTGGTTGTGAAATAACTTGAGTTTGAAATGAACATGAGTATTATTGTTATGTGAGATTTGTGGTTGAGCATTATTGGAAACATTTGAGTTGGTTGATACATACATGGACTAGGGTTGTGTGAGAGAGAGTTATCCCTTGTGATGATTGGTTGAGTTGAGTTGATTGAGCCTAGTCAAGTGATGTGTGAAGTGATTGTTCAAGTTCTATGAAACAAATTATTCCATCATTCTATGTTGAGTTGATATTGAGGTTAGAACATATCGAGTCTCTAAAAATTCTCTTTATGCTTCTATGAGGTTGATTTGAGTTGAGAGTGAGTTTATAACATATTGAGTCTCTAACAATTCTCTTTATGCTTCTATGAGTTGAGTTGAGATTGATTTGGGTTGAGAGTGAGATTAGAACATATTGAGTCCCTAAAAATTCTCTTTATGCTTCTATGAAGTTGATTTGAGTTGAGATTGCCATTCATTGTTGAGTTCATTTTGAGCACTGTTTGAGCATGATTAATTGAGCCTTTGAGGTGATAAATTTGAGGACAATGTTGGGACAGACTTGTGGATAGTTTTGGGTAAGTTCTTGGTGAGCTTGCTAGAGCAGATTTGGATAAGTTCTTGGTGAGCTTGCTAGAGCAGATTTGGGTAAGTTCTTGGTGAGCTTCCTAGAGCAGATTTGGGCAAGTTATTGGTGAGATTGCTAGAGTAGATTTGGGTAAGTTATTGGTGAGCTTGCTAGAGAATATTTGGAAAAGTTCTTAGTGAGCTTATTGGAGTAAATTTGGACAGGTTATGTGTGAGGTTGTTATTCAGCATTCGACAGGTTCTGTGTGAGCTTGTTATTCATCATTGGACAAGTTTTGTGTGAGCTTGTTAAGTAGGTTTTGTGTGAGCCTATTGAGCAAGTTCTTAGTGAGACTATTGATAAACCTTTGGAGGTGACAAAGTATAGATGACAGAGTCTTAGTGGATATAGATCCAGCAGCCAGCACAATTGAAGACATATTTGAGTGAGGAGTCTTCAAGTGGAGAGAGGTCCATCAGTAAGTGCAATAGAGATACAGAGTCTTCTATAAGATCACATAGTCAAAGCAGAAGGGGAAAGAGTTCTAATTTGGAAATATATCCATAAAAATTGTAATTGGGAGTGATTCCCAAAGAGATTGATTGAGAAAGTTTTAGTAAAATATTTTCTCCATGGAGTAACCTACATTGGGTGAACCATGTAAATTGTTGTATCTCAATTGTGTGGTGACTTGTGCTCTTGCTTACTAATACTATTTGAGTTATTAATGCACATTGCTATATTTTTTTTAATAAGTAACATTTATATACAAAAGTGGGTTTTTCTAGAGGATCCCAAAAACCTTATTACAAAAATGGGGTGAACCCATTACAGCCATGAGGTTGAGGTCTCAAAGCGAGCCTCAGACCTGAACAGAAAGACAGAAAAAAGAAACTGTCATAGCATAGAAAAGAGAAGCTGCCTTAGCTCAAAAACCCAACCGACCAAGAAGCGTCAACACCCTTAATTGGCAGTAGGATTCTCCGGGATCCCAGAGGGTCCTTCAAAATGCGCCTTGAGATTGCGGAGGCAGAGGATTGCCGAATCAGTAGCCCTGGAGATGTTTCCCATAGCGTCGATGGCCAGATCGATGAGCATGTTGATGGGAATTTTCTACTGCTCCTTCTTCTGCACCGACTCAGAGTCCGAGCTCAGGTGGAGAGGGGGCTCGTTCTCAACTTTGGACTTGGCTTTCTTGAGCCGCCTGGAGGATCTACCACTCGAAGGAGTGGCCTTGGCCCGCCTGCGACAGCGACTGCGACTGGGGGTAGCCTGGTCAGGAGGAGTGGGAGACTCGGCCTTGGGAGCGTCTGCGTCCGGGGAAGCAGGCGGGTTGGAAGAGAGGGGAGGGACAATCTGGGGGGGGCCCTGTTAGAGATACAATGGCAGAAAATAATGCCCATAAGCCCCTGGTGTCGCGGCATGGCCTTGTTCTTCCGAGCGGCCTCAATGGAACACCCGAGGGAGTAGTTGAGGAAGTCCGAGAAGCACAGCTTCTTGGACGCCCGCAAGTGGTTCACGAGAGTGATGTGGTAGCTACGAAGAGGCTTATCCGGATCATCGCAGCAAATGAACTACATCAACGGCTTTAAAGCCCAGCTCCACGGTTCTTCCAGCTCCTCTCTGAAGAGGGAGGACTTGTCCCAGCCCAAGATTTTCCCTTTGTTCGAAAACTGGTCCAATTCCTCCTACCAGTTGTGCTTGTCCCGCTGGATGAAACGCCCAGTGCCCGACATTCTAGTAATCTCGACCAAGAGATCGAAGGTGACCTTCAGGTGGACACATTTCACCCAGACCTCCCCATATTTCCAAGTCTTCATGAAATCGGACGTGATTTCATCATTCGGGCCCTGAAACTTTTTGAGGAAAGGGATTAGCCCAAGGGCTTTCATGAAGATTTTCTCCTCCTCAGACAGGGAGGAGAGTTCTGGCTCAATGTAAGGAACATCCGTGGGAGGAGCCATGGGAGGAGCAGGGGATCTGCAGAAGAGGGCCTGAAGGCAAGAGAACACAGTGGAGAAAACACCCGTATCACCACCCTGGAATAAAAATATAGGGAGCTTGCGTCGAAAGGACGATGGATCGCGTAAGTCGCATGCATGGGAAACAGGCGGAAAGAGGGGAGCCATCGGATAGGAAGAAAATAGGCTCGCGCTGTCCCGAAGATGAACGAAAGTCATGCCTAGAAATGCGTTAGGAGCATAAAAAGAGATGATAGCCAGCTTGGGACTGCCGCCCACATCAAGGGTGCTGACGGGTAAGCCGGGGAATGACTCATCGCAGGAAGTAATTGGAAGCTGCAATAAACCCAACCGCCAAGTAATGTCCCCCTTTCCAATAATGCTTGATGTGTCCCACCTTGCTGATCTGGCGAGACTCATTGACATTTTTGGAATTCTGATGCAGCCACGTCAGCAACATCTTGAGGGATTTCAAGATCCCACGTGGTGAGTCTGCCGGAGGAAGATCCTCTATTGGCTAGGAGGTCAGCCAAATAATTTCCTTCCCTGAAGATGTGCTGGCATCTGTAGGTCTTGCTGCGAAGAATCCTTTGAATTTCTCTGATGGTGTTATGGACCCTCCAGGCAGGGGTCTTATACTTGTTCAAGTAGTTTATAATGTTCATGGAGTCACCTTCAATGATGATAGCTCTGGGGTCCTCCGAAATGAGGACTAAACCTCTCCAAAGGGCTCTGGCTTCCGTGACATGGTTGGTCTGAACCCCAAGATCTTCAGAGAAAGCGAGGATAACCATGCCCCGATGGTCCCTGACCGTGCCACCAGCCCCCGCTGCTCCTGGGTTCCCTTTGGAAGCCCCGTCAAAGTTTATATTGATCCATACCAAAGGGGGAGGGCTCCACTTGGCAAGGATACGGGGATGAGGCAGAGGGTTCCCCAGGGGGGGACAAACAGAAATATTGAGAGAAGAGAGGATACGCCCTTCCCGGGACAGAGGAGAGGGGCTGGAACAGTGAATGAGATTAGCATTTTTGGAAGCGAAAGCCATAGCCCTGATGGCCACCGAATGAGGATCTCGGGAAGAGGTCCCAAATATCCTGCAGTTTCTCTCAAGCCAGACTTGCCAGATCAGGTGGTGAAGGCAGATGTCCCAGAGAAAACGAAGCTTAAGATTAGAAAAGGGTTGGGGCCACTGGTAGAAGGCACTACACAAAGACTTGGGAGGAGCCCATTGGATCTGGAAGGTAGACAGGGTGAACCCAAACATAGCCGAGGTGAACTCACAGTGGAGGAACAAGTGATCGGTGGATTCCCAACTGGACAGGCATAGGTAACATCTATTAGGAATGGGAATGCCTCTTTTGATGAGGTTCTCAATGGTGAGGGGTTTGTTTTGGAAGGCAATCCATGAGAAGAAGGCCACTTTCGGAATGAGGTTCTTCTTCCAAACAATATGGGAAGGGGAGACAGGGTGGTCCTTCAAGAGGGAGAAGGCAGACTTAACAGTGTACAGCCCTTTGTCGGAACCAGCCCAGGTAGGCTTGTCAACTTTTTGCTCAGTGGGAATGGTAGTTGCTTGGAGTAAAATGTTGAGAGCAACAACCTCAGGAGAGGAGCCCACGAGGAGCCTCCAACAGGGATGACCATCCTCCAAAACTATGAAGTCAGAAACTTTCATTCCCAACCGAGAGTCCAGGATCGTTTGAAGCATGGCGAGGTCCGCTCTACCGCTTAGGGGTTCATCCAACAACCATCTGTCGCTCCAGAAATCAATGCTTCGACCGTCCCCCAGAACCCATTTGAGGCCTTTCTGGATGAGCGCTTTGGCCTGAGTCACAGCCTTCCAGAAGGCAGATCCATTGGGGTGGTTTCCAGAATCAAGGAAGGAATGGTTTCCCATATATTTCTTACACACCAGCATGGTCCACTCCGCAGGGTCTTTCGAGATAATCCTCCAAGCCTGCTTGCCTAGCAAGGTTGTGTTCATGTCTGACAGTTTTTCGAAACCCACCCTCCTTGCTTCTTACTTCTGCGATACGTGTCCCAAGCCACTAGGGGAATCTTAGCTTTGTCTTCGGATCCTGACCATAGAAACTTTTTCTTGATGCGTTCAATGAGCTTGCACACTGAATTGGGAAGAGGGAACACTGACATGAAGTAGATGGGGATGCTCTGGAGGGTTGAAATTGATAGGGTTGCTTTTGCCGCTTGGGAAAGAAGTTTACCTTTCCAGGCTGCCAGCTTTCATTGGAATCTTTCAACAACATTGTTCCACATACTCTCTTTAGGTCTTCCCCAAAAAAAGGGGAGCCCCAGATAGGAGGAAGGGAGGGCTCCAACAGAGCACCCAAGGATCCGCCCAATCCTGCCCTGACGGTCCAGGGGGGTGTGAACAAAAAACAGCTTGCTTTTGGAGAAGTTCACCTGCTGCCCAGCCGCTTTCTCATAGAGGGAGAGGATATGCTTGATGTTCCTAGCCTGGAAGACAGATGCCTGCGTAGAAAGGATGGTGTCATCAACAAATTGCTGGTGAGTAGTGGGAGTGGATTTGGACGTCACTGGGATGCCAGAGATCTTCCCCGCCACTCTAGCCGCAGAAAGGGTTCTGCCAAGGGATTTCGCCAGAATGATGAACAAAAGAGGGGATAGAGGGTCTCCTTGACGGAGTCCTCTAACGCTGGGAAAAAACCCAGCGGGGGAGCCATTGACCAGCACCGAGAACCAGGCCGAGGAGAAGCAATTATGGATTAGCTGAACCCAACTGGGGTGGAAGCCGAACTTCAAGAGGACGTCCCGAAGAAACTCCCAACTAACCCGATCAAAAGCTTTGGTCATATCAAGCTTGAGAAAGAGACCTACTTTTTTGTTCCGGACCGCAGAATGGAGGGTTTCATGAATGGAAATGACTCCGTCCAGAATGTTTCTGCCTTTGATCGAGCTTCCTTGGCGGGGGTCAATAATGATGGGGAGGATGGGCTTCATCCTGGATGCCATGGCTTTGGAGAGGATCTTGAAGAGAACGTTGCAGAGACTAATGGGGCAGAAATTAGCCATAGACCGGCAATCAGGGGACTTGGGGATCAAAGCAATGAAGGTGGAGTTAACAGCCCGGGGGATGGGGTGAGATTGGAGATCACGAATGGCAGCGCAGACATCCGGTCCTACCAGGTCCCAGCAAGCTTGGTAGAACCGAGGAGGAAAATCGTCCGACCCGGGGGCTTTATCGGGTTGCATGGAGAAGACCACCTCCTTAATTTCTGAGTCGGAGAAGGGCTTGAGGAGGGAAGAATTGAAGTCGTCAGAAACCAGACTGGGGATGTTCTCCAGAAGGGCGGCCTTGATAGAGGCAGGGCTTTCTGGGGAGGTTCCTAGGAGATTTTGAAAGAAAGAGACAGCCTCAGATCTGATCTCGTTGATATCTTCAGTGCTGGAACCATCGCTGCATTGAATTTTACTAATCTTATTGGAGCCTCTGTGTCTCATGGTTGTAGCATGGAAGAATCTGGTATTGGAGTCTCCCGCTTTGATCCATAGTTCTCTCGGATTTTTCCTCCAGAAGGATTCCTCACTGGCAAGAATGGAGTGGAATTCAGCAAGAAGTTTCCCTTCCTCCTTCCTCATGGCATCCCCGGATTCCCCTTCTTCGATCCTTCTCTCAATGGCTCGGAGTTGGTCAAAAATAAGCTTCTTCTGGCTGAAAATGTTTGCAAACACCTCTCTGTTCCACCTCCGCAAGTTATCCTTGGTGAACTTGAGCTTCTGAGTTATCCTGAAGATGGGAGATCCATGGACATGCTGGCTCCACCACTGACTCATCATCTCATGAAAGTCCTTGTGTTTGAGCCACATAGCCTGAAACCGAAAGGGGGTTTGAAACACATGAGACTTGCCCACCTGGATGATAATGGGATTATGGTCTGAACCAATCTTGGGGAGGGCCGAAAGGGAAGCAACACCAAATAGAGAAATAGCTTCCTGGGAGATCAGGAACCTATCCAATTTGACCTAAATCAGGCTACCTCCAATTCTCCTGTTGCTCCACGTATAGCGAGTCCCTTTGAGAGGAATGTCAATGAGCTCGTTTGAGTCCACAAAATCCTTTAGATCCTCGGTAGAATGGTGAGTGGCAGCCAACCCTCCATTTTTCTCCGTCGGATACAGGGGGCTGTTGAAATCCCCTGCAGCCACCCAAGGGATATTGCTGAAAGAGTCCCTCATCCGTGAGATGGACTTCCAAAATTTCTTTCTCTCGAGAGGGGAATTATGAGCGTACATGTTGGACAGGATCCAAGACTGATTACTGGAGATGCAATGAAAGAGAATATTAATGACTCTGCTGGAGGATGATAGGAGCCTACCTTCCACTTGGGACGGGTCCCGAAGCAAATAAGTCCACCGCAGGAACCATGAGCGGGGCTGTGAAGAGCTTCACCTTGAGACCAGATGGACCTGGTAGCTTTCCTGGAGGACTTCTCGTCACATTTGGTTTCTTGCATAATAAAGATGGAGGGTTTGATATCCTTACGCATATTAGCAGCCAGTCTAAGCTTGGCTGCACTGTTGAGCCCTCTCGCATTCCAGGAGAGGATTTTCATCTAGAATATCTGAGAGGTTTCTTGCCTCCCTTCGCCTGCTGGAAGGGGGGTTTAGATACTTTAGGATCATCGGATATGGATGCATCAGAGTTTAGGAACAGGGTTCACTGGGAGCCGTTAGCTAGGTCATCCTTCGTTGCCCTGATACGCTGTTCAGCTGTAGAAGGTCGACCTCTTTTTCTCTCGGCTCCAAAGTCCATGGTTTGCCCTTTGCTTCTGGTGTTGATTGGACTGAACTTCCCAGATGAAGACTGGTGGGGTAGGAAGTTCTCAATTTCCTGGAGGATGGGGTTTAAGGATTCTGAATTGGAAGCAGAGGCTTTGAGGGCTTTTGGGGATGGTTCGAGGTTGGCGCTAGGGTTTGAAGCAGAATCCAGAGATTTTCCTGTGAGAAGCCCCTCCTGGCTCAGACCTTGGACTTCTGAAGGGATGATGGGGGTTTCCCCCTCCGAGACTGGGACTTCCCTGCCACGACTAGGAACATTGAACTCGCATTTACCAAGAGGGCCCTGCGAAGGAGGCTTCAAAACTTGAGCTTGGGGACATTGGTTGATGATATGCCCTTGGGTATTGCATGCAGAGCAGAAAGCGGGTTTGTTTTCATAAACAATGGGCTACTTTTTGATGAGAATGGAATCCTTGAACAGGTTAACAAAGGAAGGAAGGGCGGTTTCCAAATTGGCATTAACACACAGGCGAGCGTGGATCATGCGGGAGCGTACCTTAGTAGACGAATCTACAGCAACGAGATCTCCAATAGTGCGAGCAATCCCTCTCATGACTTCTTCTTGCCAGCAGTGGAAGGGTAGATTTGGAAGCCGAATCCAAATAGGCGCCACATTGATATTCTACGTGTCTGGGTTGAAGTCCTCTCCCCACCTATGGAGGAAAAGGCTTCGCCTACCTAGGAACCAGGGCCCCCCAGCAAGGATATTGCATGAATCTTCTGCATTATTTAATCTGATCGCAAAAAAACCCCTGGACAGGGCTATAAGCTGCAAGCTCCCACTAGTGCGCCATTTGCTGCTCGCCCATTTACGAATTGTTTCCATATATGGTCTGCCTCCGATGAACTTGCCGATGAGGGTGAATTTGTCCTGAGCCGCAAATCTATCTAGCAATGCCCCTGGGATCACCAGGTCAGAGCCATTGGGAAGCAGGGTTTGAGAGGGAAGAGGGATTGGGGTCCCTTTAGAAACTGCATGCGCATACGATCCCTGGGATGGTGAAGAGGGATCGGGGGGTTTCCGAGGGGGAATCTCCCCTTCCTCAGGTGGATCAGGCTCTGGACCGCCGGGTCCAGAAACCAGGGAGGTGGATCCCGGAGGGCTCCCAGAGTGCCTCCCGCTTGCGGTCCCGCTTGCGATTCCGCTCTCTGCCATTTTCCGCACATTGCTATATTTGGTTATTGCAATAAAGTACATTAATTGATATTTATTTGGAAATAAAGGAAAAAGTGGTCTTATACTGTTCACCCCCCTCTCAATATAAGCTTGTGTTCTTCAAAAAATACATGTCTTCTTGAGGATTACTTGGGATTACATTATTTTGATTTGGCTTCTTGTTATTTCAAGATTTGGCAACATATTCATTTGGATGGGCTTGGGTGACCACAAAATTACTTGTATGTCTTTGTCTTCTAGGTTGGTTATGTAAAACCTATTTCAATACCTCATCAATTGGTGGTGCATGATAGTTGGGAAGTACACATAAAGCATCTCAAATACAATAAAAATCATCTCATATTCTTTGAAATATTATTGAATATAATTGTTTGACACATTATCAAGGGTAAGCCAATATACTTGGAATAAATATTTATTACCTCTTGAAAGAGAAATCCTTTTTCCCCAAATTTTGAGTATACCAAGTCTTGGATGGTGCGGATAAAATTAGAGGTCATTGATAATTGTTCCCTCAAGGGGCCTTTTCTAGTTATGACTCAAATGAAAATTTCTTGGGTACAATTCATTGAAACCAAACACTTAATTGTATAAAAAATAATTCCAATGCATTGATATTTAAACAAATGTGAGTTGAGTGGAATTAAAACTAGGCAACAAAATATAAATTTTAAGCTTTGTAAACTATGATTGCCCAATCAATATCGTTCATTGCTTTAAATATTATTATCACTTATGTAACAACAATGACTATTTTGAAGTTGTATGAAATTTTAAAATGCACTAAAAAAACCAACTTCAATGCTTCAAATAAAAATTAATCTACTCCTAATATAAATAAGCTCCAAAGAGAAATAAAAGGTTTAAGGGTACGAAGAAATAAAGAAAAATAAGCCAATACTACCCTAAACTCTAGTTCTAGTCTAGTAAAGCAATAAATCTGATTTAAACCAATCTTGACCTAACCAATATTCACATAGCTTGAGGTATGAGATGAAGAAAACTTCAAAGGAGCAACATAATGTGAAATGAATTGAATGCAACCACCATCAACATGCGTAGATTGAACACAATAAAATTTAGAAGCCTTATATTATAAAGATATTTGTGATAGAGTATATTACATTATTTGATACATGTCAATGTACCACCTTTGAGTACATGTTTAGATTAAGAGTTTATCTTAGGTTAACTAGTTACTTGAGGAAGAAGCAATTAACACACAACTGTTAGAATGTGCAATGGTATAAATGTGCATGTAGTCCACATGTACATAAGTCCTTAGAGTAGGAATAACATGTGTCCTTAGGGAAAGAAAGTGAAGAGTCCATGAATCGTGCTTTGGAGTTTTTTTCCCAATTTTGGCCTTTTTTTGAGGATTTGTATTTTGAGAAAAAATAAAAAAAATCAGCGGATTTTTACTTGCTTTCTCCATACTTAGCCAAATTTTGCAAAATTTGAGTTAAGTAGAGATGTAGCCAATTTTGACCTACAACATGTACATAAGTCCTTAGAGTAGGAAGAACGTGTGTCCTTAGGGTAGCAAAGTGAAGAGCCATATACTAGTATATATATTTGTGAGTTAGCATTGTAATAGGAATAAAGTATGCATTCCTCATAGCATGCACTATTAGAGCAATAGAGAGATATTGTATCAAGTTTTATATTTTTTGTGATATTACAGTAATGGCTATCGCATGAGTTATTTCAAAATTTTCTCATGTTATTTACTTGTTTATTATATTGCCATTAACATAGTCATAACATTGGATGCTTATTTCATTACTTGTGGCTGCATTTCATTCAATTTTATAGCTCCAAAAGCTAATGGTGGTATCAAAGCACATAGTAGATCAAGAGGAAAAAATAATATCCACAAGAAATATTGAAGAGAAGCTAAAGGAGAAGTCTAGAAAAGCCTCCTTGAGGAGATTCTAGAAATAAATCCTAATAGTGAAGAATTTGGTACAATTGTCACCATCCATCAACAAGCCCAAGGAAGAAATATTTCACAAGAAGTTTGTCAAAAAAAAATGTGGAAGTTTAAATCCACAATTACAAGAGCAAAGTAATTAGGATTAAAAACTACAGTTGTGGCAACAAATAGGTGAATCATTTCACCAAAAATAATTTCAAAAGGTATGCAAAAGTGGTGATTTGTAGAATCATTAAATTTGGTTTGAAAGAATCATAATAGGGTTGTATGAGGAGAAAAATATAGTATCTTCATGCTAAGGAAGTAAGATTCATTGATGCATAATCAAATCAACAAAGGTTGAAGCTAAATTCAGTGATATAAGGAGTAGAATGGAGTGTAGTTTGTTCTCCAAAGTCATTGGTGAAGGCAACACGAAATATATATCAACGTCTACCTCTTAGAAACACAATCAAATGTGCATCACAAAAATTAAAAGCATCATAGAACACATCCTCATTTTCAACCATGTAGTAGCATTAACTTACATCAAAGAAAACATTCTATTTGGCTCGGATATACAACATGGAAGGTCTTACAGGTTGAAACATAAACTTAGAGAACATGCACCATCAATTTGAGGAGGAGATACATCAGAATTATAGTACAAATTAACAATTTTGAATAAGTTTCAAGGATGGGTTACTCACTGCCTAAAGCCACCACATAGACTAGGTTGGCATTCAATAGAAATATTGGAATAATAGTTATCATATCTCTGCCATAGAGGCATAGGAAGTGTAGCAAGAAGTGCAGTGAACGAGCGTTCAAAAATATAGACTAATATATTGAATAGCCTAAAGGAATTTATTGTACATTGGTGAAGGATACACACCACGTGGAAGAAAGTATTTCATGCAAGCAAAAGGGAAATCACCACATATTTGAAGATAACTCCAAGCACACAGTGAAGAAGACTACTTGAGTGTATAACATCATTTAAATAATGCTCTCAATAAATCATTGATTATAGCACCTACCATTGAGAAATTTAAGGAAACAATTAAGACTCTCAATACCACATGGCATATGCATTAAGAGAAGGTGCAACATAGTCGTTTCGAAGAAATTGGAAAACATAAGTGCCACTTGGCACTATCCACCTTACATTGAGTTATAATCCAAATAAAACGCTCATAAAAGGAGTGCTTATATAGAAAAATTAAAAATCTAATATGAAAATGATAAGAATCATGAAATTTAAGGTAACACATAAGACTCTAAGGCAATATGAAGATCGAGGAGTAAGAACACAATGAGAACATCAGTTGAAGATAAGTGTGTAGGCCAGCATATTTATGTTGAATAAGAGCATACAATACAATGACAAAGAGGAGTGAGAGGTCTATATATCACCTCAAATATTGATAAGAAGTCAACCTCCATTAATTCATAGGAAATCAAGTTGATTACAATCATTTTGCAAGTCAAAATTAAGTATTTGGAAGGTAAGAATCATCCTTATATGTATATTACAAGTTCAAATGTGAAATTTTGGTATATACTTTAAGGTTGATATCAACTAAGTTGTATACTCTAGGATATTGAATATTAGGAGTAATAAGGAGTGAAAAGAAATCCTAGAAAGCATATTGATTGCCTTGAGAAGGAAGTAGAAAATAGAAGCATTAAAATATTTATTATTATTGCTTCAAACATTTGCAAACCATAAACAAGGAGACAATATTAATTTGTAAATATTTAGTCTTTCTAAATTTCTAACTTGGGAGATACAGGGAATCCTACATCAAATTAAAATCATAGAGAAGTCAAAACTTAGAAGTTACAAACTTTTGAAGGATCCTATTTGAAACTTCATTTCAAATCCAAATAAACTTAGAGAAAATCCAATATATACATTTAAAACTAGAGAATATGGAGTATTGGTATATTGAATCAGGAGCAAGCAAACATATGACTAGAAATAAACACTGGTTTGACTCCTTACAAGAAAATTTTGAGAAACCAGTTGCCATTGCAGATAGGAAAACTTATGAAGTAAAAGGTATTGGAAATACTCCAATCAATCTAATGAATGGAAAAAGGCTAATTAACAATGTACTATATGTCCCTGGAATAACCACCAATATTATTTCAGTTTCTCAACTCATTGATCAAAACATGATATTAAAATTCAGTGATTAATGGTAGAAAACAATGTCATATTTTCAAACAAGGGAACAATATTGCTTCAAGTTCATACAAAACTAGTTTATTTATTTTGGAAACTAGTACACATTCAACATTCTTAGTGCAAATATTAGATCATTGGCACTAACGCTTAGGACATATTGGTATATCATCTATAAATAAAATGTGCAAATATCAAATGGTAGATGGAATACCAAACCTATATCTAGAATCTACTATGTGTCAAGAATATTTAGCAAGAAAATAACATAGAATTCCTTTTGAACTTTGATAACACAAAACTCAACAACCACTAGAGTTGATATATACATATTTATGTGGGTCAATGAATAAAATAAAGTTATTAAAAAATATAAAAGAAATAGGTCCAAAATATTTTAGCAGTAAGCCATTTGGCCTGCATAAGTGAACTTGTAAACGATAAATCTAGAGTGGTCTTTGAAGAACAATAAAGACCAAAACTAGCTTGAGTAAATTTGAAGCAACATTATAGCAACATAAAGTCTATTTGGATTTGAAATGAGAATACAAGCCTGCTACAAAATTTGAGAAAATAACATCTAAAGCTATTAGTATAACAATAATAACAAGAATTTTATAAAAGAGATCAACATTAATAATAAAGGACAACATTGATAGAGTGACCAACATTAAGGTTGTTAATAGTAGTGAAAATATTGATAAAAGAGAACAATATTGATAGATTTTCTAATTTTAAAGGTAGTGGGTAACACTATCACATGTAAAAGACATCAAAGGAACATTCATCTTTTGTTGAAGATCATACTAGGTGACCAAAGAGGATCACATTTAGTCTCTAGTGAAGGAGACTATCGATATCCAACTAAGAGTAGGAGACATACAGTATCTAGACATTTGGTTTTCAATCAAATCCAAAATACATTTGGTTTCAACGAAATCCAAAAAAAGGTTTAGCTTTAGTGAATTCAAAGAGACATTTGGTCTCCAATAAGTTTAAAATCATTTGACCTCTTATGAAGTCCAAAAGTCATTCAACCTCCAACAAAGTTCAATATCCATTCAACCTTAGTGAAGTCCAACAGTATTCCAACCTTGAGCAAAGTTCAAAAATTCATTTGGACTTAATAAATATTAGGATACTTATTTGTTTCTAGTGTAGAATAGGATTCATTTGGAATCTAGTAGTATTTTAACCTACAAAAAATATTGAGAGATGCATTATAAACCATATTCGAGGTGGACAATATTGTAACAAGTGAAACATATTCGAGGGAAAACATACGAGAAGATAGAACAGAATTCAGGAAAGCATTCAAAGAGGAAATGTTTACATCTAAAGAAGAAACAAAGGTAGGAATTCCAAAGAGAAGGTATTCAAGGAAGAGAAAGATACTCAAAACATGTAGTAAAGAACATGTTTGAGTTAATAGGAATTCATTATGTGCAAAGTGTAAGAGAACCCTATAATAGGTTGGTGTCCAAGGTAGACAGTGAAAGAATAGAGAGCAAAAGGAATGTGATGCAACATTAAGAAATCATTAACCTTGGAAATCAATATTAATATTCAATGCAACATAATCAACACTGACAGTATTAGGTAACATCATCCAACATTACTTTGTAATTTCAATGCTCCATTAAGATTTGGAGGGAAATATGCTAGAATATCCTTTGAAAATTTTAGATGGAGTAGCAAGGGTTAGAGTTTTTTAATACTTGATTTAATGATAGAGTTATAAGGTTATAAGGAGATTAATATTTTTTAATATTGGAAGATTTGAGTTAAAATGTTATCTTAGTTTTTTTGCCATTTTAAAAGTGAAGTGTTTTATTAAAGCTTTTGAAATTTTTTCTGAGAAGTGAAGTTTTTTAGTAAAGATTTTTAAATATTTTTAAATATTTTGAAATTAGAGAAGTTGTGTGTGTTTTGAAGGAATTAAAAATTTTCAAATTTAATATTTTGGAGTTAAGATGTTTTCTACATGAAAGGACTGGAAAATTTGCAAAATCTATATTTGAATTAATTTTTAAATTTTGGAGATATAAGGTTTGCTACTTCATAAATATTAAATTGTGAACTGGCATTAAAAAAATTAATTGAAAAATCCAAAGGTAAGATAGATATGGTATTATAGTTCATCTATAGATAAGCCATGGATGAAAGTCTTGAGATAATGCAAAGGATGATATTATGATACCTCTAGATATAGGTAGCATAATGTATATGTCATTACTTTCACTTGAACTTTATAAATATGAAAATTTGAAACAAAAAGAGTTGATTGAAACTCTAAAAAGGAAATTAGAGATTGATACAAGATAATCAAGTGAATCATCTCTAAAAATAGTGTTTCATTCTTCTTGTAATATTGATATTCCAAGTTCATCTAATTTAGGAAATTATTATGATGCTTTAAGTGAATGTTCAAAAGAGATAAGACAATATCAATATTGTAATAAAACTAGATCAAATGAAGCACATGGTGTAAAAGTCAAAGACAAAGAAAAATTTCAAGTCGTTCATGCATTTTAACCAGAAGATAAAGAAGAATTTCAAGAAGTTCGTGATCCAAATCATGAAGATCCAAAGCCTGAAGAGTCAAAAAAAGAACTCAAAGAAGCTGAAGATAATCCTCAAGCACAATGCAAGGTCACATGAAGATTGAAGATAAATATCAAGACCAAGATTGAAGACTAAAGTCTTCAATAAACAAATAATGTAATATAGGGGTGTGTTGAAGTATATTACATTATTTGGTATATGCTAACGTACCCCTATGGTACCTTCATGGTACATTTGTAAATATGTAATAGATTATGGTTGAGTCTATAGTTTAGAGAGTGATTTATATTTCTCGCTTTATATAAATGTTAATGTATAGGAAATGCACGAGTGTCATGTAAGTGAGAATGTCCACAAGTATCCTAGATTAGGAGTGCAAGAGTCATGTAGATATGTCCAGGCATTTTAGAGTCAAGTGTTCATCTAGTATACCAGTGGCAAGATGAGAAGCCAAGAGTCATGAGACTTGACATATGAAGAACAATAGTCAAGTACCTAAAGAGTCACATTACTATGGCTATATTATGAAGACAATGCTCCATAAAAAAGCAATCAAATTCATATAAAGCTTGTATACATTTTTGAATAATTAATAATGTAAATTTTCTCTTCATGAAAAATTCAAGCTATTTACATTCATATTTCAATATATAAATGAATGTTTATTTTAGTATTATATAAATCGAGATATATTTTTCTTTATTATAAAATTATTTTGTCCTTTAAAATTATGACTAATTTTATATTTAAAACTGCTGTAAAATTAATGTTTATATTTTTTAAGACTAATAAGGAAAAACATCTTAAAACCATAAATTTTACATATGAAATCATTTTCAGCCCTTTTTTCAAATTGTGTTTTCAAGCAAGCATCAAGGTGACATCAATTTAGCAATGTTGGATGTTGAGCTTCTTTAGGAGGAGACATGTACATGAAACTAGCACGTACTTTACCCTCCTATAGATATATTATGTCCGTATGTTGACTCACTAGTAAAAGTACTTTTTAAAACATATTTACAAATTTGGATTTAGATTTTATTAATAAAATATTAAACTCATATTATTGCGGGGTCCGGAACCAACATTGGCGCGATATAAGGGAGAATATATATATTACAAGATGGTACATCATATTACAAGGAATTGGCCTTACAAAAGTGAGAAAAGCGACGAGATAAGGCGGATCATAATTGACTGACGTCACATATATCCTTCACAGTGAATACCCTGCCGACAAAGGCAAGTGACATAAAATAGAGGCTGCCAGCTAAACCACGAGCTACTATTTTAAACCACGTCCAATAATATGCAAGACAGATTCTTCCTGTCGACACTCGAGAAGTCGCAATTCTTTTACTTATTATTTTGTAAGGAAAGGTGAATATTAGATTAAGAAAAAAATACAACATTTAATTTTATATATATTAAAATATAATTAAAATAGTACCATGTATTAATGATTATTTTTTAATTTTTAGAAAATAAAATAAAATATTTTAATTAACATTGAATAACCACACTATTTTGTTAATTGTTTGGATTTTACAAATAAAACATTTAACATGGCTGTTATATTTAAAGGAATGGATTATTATTTTCTCTTTTTGATCTTAAAGAATATTATAAATGTTTAAAGTAGTATTGGATGATGATAAATACTTTATTAATTGATCAAATTTGACATATGAATGTAGATTTACGGAATGGATGTTTAAATGATTTGCTTTGTACGCAAAGGAACGAATGTTCACCCTATGTTACCCAAAATGGAATGGAAGAGTCCCATTTTGCGTTTGTTACGGTAAAGTAACTAAAATGGTTTTTGCCTATGGTTATGGTTCTTTCACATCTAGTGTGTGACTACAAAAGTTGACCTTGACAAGGGTATTTCTAAGGTCTTTAAAGTGATTACTTTGGGTATTTTTAATATAATTCATCGTATTTATCGTTTATTATGCTTTTAAGAGGACAACCAATGGATATATGTGGGGGCTTAACATCAAAGAGGACCAAAATTTTAACCTTTGCATGAGATTTATTTGTTATAAGTAAATCTAATTTTTATTCATAACCTTTTTTAATATGTTTTTTGTCATGTAGTTATTGTCATCATGTTTCACATCTATTATTTTTGGGAACATAGTTTTCACCCTTATACTGCATATGGGGGAACCTAAATATCTGCTAACAATAACTTGTAGATATCTTCGTAACAAAGTTTATACAAAGATTCAAAGTTGTCTTGTCACTAAAAGATCCATACAAACTTTAAATATTGTGTTTCCAAGCTTATACAAGGATTTCAAAGTTTATGTGCAATGAATAAGAAAAGGATCATGTCTTATTATTAATTATAAAATCATACTATAGTATCCACATCGAGGAGTGAGTAAATCTTGGACTAGTTCAAAGAAAGATAGATGTTGTCATTATTGATGTATTAATTAGATGGACATCATCATTCTTAATGTATTAATTATAATATTTAAATAAACCATAGGAGAAAGGCTCAATTCACAAAGAAGGAAATGCACAAGGGGACTTCACATAGTGTCACAACAAGTTCATAATATTCCTTCTCTATTTGTGTTGGTGTTAAATATTTGTCATCTTCATTTAAGGGTTGAACACTCCCAAGTAGGGGAGTTGTGTGGGGAAAATCTAAGGGTTATATAGTTTGAGGTAAATCACTTTGATGATGCCATATTACTAGTAGCTACAACAACACTAGGAGATATTTATGAAGTCTTATGGTTGTATAAGTGAATATAACAATTCAAAAAAACCTTGTATTATATTTTTTTGATTAGGTAGATGAAGAGGTTTTAGAAGGGTCCTCAAACCTTATATAAAAAAGATCCAACCAATAAAGAGGTAAAAGTGCAAGCAATCCACCATGAGAAAATAGGATCCTTAGAAATGCATGCTCTCATAGGAGCTACAAGAGCCAAGAAAACAAAAAATATCAATCATAAATGAAACTAAACACACCAGAATCTCTCATAGGGATTTCAAAATAGAACAGGCACAAGCTACCCAGGCAAGGAAGAACATAGACTACGAGAAACAAAACAAAAATTTTGAACTTGGGCCTGGTCCTTCCCATCCATGTGTATTCCAACATGTCTTTGAGTCAGGACCACTTGGAAAATCCATTTGTCCCAGCTGCTTAATGTTGTGCAACTCAAATTTCTATTCAATTTAAAAATATTTAAATAAAGGTTTCTCTTAAAAAATAAAATTGTACCATTTCACTCAACCTTATCCCTCCTTTTGGTCTTCGCTAAAGCACTTAGCAGTTTATCTATTTCTATCTTCATTATCTAACCAATTTAAACCTTCCAAGAACATTGCACTATATTGACACACCATTTTGAGAGAGTCCCAAGTTAGCTAGTAAAT
Organism: Wollemia nobilis; assembly: GCA_028583015.1. Classification (NCBI taxonomy): domain Eukaryota; kingdom Viridiplantae; phylum Streptophyta; class Pinopsida; order Araucariales; family Araucariaceae; genus Wollemia; species Wollemia nobilis. The sequence continues at coordinate 7,355,084 of JAQPPZ010002499.1, forward strand.
ACATAAACCAAAATGTAATTATATAACGATGACTATAAATATGACTATATAATTATAAGCATTGTACTTGAGTGTAATACATAAACATGGACTTGGCATTTGACCATGTTGAAATAAAATTAGTATAAATCATTTGCTATATACATGTTCTATTTTATATTTTATACTTTTTCATGTTATGAGTTATATCATATGATTGAAACTATGATTGGTGTCAACATAGATGATACATGAATGCATTTAGGCTAAAATCCTTAAAATTTGAGCAATAGATTAAAAATATTGATTATAATTATCATTAATAAATGAATTATATGACTAATTGTAATGAAAGTATATTAAAAAACCATGCACATTTTATAAATCCTAATAAAAGGGTTGATATACATAAATAACTATTTTAGGTTCTCAATTTAATGACTTGATGAAATCTAGTAGCTTGGAGAATGTTATCTCCAAATCAACAACCCAATTTATTTGGGTTACTTATTATATTTGCTATGGGGTGGCCTTTCATAAAGCAAACTATGAGGAACATACGAATTATGTGTAACTTATACAAGAACATCAAAGTCCTTAAGTGTTCACATGCAATCTTATCTTTGTCACTTGCATAGATTTCAATTCCAACATTAATATAAGTCCACAATATCCTAGTTATATCTATCCTAGAATCTTGTAAGTTAATATACAACATAAAATTTATCACTTTGGTGATGAATATGAAGCATTAACCTTAATATCACTAACCCCAAAATATAAACAAGATCTAAGTGAGACATAGTGTTTTACAACATTTATCACTTAAAGCAAGTCCCATCCAAAATAAAATTAAATTTTTCTTGTCTTGATGATGATCTAGATTCTAAATTCCCCTCCTAAAAATTCGATCAAAGTAAAATAGAACACATAATGATCTTTAGGATGACACCATCATGTATCTCTAATTTTATACAATAAGCTATAAGAGAATGATATATGCACACAATTAATGATACTCTAATTTAGATAGTTAATAACATAAGAAGAGATCTTAAATCAAGTTTTTGGATGAAAAGCAAAGACATAATAAAGAAGGAATCCCAAGTTCAATACATCTATTTATAGTTTTATTCTATATAAAATAATATGTGATACATTATTCAAAATCAAACATGAATAATGCTAAACAAATCCTTGATATTATTTCAAATTTATTGGATATCTATACATTTTTTCACAAATGCATTCTATTTTTTGGCTGCCCCACCTATAACATGTTAAACCAAGGGCTAAAGAAAGGTGCAAATCTTGGGTGACTTTGATATATACCAAGGGGCATCACAACAAAAGTGTGTCTATTTTAAGTAGTTCAATCCCTTAAGGCATAGTTTTTGAAATATCCAAGAAATAACAAACAGGGGCCAATATAGTGATTGATACCTATTTTCATATTAATGAATAGAAGAAGGTAATAAATTTTAAAATAAATGTACAATATACCTATATTATTATGAGAATAATATTCTAAATGTATTTAATAATGGTAATGGTTCAAAGGAGAATAAGGAGGGTTGCTTTCAAAATAAGCATAACTTCCTTGGATTTATACCTCTAGGCATGAATAGGCAAAATTATTTTTGGGACATAATAGTTTATATTCAATAATATTTAAGTATTTGGAATACACTCCTAATTATGATTTAATAACAATTTTGTAAGAAGAAATAATATAGAGCCTTTTATGTGGAGAATACTTGAAATTGAAGGGATGTCAAAAGGAATTTAATGTAGAGCCTTTTATAGATAGTGTGTATTTTTTTGGTTGTAAAATTGATTCCTTTTGTTGGTATTATTTTGCTTTAGACCCTTTATCTATTATGATGTTATATTTTTTAGGAATTAATATTTGAATTTTCTGATACTATATTAGTGGGGTTCCTTTATGCTAATCATGGATGATATTTTAATATGGAGCATCTCAAGGTTAGAATTATCTAGACATTTTTATTGACTTTGAATATATGGATATACATGGTAATTTTAAAACCATTGTTAGAAATAGACAAGGACATGTAGAAGCTAATGTGGGGGCCCAAACCTCTAATTGAATGGACATATTGATTGCACTTGTCAATGCCTTCGAATATACCTTGATGGCTTAGTTGATTGTGTATATTTAATAAATGTAAATAAAAACCATGATCGATTATTTTGGATGAAAGGCTAAGATAAAAAGAAAATATATAAATAAATTTAAATATTAGTTTATGTTGATAATATATTTATGGATGATAAAGAGGAGAATAATTGTAGAATTTTGAAAGAAATAAAATGTTCAACCAAAAATTAAAGGTATATCTATTATTTATTAGAATTCTTATAAAAATACCTACACAAAGCAATATTATCAAAAGATCTAAAAGTTCCCCTTTTATGAAATATTATTGTATTTAAATATTTTAGTAAAGATAATACATGATTTTATGGATATTATACTATAATCAAGAATGCTTGGATAATTATTCGTTGACAATGGTCATTCAACTAAATAAATGTCACATAGGTCCATATCATTATTGTATATTAGGTAGAAAAATATGTGGATTAGTTGTAATAAAAATCTAAATATAAATTTTTATTTTTTGAGCAACAAATTCAAGCTTGAAAGAATAAATAATTATAGATAAATGTTAAGGAAAATGAATCTTAGGTGCCACATTTTGGGTTTAAGCATTGGTTTGGAGATGGGTTTAGAAAAATAATGATAGGTTTTGATAGATAATGACAATTGGTTTTCCTAGGTTGAGAATTTTGTACATTGAAGAACACAAGCTTATACTGAGAGGGGGGGTGAATAGTATAAGACCTCTTTTTACTTTTTCCAATATACTTCAAAATAGTAAAGCAATATACTCAAATAAATATCAAAGCAATGAATAATATCATCCACAAAGTGACACCAATTTTAATGTGGTTCACCCAAAATGGTTGGGCTACGTCCACAAAACTTTTCTCTAAAAGTTATCTCAAAGTTCTTTGGGAATCCTTCCCAATTACAATGTTTATGAGCCTCGGACCAAAGGAGATACCTTCCCCCAATCATAATTTATGAGCCTCTGCTCAAAGGAGATACCTTCCCCTAATCATAATTTATGAGCCTTTGCTCAAAGGAGATACCTTCCCCTCTACTCTGGAAATGATCCCTCAGAAGATCAACTGCCTCTACCTCTTGCCAGCACATGGAACTCCTTTCCACTGAAGACCTCCTATCCTCAATGCCACCTAAGAGACCTCTGCCTTCTATGATCATGTACATGACAACTCAGAAACCTGTACCAAACATAGTCAGTCGGTCTAGTACAAGTCTTCCTCTGTCTGTCAGATCTGTCCAACTCTTGAACAAATCAATCCTCTGCATACAAGCCTTCTCAAAGACTTGCAAAATTTGTCCTCAGGTTCTTCTCATAGAACCAGTGCACCTCTGTCCTCAAGTTCTCTGATAGAACTATCAAACTCAGCTCACAAGTCCTCTGCTAGGACCTATCCAAATCTTCTCACAATTCCCCACCGAAACCTATCCAAAATTGCTCATAAGTCCCCACCGAAACCTGTCCAAAACTGCTCACAAGTCCCCACCGAAACCTGTCCAAAAAATTGCTCACAAGTCCCCACCGAAACCTGTCCAAAAACTCAGCAAGCTCACCAAGAAAAACTTTCTTAGTAGGAAATCACAAAGTGAATTGTTAGAGACCCAATGTGATTTTTCAACCTTATAGAAGCATAAAGAGAATTTTTAGAGACTCAATATGTTCTATACTCAACTCCCAATCTCAAAACTCAACTCAAATCAAATCAGCTCAATCTCAATCTCAAATCTGAAAACTCAACTCAATATTTGAAATGGATAGGATAGAATGCTTTCTTTCAAGAACATGAAACCTCAACAATTGCCAACTATACAAAGAATCACATAACAATGATACTCATGTTCTTTTCACCATCAATTAGGGCTTCAACAACAATGCTCATCAACCAAGGTTCAATCAACACCATTCAACTCAAAACACAACCTTGAAGCATTTCACAATCAACATCAGAAAAGGAAATAAGTAGAAATCATTTTCTCTCAAACATTGTTTGAACAAAAAACATCCACCAACTCAAATCTCAATAGCACAAAACAACTTTTCAAATCATCAACAAAGGAGTAAGCCCAAAATTTTAACCAAGTAAAGAATAGCTTGATTATAACCAATTTAATGAAAGCTAATGTCAATCTCAAAGCTGCCCACTTAAGGTTTCACAACTTCACACAAGAAGCAATTCTAACCTTAAAACATAATTCTTTCATTTCCATAATCAATCAAAAGCACTTTCAACATTACAAGAAATATTTATCCCTTATACACCTTATTTCTCCCTTATAGTCTTATCAACAATAAACTTTATCTCTCATAAGAATGCAATAAGATAATGCAAACAACACTTTCAAAACAATTTTTTATCAAAATAAAGCAAGCTTCAAACTCCTTATAACTCCTAAGTTATTTTTCTCTCTAATAAACTTCCTCCATCCGCAAAATACACTAGCAAAAATTAATTTCGAAAATACCTTGGCCAACACCAAAAATCATGCTATGGAGAAATTGCGCACGAACTCTAACACCACCCGCTACATCCACTTCAACGAATAAAAATCCTTTCACGTTATTCGAATGTGGAACCTCCCATTCGGGTAGCGCGCCAATAGCCTAGCCGCTATCGATGTGCCAAAGGCGTCTGGTGAGGTTTAAACCTCACTTTGTTTCCCTTGTACCTTCTATGCCAGGGCTAAAATAAATAGTAGGCCTCCCTGTCTTCTAACGTGAATGACGACGATGAAACCTTACAGCGGATACAAAAAATGAACAGCGGATCATGAAATCACAACGAGGAAGAAATCGAACATTAGATCGCGAATTCATAGCGAGCAACACTTTTCGAAAATGCGGATGGGATAATCTTTGATCTTCATCGTGGGAGATTTATATGCATATTTCCCATAAAATCTTGACATCGGCGAGGAGTTTAACACGTCGACGAAGGAGTTTAACACGTCGGTGGAGGTCTTGGCTAGCGCCCACAATCTTAGAACATAGCGCCATCAAAGTTAAGACATTTGCGCCATGGGTTAGGAGAACCCAATGCAAACAAATAAATTAATATTTATTTAAAAATAATTAAAAGGAACCTTAACAAGTTTTTTAATTATTTAAATAAATACTTCCTCCTGGACCCAAATGCATTAAACTAATGCATCCACCTGTAATATTTAAACCTGCCAACTTGGGGTTTACAAAAGACCTTTGAAACTGTCATGTCATAACCTTCATCAAAACAAGTTATTTGACATCAAATCAAATTCCTTCAAGAGCTTCTTGACATCAATGACAACTTATACACTTGAGCAAAGGCAATGTACCCAAAGTACCCAAAATTGCCAACATACATTTGATCGTAAAATCTAAGTGCAACTTTCCTTTGGTAAATATTAGAATTTTGTTTTAGTAGAGTAGCTAAAGCAAATTCTATACCTTGGTAATATAGAATTTTAGTCCAGTAATAAATAAGTATATAAGCACCCCACAAGTGTAGAATATTAAATATTTTGAATAAAAATGCATATCAAATCAAAGTATTCCATAGAAGTCTTCATGGATGGCCTTATGAAAGAAACTTAATATGGTGTACCATGTACCTATGATATTGTGTAAATGATATTTTTAAATTCTATATCTATTATAAAACTATGATTAATTTTTATTTTTGACTTTAATGCAAATAGAGTTCGTATATGAAAAACATCCTTTCTATGTTTTCCTAGTAATGTTATACCTCACATTATCTATAGTTAATTAATCATCATTATACCATACCAAATTTAATCATTTCCATTAAACATTTTCAATACATAGTTAAATTCCATAGGCCATGCATAAGACGTAGTTTTGTTAAAACTTTGAGTTAACATTCTGATGCCAAGCATAAACATATAAATGACTGATTTTCTTGAAAAATATCCATCTTAATCACTAGTTACTAAAATATTTCAAATGGAAAAATATATAGTAACTATTAATAATATATATATTTATTTATCTTGCCCATCCTAAAATTTACTAAAATATTGCCAAAGTGAAAAACATCTTATAAAATTCTTTAGCAAAAAAAAGGAACTATACATTGTAACATTGAATACTATACAAGAATCCCTTATGATAAAAAGGGTAATGCTAAAACTAGCAAAAGATGTGTATGAACTTGAGCAAAGAAGGAACCTATTCATGATGATTTGTAAATCAAGAGGCAAGTGTTATAAGATGATTGTGGATAGTAGAAGGATTAAAAAATAAGTGTCAATAGATACGGTAGAGAAAATTGGTTTGAAGAGAATGGAGCATATCAATCCTTACAAAATATCATAGTTAAAAAATGGGCATAAAAGTTTGGTAACTAAATAATGTATGGTAAACATTCAAATTTGTTATTATAAGGATGCAATTTAATGTGACATCATGTCAATAGATGGGTGTCATCTCTTGTAGAGAAGGCCATGGAAATTTGATATAAAGATAGTGTATGATGGTATGGTGAACACCTACACTATTGAGAAATATGGAAAGATGTACACATTAAATCCATTAAAGGACAAAGGAAAATAGGTGTGCAATAATTCAAAAGTTTGCTTAATCTCTAGAAACCAATTCATGAAGGAGATGAAGAAAGGGGAAGCATGTTTTGCTTTCATTGCTAAACCCATGGAAGATGGGATAGTGAATAGGATGTATGACATTCCACTTGAAGTGAAGTATTTATTGGAAGAATATATTGAGATTATTTGAGAAGAACTACCTAATTGATTACCACCTATCATAAGAATTAGTAATAAAATAGACTTCATACTTGGTGTAAGTTTACCAAACAAGATAGCTTATAGGACGACATCTCTGGAGAGTGAATAAACAAATAGATGAGTCCAAGAGCTATTGTACAAAGGGTTGATCAAAAATAATTTAAGCCTATGTGTGGTACCAATTGTACTAGCACCTAAGAAAGGAGGATAATGGCATATGTGCAAGACTCTCATGCAATAAAAAAAATTATGATATAGTATACGTTTTAACTACCTCATATGGATGACTTGATGGATTGTTTAAGTGGAGCAAAGTACTTCACAAAAATTTATTTTAAGAGTGGTTACTTTTATTTAGAAATATTACATTATTTGGTACATTCAAATGTACCCCCATCGTACCTTTATGGTACAAATCTAAATATCTAATAGATTAGGGTTGAGTCTATAATTTAGAGTGCTCTATATTTTGTGTAGTGTAATGTGCAATATATGCACAAGTGTCTTATATTAGAAGTGCATGTAGGAGAGTAAGAGTCATGTAGAAGTGTGCAAGTGTCATAGGTTCAAGTATGCATGTAAAAAGAGAGTGAAGAGTCTAGTATGCAAGTGACAAGATGATAACCCAAAGGTCATGGCAGTTGTCATATGGAGAAAAATAATCAAGAACATGAATATTCATATTCTATGTATGTATTATGGAGATAAAGCTCCATACAATGTAACACAATAAAATACAAACAAGGAAGTGTGAAATAAGCAAGCTTGTATACCAATTTTGAGCAATGAATAATGTAATTTTTCTTCACGCTTATTCATGAATGGTTTTGGCTATTTTACATTCATAATTGATATTATAAGTGAATGTTGTTTCATTATTATATTTCCCTAGATATACATATAATTGTTCACATATATTATTATACTCTTGAATTTTAATATCTATACCTTTAACATTGTGGCTTCTTTATATTGGTACCTATGATATTCTATAGTAGTAAGGCTTAAAAGCCAACAATGGTATCAAAGTTACCACTTAACTCTATCCATTTTTGATAGAGTTATATACTAGCCACCATTTTGAAGTTTGTTCACTTTGATATTAGTGAAGATTTGAACTCCATTTCAGAAGCTCTAATCATGTAGATATTGGGGGGACAAGTATTATTCATCTTGATTTGGATACTAGAGTCCTTCCACCTAGTTGAAATAAAACTAGTGAAGACAAGAGCTCAACTAAAATTGATTGAGGGCCAACTCTGAAAGAATTTTGCACATTGATTGATTGAAATCCAACTTAGAAGAAACTAGGAAGTTCAAGGACATTCAAACTCACCCTACTAATATTTTTTATTCTCTAGAGAAGAAGACTATAATCACTATTGAAAATTGAGAAAGAACCAACTCAAGATAAAGTTGGTCATTCGAGGACATTCATAGTCACCCTAAAATTAATTTTGGATTCTCTACAAATAAAAGAAGAATTATATTTTTTTCTTAGGTACGATTTAAGACATTGTGTAGACACTAAAATCATGTCAATCTAACTATAAGACCAATGCATTATCTAATTTGACACCATATTGCCCACTTGGGCAACCCTCAAAGGTTACATAGTGGTCCTAACCACTTTTGGGAGTGTCTACCCCACTTTTGAGAATTTTTGGGCCATGTAGGCATGGTCGTACCACCCTGAGATGACCACAGTTTATGGTCATCCCACTGAGGGACAACCACTAGTGGTCATCCCTAGATGGGATTACCATGGTCTTAGACTCCAAAAAAGTCAAAATTGGGATAAATGAGACCTAGAAACTATAATTTAACCCACCTATTCAACCATGCTAGTAATAGGGTGCATAACATTCATGACACAATATAGATTGGAGGACAAAAAAAGAAGATTCCTTCCCCCTCCAATGTATGGAAACCCTTTGGACAAATGGCAACACCTACCTCACATGGCCTCGCATGCCAATTTGACCATAAGCCCTCTTGGGCTGTAAAGTGGGTCAATTCCACCCAATTTCAGAGTGGAGTCTTTACAATATTCACAGCAAAGTGCTACCGATATTTATCCCCGCTCTTTTATCCTTTTTTCCTTGAGATCTCTACCTAGAAAAGGAGGTTTTCAAGTGATTAAAAAATGCACGTTCTATTTACAAAACCTATCCATTTGAGTGAATCATCTCCCTAAATTTATTGAAAATACTCTAAGAGTGTTTTAGACCAATTTCCAAAGGAATTACTGGAATAAAACCATTATATTTGGTGGTCATCCCACCCTAGGGTGGCCTCCAAATTGTGACAGTCCTAACCATCACACCCTGTGATGGACATAAATTAGAGTGAATTTTATTTAATATTTTTGCACAGATAGTTTCTAGACCATATTATATGCTCTCTCTTCAAATTTGGTGCAATTTGGAGTTTTATTGCCTTTGTTATCATGTTTTTGGGATTTGTAGGTCTAAATGCCACACCTTGGGATGGCGACAAATATAGGCACAATTTCATTATTATTTTCAATTATATTAGTCACAGAGAACATAATATGCCTAGATATAACTTTTGGTAGCATTTGGAGTATTTTTGAATAGTCTATTACACTTTTCCTTTTTAAATCTTATTAATGCATGCTCCTCCATGATTTCATCTTAATTCGCACATGATTGTAATCAATTTCAATTTCTTGTGTGTATATCTAGGTATCACAATACATAAGGAAGTAGCAAAAAGCTATTATAGCCATTGAACACTTTGATGTGCCATAAGGAGCCCGCTCACCTCAACTGTGAGTGCGAGGAAGATATTGGAAGCATGCCTTAGATTCTTGGAAGGATTTGATACTTTGATTTTTGTATTGCATGTATCAATTGAGAGCCCTCAAGGGGACACTTTGTAACCATTTATTTCAAATTTATATCAATATAAGGAGAACCACCCATTTCTTTCATATATGTATTATTTTATACTTGTTTGAAGTGCTGCTTTCGTAGTGCGTAGATTAAGTAGAACAATAGATGCATCTAATTTTCCCTTATTGGATGCACCGTTTTTATTTATTTATGGTGGTAATCATGGTGGGATCCTTGTCCTAGTTTATTCTACAATATTTTGACCTTGTTTCTATGCTTTAGAATGTTGCAGGTACTGGCCATTCTGGCCTTAAATGGCCTCTAATTCCCTAATTGGAACACCTAGGGATGGCCACATCAGCCATCCTAGATAGGGATGACCCCCAAATTTGTAACCGTCACATCCTAGGATGACCGCAAAACAAAGGGTTTTTTGTTCATATTTTTAGAAACAACGGGGTCTTAGGCTATAAATTTTGTGCCTAAACCTTCAATTTGCATTTTTACTATTCAAAATATCTTAGATTTTTTTTCCTGCTTCCCTTGTTTTCTTGAAAGGTAGAAAGGTAGATTTCATTTTTCTATAATTACAAAAACAACAAAAAAATAAGAAAAACAAAAAATAACTAAGTATAAATGTATTTGTATGGCTTGCTTGCTTGTAGATTATCTAAGGGGTAGGTTATCATTTAGGAAATGCATTTTATAGGTTCATTTTTATTTAACATTTTTGAAAGTGAAATGTCATTTTCATACATTTAGTGAAGATTCATTGAGTGATCCATGTTTTTACTTTCTTTAATCATAAAAGGAACCACACACACCATGTTCCATCTAAACATTAGTGAGTTGGATTTCATCACCAACCACTAATAGAGACCAACAATAATGGGTTTCATCTCCATACGTTGGCTCAAATCCTATGAACTCTTTTTTTGTCTAAGGTCAACTCCAAGACCCATCATAGTCCGTGGGATATAACATGTATTTCTCTTAGGAGAGGTATATCACTGACTGCGTGTGAACTGAGTGAGGACTAGTTGGACCTGTGCTCCTTGAATGGGTATGGGCTTCATCTCCATAATTTGGTGGTTTTATGTGACTGAAAATTCATTGTTGTTTATTGATATACGAGTATACAGGTGAAATCTATTTAATAAAATAATGTCATCCAACAATCTCAAAACACATGACATACGATATTCTTTGAAAACAACAAATCAAAACATAGAAAAAAATTTAGGTAATACACATAAATATTTAAAAGAGATAAACACTTGTCTTATTGCATGTTTCTATTCTTGTGTGTTGCATTCTTAAAATTTGTAAAGGAGATAATCTCCTAGGGATTGGTAGGGAATAGCAATGGTGTGCACCCACAACCAAGTCTATTCAAGGGAAGACACTATAAATAGTATACAAGGAGATACAAGTCGTCCCTTATTTAGCCCTAAGGACATGGTCATACCTCCTTGGTGGGCTCCTATTCACCCAAGTCCCATAATTACTAGTCAGGAACTTCACCTGCAAGGAATCCCTATACAGGATACCCTTATAGGTTTTGATCCTAATCTGGGAACATACTCCCAATATTTAGATGCTTCACATACCTTCTACAAATAATTAAAACCATGCAGTGAGGCACTACTAGATAAAGAAATACCATGCATTTGTGTGCCTGCTAGGTCTACCATGCCCACTTATGGGCAAGAGCAAGAGTACACACACTAGGTAGGACAAAATGATCAATATTCATTGTTAAACCATCCTAATAGGTTATAAAAACCTATGTACCATAATGAGTATGATACTCATCGCTCAGGTCAAGCAAACTTAGCCCTTCCCTTCCTCATCAATAAATGAAGGCATGAGGCCTAAGTACAAAGATCAATTGTCTAGGCCTGAACCTCAAGTGTATACGACTACCCTCGATCGAGGGAAACTCATGATTGATATTTCAAATAATCCTAAATGAGATAGGCCTTAGTGTGATACTACTAGGTCTCATAGACCCCACATGGTAGAATAGATCAAGTAGTCGTAATATATGATGAACACTAAGCATAATTAAAGTAACTTTGATGAGACAAAGAGCGCTTGGATCGCTTGCACCAATTAGAGAAAGAAAGGATTGAACAACAAACCAATGAGTTATTTCAAAAGACCTTACATGAGAGGGTTCCTACCCCAAGTACCCATAGACAAGAGGTCCATCAAAGGTAACCTAATTTCAATCAAGATAGGTCTCCTAGGCCTAATCCAATGTTGTCGCCATGACCTCCTAGGCCAAATAAAGACTTACCTCTCAGGCCAAAGCACCTTTCGTAGGTAGCTACCCCTCCCTATAGGCTAGCTCATGAGACACCTTATGGGGCCTACACAGAGCATGAACCAGAAGTAGAATATCTTGAAACACCTTATGAAGGTAGAGTGGGTGACATTCAACCACCCTACAATAATCTTGATGTTCCTCATCTTTCACCATAGGGTCAAAGAAAATAAGATAATATTAAATCCTCTAATGCATACAGGGGGTTGCTAGAATGCTTAGAATCATCAAAGAACAAGACCTCTAGTTTTAGGGCTCAAAAGCCCACTTTGCATCAGATTCGTAGTTAGATGCTTCACCTATCAGTACATTCCCCTCTCTATCTAGAACATTTAAATATGCCAAAGCTATATACATTTAAAGGAGAGGAATACATGTAGGATCATTTCACTAGACTTTTGAATCATTGCTTCTACATTCAAGAAAATGATGCTTTAATTTTGAGGACATTTTTGCTTACCCTCTCTGGCCCTCCCATAGAATGGTGAACTCGATTCTCGAAGTTTAATGTCTACAACTTTGAACAATTCGTAGATGCATTCCTGGAGTGCTTCACCTTCAATACCAAGTAGAAGGTGACTCTAGCTGACCTCATAGGGTTAAAATAGTTTGATGATGAGTCAATCACAAACTATGGTAATAGGTGGCGAGCGCTGCTTGCAAAGTTGCCATACTTGCTCCCCATATCTAAGCTGAATCAAATGTTTTCGAAGAGCTGCTTGAAGCCAATCTCCTTATTGCTGCAACTCCAATAGTATCTAACTTTTGAATATGCTCTAGCGTAAGATAGAATAATCAAATACATCAAAATTCAAGAAGGAGAAATTGTGAAGACCCGAAAGGAGAGGATTAAGAATACTAAGAACAATATGATGCAACCAAAGCCATCATTAGTCAATAAATTTGCCATTATTATTCTAGGGTTACACCTAGAAAATACAATAAAGATAATAAAAAAAATTAAGGATAAAACCAACAACATAACCCTAGGTGACAATTTACACCCATTGTTGAGTCTATGGACTCTTTATTTAAGCGGATCTATGTGGATAATGCAATTAATCTACCTGAGAGTTGACATGTCGATCCAAACACACCAAATCCCAAAGAATATTGTGAAAACCTATATTACAAATATCATAGGTAGAATGGGCATGATGTGTAGCTATGCTTTAGGTTTAAAAACCTAGTGCAGAACATTATCGATAGGAATGATATTCAATTTGATAACCCTATTACACCAAATAATCAACAAATGAGTGTTTTTAAAGACCCATTGCCTACCCATGAGGAACAGGTAAATCCAGTACCACAAGTGAATGAGTTCCACCAGGCACCCCCTAAATAAAGGTTCATCAACATGGTTAGCATTGTGAAAAGTAACAAGCATTACCCAAGTATAGTTGCACCACTTGTTATTTCAAAAAACATTCCTTAAAATGTCATAGTATTTGCCACCCCTTGTACAAAACCTCCCACCTCGAATGATGGTTATGATAAAGAGCAATATTTCTTAGAGCTTGAGAACAACATCGACTCGACTTTCCATCTATGAGCTTATTCAGTAATTGCCACCTCATCGAGAATCTCTAATGGAAATCCTCAAGTCGATCTAGTTACAGCCCCAGGAGTTTAACTCCTTTAATAATTTTGTGGGGCATTTTTGATAGTGCACAGAACCAGTTATCACCTTTCATGAGGATGAAATCAAACCCATACCAAATAACATGGTGGATCCTCCCTTGTACATCATCGTATGTATAAATGGAACACCCTATAAGAGAGTTCTGCTTGATACTGATTTCTCAAACAACATCATCACCACAACCACTCTCAAATATCTAGGTCTTTCGGCATCCCATATTGTTGCATCCACCCATACCCTATGAGCATTTAACAATGTTATATGCTCAAAAGTTGGAACCATAGTCTTGCCTATTCAGGTGGGACAAAAGACCATACCAACACTGTGCCACATCTTGGAGGGCGAAATGGCCTACAACATATTCTTGGGTAGACCCTAGATTAGTAATATGAAGTGTGTACCATCCATCGCTCACCATTGTCTAAAGTACACCTAAGAAGGGCAAGTACATACTGTCTAAAGACCTTGAGCCTTTTAAAAATTGCAACTTGGTGCAGCAAATCCCAGAGTCAACCTTGCCATCAACCCATCTATATTTTCAACCTAATACATCTAGCCAAGGTTTGAATCCTTCACCATCACCTTTAATTAATCCATAGACATCTTCTACCATACCATCCTCATCATCAAAACCCCTAGATATGCCTTCATAATCATCGAATCCTTCGTAAAGGAATATGTAAAAAGGCCTATTGATGAGATATCCCCAACCATATCCACCATCTCCACATAAGAAATTTCTAGTCCAAAATACGAGGAACCATCTTGTGAGATAAACATAAAATTAACTAAAGCCTCATTCCCGTCCCCCCTTTATCCACTTCCACATGTCACAGTCCATCTAGCTACCATTGGTTTAGGAGAATACCTGGTTAGGAACATCACAACAACTCATTCCATTGAAACAGTGCAAGACATGGATCAACCTCATCTTCCCATAGGCACCATTGTGCCCCTCAGGTTACCCTTGAATAAAAAAAATTGTATTGGCTCAACTATGGCATATAACCCTATCAACAACAAGAAGAGGATGAAGAGCCATTTTCTAAGGATATTAATTAGTGTTAGACCATCTTTGATAAGATAAAACAATATTTGGCTTCACCATTAGTATTGGCTCTGTCTAGACTAGAAGTGTCATTCTACCTATACATCTTAGCCACTAAGATTGCATTGGACATCATGCTAGCCCAAAAGAACAAATATCATAAAGAGCAGGCTACTTACTACCTTAGCCACACCTTGGTCAGTTATGAAATCAAATACGCATACATTGAGAATATATGCTTAGCAGTGGTTTTCACCACCAAAAATCTATGCCATTACATGCTCAATCATACAATGTATGTAGTATCTGAAGAGAATCCATTGTGATACATGATGAGTCGTACTTATCATAATAATAACATGGTGAAATGGATCACGTTTTTATGGAATTTGACCTTGAATTCATAAAACAAAAATCAATTAAAGGTCATTTCATTATCAATCAAATCGTAGAGGCCCCTCTCTAGGATGATCAGCCTCTTAACGTAGAGCTTCCCAATGATGAAGTCTTTCAAATATCAGAATCACTTGATTCTGAAGATCTTTAATAACAGGTCGAAATGAATCTATTTCTTGATGGCTTCAATTGTGAGCAAATGGGTGGCATGATAATCATGTTTTTCACACCTCAAGAGGCTCCAATACCCCTATATTTCAAACTCAATTTCCCATGCACCAACAAAAATGTTGAGTATGAAGCTCTATTCATAGGCCTTCAAATTGTAGTCACCATGAAAATAAACAATATTAACATTTTTGGTGATTCCTTGCTCATTTTGAACCAATTCAAAGTGATTTACCAATGCAAATATCCAGTCTTGCAATCCCACAAAGCCCTTATGGATAAAATTATGATAAAATTTTAATGGTATGATATCGAGGCACTTCCTCGATCATCTAACCATTTTGCAGATACAAGGACCTCCTTGGGGTCTTTAATCCCATTGAATGTTGCTGATGATATGACAACCATACAAGTCAAAATGTTGTCATAATCCATGATTGAGTGTGAGAACATTCAATCCATGCCAGAAGTCGACATGATTAAAATTGAATCTTTGCATGAATGGTTCTCACAAATTCACAATGACTTGAATCATGCTGCTTGGGGGACTTTATTCCTTGAAACCCATTTTGATAGAAACATAATTCTATACATACAAGTTCTCTCCCAATCAACATTTGCTTAGAAATAACTTCAAAGGTATTAGGTAATTCATGTGATTGAGGCTTCCTCAAATCAATATTAGTCTACTCAAATCAAAGATTACTTAAAGCTTTGTAGTATCCCTTATGGATTATCACATGTCGCAAAATGAAATTTATAAAAAAAAGTGGTAAAGTAGGTCTTGTTGGGAGATATTTTGTATCATCAAATCTATGAGGGTATCCTCCTTCATTGCTTAGAGCATCAAGAGTCGGTTTAGGTGATCGCCCAAGTACACGATGGTACATGTGGTGGCTATTTCAGTGGCATGGCCATCATAAATAACATTATCCACATGTGCTATTATTGACCAACCTTAGAGTGATATTGTTTTGCTTATGTTAATAAGTGCACCAAGTGTCAACACCATGATAAATTGACACACGCACCTTCTCAGGCCTTACAACTGATTCAATCAGTTTGGTCATTTTTGCAATGGGGGTTTGATTTAATTGGTAAAATATCACCCTCTTCCTCAGGACGTCACATGCTCATAATTATAGCCATTGAATATTTCACTAAATTGGTGGAAGCAATTTCCCTTACCACTACAATAGGACACCGCATCACGGAGTTCATATTGCATAATATTATTTGTTGTTTTGGTATTCCATCCAAGATAATTTCAGATAATGGGCAACCATGCAATAACAAATATGTGCATGCTTAACAACAAAGTATAATATTCAATACAACTTTTCTATACCCTATTATCTACAAGAAAATGGGCAAGTTGAGGCATAAAACAAAACAGTGATTGCCATTCTAAAGAAAAATATCAAAGAGAATCATAAAGATTGGTATATGCAATTACCTCTTGCTCTATGGGCCTACTACACTAGCATTTATACACCCACTAGGGTAAATCCACTTTCACTAGTGTATGGTGTTGAGGTAGTAATACCTCTAGATATGGAAATTACATCAATGTGAATATCCATGCAAGAGTTCATCAATCGTGACACCGCATGGTAGGCTCACCTAGATCAACTAATATTGCTTGATGAAAGATGTCTCAATGATCTTGAGAACCTACACATTTATCAAGAGCAGATTAAGAGAAC
The DNA here is from genome assembly GCA_028583015.1 of Wollemia nobilis. Classification (NCBI taxonomy): domain Eukaryota; kingdom Viridiplantae; phylum Streptophyta; class Pinopsida; order Araucariales; family Araucariaceae; genus Wollemia; species Wollemia nobilis. Next base: position 7,372,108 of record JAQPPZ010002499.1, read on the forward strand.
CTATAATATGAAAGTCCATCCTAGAGACTTTTAGGTTGGTGACCTTGTTCTGAAGAAAAACCAACAAAATTCTATCTTGTTGCCCCATCTACAGGATAAATTTACGATAAACTAGTTAGTTCCATTCATCATCACTAGTCATATTGGATCCATAACTTACCACTTAGCCTCCCTTCAAGGAATTAAAGAATCTAAATCCTTGAATATCCTTCATATGTGGCCTTTCGATGCTTAAAGCACCACGCACCCAAAATGCTCCAAAGGTGTCTACGAACCCTTTGGTCAATCCAAAACACCCCAAAGGTTTCTACGAACCCTTTGGTCAACCCAAAACACCGCAAAGGTACCTGTAAACCCTTTGGTCACCCAAAAAGGCCCAAAGGTACCCATAAACACTTTTTTTGATCCAAAAAGCCCTAAAGGTATCCATAAACCCTTTGGTCACTCAAAAATCCCCAAAGTTACCCATAAACCCTTTGATCACCCAAAAAGTCCCAAAGGTACCCATAAACCCTTTTGTCACCAAAAGGCCCCAAAGGTACCCATAAACCCTTTTGTCAACCCAAAAAGCTCCAAAGGTATCCATAAACCCTTTGGTCACCCAAAAATCCCCATAGGTATCTATAAACCCTTTGGTCAACCCAAAAATCCCCAAAGGTATCTATAAAACACTTTGGTCACCCAAAAAGACTCAAAGGTACCCATAAATACTTTGGTCACCAAAATACCCCAATGGCATCCCATAAGTCCACTGGTCACATGTATATACATATATATTAATCAAAACCCAAAAACATAATAAAAAAACATCAAAAATACAAAAACAATGTGTTTGCATCACATTGCATATCGTTGCATTATACAATCACTTGCATTAGACATATTCATCATTGCAATTTGTATTTTATAATTGACCATACATGTCTAGAACCAAGATTGTACCCTAGTCATCATTCAAAATCAATTTTGTTAAAGTCATCATTCACACCCATCCACATTACAACTTCATATCTATTTCCAACAATTCATATGTGTGTTTTTTTTCCCTTCACCTAGTCATTTTTTTAGGATATATTTAGGCTTTTTGGTCACTCAACCATCTCTAGTTTTATTTTCATATTTTGCATAAAGCTAGCCTTAATTTTAGAAGGTAGAGTCTTGCTTTGATTGTACCTTGTATACATCAAAATACCAACATTTTCACACTAATAAATCTAACTTTTGCACAAGGAAATATGAAACCTACAAAGTGATATAGGTTACCTTAATTGAAAATTTTACCTTGCTCATCCCCCTATGCGAATGGTTCAAAAATTCTTAGAATTGACGAAAGGAAAAGCTCCTCCCTATCCAATTCCCCAAAATAAATAGTGGTTTTCACCACTATTATTAAGCAAAATCCAAAAAAGCAAAAACAAAATGCCAAATAAACGGTAACTTTTGTCACTAAACAAATCCCTTGCTTAAAGAAAACAAAATACAAAATAAATGATGATTTTCATCACTAAGTATGACCAAGTATCCCAAATCAAATAAAAGAAAAGAAGGGAGTACTAAACTTAAATTCCTAAAATTCTCAACATTTGACAAACCATGAGATGATCCTCATTATTGGTTGGGTGGCATCAAGCCTACCTGGAAATGGTAGTATCCTTACACATGACTATATGTCTATCACATTAGCATCTTACTTTTATGCAAACCAATGTTTGCATGTATATGAGCTAGCTGTTGGTGGCCTATACTACTTAGTGGTCTAATCCAACTACACCTAGGATCATAATACTTATAGGGTGATATTCAGTACATATGGGTTGCATCAATCCTATTTGGCACTGGGGTAACTTTAAGTGTATCATAAAAATGAACTCACTTGCACACACAGGGGTATTGAGTATCTTGGTCATCCTAGAGGATTCATACCTTTTCAAATATTCTTGCATTATTAGTATATAATTTTTGACCAATCAACTAGAGTTTTTGAGTCTTATAAAAACCTCAAAGACATCTTGTAACATCTTACTATTAATTCAATTTCATATGATTTTATCACATGTTATCAATTTACATTTCAACAAATCCATCACATAGTCACATTACACAATGAATCAATGAATTTTATACATTCTATGGTGCTAACATAATGTGTTAACTAGTATCCACATTCCATCATATAGATCAAGAATTCATCTATTTTATTCTACAAATACACATATCCATATCATAAAACACATCATATTACACTACATGCATCGATCTAAGCATTTGTAAAAGCAATAATATTACACTACATGCATCCATAAAAGCATCAATAAAGCAACCATAAGCATTGCATACATCCAATAAAGCAATAAGGCAACAAATGATGACAATAATAACAAATCATATATATATGTGTGTGTGTGTGTGTGTGTGTGTGTGTGTGTGTGTGTGTGTGTGTGTCGAGTAAAATATACATCATCATCCAAAAATTACTCGTAGGATACAATAAAGTGGGTACTTCGACCTCACACCCCCAAAATCCAAAAAAAGCCATAGATTACCAAAGGCCATGGTCATGCAAGACCGGCACCATGACTCTCACCCCCAACCTTGAACATCATCCATCAAGAACTCCTAGATCTAGTAAGTGCCACTCTTCCTACTCTGCTGGGACCCACTAGCAAAAGGATGAGCTAGTAAGTGCCTTCTAAGGTACACTACCTCAACCTCCATATCTTGGGCATACAATAGCGCCTATCGATGATGAGCCTAGAAGTCCCCCAATAAGGCTTAGAGTTGTGTCACCTCATCCTATAATATGGCTATCTCACTACTATTATATACCCTTGGCTTGAGCTCCTTGAGGTAACCTACAATTGAAGCATAACTATCTTTACCATCTTTCTTTGCAAACCTGGTCTCATGTCCCTCAATCATCCATGCTTGCATGTCGATATTTTTCTATGCACTATATACCTATGCCTATAGGAGAACCCTCTCCGTTGTGTACTCCCTCTGATCATGCCTCCCTTTGATCAAATCACCATGTAACTCAACAATGGTGGCATCTCATGCTACCAATTGTACCTACAATCCCTGTTCCTTCCAATAATCCTCCTCATAGTCCACCTACTGGTCCTCCACATACATGTGGTCCATCCAATCATCATCTATCTGGTGATGCATATGTTGCTCCCCTAATTTTACCTCCTCTTTAGATCACTCTCCCAATCTTGGCTCCTCCTTAGATGGAGCCTCATTTGGAGACTCTTTGTGAGCCTCCTCTATCCCTGTAGCCATGTCACCCCCTAGTGTTCCATCCCCATTCCACTAACACATCACCCACCAGGCATCATACTCTGTTGTGGTCCAAGTGTGTTATTCTCCTTGGTAATCACCTCCATATTATCTGCCTCCTCCCCAATGGCCTCCAATATAGGTCAATACAATGTCCTCTCATCGCCATAGCATCGATAGATAAATGGCTCATTAGGTAACCTCTTGTACAACCCAAAATATCATAGCACCTAAGTATAGGGGAAGTAATCTCGCTCGATCCCATGTCAACCAACTAGCCACCTCCCTTGATGTACCCACCGTAGTTCTGCCTTAGGCTCACACAATACTAGATAGTCTTTGTATGGTATGCATATAATGGCATTTACCCTGAGTCATGCAAATGAATATACATAGTACTCAACCAAACCTACCTCGGGATGGCCCTGACCCCTATCATAATCCTACTACCATACGATCCCATATCCTATATCCCTATTCGTGAACTATTCTCACGTCGTCCAAGGTAGCCCACATGGTTGATCCACAGTAATATGCTACCATACCCTTACCTATAATAAAAATTTGTAGCCTAGCCCCTTCCATATATGATAGTGGATCTCATACAACTCATCATAGAGCTATACCAATAAGCTAGTATCCCATGTGATCACCAAGGGTCTCTGGGTGGTGCACTCCACTAGTGAAAACACTAACTCCAACATGTTACATGGGAACCTGGATCCTAATGAATCTGGAAGTAGCATGTTAGATATCAATATCATCAGAAAGGCATGCCTCACATGCAATACCACTACATCATACCATAATTCCACTAGCATGCCTCTGCTAGGTAAATCTCCCAATGTCTTAGGTCAGTCACATGCGAAGTATCTCTCCAAAACTATATATTTAAGATCTTGATTAGTGGATACAATTAGTCACTTCTCTATCATAACATGTAAAATTTGGTAGACATCCTCTAAGGTCACTATCATATCCCTAGTAGGAAATTTGAAGGTGTTAGTGTGTGGGTCCCATAGATCTATCAATGCAGTTAGATAGGCTCTATCGTCCATCACTGGCTCTAGTCGTGTCACTTGCTTGAGCCCAATGGATTCAATCCATTAATAGTCCTCCTATTTTAGTAGGCCATGAGTGGTCCTAAAGAGGGTTGAAAATTGATACCTACTATTAACCACCTGGAAAGAGCAAGCAAGTTTAAAAACAAAACCAAAACAAAGTAAAAAATAAGCAAAAACTCACTCAAAAACATCAAAAAAGGCCCTTTGTTTAGGACAAATCATGGCCATACCAATAGGTATGGCCCCAAAATTATTGTCCATCACACCCAGGGATGACCTCAAAAAATCTAAGGTTGGTCGTCCCTCCTAGGGATGGCCCACAAAATGGGCCAAAATTGGCCTTCCCGACCACCAAACTGAGTCAAACATTTCCTTAAAAAGGAAAAATAAAGCAAAAAAAATGCAAAAAAATAAAAAATAAAGCATAAATTATTGCCAAATACCACTACCAAGGTTCATTTGTCAAACTATAGGGTAATTTGTGAGCAAAATCTAAAATAATTACATTTTATGGTTCAATAAGGTATAGGAGAAAATGCAGTCCTTACCCATATTGCATCGGTTCCACTGGTCATCGAATATACAACCTAGATCATGGTGACTGTGAGATAATATTGATAGTGCTTTGCTTCAAAAAAATACTCTCCTACTCCTCACCTCTCAAACAACAAAATTAAAAATGCATAAATGAGCCCAAATTCCAAATTTTGAGCTTAAATAACCCTCCAAGAGGCATGGTCGTCCCTGGGTGGTATGGTTGTAAAACTAGCTGAACATCCCATATTAGGATGGAAATAAACTATGCAGCTATCCCACCTTGGTATTACCACCAAAAAACCACCTCAAAACAACCCAAAAATGTAGCAAAAATGGTCCAAAACCCACCAAAATAGGTCAATTTTGGTCAAAATTCACTCTAGATCAAGATGAACTCCAATTTCTCATGGATGAATGGAAAATTATATACTTAAATCTCTAAGAAGGCACTTTGGCTAGACCACCCCACATGAATGATGTATTCAATTCCTTTCTTCGATGAAACCTTAACAAAATCATCAAAATCCTCAAAAAAATGCTCAATTTCACAATGGGCAAAACTGAAGGGAACCCTGTCCAAGGCATATGAGTCAAGAGACTCGTCACTTTTATCATTGGTCATTCCCTCATTGACTCATAACTAGAGGGGGTAGTCGTACTTGACAAATTCATAATCAAAATCAATAATCAAACACTCAATCATGCAAATTGTGTTCGTCCAATGAATCATTGACAAAGACAATCATGCCCCTACTTGGGGTAGTAAAAAAATAAAAAATTCAATTAAAAAAATTCAATTAAAAAAATTCTTGTAATTATAGAACCATGAAGGAACATAGGCCCCACCTTCCTTATGGTTGAAAAATGTCCAAGATCAAGTATACCGAGCATGAAATGTTGTACTTGAATCAAGTTCCTTAGCTCATCAGAAGTAAGGATTCAAGAACGCATGCTCTTTCCATGATTGGGGTATATAAATTTGGTTAGGTTACTAAATAACCTTAATAATTTGACAATTTAGTTATTTATTTTTTATCAGTGTTGTGTTGCACACAATGCATCCCAAGAATAGGTATTTGTAGACACTAAAATCGTGTCAATCCAATTAGATGACCAAGGCATTGCCTAATTGACACCATATGGCCCAATTAGGTGATACTCATAGGTTACATAGTGGTACTAACCATGTTTTGGAGGTTCTACCCCACTTTTGAGAATTTTTGGGCCATGTAGGCATTGTCATTCCACCCTGGGATGACCATAGTTCATGGTCATCCCACCCAAGAATGGCCACTTGTGGCCATCCTTGGGTGGGACAGCCATGGTACTTGACTTCCAAAAAGTCAAAATTGGGAAAAATGGCACCCATAAATTACGATTTAAACCTCCTATTCAAGCATGCTAGTGAGAGGATACATAAATCTCATGACACATTGCATATTGGAGGTGAAAAAATGAGATTCCTTCCCCCTCCAATGCATGGCGACCCTTTGGACAAATGAAAACACCTACTTTGCATGGCCTCGCATGCCTATAAAGTGGGTCAATTCCACCCAATTTTGGAGAGGAGTCTTTTCAACGTTTGCAACGAAGTTCTAGCAAGATTTATCCCTAGCCTTTTGTGCTTTTCCCCTTGAGATATTTACCTAGTGAAGGAGGTTTTCAAGTGATTACAAAATGCACAATATATTTACAAAACCTATCTATTTGAGTGAATCCTATCCCTAAATTTATCGAAAATACCCCTGAGAGTGTTTTGGACCAATTCCTAGAGGAATTAGTGGTAGAAAACCATCATATTTGGTGGCCATCCCACCCTAGGGTGGCCCCAAAATTGTGACAGTCCTAACCGTCACACTTTGTGATGGGCAAAAATTGGAGTTTAATTTCTTTACTATTTTTTCATAGATAGTTTCTAGACCATATTATATGCTCTCTATTCAAATTTGGCATAATTTGGAGTTGTATTGCCTCTGTTATCATGTTTTTGGAAGTTGCAAGTCTGAATGCCACACCCCAAGACGACCACAAATCTAGGCACATTTTCCTTAATATTTTCAATTATATCAGTCATAGAGCACATAATATGTCCAGATCTCACTTTTGGTAGCATTTAGAGCAAATTTTGAATAGTCTATTACACTTTTCCTCTTTCAATCTTATTGATGCATGCACCTCCACGGTTTCATCTTAATCCGCACATGCTTTTAATCAATTGTAGTTTCTTTTCTGTAGATCTAGGTATCACAACTCATAAGGAAGGAGCAACAAGATATCATAGCCATAGAACACTTTTTAGTGGTATCAAGAGCCTTCTCACCTCAATTGTGAGTGCAAGGAAGACATTGGAAGTGCACCTTGGATTCTTCGAAGGATTTGATCCTTTGATTTTTGTATTGAGTGTATCAATTGAGAGACCTCAAGGGAATAATTTGTAGCTACTTATTTGAAATTTATATCAATATAAGGAGAACCACCCATTTCTTTCATATATGTGTCATTTTATGCTTGTTTGAAGTGTCACTTTCGTATAGCTTATATCAAGTAGAACAATAGATGCATTTCATTTTCGCTTGCTAGGTGTGCCATTTTTCCACTCTACACATTCAAGAAATATTTCAGATAGAAGATCATCACAACTTCCATAGAAAAAGAAGCACCATAGCTTCTAAGAGATAGGGAAGCATCATATTTTCTAGGAGATAGACAAAAAATAATCTCAACTTCCAAAGATACAAATATTTAAGCTTCTAAGGATAGAGGAGTAATTAAGTTTTTAGAGAAGAAGAAGCAATACAAAGATTCTATAAAATAGAGTTTAATAGAAGTATAGAGAAGAGAATAAGAAGGAAGCATTATAAGCTTTCTAAGATAAGGAAATATTGAAGAACTAGGTTGACTAAAAATATCAATTTAGTCTTGGCCTTGGAGCAATATTTCTTTAGAGGATAATATTCAATACAATAATGAAGTAATACAAAGTAATAAGCCATCCTACAAAGATCAATATTGAGAGGTAACATGAGCAAGAATATTACAATTAGAGTACACAATAGTATAGCTACTTACATCAAAATACTATATAGATTCAAGTTATCAAATGACACTAGACATAGAACAAAAATGCTCATAAGGCACTAGATACAAAACAACAAGTGCTGATAAGGCACTAGATATAGAAAAATAAGTGCTTATAAGGCACTAGAGGAAGCACTTATATAAGGTGCTAAAGGAAGCACTCATAAGGTGCTAAAGGAAAAACTCATAATATGCTAGAGGAAAAATTGATAAGGTGCTAGAGAAGAATTGCAAGCACTCATAGAGTGCTAGAAGAAAGAATGATAAATCATCAGAGAATGAAGATCTATGATGACTAGCCATTAGAGAATTAAGCTCTAAGAGGAAAATCTATAAGAAAACAAATCTCTAGGATGACAAGCCATCAGATAATGAGGCTCCAAGAAGATATGTCACAAGAGAACAAGCCTCCTAAGAATGTGTTGCCAAAGGGTAAGCAATAAAAAAGCAAGCTACCAAGAGAATGAATCATCAGATCAAGGTAAATCTATCAATGATCAAACCACCATAAGATGGGCCCAGAGGAAAATTTGCTAGGAGAACGAGCCATCATAGAAAGGGTGAGCTTTCAAAGATCGAGCTGGAAGAGAATGTGTCATCAAAGGATAATCCATAAGAGGACAAGTAATCTAAATTTTAGCTACAAGGAGACGTCTGTGGTCACAAACGTAATAATGGATTGAAGCCACTAGCAAAAAAGCCTTTTCTCATCTCATAGAAGTAGTACATGAACCAAGTAGCATCTAAAAATAGAGTTGGAATGCAATAATCTATTAGGTAGGAAAACCAAGCATTAAGGAATGTTGGAGATATAAAATTTTCTAACTATAACCTGACATTGCATTAAGAGCAATAATAAGCATTGCATTGAAATCTACGATGAACAATGATAATTTTGTTGATTCAATACTAGGTAAGTATAAATGTTACATATGGCGTATAACATTAATTTTGGAGGGAAATAAATAAATTTGAAAATGCTCTAAAATGGAGTTATAAGGTTCATGCACATTAATCTTTTTTAAAGGTTATTTTTATTTGAATTTATATTTTTTAAGATATGGAGTAATAAGGTTTACTACATAGGTTTATTTTTATGAGGTTTGAAAGAGAATATATGTATATAATTTATAATTTTCAAATTCTTAAATACTTAAAAAAAACATCAAACCTTTTAATATTCAAATATATATATATTTGAATATTAAAAGGTTTGATGTTTTTTTTTGAGATTTGAAGATTTATTTTTGGTTTAATGTTATTTAAAGCTATTTGAAGTCATGTGAAAATTTTAAAATTTTTGAAATTAGAAATTGTGCAAATTTAATGTGTTAGGAAGTCAATAGGATTTCTAGATCAAAGGTCAGAAATTTTAAAATTTTAATATTTATTATTTGAGTTATTTATTAAATTTGGGAGATATAAGGTTTACTACTTTAAAGGAATTAAATCATAAAATTTATTGGTTTAATTGTATCTCATGGAATATATTATTATAAAAATATTAACTGAAGTTAGTGTAGAAATGGTAAACAAGTTAAAATTTTATTCTCAAAAATTGATAGGTGATTTTTATGGGAATAAGAAAATATTAGTTGGTTTAAATGACAAACAATATTTATTTCTCAAGGATGCAGGAGATGATAAGTTCACAACACTTCTAATTTACCTTCATGAAAAATATTTTAGAACATGGTAGAATTCACGAAACACCATTATATTTTCCTTAGAAGAATTCTTGATGATGTATTTATCATTAATTACCTTAGAGATATATCAAGAAAAAGGTCAAGAGAAGAAAGATGACAATGATGACTCATATAATTTGAATGAATCCTATGTAAGCTTTAATGAGGAATCATTGAAATCCATAATGTATTATTGTGATGATTTACGAAACCAATATTTATAAATCATAACATCAAGTACATCACAACTAAATATGAAGAAAATAAAATTAAATATGAAGAATAGAGGAAAACACAAAAGCAAAGAGAATAGAAGACATAAATCAAAAGCCAAAGAAATATCGTATACTAAAGATTCATATAATGATCTAAGAAAATTAGATTGAAGCAAAAAGTTGAATATAGAGCTCAAGTAGAGGTTCATGAACAATGCAAGATCACATGAAGAGAGTTGATTGAATATTGAATATGAAGATAGATATTGAAGACTAAAGTATTCAATAACCAAATAATGTAATATAGGGGGTTTTTAGGAATATTACATTATTTGGTGCATGCAAATTTACCCCCATGGTTCCTCTATGGTATAAATCTAAATATGTAATAGATTAGGGTTGATTCTATAGTTTAAACTAATTTACATTTCATGTAAGTTTTATGTAAAGAGTCTAATGTGTAGGATATGCACAAGTTTCATGTAAGATAGCAATGTGTAATAAATGCACAAGTTTCATGTAAGTTAGAGTGCATGTGTGTATTGAGAGAAAGTGCACAAGTTTCATGTGTGTAAGTGTGTAAATACGTAATGTGAGGATTTACACAAGTGTATTCTATTAGGGGTGCATGTAGGAGAGTAATATTCATGTAGAAGTGTGCAAGTGTCATAGATTCAAGTATGCATGTAAGAAGAGAGTGAAGAGTCTAGTATGCAAGTGGTACTATTATAAGCTAAATGTCATGGAAGTTGTCATATGGATAGAAATAGTCAATAACATGAAAAGTCATCTTCTATTTCTATAATATGTAGACAAAACTCCATACAATGTAACACGAGAAAATACAAATAAGGAAGAATGAAATAAGAAAGCTTCTATAAAATTTTTGAGCAATGAATAAAGTAAGTTTTCTTCATGCTTGTTCATGAATGATTTTGGCTATTTTATATTCATATTTTATATTAGAAGTGAATGTTATTTCATTATTATATTGGCCTAGATATACATTTAATTACTCATGTGTATTATTCTACTCTGACCTTTGATATTATTGCTTCTTTATATTGGTAACTATGATATTATGTGGTATTAAGGGTTAAAATACAACTATCAAATTTTAGTAAGAGAAAAGGATGAGTGGAAGACTACATTAAAGACCAAAGAGGGATTGTATGAATGACTAGACTAGTTATGCCATTTGGGTTGATATATGTATCTAGTAATTTTGTGGTTAATGAATGAGGTTTTGAAGCATTTTTTGCATAAAATTGTTTTGGTTTAATTGCCTAGAATTTTTGGTGTTTAGCAAGACAAAGGAAGAGCACCTAATGCCCCTAAGAATAGTTTTGCAAAAATTTGTGGAACAATTATTGATCAATTTGAAGAAATATAGTTTTATGAAGAAGGAGTTGTTATACTTAGGTTTTGTTATATCCAATTATTGTTTGTGGATGGATACAACAAATTTGAATGCCATTGTGGAGTGGCCATTTCTAAGAAGTATGTTTCAAGCCAAAATATTACATGGTTTGGAAAGTTTTTATAGAAGGTTCATTAGGAATTTTTGTGGAATTTATACTTCAATCATGAAATGATGAATGGAGGTAGACATGAATTCAAATTGAGAGACACAATAGAAATAATATTTCAAATATTAAAGGATAAAGTCACAGGGTAACCTATTTTTGTATTGTTAGAATTGAACATAGTTTTCTAAGTAGATTAAGACACCAGTGGAACAACCATTGGAGGTGTTTTGATCCAAGAAGATAGGCCTATTTTATATTTCAATGAAAAGTTGAATGATTCAAAGAAGAAATATTTTTTTTATGATTGGAAAATCTATGCCATCATGCAAGCACTAAAAAATTGAAGATATTATATTTTACCAAAATAATTTGTGTTGTTTACAGATCATCATGCTTTACAATTCCTTAATAGTTAGGTAAATTTGAACCAAAGACATGAAATATGTGGAGTATACTCAAAGTTACACATTTATTTTGAAACATAGAATTAGACATTAAAATTGGGTAGTTAATGACTTGAGTCAAAGAAATTTGTTTATGAGTTCAATTAATATTTAAGAGGTAGGTTTTATGCTATGAAAGAACTTTATGTTGATGATTTGTACTTCAAGGATGTTTGGGTAGCTTCTAATGACTCTACTACAAGAGATAAAATATTGTGGCTAGATTATTTTATCTAAGAGGGATTAATGTTCAAGGGACAACAATTGTGTATACCATGAACTTCAATGAGGGACAACTTGATAAAATAAAAATATAGTGGTGGACTAGCTAGATATTTTGAAATAGATAAAACTTTGAAACATATTTATGGAAGCTATTATTTGCTAAGGGTAAGCACAAATGTGAAAATATTTATGTAGATATATCAAATTATTCAACATACTAAATAAAAGAGCTAGAACATTAGGTTATATAAACAATTACTGCTATAAAAGGTCATGGGAGTATATCACTATGGAATTTGTCCTTGGAGTCTATTGATCATAAAAGGAAATGATTCAATTTTTGTTTTTTTTGATATATTTTTGGATGACACACTTCATACCTTTTAGAAAAATGAATGATGTTACTCATATTGTTGATTTTCTCTTTTGAGAAGTTATGAGACTACATGGTTTGCCAAAAAGCATTGTGTTGTATAGATATGGAAAGTTTTTAGGTCAATTTTGGTGTACCTTGAGGAAAATTTTGGGTAGAAAATTAAGCTTTAGTTTAGATTAACACCCACAAATGAATGGATAAATTGAAGTTATGAATATAAGACTTGGGAATTTGATATGATGTCTATTTGGAAATAATCTCAAGTTATGGGATACCATATTGATACAGGTAGAATTTTCATATAATATTTTAGTTAATAGGAGTACATCTAAAAGCCCATTCTAAATTGTATATGGGATTTTTACAAGATGAGTGGATGAACTATGAAGTATAGAAGATTTTTAGAGGCCAAGTGGAATATAAAAATACTTTTATATGGGATTTATACAAGAAGAGTGGATGAAATACAAAGTATAGAAAATTTGGAGAGGCCAACTGGAATAGCAAAAGACTTTGTTGATTACATATAGGATTTACATCAAGAGGTAAAAATTGAGTTGGAGAAGAAAGCTATAAACTACAAACAACATGTTGATCACAGGAAAAGGGTATTAGAATTTTAGGTTGGAGATTTGGTTTTGGCACATTTGCAAAAATAAATATTCCTAAAAGACACTTATAACAAACTAAATTGGAAGAAGATCAAACCTTGTAAGCTTTTGAAGAATTTTGCAATCAATGCCTAAAAAATTGAACTCCTAGAAGGGATATACATATCACTATTTTTTAATGTGGTCGATCTATATCCATATTATATCAACTCCATAAGTAATAATAAGAACTTCACCATTTTCATACAAAATAATGGATTAGCATAATTCTCAAAAAATGAATGGGATGGAATAGAGTTAGTGATAGATTCTAGAGGTGACAAAGGAACAAGAGGTAAAATATATTATGAGTATTTAGTCAAGTGGAAATATCAAGTAGTGGATACAATGGCATGGATGAATGCTTTTAATATTTCTAATCATGGCATCTCAGTTATAGTTTTAAAAATAATCATGAGCTCTTCTCATGACACATTTTTTCTTACTTGATGAGTATGATGTGGTAGCATTCACCAGGTAAAATAAAATGGTTGGGAAAACCATATGGGATAATAACACAAGCTTAAATAAGAATGGAAAACACTAAAGGAACAACCTAGATAACATGGACAAGAAAGAAGAAAAAGAAAAATATAAGAGGAAAAAGAGTAAAAGGGATAAATTCAAAGGGGAGTCATATATGGTTAGCACTTAGAAATTAAAATAGAGTTATTTGTATTTTTTCCTAGAGCAATTGAAATTAGTTCTCTATTGTAACCATAGTACATACATACATATGGATAATATAATTATGTTATAATTTAAAAACTATCCTAAGTTTTATGAAAAATTCTTTAAGTTATTAGAATCTTGTATTGCAGGTATATCCGCGTGTAGGATTGCAGGTTTTAAACATAGTTGCAAGAGAAATAAAGTAAGAGAGGTGAGGTTTTGGATGGAATATTGGATGTCAAACGATGAACATAAAGGGATAGTGTTGATAAATTAAGTGGTGAATGTGTGATTAACATTCACCACAAAGACTAAAGCACCACTCAAGAAGAATTTATGTAAGCAGAGTCTTATTGAAAAAGAGAAAAATAGATGTCATTCAAAACAAAGGTGTACAAAGTTAATTTAGGAAATATTTATTGGTCAAAGTATTTTTCTTACACTTGGGTGTTGGATCACTTTGATATACAATTAGGCTATCATACAGTAAATACACCATGTAATTAAAGGTGCTATACAAACCATACAATGAAGGTGTCATATGAGCAGAAGTGTCATATGAGTGTAAGTCTCATACAAATGGAAGCAGGATTATGCATAGTGGATATTTATTGCCAAATTGGCTAAAATTAGGATTTATGAAATTTGGAATTGGCTACTATTTGGGACCCTTGACCACGGCCCATTAGCCAAAAAATTTTGGGTGTAAATTTTTTTTTGGGTTGATTCACCTAATTTTATAATAATTTTACCATTTTAAGTTTAAATTTCCAACATTGCTCCTAATAATAGTTAACCTTCTACATGTGTTTGGTTACTATTCACCTGGATTTCAAAATTGATTTGACATATTTTTATAAATACATTTTGGGGCCAATCACTTATGCATAACCATAAATGGAAGTGTCACAAAAGTGTGTGCATTATACAAGTGGAAGTGTCATACAAGTGGAAGTGTTGTATAAGTGGAATTGTTCTACAAGTGGAAGTTTTGTTCAAGTGGAATTTGCATCATCTTGTGGAAGTGTTATCTTAAAGGAGAATAAATTGTACATGTGATTAGCATACAACTATGCAATTGAATGGGAGTTTGTTGGTTGCTTGGAAGGATCATATTTCACTAGACTCCATTTTATTATCTACATCATTATTTTTATTTTTTATTTCATTAATAGTTAGATTTAGATTAGTATCAGCATTTTACATTCTTATGTTACATGATAATGTTCTAACATTTGATTTTTCATCTGATTATAGAGACAAATTAGGTTTGTTAAGAGCTCAAATATATTACATAGAGTCATCTTGGGTGGTATTCTAGATTTTCATGACTTGCTCCTAGCTTCATCATAGTTGAATGGCCCATTAGAGCAACCAACCAACCTATATAGCTAGGTCCATAAACTTAATAACATTTAACATAGGCACCAAGAGGATACCATACAACATGGTAGATCTATGAGAGAGAAAAAACTATAATTGAAGCAAGAGGTCCAAGGAGTAAAGGATCAATATAAAGATAGAGAGTGAGGCTTACAATATTAGTTTACATAGGCATAACTAGATTTAATATGGGTGCAAGGAGAGCTAGCAGCATCGATGATCTGCATGTCACATCAATCCTACTTAGTCATATCTCTTATGGATACCCAATATTTAGTTAAGGGTATGTAGAGGCTATTTGTTTCACCATAGACCCTAAATTTTATTATATCATAGAGATTTATTTTTGCAACCACCATGGCATCTAGATTTATGTACCATAGAATATATATATATATATATATATATATATATATATATATATATATATATATATATATATATATATATATATATATATATATATAAGATCCATTCCATTTACACTTGCATGTATAATTTTTCTTTTTAGCATTTGAGATTCATAACTCTTGTAATATTTTACATGACACATTATTGATAGGATGCATGTAATGTGTCATATAAAACTTTGCATTGCATCCAAGATGGGAAACAACAAATATATGTCTAAATATACAAATAAAAATAAGGGAGCTAAAATGAAATCACCAATAAGAGATATAGGTGATTTGTATCTTGATACAAAACATATGTCTAGAATATATTTCCAAGCATAACATTTCAAACAATATATGTATGCCACTACAGGAGATAGAAAAAACACTACAATACATTATTGACATGATGTATCAAACAATCCATGCCCAACACTATAGGTGGAATAAGAAATTGCATTTACTATCCAATAAGTATGATGTGTTAAACAAGATATATTTGCATCTAAAATAAGGGAGGATCAAAGTGATACAACCAACATAGAATATAAGTGTTTTGTACCTCAACCCAATAACACCCTATAATATTTAACAAACCTGATGTCTTAACCAAGATACAATCACTGCTATAGGGAATACCAATGTATTAATGTATCTAATCAACATGAAGTATTACACAAGATATACCAACCATTGCAGCAACAAAATATAACCCAAAGATAGTATCTAGTAAGGATTATGTATCAAACAAGGTATTCTCACTACTATTACAAAAAAAGGTAATCGTAATATACTATTCGATACATGTGATGTCTCAAACAAGGTAGGTCCACCACTACTATGAGATGAACTAGAGTATGCAACCAACATAGATATGCATAGGTGATCTATCTCTCGATCTACTTTAAATCTTGTCATATTTGTAAGCACAATATGTCAAACAAAACATGTCCACCATGATAGAGGGAGAAAAAATAAAAAGAAAAATAAAACATACAAAAAATATATGCATTACAACATGACTAAGTAAGGATTCCCTATAAAAATAGAACCCACACCAACCTATTACAATAGTCTATAAAATATGAATTATAGTATCTAGCAAAGGGTGTTGTGTCAAACAAGGTATGCTTTCCACTATAGTGAGGGACAATAGGGATTGATTGATTGAATTTTAATTTTATTTTTGACCTTTTTTAGTGTTCTTAAAAATTAAATAATGTTTCCTCGGTGTTCATATCATATACTATATGGGAACTAAGGCAATTAGTTTATAGAACTTAAAGTAGGGTATTGACAAAAAAGGCAAAAGAAAACAAGGAATACCTTGAATACATCATGATGCCGCTTACTAGCAAGACTGACATCATGAAATAAGACATTAAACAAAGTAAAAATAAATTCTACATCAAAGTGAAAAAGGATAATAAATGCTATGCAACTTAAAAACATAAAATAAATCAAGAAAACAGAAGAAGTAAAGATCAGATAATAACATTCGCTTATGTAGAGGAGTTGGAGAGCAAGTGGGTAGTTAAAACTCTCCAGCTGAAATAGAGAGGCTCAGATTCTAATATCTCCCCTCATATGTTGCATATATGCTATGTAAATTTTATATCGTGACCACATAATAATATTTATCCCTTAAAAAAAAGATCAAATATTAACAAAATTAGCACTTGTCAAATTAATATTGCTAATAAATAAAGGTCAACACTTTAAGTAGTGTTCGTGGTCAACCAAAGGAAAATCATTACAAAATATATGACATGCTAATAGTTAATAATGTACAGGATAGACATAGACATAAATTCATAAAGCAAACAAGCATAATAAAAAAGTGTAGAGAGAGGCAATAAATTCAACAAGTATACCTAGAAGCACAAACATTATACAAGCAAGACAAAAGGGCTATGCATAGAAGCATTTGACATGCATGGAATTGATGGGTTTCTCAAAATTTAATTCATTTATTGTTTAATTTCCCTATATCCATACAACTCTTTTATTTTAAAAGGGCTAAAGTCATTTTTGAATAAACTTGTCTTTACACTTTTTATGCATATTATTGAACTTCAGGACCAAGTACGCAATACTAAAATCAAAAGGATGAGCCTTATTATTATACCATTTGGTAGAATACATATTGTAAGCTCTATTATGCTCAAGAGCATGAAGGTGCCTCTCATCAAGAGTTGTGATTTTGACAAGATAGAATTCCCAATACTCTTGATGAAAGTAATCATGACTCTACAAATTATTTAAATAAATATGCAAGGAAGGTAACACAATCTCAATTGGAAAAATAAATTTAGTACCATTGACCAAAGATAAATGGGTTACCCCTATGGATGTTTGAATACTAGTGATATACACCCAAAATATAGGATATAAATTTGATTGCCAATATTAGATATTTTAACTATATTTTTTAAAATATTAACCAAAATGTTATTGTTAGACATAGATTGACCATTCTTTTGTGGATAATAAGGTATGAAAAAGGATGGTAAATATTAATTTCTAAAGTCAATTCTCATATCCCTTTGTTTTTAAAAAGTGTACCATAATTTGAAATAATAGTAGAATTAACACAAACATTACACAATATGATTGAAGATAAATTTAGACATCTTAAGAGTTGTTTGATTAGTAAGAGGTATAGCCTCCACCCAATTTTTGAAATAATCTATGGCTATAATGATGAAATTATCCATGAGAGGACACATGCGATATAGGTCCTACTAGGTTATGATCCTAAGTGGAAAATTTTCAATGAGACTAAATTGCTTGAAGAACATGGTAAGGGTATGAATTTCATTTTTTATGAAATCAACGTATATTACATAACTTAACATAATTGTTGGTATAAAATTCCATTTTAGGCCAAATTTTAAGCCATTCTCAAGAGTTTGCAAGTCATGGAATAGCCACTAAATTATCCACTATAATATCTATTATGGATTCCAAAGAGGGCTTTATGAACTTTGTCCTTTGTAAGGCATCATAGGAGAACACCATTAATATTCCTATAATATAATACTCCACTATGAAGCACATAACAAAATGATCAACTATGAATGTAAGACCATTTTTTAGCATTGGTGGGTATGTTTGATTATCAAGGAAACACAAAATATCACTCTACCAAGGATAATTTAAAAAAACTTGAAAATCAATAGTATTAAAATCAATAGTATGCACATACATGAAGCCTTTGGTGAAATAATAAGAGGTTTTCATGAATATTTACCCTAGACTTTATTTCAATGATGTTTTCAGGTGGTATGAATTTTCTAATTGAAATGGCTAGAGAGATAGCCTCTACATTTTGCCCCCTTAGGGAATACCTAATGGAAAAGCACTTAAAAACATCAATTATAGTTTAGAAACTTTATGCCAAGGGATCATATATGGTTATTTTATAGCATACTCACTAGATGTTTAATATACCATAATTTGAAAATCCCCTAACACTTTGATGTGTTGAACATTCATGAGATTATTTGTCACAAGCCCTAGAATTAAATCCTACTATTATATAATATTATTGGCAACTCCAAAAAAATAAATATAAATGCCATAGGTGTAGTTAGACCAATTGGAGACTCGAAAAAGTACCAGCTCCTGCCCCAAATTAAATTTTATCCCCATCAATGTGAAGGGTCCAAGTGTTAGGATGGAGGTTCTATTTAGGTTCTATGGTGTTAGAAGTATATTTATTATCCTTAGCCTTGGCTTCATACATACTCTTAGTAGCCTTATGAGACTCCAAGAGAGCCTTCTCTTAGTTAGTAAGGGTATAAAGACTAGACTCTTGAATAAAACTAGAAGCAATAGAAGAAGGAAATATGAAAAATTTATAGTGAGCACAAGAAATTTTTTCTCATATCACAATACCTCATCTAAGGGTTTTTGAGTCATATTAGGAGTATTTGCAAACTGATTAGTAATAATCTAGGATTTTATAGCCTTTTGGGTGATGATACAAAGATCAAATTCTTGCATAATAGTGATCATTGATTTGTAACAAGCATAAATAGGGATGTATGGTTTATGGAGGAAGTATATTAGGGTATCTATATTAATGGTTACTTAAGTTTTTTGATACATGTAGTGCCTAATATTCTTACATATAAATGGTCAGATAGTCTTTTTCCATAATAGTGTAACTAGTTTCTATTGGCAACATTGTTTGACAAGTGTAATGCACAACATACTCCTTATTGTTATCATCTCGTTGGGTAAGGAATAATACTAAGGATATATACGTATCCAATGTGTAAAAAGAGAGGACTTATCTAGGCTGGGTGGGTGAAAATGTGGGGGTTGAAAAATAAAATTTTAAAATCAAGAATGACCTTATCACAACATTCATCCCAATTGAAATTTATATATTTTATAAGAAATTAATTGGGGCATATAAGCTTTGAATGCTTTCTCAAAAACAAATAGTCTAATATCTCCAAAATTCTTCAATAAATATTTGATATCTTTAATAGTATGAGGGGAGGTATAACATTAATCACCTTTATTTTGTCATGGTCTATGTCTATACCCTAAATAAGATACGATGAAACCTAAAAATATTTCACTAATAAAACCAAAAACACATTTCTTTGGGTTAAGTGCAATCTTATAATGACATAATAATTCAAAATATTATAGAAGTTCAATATGATGGTCAACAAATTTCTTTGAATTATCTAAAATATTATCAACATATGATTCTATTATCTTCTTGATCAAGCCATGAAATACTGTTATCATAGTTTACTAATAAGTTTCTCCAAAGTTCTTTAATCTAAATGGCATAATGACATAGAAGAATGTGCCCTAAGACATGGTAAAATTTGTTTTAGTTTGATCCTCTAATGCAATCTATATTTGATTATGTATTGAATAATAACCCATAAGGTAGTTTTCTCATACCTTACATTAGAGTCAATAATAACATAAATAGAAGGTAAATGAAAGTTATTCTTATTATAGGCTAGGTTGATTTATAAATACATAACAAATTCAAAGAGCATTCTTCTATTTTTTTAAATAAATAATTAAGATAAACCCATCCTAAATAGTCAATAGGTCTTATAAACTTAGCCTCTAACAATTTTTAAATTTTTATTTTGTACAAGTCTTGAATGAGAGGGGAGAACCTGCTTTGCTTTTGTTAGAGGATATTTATGTCCTCTTAAGTGATGATGTTATGGACAACAATATCCTTATCCATTCTAGACATGTCAAAATATTCCCAAGAAAAAATATTTGTGTACTTCTTGAAGAAAGAAGTAAAGATGGAATGTTCTTATTTTGATAGATTAACCCTAATTTTAATTATGTATAGAATATTGGGGGAGTCTATGTCAATATCTATTGTAGGTTTAGAATTTATTGTATTTACTTATTCAAATAAATCAAGATTAGGTGGAGGTTTTCTAATTAAAAATATCCTCGACCTAGTAAACATAATCATACCACTTATTCCTACCTACTTAGGATTGGAATTTTTGAGAAACTCTTTCTTATGATATTATTATGGGTTCCTTTTAAAATGTATTCATTGTTAGGTAGGGTAGGGTTGAAAATAACATTGTGTGTAAGTTCAAATACAAATTTAGCATCTTTCCCCTTACATTTTAATCAAGAGTGGGCTTGGGCATGTGCATAAATATTGTGGAAGGTAGGAATGTGTGGACTAGGGTATGCATTCAATATTTTGTATACCTTCATTAAGGTAGCCATGGAAATCCTAGCCTTAAAATCAAGAGAGAACTCCGCTTCAAGTAAATGTTTGATTGGATAAGAGCATGTAGAGTCAACAATATTGTTAATCCACTTGTTTGATAATTTGTCTAGGAAAGAGAATACCTCTAGGCGTGGAATAAGGGAGGCTGAGATAGACACAATTATATGTTCTCATCATTCTCTAAAATTAGAGAAAACCAATATATCCACATTAAGACATGGTTGTGGTTCAATAGAAATTTTTTTAGAAATTTTACATGAATTGGATATAATAGATAATTTGATTTTGAAGAGACATAGAAATTTTAAAGAAAGCTAAATTAATGAGGATTGTTTATTTTGAAGTGACAATCATAGTTTTTCATAACAACATTATACAATTTGTAAGCGAGTAGTGGATTTTAGTAGATATCAAATTTTAGTGATATGGATAGTGTAGAAATTGGCTTCACTAGAGAGAGAACAACTAACTAGATTATGTTCAGAATAAATTTTAAGATGATACATCTCAAATTATGTTAAATGCCTAGGAAAATGAATAATTCTTATTTTATTTTGAATTATTGAACATTTATTTAATCATCCAATCATGCAAATGATTGTATTAACAATAAATTTTATTTTTCATGAATTCACAATAAATCATGCAAGAGACCCAATGTTATACATACACAACATACTTATTATTACACTTAATATAAGAGAGAATAAAGAAGTACAACTATACTTGTATGAAGTACCATAGATCATGAAGCATACCAACTATAGTGAATTCTCACTACACTTGGGAGGAGTAGCACCCTAGCTAGCATGTAGGTGATGGTTTTGGTGAGAAGAACTATTTAATACTCTAAAATAGGTCCAAGGCATGATTGGATTATTGAAAATTTTGAGTAATTATCTTATCATTGATGTTAAGTGTTTGATGCAAGGAAAATTTTATCATGATACAAGAAAATTGGTAAAAAGAAAAGGTCATAATATTTTTATTATAAGCCAAAGAGGTTGGTTAAAATGTTTAAGGCAAAATTTTATGCCAAGGTTTTAAAGGAAAAAGAGAAAATATTATAATATTTTAATAACATAATAACTAAGCCAAAAGGTCTTATTAAAAGGAAAATAAAAAGTTGACAAAGGCCCCCATGCAAAAGTATTGTTTAAATACTAAATTTTAATAATATAATATTTAAAAAAAGTTAATTATTATATTAATATAAAATTAAATTTGAAATTGGAAAAGAGAACCAAAATTCAAATTTAAATGAAGGCAAATAAAGGTTTTCATCGACATCAAAAATTGCCTCGAATGCATATAAAATGGAGGAGCTAAATTATTTTCCAAGTCATCTAATGTAAATGAAAAAGAATAAATTGATCATGGATCACAGACAAAAGTGTTAAAACCTAATTCTTCGAGCAAGAGACAAAAAATAAGGACAAGGCAACAGACATTTTGTTTCTGCAAGGGCTGGTAGCCCAAGTGGTAGGCGGGTCCTACATAAGGTCCTGGTAGAGGAAAGGATTGAGGCTTGATTTCCCCTACTACTGGTTTGAAGTGTTTTTTTTAGATTTCATCAGAGGTAGCAAGAAATAAAAGGTGAAGGCCAAGGTTTTGGTCTCAATCGCGTGGCTAGCACAAGTGGTAAAGCGCTACACTTAGTGGCTTGATTTCAGAGGGTCGATTCCCATCCACACAAACAAGGTATATTTTTTATAAGGTATGCTCCAAATTTAATTAAATGTTGGCAATGGTGTATGTTTGGTAGATGTGATTTGGTGTATAGTTTGGCATATAAGAGATATAAGGAGAAATATTTTTTTGCATAATATTTAAAGAGTATTGTTGCTAGTTATTTTAAATGCAAAGGTTGGAGTGATAAGTTTGTAAATGGTTTATTTAGAATTGTAATTCTTGGTTCTTGGACATTAAAATAAAGTGGAAATTATTTTATGTTAAAGGGAGATAAAATGCGTAAAGGGTGATGTTAATGTTTGTAATTATTTCTTTATAAAAAGAAAATTGTTGAGAGAATTTTGTTGAGGTTTAATACATTGTCCTTGAGAACAAAATAAGAGTTCTAGAACATTATTTTCCGAATTCATTGAGCACCTAATTGAGAGAAAATTCATGTGGATATTTTTGAGATAGAATATTGCTATCTAATATTTGAATTGGCACAAAAATAATTGGTTTTTGATAAGACAAGTTTCGAATACATATCTCCATCAAAGCAAATAAAGAGGTATGGGCACATCAATCCTTGTTTAAAATGTTTTGGAATATAAGGTGGAGAGAAAAGATTTTTTTTATAAGCATTGTTGGAAATATTTGAGTTAGGTTTTAAAATCTATATTGTGCATCCTTGTTGAAAGAAAGTGGAAACTCTTGTGTTAGGCTTTGTGAGCAATTTGTGCTTCATTGGTTGAATGATTATGTGAAACTCTTGAGCATTGGTTTTGAGTGATACTGAAAATGAATGTCTGAACATTATAAATCAGATTTGTGAAATCAAGAGTGTGCATTAGGAAGATAGGTGTCACATTCTATACTAGATCTATCTTTAAAAGAGCAATAAATGTGAGACATGTGAAAACGATAGACTTAATGATTGAGTAGAACATATTGAGCTATTTGCAAGTGCATAACATTATCTATATGTTCCATAGCTTTGAAGAAAGCATTTCTAAAATATATATATGATGTGTTTGAATGCAAGGTTTGGAAATATTTGGTACAATTTTTGTGAGCAGTATTGAGGATAGATTTGAGCAAGACTTTTGAGAAGACTTGAAGATAGATTTGAGAAAGTATTTTGAGAATACTTGAAGGTAGATTTGAGCAAGTCCTTGAGAAGTCTTCAGGATATATTTGAGCAAGTCTTTAAGAAGGCTTGAGGGAAGATTTGACCTAGTATTTTAGAAGGCTTGAGGGCAAAGTTAAGAAAGTCTTTGAGAAGGATTGAAGGTGGATTTGAGCAAGTCTTTGAGAATTCTTGAAGATAGATTTAGATAGAATTGAGAGCAGATTAGTTAAATATTTGTGTTAAGGTTTGAGAATAGATTTGAGATAGATTTTGGTGTAGATTTATGAGCAGAGTTGGAGTATATTTGTGCTAGACTTGGGATAGTGTTTGGTGTTGATTTGAGATAAATTTGAGAGTGATATTTGGAGGTGACAAAGCAAAGAGGACAATAGTATTTAATGTATAAATATTCATCAACTAGTGTAGAGGGGAAAGAGTTCTCCTGTGGAGAGAGATCTACAAGCCAGAGTAGTAGGGGTAGAAGTCTTCTATAATATCACCAGCCAAAGCAAAGGGGATAGAGTTCTTCTATGGATAAATATCCATGAACCATAGTAGATGGGATAGAGTTCTCCTATGGAGATATATCCATAAACTAGAGCAAGTATAAAGAGTTCTCCTATGGAGAGAGATCCACAATCCAGAGTAAGGTAAAAGAGTTCTCCTCTAGAGAGATATCCAAAAACCAGAGCAAGGGAAAGAGGTTTCCTTTGGAGATATATCCACAAACTAGAGCAAGGGGAAAGAGTTCTCCTATGGAGTGTTGTCTGTGAACCAGTTGGGGAGATAGATTTATTTTGTGGAGAGAGATCCACAAACTAGTTGAGGAGATAGAGTTATCTTGGATCAAGTTCCACAAACCAAAGAAAAGGGGAAATAGGTCTCCTGTGGACATATATCCAAAAATAAAAGCATAGGGGATTGGTTTCTCCTTTGGATAGAGATCCATAAACATTGTAATAGGAAATTGATTTCGAAAATATTTGTTGAGAAAATTTAGTAGAAATATTTTCTCCATGGAGAAGCCCACATTGGGTGAACCACATTAAATTTATGTCTCTCTTGCATGTGATTATTTTTGCATTTCTTTGTGAAGTATGGGAAAAATGGTGCACCTAATTATGAAGAACAATATGCATCTATATCTAATGGCTTATGAGCATAAAAATGGAAGCCTTCAAGTAAGCAAGGAAAGATAATCAAAACACACAAAATAAAGTGAAATGAAGCTTTCTTATATTATTTTGATTTATCAAAACCATGTTTACATAAATTTACTTTTAGGGCTCTATATTGATACAATTGTTACAAATTGGGGTGCCCAAAGTATCAAGTCTTTTCAATAGCTTGCGTGCACTTCCAATGTTCTTGCTCGTACCCATAATTGAGGTGGGTGAACCTATGATGCCGCCACTTTGTATTTCTATGTTATGATATTGTGCTCCTTACTCATGCACTATAATACCTTCACATACACACAAGGAAATCAGAGTTCTTAAATTGCAAGTATGTATGGTGAAAACATGCAATCCCCACAGGCACTAAAAGACTAGAAAACATGAATATGCTAGACCGCATACCTAAATCAACTCCAAATGATTTGAAATTGTAGATGTATGTAAAATAGATGGTTTTGGGAAGATATTACTGAAAATAGAACCGAAATTATATCCTATGGTATTGCGTAATCGTCGTGCACATTTCCAACCTACATAACCCAAAGCAAGCAATTTCTACCTCTAAACATATCCAAAATGCATGAAACTTGTACCTAATACATAAAATGACATTTAAAGACAACCCATGTGGTCATATTTACAAAATAAAGCACAAATACCTATGCATGCTCCGATGGACCCTACAAGCCTATAAAAACTTAAAAATATGATATCTCGCTCAATATAGCTCCAAAATACATGAAATTTGGATAGCATGTTCATATACTAATTTAGAATATGGTTGAAAAATAAAAGTAAATAAATAATGCACAAATATGTCTTCATAAATTACAAATATGGTGGGGACTATAATAGAATGGGGATCATCCTGGGGTGGTATGGCCACCAGTTCTACGCCTAATTTGTCACCAATTCCTATGTGAATTGGTCAAAAAACCTCCTACTATTGTTTTCATCAAATTTGGTGGTGAAATTCACTCAATTGATCTAATTTTGTAAAAAAATTGTGCCTCCTAAATCACTTGCAAACCTCCACTAGGTAGAGATTCTAAGAGAAAAAGGCACAAAAGGGTGTGGGGAAATCTTGGCAGCACTTCGTTGCTATATCTAAAAAATCCTCTCTATAATTTGCATGGAAAATGAATCCAATTTATAGCCAAATGAAGCCTTTGGTCAAGAAGGCATGCGAGAGCATGTAGGTCAAGAGGCGCCATTTTGTCAACAGGGTGGCATGCATTGGAAGGGGAAGATAATTTTTCTATTTGGCCTCCCTCATACTGTATGTCATAAGGATGTTGCACCCTCTGAATTGCATGCTTGAATAGGTGGAGCAAATAGTATTTTATGGGCATCATTTGTCCAAATTTGACTTTTTGGGAGTCAAACCTTGTGGCCATCCCACCCTAGGATGACCAGTTTGCCATTGTCCCTAGGTGGTATGGTGGTGATCTACCCTCATCCCAGGGTGGGATGGTCATATCTATGAGGGAAAAAACATCTTAAAAGTGGTGTAGAGCCTTCCAAGAGTTGTTAGTACCACTATAAAACCTTTGAGGGTTGACCAAGGGGGCCATATGGTGTCAATTGGATCTCATCTTGGTCGCCTAATTAGATTGACTAGATTTTAGTGTCTACATATGCCCATTTTTTATATGTGTTGTGTGCAACACAATGCTAAGCAAAAATAGATGACTAAAATATTGAATTATTAGGGTTATTAAATAACCTAACCAACTTTTGATGCCCCAATCATGGAAAGAGCATGCGTTCTTGAATCCTTTCTTCTGATAAGCTATGGAAATTACTTCAAGTACAATATTTTGGGTAATGCTTACTTGATCTTGGAAATTTTTTAGTCATGAAGATGATTAATACCAAGCATTTGTTTAATTAATATTTGCGCTTGTTTGTTGCTCCGAGCAAGTGCATGATTGTCTTTGTCAAATATTCTTTGGATGAACACGATTTGAATGATTGAGTGTGTGATTATTGATTTTGATTATGAAATATTTAAGTATGACTACCCCCTCAAGTAATGATTCAATGAGCTAATTACCAGGGATCAATGTGATGAGTCACTTGACACATATGACTTGGATAGGGTTTCCTTCAATTTTACCCATTGAAACATGGAGCAATTTGAGAGGATGTTGGTGATTTTGTTGATGTTGTATGGAAGAAAGCAACTAAAAACTTCATTCCCATAATTTCGTCCAACCACAATGGCCTTATTAATATGTGAAGTAAATAATTTTCCACTTCTCCATGAGAAATTTAGATTCTTGTTGATCCCTATTGAAATTTGACCAAATTTGAGTTTTTTTTTTTTAAGGTTTTGGACCCCTTTTGATGCATTTTAAGTTGATTTTGTGAAATGCTTTTGTGGCAATACTAGGGTGGTATAGTGGCATGTTATATGGCTATCCCAAGGTGGGATAGTTGGCCAAATGTATGCTCATCCCAACTTGGGACGGTAATAGCCCTAAGAGGGTTATTTAAGCCAAAAATGGGTCATTTGGGCTCATTCTTGCATTTGGAACTTTGTAGCTTGAGAGGTGAGGAGGAGAAGAAATATTCTAAGTAGTTGAGAACTATCAAAATCATCCTACAATCGCCATGAGCCAACGTGCAGACTCATCTAGCATCAGAGCCGATGCGAGACAGGTAAGAATTAAATTTCTTACTGCACTATGCGTAAGATTGAAAGTGGAATTATTGCTTGTTTTTGTTTTTTGATAGAGCACACTAAATTCCCTATAATTGAACCTAATTAGGCATGATCTATAATTTTTTATGCATATTTTTGTGTTTTTATGGAATTTTCTTGTTTTATTTTGCTTTATTTTACCATTTTTTTATTGTTTTTGTTGGCCTGGAAGGCCCAATTTTGCCCATTTTGGGGGTCATCCCTGGGTGGGATGGCCAACCTAGATTGTTTAGGGATCGTCCCTGGGTGGGACGGTCAAAAATTTTGGGGGTTTCCCTTGGTGGGACAACCACAAACTAGCCTATTTGGAGCTTGATTTGTTTTTACGACCATAAACTTATCTTTTTTAAGTTTTTTTTGAGTTGTTTTGAAGCCTATTTGGATCTTGTTATTGATCGACTTGTCTCTTCTAGGTGATGAATAGTTGGTGTTAATTTTTGACCCTATTTGATACCATGAGATACTTATTGATAGATGTTGACTAGGAATGTCTTGGTGTCATTGACCTCAAGCATGTGATACAGTTAGAGCCTATGGTGGGCGATTGTGCTTACTTGACGCTTCTTATTGATCTATGAGACCTATGCACCAACACATTCCACCTAATGATAGGGTAGTTATAGAGAGGTAATTTGGTAGGGCTATGGATGAGGTGATAGGAGACTCTTCTAGTGAAGGCATACTAGTGGAATATTGGTATAAGGCTAGGGTACTAGACATGAGGCATGTTCTATTGATGACACTAATCTCTAATATGCTACTACCAGACTCATCGGGTGCCAGGTTTCCCTGGAACCTTCTAGAGCTAGTATTTACTCTAGTAGGGTGCACTATGGAGTAGCCACTAGTGATAGCATGGGGGATGACACTCCTAGCATAGTTGTATGATGAGCTATATGATATCTGCTCTTGTGAGTAAAAGGGCTTGGGGTGCAGCTTTTTACTATAGGTTTGGGGATGACAACATATAGCAGTGGATAGGTCGTAGGAACTACCATGGAAAACATGGGCATAGTTGGTAGATCAAGAGATTGTCTATAGGATACTATGGAAATATGCTCAGTAGGTAGGATAGATTCAATGTTGGGCAAGCGATGTGGATCATTATACCTAGTATTTTGTAGGACTCAGAGCAACATATGTACTTTGGATACCCTATAGGGATTACCTAAAATGGGATGATTCTGAGGTGTAGCTTCTCCTAGTGAGGTGAGGGATATGGTTGGTTGGACAAAATGGAATATAGTAGGGGTTAATTTTGTATGATCAGGTTATGCGATAGTTTGGGCTATGATAGGGGTTTCCTAGTGAGCCAGTGGTTTATTGACATTGCAAGGATGAGAGGATATTGAGTCGGCTGGTGGTGGAGGTGGTTGGAGGGATGTAGATCTTGTAGTAGAGATTTTGTATTTGGATGATGCTAAGAATACAGAGGAGTATGCCACCTAGTGGGTGATGCACTAGTGGTGAGGATATGGGCCATTGGGGAGTGGTGCATTAGGGGTGATATATGAGGGTCATAAAGAGGCTCTTGATGAGGACCAAGTCAAGAAAAGTGAGTGGCATGGGATTCACCATATGGTATATGGGTAGGTAGACCTCCTGGACTTGGGATATCAAGGTGAATTTAGGGATTATGACACTAGGGATCAGGGGGTGCAGGTGCAACAAGTAATATATGATGACATAGAGGTTGAGCTATAGGATGAGCTGGTCAAGGTCAAATAGAAGAGATATCTCCTTTGGATATAGGTGTAGGATTCTCAGGTAGATATAGTGACCCTATAGGCATAGTTGAGATCATGGAGTCTTAGGTAGGAGGGATCCAATAGTGAGTATGTGGCTAGGCTACAGGTGGAGGTGGCACGATTCTCTTCCATAGTGAAGACACGTCATGTGTGGTACCAACAGGGGCAAACCTACATGGATGAGCTATAGAATGAGTTGGTGTGCCTTGGAGGGTGCCTACTAGATAATTTAGTTTTCAACGAATCACACCAAAGGTGTTGGAGTAGGATAGGTAAGTCTTCAGCTAGGATGGAGATACCTGGATTTAGATAGAGGACAAACAAGATAGGTGGTAGTAGGTATGGGAGTTCACATAAGACTCTTACTGTAGGTGGGAGTGTGAGCCGTAGCACCAGTTCTACATGACCATGGTGATTGAGGATCTTGTGACTCTTTTTGGATTTTTGGATGTTTAGCATTGTGAGGTCTGAGGACCTACTTTATTGTAGCCTATGGGCAGTATGATGTATCTTTTTACCCCATACATATACACATATATATATGAGATTTTATATGGTTGATCATGTATTTATTGCTTTATGAGATATATGCAATGTGTTTATTTGCTTTATGATATGATGATGGATGTCTATCATGTATGCATATGTGGTTATTTTATTGATTTGATGATATGTATTTGCATGGATGCATATTGAGATGGATGATTTATTGGTCTAGATGATGAAATGTGTATACTATATGACACACTATGTTAGCACCATAGACTATATATAATTCATCAATTCATGTGTAATATTGTCATGATAGTATGTAATATATTTGTAAAAATAGAAACTGATATAAATGTGATAAAATAGAATGAATGATAGGATGTCATAGGATGTCTTTGAGGTTTTTATGAGATGCAAACATTCTATTCAACTAGTCAAAAGATATATACTAACCATGCAAGACGTTTTGATGAGGTACGAATCTTATAGGATGACCAAGATACTCAATATCCATGTGTGTGCAAGTAAGTTCATCGTATGATACACATAAGATTTACCCCAGTTCCAAACACGATTAACGTAGCCCATATGTACTGAATATCACCTTATGAGTAGCATGATCCTAGGTTTTGTACTTAGTTGGATTAGACCACTAGGCAGTATAGGCTACCAAAAGCTAGCTCATCCGCATGCAAACATTGGTCTGCACACACACAAAATGCTAATGTGATAGACATATCATCATGCGTATGCATATAACCATTGCCAAAAATATTTGATGCCACCAAACCTGTAATGAGGATCACCTAATAGTGTATCAAATGTTGAGAATTCTAGGGATTCAATTTCAATACTTCCTTCTTTTCTTTTATTTGATTTTAGGAATATTTGCTCATACTTAGTGATGAAAAACACTGTTTATTTTTGAATTTTGTTTTCTTTGAGCAAGGGATTTGGGGAGTGGTGATAACCACTATTTATTTCGCTTTTGATTTTTTTTTTGGGGATTTTTATTTTGATAGTGGTGAAAACCACTGCTTAATTTAGATAATTGGGTAAGGAGGAGCTTATCCTTTTGTCAATTCTTAGCATTATTTAACCATTCACATAGGTGGATGAGCAAGATAAACTTTTTTACTTAAAGTAACCTAGACCACTTCGTAGGTTTCATATTTCCTTGTGCAAAACTTGGATTTATTAGTGTGAAAATGTGTTGGTATTTTGATGTATACAAGGTATAATATAAGCAAGACTCTACCTCCTAAAAATCATGATAGATTTCTACAAAATATGAAAAGAAAACTAGATATGGCTGAGTGATCGAAAACCCTAATGACATTCTAGAACAAATGGCTAGGTGAAGGAAATGGACACAAATATGAAATGTAGTAAATGTATGTGGAAATAATAAGTAAAATATGAAATGAGGTGACTGATGACTGGAGCAACATTTATTTGAATGATGACTAGTGTACAGTCTCAGTTTTAGACATGTATGAGCACCTCTAAAATGCAAAGTGTGATTATGAGTATGCCTAATTCAAGAGTTGATAAAATGCAATGATATGCAATGTAATATGAAGCAATATTTTTGTATTTTTGATATTTTGATCATGTTTTTGGGTTTTTTTATATGTATATATGTATGTACATGTGACCAATGGGCTTACGAGGGAGGCGATTGGGGCATTTGGTGTGACCAAGGAGCTTATGGATACCTTTGGGGCTTTCTAGGGTGACCTAGATAGTCATAGACCACCTAGGAGCATATTGAGTTGACCAAGCAGTATATAAATACTCTTTGAGCCTTTTGGGGTGACCTAGATGGTCATGGACCACATAGGAGCATTTTGGGTTGACCAAGTAGGTTGTAGACACCCTTGGAGCCTTTTGGGATGACCTAGATGGTCATGGACTGCCTAGGACCATTTTAGGTTGACCAAGCAGATCGTAGACACCCTTGGAGTATTTTAGGGTGACCTAGATGGTCATGGACCATCTAGGAGAATTTTGGGTTAACCAAGCAGGTTGTAGATATCTTTGGAGCCTTTTAGTGTGACCTGGATAATCATGGACCATCTAGGAGCGTTTTGGGTCTACCATGCATGTTTTAGACACCCTTGGAGCCTTTTGGGGTGAGCCACAACAGTCTAGGCATGGAAATGCCACATATGAAGGATGTTCAAAAGTTTAATATCCTCTATTCCTTCAAGGGAGGCTAGAAGGTAAGTTTTAGGTTTTATCTAACTAGTAATTACAAAAAGGACCTAACCAATTTATTGTAAACTTATCCTGTAGATGGGGTGGCAAATTAGAATTTTGTTTGTTCTATTTTAGAATGAGGTCACCAACCTGAAAGTCTCTAGGATGGACTTTCATATTGTAGCCTCTCTTAAATCCCTCTTGATAAATGAATAGGTTCTCAAGAGAATTGACACGTTGTTCATCAAGAAATGCAAGTTGATCTCGGTGAGCCTGTCATGTGGTATCATCATCAATGAACTCCTACATGGATATGCACAATAATGGGATTTATAGCTCTAGAGGTACGACTACCTCGGTGCCATACACTAGTGAGAATGAAGTGGCCCTAGTGGGTGTCTGAATACTAGTGTGATAGACCCACAGAGCAAGGGGTATTTGCATGTGCCAATACATGTGATTTTTTTAAACTATTTTCTTCAGAATGGCAATCAATATTTTGTTCGATGCCTCTGCTTTCCCATTCACTTGTGGATAATAGGGCATAGAAAAATTGTGCTGGATATTATACTTTGCGTTAAAGCATACACATCTTTGTTCTTGAATGATAACCCATTATCAAAAATGATCTTGGATGGAATGCCAAAATAACAAATGATATTATGCAATATGAACTTTGTGATGCGGGGTCCTATCATAGTGGTAAGGGGAATTACTTCCACCCATTTTATGAAGCACTTGGTAGCTTTAATGATAAATGTGTGATGGACCAATGAGGTAGGTGAGATTTTCTTGATTAAATCCAACTCCCATTGTTAGAATGACCAAGCTTATTGAATTGGTTTTAAGTCCTAAGAAGGTACGTGTTTCAAGTTCGCAAGGTGTTGACACTTTACACACTTCTTAACATATGCATAAAAATATTTCTCTAACATTGGCCACTAATAACCCATGCAAATAATGCACTTTATGATGGCCATGCCACTGAGATGACCACCATAAGTATCGTCGTGTGCTTGGGCCATTGCCCAAACTGACTCTTGATTCTCTACGCAATGAAGGAGAATACATTCATAGACTCGATGATACAAAACATATTCGAGAAAGACATATTTTACCACCTTTTTTTTAAATGTCATTTTGGTGGTGTGCAACAACCCAGGAGGGAGATTACCAAGCTTTAGTTACCCTTTGATTTGTGTGTACTAGTCCTGTTGTGGGGAAGCCTCGATTGCATGAATTGTCTGTCCCTATTGAAGTTCCTCCTGAGCAAATGCTAATTGGGAGAGAACTTGTAAGAATAGCATTGTACTACTATCAAAAGGGGTTTGAGGGAACAAAGTCCTCCAAGCACCAAGATTCAAATGCTCATGAAT
The DNA here is from genome assembly GCA_028583015.1 of Wollemia nobilis. Lineage (NCBI taxonomy): Eukaryota > Viridiplantae > Streptophyta > Pinopsida > Araucariales > Araucariaceae > Wollemia > Wollemia nobilis. Next base: position 7,405,897 of record JAQPPZ010002499.1, read on the forward strand.
TTGAGAACTTATCTTGATGAGGTTTAATCTAAATAAAGTGGACCTCTAGTATGGACTAGGTGTGCTCACGCTCAACCATAGATTGCAATATCATTTTGACCTGAATGGTTGTCATATCATCAGTAGGATTCTATGGGATCAAGGACCCTAGGGAGGCCATTGTATCTATAAAATGATGATATGATCGAGGGAGTGCCTTGATGTCATATCATTCAAACTTTACTAGGATTTTATCCACAAGGGCTTTATAGGCTTGCAAAATTGGATAATTGCACTAAAAAATCCCTTTGATATAGTTTAAAATGAGCAAGGAGTCAAAAAAAATGTTGATCTTGGTTATTTTCATGGAGATAGCTATTTTAAGGCCTATGAGAATGGCTTCATACTCAAAATTTTTATTGATACATGGAAAATTGAGTTTGAATAACAGGGGTATGGGAGCCCCTTGAGATGTGAAAAACATGATCCCTACACCACCCCCTTGCTCACACTTGGAGCCATTGAAGAATAGAGTCATCTCAGCCTATAACTCAGGCTCTTTAGAATTAGGTGATTCTGATTTCTGGAAGACTCCATCATTGGGAAGCTCAATGGTAAGAGGATGCTCATCCTAGAAGGGAGCCTTTACGAGTTGATCGATGTTGACTTGACCCTTAATTGAATTTTTTCTAATAAATTCTATGTCAAAATCTATCATCATGTATCGCAATGGATTCTATTTTGATACAACATACATGGTATGGCTAAGTATGTAATGGTGTAGCTTCTTGGTGGTAAAAACCACCACTAGGTATAGCTTCTCAACATATCCGTACTTGATTTCATAGCTGACCATGGTGTGGCTAAGATAGTAAGTAGTATGTTCCTTATGTAATTTGTTGTTTTGGTCTAACATGGCACCCAATGCAATCTCAGTGGTTGATATGTTTAAATGGAATGACACTCCTGGTCTAGGTGGAGCCAATACTAGTGGTGAAGCCATATATTTCTTGATTGTATCAAAGGTAGCCTGACACTCATCATCCCAATAGAATGTGATCCCCTTGTGCAATAACTTGTTCATGGATAGACATTTATCTAACAATTGTGCTATGAAGCATTTTATGCATGTGACCTTACCCTGTAGGATTCAAAGTTTCTTAATGGTAGTTGGATGAGACATATCAAGGATTACCTTGACCTTGTTGGGATCAACTTCAGTGCCTTGTTTAGAGACTATAAATCCCAAGAGTTTTCCAAATGTGATGCCAAAGATGCACTTCTTGGGGTTCAATCTTACGTTATGCTCAGTAAGGTGATCGAGGACTTTGTTCAAGACATCGAGATTCTCATGGCGTAATAATGATTTGGCCAATAATTCATCCATGTAATCTTCCAAAATATTATGCATGTAATTATGGAAGATATATGTTATGGAGTGCTAGTAGGTAGCACCAGTATTTTTAAGGCCAAGAGGCATGACCTTATAGCAAAATGTTCCCCAAGGTATTGTAAACACCATTTTAAGCTGCTCTTATGGATTGATATAAATATGATTGTAACCAGAGAAACCATTCATGAGGGATATCATTTCATGGTCCATTGTGGCATCTACAAGGGCATTGATGCTTGGCAAGGGAAAATCATCCTTAGGAACCACTTTTTTCAAGTCTCGAAAGTCAGTGCAAATGCAAATCCTCTTGTTAGGCTTCTTGATGAGAATCATGTAGGACAACCATGGTGGATAGTCTACAAAATTGACAAACCTAGCATCCAACAACTTCTATATCTCATATTTGACCATTAGGGCTACCTTCAGATGCATATTTCTTAGATTTTTCTTAATTAGCTTGGCCTTGGGGTCAAGCATAAGATTGTGCATGACTATATTTGGATCTAGTACTAGCATGTCTTTGTAAGACCATGCAAAAGCCTCTTTATATGTGATAAGGTCCATGTAATTAGCTTGCTCTTCAGGGGATAGGCTTTCCCCTAACTTGATATATTAAGGATTACCGATATTTGAGATGATATCTTTGTCAATCATTGGCTTGATTGACATATGCAACCCCTCCTCCAATTGGTGGGGAGTATGGATCAGGTGAATGTCATCAGTTGGATTTAGATAAGAAATTGGAACCTTAGGTTCCTCCTCAGCATGAAATACATCATGAGTAGGCCTTGGAGAGAAATTAAATGGTTGCAACAAGGTTAGTACTCAAAATGCAATGTGGGAGAATTTTTTTGATCGAAGTCAATTACCCCCAAGTCCAGGTTCAATGGCTTCAATGGGTTATTTGGATCTCATAGGGGATCGAATAGGTCTATGGAAATTATGTTTATGGATGGATGATTTACCCTAGGTGTCTAATGGTGTCGATTGACATTAATATGTCATAAAACCTAAGGAGGTGGTTGTGGTGGTGGCTAAATGACCAAATGTAGTTGGTGTGGCTATGGGTGAGCTTGCTTCTCTAAAGGTAGAAGTTGTTGGCATAGGGGATCATGTAATGGAAACATGCATAAATAGAACTCATATTCCTCATCCATAGGGATGATTTATGCATATTCTCCATCATATCTAGTAGAGTCAAAAAGTGCAACTCCATAGTCCAACTCATCGTCGAATGTCCACTCATAAGGAGACCCTAGATCCTCTTCCTCACTATCATGGGGAAGAGTGTGTAAAATTTCACCTCTCTCGTAAGATTGGATGACATTGTGAGGTGGGCTGTCATATCCCAAGGGTGTAGGTAAGTAGTCCCCCAGTGAGTAGACGTGATTGGGATTGGCATAAGGATATCGCATAAGCTCATAACTAAATTCTATAGTCATGCACTCCAAGCTATCTATGAGGATATCAAGGGACACAAGCTTATTTTATCCCAAAATAGATTTATCATAAGGTATTTGATACTACGATTGATAAGGAATATGGGTGCCTTGCTCATACAAGCCCAACCTATGACCATGAAAATTACAAAGGTGGATATACTTCATGGAAAATTTTGTATTGGACATGTAGTTGATATCCTCAAAAATGACTCTTCATCCTCTTCCTGTTGTTTATAAAGCTCAATGCCATAGTTGAGACCCACATAGATAAAATTTGTCTAATTAGGGGGAAGGTCAAGGGGCATGATAGTACCTATGAGGAGAGAGGTCAAACCCTAAATTACATCGACTCAATGGTAGAAGTGGCTATGATATTTCTAACCATGTAATCTTCCAAACCGGTGGAAGCTAGATGCACAATGACCTATGGCTACAAATAAGGAGGATATGGGAGCAAGGCTTGAATATGTTTGCCTTGTGTGGTAGCTCCTCATCCACTGGGCTAGGAGTCTTGCTTGTGGATATGGTGTATATGGTCAGAGGGCTCTCATAAATAGGCATCTTCCCCATGTATCTCTTTGGAGGATTCACCAATGATGAAGGCACGTCTGGGGGTGCTGAAGATGAGGATTATATGGCATGAGATGATGATGGATTGAATTAAGGTGATGGTTATAGAGTCAAACCTTGGATAGATTTATTCAATTGAAAATACATATGGGTGGATGACAAGAGACTCAGGGATCTACTGCACCATGTAGTAGTACTTGAAGGGTTCTAGGTTTGTAGGAACAACATGGACTTTCCCTTCATAGGTGTATTTCAAGAATTGGTAAGCAATGGAAGGGACACACTTCATGTCCCTAATCCAAGGTCTACCTAGAAATATATTGTATGCCATATCACCCTCCACATGTGGCATAGTATCGATATGGTTTTTTACCCCATCTAAATGGGTAGGACTATTGTGCCAACTATTGAGCATATGGCATAATTAAATGCTCAAAGGGTGTAGGTAGATGTGACAATATGGAATGTTGGAACCTTTAGATGCTTGATAGCTATTGTAGTGATGATGTTGCTCGAATACCTAGTGTTTATCAATGCTATCTTATAATGTGGTTTGTTTACACATGGAAATATGTGCAAGGGAGGATCCACCATATCATTTGGAGCCAATTTAAGCTCATCTTCTTGGATGATAATCACCAGTTATATGCATTGTTGCACATGCCCCAAATTTTTTTTGAAGGAGTTAGACTCCTAGGACTGAAGCTTTATCATCTTAAGGATATCCATTAAAGCTTCTCTATGAGGTGGTGCTTGTTAAATAAGCTCATAAATGGAGAGTTGGGTAGATGGAATTCTCAAGCTCTGAGTAAGCTTGCTCTTGATTATGACTGGGAGGCTCGACACAGTAGGCAAGAAAGGCTACGATGTCGAAGGAACATTGCTCTAAGTCGTTGGTGGTGCGACTGGACTTGGGTACGACCTATTTCTCATTACAATGTTGATCATGCTGACATACCCTTGCTGAGGGGGTGCATGATGAACCTCATTTACTTGGGGCACTAGCTTGGCCTACTTCACATGAGAAGGAAATGGGTCTTTAAAAACCTCCATCTATTGCTTGTTTAGCATGATAGGGTTGTCTGCCTAAATGGAATTCCTATTGATCATGCCTTGCACCAAATGCTTGAAATTATAGCACATTTGCATGTTATACCCATTTTACCTATGAAATTTGTAGTATAGATCTTCTCGGTACCTTTTGGGTTTCGGTGCATTTGGATCGATAGGTCGACTCTCAGGCTAATTGATCGAGTTAGTCTCTAAGAGGTACTCAAACAAAAATTCCATATAATCTATAATGGGTGTGAACTATCACTTGGGGTGATGTTGTTTATTTTGCCCTTGACTATTCTGGTTGTCCTTGTTATAGTTCCTAGGTGTGGCCTAATAATTAGGCTTTGAGGTGGTGCAGGTTTCACTAGCCCTAGGATTATAATGGCAACCTAATTCACTATTGATGGGTTAGGCTGCATTGGGGTATTCTTAGAATTATTGTTCCACTCCTTGTGAGGCTTCACAATCTCTCTCTATTGAATATTTATGTCTTCAATAATTCTAGCTTGTACTAGGGTATCTTCAAGAGTCGGATATTGTTGGAGTTGCAACAACAAGGAGATCGAATTTAGGCATCTCTTGGAAAAAATCTAAGTCAAATCTAATATGGGGAGTAGATATGACAACTTGGAAAGAAATGCTCACCACCTATTACTATAATTCACTATTGACTCATCATCATATTGTTTCAACCCAGCGAGATCTGCCAGCATCACCTTCCTCTTGGTGTTGAAGGTGATGCATTCTAGGAATGCATCTACAAGTTGATAAAAATTATGGATGATATGCTTCAGGAGTTGGGTAAACCACTCCATGGGTTTGCTAAAGAGGGTATTCACAAATATCCATAAAAGAAATGCATCGTTATCTTGGATGCCAAAGCATTGGCTAAAGAACTTGGTAACATGCTCCTAAGCATCTTCCTATCACTTAAAGGTTGCCAACTAGGGCATTTTAAATTGTTTTGGATAGGAATGTGTAGGCATCAAAGGATGGAGCAGTTGACTATATAACTAACACAAAGTTGGCTTATAGGACCTAGACCTAAAGGTCATGTTCACTACTAACTCTAGGCATTCTAGCAATGCCCGATATGCATATGAGGATTTAATATCCTCATCCTTACTACTATCCTACAATGGAGGTCGAGGATCCTCAGGCCTATTTTGATGTGGTGGCATGTCACCCTCCTTGCCTTAATAATGTGTTTCCAAATATTCTACCTCTATATCATACTCGATGTAAGCCTCATAGGGCATATCCTAAGCCAGTACATAGAGAGGGGTACCCACCTACTAGGGGTGTCCTATGTTTGGCCTGGGAGGCAAGTCTCGAGTTGGCCTAGGAGGTCGTAGAGGCAATATTGAATAAGGTCTAGGAGACCTATATTGAATGAGAGTGGTTTACCTCATATGGACTTACTGTCTATATGTCTTAGGGATATGGACCCTCTCTTACAATTTTTTCTAGAATAGCTCGTTGGTATGCCATTCGATTATTTATTTCTCAAGCTGATGCAAGTGGTCTAGTTGATCTTTGTATCACCAAAGCTACTTGAAATGAGCTTGGTATTTAGCATATATTGCAACTACTTGATTGATCTATTCCAGTGTACAAGGCCTAGGACACCTAATAGTCTCGTCTTGAGGCCTACCTTGTGCAATATAATTTGTGATATCCATAACACACTTTGGTCAATCGAGGGTTGTTGTATTTACTCGAGGTTCTAGCCTAGGCATATGCTCGTTATCATTAGCGAGCACTGAGGCATATTGTGCTTGCATGGTATACTACTCCTGAGGATAATATATGATTTCCTCATGCCTTCCTTCATGGATGAGGAAGGGAAGGGTAAAGTTGGCTCACCCTGAGATACGAGTATCATAATCATCCTATTATCTACGTTGTTGGAACCTATCATAGTGATGTAGAGGAAAATAATGATTAATATGCTCTGCCTAATATGTGAAGTCATGCTCTGGCCCATAAACAGACATGTTAGACCTATCAGGTACACAGATGCATGGCACCACCCTATCTACTTGTGCCTTAGTGTGCTATTGCCTTTCATCAAAGGAGGCATGTACCGTGTCTAAATATTGAGAACACTCTCCCATATTAGGTCCACAACCTAGAATTGTATACCATATGGGGCTACCTCATAGGTGTTGCTCATGTCACACATTCTGGGACTTCGGTGAGTAGAGGCTCGCCAAGGAGATATGACCAAGTCCTTGGGGCTAAAGTAGATATGACTCATATCTCCTAGTCCACTCTCCATAGATTCCACCCTTGATTGAGCTTGGTTATGGGTGCACACCATTATTACTCTCTACCAAACCCTATATGATTATATCCTTTACAAATTCTTAATTAAACAACACACGAGAAAGAAAACACTCAATAAAAGCAAGTGATTATCTCTTTTATGTTTTAGATGTGAATTCTTAAGCTATTTTTTGTGTTTTAGATGTGTTGTTTGTAAATATGACCTTGTGTCACGTGTTTGAATTTTTTTTAATGATAATATTATGTTTAACTATATTTCACCTATATGCTCATAGCTCGACAATCAGCAATGAAAGTCATGGTCACGTAAAACCCCCAAAATGTGGAGTTGAAACCCACACTCAGGCAAGGAGCACAGGTCCTATCAATCCTCACCCAAAACCCCATGCACATTGATACACCCCTCTGAAGAAGAATGCATACTATTTTGCACGGTTAGGAAAAATTTTGGAGTTTGTATTGGTAAATAACAAGGGTTTGTGGGATTTGAGGAAATAGATGGAGATGAAAGCCACCGTCGTTGACCTCTACTAGTGGTTGGTGATGAAATCCAACTCACTAGCATTTAAGTGAAGCATGGTGTGTGGTTATTTTTAAGCCAAATAAAGTAAATAATGAAGCATTCGATTATCATTCACTAAATGCATGCAAAACTACATTTTACTTTTAGAAATCTATATAAAAGGAGACCTACAAGATGCAAAACCCTAAATGATGGCCTATCCATTGGGTAGCCTATATGCAAGCAAACCATACAAGGGTATCTTTACTTAAATTATTTTTTATTTTTCTTCTCTTTGTGTTATTTTCCATTTATAATAAAATGAAACTATCTTTCTACCTTTCTATCAAACAAAGCATGCAAGAAAAATCAAACTTCAACAATTTTTGACTATGTAACAGAAAAACCAAAAGTTTAGGCACCTACCTTATCACCTGGGGAACTTGTTGTTTTTGGAATATGAGTAGAAAAGGCTCTATTTTTTGGCCATACCAATTTGGTATGTATTCCAAGTTGATGACCATCCTAGGGTGGGATGATTGTGTGGCCATCCCAGGGTGGTGCGGGGAGCAATCCAGAGGTCGTTTTAGGCTAGAACAACCAATACCTGCAACAAAAACAAGAAAAAACTAAGGTTAAACCTTAAGAAAATCAATAGGAATAGGGTCCCACTATGATAACCACTGAATTAGGGAAAAAATGGTGCACCTAATGATGAAGAAAAATATACATCTATCTCTAATGGCTTATGAGTGTCAAAATTATAGCATTCAAGTAAGCATGGAAAGATAACCAAAACACACAAAATAAAGTGAAATGAAGCTTTCTTATATTATTTTGATTTATAAAAACCACGGTTACATAAATGTCCCTTTGATGGCTCTATATTGATACAATTGTTACAAATTGGGGCACCCAAAGGATCATTTCCTTTCAATAGCTTGCGTGCATTTTTAATGTTCTTCCTCATACCCACAATTGAGGTGGATGAACCTCTGATGTTGCTACTTTGTACTTCAATATTTTGATCTTGTACTCATTCCTCATGTTCTGTAATACTTTTTTTTTTTTTTTAAAGCGAAAAACCCCTTGTGGAGCTGCCTTGGTCTGAGAGACCACGAACAGGGGGTTCTACACCGTCAAAGTCACCCGAGAGTCACACCCGACCTGCCCGCACCAACATTATCAATTGGATTTTGGATACCCAATTCAGCATTTTGGTAGGGTGGAGATTTGAACCTGGGACCTCCCTTGGAGGATTGTCCTCTCCTCTCCAACTCACCTACAACACTTGAGTATGTGCTGTAATACTTGCACCCACACATAAGGAAACCATATTCGTTAAATAGCAAGTGTGTATGGTGAAAACATGCAATCTCCATAAGCACTAAAAGAGTAGAAAACATGAATATGAAATATGCCTACCTAAAATTTAAATTTCATATGTATGTAAAATATATGGTATTGGGAAGATATTACTAAAAATAGAACTAAAAATCCATCTGATGATGTGGCGTAATCACAGTGTGCTTTCCAACCTGCAAAACCCAAAGTACGGAATTTCTACTCCTAAACTATCCAAAATGCATGAAACTTGGAAAGAATACATAAAATAACATTTCAAGACAACCCACGTGGTAATATTTATAAAATAAGGCACATATCCCTATGCATTCTCCGATGGACCCTGCAAGCCTACAAAAACTTAAAAATGTGATATCTCACTCAATATAGCTCCAAAATGCATGAAATTTGGACAGAATGTTAATATAATAATATAGAATATGGCTAAAAATAATAGTAAATAAATAATTCACATATATGTCATTGTACTTTGCAAGGATGGTGGGGACTATCACAGAATGGGAACCATATTGAGGTGGGATGACCACCAGTTCTACACCTAATTTTTCATCAATTCCTCTGTGAATTGGTCAAAAAACCTCCTACTGGTGTTGTAATAAAATTTTATGGTGAAATTAACTCAATTATTCTAGTTTTGTAAACAAATTGAGCCTCCTAGATCAATCGCAAACCTCCTTCACTAGGTAGATATTTTGAGAGAAAAATGCACTAGAAGGGTGAAGGGAAATATTGGTAGCACTATGTTGCTATGTCTCAAAGCTCATTTCTATAATTTTTGTGTAAAATGGTTCTACTTTATAGCAAAAGTAAGCCTTTGTACAATAATTCATGCAAGGGCATGCAAGGCAAGAGGTGCCATTTAGCCAATAGGGTGGCATGCATTAGAGGGGGAAGAGAATATCCCTATTTGGACTCCCTCATGAAGTATGTCATAAGGATGCTATGACCTTTGACTTGCATGCTTGAATAGGTGGGGAAAATGGTCTTTTTTGGGCATCATTTATCCAAATTTTACTTTTTGGAAGTCAAACCTTATGGCCATCCCACCCTAGGATGGCCAGTTTACCACCATCCCTAGGTCGGAAAGTGGTGATATGACCTCATCCCAAGGTGGAACGGTCATGCATATGTGGGCCAAAACCTCCCAAAAGTGGGGTAGAGCCTTCCAAGAGTGGTTAGGACCATTGCAAAACCTTTGAGGGTTGCCCAAGGGAGCCATATGGTGTCAATTGGACCTTTTCTTGGTTGCCTAATCGTATTGAACATATTTTAGTGTCTACACTTTGATTATTACTATTGATAATATTGGATAATATTATTTGGGAAAGAAAAGTAAAAGTTGGTCTTATACTATTCACCCCCCCTAGTATAAGCCTATGTTCTTTAATTGGTATCAGAGTGGGTTCCCGAAAGAGTCTAACAACTTGAAGAAAGAAATTATAGGAACAAAGATGGCAGATCAGAATGGATCTTCATAAAATAAGGCATCATTGTTCGATGGGAACAATTATGCTTTCTAGTGAATAAGAATGAGGACTTACTTTATAGCACAATGATATGAGACACGATAAGCAGTTGAGGATGAGTTCACACCTACAATTAATCCTCCCACATATAAATATGGTAAGATATTGCATGTGAATAATGCCAAGGATATGAATGCAATATTAAGTGGATTACATGAAGCAGAATTTGTGAAAGTTATGCATTGCAAATCAGAAAAAAATATTTGGAAAAATTTGAAATAAACCTATGAGGGAAATAAAAAGGTCGAGATGGAAAAACTACAAAACCACAAGAAAAGGTTTTAAGATTTGAAAATGGAAGATGAGGAAGGCATTGCTACATACTTACTTCGTGTGGATGATATTTTTAATACCATGAGTGGAATTGGATTTGAAATTGAAGAATCCAATGTTGCTCAGAAAGTTTTAAGGTCACTTCCCACAAGGTATGATGTAAACATTTCAGCTATAGAAGAGATGAAATATATTGAACAATTGACTATGTATGCGTTACATCGAAATCTCATAGCTTATGATATGATAATTGTAAAGTATCCCAACTCCAATAAATAGGTAGCCTTCAAATCATAAAAGAAGACAAAGGATAATAATCCAGAATCAAGTGGAGATTCAAGCAATGATGAAGAAGCTAACTATGGTAGAAGAAACAAGAAGGAATCAAGAAAGCACAAAGGTATGAAAATAGTAAAATATTTTAATTGTGGAAATTTTGGTCACTATGCATCTAATTGTCCAGAAGATGGAAGCAGTAGCAGTGAAGAGAAATAGGATCATAAGAAAAAGGGAGGAAAATCCAGGTATGAAAAGAAAAACATGTATGGTCAACACAAGCATGAAAATAAGTTCTTTCAAAGGCACAAGAAGATTTTCTATGTTGATAAGGGAAGCAATGCTTCAATTGATAGTGATGGAATATCCTCAGATAGTTAATAAGAAGAAATTCTATTTTTTGCAATAGAAGAGGAATAAAATGCTCCTGTTAAAGGTAAAGTTGAAAAGTATGAAGATGCTCTTGAATACCGAGAAGTAGAAAAAGATTCAAAAAATGAAGAGGAAGGAACTATAGACCTAGAAGCAAAACTTTTTTTTTCTCTTAAAGAATTGAAAAAGGTTAGAAAGTAGAATTCAAAATTTAAGGCTCAAGTTCAAGAATGTGATGAAGAAAAATAAAATCTTAGAAAAGACCTGACAAAATCAATAGCTAAGATAAAGAGGTTTAAAAAATGTTAGAGGCAAAAGTATTAGAATGTGAAAGATTAGAATATGATGTAGTTTCACTAAGGATGGAAGTGAAAGTGTCTAAGGATAAGCTACACATGTTTGGGAAAAATTCAAAGACTTTGGACAACATTATCAATGCACAAAGATATTTATCTATCAAAACAAGACTTGGTTTTGGAGGACAATGGAAATAAGAAGAAGCATTAGGCTCAATATCAAAGGAAGAATTTTTAGAAGAAGAGAGTGAAGTATAAACTGAGACTTATGAGGATAAGTTGAGGAATAGAAGCTTCACTAAGAAAGGAAACAATGCACAAACAAGGAACAAAGATCATCACAAACAAGAAAGGACTAAGAGACCAATGGGTTCAAGGTAAGATTTCTTCAAAGGATGTTGTTTTTTATGTAACAGGTTTGGTCACAAGGTTATGCATTGTAGGACTCATGAAAAGAAGGAATATGGTTTTGCTAGAAAGAGCTTCAAATATGGACATCTCTTTCAAGGGTATTGTTACTCTTGTAATCAATTTGGTCACAAAGCAATCCACTATAGGGTTCATGACAAAAATGAGTATGTCTTCACCAGGAGGAACTTCAAGATATTTGTAAATTATATGAACTACAACACTAAGTGTTACAAGTGCAATAATCTAGGGTATAAGGGCAAGTGGTGCAGAACAGAGTTTCCAGAGCTTCTAGAAATAAGCAATAATAAGGACACTCAAAAGGATCAAAAAGGTATGTTGAGAAATAAGGTTGACAAAGAAAAAGAGCAGCATATTTTGGGAGTAGTTTTACTCTCACCCCAAAATTAATCACCTCAAGGAGAGGAGGTGTGGAGCGGGCTGAGCTAATAGTACCATATTTAGCCCCAAAGGAGTCCCTTTGCCATTGATGTCAAAGGGGAGATATTTGAGTAAGGGAGAGAGCATTTAGTTAGGGGTAGCCGTTTCTCAGGGGGTGAAGGTTTGGAAAAGGAAGATACTTTTTTTTTTAGAAAAGGGTTGCCATCAATGACAAAGGGAGAGATTGTTGGCAATTTTGAGTAATTATGTTGTCATTGATGTCAAGTGTTTGATGCAAGGTAAAGTTCATCATGATACAAGAAAATTGGTAAAAATAAATGGTTATAATATTTTTTATTATAAGCCAAAGAGGTTGGTTAAAAGGTTGAAGGCAAAATTTTATGCCAAGGTTTTAAAAGAAAAGAGAAAATATTATAATATTTTAATATTATAATAATTAAGCCAAAAGGGCTTATTAAAAGGAAAATAAAAAGTTGAGGAATGCCCCCATGCATAATTATTTTTTAAATACTAAATTTAAATAATATAATATTTAGACAAAGTTAAATATTATATTAAATATAAAATTAAATTTAAAATTGGCAAAGGGCACCAAAATTCAAATTTAAATGAAGGTAAATAAAGGTTTTCTTCGACGTCAAAAAATTGCCTCGAATGCATATAAAAGGGAGGAGCTAAATTATTTTCCAAGTCATCCAATGTTAATGCGAAAGAATAAATCGATCGTGGAGCATAGAGAAAAGTGTTCAAACCTTATTCATCGAGCAAGCGACGACAAATAAGGACAAGGTGATGGACATTTTGTTTCAACAAGGGCTGGTAGCCCAAGTAGCAGGCAGGTTTTTACGTAAGGTGTTGGTAGAGGAAAAGTTTGTGGTTTGATTCCCCCTAGAACCAGTTTGAAGTGTTTTATTTCAGTTTCATTGAAGGCAACAATAAATAAAAGGTGGAGACCAAGGGTTTGGTCTCAACCGCTTGGTTGGTGCAAGCAGTCGAGCGTTGTGCTTAGTTGCTTGAGGTCAGAGGGTTGATTCCTGTCTATGCCAATAAAGAATATTTTTTTATAAAGTATGCTCCAGATTTAATTAAATATTGGCTATGGTTTATGTTTGGCAGATGTGATTTGGTGTATAGTTTGGCATATAGGAGGTATTAGGAGAAATAATTTTTTGCATAATATTTAAAGAGTGATTCTTCTAGTTAGTTTAAATGCAAAGGTTGGAGTGATAAGTTTGTAAATGGTTTATTTAAAATTGTGATTCTTGGTTCTTGGACATTAAAATAAAGTGGAAATTATTTTATGTTAGAGGGAGATAAAAGGTGTAAAGGGTGATGTTATTGTTTGTAGTTATTGATTTATAAAATGGAAATTGTTGAGAGAATTTTGTTGAGGTTTAATGCATTGTCCTTGAGAAAAAAATAAGAGTCTTAGAACATTATTTTCAGAATTCATTGGGAACCTAATTGAGAGAAAATTCATGTGAATATTTTTGACATAGAATATTGCTATCTAATATTTTAAGTGGCACAAAAATAATTGGTTGTTGGTAAGACATGTTTTGAAGACATATGTCCATAAAAGCAAATAAAGAGGTATGGAAACGTCAGTCCTTGTTTAAAATTTTTTGTTGAAGTAAATGTTTTCAAATATAATGTGGAGAGAAATTTATTGTTTGATAAGCATTTATGGAAATATTTGAGTTAGGTTTTGAAATCTATATTGTGCATCCTTGTTGAAAGAAAATGGAAACTCTTGTGTTAGGGTTTATGAGCAAGTTGTGCTTCATTGTTTGAATGATTGTGTGAAAATCTTGAGCATTGGTTTTGAGTGATATTGAAAGTGAATGTGCAAACATTAGAAATAATATTTGTGAAAGCAAAAGTGTGCATCAGGGAGATAGGTGTCATATGCTAGACTAGATCTATCTTTAAAAGAGCAATAAATGTGAGATATGTAAAAGTGACAAACTTAATAATTGAGTAGAACATATTGAGCTATTTGTCAGTGCATATCATTCTCTATATGTTCCATAGTTTAAAAAAATTCTGAGTAGAATATATCTGTTTGAAGAAAGCATTTCTTAAAAAGATATACGTTGTATTTGAATGCAAGGTTTGGAAATATTTGGTATAATTTTTATGAGCAGTGGTGGGGACAAATTTTAGCAAGTATTTTGAGAAGAATTGACGACATATTTGACCAAGTATTTTGAAAATACTTGAAGGCATATTTGAGAAAGTCCTTGAGAAGGATTGAGGACATATTTGAGTAAGTCTTTGAGAAGGATTGAGGGCAGATTTGAGCAAGACTTTGAGAAGGCTTGAGGGCAGATTTAGGAAAGTCTTTGAGAAGGCTTGAAGGCATTATTTTAGCAAGTATTTGAGAAGGATTGAGGATATATTTGAGATAGAATTGAGAGCATATTTGTTAAAGCTTTTTGTTAAGGCTTGGGGATAGATTTAAGACAGAGTTTGGTGTAGATTTGTGAGCAGAGTTGGAGCAAATTTTTGGTAGACATGGGATAAAGTTTGGTGTTGATTTGAGATAGATTTAGGAGTGAGCTTTGGATGTGATAGATCAAATAGGACAACCGTCTATAGTGGATAGATATCCATCAGCTAGTGTAGAGGGGAAAGATTTCTCCTATGGAGAGAGATCCACAAACCAGAGTAATGGGCGTAGAATTCTTCTAGAATATCACCAGCAAGAGTAGAGGGGATATATTTCTCCTATGGAGAAATATCCATGAACTAGAGAAGAGGGTATAGAGTTCTCCTATGGAGAGATATCCACAAAAAAGAGCAAGGGGAAAGAGTTCTCCTATGGAGAGAGATCCACAAACTAGAGCAAGGGGAAAGAGTTCTCCTATGGAGAGAGATCCACAAACCAGAGCAAGGGGAAAGAGTTCTCCTATGGAGAGAGATATACAAACAAGAGTAAGAGGAAAGAGTTCTCCTATGAAGAGAGATCCACAAATGAGAGTAAGGGGAAAGAGTTCTCCTATGGAGTGTGATCTGTGAACCAGTTGGGGAGATAGTGTTCTTATAGGGAGAGAAATACACAAACCCATTGAGGAGATAGATTTATCCTAGATAAAATTCAATGAACCAAAGAAAATGGAAAAAATTTCTCCTATGGAGAGAGATCCACAAATCAGAGCATAGGATATTGGTGTCTCCTTTGGAAAGAGGTCCATAAATATTGTAATAGGGAATTGATTCCTAAGAGATTTTTTGAGAAAATTTAGTAGAAAGTTTTTCTCCATGGAGTAGCCCACATTGGGTGAACCATGTTAAATTTGTGTCTCTCTTGTGTGTGATTATTTATGCATTGATTTGATTACTTCTATTGATATTGCCATTGAAAGTATTGGATAATATTTTTTGGGAAATAAAATTAAAAGCTGATCTTATACTGTTCACCTCCCCTCTCAATATAAGTCTGTGTTCTTTATGGATGTGCATGAACCTGATTTTTAGAGGAAGGATCCAGGTAGATATAAGTAAAAAATCCTAGTAACTAGATTCTTAGGATCAAAATCAAAGTAACCAAATTGAAGTTTCAATAGCCCAAGGTAATACAATACATAAAGCAGATAGAACTAGAGAGAAATATGACTTGGGCACATCTACCTAATTTAAATATCCAAATATCATGGGTCATAAATAGTAACATGAACACCAAGTGAGAGCAAAGGTAAAAATTTCCCTAAGAAGTGACAACTAGACTAGGGAATGCACAAGGAATGGTAATTTTAACCAAATAACCTCCAATATTATGCTGAGGTGTATATTTCGGCTCCTATGAAGGGTACACCATATCTAATAGGGAAGTAGGTGCATTAAAGACACCAAACATGGAGCCTTTTGTAAAGTGACCATAATCATAACAACATTAATTGTATCTAAATGGGATTTTTTGAAAGAGGTATTTCAAATTTTGGAAGGAAGAATTTCCCAAAATACCAGCTCATTATTCATTGTAAACAAGGTTGAATTGTATTGTGTCTAGCATTTGAGCTTGAGAAATGTTCCCTCATATTTATATTTATATTTATATTTTCGAGCCTTGGATCAACTGCATGTATAGACCGTTGAGCCCATTTCAATTATGTATGAGTGTAATGCACATTTAAGATGAACATAATGAGTTGGGACTATTACAATAATTTTGTCTTAGTCAGAGTTTTCATGTATCTTCCTATGGTAGGCTATAACTAGCATTTATCGTTTTGATTTGTAGTCATATATGATAGGGACCATATTCAATTTAATTTTCATGTTTGGTTCATGTGTTCACTAATCCTAATGATGTGCAAAATATGAACTATAATCTTTGGTTCATTGCCACCCATAGCTTAGGCTAGTTAGGTTTCATTTTATTATTTTATCTATTTTTACTTCTCCTTGGAAAGAACCTTGTTATTCTAGGCTAACGTAGGAAGAAGGAAAGAGTGTTAAATATAAAATCTAGACAAGGAGTTATCCTTTGTAAAAAATCTTGAAGGTTATTCGAGGGAGTTGCATCCCATGCTTCACAAAATTCCTAGGATTGATGCCCCAAACAAGGCATATGAAATATATGAACTCGAATAAAATTGCATCAATAGGTGGTCATGGTGCCTTGCATGCAAGGACCATATCTGAATAGAGAAACACACCCACTATTACTTGTAAAAGATAGAGAATAGAGAAATGCAACTATACCTAGATGAAATTCATTATAAATCATGCAACACATCAATTGTTACACATACACAACACATCCATTGTTATACATAATAGAAAAGAGAATAGAGATGCATAATTATACCTACATGAAGTCCCATAACTTAAGTAGTATACCAACTATTGGATATATGTAGTATGCATAGTATTATTCAAAATAGAAGAAATAATAGAGAAGTGTAATTATTATTACATGAACTCACAATAATGCATGTAGCACATCCACCATTACACATACAAAGAACATTTTATTACACATAATAGAAGAGAGAATAGATAAGTGTAACTTTACCTATGTGAAGTTATAATAAATCTTGCAACACATTCAATATTATACATAATAGAAAAAATAATAAAAGTGCAACTATACCTACATGAATTCCCATAAATTATACTACATAATAAGTATTGCACATATGCATGCAATAAATGGACTTACATCCTAATGAATATATCATTTGTGAAGTACCCATAAAAAATGTAGCCAAGCAATGGATTACTATATTCATGAAATCAAATAAGTCATGGAGTCATGTACACAAAATAATTATATCAATCATACCTTTTCCAAGCATTTCTATATAGTTTCCTCAACTTGTATCACAATATGCTAATAATTAAAATTTCCAAGGCACATACTAATGCTTACTAGCATGCCTTTCCTTTTGTTCACTTTGGGCTTGTAATATAATTTGTTTATAATCCACCAATATCTTGGGATTATTTTACAATCTATCTACAATTCCATCTCTATATTTTGGATTCATCTGATTTGGGATTGGATTTTAATTTTAATCTATAAATACACTAGGCCCATATTGTAGTCTAGCTATAATCCATTTGTTAGAATTTACAATATTTTCCAAAAATATTTTGAAGCATACATTCACCACAATCATATGTAGAATAGTAAAGAAATGAAATAAATAGAGATATTTATGTAATAGAAATAATAGGTGGATGTCCATGGGAACCCATATGATCATATATCATTTACGAAGTTGATACAATGGATCAATCATTGAAAGTATTTATAGTAATACTTAATTCCAAATTAACACTAACATCAAGTCAATATAACCATACTTAAATGTTAAATTGAAATATATTAAATTTATTAAACCTTTTACTTAAGGTTAATCATATAGGTGATTTAACCAATATCATTAGGTTGAATAGATCCAAATATATTTAGGTTTCCATATTAAAATCCCATAGGCTTACAATGCATATGCCCAAAGGCTAACATTAGGTTCATCTATGGGAACTTCATTATTTTTGTCCTTGGCTAATAAGGTTGAATTACTAATATTCCAACACCCCCCATATAAGATGATAATCCAAGGAGAGAAGATATTAAATATGATAACATCTCTCCTACCCCCTCATAATGATTGCTTTAATAGGCCAAAGTATCTTCATCATAGATCCTACTATCTTCTCTTGTAAAAGGCACATGAACTATATAAACCCTTACTTGAACATGAAGCCATGATTCCACATTTTGGATGCAATATCTTCAGCATTTTGTGAAAATATATTCTACATATAACATGGTGATCATAATTTTTCCTTCAATATCAAAAGAAAAATAATTGAATTATCAAACAATTGATTTCCAAATAGGAACAAGGTGTACCTTGCATTGATAATATTTAACACTATAATAGGCCCTTGAACAAATGTCATCAATGTGTAGAGCTTTGAAAATTGTGCAATCTATATAATGGGCCCAAAATGATTCCATATGCAAAGGTTATGGACTTTGGAAGGTAAGACATATTGTTAGGATAAAAATAATAAATTAAGCCTCTAAATCTAAGGAGGTAAAATTGTCAAATCAAGCCTATCATGTTTTACATCCTAGAAATGACACTTGTGTTGTGCTAACATTACCATATATTTGATTAATGTGTGAAGAAAAAAACACGATACTATGCAATAAATAAATGAAACTAACTCAAACAGACAAGACAGTTGCACAAAATAAAATATATTTCAATAAATGGGGGGGATCTGAAAAACTCCCTATTATAATTGATTTTCCTTAACAGAGTTAATTTGATACAATAAATTACATATTTTCTAGGGTTCTCTAAAACCCTAGTTATACATATTTGAGTGTCTTAAGTGTGTTCCACTCCAAACAGATTGAGTGGGCTTTGGTATTTGATTTCGAGCCACTCCAGCTTCAGCAACTATCCAATGTTCTTTTGATTGATGTTATCCAACCCTACACACACAACAAACAATAAAGTTGTTAGTAAACAAAAGGAGGGTTCCATAGTGTGAACCCTTAGAGATGAAAACTAAAACCCTAGATCTATGTAAGCTGAATGTGTAAAGTACAATAACAATAAATAATAACAAAAAAAAAAAATTAGATTTACCTTGATTTTAATGATCCATTGTTTCATTGCAGATTTAGTGGTAGAGCGCCCCAACAACACCTGATGATTTTATGTGAGGAAGGTGGCAGATGGGATATGACGACAATGATAGAATATGGATGGTGAATTATGATGACCATGGAGGATGGATGTGGGGAATGGCTGGAATGGTGGAAGTCCTACGACAAGCTAGGGCTTGGATCTTCAATGGATCTACAATCCTTTTGCTTCACAAGGGCTTATTCAACAATATCTCCAAGGGCGAGAACATTATAGGGCATTCCTACTCTCGGGGTTGAGCATTTTCAAATGCCCTTATTTATAATATAGCTTAGGGTTTTCTTAGGGCTTTAGCTTAACACGTTTGATCATGTGGCTAAGATTAAATCAGATCCTAGGGATGAGATTGTACTTTAATTGTGGCATGGATTGATGAATATGGATGACTAATATTAGATTAAATCTAATGGTTGAGGTTAATTGTGTTTAAATATATACTTTATAATGAATAAATTAAAATATAATAATAAAATATTATATTAAATATAAATAATATAAAATACATATAAATTAAGTCCAAAGGGGTCAGAAAGTGGTAGGAAAGGGCTAAAGTGGACCTTTTGAAGGTGGGAAATGTATGAAATGGTTAAAAGGATGGTTGGAAATGTGGATGGTGGAAAATTGGGTGATATTATGGTTAGGATGGAGGATTAATGGTTGTGATTTGGTGTCTACATATGCCCCTTTTTGTACCATGTTGCGTGAAACACAATATGATGCAAAAATACAAGACACCTAAATGGGCTATGGGTGCAGAAGCAACTTCTCTCTATTGTTGGATTTGAGCCTTGATGTTGAAGAAAAAAGAATAAAGAATTTTTTGGAATTTGCATAGCTTACCCCCTCAATTGGCGAATAAGTTGTGGATGTATCTCACAAGCCAATTGCATCATTTGTGCAAATGATGAATGATGTAGTTAATTTGTGCAATTTATGAATGAATGGTGTGAAATGCAATGTGATTGTGGATGATATGAATGATGTAAAATGTGATACTATTTTTGCCCCAATGGTGGAAAGGGGGTTGGTGTAACATACCATGTGATTGTGGATTATATGAATGATGTAAAATGTGATACCATTTTTTCCCCAATGGTGGAAAGGGGGTTGGTGTAAAATACCATGCAATTGTGGACGATATGAATGATGTAAGATGTAATACCATTTTTGCCCCAATGATGGAAAGGGGGTTTGTCAAGTGTAGATGTCATGATCATGTAAGATGTATCCCATCATGGGAAAAATCATAATAAAATTATGGTTTCCCCAAATTTGGGGGTGATTCGATGTTGTTGAATAGTGTGATCTTTGATGCCATTGATATGCAAGTATGATGATGTAGATAAAAAGAAAAAAGAACTGTGGATAGCCTGCTGGTGACTGTTCTCACAATTAGAACTAATCATCCTAGCTAGTGCCTATCATTAGTTTTTTTTTGAAGAAAAATGATGAAATTTAAGTTTTTGTTCATGTGTAAAGCCTCATGAACTAGACCATCAATGACATCAATTATGCAAATTGTTCTTGGCAAGTTTTCACTCCAAAATGTGAAGTACCCAATGTGATTGTGATCTTGGACAATGAGATAATTTATGATGACCATGTTCAAGTGTCCTTATTGTAATCTATTCATCTTACCGAATTGCATGGATTCCCATCACTGTAATCATCGAGTTTGTAGAATAACCCACTAGATACGAGGTTCACTTGTATGCTACTTGAACTTGACAATTTTTTTTCTCAATGCAGAGTTCACTTATGAATGGATGATGTTGAATGTAAATATGATATGTTTTTGCCCTAATAGTTGAAGGGATTTTTGATGATGTAAAATAAAATGATTGGTGTATGTTCTTTGCCCTTAACAAATGAAGGTATTTTTGATGATGTAAACTAAAATGAATGTGTCTGTTCTTTACCATTAATAGATAAAGGGTATTTTATGCTAAAAAATGGACATGATTATGTCTGTTCTTTGCCCTTAATAGATAAAGAGGTTTTTGATGATGAAAATGAAATGATTATGTATGTTCTTTGCCCTTAACAGATAAAGGGATTTTTTTGATGATGTAAGTGTCCTTATGGTAATCTATCCATCCTACTAGATTGCATGGATAACCAGTCGCTGCAATCACCAGGTTTCTAGGATAAACCACTAAATACAAGGTTCACTTATGAATGTTGCATAATGATAAATGAATAGATGATGTTAAATGTAAGTGTTATCTATTTTTGCCTCAACATATGAAGGGATTTTTACAATTTGTAATATGTGATAAGTGTATCTATTTTTTCCCTAATAGATGAAGGGTTTTTTGAAATGTGTAAACGTGATGAATGTATCTATTTTTTCCCTAATAGATAAAGGGGTTTTTGATGATGAAAATAATATGATTTGTGTCTATTCTTTGCCCTTAATAGATAAAGGGGTTTTTGATGATGAAAAATGAAATGATTATGTTTGTTCTTTGCCCTTAACAGATAAAGGTATTTTTGATGATGTAAGTTTCCTTATGGTAATCTATCCATCCTACCAGATTGCATGGATAACTAGTCGTTGCAACTTCCAGGTTTCTAGGATAAACCACTAAATACAAGGTTCACTTATTAATGTTGCATAATGATAAATGAATAAATGATATTAAATATAAATTTTATCTATTTTTCCTCAATTGATGAAGGGATTTTTGTAATTTGTAATATGTGATAAGTGTATCTATTTTTGCCCTAATAGATGAGGGGTTTGTGAAATGTGTAAACATGATGAATGTATTTGGTTTCACCCTAATAGATAAAGGGGTTTTTTATGATGAAAATAAGATGATTTGTGTCTGTTCTTTTCCATTAACAGATAAAGGGGTTTTTGATAATGAAAAATGAAATGATTATGTCTGTTCTTTACCATTAAGAGATAAAGAGATTTTTGATGATGTAAGTTTCCTTATGGTAATCTATCCATCCTATCGAATTGCATGGATAACCAGTCATTGCAACCACTAGATTTCTAGGGTAAACCACTAAATACAAGGTTCACTTATGAATGTTGCATAATGATAAATGAATATATGATGTTAAATGTAAATGTTATCTATTTTTGCCCAAAAATATGAAGAGATTTTTGCTATTAGGATGATCTAAATGAAAGGCAAAGGGTGCAACCTTTGAAAAAATAATGTTGTCTTTTGAAAGTAGAAAGTGATGTTTATAATTTGAATGCAAGGTAAATGGTGCAACCTTTGACAAAAGAACATAGTTGGTGGAGAACAGATCTTGCAATAAATAGAAAAACCAAAAAAACAAGAGCCCAAGATTTTGTATTCAATATCAAGGAAGAAATTTTACAATATACAGCCAAACTGCCATTTGCCAACCACTTCTCATTACAATCCATGGATTTTTATTGAGGTCCCGATCCTTTGTGCTTTCCCACTTCCCACGATCTACAATCGCCACTTGGAAAAGTTTTGGAAAGTTGCATTGATGAGACTCTTGGTGAGGTGCGCGACTGGCTGTCATATCCAGCAAAATCTACTTCTCGATTTGTTGCTTGCTATTAGATGCTTTAAATGTGTCTTCCAGATACCTTGCGCGAGTGGCCAACATGCTCGTTGGAATCCTTCTTTGGAACAGCTGCTTCACTGCCTCTAACTTGTCATGCACGAAGGGATGTCTTTATGAAATCTGGAGTGCGTGTTTTTCTATTTGGTCATGATATCGCGACATGTCGCAATATCACGACATGTCGCAATATCGCGACCATTTCTCTCCTGTGCTTTCTCTCTCCAGATTTTGTCGCGATTTCATGACATGTTGTGAAATCGTGACATTTCCTCCGCCAAGCCCTTTCCCTCCGTTTTGGCCGCGATATCACGACCTATCGTGATATCACGTTGTTTTTGTCTGTCGGCCTTCGTTCTCCTGCTTTGGTCGCGAAATCATGACATGTCACGATTTCACGACCTTTGCGCCTTTCGCGCCTTGGCTTCCCTGTTGGGTCATGATTTCATGACCCTTGTGTCCCTCGGCCTTGCCTTCTCCATTTGGGTCACGATTTCATGACCCTTGTGTCCCTCGGCCTTGCCTTCTCCGTTTGGGTCACGATTTCACGACATGTCACAAAATCGTGACATGTCACGATTTCGTGACCCTTGTGTCCCTCGGCTTGCTTTCTCCGTTTGGGTCGCGAAATCGCGACATGTCATGAAATCGTGACATGTCACGATTTCGCGACCCTCTGGCTTCGACTTCACTTTCTCTGACTTGGGTCACGATTTCGTGACATGTCGCGAAATCACGACATGTCACAATTTTGCGACCCTATGTAGCACTTAGAAAAACAACAGAAAAAATAACTTTGTTACTTAGAAAGAAATAACAACAAAAGTTTGGTTGATGCTCGATTGCTTTACTGCCCTCGGATGCTCCTGCATCAATAGTCTTTTGAACCTGGCAATTGACTTGTTGATGATGTGATTTGCAAGGCAAAGGGTGCAACCTTTAACAAAAGCACACAATATTTTGAACCTAGAAATTGACTTGTTGATGATGCGATGTGATTGAATGATTGACTTGTTGATGATGTGATGTGATTGTATGATTGAATTATTTATGATGTGATGTGATTGCATGATTGAATTTTTTATTGCATTGGTGGGGAAGGTGTGAAACCTTGAACACCCCCAAGTTGTGTTGATGTTTTCTTGATTGGGGGAAAGGTGTGAAACCTTGAGTACCCCCTAGTTGTGATGATGTTTGATTAGGGAAAAGGTGTGAAACCTTGAACACCCCCAAGTTGTGTTGATGTTTGTTTGATTGGGGGAAAGGTGTGAAACCTTGAGCACCCCCTAGTTATTATGATGTTTGATTAGGGGAAAGGTGTGAAACCTTGAACACCCCCAAGTTGTGTCGATGTTCTAAATATGATGTGCATGCGAAATGTTTATATGGATGACTAAGGCAAGCTACATGGTGAATATAAATGCAATGAAAAATTCTTCTATGGCTGATTAATGCAAGCTAATGGTAAATGAATGCAAACTTATATGATAGGAATGCATGTTGTTCGTATGATATTTTATAGTTCAAAATTTTTCTTGGTCATTTTTGTTGTCCATTTTTTAGCCATCGGGGGTACCAAATTTGGTGGTGTTATGCAACTTGACTATGGAATACATGGATGTTGACATGAAAGAAGATATGGATGTTTATATGGAAGAAGATATGGATGTTGATATGGAAAAAGATATGGATGTTGATATGGAATGAATACTACAGGATTTTCAAAGACTCAAACATACTAGTGTCCTAAACCAAACTCACTAAGGTACTTTCTTTAGGACCAATGTATGTGCAAGTGAGGTTCATGTACCAAATATTGAGTGTGACAATTACCCTATACAATCAAGCACTAGTGTGTGTGCATGTGAGGTTCATTAACCCATTATGAGTAAATTAGGCATGACCTATTATGGAGATGACCCAGAGGCTAGCCTATCCTTATGTGTGGTTAGAGGTCTCTCTTTTTGTGAGAGAGACATGTCGTCTCACATGAGCTTACTCCACTGCCAGTCAGGCATCTATAGCCCCAGTGGATATTCACTCCATAGTCCAATGGGATTGATCTTTTAGGTCTTGGGAATGACTACCCATCCTTATTAGGGACATGTAGTATGATCCTTACAACTTTAGGTATCAAGAGTGCTTTGGATTTAATTTATTAATTTTGTAAAGAGATTTGGGGAATCATATTCTCAACCAAAGTATGATGAGAATGTTGACCCTATCCTTACTACTCTATATTTTTATGTTTATGTTTGGAGAAAATTTGTGGTAGTTAGTGGACTATGTTGCATGATGGGACAAGTGAGGGATATCTCCTTTTTTCCTCAAGGTGCTACCCAAGTATGGTACTAACCCTCCTTAACTCAAAATTTTCTTAAGATGTGAGGAAATGTGGTTGGTTCAGGATTGTATTTGAAATCAATCGGTAATGCTCAAGATTTTCTTAGTGTGTAAAGTGTGTTTTTGGTCCTAAATAAAATCGAACATCCATTTGGAGGTTGCTTGCTACACTAGTAATGGCCGAGTGCTTGAAAATATAGGCTTTGTGATTTTGACATATGGTATTGTTGGCTTATGTATTTTGTGAAAGTCACATGATTGCTTTAAACTAGGTACCCCCAAATTTTATAACTTGAATTTTTGTTTATGGCCATATCATCATTACTATGCAAGATCATTAAACATGGGATGGGATGAATCCAATTTGTACAATAAACGAATATAGCATAATGCATATGAAATTTAATGAATGCAAGTATGTATGTAAAAATGCATGTAAAGATTCCTAAATGAAAGCATGCCTATGTAAATGCAATTAATTTTTTTTTGTTTTTTATTTTTATTTTTTTAAGCCATGTATATATATACATATATAGTAATCACAATAAGCATGGAACACTTTCAAGTATATGATGTTCATTGGCTCAGGTTTTTCTACTCCTCCTAACCTAGTAAGCTTATGACCAAAGGAATTGGGTACCTTTGGGAATTTTTGAAATTGAAGGTGGCCAAAGGGGTTAAGCCCTTTGGAGGTTTTTGAAATTGAAATTTGATGTGACCAAAGGGATAGAGTACCTTTGGAGATTTGTTTTTAAAATTGAAATTTGACATGACCAAAGGGATTGAGTACCTTTGGGGCTTTTTGAAATTGATGTGACCAAAGGTATTAAGTACCCTTTGGGATTTTGAAGATGAAATGATATGTGACCAAAGGGCTTAAGTTCTTTTGGGGCTTTTTGAAATTGAAATTTGATGTGACCAAAGGGATTGAGTACCTTTGGATATTTTTGAACTTGAAATGTGACCAAAGGAATTAAGGCCTTTGGGGATTTTTTTGAAATTGAATGTGACCAAAGGGGTTAAGACCTTTGGGGCCTTTTGAAATTGAATGTGACCAAAGGGGTTAGGTACCTTTGGGGATTTTTGAAATTGATATGTGACCAAAGGGGTTAAGACATTTGGAGCTTTTTGAAATTGATATGTGACCAAAGGGGTTAAGCCCTTTGGAGCTTTTTGAAATTGAAATGTGACAAAAGAGATGAAGTACCTTTGGGGATTTTTTTTTTTTTTAAATTGAAATGTGACCAAAGGTATTAGGACCTTTGGGGATTTTTGGAATTGAAATGAAATGAAATGGCTAAGGTTAAGCCATGTTAATGATGAAATGGTTGTTGGTAAAGCCATGTTAATGATAAAATGGCTATTGGTTAAGCCATGTTAATGATGAAATGGCTAAGGTTAATCCATATTAATGATAAAATGGTAGTTGGTAAATCCATATTGATGATGATTTGGCTAAGTTTAATACATTTTAATAATAAAATCGCTAAGGTTAAGCCATGTTAATGATGAGATGGTTGTTGGTCAAGCCTTGTTAATGATGAAATGGTTATTGTTTAAGCCATATTAATAATGAAATGACTAATTTTAAACCATGTCAATGATAAAATAGTTGTTGGTCAAGCCATGTTAATGATGAGATGGTTGTTGGTCAATCCATGTTAATAATGAAATAGCTAAGTTTAAGCCATGTTAATTATGAAATGACTAATATTAAACCATGTTAATTTTGAAATGGCTAAGGTTAAGCTATGTTAATAGTAAAATAGCTATTGGTCAAGCCATGTTAATGATGATATGGTTGTTGGTCAAGCCATGTTAATAATGAAATGGTTAATTTTAAGACATTTTAATGATGAGATGGATGTTGGTTAAGCCATGTTAATGATGAGATGGTTGAGGTTGAGCCATGTTAATGATAAATGGTTATTGTTGAGCCATGTTAATGATGAAATGGCTAAGGTTAAGCCATGTTGATGATGAAATGGCTAATATTAAGCCATGTTAATGTTGAAATGGCTAAGGTTAAGCCATGTTAATGATGAAATGACTAAGGTTAAGCCATGTTAATGATACAATGTCTAAGGTTAAGCCATGTTAATGATGAAATGGCTAAGGTTAATCAATGTTAATGATGAAATGGATGTTGGTCAAGCCATGTTGATGATGAAATGGCTAAGGTTGAGCCATGTGAATGATGAAATGGTTGTTGGTCAAGCCATGTTAATGATAAAATGGCTAAGGTAAAGCCATGCTAATGATGAAATGGCTAAGGTTAAGCCATGTTAATGATAAATAACTGTTGTTTATCAATTTTTATGATGAGATGGCCATGTTAATGATGAAATGGCTATTGGTTAAGCCATGTTAATGATGACATGTTTGTTGGTGTAAGCTATGTTAATTATGAAATGGCTAAGGTTAAACCATGTTAATGATTAAATATCTAAGGTTAAGCCATTTTAATTATGTGAATGGCTATTGTGGGGCCATGTTAAAATGTGGCCAAAGGTATTAGGTACCTTTGGAGATGTTTTATTGGTGATGTATCCTACTTATGGTAGGAATGGATAAGGGTTTGCCATCAAAGTAGCAGGTGAATTGGATGTATTTTTCATTAAGTTGTTTTGGTCTATTAATTTCTTTTTATTTCTTGTTAATACCATAAAGTAAATAAACCAACAATTTAGAACTATCAAAATGAACACAAAACTAAAATTTGTACATAATTAAAAATGAAAGAAATAATCAATTCTAAGTTGTTACTTTGTGTGGCTTACCTCATACATTAATTATTTTCTTTGTTAATGTGAAATTAATTTTAGAGTGATAGGTTTGTGTGATTTGATTGTTGTAATCTTGCTTAGTAAAAATAAAGGTAAAAACTATGGCTGGCAAGGGTGACGAGATTCTTGTTGGTAATGACCTCCAACAAGTTTTCTCAGTGGTAACCTAAGGTTTCTAAGGAATATATTGGTGGATGGAAATGACACCCACCATAACCAAATCTTAAGCAATGGCTGGTGATGAAATCCAACCACTACTATTTTTTAGTAAAACGTGTAGTGTGTGATTAATTTTAAAGTTTCTTGTTCTTTATTGTGTTCAAACAATGCTAAATATTACCAATTTTACTCATATAAATCAGAAGCCAATATCAAGATGAAAATTTCACCTAAATATCATGGATTACACCGCTTAAAATCCCCTACCTACAAATGAGCAACCGAAGGGTTTGTCCACCTCTCTGCCAAAGGGGTCAGCCTAGGGCAGGATTAATTTTTGCGTCTAAATATTGTTCCTACTTAGATGTGTAAAATAAATAAGTATTTAAATATTAAAAATACAAATTCTAAGGATGCTATTTAGTTTCAAATGCAAACAAAATATGAAAGCAATCATGGATTTGCATATTTTAAAACATGAAATTTCCCCTAGATGACCTACATGCAATATGCAATATTGCATCTAGATGCAATATACAATGACTTATTTCCTATATTTATTAATGTATATTCCTTTTATATCCATAATATAAAAAACACAGCATAAAACTCCAAAAAATGTAAAGCAAAATGAGAAAAAAAAGTGGGTAAATGAGTTACAAAAGATCCCTAGATGCAATTTACAATGACTTATTTCCAATATTTATTAATTTATATTCCTTTTATATCCATAATATAAAAAAAATAGCATAAAACTCCAAAAAATGTAAAGCAAAATGAGAAAAAAAAAGTGGATAAATGACTTACATAAAAGCCTACATTTTGGTGAGAAATTTCTATGGTCGTTGATGCTACTATTGATATACAAATTGGTGGATATATGATATGATGTTTCAGGAACCTAACCTAACAATTTAATCCTAATACAACACCGGATGATTGATATATGGCCAAAACAGTTAGGGTAGTTTGTGTAGGAAACACAGTCGAAACCAGAAAAATCCTACATTTTGATGAGATGTTTCTATGGTCCTTTCTTCTCCAATTCATCTAAAAATAGGTTAAAAAATTATATGATATTTCAAAAATCTAAACTTAAAATTTTAGCCAAATATGACTCCGGATGAGTGAGATATGACCAAAAAAGTCAGGGTAGTTTGTGTAGGAAACACAACCGAAACCCTAATAGGTGAAATCAGTGAGTTTTTCACTTCTAAAAAACCTGTAATAGACAGAAACAAAATGAAATCAGAAAATTAAATCAGATTAAAAAATGAAACCCTTGTGGGGTACCACCATGATCGTCATTTATGAAGGTAAAAGCATGACACTATGCAATAAAGAAATGAAACTAACTCAAACATACAAGACAATTGCACAAAATGAAATATATTTCAATAAATGGGAGGGAGGAGCTGAAAATATCTCTATTACAACTGATCTGCCTTAACAGAATTAATTTGATACATTAAATTATAGATTTTCTAGGGTTCTTCGAAACCATAGCTATACAGATTTGAGTGTCTTCAGTGTGTTATGCTCCCAATAGATTGAGTGGGTTTTGATATCTGATTTCGAGCCACTCCAGCTTCAGCAGCTATCCAATGTTATTTTAATTGATGCTATCCAACCCTACACATACAAAAAATAATAAAGTTGTTAGTAAACAAAAGGAGGGTTCCACATTGTGAACCCTTAGAGATGAAAACAAAAACCCTATATCTATGTAAGTTGAATGCGTAAAGTACAATAACAAGAAATATTAACAAAAAAAGAAATTTAGATTTACCTTGATTTTGATGATCCGTTGTTTCGTTGTAGATTTGGTGGCAGAGGGTCCCAAGAACACTTGATGATTTGATGTGAGGAAGGCAATAGATGGGATATGATGGTGGTAACAAAATACGAATGGTGAATTATGATGACAATGGAGGATGAATGTGGGGAATGGCTGGAATGGTGGAAGTCCTATGACAAGCTAGGGCTTGGATCTTCAATGGCTCTGCAATCCTTTTGCTTCACAAGGGCTTCTTCAACAATATCTCCAAGGGTGAGAACATTCCAAGGAATTCCTATTCTTGGGGTTGAGCATTTGCAAATGCCCTTATTTATAATCTAGCCTAGGGTTTTCTTAGGGTTTTATCTCAACACTTTTGATCATGTGGCTAAGATTAAATCAGATACTAGGGTTGAGATTGTACTTTAAGTGTGGCATAGATTGATGGAGATGGACGACTGAGATTAGATTAAATCTAATGGCTGAGGTTAATTGGGTTTAAATATATATATATATTTATAATAAATATATTAAAATATAATAATATAAATATTATAAAATACATATAAATTAAGTCCAAAGGGGTTAGAAAGTGGCGAGAAAGGGCTAAAGTGGGCCTTTTGAAGGCGATAAAGGTATGAAATGGTTAAAATGATGGTGGGAAATGTGGATGGTGGAAAAGTGGGTGATATGATGGTTAGGATGGAGGATTAATGGCTATGATTTGGTTTCTACAAGATGCTTTCGTAAAATATGCTAAATGGATGAATTAATATTTGACACATTGAAAAAATATAATTGATAAACTTCAAATATATATTAAAAAATATCATGTGTCCATGTTAGTGTTACCTTAGTATCATAATTAGAAAATAATAATAAAAAGGAAGGATGGGATTCAAGCTCGTAATCCCTTACTAGAAAAGCCTTAAGTATTATTTTGTAGGCCATAAGGCTACCAAGGTGTTCACTAATGATAATTAGCATCCATAATATAATTATGGATCGAGCAAGAATATAGACTTTAAGGAAAAACATTCTTCCACCATTACAAATATATACACCAAGAAGAATCAAACCAAACATCTTCCATATGCAGTAAATAGTACCAACTATCATACCAATGGTTGTAATGGAGCTAGATTTCAATGCCATGTAGACACAAATAAGAAGAGTGAACTTTTAAAAAATACCAAAAAAAATATTGTGTGATTTAAACATGGTATGTGATCCAATGAAAGTAACTTACCAACCACCATACCAATAATCACATTAAAGTTAAGAACAATTTGATGTCTGAAGGAATTAAATGGTAATCCTTGTATTAAAAGGAAAATAAAAGATATTATGTTCATCATTGTATCATTTAGCATGACTAAGACACAAAAAAAGCATGTCATCTCAAATAGTATACTCAAAGAACAAACTATAGCCAACACCCAAAAATTTGAATTTGAATCTCAATGTTTAGTTTTCAAAGCTTAAATATTCTATAGATAAATTTACTATCCCAACTAAAAGAGGATAATATAAACTATATAACAATGAAAAAAATACAAACACGAGGGGATTTAACTCATGTTGTCTGCATTAGAGAGAAAAATAGTAAACCAACACCATAGATGTGGATTTGAAGTTGAGGACAAGAATTAGTACCATATTTATCTTCTCAAATCTACCTTCAGCTATGGATTACACCAAAAAATTAGGTCAAACATTGGAATTGGGCATATGACCTTAGAGAGGAGACTTCCAAAGATATGTTAAGCTAGTTTATATGCTTGAATAGTAAGCTATGATTTTCTAACTAATAACAACCCAAAATAGTAGCTCTAACCTACTATACCATGGTCATTCCAAGAATACATATGGAAGGAAACATATGTTATCTATAGTATGTTGACCAAAAAAAGGATTATGTGTATCTTTGTAGCCCAAAATCTCCTTCCATATAAGCACATGACCATGAACACAATAATAAACCCCACACAATAGTGTGTAATAGACTTTTGCCCATATTCAAACTATAAATATCCTCTTTTGTGCATTTACAAAGATGAGGCGAGCCATGGCCAATATGTTTCAACCTTCCATATAGAATTGATCTCCTAGAATAATGTATGTCATAACCACAATGGTTATGTTTTGGATGAGTTGATAGATGGTGGCTAACATAAGACCTTTTCTATTAATATACAATTTCTTCACTAAAAGGGAAATATTGAAACCCATAACTCCAACATAGAGCATAATAAAAATATTTCTCCTATATACATCATCCACTGGTATACATCCCTCTCAAACAAGGTTGCTATCACAAAGAATTGTATAACATTGAAGAAACATGTGAATGTTATCATAGAAAGGCATGTACAGTACTTCTGAGCAATAAAGTGTTCTTATAGGATAATTCCTAGGCATTGTATCATGGCTTCTAAATAAGAAAATACTTGCATTTCATGTACTAAACACTACATGAATCAACATGCAAACATGAATAAATTTGGTTGCAAAAATTTTGGTATCAATTTTCAAGAATTTCAAATATAATTTTTTTCTCCAAAAAGAAAAACAAATAGAAGGAAATTTCTTCAATTTTTGCTTATGATGCCATTAAATGGGCGATGTTCTTCTGTATGACTATACAATGCCACATCATGATGGATATGATACCTTGTTGGCATTTGTAATAATTTCTAGAAATCTTCTCAAGCATACATTTACCACAAT
This sequence comes from Wollemia nobilis, assembly GCA_028583015.1. NCBI lineage: Eukaryota > Viridiplantae > Streptophyta > Pinopsida > Araucariales > Araucariaceae > Wollemia > Wollemia nobilis. Next base: position 7,438,577 of record JAQPPZ010002499.1, read on the forward strand.
CATATGTAGAATAGTAAAGGAGATATAAGGAGAGATAGATAAAATAGAAATAATGGATGGATTCTGGTAGGAACCCTCAAACTCACACATCACACACAAAAGTGGTATAATGGATCAATAATTGGGGGTATTTATAGTGATACATTAGCCTCAATTAAATGCTAACCTCATTGAACATAACCTAACATGAAGGTTAAATTACAATATATTAAGTGGATTAAAATATTTAATTAAAGTTAACCATATTTGTATTTTAACCAATGTTGCTAAGGATGGATACATAAAAATACCCATCACCTTACATAGATAATACTTGTAGGCTTACATATAGAATGTTTAGAATATTACATTATACATACCCATCGGTGATGCAGGAGCATCCAACAGCACCTGATGCAGAGGCATTTGAAAAATTGCCTAAGGAGAAAAAACATCGTGATTTCACGACGTGTCATAAAATCATGATAGAAAATGGCAAAGAGGGTGAGGAGAAAAATCTGTCGTGATATCACGACAGAAAAAGTGTCGCGATATCGCGACACGGTGAGGAGAGAGAAGGTGTGAGGCGGAAATGTCATGATTTCGTGACATGTCGTGAAATCGTGACCAAAAGCCGCCAGGAGGAGGAGCAGTTGGGAATGTCATGATTTTGTGACATGTCACGAAATCATGACCGTCATGAAATCATGACAAAAATGCAGCAGAAGGGAAGGCAGAGGAAGTTTCATGATTTCACGACACGTCGCAAAATCACGACATCGAAGCAGAAGCCAACGAAAGGTAGAGGAAGTGTCACGATTTCATGACACGTCACAAAATTGTGACTGTCATGAAATCATGACATCGGAACAATAGCTGAGGGAAGTCAGAGGAAATGTCACGATTTCGCAACATGTCATGAAATTACGATTGTCGTGAAATCGTGACGCAGGAACAATAGCCGAGGGGAGACAGTGGAAATGTCGCGATTTCGACATGTCACAAAATTGTGATTGAAGCAGGCAAGCAAGAGGGAATCTTAATGCAAGGTCATGATATCACGACCAGAAAAGAAAAGGATGGGCAGGAAGAGGAAGATGCCACGATATCATGACATGTCGCGATATCGCGACACCTGTCACAGTGCAGTTGGAGGAAGAAAACGACAGAGGTCAGGCGGTGATTGTAGGGCAAGGACGACACGTGGCACCAAGGTGCAGTTAAAGTGGGCGATTACCCAGGATCATGGGAGACGAAGAGGATGGTTCATGCAGGGTGATCCGACAGGAAGCGAAGATGACAGGGGTCGTGCGGAGTGGAGCCATTAATCGGGTTGGTGATCCAATTTTTGGGAAAGACGTTTCAGAGGGTCGGGGCCTCTATCAAAACCCAGTTTTCTGTAATAGTTGGGGTGGTGGATCGGAGATCACACACAAAAGTGTGAGTCAAAATCTAAGTCGAGCGCTAGCTGTTGTAAATCCTGCGGGCTGTTTGTGTTTGTAACTGCAATTTGCAGATCAATGAAAGAAAAGTTGGAGTGAATCTGTGTGCATTTTCCTATCCTCCATCAAATGGTATCAGAGTGAGTGTTCCTGAGTGCGTAAGCAGATCACCGGTCATGGGGTAGTTTGCACCAGGATCTATGGTAGGGTTTTGAGAGAGAAGAGAGAGTTAGAAGTTCCTAAGAGTGTAACAGATCGTCGGACATGAGACAGTTACACCAGGATCTATGGGAGATATGATGACAATGAGAGAGTTCAAGGTGTTGCAGAGGCAAGTGCAAGCCTTGCAAGAGGAACTGCTCAAAAGATATTTGTAGAGGCAGGTGAAAGCCCTGCAAAGGGAGCTACACAGATAGCATGAGGAAAAACAAAAGAGAAGAGAAGATGGAGTTCATCAGAAGATGAAGCCATTGCAGGCTACAGACAAAGAGGTGTACAACAGGGCAGGGACCTACCTTGAAGAAGATAGAGATTTTTTTGGCCAGGAGACAGAGTTGAAGCAAGCTACAGATGAGGAAGTGTGCAGTAGTGGGGAAATCTGTCTGGAGGAAGACAGAAGTTATGTGGACCAGAAGAAGGGGTTGAAGCAGGCTACAGAGGAAGATGAATGTTTGGAGATGTTGCAGGAGGTAGCAATCAGATAGTACAAAAGTGAAGATCACTTCTCCACCAACCTCGGGTGTTTGATGCAGGAGCATCTAGCAGCACCTGATGCAGAGGCATTTGAAAAATTTTCTAAGGAGGAAAAATGTCACAATTTTGTGATGTGTCGCAAAATCACGATAGAAAATGGCAAAGAGGGTGAGGAGAAAAATCTGTCACGATATCGCGACAGAAAAAGTGTCGCGATATCGCAACACGGTGAGGAGAGAGAAGGTGCGAGGTGGAAATGTCATGATTTCACGACATGTCACGAAATCACGACCAAAAACCGCCAGGAGGAGGGGCAGTTGGGAATGTTGTGATTTCGTGACATGTCGCAAAATCGTGACTATTGTGAAATAATGACAAAAATGCAGCAAAATGGAAGGCGGAGGAAGTTTCACAATTTCATGACATGTCGTGAAATCGTGACTGTCGAGAAATCATGACATCGAAGCAGAAGCCGATGAAAGGCAAAGGAAGTGTCACGATTTTACAACACGTCGCAAAATCGTGACTGTCACAAAATCACGACATCAGAATAGCAGCTGAGGGAAGTTAGAAGAAATGTCATGATTTCGTGACATATCATGAAATCGTGACTATCATGAAATCATGATGCAGGAACAATAGCTGAGGGGAGACAGTGGAAACGTCATGATTTCATGACATGTCACGAAATCGTGACTGTCATGAAATCGTGACTATCGCAAAATCATGACTGTCATGAAATCGTGACCAAAGCAGGCAAGCAAGGGGGAATTCAAAGGCAAGGTCACGATATCACGACCAAAAAATAAAAGGAGGGGCAGGAAGAGGAAGATGTCACGATATCACGACACCTGTCACAGTGCAGCTGGAGGAAGAAAACGACAGAGGTCAGGCGGCGGTTGTAGGGCAAGGACGACACGTGGCACCAAGGTGCAGTTAAAGTGGGCGATTACCCAAGAGCACGGGAGATGAAGAGGATGGGTCACACAGGGTGATCTGACAGGAAGCGACGATGACAGGGGCCATGCAGAGTGGAGCCATTAATCGGGTTGGTGATCCAATTTTTGGGAAAGACGTTTCAGAGGGTCGGGGCCTCTATAAAAACCCAATTTTTTGTAATAGTCGGGGTGGTGGATCGGAGATCGCATGCAGAAGTGTGAGTTGAAAGCTAAGTCGAGCGCTAGCTATTGTAAAGCCTGCAGGTTGTTTATGTGTCTATAACTGCAATTTGTAGATGAATGAAAGAAAATTTGGAGTGAATTTGTGTGCGTTTTCTTGTCCGCCATCAATCAGATAATATTATATGCACTTTAGCCTTAACATCCTTCAATAATAAGGTCAAATTATTTATATCCCAACACCATCCATGTCCTCTCCCTATTTTGAGTTCTTCTATTCATGAAATCACATATAAGTAGATATACAAGAAAACATACACATCTTCCAACAAACTCTTGGTTATTTTACCATGTTAAAAGACATTGACACTTCAATTAATAGGTTCTAGGCATTAAATTATTCTTGTTATAGCTAGTAGAATACTTGTATATCAATATGTCATGGTTGAAACTAGTATATCAATAATATTTTATGCATAATCAATCACATTTCAAAAATAGTGCATTGAATAATTTACAAACCAAAATATATGCATCATCAGTCAAAAAAATTGCCAACAATAGTTTATGCATCATCAATCATTTTTGAAAATAGGGTATTAAAAAAATCTAAAATCAAGTTTATACATATTTTTCTAGCTAGAAGCAATATACCAAACAAGTTATCAAAAAAAATATTATGCATTACTATTTAAGTTTTGAAAAAAATCTACCAAACAGCTTTTCAATTACAATTTTGTGCAACTGTGATCCTAATTTAAACCAGGGTATCATATTGAATGTCAATAGTATTTTGAAACATCATTGTTGATATTTAAAAATATCGATTACAAACAACAATTTTGACACAAATTCTCAATAAAATTCCAAACATCATTCTTCAATAATTTTTGGCATATAAAAATATTTTAACCATATATTCCTCAATAAACATGATTTGCCAAGAACACATCCTAATAATCAATTAAAGAAACATCAAATAGAAACATTAGATTATGATTTCTATACAAAATTTAGAGTTAATTGTACCATAAAACATACTAATGAAGATATAATCCTACAAAAAAATACAACTATCATGTCTCTAAATTGCTACAACAACCAAAATTTTTGTAGATAAAGTATCATACAATAGGTCATATATGTAATGCAAGTTATAGCTAGTGTTCAACTATAAATACCTATACATAATACTTCCTTGTAGATTATGCAAGCAACAAAAAAAATCCTTAAAACTTCAATAACAAGAAAAATTATTGTACATAATAATCTAAGAAAATGTTGGATTTGTATGTACTCTAAGTGGTCTCAACACCAAATCAACCTATAGTGCCAATTTATATGTATGCCAACCACACAATTGGTGCCAATATTTAACACATGGAATTGACTCACTAGAAATATTTTTCCATGCATGGTGCTAACTCCATCAACATAATAATTTTTATTATGCATAAAAACTAGTTTACAATTGAATAAGAATCTCTAAGGAAATTCATTATACAAGTGAACGTCTATATAGGTTAATATTTTTCATGTAAGGTTGATATTTTCTTATATAAAGCTTCACTTGGTGCCTTCCCTAGTTTGAAACTTGGGCTCGAATACCATCTTCACATTTAATGCTTGCTCATATAAGGATGGACTTATAAATAGGGAACTCATTTTTGTAAAGGTTACTAAGGGAAAATTTACATATATCTAGGATAATGTTTACATATAAGAAGATTAGTTTTGATTTTACCCAAGTCCCACACATGGGAACCGAAAGCATCCATACTATTAGAGTTTGTGCAGTGAAGCCAAACTTGTAAAAGAAGTTACTTGTCAAAAATTAAATATACTTAGAAGACCATTTTTTCAAATACTACCCAATTCCAAAAGTTAGGCCATATTTTTGACAAGGCATCATATTTTGCACAAGGCACTAACTGATTAGGTCAAATAATCATAATGCCAAAAATACTAGTGTCAATTTGAAATTAAAAAGATGAGTAGGACAAATACAAGAATAATAACCCATATTACTGTGTGGATTTCAAATAGGAGAACCCATTTCTCTTTTATTTTCTATAAACAAAAACCTTCCCAAAATAAATCCCATATTTTAGTTACTACATAGAAATACAATAGATTTACTATTTCTTTTATCTTTTAAAGAGGAATACAAACATTGAGCATATGCATAGAATTGATACCAAGGTTTAGAAGGACAACAATAGAAAAATATTATTATCTAAATAAAATGTGCTAGTTGAGGTGATGTTTCTAAATGCTACTATTATTCCTGTAATGATTTACTACTATGGATATAACTTGTAACTTTGTGTGTCTCCTTTGTCTCTTCTTTTTTATTTTCTTTATTTATTTGTATCCAATCCATATCACATGTAGGTTTAAATAATAACTTTACAAGCATATTATTATCTCCAAAACCCATATTTTCCACAAATAACTTTCTTTAGATTCATAATAGTGCTTTTGAAATTGGATTATTAGAGTTTCTACTATTTTTAACTAGATTTTGTTGTTGTTTCTTATCTAACTTATCTAAGAACTGCTAGTCCTTCTTTCTAAAAATGTAAAAAATAAATTGCTAAAATAAAGGCTCATTAAATTAGCATTCGATTTCACAACGATTTCTACTAACAAACAAAGGAAATCCACTCACTCATATCTTATATAGAAAAAAAATACAAAAGAGAGATATAGATGATAGGTTCCCTTGAGCACCAAATAACCACTATATTATCCATAGATAAGAATCACAACTCTATTATGCAATGAGTGAAGTGGTGGAGGGTATTTATACATAAATAAAACTCCAATTACATAAATGAATGTAAATTAAGATAAAATAGCAAGAGGAACTAAGGTTATTTATATTTTATAAGGTGTGTTAAACCATAACAAGGAAAATTATGGCCCATAGAGCCTATATAATAAAATAATGCAATAAACGAAATACATTTGTACAATGATTTCCCATATGCCTATAAAATATTACATGTACAATGATTGCCCATAGACTTATACAATATTATATCATATAATGTTAGCCTTGACCAAAAATCATATTACACTTTCAACAATTAGCTCTAAGATTTCAGAGCCCATGTGTTTTAATTTTGCTTCCACCAAGAAAAACTAAGATTAAAAAAAAATTAGTCTCACTTTTGTTTGACATTACCCAACGTTTTCTCTTAGGCCAATCTAGTTATAAAGTTCAATTTTAAAAAACAACTTTTGTTGTACATTTCCCATATTTTCCTCTTGGGACACTAAGATATAAGAATATATTTTACAATTTTCAAATTATTGAACACAATTCACAAAATTACAAGCAAAAATCAATATTTTTACAATATTAGAAGAAAATGCTTAGATGCAAAGTTATCAACCTAAAATTTTAATGCAATCATGTAGTGGGTGCACAATTTCAATTTCTTTTAATTTTATTGTTGATCTAAATTCTGCTATCTTATCCCTAGTGATACTTTCTCCCTCAAACTTGGTTCAGAGCATCCCTTTTCAAACACTCAAGTCATGTATGTAGTTAGTCTTATGACAATATGATACAAAAATGTGTATGTGTGTCCCTAGTGATACTTTCTCCCTCAAAATTGGTTCAAAGCATCCCCTGTCAAACACTCAAGTCATGTATCTAGTTAGTATTATGACAAGATGATACAAAAATGTGTGTCTCAAATTAGTGTCAAATTAAAATATAGCAATGTAAATCACATGTCATTATATGTAGTTAGTCTTATAACAAGATGATACAAAAGTGTGTGTGTGTGACAAAATGATACAAAAGTATGTGTAATTAAAATATAGCAATATAAATCGCATGTCATAATATCTTTTACCAATTAGTGAGTCATCATAGGCAAATTTTAGTCATATGTTGAATTTTTTTTTTTTTGGGTTATGGCAATAATCTCCGTTCTATGATATAGAATGATACTATACAATATTCAATAATATGTTTAACATATATAACATATAACTAGACATTGACTTGGGCATGCACACTTGAGTATATTTACTAATATATTTAAAGCTTAATATTTGTTAATAAATATTAAAGCTTGATGTGTGTGTGCGCACTTTTAAAATATAACAATATAAATCGCATTTCATAATATATTTTAGCAATTAGTGAGTCATCATAGCCATAATTTAGTCATATGTATGTTGAAATTAATTTTTTTGGGTTATGGCAATAATATCCATTCTATGATATAGAATTATACTATACAATATTCACTAATATATTTAACAAATAATTAGACATTGACTTGGGCATGCACACTTGAGTGTATTTACTAATATATATAAAACTTAATATTTATTAATTTATAATGTAAAATTTGGTTTTATATGAAATTAAATGCATTCAAATGGTTATAATAATTGATTCTAGATCTTAATTTAAATTTTATCATATGATATTATGTATAATATAATTCACTAAATATTATAATATAATTTTTATTAAAAAAACATTTATATTCAAATAATAAATTATAGTTTTTTTTATTGTTCTAGGGGAACAATGCAATAGTTTGGGCTTTGGATCTTCTTTGGGAGGTCCAAGGTTCAAACCACAACATGGGTGAGTGTGTGAGAGGGTGGGTGTGTGATGGATGTGTGTTAAATTCCCTATTGATAAGCATAGCTCTCATATTTACGAGGGGTCATGGTTGGGAGGAGACTACTCAACCCTATAAATTGGTCATAGGGGTTTCTCACACTAACCAAATAAAACAATATATATATAGTTTTTTATTTCTTAGTTAGTGTGAGAAACCCCTATGACAAACGCATAGGGCTGAACAATCTCCTCCCAATAATGATCCCTCGTAAAGCTGAGAACTATGCTTATCAATAGGTAATTTAACACATATCCACCACACACCCACCACCTCACACACTCATTCACACCGCAGTTTGAACCTTGGACCTCACTATAAATAATAAATTATAGTTATTCAAAATTCTAGATTTTTAGAATGGATAGCTCTGTAATCCAATGGATACCTATAGGGGTGGAGATCTATTTTGGTAGATGATCCTTTAGTTGCATGTTGGTCTCTTGGGTGGAAGGTTGGGCCAACTAATATAACCATAGTTGGGAGGCTAGGTGGAAGGTTGGGGCTAAAGGAACTGCAAAGGCTAGATGCATTATTGGGAAGTTTATTGGTTTTGGTCATTTTGGGTTGTTGGGTTTCCTGATTTGGATGTCATCCTCATAGTAGCAAGATGATTTTTTGGATGGAAGAATGGGTTTGTTTAAGGAACCATAGTTCGGGTGCTAGGTATAAGGTGAGGGTAGATAAAGAAGCCATAGTAGTATTATTGTTGGGTGGATGGATAGACCAGTTGGTGGCTGGGTTTTTGGGCTCCAGCTTGTTTTTCTTCTCTCACGGGTGGGATGTTGTTTTAGTTGGGGGAGACATGTGTCGTCAATGTCCATGGGGATATGCTTGTATGATCAGACCTCTCCTCTCTAACTGGTTGTGGGATATTTATTTTGATGGGTTGCTAGAGGAATTTGTTGGATGTGGGTAATATTTCCTTCTAGTATTCTTTTGGTCTTTTCCCCTTCTTTGATCTAGATACCAAGGAGATATCATGTGCTCATTGACTAGTGATAAAGGAGTTTGTTGTTGGCCCCTACATTTGGTAGGTACTCTTAGTTTTGTTGTATTGTTGGGATTTTTTCCTAGTAATTTATTGGTCCCTCTACCCTACTTTATAGGGCCTTGGTTCTCCTCTAAGAAGGATTGGAATTTTAAATTTTTTAGCGATCTTGGTGTTTCTTAAGGTTTGGTTCCCTCAATGATTATTTTTGGGAATAGATCCACAATGGGTCATTTTTGGGACCATATCTATGGTTGGTTTTGGTACCACTTATACGATGGTTTATTTTTAGGTCCAGAGACTATATTTCCTATCTAAAGAAACAAGGTTGTCTTTCATTGGTCGATTTTTGCATGTGCATATTTTCTTATACTAGTTGTTCATCCGTGAGGTTATCCTCCTTATAGATTTGCTAGATGGTTACATTATTCTAGAAGACAAGATATCCTAATTCAAATTTCTCGTTAGGTAGAAAATTAATTAATATGAATGTGATTCAAATTAAGTGCTTTGGGCAGGAACATCAAAATTTAAATTCTTAGATCCTAATTTCAAATTTGGTGTTTTAAATGGGAGAATATCCATTTCCATTTTTAAATTTTATTTCAAATCAAGCTTTGGTTGGCCTTTGATTTTCATTGAATATTTATTTCAGGGTAACATTAATTTAGGTTGGTCCCCAATGCTCTTTGAATATCTTAAGATGGGACAATTTGTTATTTTAGTTGTTTAATGACTAAATATAAGGTTAAAAAAACCTTTCAAAAACATATTGTAAAAGTTTCAAGGACACTTTAAAAACCTATTCTTTTATCTAATCAAGAAAAATAATTATAATTATTATTTTATCAAACCAATTTTTTTATAATGTAGGAGCATGTCTTATTATTATTTCTTGTTTTATCCTTATAAGTATTTTAAGTACTTCATATACACATGCATCTATTTTTTATCTATAAATAAAAAAATTACCAACATTTATCTACAATGAAATTTACTTTTACGAGCTCTTCCAGAGGATGTTCATTGGTGGATACAAGTTGTATATATAAATATATATTTACAAAATAATAATCAACCCACCATTATTTAGTTATTTTTCTCGTGTGTAAATTGATGGTTAATAATTTGATGAGATGAATGCATATTTTATAAATTATAGTTATTATTTTACTAAAACAATTTTTATTATAACATATGACCATGTAAGAGTGTAACGACCCAAAAACACACAAAAATAAAAATACAAAAATAGAAAAGTTTTTTTTTTTTACTAAGAAGAGGGATACATGAACCCTTCATGAAAGCCTAACCCAAATAGTATTAACCTAAAGTTTCAATCACCTAAGTTTTCCTAGAAGTTACATCTCATGAAGTATGCTATTACAAGTTCATCTGTGTAGGTGTAACATGTGTCACTACAGATAAATCCATCTGTACCATCATTATTTATGAGCTATAACTATCACCCTAAGTCAATCGAAGGTATACACACATCTCCATACCATACACAAATCATTATGTGTAGGTATGCTATGAGTATTGCGAGTTAAGTTATCTATCTCGTCTCCACGACGAGCTATATTAACTCATATGTAATCTCTTCACAACTTAGTCCTTTATCTCCCTAAGGGAGTCTCAATTCTCTTAGGCCTCATATGTTCACCCTAAGGGGTTTTCAATTCCCTTAGGTTACCTATGTTCACACTAAGGGGTTCTTAATTCCCTTAGGTCACCTCTGAGTTCACCCTAGAACTCTACACTTATATTTCTATCATCAAGCAACCAAACAATAATACATGTAGTTACTATAACATCAAAAAGCAATAAAACAATGATAGAGAAAATACATAAAGCTTAACACTAAAGGAGAATCAACTACATAATATAACTAGATACAGAAATAAAGTAAAATAACCTTCACTAAACCAATAAACAACTATCTCATTAAATATTACATGATAAATCCTTCTTATTTTAAAGAGTATCACATTATCTGCATTGGGAATATCTCCCCATAATTTTAGTCGATTTGATCATAAGTAAATCAATGTAAGATACAATTACCTATACTTTATTTCCATTGAACTCCTTGCTTCTCCTTTATTTCCATTGGATATTTGAGGGTCGTAGGGGATCAGGATACTCATGGTTCAGGATAGTCATGCCTTCTCAATGCATATATTCATTTACTTTGCCAAATTGTAACTATACAAAATTCAATTAAGTTTCTAACCATCTAATGCATAATGAATTTTATAAAAGAACATTTACTTTTATTTTCACCTCTCAAGTTCCCTTAGAGAGTCATCCAACATGTACCACTTAGACCAAGGCCTAAATTTAATCAAATTCATTCATGTCTTAAATAATTAAAGTTTCATACCCTTAACATTTAAAATAATCACTTTATTTTCATTCCATAAATCAAAACCCCATAACTTCAATTTAAAGAATAAATCTACATCCTTTTTAATTCACAATTTCCAATAAATCAATTACCTTTTAAAGTTTTAAAGTCCCATATATTTAACCTTTAAAACAATCATTCATTCATTCCCTAAATAGAAGCTCCATAACTTCAATTCACGAATAAATCCACACCCCTTTTAATTTAAACTCTTAAGATAATCAACATTAATCAAATGGAATATCTTTTAAATTAAATTAAAAACCTTCAATACATTTCATAAAAATCAAAGGTTCTTTCTAATTAAAAACCTTCAATAATTCTCATAAAAATCAAAGGTTCTCTTTAATTAAAAGCCTTCAATAATCCCATATGATACAAAGGTTATTTTTATTTGTAAGCCTTAATATATTTTATATAAAACTAAGGTTCTTTCTAATTAAAAGCCTTCACTAAATTTCATAAAAAACATAGGTTCTTTCTAATTAAAAACCTTAAATAAATATCATATAAATCAAAGGTTCTCTTTAATTAAAAGACTTCAATAATCCCAAATGAAACAAAGCTTCTTTTTAATTATAAGTCTTCATTATATTTTATATAGAACTAAGGTTATTTTTAATTAAAAGCCTTCAATAAATTTCATAAAAATCAAAGGTTCTTTCTAATTAGAAACCTTAAATAAATCTCATTTAAATCAAAGGTTCTCTTTAATTAAAATTTTTTCAATAATCCCATATGAAACAAAGGTTCTTTATAATTATAAGCCTTCATTATATTCTATATAAAACTAAGGTCCTTTGTAATTAAAAGCTTTCAATAAATTTCATAAAAATCAAATGTCCTTTCTAATTAAAAACCTTAGATAAATCTCATATAAATCAAAGGTTCTCTTTAATTAAAAGCCTTTAATAATCCCATATGAAACAAAGGTTCTTCTTAATTATAAGACTTCATTATATTTTATATAAAATAAAGGTTCTTTCTAATCAAAAGCCTTGAATAAATTTCATAAAAATCAAAGTTTTTTTTTAATTAAAAACCTTCATTATATTTTATATAAAACTAAGGTTCTTTCTAATTAAAAACCTTCAATAAATTTCATAAAAATCAAAGGTTCTTTTTAATTAAAAGCCTTCATTATATTTTTCATAAAACAAGGGTTTCTTCAATTAAACTCCTTCATTATTTCTCATAAAACGAAGGTTTCATTTTAATTAAAATAAGTTATGTAACACCTTACCTAATGTAGGGTATACAACTAGAGGCCAATGCCTTCCAATGTGGATGGTAAGCAACCACGATAAAATCTAACGTCTAAGAACCTAGAACCAGGAAATGCTCTCACTTCAGTATTAACAGAGTTCCCACTCTTGGAACATGACACTCAAACAAACTCGATGCTTTCAAATCAATAATTCTCTTCAGACACATAGCCCTTGAACCCTCACAACTCTCCGTTCAACATGACCTAGCATTCAAACATGCACAACGCTCACTACTAATGCTCACTGGCTTCCTCTAAAGCCAACGCTCACTAAAACACTCACAAAAATGCTCACTAGATTCCTCTAAAGCTTGTGCTCACAAAAATGCTTACTGGCTTCCTCTAAAGTCTACGGTTACAAAAACGCTCATTGGTTTCCTTTAAGGCACACTCACTAAAATGTTCATTGTTTTCCTCTAATACTCGTGCTCACTAAAACGCTCACTCTGTTTCATGGTGCACAATGCTTATCCAAACATGAGGTGGTTTTTCTTAAACATAGCGCACAATGCTCCACAAAGCATATGGTGGTTTCATTTAAAAATATAATGCTCAACAAGCATATGGTGGTTTTATTTAAAAACACAACGTTCAACAAGCATATGGTGGTTTCATTTAAAAACATAATTCTCAACAAGCATATGGTGGTTTCATTTAAAAACACAATGCTCAACAAACATATGGTGGTTTTATTTAAAAACACATTGCTCAACAAGCATATGGTGATTTCATCTAAAAACACAGTTCTCAACAAGAATATGGTGGTTTCATTTAAAAACACAATGCTCAACAAGCATATGGTTGTTTCATTTAAAACTAGATTAAAGGTTTGAAGCAACTCAACCTTCAATTTCTATAGAGATGGAAAGCTGGCAATGTATAGCTACCTCTCCTCTTCACTTCTGGTGTGTTCTTCCCTTTCTCCATGCCTCCCTTGAATCTGCTTTGCTCCTATATTTTTTACTTTCATTCCCCTTCCCTCTCTTTTCATTTCCTTCCTCCTTACGTGCCTATCTGCCTAGGTGGCCCGTTCACTGTCTTCTCGAACCTCAAGACCCACATTGAGCCTCCTTTATTCAATGCACAGTCCCCTATCCTTTATGTGTTTTTCCCATAATTTCCACCTTTGGAAATATGGTAGCCTCATAGGTTATTTCATAGGATTCACTATATAGGAAATGGATCATTACATTTTATTTTTTTGAAGAATGGTTCTTTTAATTAAAATATCATTATCAAGATATTTATAAACCATAAAATATATTTGTTTTATTTACACAATTTCATTATTTCTTTTTAATAAAAGATATCTATTATTATATATATACTTTTTTTTTTTTTAATTGAATTCTTTTTCATTTATTTCAATTAATTAATGTATTTTAGTGAATTCTCTATTATCATTAAAATGAACACTTTTAATTAATTTAAATGAAAAATCATTTATTATTAATTGCAATGAAGTTTACTAATGAGCTCCAATGAGCCAAACATTATTTACTTGAACTTCATTAATTAATTTAAAAGAATATTCATTCAACATATAAATTTAATTTGCTTTCTTCCATAAGGATGATGCTCTACTTTTACATTGACATGACAATTTACTTGTGCATCTATATACATTTTGCAATTGTTCTCATATAGAAAACCCAACATTAAACTACTCAAGCCATGATGTAGTAGAGAGCAAACACATTTATACAACAACAAAGAGGGAATATTTCCATCGACCCAATCACCTATCTTAGCTAGAGATTTTACGATAGCTACTAGGCTATCAACTAAAGCTCAAGGTGATCAATTATTGATTATTATCCCTTCCATCAATACATGCCTATATGAAGGTATCTATCCATGTTACCTTCGAGTACCTTAATCATAATTTCCCCTGATATTTGGTACCCTCATTGCTGGTGGGTGACTCTACCTGTTCCACCTATGAGTGTACCTGATACTGCACACTTGGAAATATTTTAGTGATAACACACCCTTATAAATCAAATAAACATCATATAGTTGATTCAATTGTTCAAACTAGGTATCTCAACATCATAGGTTAATACATTGTTTTCTTGTGCCATAAAGTCAGCTAGGGAGGGTCGTGACATCCAACCCCACTAGGATTAAACATTTTCCTCTGTGTTTCCAGTTTTTATTTTGTTTTTAATAGAAAGTAAAATTATTACATCATATAACTTCAAAAAAAAAGGAAAAATGTTTTTGCATAACCTCCACTTTCTCCCAAGTGGAAGTCTTCTCAGAAAACTGGTTCCATTGGACCTTACACTATTCGAGAGTTTGATTCTGTAGAGATTTAGAATGAAAATCGAGAATCTTCACTGGTAGTACTTCAATGGCTTTTGGATTTGCCATCTGCATTTTAGAAATATCTCGTACATGTTCAGGGTCAACAACATATTTTATAATCAAGGATATGTGGAAGGTGTCATGGATTTTGGATAGATTAGGTGGTAATGCAAGTGAGTATTCAACCAGACTGATATTTTTCATGATCTCAAAGGGCCCCACAAAATGTAGATCCAAATTTGTGGATTTGATATAACTTTTATTTGGATTAACCCTTAATAATACCTTATCTCCAACATGATACTCTCTTGAGGTAATTTTTAGATCTGCATAACTCTTCTGCCTATCCATAACTTCCTTAAGCCTTTGCCTAATATCTTTAAGTTTATATTACATTACCCTAACCATTTCTAGCTCAATCACAACTTGATCCTCTAGGTTTTACCAAGACAATGGTGTTCTACACTTTCGCCCATACAAGACATCAAAAGGTGTCATTCCTAGCGATGAGTGATGTCCATTATTGTAGGTAAACTCTACCAAAGTTAGGCAATCTTCCCATTGAGATTTTTGATCCATGTAGTACATGCAGAGCATGTCTTCCAAAACTTGGTTTACCCACTTTGTTTGACCATCGGTTTCAGGGTGGTATGCTAAAATCATATTCAATTTCATACAAAATGCACTATGAAGGGATTTCAAAAATTCATAAGTGAATTTGGAATCTCTATTTGAGATAATTACCTTAGGAAACCCATGCAATCGGAATAACTCTTTGATGAATCTTCTAGCCACTACCTGAGCATCATCCTTGGTATTTCCTGGTATGAAGTGGGAATCTTAGTCAATTTCTTGACCACTACAAAGATGGCATCATGTTGGTACCGATTCTTGGGTAAACCCATGATAAAATCTATAAATATAACCTGCCATTTTTGCATAGGTATATCATGCACATGATTTTTTCCTATAATATGCTAGTATTCTGCCTTAACTTTTTGACATTCAAGGCATCGAACAACAAAATATGTGATATTATTTTCATTACTACCTAAAGGAAGGCTCTTTTCATATTTTCTCACATTTTGGCTCCTCCCGAATAAGAAAAATAAGGATATCTATGAGCTTCTTGAATTATTAATTTCCTCAAATCACCCATATTTTGTATGACAACCCTTCCCTTATAACACCAAAATTCTTCTTTCATACGAAATTTCTTATTTCCTTCAGGATATCTATCCATCCTGACTTGAATTCCTTCACAATATTAATCCTAATATTGCTCATGTCTCACTCGATCCATCAGGTCCATGTGAATTCTGGTTATGGCTGCTATATATTTCCTTATACTCAAAGCATCAACTACTTTATTTTTTTTTCTTTTATGTACTCAATCTCAAAATCATACTCAGTGAGAAATTCTACCTATCTTCTCTATCTCGTATTGAGTATTGGTTGGGTGAATATATATCGTAGACTTTGATGGTATGTTTTTAATTCAAAGGGCCTTCCCACAAAGTAGTGGTGCCAAACCTTTAAAGCATGCACCACTGCATCTAGCTCCAAATCATACGTAGCATAATTAAATTCATGCTTTTTGAGCTTCATTGAAGTATATGCCACCACTGATTCCTCTTGTGAGAGTACCCTACAAAATCCATCTATTGATGAATCAGTGCACACTCAAAAGTCCCCTTGAGAATCGAGAACCTTTAGTATCAATGCAGTAGTAAGCTTATGCTTTAGTAGTACAAAGGTAACCTCACACTTCTTTGACCACTTGAATTTTTTATCCTTCTTATAAAGGTTTGTTATGGATCTAGTAATATTGGAGAAGTCCTTTATATAATGTCTATAATAGCTTATTAATCCCATGAAACTTTGCACTTCAGTCACATTAGTAGGGGGTGGCCAATTCAGAATAGCCTCTATATTTTTTAAATCCACATTAATCCCCTTTGCTGATATAACGTGTTCAAGATATCGTACCTCTAGAACATAGAATTCTCTCTTATCCAGATTCCCATAAATTTGATTCTTCCTTAACAATTCCAACACTATCCTAAGATGTTTAGCATTCTTTATCTCTAGAGTATATAAGGATATCATCTAGGAATACCAAGAAAAATTGGTCCAAGTGTCTTTGGAACACAGTGTTCATTAAGTTCATGAAAGTAGTTGGGGTATTAGTCAGTACAAAGGGTAGAACCATAAACTCATAATGCCCATACCTAGTCTTAAATGTCATTTTGTGAGTGTCTTCCCCATGAATCCTTAACTGGTGATACCCTCACCTCAGATCAATCTTAGTAAACACCTTGGTATCCTTTAGTTGGTCAAATAAATCCTCAATCATAGGTAAATTATATTGGTTCTTGATTGTAGCCTTATTTAGCATCCTGTAATAAATACACAATCTTAGTGAACTGTCCTTTTTCACGAACAAAATTGGCTTGCCCCATGGTGACACACTTGGTTTTATCAAACCCTTTTTTAATAATCCTTGCAATTGAACCTTCAATTCTAATATTTTAGTAGGATTCATACTATATGGATATCTATGAATATGTTCGACTCTCATAATAAGTTCAATTATGAAGTCAAATTCTCGTACAAAAGGTAGTCCAGGTAGGTCCTCTGGAAATACGTCTTGAAAATCCTATAAAATTGGATGTTTTCTTAGTATTTCTCCTTTCTCATGGTCCTCCACTTAATTTTTTTTTACCACATACACTATTCCTCCATCCCTTAGGGAATTTTTCAATTGCATAGCAGACAACATTTGAGGTTCAAATACCCCTTGTTTTCTATGAATTCTTAGTCTCTCTCTGCATTCCTTTGAATACTCAATCCATCGGTCTTGGAAATTGACTAAGGCTTTATGATCCTGTAGCCAATCCATCCCTAGAATCACATCAAATTCGTGTAAGGGAGCTACATATAAACAACATTATTTAGTCCCTTTAGATAGAGTGACTCCTGCCATAGGATAACATTGGTTCACCAAGTAGGTCTTCCAAGAATCATACTCAACCTTCCACCCTTGAGCCAAATATCTAGGCCTTTTCTACATAGTCCTTGCTAGACTAGATGAAATAAACTATAAGTGGATCCACTATCTATCAAAATTTTTACTTGCTTATTGAAAACCTTACCTTTCACAAGTAATGGGGTGGCTTGTCCCTATAGCTTCTGCTTATCGATTATGGCATAGATCTGATGTTCTAGTTCTTTCCATTTTGCATTAGCTGTGCTATTCCTTGCTTGATATGGACACTAATTATAGTAATGAGATCCTCAAAAATTGTAGCACCCTTCCTTGGGTCCTTGATGTTTTTCAAGTTTGTCATTCCCACTCTTAACTTATAGAGTTGGAGCTTACGACTTCTATGGTTGAGGTTTCATGTTTTTGGGATTGTTATCCCTCTTACAAAAGTTCTTGAAAATTTTATAATTTCCATAAGGTTTCTTCTCAGGATTTTGGGTATTCTTAGCCTTTCGCTCTTGTTCAGCCTCCCATTTTATAAACCCAATACTATTCCTCTTCTTTAGCTCTTGCCGCTTTTTTCTTGGGTAGAGTGTCATATTTATAATAGAAGTGTGACTCTGCTTTGTTTGCTAGGTCATATGACTTTTGCAGTGATTTAGGTTCCTGCATGTCTACATCATGCTTTAACCTAGGTTCCAATCCATAAGTGAACTTGTGAACCTACATTTTATCATTATAAACAGGTACATATTTGAACAGTCCTACTGGCTTCTTATAGTACACCTCTACTATGTTTGTTACTTGTCTCAGACTAGCAAATTCTTCAAAATTTAAGGTATATAAATGCTCTTTTAGGAATATCTTCTTAAATATGTTTATAAATTCCTCACATGGAGTATCAATGGGTTCAATATTAGTTTCCTTATAATGGGTTTTACACCACTCCAGAGCAGCCCCTTCTAGGTTAATCATAGCCCAAAGTATTTGGGTTCTTTATGAGTAGAATTTTATCATAAAGTGAACCTCTGCTTCTCTCACCCATGCTTCTGTTGCATCCCCATCACCCTCTCCATCAAACTTAGAGATACTATTTTTTTTCATGTCATTAGCTATAATACAGAGTTCTCTTGCTATATACGTTAACAACCTAACTAGGGTAATATTCTAGGCTAGGATATATCACTAATACCAAAGCCCATACTAAGGCATCCTGACATCCATGCTCCCTTGGGGTTAATTCCCATCAAATTATAGCAAATAGGGTATCCTAGATCATCCTAATTTTAGCCTTTACCTTAAGCAAGCCTTCATTTGATACATATAATTTCCCTTTAGCACATATAGAAGCTCTATACCTAGAGCTTTGATACCAAATGTAATGACCCAAGAACACACAAACAAAAAAATACAAAAATAGAAAAGTTTTTTTTTTACTAATGAGAGAGATACATGAACCCTTCATGAACCCCTAACCTAAATAGTATTAATGTAAAGTTTCAATCACTTAAGTTTTCTTAGAAGTTACATCTCACGAAGTACCCTATCACAAGTCCATTTGTGTAGGTGTAACATGTGTTACTATCGATAAGTCCATCTATCCCATAATTCTTGATGAGCTATACCTATCACCCTCAGTCCATCAAAGGTATATACACATCTCCATACCATATATAAATAATTATGTGTAGGTATGCTATGAGTATTATGAGTTAATCTATCTATATTGTCTCCATGATGAGCTATCTTAACTCAGATATAATATTTTCACAACTTAGTCCTTTATCTCCCTAAGATGGTATCAATTCCCTTAGGTCTCATATGTTCATCCTAAGGTTCTATCAATTCTCTTAGGTTAACTATGTTCACCCTAATGGGTTCTTAATTCCCTTAGGTCACCTCTAATTTCACCCTAGAAATCTACACTTCAATTTCTATAATCAAGCAACCAAACATTAATAGAGAAAATAAAGCAAGCTTAACACTAAAGGAGAATCAAATACATAATATAACCAGATACATAAATAAAGTAAAAGAACCTTCACTAAAAAAATAAAAAACTATCACTTTAAATATTACATGATTTACTCACAAAAAATATGGGTCTATTTTATATCATTAAAATCATAAGCCTTCATGCATGTTAAAATTTGCTCATATTGGAGGGAAAAACTAGGGCATCAGTTGGGTAGCCAAAGATATTTTTGGTTACTGTGGATTTGAAGACAAGATTGTTGCCCCAGGGGGGTCCAATGGGGACACCTCCGGATCCTCTTCTAGAGAGACATAGTTCTTTTGCATATTTGTTAAAGGATAAATCTCCATCAAATACTAAAGAAGCATAAAAAACTTCATTAAAAATGCTCTTTACAGCTGCTAGAAATAGATCAACATCTCAACGAGTTAATGGATGCTTGCCACAGTCAAAATCAAGGCCAAATATTGTCATTGAGCAAAGGATGGTTGAAGAAATATTTTTATATAGAGCCAATCATGATTTGATCTGTAAATTCATGGGTATTCACCCTACCCTAAATTTTTTGCATTCCTAGGTTTGACAGCCTCTTGGTGAGTATTCTTTATGGTTTATTAGCAATGGATATTTTATTGTTAGTTTTTCTTCACTTGTCAATATAAATAGGGCTTTCGAATTAGAAAAGAGGAATCATGGTCTAGCAGGATTATTTGTTCAACCCTAGAGAGTGAGATTTGATCCTCGAATTGAACCCACTACTGTCCTAGTTTGGATCTTTTTATATGCACTTCCAATGGAGTTTTGGAGTGAGCATGTATTGGAAATTATCGGTAATTCCCTTGGAAGACATTTGGGTGTTTCCAAAGACACAATAGAAGGAAATACAATTGTTTATGCAATATTATGTGTGGAAATGGATCTTAGCTAGCCTCTATTGGAAGAGGTGGAACTTGAAATTGCAGGACTATATTGGATTCAACAACTGGATTATGAGGCATTGCCTTTTAGATGCAGAGTTTGCCACAAATATGGGCATTTGGCCCGATCTTGCACAAATAATAAGAACATAAAAATGGAGGCTCCTCTAGGAATGTAAAATCTTCCTAAGGAGGGTAAGTCAACAATCAAAAAAGAACCAACGAATATTTCTCTGGGTAAAGAAGCACAGGGATATGGTTTTGAATAGCCCAAAAGAAGGAGAAGGCAAAAGAAAAAATATGGTAAAGACCAAACCCAACTCAAGCCCTCCAATAGGTATGAGATATTTAAGACACTAATGGACCAAGAAGAACAATTCATGGAAGGAGTGGATGGGAATAATGAAAATAATAACATCCATGTTCAAGCTCCTCTTTCATCTCCCCCCATCATAGAGCAGGTAATTGAGTACATTGAGTTACCGCAGTCAGAGAGTGCAGGGGCATTGATAGTGCATAACCAAGAGTAGCCAATAATTAATGATGTCAGCATGGGCATAGCATAAAAGAATAGAGAAAGGCCAAATTTAGGGATAACTCAGGTGGAAAAGAAATAAAAAAATAGCAACTCTCAAGGAGTGGGTAGAAAATCAAATAAGGAATTGATAGCAGTTCAAGGAGAAAAATTGATCACTAGAGGATCGGTAAGGCCAATAGATTTTTACTGCTCTCAAGGTAACCAATGATTATACAATCATGGAATGTTAGGGGTTTAAAAGTAGAACCCATCAATCTACTGTTCAAAGACTCTTAGAAAAATGTAAAACAGATTTTTTGCTTATCCAGGAGACAAAAATATCGTTAGATCTTATGTGTAAAATAATTAACAGAATTTGGAGGGGTTCTGGTCATATGGAAGTGGCTGCCCAAGGTGCCTCAGGGGAGATAGTTACTCTTTGGAACTCTCTTGAATAGACTGCAATAGAAAATATAGCTTGAAGGGGTGTTCTCACATCACATTTTAGAAATAATGTCATGGCTGAACATGTTTTAATCACAAATTTTTATGGGGCTCAAAACCTAGATGGTCAGATGCATCAATGGAAAGCTGTGCATAACATGAGAGTCTCAAGGGAATATTTAGACTGGATTATTGCTGGTGATTTTAATGCTAAATTATCCTATAGATATCAGGAAGGGGGAACCCCAATTTTGGACCCGGGGGATCGACTTATGATTGCCCAAGTCCAGGAATTACACTTGGTGGATATTAAATGCCCTGGAACCAACTATACTTGGAATAATAAGAGGAGGGAGCCACATAGCAAGAAGGTGAAGTTAGACCATTTTTTGGTTTCAGAGGAGGGATTTTTAAAATGGAATATAAAATTTCAGATTTTGGAGGGTCCAGTTTTAGATCACTTTCCCATTTTTTTGGAAGGAGGGATCAAGACAGTGCAGCATCACAAACCATTTAAATTTGAAAACTTTTGGTTACAAAAAGAGGAACTTCAAAAGAAAATTCCACAATGGTGGGAAGAAGGTCACCCAGCATATGGGACAACAATGTTTAGATTCCACAAACAACTTCATTATGTCAAAGATCAAATGAAACAATGGGTGTGAGCTAACAAGATAGAATTCTAGGTCCAAAGAGCTCCATTGGTGGCCAGATGGGATGAGGTTCAAAAACACTTTAGTGAAGGAAAAATTATAAATCATCTCAAATAAGAGGATGATGCATTGCGTAAAGAGGTTGAGAACATTGACAACCAAGAGGAGACCTACTGGAAACAGAGAGCAAGAACCACTTGGTTATTAGAAGGTGATAAAAATACCAAAATTTTCCATCGGATTGCTTGTTCTAGGAGACAAATGAACAACATGGAAGCTCTTCAATATGAGAACAGACACTCCTTTGATACAATTCCAGGTATGCATTTCCATTCAATGGATTATTTTTCTAAACTATTTAAGGAAAGTATGGTGCAAGATGAAGAGGCTCAAAAAGAAGTTATTGTTGTCATACCCTCTGTTATCTTTGAAGAAGAAAATCAAACCCTACTTAAACCCATTAATAGAGAGGAACTGAAGAATGTAGTCTTTGGAATGAGCACTAGAAAAACACCAGGTCCAGATGGCTTTCCAATTGAGTTTTTTCAGGCCTTTTGGGATAACTTGGAGGATGATATAATGGTTGTTATAGAGGAATCCAAAGGTAGTAAAAGAATTCTTAAAGCATTAAATCATACTTTCATTACCTTAATTCCAAAAGGGGAGGAAGGGGTACATATTTCAGATTATAGACCTATTGCCTTATGCAATATCATATATAAAATAATCACAAAAGTAATGGTTGAGCGGCTAAAACCTCTTCTACATAACATTATCTCCTCGGAGCAAGGGGGTTTTATAGAGGGTAGACACATATTGGATGGTGTGGTTCTAGCTGAGGAGGCAATCCATTCAATGCAAACATCTGGTAATAGAGGAATGTTCATAAAATTAGATATGTCAAAGGCTTATGATAGGGTGGAGTGGAGCTTCTTGTCAAAGATGATGGCAGCCTTTGGTTTCTCTCAAGATTGGATAGAATGGGTCATGAGTTGTGTTTCTACTCTGAGATACTCAGTTTTAATCAAGGGTCTTCCCTCGCAACCGTTTGGAGCTACTCGAGGCCTTCATCAAGGAGATCCTTGCTCTCCCTATTTTTTTCTCATATTGGATGAAGGATTGGGTAGACTCATATTGAGGAGAAGACAACAAGGTTTTCTAACAGGTATCAAGGTGGGTGAGAAAGTTTTGACTCATCTACAGTTTGTGGATGACACAGGATTGGTGGGAGTGGCCATCTTCAGGGAAGCAATAATGATTAGAGATACACTTAATGTCTACCTTAGGGCTACAAACCAAGTCATGAATGATAAAAAATCCAAAGTGGTCTTTTTCAATCTTGATCAAAGGCTTCAGGACAGAATTTTAGAGATCTTGGGATTCACAAGGACTTATCTCCTAGTGGTATACTTGGGGGTCCCTTTGCATTTTAAAAAACTAAAAATAGATATATGGAGGAATATTTTGGATTATATCAAGGACAAAATTAATCATTTGTCTCACAAATGGTTAAGCTATGGGGGTAGATTAACTTTTTTACAGTTAGTCATTCAGGCCATGCCAATTTATAAATTTTATATCCTTGCTGCCCCACATACCATATGGAAAGATTTGGACAAGATGGCTAGAAAATTTTTATGGGAATGAGTAAAAGGAGAGAGGAAATGGGCCTTAGTAGGTTGGGATAAAGTAAGCTAGCCCAAGGTGAAAGGAGGTTTGGGACTAAGAAGATCAAAGTTAAATAATAAAGCTTTTCTTTGGAAAGCTTTATTGGAGGTGGATTTCCCAACCAACTTCTTTATTTAGTAGAATATTAACTAGTAAATATTTGGGACATGTAAACCCAAATGAGGTGGGTCGTTTCCCTTTGGATGGTAATGGATCCTTAGTGTGGCAGGATCTCAAGTTAGGATCTCAGGTAGTAAAAGATAGATTATTTTGGAAAGTGGGGAGAGGGGAGAATGCACGATTTTGGATAGATTCATGGGATCAATACCCACCTATCATTGTTGAATTTCTTGAATTGCAACCAATAAAAATAGCCATAGAAACCAAGGGATGGATACAAATTGAAAGTTATTTCAACACTAGTTAGCTGGGGGATTATAATTTTAAGAAGTTTAAGAAGTTGGATGAGTGGCCAATTTCAATCTCTCCAGATTTGACACCCATCATGAATAAAATCTTGGCAGAGAGATTTCTCACAGGTAGAGACGAGGAGGATGAATTAGCTTGGGGCTATGGGAGCCTTGGTGTTTTCACAGTGAAGGACAGATATGATAAGATCCTTCCAGAGCCTCCTCATATATATCAGGTTGAGTATTGGAGAAATATTTGGCAGTCCAAGGGTTGGCCAAAAGTAAACTTTTTTGCCTAGCAGTTCATGCATAATGGAATTTTTAATTTTGATAATATCAGATGCAGGGGAATAATTGGTCCATCTCAATGTGTTTTATGCTACAAGAGTGAGGAAACAACTAATCACTTGATGTTTGAGTGTCCATTCATGCACCAGATTTGGAAGAGATGGTTTTTATATTATAAAATTCAAGTTAATGGTGATTTGAATCGGATTAATATTTGGGAAAGATGGAAGAGGGGTAGATTTAAATATAAAGCTCTTTGTATTGGTTGGGAGCTTGAATTAAAATTTATTTGGTGGCAAGTGTGGTTGGTGAGAAATGCTAGAATTTTTAGAGAAACTTTTTCTTCTTTAGATGGAGTTTGGCAGGTCATTTGGAGCAAAGTCACAAAAACTATGGCAGTCTATGCTAAAGAGGAAACTCAGGTTGTTATTGGGGCAATGGGGAAGGAAGTTGAAGTGCAAGAGGGACAGGACAGAGCTAGTTGGAAACCAACCCCAGAAGGTTGGATTAAAATTAATACTGATGAAGCTGCAAAAGGCAATCCGGATAGAGCTGGAATTGGAGTGGTTTGCCAAAATCATGTTGGAACAGTGCTCTATTAGGAACTGCAAGGCTTGGGAAGGGCCACAAATAATGAAGCAGAAGCCTTAGCTATCAAATGCTGCTTCTATTTGGGCAATAAAACAAGGTCATAGGAGGATAATCCTAGAATCAGATTCTCAAATAATGGTTGGAGCTCTAGATTGCATGAGGAAATTTGCTTTGAAAACATGGAGGTTGAGGATTCTTGTCACTCAAATTAAGGAATTATGGAGGGAATTAGATGATGTGATTTTAGTTTATGTGAGTAGAGATCTAAATAAAGTGGCAGACTTCCTGGCTAAGATGGGTATTGAGAAGGAGGTAGGGGTTTAGTGGCACAGTGACATGGCTATTGAGGATGAGATGATTAGGCAGGTTGGTGAGCAAATCTAGTGCTTAGCTAATTTGGATAACCATTCCAGAAATACTGTTTAGGAGATTTATGTTTCAATGTAGATCTTCTTTTATAGTTGTAAATAGGTGAACAGTCATTGTAGAAATATGGTTTAAGATATTTGGCTCCAATGCAAATCTTCTTTTACTATTGTAAACATGTGTTCTCTCTAACTAAGGCTGGGAAAAGTCTCATCCCGAATTGTAAATGATCTTTGTTTTAATACAAGTTTTTTCAAATTATTTTTCAAAAAAAAATATTACATGATTTACTTTAAAGAGTATCACATTATCTACATTGGGGATATCTCCCCATAATTTTAGTCTATTTGATCATACGTAAACCAACGTAAGATACAATTACCTATACTTTGTTTCCATTGAAATACTTGCGTCTCATTGCTTCCCATTGGATATTTGAGGGTAGTAGGGGATCAGGATACTCATGGTTTAGGATAGGCATACCTTCTAAATGCATCTATTCACTTACTTTGCCAAATTGTAACTATACAAAATTCAATTAAGTTTCTAACCATCTAATGCATAATGGATATTATAAAAGAACCTTTACTTTTATTTTCACCTCTCAAGTTTCCTTAGAGAGTCATCCAACATGTACCACTTAGATCAAGGTCTAACTTTAATCAAATTCATTCGTATCTTAAAGCATTAAAGTCTCATACCCTTAACCTTTAAAACAATCCCTTTCTTTTTTTTCCCTAAATCAAAGCCCCATAACATCAATTTAAAGAATAAATATACATCCTTTTTAATTCACAATTTCCAGTCAATCAACTACCTTTTAAAGCATTAAAGTCCCGTACTTTTAACCTTTAAAACAATCATTCATTCATTCCCTAAATTAAATCCCCATAACTTCAATTCACTATTAAATCCACATCCCTTTTAATTTAAAACTCCTAAGATAATAAACATTAATCAAAGGGGTTCTCTTTTAAATTAAATTAAAAACCTTCAATACATTTCATAAAAATGAAAGGTTCTTTCTAATTAAAAACCTTCAATAATTCTCATAAAAATAAAAGGTTCTCTTTAATTAAAAGCCTTCAATAATCCCATATTAAAGAAAGGTTCTTTTTAATTATAAGCCTTCATTATATTTTTATATAAAACTAAAATTCTTTCTAATTAAAAGCCTTCAATAAATTTCATAAAAATAAAAGGTTCTTTCTAATTAAAAACCTTAAATAAATCTCATATAAATTAAAAGTTCTCTTTAATTAAAAACCTTCCATAATCTCATATGAGACAAAGGTTCTTTTTAATTATAAGCCTTCATTATATTTTATATAAAACTAAGGTTCTTTCTAATTAAAATCCTTCAATACATTTCATAAAAATCAAAGGTTCTTTCTAATTAAAAACATTAAATAAATCTCATTTAAATCAAAGGTTCTCTTTAATTAAAAGTCTTTAATAATCCCAAATGAAACAAAGGTTATTTTTAATTATAAGCCTTCATTATATTTTATATAAAACTAAGGTTCTTTCTAATTAAAAGCCCTCAATAAATTTCATAAAAAAACAAAGTTTCTTTCTAATTAAAAACCTTAAATAAATCTCATTTCAATCAAAGGTTCTCTTTAATTAAAAGCCTTCAATAATCGCATATGAAACAAAGGTTATTTATAATTATATTCCTTCATTATATTTTATATAAAACTAAGGTTCTTTCTAATTAAAAGCCTTCAATAAATTTCATAAAAATAAAAGTTTATTTTTAATTAAAAGCCTTCATTATATTTTATATAAAACTAAGGTTCTTTCTAATTAAAAGCCTTCAATAAATTTCATAAAAATCAAAGGTTATTTTTAATTAAAAGCCTTCATTATATTTTATATAAAACTAAGGTTCTTTCTAATTAAAAACCTTCAATAAATTTGATAAAAGTCAAAGCTTATTTTTAATTAAATGCCTTCATTGTATTTTCCATAAAACAAGGGTTTCTTCAATTAAACTCCTTCATTATTTCTCATAAAACTAAGGTTTCCTTTTATTTAAAACAAGTTACACAACACCTTACCTAATTGAGGGTCTACACCTAGAGGCCAATGCCTTCCAAGGTGGATGCTAAGCAATTACAATAAAACCTAGCATCTAAGCAACTAGAACCAGGAAATGATCTCTCTTCAGTCTTAACAGAGTTTCGACTCTTGGAACATGGTGCTCATAAAAACTTAGAACTTTCAACTCCATAATGCTCTTCGGACACATAGCCCTCGAACCCTCATAGCATTCCCTTCAACATAATGTGGCCTTCGAACATGCACAACACTCACTGTTAATGCTCACTAGCTTCCTCTAAAGCCAACGCTCACTAAATTGCTCATAAAAACAATCACTAGCTTCCCTATGTTCAAAATAACGCTAACAAAAATGCTCACTAGCTTCCTCTAAAGCCTACGCTCACAAAAATGCTCACTAGTTTCCTCTAAGGCACACTCACTAAAATACTCACTGGTTTCCTCTAAAACTTGTGCTCACTAAAACGCTCACTGGTTTCCTCTAAAACCTGCACTCACTAAAAACCTCACTAGTTTCCTCTAAAACCTACACTCACTAAAATGCTCACTCGGGTACATGGTGCACAACGCTTATCCAAACATGAGGTGGTTTTCTTAAACATACCACACAACTCTCCACAAAGCATATGTTGGTTTCATTTAAAAACACAACGCTCAACAAGCATATGGTGGTTTTATTTAAAAACATAGTGCTCAAAAAGCATATGGTGGTTTCATTTAAAAACACAACGCTCAACAAGCATATGGTGGTTTCATTTAAAAACACAGCGTTCAACAAGCATATGGTGGTTTTATTTAAAAATATAGTGCCCAACTAGCATATGGTGGTTTGATTTAAAAACACAGTGCTCAACAAGCTTATTGTGGTTTTATTTAAAAACACATCGTTCAACAAGAATATGGTGGTTTCATTTTAAATCACAGTGCTCAACAAGCATATGGTGGTTTCATTTAAAACCAGATTAAAGGTTTGAAGTAACCCAACCTTCAACTTCTACGAATATGAAAAGCTAACAATGTCTAGCTACCTCTTCTCTTCACTTTCAGTGTGTTCTTCCCTTTCTCCATGCCTTCCCTATGTCTTATCTACTCCTATATTTTTTTCCTTTCGTTCCCCTTCCCTCTCTTTTCCTTTCCTTCCTCCTTATGTATTTGTATGCCCAGGTGGCATGTCCATCGTCTTCTCAAACCCTGAGCCCCCATATTGAGCCTCCTTTCTTCAGTGCACCGTCTCCTATCATTTATGCATTCTTCCCATAATTTCCACCTTTGGAAATTTAGTAGCCTCATAGGCTATTTCATAGGTTTAACTATATATGAAAGGGATCATTACGTTGTATTTTTTTGAAGAATGGCTCTTTTAATTAAAATATCATTCTCAAGATATTTATAAACAATAAAATATATTTCTTTTATTTACACAATTTCATTATTGCTTTTTAATAAAAGATATCTATTATTATATATATACTTTTTTTAAAATGAATTCTTTTTCATTTATTTCAATTAATTAAAGTCTTTTAATGAGTTCTCTATAATCATTAAAATGAACACTTTTAATTACTTTAAATTAAAACTCATTTATTATTAATTGCAATGAAGTTTACTAATGAGCTCCAATGAGCCAAACATTATTTACTTGAGCTTCTTTAATTAATTTAAAGGAATCTTCATTCAGATATAAATTTAATTTATTTTCTTCCATAAGGATGATGCTCTACTTTCACTTTGTATGACAGTTTATCTTATGCATCTATATACATTTTGTAGTTGTTCTCATATATAAAACCCAACATTAAACTACCCAAGCCATGATGCAATAGAGAGCAAACACATTTATACAACAACAAAGAGGGAATATTTCCATCAACCCAATCACCTCTCTTAGCTAGAGATTTTACGATAGCTACTAGGCTATAAACTAAAGCTCAATATGATCATTCATCGATGATTATCCCTTTCATCAATGCATGCCTATATGAAGGTATCTATCAATGTTACCTTTGAGTACCTTAATCATCATTTCCACTGATCTTTGGTACTCTCATTTCTGGCGGGTGACTCTGCTTGTTCCACCTATGAGTGTACCTAATCCTGCACACTTGGAAATATGTTAGCGATAACATGCCATTATAAATCAACTAAACATCATATAGTTGGTTCAATTGTTCAAACTAGGTATCACCACATCATAGGTTAATACATTTTTTTCTTGTACCATAAAGTCATATAGGGAGTGTCATGACAAAGAGCATGACTTATTATTCTTTCTTTTTTTCTATTATAAGCATTTAAAGTACTTTATATACACATGCATCTACTTTTTATCTACAATGGAGTTTTTCCTACAAGCTCTTAGATAACAAAGAATGTTTATTGGTGAAAAAACATATGACCATGTAAGAGAATGATTTGACAACAAACGATGTTTATAGGTGCAAAAAAATATGACCATGTAAGAGCATGAATTATTATTCTTTCTTGTTTTTCTTATAAGCATTTAAAGTACTTCATATACACATGCATCTACTTTTTATCTGCAATGGATTTTATTCTACAATTTGTTTGACAACAAAGGATGTTTATTGGTGGATGCAAATTGTAGATGCAAATGTTCATTTAAAAAAAAATCAAAATTTAATCAAACCACCATTTTTTATTTTTTTTGTTTGTGTAAAACATCCCAGAAGGGATACCACTTTTGGATAGAATCCAAGGAGGCAGGGGTATCTCTTTCGCAAAAAATGCCCAAGTCTTGCACCTGGCCTACCACCTTTGACACATGCAAGGAGCATGCCTCTTATAAGTATTTAAAGTACTTCATATACACATGCATGTTCTTTTTATCTACAATGGATTTTCTTCTACAAGCTCTTCAATAATAAAGAATGTTTATTGGTGGATGCAAATTGTAGATGCAAACGTTCATTTAAAAAAATCAAAATTTAATCAACCCGTCATTATTTTATTCTTTTTTTTGTTTGTGAAAAACATCCCAGAAGGGATGCCACTTTTGCGGTAAAACCCAAGGAGACAAGGGGTATCTATTACGCAAAACATGTCTAGGGTTCACACCTAGCCTACCACCTTTGACACATGCAAGGAGTGTGCCTGAAACAAAACAAAACAAGAAGACACAAACACAAACACAAACACAAAAAAAGTTTTAAAAAATAAAGCATACTACTTTTGTGTGTCAACAAGAAATAGCAAAATAAAACACACAAAAAACAAAAAATAAATAAAAATTATAAAAATAAATAAATAATAAAAATTTAAAAAAATGACAAAAATAAACAACACCAAAACACGAAACACATAGAAAAAACCACAAACATAGCATAACAAAACACTACCATAACAAAAACAATAAAAAAGAAACAAATAGAAAACAAACCAAAAGACCACAAAACACGAAACACATAAAAATCCCCAAAAACAACATAACAAAACAAATCTAAAATAGAAACAACAAAATGAATCAAATACACCACAAACGAAATTAGGAAAAACAAATACAACAAAAAATAAGCATAAATAAGCTATAGACAAAATAAATAAAATATGATAACATTAAAAATAAATCAAAGCTTAACAAATTACCAAAAATATTAGAAATTGCTTAGCAAAATAGCCAAAGCTTCCAACATTACCATAAAAATATTGACTATAAAACTTAGAATTATGGAATTCTTATCATTTTATTCGTATCTTGCTTCATTCTAGTTGGAACTATAGGTTGGTTACTTGGTACAATGAAATTACTATTGGAACAATTGGAATTTGTATGGTATTTTTGAGGATCCATTTTATTTGTAGTTTGAATCTGCCCTTTTGTTTTGCACTTGGGTTGGTTTTCTACATTGTACTTTTTTTCTTTACTGTTATTTCTTAGCATCAAGGCAAGCTCTTTTAATGATTTCTCATCATGTAATTCTTCCCGTTTCTTCTCTTCATCAACCTGTGTCTCCATAATAACTATTTCCATTTGATAATCCTCATCATCTTGTTGCTCATCCGTGGAAATAATTTCAAAGGTGTTAGGTAAAATTATTGTTTTATCTTTTATTGCTATTTTTTTCTTTATGTTTTTATTTAGGGATTTGAAACCCTCCAAGTTCCCATCCTCTTTCTCTTTGTTAGGGACCTTATGTGGATAATCCTTGGCTAGATGTCCATATTCATGATAAATTCTACATCTAAATGGAATATTTTCATAATCTACTACTTGCTCCCATATTTCTTCTCCATATTGTAAAGTAATCTTCTTTGAAAGTGGTTAGTCAAAATCAATCAAAACACAAATCCTTTTATAAATCATATGCTCTAAGTGTTCGGTGTTAACATAAGTTATCATGTAAACTCCTAAAGAATTTCCAATTGTTGTGAATATCTTTGGATGCTAGTATTCTATCGAAAGACCAAATAAATTGACCCAAACAGGGGCAGTTGATGGCATCTCTTCCTCAGCTTTGAACTTGGTATGCTAGGGCTTCATGAAGAGCCCTGCCCTACCAAAAACCCATGCCTCCCCTTCAAAAATGTTCTACCTATATTCTTCATTATCAAAAAAATAAGAAAGTAGCCATTAGGGTAAGTAAAAATTTAGAACTTACCTTTAGTGCTCCAATTTTTGGCAGCCCATTGCTTGAAGGTAGCAAGAGTTGGTTGGAATCCCACGAATCGATAAATTTGACTTTTCATCTAAATCACATCTATTCCTTCTTGGACATCCGTTATTTCCAAATTCACTATTAGGGATCCATTAGTTGCTTTCATGCAACCCATATTTGTTTTCCTTAAATCAACCTTTCACATCCTCAATGGTTTCCTTGAAAATCATTTATTGTGTTCCCCTCCTATTAGAGGTGGTCCTCCACGTATTGCTTCTTTAAAATTTATTTTTGGCTCAATGCGTGCATCTTTTCGGAAACCCTCCATCCCAAAATTTAGAAAATGAAGTTGAGGGAAACTCTAAATTACCCTAATGAAACTTGGAATCTCTCTGATACAAAATATCATATTTGCTCCTCATCGTAGGTCCAGATATCTTGTTCTGATACTCATACTTTCACTCCTGATTCATGTACAATTTGCAAGAAAGCTTGAGGATCTTTGTCGCGGTATCATTGAAAATTCATGAATTTTGCAAATGGAGATCATCGACGATGTTTCAAATGTGTCTCATCGATATTTTGATAATCCTATTTAATAATATATTTATTTATCACAACTTTGTAATGATTCCATTATTTTATTCTTTGACTCATGTGTAAATGTATAATTAACAATTTGATGAGATGAATGCACATTTTATAAATTATAATTATTATTTTATTAAACCAATTCTTTATAACATATAACTATGTAGGAGAATAGTGACTTATCATTCTTTCTTGTTTTTTTATGTATTTCAAGTACTTGATATATACATGCATCTAATTTTTATTTACAAATAAATAAATTATCAACATTTATCTACAATGGAGTTTAATTCTACAAGCTCTTCGACAACAAAGGATGTTCATTACAACAAAGGATGTTCATTGGTGGATGCATGTGATAGATGCAATTGTTTGTTTTAAAAACTAATAATAATCAACCCACCATTTTTTCATTTTTTGACTCGTGACCGTTAATAATTTGATAAGATGAATGCACATTATAAATCATGTTAAAACAAGCAATAAAGGTTTGAAAATAGCCACTTTATATAAAAGTAATAACATTAAAAATATTAGATGTGTTATATACTTCTATAAAATCTTATTATTGCTTATCCTTGTGTCATTAATACTAATAATGTGTGAAGGCTAAACTTGGGTTGATTTCTTTATAAAAACTGAATGTTTGAGTTTGAATGTTTGGGATAATGATGTTAGGCTATTAACCTGGAAAATCATCCAATGCAAACTTCTCAATAGAATCAAATTAACCAATTTTAATATTACATCCCTTAAATATGTTTGTTATAACATGTCAAAATCAATTAAACACATCTTGCAGAATTGCATGGTAACTATTTGAAATAGAGTTAAGTGAACGGAAATTAAATGCTCGAGTTTGGATATCTAGGCAATGATGTTTTATAGGTTGTTAGCTTGGAAAATCATCTGATCTAAACTTTCCTGTAGAATCAAATTAGAAAATTTTGGTATTGCATCATGTCAAAAATCAATTACGCACAACTTCTTGAATGGCAAGGTAACTATTTGAAATAGAGTTTAGTTGAAGTGTCTTGCATTATGTGGTGTAAATTGAGTTGGAGAGAGCTATCTTCGAGGTCAGTTTTATAAAATTCAAGAGTCCTTTTTAGACAAGTAATCCTAACTCATATTTGATTTTATGAATCTTATAACAATCTTAATTATTCATTATTACCTATAGCATTTGTATTACATTGACTATATTGTAATGCTTTGTTACAAGTGGTCCCTTGATTTTGAACTTTAGCTTGATGTGAGAGATAAAGTGTTACTTGGACCAAGAAGATCATATTTAAGATTAAATGAAAATTGTGGATAATGAAACATGTGAAGACTCTCTTGAACGTTTGGTTTTAATAAAAATTCACGAAATTTAGCTATTGAAAGCTTTAAAAAAAGTTATAGCTATAATTTTTATTTAACTTTGTACTTGATTAAATATTTAATCAAATTGACTCAAGGGGATGTTGTGGTTGTAGCTTTTGCTTCTTTTCAAGGAGGTCTAAGGTTCATATCACTATCTATCCAAAAGGGGATAGATTGAATAGCTAGGGTTATAAAAGGTGATAGGCTGATTGGTAGCTAGGGTTATAAAGGCAACATCTTCCTTATATCAACAAAAGGTGTTACTTTATTATTTTTTTTTTAATATAAAAATTAATAAAAAGACATTGATTTTTCACTTAAAACTACAACCTATTCTTTGATTTAGGCACTTCACATCAATTTTTTTTTGTCCAGGGTCTATTCGAAAGGGGATAGATAAAGGGGATAGATTGAATAGGTAAGGTTATAAAAGGTGATAGGCTGAATAGTAGCTAGGGTTAGAATAGCAACTTCTTCTTTATATCAGCAAAAGATGTTACTGATCCCTATGTATAAAAAAAATACTAATCAAATTTTTATTATTTTTTATTATATTTTTTTTAATATAAAAATTAATAAAAAGGTTAATGTGACGCATTAACAATATCATGCCCATCTTTCATGCTACAGACGGAAAAGAAAAGATGATGGTCACGCAAGAATAAAGTGTTTAGCAATCATTGTACTGCATCCAAAATAAGGTATTCAATAATCATTGTACTGCATCCAGAATAAGGTTTCAATAATCATTGTACTCTATCAGAATGAGGTGCTCAATAATCATTGCACTATTTATTAATCTGGCCAAGGATCTCCAGATTAAAATTATAATTAAAAAAAAAAAATAAGGTTTCAATAATCATTGTACTCTATCAGAATGAGGTTCTCAATAGTCATTGTACTCTATCAGAATGAGGTGTCCTTTCATATGAAAATATTAGAACAATGTTCATGATATTCCAAGGAATTTGTAACCCTACCAAAGGATCTGAAAATATTAGTCAGCAGCGTCGAAAAGAAAGAGATATTGCGTCTCAGCGGTACTACTGGCGACGAAGGCAAGCGACAGTGGACACAAGAGGACATAATCTTACCACAAGTGAAGAAAAAAAAAATCAGATTGTAACCAAACCATGGGCCTTAGATGGCAAAACAGGATTCTTTTTAGGTCGAGGGAAAGCAGAATATGTTACCGGTTACCACCAATGGCTCCTACGGTTCACGTGAGCAGTACATCAATATCGTGCTTACAACAGCCACAGATTAAAATTATAAAGACCTAATGTAAACTTTTGATATCAGCTTACTATTTATTACTCTGGCCAAGGATTTCCAGATTAAAATTATAATTAAAAAAAAATAAAAATATTAATTTTATTTTTCTAAATTAAAGATGGTGTTCATTCTATGCAATGTTTTATATTTACATGTTATTTTTTATTT
This sequence comes from Wollemia nobilis, assembly GCA_028583015.1. Classification (NCBI taxonomy): domain Eukaryota; kingdom Viridiplantae; phylum Streptophyta; class Pinopsida; order Araucariales; family Araucariaceae; genus Wollemia; species Wollemia nobilis. The sequence goes on from JAQPPZ010002499.1 coordinate 7,474,336, forward strand.
TAAACAATTTAATTTAAAAAATATATATATTGAAAATAATTTTCTTATATTGTCTGTTTATATATTTTGAGTACTTTTATATTTTGGGTGCCATGTAAGAGTTTGATAATATTTATTTTAGCCAACCAATAACAAATTGTTTGTTTATATTCTTTGTACCTTTATATCTTGAGTGTTATGTAAGAGTTTTATAATAATTATTTTAGCTAACCAATAACGAGAGCTGTTTTTTTTTTTTTTTTTTTGTTTATATTTAAAAATAAAAATTAATAATTATTTAAAATTAAATATTTATTTTTGTGTTTATATTAAACACGATAATAATTTTTATTTTCGTCGTCTTGCTAATTTGTTTGTTGGGAATATGCTTGGTTGAGGTTGTTGTGTTTTGGGTGTCCGGTGCTTGGTGGTTTTGGGTTCTCTTTTTTCTATCCCTTGGGTTATTGTTTTGGGATTCTCTGTTTCTTGGTCTTATTGATTCAATAAATTTTTACCAACATTTAAAATATATATATATAGCTTGAGATAAATTTTATAATAAAAATTAGATATAGATTCTATAATTTTTATTAATATTAAAATATTTTTTATATTAATTTACTTTTAAATAAATAAATTAATATTATTAATTTATTTTTATATTGTTTTCTAATGAAAATAATGTGGGTTTTATAGAGGCCTACTTTAAGAAAAAAAAAAATAGTAAAATTACATTTCATTAAAATATAAGAAAAAGTATTCCTTATTCCCACTTATAAATAAGGTGGTATTAGTTTTTCACATAAAGTTGTGGCATATACTCTTTGATTTGGATAACCTTTAAGCTTAATGTCATTAAAACATTGACAAGTTACAATATCAATAACTTTCTATTAGAGGTTACCATTGACATAAAGTACTAGGGGATGGTCCATCAAGATTGATCAAGTCTTTGAGCCCTATCTAGTGGATATGATCTATGCTAAATTGTTTACCTCTAACATTTAGATCGAAGTTGATCAAGAAGTCAACTATTTTATTTTTTGTGTGGATAATATGTTGCTAGGACATGGACACAAATATATATTTTGTCCAAGGTCTCTTATGAGAATGTAGAGTAGTCAAATCTCAATCATAGCATGCACCTTTGGATGTTGCCTCTAATAAAATCATAGTCTACTTCGACCACCAACTTATAGATTTCTAGTTTTTAACAAGCTTGTGACCTTCTACCAATATGATTGCTTTAATATTATTTATGGTGTGGGTTCAAGAAGAAAGAGATTGTCTCAATGAGGTTTTCCTCAAGGTGATGAATATCAATGCTTCCTCCTACGAAACCAACATTATCCTTGGACTAGCAATCATAGTCGAGTTTTACCATGTGGGAAGGAGATGTGTGTCATAAGATATGGTATCCTCCAACCTTCCTAGAAGAGGTTATCTTGGTGAGTTGAATAGGGATAAATAAATTGGACCATTATCTAAGGTTTTGTTGTGTTTGAAGTGAGATTGGATGTTTAAAGGTCTAAATAAAGGTTTGGCACTTTTATAAGACAAGAGATTCTATCTTGTTACAAACTTGGTCCATAAAGAGATATCATTCTCTAAGAATTATGTCGTTTCTCTCTAACTATAGACCCAAAATACAACTTGCAAAAATGGTACCCATAGGATCTATTCATGTTATGAATGTTAGGACCAATATTCAAATACATGTTGGATGGATATGGGCCATGCCCAATATGAAGATATTTTTGATATAAAATAGCTTCATATTTTAAGGTTGAACTTATAGTTGAGTAAGAGGTGGTCTATGGTCCCCATATCATTCTTATAAAGGGTGGATTTTAATAGCTTTTCAAACCTCTCTTTTGCATGTTATCAAAATTAACTAATTTTGTTTCCAACCATGAGAAAGTGTTTTCTTTGGGAGGTAATGTTTCAATAAAATTAAGTAGGAAAGATCAATATTGGAGGTAAAATAAGAGCATATGGTTTCATACATTTTCCTTACCTTATATTTTATTTTTTAAAACAACTACTCATTTGAGGGCATCCTCCCTTAGACCACAACTATTCTTTCGGTTCTTACAAACTTCTACAAGGCCAAATTTTGACTTCTAATGATTTGTTCCAACATAGTGATGGGTATCGAATATCTTTGAAAGAAGTCAATTTTAGCTATGAAAGACATGTAGTCACACGCTTATTGTTAGGAAATCATGTCCTAATGCTTTTATCAACTCAATTATAATAGTGTAATTAGTAATTATATTGATTACCTCTTTTGAATATAAATATGAACCTCAATTATTCAGGTTAGGGTTAATAACTCATATAGATAGTTTTGGATAATCTTAGAGCACTAGGGTTAGTATGAACTATTGTATATTTCATTGTAAGAAGGGATGAAGTATCTTGAACTCTACGGAGCATTGCTCTTGAAGGAGGTTACCTTGTTGAAACGGTGTGACACATTGTCATCCTTAAATTTATTAATAAAGTTTATTTATTTATTTTTTCATTTTGAATAGTTGGATCCTTTTATTTCTTAGATATTTTGTTTTCCATTTCAATTAGGTATTACTAGAAAAATCCTTATATATTGTAGTTGAGTGCTTTCCAAGGAGAGTTCTACTACAACAATTGTTTCTATTTTTATTTTATTTTTTATATATCACAAACATAAATTTTTATTTTTTAATTTTGGGTATACTTTCTTGTTTTGTATTGAAAGAGATCAATAAATATTTTTAGATAAAAATGACGTTAACTATTGTGTGCATATTAAATATTGTATGTCAATGGTATTTCCAATACCATGGTATTTGTAAAGGCATGTAATAGCTATAAGTGTACATGTTTTATCAATGAAATACAATATAGAATCTAGAATTTATATTTTTATCTTTGATTTCATAGCATCTCAATTATTATATATTTGGTATCAAAGTAGCCGATCCTTTGTGGATTTTTCTCTTGTCTTCATTTTTTTAGCATTTGGCACCATGTTGTAGAGTTTTAAGCTTTCACTCGATGAGGTATTCGACCAACATTAATATCTCACCATAAAAATTTAGTAGATCCAAGCTGCTATGCTCATCGAAATGGCCACTACTGCATAATATAATCTCGTTGATAAAAAAATATATTCCAGATCTTGTAGCAACACCTGGACTCGAACCAGGATCTATGTTTGAGATATCCATCGTCTTGCCTTAAGACGATGTGTCTAATGATGTTGAAGTTTTATCTATTGTAGATCTCACCAAATATGAAAATTGACATACAATATTTAATATGCACCCAAATATGAAGTGTTGGGTGCTAACATAAGTTACAATGTAAAATCCTAACCAGGATCTATGGGTGAGATATCCATCATCTTGCCTTTAGACGATGTTTCTAATGATGTTGAAGTTTTATCTATTGTAGATCTCACCAAATATGAAAATTGACATACAATATTTAATATGCACCCAAATATGAAGTGTTGGGTGCTAACATACGTTATCATGTAAACTCCTAAAGTATTTCTAATTGTTGTGAATATCTTTGGATGCTAGTATTCTATCGAAAGACCAAATAAATTGACCAAAACAGAGGCAGTTGATGGCATCTCTTCCTCAGCTTTGAATTTGGTATGCCAGGGCTACATGAAGAGCCATGCCCTACCAAAAACCCATGCCTTCCCCTCAAAAATGTTCTACCTATATTCTTCATTATCAAAAAAATAAGAAAGTAGCCATTAGGGTAAGTAAAAATTTAGAACTTACATTTAGTGCTCTAGTTTTTGGCAGCCCATTGCTTGAAGGTAGCAAGAGTCGGTTGGAATCCCATGAATCGACAAATTAGGCTTTTCCTCTCAATCACATATATTCCATCTTGGATATTTGTTATTTCCAAATCCGTTATTTCCAAATTCACTATTAGGGATCCATTAGTTGCTTTCATGCAACCCATATTTGTTTTCCTTAAATCAACATTTCACATCCTCAATGGTTTCCTTGGAAATCATTGATTGTGTTCCCCTCCTATTAGAGGTGGTCCTCCATGGATTGCTTCTTTAAAATTTATTTTTGGCTCAATGCATGCATCTTTGTGGAAACCGTCCATCCCAAAATTTAGAAAATGAAGTTGAGGGAAACTCTAAATTACCCTAATGAAACTGGGAATCTCTTTGATACAAAATCTCATATTTACTCCTAATATCAGGTCCAGATATCTTGTTTTTATACTCATACTTTCACTCCTAATTCATGTACAATTTGCAAACAAGCCTGAGGATCTTTGTCGCAGTATCATTGAAAATTCATGAAATGATATTTTGATAATCCTATTTAATAATATATTTATTTATAACAACTTTGTAATGATTCTATTATTTTATTCTTTGACTCATGTGTAAATGTATAATTAAAAATTTGATGAGATGAATGCACATTTTATAAATTATAATTATTATTTTACTAAACCAATTCTTTATAACATATAACTATGTAGGAGAATAGTGACTTATCATTATTTCTTGTTTTTTTAAAGTATGTAAAGTATTTGATATATACATGCATCTATTTTTTATTTACGAATCAATAAATTATCAACATTTATCTACAATGGAGTTTACTTCTACAAGCTCTTTGACAACAAAGGATGTTCATTGGTGGATGCATGTTTTAGATGCAATTGTTTGTTTTAAAAAATAATAATAATCAACCCACCATTTTTTCATTCTTTGACTGTATAAATTGACAGTTAATAATTTGATGATATGAATGCACATTATAAATCATGTTAAAACAAGCAACGAAGGTTTGAAAATAGCCACTTTATATAAAAGTAATAACACTATAAAGATTAGATGTGTTATATACTTCTATAAAATTTTATTATTGTTTATCCTTGTGTCGTCAATACTAATAATATGTGAAGGCTAAACTTGGGTTGATTTCTTTATAAAAACTGAATGCTTGAGTTTGAATGTTTGGGATAATTATGTTAGGCTATTAATCTGGAAAATCATCCAATGCAAACTTCTCAATAGAATAAAATTAACCAATTTTAATATTACATCCCCTAAATATGTTTGTTATAACATGTCAAAATCATTTAAACATATCTTGTAGAATTGCAAGGTAACTATTTGAAATAGAGGGATATCTAGGAAATGATGTTCTATAGGTTGTTAGCTTGGAAAATCATCTAATCTAAACTTTCCTATAGAATCAAATTAGACAATTTTGGTATTGCATCATGTCAAAAATCAATTATGCACAACTTCTAGAATGGTAAGGTAACTATTTGAAAAAGAGTTTAGTTGAAGTGTCTTGCATTATGTGGTGTAAATTGAGTTGGAGAGAGCTATCTTAGACATCAGTTTTATAAAATTCAAGAGTCCTTTTTGGACAAGTAATCCTAACTCATATTTGATTTTATGAATCTTATAACAATCTTAATGATTCATTATTACCTATAGCATTTATATTACATTGACTATATTGTAATGCTTTGTTACAAGTGGTCCCTTCATTTTCAACTTTAGCTTGATGTGAAAGCTAAAGTGTTACTTGGACCAAGAAGATCGTATTTAATATTAAATGAAAATTGTGGATAACGAAACTTATGAAGACTCTCTTGATATAGCTATAATTTTTATTTAACTTTGTACTTGATTAAATATTTAATCAAATTGACTCAAAGGGATACTAATGTTGTGGTTGTGGCTTTTGTTTCTTTTTAAGGAGGTCTAAGGTTCATATCACTGTCTATCCAAAAGGGGATAGATTAAATAGCTAAGTTTATAAAAGGTGATAGGTTGAATGGTAGCTAGGGTTATAATGGCAGCGTCTTCCTTATATCAACAAAAGGTGTTACTTTATTATTTTTTATTGTATTCTTTTTTTAATATAAAAATTAATAAAAATATATTGATTTTTCACTTAAAACTATGACCTATTCTTTGATTTAGGCAATTCACATCATTTTTTTTTCTATTCTAAAGGGGATAGATTGAATAGGTAAGGTTATAAAAGGTGATAGGCTGAATAGTAGCTAGGGTTAGAATAGCAACATCTTATTTATATCAGCAACAGATGATCCCTATGTATTAAAAAAATACTAATCAATTTTTTATTATATTTTTTAATATAAAAATTAATTAAAAGGTATTGATTTTTCACTTAAAACTACAACCTATTCTTTGATTTAGGCACTTCACATCAAATTTTTTTGTCCAGGGTCTATTCAAAAGGGGATAGATTGAATAGGTAAGGTTATAAAAGGTGATAGGCTGAATAGTAGCTAGGGTTAGAATAGCAACATCTTCTTTATATCAGCAAAAGATGTTACTGATCCTTATGTATAAAAAAAAATACTAATCAAAATTTTATTATTTTTTATTATATTTTTTTAAATATAAAAACTAATAAAAAGATGTTGATTTTTTACTTAAATCTACGTACTAATTCTTTGATTTACGCACGTCACATCAAATTTTTTTCGGTTCAATTTTAGACCTACTGATCCACCTCAAAGGTTTGATAGCGAAACTCTAAAGCATAATTCAATGTATTTAGCAGTAAGATTCGGTCCCTCTACCAGAAGACACGGACATAAACACCTGTGTTCTCGCTGATGTCTCCCTTCTTGCCCAAACTTCCGTGTTCCCGTCAATTTGCCAAGTGGGAGTAGAAAATAATATCTTAACGTCGACTCATTTGATAAAAAGGTTAATGTGACGCATTAACAATATCATGCCCATCTTTCATGCTACAGGAAAAGAAAAGATGATGGTCACGCAAGAATAAAGTGTTTAGCAATCATTGTACTGCGTCCAAAATAAGGTATGTACTGCATCCAGAATAAGGTTTCAATAATCATTGTACTCTATCAGAATGAGGTGTTCATTCTATGCAATGTTTTATATTTACATGTTATTTTTTATTTTAAACAATTTAATTTTATAAAAAAAAATATTGAGAATAATTTTCTTATATTGTCTGCTTATATATTTTGAGTAATAAGGTATTCAATAATCATTGTACTGCATCCAGAATAAGGTTTCAATAATCATTGTACTCTATCAGAATGAGGTGTTCATTCTATGCAATGTTTTATATTTACATGTTATTTTTTATTTTAAACAATTTAATTTTATAAAAAAAAATATTGAAAATAATTTTCTTATATTGTCTGTTTATATATTTTGAGTACTTTTATATTTTGGGTGCCATGTAAGAGTTTGATAATATTTATTTTAGCCAACCAGTAACAAATTGTTTGTTTATATTCTTTGTACCTTTATATCTTGAGTGTTATGTAAGAGTTTGATAATAATTATTTTAGCTAACCAATAACGAGAGTTGTTTTTGTTTTTTTGGTTTATATTTAAAAACAATAATTAATAATTATTTAAAATTAAATATTTATTTTTGTGTTTATATTAAACAAGATAATAATTTTTATTTTCATCATCTTGCTAATTTGTTTGTTGGGAATATGCTTGGTTGAGGTTGTTGTGTTTTGGGTGTCCAGTGCTTGGTGGTTTTGGGTTCTTTTTTTTCTGTTCCTTGGGTTATTGTTTTGGGATTCTCAGTTTCTTGGTCTTATTGATTCAATAAATTTTTACCAACATTTAAAAAATATATATAGCCTGAGATAAATTTTATAATAAAAATTAGATATAGATTCTATAATTTTTATTAATATTAAAATAATTTTTATATTAATTTACTTTTAAATAAATTAATTAATATTATTAATTTATTTTTATATTGTTTTCTAATGAAAATAATGTGGGTTTTATAGAGGCCAACTTTAAGAGAAAAAAAAATAGTAAAATTACATTACATGAAAATATAAGAAAAAGTATTCCTTATTCCCACTTATAAATAAAGTAGTATTAGTTTTTCACATAAAGTTGTGACATATACTCTTTGATTTGGATAACCTTTAAGCTTAATGTCATTAAAACATTGACAAGTTACAATATCAATAACTTTCTATTAGAGGTTACCATTGACATAAAGTACTAGGGAATGGTCCATCAAGATTGATCAAGTCTTTGAGCCCTATCTAGTGGATATGATCTATGCTAAATTGTTTACCTCTAATCGAAGTTGATCAAGAAGTCAACTATTTTATTTATTTTATGGATAATATGTTGCTAGGACATGGATAAAAATAATTATTTTGTCCAAGGTCTCTTATGAGAATGTAGAGTAGTCAAATCTCAATAATGGCATGCACCTTTGGATGTTGCCTCTAATAAAATCATACTCTCCTTCCACCACCAACTTATAGATTTCTAGTTTTTAACAAGCTTGAGACCTTCTACCAATATGATTGCTTTAATATTATTTATGGTGATGGTTAAAGAGGAAAGAGATTGCTTCAATGATATTTTCCTCAAGGTGATGAATATCAATGCTTCCTCCTACGAAACCAACATTATCCTTGGAATAGCAATCAAAGTCGAGTTTTACCATGTGGGAAGGAGATGTGTGCCATAAGATATGGTATCCTCCAACCCTCCTAGAAGAGGTTATCTTGGTGAGTTGAATAAGGATAAATAAATTGGACCATTATCTAAGGTTTTGTTGTGTTTGAAGTGAGATTGGATGTTTAAAGGTCTTAATAGATGTTTGGCTCTTTTATAAAACAAGAGATTCTATCTTGTTACAAACTTGGTCCATAAAGAGATATCATTCTCTAAGAATTATGTCATTTATCTCTAACTAGAGACCCCAAATACAACTTGCAAAAATGGTACCCATAGGATCTATTCATGTTATGAAGGTTAGGACCAATATTCAAATACATGTTGGATGGATATGGGCCATGCCCAATATGAAGATATTTTTGATAGAAAATAGCTTCATATTTTAAGGTTGAACTTATAGTTGGGTAAGAGTTGGTCTATGGTACCCATATAATTCTTATAAAGGGTGGATTTTAATAGCCTTTCAAACCTCTCTTTTGCATGTTATCAAAAGTAACTAATTTTGTTTCCAACCATGAGAAAGTTTTTTCTTTGGGAGGTAATGTTTCAATAAAATTAAGTAGGAAAGATGAATATTGGAGGTAAAATAAGAGCATAGGATTTCACACATTTTCTTTATCTTATATTTTATTTTTTAAAACAACTACTCATTTGAGGGCATCCTCCCTTAGACCACAACTATTCTCTTGGTTCTTACAAGATTCTCCTACAAGCTTCTCTAAGGCCAAATTTTGAATTCTAATGATTTGTTCCAATGTAGTGATGGGTATCAAATATCTTTGAAAGAAGTCAATTTTAGCTATAAAAGACATGTAGTCACACACTTATTGTTAGGAAATCATGTCCTAATCCTTTAATCAACTCAATTATAATAGTTTAATTAGTAATTATATTGATTACCTCTTTTTAATATAAATATGAACCTCAATTATTAAGGTTAGGGTTAATAACTCATATAGATAGTTTTGGATAATCTTAGAGCACTAGGGTTAGTATGAATTATTGTATATTTCATTGTAATAAAGGATGAAGTATCTTGAACTCTACGGAGCATTGCTCTTGAAGGAGGTTACCCGTTGAAACGGTGTGACACATTGTCATCCTTAAACTTATTAATAAAGTTTATTTATTTATTTTTTCATTTTGAATAGTTGGTTCCTTTTATTTCTTAGATATTTTGTTTTCCATTTCAATTAGGTATTACTAGAAAAATCCTTACATATTGTAGTTGAGTGCTTTCTAAGGAGAGTTCTACTACAACAATTGTTTCTATGTTTATTTTATTTTTTATATATCACAAACATAAATTTTTATTTTTTAATTTTGGGTATACTTTCTTGTTTTGTATTGATAGATATCAATAAATATTTCTAGATAAACATGACATTAACTATTGTGTGCATATTAAATATTGTTTGTCAATGGTATTTCCAATACCATGGTATTTGTAAGGGCATGTAATACCTATAAATGTACATGTTTTATCAATGAAATACAATATAGAATCTAGAATTTATATTTTTATATTTGATTTCATAGCATCTCAATTCTTATCAATTTGGTATCAAATTAGTTGATCCTTTGTGGATTTTTCTCTTGTCTTCATTTTTTTAGCATTTGACACCATGTTGTAGAGTTTTAAGATTTCACTCGATGAGGTCTTCGACCAACATAAATATCTCACCATAAAAATTTAGTAGATCCAAGCTGCTATGCTCATCGAAATGGCCACTACTGCATAAGTTAATCTCGTTGATAAAAAACATATTCCAGATCTTGTAGAAATACTTGGACTCGAACTAGGATCTATGGGTGAGATATCCATCATCTTGTCTTTAGACGATGTTTCTAATGATGTTGAAGTTTTATCTATTGTAGATCTCACCAAATATGAACATGATAAAAATGAAGAACAATTTCTTGAAGTTGGGGATAACAATCTTGTGGGCTTTATTTTTGCAGATTCAACTAATGGTGATGTCATCTCTTCTTCAATTGACGTTGTCACTCTTTCCATCCTTATAACTAACTGATATTCCTATGGAGTTTTCCCACCCTCCATCATGGTGTCATCCTTCCTTGGCATCTTGCATCCACCTTGACCAACCTATGCTTCACTATTGCCCCCATGTTCACTACACCTTATGGCATGCTGGATTACACCCCTCCATTTATCCATAATACATATTTTTTTTACCATAGCATACCTTTTTGGCCAACCACTGATACTACCATATCTGGACCCTATGAATCACCATTATTTTACCTATGTATTGCATTCTATGCCCTTGTCATGTAGCATTTTTATGATACCCAACACTTCAATCCATCACACCCATACAATCCTTTTCCTCTTGGGAGTACCTCTCCATCGATCTTGGCACCCATTGTGTTGTTCTCGATCATCACCACCTCCACGTATCTCTCCACTATGAATCATGATCATCCAACCTACAACCCATTTGCCCATATAATATTTTATATCAACCTATTTATTTACGACCATGATAATAAGGATTTCATGAGCATTTCATTCTTGGTATTATGAGCTCTATTTGTATCCCTAATATATGGATTATAGAATATTTTGAATAGCCTTGTGTCACCTATTTTTATCCTTAATGATGCTACACCACCATTGCAAACACCCTTCGATCGGCTGCATCACTTTTGTTGGACACCATCATGGCCAATTATATTATGTTGTTATTTTTTCATCACTTCCTACCTTCTATCATGATATGCTATTCCTGGTGATGATTTAAAAAAATTTTGGCACTTCCACACAAATTGTATTGAAGGCATTATTTCATGCATTCCTGATGAAGATACTACATTTTTCAGCGAACAACAATATCCTAGTGATAAAAATTAAAAAATTTCTAAGGTTTCTACCTTTTCAATACAATCTAGTATTTTTTGATGTTTCTATCACTTTTCGATGCCATTTCAAACTCCCAACAGTTTTTACTGCTATTTGGTGATCATTTTTTGGTGCTTCTCTATTCTTCGATCGAGTCATGTGTTTTTGTTTCTGAATGGTATATAATTGGATTATCCCACATTATTAATGCTATGGCTACTTTGCTCTTTAAATATAACATAGCCTACATAAATAGATATATAACTTTTCTAGCTATCCCCAATCTCACTAATGTTTCTATCGCCACTTGCTACTATCACCGACTATTCTCATTGCTATCATGTTGTATGTATCATTCCTTGTCCACTCCCTAGTTGTCATGTACATGCTCTATCACCACAGTATTTTAGTCAGTCATTACCCTCATTTTTTATGCTGACCAATATTATCCCCCTTTCCATAGATCATACCTTGCATTTCATGCATCCATGTCATCCATTTCATGCCCAATACTAATGTTCCCTATTCTTCTAGCCTTTCATGCATCCATGTCAGCATACCGTACTTTTAGTGTTAGTCGTGTTATCCACTAGGTTGTCAGTGTCAGTTGTGTCTTCACTGACCTAGTTTCCATGTTAGTCTAGTCAGCCTATCATCAACCTGCACTATCATTGGAATCACCTACCACATCAGTCCATGAGTCCATATAAATATCACCTTAGCACTTGTTCCAATACTCATACCCCATTAGCTTGTTAGCTACCTATTGCAAACCAAAAATTTTAAATCTATAACATTTTCATTTAATGTAGGTCACTTTTCATTAATGCTCATGGCTCAACATTTAAAATAAAGTTTCATTCCACCTACACATTTAATTAAATTAAATTTTATTTAATTTTATTTACTCTTGGCACCTTTTTGCAGATGTCTTTCGATGACTCTTTCGCACATCTTGAACCAAAGATGTTTTCTTCTACTCAATTGAGGGACCCATCCAACTATCTATCGGTATAGAAGTGTTTACAGTAATTGCAGAGCATTTTCATGACCAACTTAGTGCTAATATTAGTTTTTGGTTTTTTAAAGACCTACCCTAGTTCATAATTTGATCCTCTTTTGTAATAAGAGTGCATTTTCAGTTGTACCCAAAACTGCTTTGCATTTCCCTCTTTCTATTCCACACTTGTACACATTGGAGACAAACATTTTTTTAGTGGGAAGGAATGATAGAGATCAATAAATATTTTTAGATAAACATGACATTAACTATTGAACGCATATTAAATATTGCATGATAATGTTATTTCCAATACCATGGTATTTTTAAGGGCATCTAATTCTTATAAAAAAAAAAAATTTATCAATAAAATACAATCTAGAATCTAGAATATGGAATCTAGATTTTTATCTTTGAATTCTTAGCATCTCAATCCTTATCATGTATTTGATTTATAATTTTCATACCCATTAATGTTTAAGTTTTTGTTGCAGTATTCTTGATGCCCTACATATAGTACAATATAAAATATTTTCCCTAGATTTTTAAAGCATAGAAACTTTGTGATGAGGGTTTTAAAAAATTATGAACTATCATTTTTGGCTAAGCTAGATTATCCATAAAACATCTAGTGAGGTGAGAGCTTATTATGCTCCAATACCTAGTATTTAGACAACATTCATGTAAGGCCTTGAGCTCCCATGTATCTTTGGTATATTGGGAAATCCTCTAGCGTTAAGAGAAACCTTTATCCATAGGAATCAATTGAGCATTGCTAACTTGTAGTGCACTAGTAAGAGACAAGACCTAGGAATATGGTCACATTGTACCTTATATATGGGATAGTGTGCCTATAAAAATGGTAGAATCCTTTGAAAATAGGTCCCTAAAGGATTCAACCAAAATAATTCTATAAGTAAGGTTAGTATATTTGCAAGTGCATAAACTAGAAAAATCTAGCCTAGTACACACAAATAAACCTAACAATGACTCATCACGAAATATTGAGAGAGAGATCCATTGACATCTAGAATTTTGATTTTGAATAAAACACCCATTACCTCTTAGTTCCACATAAAATTATCCAAATTTACTTTTTATTTAGATAGGCATTATTATTATTTTTTTATTTCATGATGGTTTGGAAATATTATATTAGGGACTTATTACACTCATGTTCTAGGTTCAACTATGATTTTTGAAGAATACTCCTCAAGTGGTGAATAGTGAAATAAATATTTTTTAGATAGTCCTTTCTCAGAGGTGTATAGGCATTTTTTGGTATGGAGAAGGACAAAGCCTAGGGTCTAGATGGTTTTATAAATGGTTTATTTCAAAATTATTGGGAGATTATTAAGAATTTTATGTTAGAGGCCTTTATAGAATTTCAAAAAGAAAAAATAATTCTCAAGGGATGGAATTCTACATTCGTGGTGTTGATTCTAAAAAGCGAGTAGACATTCTAAAATATTTTTTTCCAATCAGCCTATGCAATTCCATTTATAAAATTTTGATAAAGTTTCTATCCATTAGAGTGAAGAGTATTTGACCTAATATTATATCTACCAATAGAGTGGTTTTATTAAACAAATTCAGATCTTGGATGGGATAATCATTATTCTTGAGGCTCTAAACTCTATGAGGATGAGAGGATTAGAAGCCATGTTATTAAATTTGGATATGAATAAATCCTACGATAGAGTATCTTGGGAGTGTTTGAATAAAATATTGTAGTTATTTGCTTTTTGGGAAAAATAGAGGCTTTGAATCATGGTTTGCATCTCCACTTCTTGGTATTCAGTGATAGTAAATGAAAAACCAGTAGATTTCTTTCTGGGTAAAAGAGGGTTGATACAAGGTTATCCTATAACACCTTATCTATTCATAATAGGGGTAGAGGCTTTATGAAGGAGTTTAACAAAAATAAAATATGCAACCTTATTTAAATAAATTTGGTTACCATCATCTTCAGATATAATTACTCATAAGCACTTTTTTCATGATACCTTAATATTATCAAAGTTATCAGTTATGTAAGTTGAGAATATCAGATAATTTTTCAAAATTTATGAAATAGCTTCACCTCAAAAATTAAGTTTTTGAAAAGTATATTGTTCTTTGTTAATAATCCCTAACTTAGATAGTATAAAATTACAAGAAATTTTGGTTGCAAAATAGACAACTTCCCCAATATATATTTGGGACTACCTTTTTTATCGGTAGAATGAAAGTTGAATACTAGAATTTAGTGCTTGAGAGATTCAATAGAAAGCTTGTAGGATGGAAAGGATTTTCACTTACTAAAGTAGGGTATTTATAGCTATTGAGGGTAACCCTCCAAAACCCACCCCTTTTCATGATGCCTTTACTTTAAATCTTAGCATTAATGGTTGGAAAATTGGAGCAAATATAGAGGAATTTATTTTGACTAGTATAGAAGAGAAATAGATAATTAGTTTGATAACATGGGAGAAATTTTATAGGCCTAAGTTAGAATATAGTATAGGCTTCAAAAAAGTGAATCGGATGAACAAGGCTTTAATGGTCAAAGTGAAGTGGTGGTAAATAATTAAACATATTCAATGTTGGGCTCAAATCCACTCTACAAAATATCTTGAGAACAAAATCTCCTTTTCTTATAGATTAAATCCACCTTTACGATCATATTTGTAGAATGAGTTGACCAAAATAAGAAATATCTTATGTAAACGCTTAAGATGGTAGGTGGGAAGAGGTGATAAGATATTCTTTTGGGAGGATGCATGAGCTATGGAGAGGCCTTTAATTTTTAATGATTACTCGAAGTGCATCATTTGTCCTTTAAGGCAAAAATATAAAAATATGGTTTAGGAATACATCAAGGAAGAATATTATTGGAGAGTGTGGCACATAGTTGGAAGAAGTTTATGAAATTATGCAAAATAGGATTAATTCTCTCAATCTCAATTTATTGCATTACTATTTGCAACTCAATATAGGAGAGGATAAGTTATTTTGGGGTCACAGTCCTAAAGTAATATTTACTATTAACTTAGTTTTTTACTTTAAAACGGAAAAGGAAGAATCTTAATTTGGATTAAATATCTTCTATTGAAAGTTTCTTTATTTCTTTGGATGGTATTGCAAAATCAAATATTGACAATGGAAAAAATAATAAGAGGTATAATCATTTCTAATAGATGTTATTTATGTTGTGGGGATGAGGAGATAGTTTATCATCTTTTTGTCCATTACCCATTTTCCTTGGAGGTCTAGGATGTGCTTCTTTAGTCATTTAAAATTCAATGGGTGACAAAAAAATATTTGAAGACCTTATGGAAATGTTGGGATAACCCTTATCATAGCCTCTGATTAAAGAAAATTTGGATCTTTGTCTTACCTTATTTCATTTGGAAAAGATGGAGGAAGAGGAATATATGAGTGTTCCAAAATAAGGCTAATAATGTAGAGGTCATTATTAGGAGTATCAAAGATACCATTGCTAAAAATACAACTATTAATATGGACAACCAAATCTATGAAAATGAATTTTAGAAAGAAATAATAGTGGACTAGGGACTACTAAGAGCTACAACGAATCAGATTAGCTAGCCAAAGAGAAGGGTGAGATGGACTCCTCCCCCAAAGTGGGTAAAACTAAGTTTTTATGGAGACTCTAAAGTTAATCCAGGGAAGGCTAGAAGGTTGGGGGGGGAGGGGTTGAGATCTAGCTTAGGGGTAGTGATATCTTGTTATGCGGTGAACTTTAGCCATACATCAAACCATGTAGTAGAGGTGATATCCATGATTACAAGAGTAAGGCTTGAAAAAAGTGGAATATTAGGAAGCTTATAGTCGAAGAGGTTTCTGTAAATATAATTAACAATTTGAATGCCAAGAAAACCACTAGTTGGAGCATTTAAAGTATTATTTAGGATGTAATGAATATACTATAAAGCATGGAGTCATTTGTGATACAACACATCTATAGAAAAGGTAATATTATGGTTGATGTTATGGTAAACATAGGAGTTTATATGGATGGATACAAGATATAAAATGATGTTTTTCTAGAGGATTTGATGATTATAACTCTAAAAGAGGCTAATAAGCTAGAAGTTTCAAAGCCTTAAGGGAATTGATCATTACAAAAGATCTATTAACTTGGTTTTAGTTATAAATAATACTAAATTGAGATTCATGAGTTATTTAAAAAAGGATGCATATTGAACGAAGACTACATAGAAGCTTTCAATATTCTTAGGAAAGGAAGAATTGTAAATATGATCTAAAACTAATAGTGAATTGATTAAAGCTCCTAAATATTTTAAAGAACCCAAAGGTATTGAATTTAAGAAATACTAAATCCCCATGGGATAGAGTTAAATCAAAATCAGTGTATCTAATTATGCAACATGCTCCTTTTTAGCCCAAATTTTGTAACATGTAGGTATTGGAAGAGATTTTTATCTTTGACAAATATACTTTGGTAAAACACATGGAAGAATACTTTGGGCATATGCATGGTCAACAAAGCCTTGATTAACCAAGGTATTTTTGATCTCAAGCACCTTGGTGGACTTATGGCTAGAGGATATTGTTGTAAGGCTTACGAAGCTAGATGTCCTTAGTTTAAATCCTTTATGTGACTTTTATAATGGACCTGAGGTGTTGTTGATTGTTTGGTGACAAAGTTGAGAGGTTGACCAATGTGGTAGTGAAGACATGACAACTAATTACTTAAATACAAATCATAATATAAATTATACTTATTTTTTATAATTCACTAATATATGTATTGTAGAAGTGGTCTTTTCTCACATAAAAGGTGACACATTGTAATTTGTGAATCACCATTACCCTATTCAATGGTCTATATAATTAGCATCCTAATGGAAATCCTTGCCCATTTTAGCAACACTTAGTGTATTATGGTTTTATTGAAACTCTATCTAATTGACGGTCGAATCAATATATGGTTGGAATCCCTTGGTTATCCAATCAACTACACATGGTAGAACATAATTTATAATTTATTAAAAATATCTTATAAAATTTGCATATATTAAAACATTTTTTTGGCATTGTTTACAACTTTTGGAATTAAATTTTGGGGCTATAAATTGTGCGTATGAAAGTTTATCTTCTTTTTCCAAATCACATTTTTTTCAATATTTTTATAGTGGTACTATTATTTGTAATCACAACTATATAGAAAATACTATTTTTTTATGTATTCCATTGATTATCATATGCCATTTCTCAATGGAACTAACTATGTTGCCTAGAAAACTAACATTGAACCTCTATTGTGGACTAAGGGACTCCTCAAATATGTGAATGAGGATCCTGAAGATATTAGTTTTCAAGATATAAAGTATTTTTCAAAGGAAAATAAGAAGTGGTCCCATCGTGTGATTGTCCTACATGTCAATAAAATCTATGACAACCACATCAAAATCATATTGGATCCAAAGAGACTATTGGATATTTTCCAATAGACATGTGACTACATAAAATCTATCCAAATTAGTATATTGTAGGTAAATATTTATTATTTTTACATGGATAGTTTTGGAAATATTGATAAGCACTTTAGTTAGTTCAAGAAATTACAAGGACATATGTGTATTTCTATGGGAGGTATTGATGGAAAATGAAAAATTGATTTGATCATTAGTGTTCAATAATATTTCTAAGAAATATGAGATAGTTGGCATTATACTTGATATGCTACAAGTAAATTTTTCCAAAAGTCCTCCAACTCTTGATGATATGTTCAAGTACATTCTTCATCATTAGGCTTAATGGCAATGATGTAACCATTTAGGCTCATGAAAATGACTTGGTTAAACTAGACATTGAGAAGAAGCTAAAGTGAAGAGAGAAAAATCTAAGAAGCTAATTTGTACTTATTGTAATAAGGAAAGACACAATGCAAAGTTTTGTCTATTATAGATTAAGAAGCTGAGATAGCCAACTAAAAAGTGGGCGCATATGTTGCTCCCTTATTTTCCCAATGTGAAGAGGACAATGATGGTGAGACATAATAGGCATATGTAGTTGTTAAATTATAATATATGACATACACCTTTTTCAAAGAGGGTACTATAGATTTGGGGGAAACACAACATATTATTGAGCGCCACCATGTTTTGCATAAGTCTAATCGATAACATTATGGATATTTTATGGTTATTAGTGATGACTCCTTTTTATAAGTAGCTAGATATAGTGAGGTAAATGTTGGCTCCGCATTTGGTAAATTTCTTCATGTTTTATGTATAGGTACCAATCTCTATTTATTTGTCCATATAGATCAATATAGTTTAGTTTTGGCTAAAGTGATGGGTGATCAATGATATTGATGATGAATTTAAGATAGTTGCCTTAGGATATTATGATAAATTCAATCACATGTAAAATTTTGATGAGCATATTTCATATTCTTCCTCCATAAAAAAGACTTTATAGTTATGGTACCATAGGTATATTACTCTAACAACATATAACACCCCAAAATTGGATATATTGGCTATGAATTTTTGATGTACATGAGTCAACATTAGTTGGTTATTGTTCTTTCTTTTATTTTCCCTAGTGGAATTTATGAGAGATGCTTCTTGGAGAAGCATAATCAAATATCCTTCCCATAATCTATGGTTATATGTGATTCTTAGCCCTTAGAGATCATTGATATTTAAGGGCACATATGTTGTCCATGTATATTAATGAATAAGTACTTTTTCACCTTTATTGGTGATTTCTCTAGGTATGTTTTGTTGTAGACCTTTTATACCAAATATGAAGCTTTTAGAAAATTAAAGGACTTGAAGATCTTATGGAGAATTAATATTAAAGGAATATCAAATTATAAGGATTGATGGAGGAGGCAAATATGTTAGTCATACCTCGGGTGATTTTTTTGCTCTTTATTGCATTTCTTTTTAGAGGGTTATTCACTGCACTCTAGAGTATAATGAGGTGACTAAGAAAAATAGTAGGGTTATCATGGAGATGGCTAGATGTATGTTACATTTCAATCATATGGATTCCAAGTTTAATGGTGAAGTAGTGACTTATGTAGATCATATCATCAATTATATTATTGAAAGCACGAGGATACGGAAACAAGAAAGGAAAGACTCTAAGCACGATGCAAAAAATGAAACTAAGCTTAACACTGAATCCTATGAATTAAAAATGCATGAAATGGAGAAAGCATGAATTGAAACCCAAATGAAATAACAGCCCTTCTATTTTATTGATGTATTTTACAACTCGGTTACAATTCGCATCCTCCCTTTTCAAGGGCGAGGAGCATTAAATCCATCTCTTGGTTACATCCATGGATAGCCTTCCTTCTTCCGCGTGCCCACATGTAAGATGGGCGGACCAAAATGTCACCGCCGCTTGTGTCTGTGAATGTTTATTCCTTGCTGCTCCTCCGATGTTCCGATCCTACGTTCAAAGAAACAAAAGATAATCAATAGCACATGCGGATAAAACAAAGCATGTAATACCTAAGCCTGTGATAAATGGATGAGAAAAATGAATTAAACTATGACTAAAATGAATCCAAATGCTCTAAAAACTTGATAGGGGCATCAGGGCATCACCAGGAGGGCACTGCAAAAATAATAGTCGAGAAATTCCTCACCGATTTGAATTCGCTTTGGGGCGGGACGAATTCACCTACAACAAAATGCCAAAAAGGTATTGTCCCAAATGTCTTGCCTAGAGAGCTCCAAAAGACCTACAAACTTGGGGTTAGCTAATTGGGGGTATTTTGGGAAGACCCATATGGTCGGATTTTCCCAATTTGACCTCCATCAACGGGAATCTATTGATGCTACCTGCAAGTTACTAAAAGCGAACGAATATAGAAACACGATCAAAATTGTTCAAAACGAGACGAAATTTAAATGACAACCTATCTAAGCATCATAGAATTGAATGCAGAAAATGAAAATGGTAGAAATAAAAATATACCACAAATTCCCAATCATTCCTAAAAGGGACGATTAGGCCTGCAGCAGTGTGGGGGCACCCGGGCGGGCCGCCCACCGTTTGGGGCCTGATTTCGGCACCAATCCACTTGGGATGGGTCCAAAATATCTTACAAGGTGTTGTCGACAAATTGGGTGGTATTCTATGGCAAAATGTCAAGTTTTGCGATCAATATTTGACCTTCCAATAGTCACCCAATGACATCCTTTATAAAAGAGATCAAGGATGTAGAAGGCACAAATCGTACAAGGATGTATGGGGAAATAAAACGGTAGCACTTCGTTGCTCCAAATTGCTCTTACTCTATATATTTTGGGATGAGGAAACTCATCAATTTATAGACCTGGAGGTCTCTTGGGATGAGCATGCAGAGGCGCCACATGGTAGCCATGCCCTTCCAGGGGAGGGAAGATTCCTCCCTGATTAGGGGCTTCATGACTACCCCTGTAACAACCTCTAATGCTCGAAAATACTCACCCATGCTCCCATGAACTGAAGGAGGTGTTAGGTGGTGGATCCGAGCTGCCATTTGCCAAGATTTGACTTTTTGCCCATCAAACCTGCAATTCGCCCCACCCTGGAGCGGATTTGGAATTCATCCCAAGATGGGGCGAATCCCAGTTTGAATTCGTCCCTAGGTGGGATGGATATTGAGAAAAGTGCCTGAAGGTGCCAAATTGATTTTTGACCTTCCAAAATTGATGTGAGAGTGGTTAAAAACCATTGTTTAACCTCTTGGGGCTGCCCTTGGGGCTGTGTGTGCCAATGTGATTAGTGTTTGTAGTAACATAATCGGATTGGTGCTATTTTGGTGTCTATAGATGCCCCTTTTTGGGATGCATTGTGCAAGGCACAACGTCGAGCAAAAATAGATAACCAAAGCACTGATGATTAGGGTTTCTTAGTAACCTAACCAACTTTTGATGCCCCAAGTATGAAAAGGGCATGCATTCTTGAATCCTTGCTTCTAACGAGCAAAGGAACTCAATTCAAGTGTTAACATTTTTCGGTGAGGTGTTACTTGAGCTTGGACATTGATCAATCATGAATAGGCAAAGGGCGCAACCTTTTTTCTATGGGAACCTTGAGTTCATGATTCATGAATGCCAAGTGATTTATAAGCTTGTGATTATTGTTTGTTTACTACCCCAATCAGGGGCGTGATTTATCTTTTCCAATGATTCTTTGAATGCATGCCAGTTCCATGATTGGGTGTGTATTTGTTGATTGGTGACTAAGTGTGACTACCCCCTCAAGCAATGAATCGATGAGGGAATGACCTACATGAGAAAAGCAATGATTCGTTTGACACAATATGACTTAGGTAAGGGTGCCTTTAGAGATTTATATTCGAATTGTGTGCAATTTTCTGACATTTGGACCTATTTTTGGTGGTTGTTAACCCTTTTGGTGACACCATTTGGAGCTGAAATTGTCAAAAATTCATCTTCCCATGGAGTGGTCCGGCCATGGTGGCCTTATTAGGGAGTATTATGGTGACGATTTATAACTCCGACATCTGTTTTGAATGCCAAGAATGTCAGGCATGAATGCACCTTCATTCGGCAACTCTATTGCTATTTTTGGGTGGGTTTTGCCCCTTTTGGCGACGTCGTTTGGGGATGAAATTCTTGAAGATCCGTCTTCTCGTGGAGTGGTCCGGCTATGGTAGCCTTATTAGGGAGTAGGATAGTGAGGATTTGTGACCCCGACATCTATTTTGCATGCCCATAATGTCAAGTGCAAAAGCACTCTCATTGGACAAGTTTATTGCTATTTTTGGTGCATTTTTGTGCATTTTTTTGCTATTTTTGAAATTTGTGTGTTGAATTCATTCCAGGGTGGGAGGAATTCCTATGTAGTATTCGTTCTAGGGTGGAATGAGTGCTAACGATAGTGCTCATTCTAGGGATGAATTATTACAGGCTCAAAAATCCTATTTAAATGCCAAAACTAGGTTTTGGGCTCATTTGCACTTGTTTTTTCTGGCAATTTGGAGCTCTGAGGAGGAGGAGGTCAATTCTGCGAAGCGAAGCGCTACCGAAATTTTCTTCCACCATGAGTGCACAAATTGGATCGAGCGGCAGAGCCGAAGCAAGACCAGTAAGTGAGCTCCCTCTTTATTATTTTCTTGTATTATAGTTTTTTTGTTCGAATTTATCAATTTGAGAGTATAAAACCCTAGGTTGACAAATTAAGTTTTGTTTTTTCCGTGTTTTTTTTTTTTTTGTTTTTTTTTAACATTTGCGAGTATAAAACCCTAGGTTGAAAAATTAAATTTTGTTTTGCGTTTATGTTGTTTGTATCTATACACTATTTTTCATGATTCTATTGTGCTTATTTTGTTGTCTGTTGCAGGTTGTGAAGAGCCGGTATCGCATGCCGACTATTTTTACTGAAGCGCAGGAGGCGCTAGCTGTGGCTGACTAGGAGTGGATTGATGCCCTTGGGCTCAAGTAGGTGACTCAGCTGGATCTAGTGATTGGGGATCGGGCCTACCTGATGGCCCTGATCAACTTGTGGGATCCTCGGACTAATACTTTCCATCTCCCAATAGGGGAGATGACAGTCACTTTGGAAGATGTCTATCGGATTCTTAGGATTCCAATAGATGGACTGCCGATCAGGACGACACCGCGGGATTAGTGTACATCGGTGCTGACACGCTGCTTCGGGCACGGGGAGGAGTTGGGGGTGGATGGTCTAGTGGAGAGGGCAGAGATTGACTACCAGATGGGCGAGATTCTGGTTCAATGATGGTTTGAGAGAGGGGTGTTGGGAGTGAGGCACGTATTGCTTATGGGCCTCATTTCCAACTACTAGCTAGTGTACCTTTTGATTGTAGGAGCCTTTGGTCCGATGGGGCAAGCCACTAGCGTAGCTTTATGGAGAGCTATATGATTCGGCTTCGAGCAAGTTATCTTCACATCCTTGTGTGAGCAATTGAGTTCATTTATTGGTGATGGAGACCGCCAAGGGTACCAGGCATGATCAGCTATCAGAACTCGAAAACTTAAGGATCACCATAGTACGCTCCACTAACTCCTTTGGTCACTATAGTCGATGCCTTTGCTCGGTTGCTATGGGGAGGGCTATGGCATCCCTAGCTAGCTCATCCACATGGCAAACATTTGTTCCGATGCATACGACGGGGTTAATGTGGCATGAGTATAGTCGTCATGGCGGGAGGTTTACCACCAGTGACCGATAGGCTATCAACCAAACCGGTACTAAGGTTTACCTCATGACCTATCAGAATGCTGAGAGTTCCAGGGATTCAAGTTCTAATCCCTTATTTTCTTCATTTGTATTGGGATACTTGCTCTTTTGGAGTGATAAAAATCACTGTTTATTTTTGTATTATATTTTTCTTTTGAGCAAGGGATTAGGATATAGAGTGATGAGAATCACTATTTTATGTGCTTTTCTTGAGGTATGCACTTTGGTTGTGATGTCAAATTTTTTATTTTTATTTTTATTTTTGGAGTTTTGACGTTTGCAAATTGTTGATGTTTTGCAACTTTTGAGAACTTGGGATTCTTGGGGAATTGGGTAGGGAGGATGCTTGTCCTTTTTCCAAATCTCAACATTCTTGGGGTCATTCGCATAGGGGGATGATCAAGATGACCATTTCACTTATTGTGACCTGGATTGCTTTGCAGGTTTCATCTTTTGTTCACACAACTTGGGAATGTTTTATGTGTTTTAATTTGTGCTAGGATGCTACATAACAAGGTGTGATCCAAGTGTAATTCTACCTACGTAAAATCTATCTAACTTGGTACGGTACGTGGCTAGAAATCTAATGACGACTAAATGACAAAAATATTGATACATGAGAAAACAACTGACTATGATGTGGAAGAATAATGTGAATGGCGGTTATAGGCGATGAGCTATTGATAAAGCGAAAAAATGTAGAAGATGATGGTTTTGCCAAGTAATGACAGTCTATGGCGCTTTGACCTTTATGACCACAAATATGCAATGTGTGGGTGCGATGCGTAATGCAACTATATGTTTTTATGTTTTTGATGGATTGATTTGTGTGAATATGAAGATGATATGCAAAATAAAGCTCTTTATTTTTGTGACGATTTTGAGCATGTATGGAAATGAGATGCAAATTTTGTTATTTTTGATGATTTTATTGTTTTTGAATTTTCTTGTTTTTGACCAAGCGATTACGGGAATCCTTGGAGCATTTTGGGGATTGACCAAGCGATTACAAAAATCCTTGGAGCATTTTGGGGTTGACCAAGCGATTGGTGGAATCCTTGGAGCATTTTGGGGATTGACCAAGCGATTGGGGAAATCCTTGGAGCATTTGGGTTGACCAAGCGATTAGTGGAATCCTTGGAGCATTTTGGGGATTGACCAAGCGATTGGGGAAATCCTTGGAGCATTTTGGGGATTGACCAAGCGATTGGGGAAATCCTTGGAGCATTTTGGGGTTGACCAAGCGATTACGGAAATCCTTGGAGCATTTGGGTTGACCAAGCGATCAGTAAAATCCTTGGAGCTTTTTGGGGATTGACCAAGCGATTGGGGAAATCCTTGGAGCATTTGGGGTTGACCAAGTGATTATGGGAATCCTTGGCGCTTTTGGGCTAACCAAGTGATTACGGGAATCCTTGGAGCATTTTGGGATTGACCAAGCGATTACGGGAATCCTTGGAGCTTTTGGGGATTGACCAAGTGATTGGGGGAATCCTTGGAGCATTTTGGGGATTGACCAAGCGATTAGGGGAATCCTTGGAGCATTTTTGGGATTGACCAAGCGATTGGGGAAATCCTTGGAGCATTTTGGGGATTGACCAAGCGATTACGGGAATCCTTGGAGGTTTTGGGGTTGACCAAGCGATCACGAAAATCCTTAGAGCTTTTGGGGTTGACCAAGCGATTATGGGAATCCTTGGAGCTTGTGCAAGATCCTTGTTTGGGCTATGGCTCTTCTAAACATGGAATGGCCACAAATGACTGATGTTCAAGGGCTCTAGTTCCTTGATTCCATCAAGAGAGGTTAGCCGGTATGTTCCAGGTCCTATTTTGCTATCAATTACATAGGGACCTAACTAGTTTGCCATGAATTTGTCCCTTAGATTGGATGACAAACTAGAGTTATGTTGGTTTTCTTTCAAGACCAAGTCACCGACCTGAAAGTCCCTCAAGTGAACTTTCATGTTGTATGCTTTCTTAAGTTGCTCTTGATAGATACGTAAATGCTCAAGGGCGTTAACATGTCGTTCATCAAGCAACGTAAGCTGGTCTAACCGGGCCTGCCACGCAGTGTCATCATCGATGAACTCTTGCATTGATATGCGTAGGGAA